>BSBM01000047.1:17790000-19095000 GCA_027924585.1 Larix kaempferi | reverse complement strand
GGTAAGAGAGAGAGGGCAGGGGGGAGGGATAAAGGAATAGAGGGTTAGTGATTAAGGGAGAAGAAGGGAGAGAGTGCTATAGGGAGGGATAATGGCGAAGATAAAGAGAAAGTGGAGAGATGGAGAGTGGGGTGGTAGGGACATGGATGGAGTAAGGGAGAGAAAGAAACATATAGGGAGTGATGTAGAGAGAATGAGGGACAAATATTTAGAAAGCGATAGGGGGTATCTAGGGATTATTGGGAGAGAGTTAGGGGGTATAGAGAGAAACATTTATATATATGCATGAAAATAAGGGAACACTAAAAACATTTGTTTTATTTTGATTTTATTAGTTTCCTTAGTTGTGCACCTAACCTATTTATTGTGCTTAACAATATCGCGTATGCGTTTTTATTATCCATATTGTGTGCGTGTTTTACCTTTATATAATGCGTGCACGTTTTGTAACTGTATAAACAATGGATTGTCCCTATCCGACAACAACTTTACTCTGTCTAAACGAAAACAAGTTATCCCGTGATTTTTCGAACAAAGCACGAGCCCGCCATTTGGAATATTCACAACACACCATCTCCATCATTATTTTTGTTATGCAGGTGCAACATTGAGGACATCTTTCATGGTTGATCAGTGTGGTGTTGGGTTATATGGTCATATTTGAAGAAGATAATTAACAAGCTTGAAGAATCTCCAATTGAATAACACCAAAGATAAGGTCTTTGAAAGATTCATTTTGCCTATATTTGAGGAGAACACAAGATAAGATATCAAGCTTCAAGACCATTTGATGGTGATGGTGGATATACACAATTGTACAAGAGAATCAACTTGAGGAACAATTTATGATTTAAATTTCATTTGCTTATTATTGAAGAGCACCAAAGGTAAATTTTCTCATTCATCATTGTTTTGATGGGAAATATGAACAATTGAGAAGGAAGATTGAAGCACCTTGAAGGATCTATAGTTCTAAAGCACTAAAGGTTTGAAAGATTGTAATTGAGGATAAAAAAAAACAAACTATATTGAATTGATCATTGTGGTGATGGGGAATGTACGTAACTGAGGAAGAAAATCAGCAAGGAAGAAGAGACCTCCAGAAGTCATTGAAGAAGAGAAAGAAAAGAAAAGAATAGACATGATGAATCGTAAACTTTCTTTGGAAACTAATCAAATCCAATTATAGAGGATACCACGGTTGTAATGTCCCCTCCCATCATACCAACATGATAGAGAGAACGTGATGCTAAAGCTGGGCATCTAGCCCCATGAACTTTTAAATAAGCATTCACATAATATAAAAAGACATATGGAAATGTATAATTATAAGAAAACACAGCGGAAGTAATTACAATAACACATCCATCATACATTCACGATATTCATCAAATAAATAATTGCAAAGTTAACACAAGAGAGTACTTATCTTATAACAAAGTAGCCCCGAGCAACTGGCTATGCAACTCCAACGTTCCACCCAACCATAGGCCAGTTGTGATCATCAATATCTCAACACACTGCCACCCCCGAGCTGGGCATGATCTCTATAAGGAATCAGGGAACAACAAACTCACACATAGCCCAAAGATACACCAAATCAACCAAGCCAATCTACAGTTGGATTTATTAGGTTGTTAGGCAATGGAAGGAAGAATTGCTCAGCTAGTGGGATCATCCATAGAGATATGGGTACCCTCTGCAAGATCTATCTAGCTTGGCTCCCACAATACCTACACACCTGGCACATGGAAGTACTCCCTTCACTACTACACAGTCCCTTAGGCCATACCTTCCAATCTAATATTGTTCAAGGTGTGCATAGAAGAGTAGCTAGCCCTCTTGATCTTCTTGAGAGGTTATCCCCCTCACTAGGTTTATCAAGCCAATTCAGGTCAACTTGCACTCCTAATTTCTTGCTCATAGTTCAAACCAATTCAGGGATGCACCCAACAACAAAAATACAAGTGTTGAAAAATGTGGGCAACCAAAACGAACTGGTAGATCAGAAATAAACCCTGGGAGAGCCATTCGTTTTCAAAAAATGTTTATATGCATTCTAGGGGCTGAAACGACCTCTATAAACCCCTAAAACGTGACTCCCTTTCTCCCAGCCACTGTGCAACACAAAAATGATCTGCCAGCTATGGAAAAATGCAGGAAATTGGTAAAAAACGTGACGGGGAAAGCCCAGCTAGCTCAGACTGCCTGAGAGAGGAAAGACTATTGGTTCAGAATGGATTTGGGCACCATTTCGTGGGTGTTTTCTTGCCCTAGAAGCAAAAGTACATTTTTCCAGGTTGATGGCTTGCCCATGCATGAAATTGGCTTCCATACCTCTTCATTCCCAAGGCATTAACTGCATCAACCAATTTTTGGAAGATGTAAATTATTGGGTGCATAACCCAAAATGGGTTGTTGGTGGTTTATGGGTTTTCTCATTGACACATGGATTAACACCATTGGCTCAAGGGTTTGAATAATTTCCCTCCCTATTCCTTGTAGAATCATGCCCCCATCTCTTTGTTGCATTGCATAGCTAGTTGTGGGTTTTTCATTAAAATTTGTATTTACATGATGTCTTAATTTACATTGTGCCTATCTAGCACAAGAACCATAGGCATCTATTTTTTTAATTGCTGATACATAAAACGCTAAATCAATGGTGGGGCCTTGGCCTTGAGCTCCTCACCATGATTAAATAACAATATTTACATCATTTACGATTTAATTCAAAGGGGGTCAAAATGGGGACATTACAACGGTTCATCCTATTAATCCATGACAAGAAAAAAGGAAGCATTCACTAGAGGGACCTTCAATTTCCACAAGAGTTATAGAACTAGCACCCCATGGAAGCAATCAAGAAGCAAAATATAGGTGCTCATTAGGGGATGTTTCAATTCCCACTTCAAGTCAAAGTGATAAGTTACCATCTCAATATGAAGAAACAAAAAATTTGTTCACCTCTTGTGGTTATACAAGTGATCAAGTCAGAGAGGCGTTGGACATGGAGCCTACTGTTGAAGAAGAAAATGTTATTTGGACCATCATTGAGGATGTTGGACTTCCACCATCCAACTACCAGGAAGAGAATGAAGGACAACAAGGTACTATTGAAATGCCAGAGCATCTTGGTGATGCGCTACATGGTAGAATTCCAACCCCCTTACCTCTATTAGCAAGCACACATCGAAGAACTCCAAAGCGTATACAAGTTGATTAAAGTATCCTCAATTCCATTGAAGGTACGCTATCTAAACATAGTATTGCTTATCAAACTCAACAGATACTTTATAAATAATTTGTTTCTAAATGTGATGGAGATAAATGTAGATTATTTTTATCATTGTTAAAATCTAGTGGCATGAATATTGTTGGGAAAAATTTAGGGATAAAGATGATAAAGAATTCTGAACCAAGTTCTCATATATTTAAAAGCTTAGTAGATGCCTTTGGTAAAATTGGTAAGAACACATGTTCAAAGGACCGCAATGCAGCTTGTCGTGTGTTGTCACAAGCAATTGTAAATAAGAACACCAGGGTCCTTCATTTTCTCAAGCCTACATCCAAACTAGTTAATTTCAATGTAAAAACCCTCCGTAGGTATTCTATTAGAAGAGAACATCTTGACACAACCGATTAGACACATTTTTGGGTCTTTATTGGTCGATTTCCACGTCGTGACATGAAGCTAGTTGATGCCGTAAAGGGACTAGTGCAAAGTTGTTGGCATGATCACACAAAGCCTTCTTCAAACCGGAAAGGTGTACTAAAATTGAGAAGGGGTTCAAAGGATTGTGAACCACATATTAAGCATATTCTTGATATAACACAAACAAAACTATACGAGAAATTTAGGAATGAACATAGACAATTGAACTTGGGGAAAAGATATTTTTAGAAATGTAAGCCCTAGTATGTTAGAATAAATACTCTTCGTAACACTTGTTGCTATAGATACCACGTAGAATATGAATATTACTATGAAACATTTTTGTACATTCGTCGTGTGTTGCATACTAACCATGTGCAGGATTGCTCCCTGACAATACCACCAACTTCATTAAGAGAATTCATTCATAGCATCATGTGCAATAGGCCTGAGGGGAAAACATACTATGCAAAAACTTGTTTGGATGGAACATGCTCCAACTGTGCTGGAATGGAATTATTGAGCCAATGTATGCACGAGAGTGGAGACAGTGAATTTGGGAATATGGTTATAGACATGAAAAGTTTCAAATATATCAGCTATGAAATAGTCCCAGGGAAAGAAAGCAAAAAAATACAATTGGTGACATCTCAGGTATGCATTTATATTTATAAATTTATGTTTGAACAGTTACATTTCAATCCTTACTTACAAAAAAACTGATATTGAGATCTTTTTGTGTCACCGGGTATAAGTTAGTGACTTCATAAAGGAATTTATTGAAAAGACACATCAATATGTTCAACATGTCCACTTGGCACAATGGAAGGATGAGAAGTTTAGAATATGCATAGATACATTTCCCCGTGGTACTATACTTTTAGTTGTTGATTTTGCCGAGAACTACACTCTGCAACCTCAAAATGAGATCCAAAGTAAGTGTTATCACTCTAAGCAGGTTTCCTTGATGGTCCATATCACATATAGGCATGGCCCAAATAGCAGTGAAGAGAAAAGAGAAATTATGAAGGAATATCACTTCTACATAAGTGATGATAGGTGCCATGACTTCCACTATGTATGTCATTGCTTCATCATGTTCTATGGTCACTTGAAGGGAATGAACATACAGATGGATCGACACTGGATTTGGTCTGATGGATGTGCTGGTCAGTTAAAAAATGCATGCATATTTCAATGGTTGTGTTCATTGCATAAAAACTACAAAGTGCCACATATGTGGAACTATTTTGAGACTGGGCATGGTAAAGGAGAGCATGATGGAGCCATAACATGTGTCAAAATAGCCCTACAAATAGAGGAATTGAAATTATCTACAAAATCTACTATTCAAAATGCTCAATCTATAGTCAGGTGGTGCATGTCAGTTTTGGGAGAGGAATCAACTTTTCAAGTAGAATCCACAAGAAAGATTCATGTGGAGAGATTTTTTTGGGAGGTGGTAGACATAGATTGTTCACATGCATGGGAAAGAAAGACTGTGCCTGGGAATCGTGGCTTTCATTCAGTTCGAAGCTCTAATAACCGAGTATTTGAAATTTGGACCAGAAAACTAGCTTGTTTCTACTTGCCTTGTTGTGATGGTGACTGGGATGTGTGTGAATCATTGGATTGGGTTTATGGATGGGATCGCATATCACTTACACTTGATCAGTGTGAAATTGTTAAGTTAAATCCATTGGAAGAAGACCAATCATCTATTTCTATAGATTTTGATCATGTCCCAGACCTTGTACAACCTTGTATGATGCATTTCCTTAACATTTTTTGGTTTATTTACACAGTCTTCAAATGCACATTAGTGGCCTTGTATCACACGAAAAATATTTTGATCATATACCTACAATCATATTATGCAGGGCACATATATGTAGTGGTTTCCTCAAAAGATAGTGAATGGGGTGGTGATTACTGGTTGGCACATTGTATAGAGGAAAAGAAAACCCTTAATATGTTCGTGACTGACGATGAAAACAACCACTTCGAAATCGGGTCTCTGGTTGTTAAAGGTGAATGCTTGACACAGGACAATAATGCAAGAAAGAAGGGTGGATATGTTTATAGGGATTACAAACTAGGTGCAAGTGTGTATCACTTTACCAACTTAATCATTGGTACAAACCTCCAGGTATGAACAATGCCTAGCCGAAATTCATCGAAGGTACGCTACTTCTTACCAGATATAGAGCACAAGAGACTAATGGAGATCATTATTATAAGAGATGATCTGGAGGGCTTGGTTGTATGATAATAGGTGGGATCTAGCATGATGAGGTATGTTACATACTTTTAATACTATACTATTGATACTATTTGTAATTGAATATTGATATATGCTAAATTTTCTCATGTATGTTGTTTATGAATATGTCAATTTTGTGTTCTTGATATGCCAAATTTTCATTTATGTTGTTTATAAATATGCCAAAAGTTCTCTTGTATGTCAAGTTTATGAATATGCCAATTTTTACATATGATCAATAAACCCTAATATTATGAATGATCATGTAAATATCAATAACATGATCATGTCAATATCAATCATAGTGTTTGACCCCCCTCTTTCACAAGAAATATTCATACATGACAAAGAGAGAATGTATGATCTCCTTATCCTTGAGGGTGCATCGATAACCTTCACTTTCATTATGGTTATTGGCCTGCAAGCATAATATGATGTGATGGGATTGGGTAGAGTTAGATGTCACATACCCAAAATTTTAACATTTTATGTTGTGAGAAAAACATTATGTTATATTTTATTGTAAAGTTTTTATGATTATTTACCAAGTGGGGTCAAGGATGACTGTAATTAAACATTCTAATATTTTATTATTAATAAATAAAAGAAGAGACAAATACCCAAAGGATACTGTTAAAGAGTGTTCACTGACCTACTAGGAGGAATTGACTGGGGTGAGAGCAAACTGACACTTGGGAGCATCATCCTTCACTTCTAGCTATTGCAGGGGGAAACTTCCCTATAATTATGGTCATGTTCCCCATGAAAGTGGAACAAAGTAGGTGGCTCAATAAAGATGAAACTGACCAAAGACCTAGGCATGTTATTTACACCCATTGAATTGAGTAGGTGGCCCACTAAGATTTCCTTGTGATAATTTCTGAAAAGAGAAAAACAAAGATTTGCACAAGAGATTTGATGAGGGGAAGGCTAGGAAGTGATTGATAGAATTAAGACTGCATATCTGAACTAGTATTTCTTAATGCAGAGTTCAATATTGCTAAAGGTTGAAGTGATATTGTTGAGTAAAATAAGTATTACCGCTGAGTTGCAGAGGAATTTATTCCATTCTCCACACAACATCTTCATCCTGGTGGTTCAGTGAACAGGCTCGGGGGTCCTAAGGAAAGTCACTTGGTTGTCTTCAGGAGAAGGTTCGGTGGAACGGGCTCCTTTGGGTGTTTGTTTCTCTCTTCAGTTATCAGGTTCTTATTGTCTCATTGTTTTATTTATATTGCATATCTTTTTTTGAAAATGTTTAAATGTATCATGAACTCCAGATTTGTTTTAGTTAGTATAGAGAATAATTATCTAATATGATTCTGTACTGTGAATGAAATAATAGATTAGAAATGTAGTATGATTGAATGAAATACTTCTCTGTGTTTTTCCACACACACTTAAGTGTCGTACTCTAGTACATAGAAGTTAAATTATAAATAGATCAGAATGATTTGAATATCATAAATAGAAGTTGTTTTATAAAGATCTGTATGAGTGAATCTAATCTATTTTAAATACAATAAAATACTACTTATTTATAAGACAAAACCTTTATTGGAAACCCTATAAGTTGCTTACATAATCAAATATAGGAGATAATATTAATATAATAACCATTATCAGTGTATTACATTCCAAACAGTATCCAAACACATCATAGTATCTGAAACAGGAAATGTTTATGCACTCTGGAAATGTATACAAACTATGTATTATAATTACACCAACAATTGGAGTTCGAAACTCTTCAAAAAAACTATAAATCCAAATCTTATAAACAGTATGAGAATCATATACTTCAAACAATAAGATTTTTAAAAACCCCAAACTGTATCATCCATATTATATAGTATTATCGTAGGTTTTGACAGCAAAATAATTACATTATAAATCTCAAATCAAGCTACGAAATCATTGTAGGAATCCAAGCTTAAAATTAATACACACAAAGATATTATGATTTCCTAATCATAAACAGGTTCAAACGAGAGTCATGAATAAACGCATTCACCAATATAAATGACATAACCATTTATTTACAGTATTAAATCAATAGGACTTATGCAACAGTTTATCAAATTTCGGCAAGGACTCAAACCCTGTAGCCTTCACGCCTCTTTTAATTTCATTACAATAGCACTAACAATAAATACGAAGATTTAAACTTATCTTCGAGCTCAGAAGTCTAGGGTTTGAGACCGAAAGGTCTCATCCCAGGTACTTATAAATGAACAGGGTTAATACAACCCCAGTTTCGTTACATAAATTACATACACTTGGTAGGCGAAACCATAAAAAAATTAACCAGCTTTATAATACAAACTTTTAACACAGAATTCAACGAATTCATTTGATATTGTGCGTAGTCCCATTATTAATTCTTTAACACAAAATCAGTATAGGCATAAGGTTCCAAAACCTAGAAAAAAAAACTTATAAATACGTTGAAAACTAATTTACACAGTAAACCTAAATGGTAGAAAGTAAATAGAAACATTTATTCAAAGAGCCGTGGTTCAGGAGTTAGGAACCCCTTCGTATATCAAACATTATCATTTTCAAATTTAAACAAAACTGTTTTTAATTCACAGAGCTTAGGGTTTTTCATGAAGACCGACATTATGCCGAGAACCCAAACTTACGCACACAAAGGTTACAAGAATCACATTTATATAAAAATTCAACAAATGAAACTCGAATTTCATTATCTCATCATCCTTTCAAATAGGTGTTACAAGAGACGTGGCTCGAGGGTTTGATACCCTACGGTTTTGCGAAAAGGCTTACTTTTCTGCCCAAACAAAACATTAAACCAATTTAAGTTTGAAACCACATCACAGAGAGGCATTCACTGTCTGGCACCATTTCATCATCTTTTCACATCAAGAGTCACGGCATAGGTTGCCCAAGAGAAAACACCGAGGATAATGAGGGCCTTGTATGCATATCATCACCTTGGACAAGCAAGCTCTCACTTCTCAAGCTTTGCCAAGGAGAAAACCTGTCACTCAACATCCAAAAACCAACAAAGAGAAGTGTGGTTAGATAATGATGCGTAAATGCAATAAAACCTGAAGAACGAATACTGCAAATTTTGGGATAGCTTACCTCTATCTTGTAACAACTTTTCCAAGCCTCGAAACCACCATTCGAAGCCTTAAAAATGCTCGAAGCACTCAAACTCTAAGCAATCGAAAGCCTGTCGGCCTCCCCTACCACCACAATGCCAAATGAAATGAGTTACGAGGGTTGATAGTCTTTCAATGCACGGTTAGGGTTTATCCCAAAACCCAAAGCCATCACATGAAGCCATGCCACGGGGATGCCATCGTGCATTCCACTATGATCTCATTTAATCAACATTAATTTTTAACCTGCCACTTGCCAATGAAAATATCCACTAAGTCTCGAATTCGTGATCCATGTCTGCATAGGTTTGTATAGTTAGGTTGTAATGCATCCTTAAGCCCTTACATAATTATGTTACAAGTTTATATTCATGGTTGTGGGCTTATGACCCTGCCACAATTAAAAATACATGCATAAGAACTATAATGATGGGGATCGAATATATTATGCGATAAACCATGATCATATTACAACGTCATTAAAACAATAATATATGGATCACTTAGAATTTGGAGGTTGCTAACCCATATGAAGTTACATATAGTGTGCACCTACGTTATGCTTAAATCTAAGATGTAAATCTTGTACTTTATATATACATAAACTTTTATTATAGGTATTTGTAATTAAACTAAATAAACCCATTTAGATGGCGAATATAGCTAGGGTAGGTCTTACCCTAGGTATTAAGTAAGTCTTCTACAAGTATGCCCTTAACATCAAAGCATAGGTAATTACAACAAGCCAAATGACGTACAATAATTTAATCTCCAACCGAGGATATTACTCTCACCTGTGATCAGTACAAATGGTAGTAAGAGCATTAGCTATGCAATAGCTAAGTAAGCCTCAAGGTATCCATAGGACCCCTTTGTCAAAAGAAAATAAAAGGTTAGTAAGCATAAAGTACATATATATCAAGTTGTAAGACTTGGATAAATGGCGATCCATAAATATGACGAAAGAACAATGCTATATGCGAATTAAACCAAGACAAGAGGCATTCAAATATAAGTTAAAAACCACCTGAGAATTTAACACATAATTTCCGACAATAGTACTTAAAATAAATTACGACGATGCTTAAATAAGTACAAGACGAAATCATAAATATGAGTGAATATCTTTTAATCATACAGTTGTCATTAAACGTATCTTCTGCATAATATTTAAATAGCATTTAATATTGTTCATATTTTTTTAAAAATTTTGTGAAATTTGGAGTTGTTACATGTGGTATTAGAGCACAAGTTCAAAACTAGGCCTGAAGTGGCTCAACTCGCGCAATTGAAAATTAAAACAGAATTGCAATTATTGATTTTTATTTTTATTTGTTTTCTGTTCAACACATTTTACATTTAGTTGTACGTATGGAAGGACCAGAAGAGTTAGCTGAGGACAGTTCCCACCTTAATGAACAAAATAATAATGAGCAGGAACATATTAATGCAGAGAATATATTTGTCAAATTAAATGATAACTCATCTTAATTACTGAGAAGAGTTAGAGATTTAAAAACATAAATAAAAACTTTTAAGGAGGAGAATGAATGAATTTTAAGAGCTCAAGAAGAGCTAAATCAAATTTTGCTGGATAAATTCCATAATAACGAAAAGGAGCAAAGAATAGAAAATAATTCTGAATCTCGAACCATGTCCTACCAACGTAAAGGTAAGAAGTTAAAAATTATTAATTATAAAACCAACTCTTCTTCTGAAATTAATTTTAAATCGCACAGGAAGAAGCACAAGTATTCGAGTGACAATAGTGAAAGTGATTGCTATACTAGAAAGAAGAAGTACAAACCATATGAAGAAATTTATGGAGAATTTAAGAAGATTAAACCACCAACTTTTAATGGAGAAACAAAAAAAGGAGAGGAAGCCGAAGCATGGCTGTCCGGTATGAATAAATATTTTCAAATTTACAACTACTCAAGTCAGTTAAAAACTAAAATGGCAATTTATAATATGACTAGGAAAGATGACATCTAGTGGAAAGATCTAAAATGTGTAAAAGGCATAAGAGAGAAACATATAAATTGGAGTAATTTCAAAAAGTATTTTCAAAAGAAATATCTGTTAGAACAGTATTTTGAGGAAGAAGCTGAAGAATTTTATGATTTAAAATTGGGTTCCATGAATATGAAGGAATTTAGTAGCACGTTTCTAAGTTTGTTGAGATATGTACCTTACATTACTAATGAAAAACCCAAGGTACAGAGGTTTCTCAGCTATCTACCTTTTCATATAAAGAACAGAATTGAGTATGACGATTCTAAGACCCTTGAAGAGGCCATGAGAAAGGAAAATTTCTATTATGAACATAATAGAAAAAGGGAAAGTATGTCGAGCTGTAAGGATAAAAATTCCAATAATTTTGATCAAATAAAGAAATTTTTTACATTTAATCGAAATTCTGGAACTAAAAACTCACGTAACTTTCCTAACAGAAAATTTCAAGGAAATAATTCAAGAGGTAATTTACGACAAAATTTTACAACTGCAAGAAACAAGGATGCACCTAATAATTATGCTAATAGTAATGAACAAAAAGAACCTGTTAAATGTTGGGAATGTCAAGGACCGCATTATGCAAACAACTGTACTAACAGGAAAGCGAATGTCAACAACATTCATACAGTGCAAGAGGAAGCAACTATTGGTGATCTAGCGTGGTAGATGCCCAGGATCAATGCAGCCTTGGAAAACAGACAGGTTGATCATCAAAATTCAATGGTTGAAGTGGAAGGTATGCTGAAAGATAAACCCATTTCTATTCTAATTGATCTAGGAGCTAGTCTTAGTTATGTATCTCCTAGTATTGTAGAAAAATGTAAACTGCAAGTAGAAAATTTTGAAAAGTCATCGCTTGTTGAGTTAGCTACATGAACTAAAAGGAAAGTAGCTGATTATGTAAAATATTGTGATTTATTTATGAATCAGTTTAGGACTCATGTTAAGCTGAATGTATTACTATCAGCTTCTTACGATGTTTTAATTGGAATGGATTGGCTGGAAAAGCATAGGGCAGTGTTAAATTGTTTTGAAAAGACCTTTACTTGCTTGAATGATAAATGTGAAACTGTAACAGTAAAAGGAATTCATAGAACAAATTCAGTTAGACATATTTATGCTTTTCAAGTTAAGAAGGTTGTTCGTAAAGGATGTAAGATGTTTGCTCTTGTAACATCCCGAAAAATTCATAAAAATTTAAAAATTTTCAAGGTAGCATTAATTACAATAACCATCGTGCGGAAGTATAATAAAAGTTTGTTTGTTTAACTACTCTTTAAACTGTACTAAACACATTACGTTAATTACTGCAAGTATCATGTATTCAAAACTAAAGTCTACTAATGTTGAATGTTGTTTTTATAACATAAGCAAAATCTAGATCAGTCATACTTTCTTATATAGCTGTTAGTACTTTATAGACCAAGGATGAATTTATTTAATGTGCTAACTAAATCTTTTGCTTGCTGATGATGAAGGGGTCCTATGGGCACCGTGAGGTTTACTTAGATATTTAGCTAAAGCATTGGAACCTCTACTGCAGATCACAGGTAAGAGTGATGCTTCTAAAGAAAGAGATCCTACTTTAAGTTTTCAGTTAGCCTTCAACTTGTAAAATAGAGTAATTTGAAGTACTACCGGGTGAGATCTATTCCAATCTATTGTTGTTCATCTTTAGCATTTAAATTGTACATGTAAAACCCTTATTACTTTCGTTCAATATTATATTTGTTTGTTTTTATTCATACGTTATAAGTACTATGGAAAGTATAAAACATCGTTTGCTTCCCAAGATACAGATCTTCAATCCTGCATATATCCAAACATACTAGATATCTAACACAAGTGATAACAACTCCAACTTAGGTGTTAAAACTGTAATGCAATTCTTGGTCTAATTCCTAGCTATAAGCATTATTGCTTCAGTTTACATTATTTATCCTTTTAAGGAAACCCTGAAAGTTTATAATACAAGCTTATTTAAGAATACTATACATTAGAGCTAGTGAACATTGAGATATTATGTTAAAAGTAAATGTCGCAACATAAAGGTACTGTAAGTGATGTTTTTTATATATTAAATGAACATATGCGTTTGACAACTATAAAATGCTTGGTTAACACTAGTTTAATACCCTACACAATGTTGGACTTCTAAGTACAAAGTGAAAAGATCACAACTTTAACTTCCTAGTACTCAGGCAAACATTTAGTCTACCCTTTAGTATTGTACTCTTGAGGCATCAATTTAGGGTCTTAGTCTTTATGGTTATGCCCACACCATGCAAAGTTATGTAGGTTAAAAGTGTGAAGAACCATTCTATACAAAGTTACTAGTTTAAAAGTTATGTTTAGAGCGCATTATACCAATGATCAAGAGATATATTAGTAAAATTAATACGTAAGTTTGGAGTTATGGTTTCTACGTAAATATACCAAACCATAATTGTAATGAAAAACCCATAATGGTTTGACTTAATGATGGAGTAAGCAATAATGTAAATCCTAAAGTTGTTGATCTACTAATTATAAAACCTAATCGAAACCAATGTTTATTATCTGAATAGAGGCTGCAAAATACGATGGTAGTTGAGTATTGAAAGTGCAATAAAGGGCTTGATGGTGGAATTTCCATTGTCATCCAACATGGTGAACTTTCACGTGGAGTCTCTTCGGTTGAAGTGATGCATTAAGTGCTGTTCATTTACAATGTGAAACCATGACTTAGGTTTTCATTTGTGCAGCGAGTGGCTTGGTGGAGAGGTCGACCGGCCTGCGAGAAAGTAGGGTTTGTTAGCAGTTTCTGGAGGTTCCTCTCCAAGCTTCAAACCTGTGACCTGCTACTTAGCATTCTCCCACAGTGTCATCTCAGAGCCGAGCCACTCCTTCATTGTGTTGCTAAAGAAGGATAAGGGTTTGGTACTCTTGTCGATTTGCAAGAGTTCAGACTAAGGTTTCTTCGTTAAATGTAAGTGGTAGTTTCTTTTAAGAAATCTGAACTATTTCAGTTGTAGGTTTTCGTTTCTAGGACTGTGCCTTTCAAGTTTCTTTTTAACCATTCTTTGCATTTCTTGACAGGTATTCTCGGCTTGGTTGTTATCTGGAGCAATGCTGAGTTTGATTTTGTGAAATACCCGGTAAGCCTTGGTGATTCCTATAGGGATTTCCACTCAGCAGCATGCCGGTCCATGTGTTTGTGGTCTCATGATATACTGTAGGTATTTTCAAATGCTTAAATACTGTAAGCCATAAGGTAAAAGTTTTGAGGTAAGGAGGAATGTATCCTCGGTCTGCTACTGTGATGGCTTTACCACGTTTATACTGTGTAAAACTTTAACTTATATATACTATGGTTTTGGTGAAGGGTTTAGCCCTCGTTCACTTTGAATAAAGGGAAGAAAATGGTATTTTGAACTTCATTTATGTTTTGATGAAACCACCAGGGTTTCAAACCCTATCTTCGTGGTGTTTCTATTCTCAATTTTGAAAATTTATGACAGTGTTTATCGTTGTTAATACTGTATATTTGATATTGTGTAAAGGTCGTGCCAGAGAGCTTCATCTCGGTAGTTTGTGATGATTTAAGAAATTGTATTTAAAATAAGAAAGCAAAAAGAGGTCGAACCCGTCTCTGCAATATAAGTCCTTTCAGTAATCCAGATAGCTACATCTTTACGATATCGTGATAGCTGTGTTTTAAATTAAACTTGTAATAAATGTTGAAATGATAAATAATGAAACCCTAGCTGTTGACTAAAGACGATAAGCCTTGTTTAAAAACTTGTCAATGTGTTTTTGTGTTTTGGAAAGGGTTTAAGGGTTGTCCGTAAGGCAGGTCATGAACCCAATGTAATAAGTATTACGATTTATCCTTTGATATATAACGATAATGATAATAAAATACAGTTTGTATAGTTTTGGACTATAATGAATTTGTCAAAAGAAATATAATTGAACTACACAAAGTGTTTGACTTAGTATTCTAATGTACATGCTTAGGGTTTGGAGCTTTGGAATAATCGTCCAAAATCATAGATGTTTTGGATTTATAATGTAATAAGTTTCGGTTGATATAAAATATACAATACTATTATTGTATTAGTACGGTGTAGTAATTGTGTTTGATTTTTGTTTTAAATATTAAAAAATGATAAAGTAATTGTAACTCAGTATTGGGGCGGGAAACTAAGAATTCTAATATAGGTAATAATATTATGAGTTTATCTTTCTGGGATATAAAGGATTTTCCTATTTCTGTAATTTAAGGTTCATACAGAATCATGAATTGTTTTGAATTTTTCTACTTTTAATGCTTTAAATATAACACAGTTACAATATCTGATTTAGTATAATTATTTGTATATTTATTTATGAGAGAAAACATAATTTATGGAAATTACGAAAAATAGGTGAGAAGTTACAGGAAAATATAACACGTTTTGTCTATTCAATCATCTTATCAATCTACATATCATTTATCCAAATTTAATCATCCTTCCTTGTACTAGAGTATGGTATAGATAACAGTATGTAGAGAAATACACGGGAGATATTTATTCAATCATTTCATATACCTAGTCATCAGTTTGATAAGTGAATAGGGTGGACAAACACCGAAGGAGGCCTATTCCTCCCAAGCTTTTCCAGAAGAAGCATCCAAACTACTTGCCTCCTTTGGACTCCTAAGCGTGTTTACTGAACCACTAGGTAGAAGGATCTGTGTAGAAGCAAGGCACTCAGGTTGTATAACCAGCAATCAATAGAGACTTGCCATAGACCCCAATCTCTGCACTCAATAGTAAAACTCTGCACTTAGCAGTAAAACTATGCACTCAACAGTAAACAAGGCAGACTCACACCATGATAAAAAACCTAGTTTTTCCCCTCATTGAATCTCTTGTGTGCATACATTAGAACCACAAGGTAAATTTCCTCATGAGAAAAAGTGTTGAACCTCAGTCCAAATTCGATGGCTCTTAAAAAGATTCCTAGATCTTTTTGGTGGTTAGTTTTCAATAAATGAGCCTCAAGCTCGAGTTCCACAATCCAGGGAACTTGACCACACTTCAAGGGAGTTGTCCCATACCAACAACTAGTTACTTGATTCATGATGTTTCCACTTGTCCATTGCCTTCTACCATAGATTCCATTCCTCCTAATGGGTTAGTAAACACTCTTTCAACAGTTCTCCTTGGGTGAGTGTCACCTATTTTATTTATTTAAATAATAATATTGTGCAATTACAATAATCCTTGGACACTTGTCCAAATATAAAACTTTACAATAAAAGTTAAGATAAAGTTTTCAGCAAAGGGGTATGTTACAGCTGTAAATGTAATTAACGATGAATATAACTCTAAAGAAGATAAGCAAAAACTTGAAGACATCCCAATTCTAAGAGACTTTTTAGATGTATTCCCGGAAGAAATTCTAGGATTACCTCTGAAAAGGGAATTGGAATTCACCATTGAGCTAGTACTGGGTGCGGTACCAAACTCAAAAGCTTCTTGCCGGATGAACATCCTAGAGCTTAACGAATACAAATTACAGTTAAAAGAATTAATTAATAAAAATTATATAAGACCAAGCATGTCTCCTTGGGGAGCACCTGTCATCTTTGTTAAAAAGAAAGACAGTACCTTGCGATTATGCATAGACTACCGTCAGTTAAATAAAATGACTATTAAAAAAATATCCCTCGCATAGATGATATGTTCGATCAAGTGTGCGGGGCAACGATATTTTCTAAAACAGACTTGAGATATGGGTATCATCAAGTCAGAATTAAAGATGAAGACATCTTTAAACTGCTTTTAGGACTCGTTACAGGCACTACGAGTTTGTGGTTATGCCTTTTGGGCTAACCAATGCTCCCATGGTTTTCATGTGTCTAATGAATAATGTTTTACATAATTACTTGGATAAATCTATAGTGGTATTCATTGATGACATATTAATTTATTCAAAGACTTAAGAAGAACATGATAAACACTTACGGATAATTTTACAAGTGTTAAGGGAATATCACTAAGGCCATCACCTAATCGGAAGGAATGTTTCATTAATGACATATAATAAATGTCTGAAATATTTATTGGATCAACCAAATCTGAACGCAAGGAAAGCTAGGTGGTTAGCTTTCGTTCGCGGATATGATTTTGAGATTCAACACATTAAAGGTAAAGAGAATAAAGTTGTTGATGCCTTGAGAAGAAATGCAAAATTAAATTTTATGGCAACAATCAACACTTATAAGACAAATTTAACAAATCAGCTTGAAGAGGGAATAAAACTATTAGCCTGTGGTGCATCATCTGGTAGGATAGGTGTCGTTTTCTTAGTGGAGAGTACAAAATCATGAACTATTTCTGCATTTGGTTGGCCGCTCCGCTTGATTTCGAGTTTCTCCTTCTTCATTCTTTGTCGGTTTCCTTTGGGCATTTGTCGTCTATCAAGCTTCTCATCCTCGCTGGTAGAGTCAGACTCTATGAGGTCGAATTCCATAAGAGAGGGAGTGGTAGGATTTTCCTCCATCTCAACCCACACCTGTTCTGGCATGAACACCACTTCGCACTCCTGTCCTTTATCCATGAGCCAATCGCAACAGAGAAGATGGTTGAACTGCCAGGTGCACCATCTTTCCCTTATACCGACTTTAGATAAAAGACGTGAGAACCTTACCCATAACTGCTTTGATGATGACGACAGCTATGAATGGCCATAATTGCCATGATAACTCTATCAGTCTCTTCAAATCAGGTAACTGTGATGCCCAAGGCTTTGAGGTGACCTTCAGCATGCTCAGCGACGTCATCCTAGATAGACGGCATAGCCAATGATGATGCAAAAGTGCCTCCCATCATACCGGTAATCCTATGGAATAACATTCAAAGATCCCCTCGGCAAGTCCATTCTTCTAACGTCTCTCATGTGACAACACTTAATCTCATGCCTTCCCGCACGCTCCGAAAGACATGGGTTACATTACCTCTATCACTTTTCGAGCCAACCTCCAATCCATGCAAGGGAATTTTCCTTTTTTCACACCTCCTTTACAGACTTTTTCTCGCCTCCACCCATTTTCCAATCTCTCATTCATAAGTATCCAACACCTTTATGATGCTTAAAATACTTTGAAAACTTTCGTCTTCATCTTAGTAAGGTAGGGCGACATGTCTTCTTCGCCTGCTTGTTCCAACCCTTCCCCTTTATCTGGAAACTGAGCCAGAAGCTATTAGTACCAGGGGAAAATGTTACCTGTGGAAGGATACCTTTGGTTAGAAATTCTCCCATATCAGGGTTTAATCTTGACCCACCTATGCTTTTGGACAGACCAACCGCTACTTTGCACGTTCGAGAAGTCGTGGGAATCATCCTTAATGCCCAGGTCAGGATCGTGGCGGGGAATTACTAAGGTCCAATGACCTTTGGACGGACTTTGACGAAACAAGGCAACCACTGTTACTTCTGAGATGACCTCCAGGCCCACAAGGGCGAGGTCTTGAAGGATAGCTTCTTCGCAGGCCATTAGGGCCCGAAATGAAACTGATACAGGGTCTCCGGGGGCTCCCCTGTTAGGGCATGACCGCACGAATTTCGCGCTTCGACCCAACTTCCTGGTGACCAACCATCAAACTCCTGTACTAGGGCTAGAACACCATTTTTCTGGAAAAAACCCCTTCTGCTCAGACAGGCCTTGGAAAGGGTAAAAATGCAAACTTTGAAAGCCATTCTCATATATATAACCATGTCTCCGTAACGCCATCTCTCTTGGTAGGTCGTCCGTAAATTCCAACCGTTGATCTGCCATGTGCTATCTTTCTTTCGTCATATATGTGTCCTCTTTATCTCTTGATTTGACATTCAATTCTTCCTCATCATTGGATCTCGCTTAACTTTCCATCTACGCCGTCCTTCCTGTCCACATTTCCCCACAAGACGGGCGTCGCATGTACCCAGGTGGTCCCTACTATGACTCCCCTTCTTTGTGTGACAGACTCTGGAGCCGACATCTGGCAGGCGGGAAACTCTCATCACATCCGTCCCTTTCTTATCTGATGCGCTACTTCTTTATGTGAGTTGCTGCGAGCGCCGTTGATGTATATCTCTTTTGCATTTCGAACCGTGGATCTTTCCACCAACTCACGCCATCGCATGCGACCGCTCTTTGACCTGTCTTCGTGCGACGACGTCTCCTATTGACACCTGGCCGACGGAGAAACCTCATCGCATCTACTCCTTTCTTATCTCCCTTGCAACTTGGCTGTGCAGTATTACACGCAGGACCTTGGATCTGATCTCCGCACCAAATCTATGGCGTAGATTAATGTGATGTTTAGCTCTCCATAACTTGACTGGCTGACCATAATGTTATAAAGTATGTTTCTCGTCTATTTATATACCTACTTCAATATTTTTTCATCCTTTGCACATTTGTTCCATTTAGTACCCTTAGTCTTTCCCATAGCATCTAGCACTAGAGCATGGAGGATATCTCGGTTCCACTACCAGGTAAATTTTGACCCTCCATTACTTACATTTAACTGCATATTGTAGAAAAATATATGGGTGTTAACACACATGTTTCATCACTATAGAATGCGTACCCGCGAGTTGCATCACTATAGCCCGCGGGTATCAAGTAAAATGGTAAAAATCACTAGTTTATTACTTTTTACTCCCAAAAAGTGGTCATTCGATGACCTTTGGCTCTCCATCTGCCCAAAGAATGTCTCGATGTGTCCTTTCATTTACCTTTGAGAGGACTATATATTGAGCACATATGGTTTATGGACGGGAGGAAAAAGAAGAGCAAGATAACTCTATCGGATTTTTGCCCTATCTTGAGTCTACACTCATTGATCCTTGTAGTTGTGAAACCTTTATGTTCACCTTCCAAACTCCTATCTAGTTTGAGTTTGCCTTTCATGGAGGATTGAAGTGGTGGAGGCACAAGTGGATTGATCCAGATTTTGGTTTAGATTGGTTGCCGGCAAGAGGTCGTATCACTTTGTACTTCTTCTTGTTTATTAATAGAAATACTCATATTCTCGTCCATTAATGTTGTAAATATTGTTTATCTTACATTGGGTTGCATTTACTTGTTATATCATGGGCCATTGCTATTGATGATGTTAAGGCATTTATATATTATATGTAGTTGTTGTATATTGGTTGTCAAGACTAGTTTGCAGATTCAAGTGCACGGATTGAAAAACGCCAACGGGGATCTACATCAAATGTTTGGATCAAGGTTGGTTATCTTCTTCATTAACTTAGCATTGCCATTTATATAGCATAGTTCTGAGAATTGAGTTGATTTCTGGTATTCATCTATCTGTTGTTGTACACCCCAAGCCATAGTGAGTTTTCTCCAACATAGAAATGGTGACTCCGCTGGGGAAAACATCCATCTTGGGGATTTTTTGAGCGTTAGTCCATAATTAGAGTTGTTGTTTGTCGAAGCTCTGTGTCACTTATCTGCCGTTGAGATACACTATAGAAAACCTTTTTTTTTTCTGAGCCATTGGAATCTCTATTTTCCATTTTACCTTTCCTCACCCGTGGGGTAACTTAGCTCTTCCCACGTACACCCGCCTCGGTTTACTCTACTGCTTGCAGGTACCCGCAGGTATTCCTTCAACAGTAGCGTACAACTCTGACTTTTGTTGGTTTATGACCTTTGGTTGTTGCTGGATTGGTTTTGGTTGATCCTGAGTCTTTGTTGGCCTATTTCTTGACTGTCCCATGCCTTGGTTGTGACCATAACTATTTGTTTCTCTTGGTTGATCCTTGTTGGTTTTTTCCTTTTGAGCTCATTCCTTTGGCTGAGTCTTACTGTTTGGTATCTTCCTGGTTGTCTTAGTTATCTCCTTTGCATATCAGTGACTAGATAGTAGGATTTTGCTTGCATTTTTCATTTCCATATATTGAAAAATACAAAAAATACACATAGTTTTTGCATTTTCCTTTCGTTTATAAGAGAAAATACAAAAAAATTGCTTTTATGTACAGCATCTTGCATTGAGTGCTTTCTGCCTTCATTTAGATTTTGATTGTGCATTGAAAGAAATATAAAAAGATTGCATATTTATTTAGAAATCGTTCGTTTGATTGTGCATATTAGGGGCATTGTTTTCATTGGATAGATGAGTCTAGGATTTGACGATTTTGCATACCATTGAGTCTTACACATCACTAGTTTCACGATCATATCCCTTGAATAATCACAACCATTAAAATTAACGCTTAATCTTAAAATTGATTAGACCGATTTTATTTATAGGGTACACCAACTAGCATAGGTTTAGAGTCTTGGAATAGATCATTGTGAGTTAACAATCCAAAACTACTAGACAAAACATTAGGTGCCTGACCAGGGAGTGGAGGAATTGATGGTATAGATCGGTGTTCTCAGGAAGCTCTACTCAAGACAGAGTTAAGCACAAGGTCACAAGAGATTGGTTGAAGGGATATCCTTCTGATACTGGATGAACGTGGGAGATATTTCCAGGATTTGTTCGTATCTGGGGACTCTTCGGGGATTTGACCCTCATTGAGTTTCGGGCTCAACTACCCTGCCCATATGACGGATCCCACTTGCGACTGTCCCCCTGAGCATTGGTTATATTCTATGGCTTGGGGTGTACCACAACAGACAGATGACTACCAGAAATCAACTCAATTCTTAGAACTATGCTATATAAATGACAATGCTAAGTTAATGAAGAAGATAACCAACCTCGATTCAAATGTTTGATGTAGATCCCCATTGGAACTTTTCAATTCGTGCACTTGAATATGCAAATTAGTCTTGACAGCCAATATACAACAACTACATATAATATATAAACGACCTTAACATCATCAATAGAAGTGGCCCATGATATAACAAGTAAATGAAACCCAATGTAAGATAAAATACATTTACAACATTAATGGACGAGAATATGAGTATTTCTATAAATAAACAAGAAGAAGTACAAAGTGATACGACCTCTTGCCGGAAACCAATCTGAACCAAGATCTGGATCAATCCACTTGTGCCTCCACCACTTCAATCCTCCATGAAAGGCAAACTCAAACTAGATAGGAGTTTGGAAGGTAAAAATTAAGGGTTCACAACTACAAGGCTCAATGAGTGTAGACTTAAGATAGGAAAAAAATATGCTAGAGTTCTCTTTCTCTTCTTTTTCCTCCCGTCCATAAGCCATATGTGCTCAATATATAGTCCTCTCAAAGGTAAATGAAAGGACACATCGAGACGTTACTTGGGAGGATGGAGAGCCAAAGGTCACCCAATGACTGCTTTTTTGGAGTAAAAGTAATAAACTAGTGATTTTTACCATTTCACTTGATACCTGTGGGCTATAGTGATGCAACTCGTGGGTACGCATGATATAGTGATGCAACATGCGGGTCAGAGGAAAAATGAGGAAAAATATGTTTGAAGGATATAAGTGGATCTGAGTCAGTGAAATGGATCCTACAGGCCAAAGAATGTTGATGCTCACAAGGTGGAAGATTATGTTGTAACAGATGCCCCCTAATGTGTGAGGTCAGAGACCGATGCTACTATGGTCGAAATACATTATAAAACTCAGAAGTGGAGTGATGGAGACACAAGTGGAAAGAGAAGCTCACCCGTCATAATACAATGGTATCCCTGAATACATGTCATAGTACAACACTCTGATACAATGGCCATGAATAGGCAGTACATAATGAATACATGTCATAAGTAATCATAGCCATGATCCCTCTACAGTAAGATATGGTCTCCTGCTGAAAAGGAAACAATTGGTGCAAACTGGAGGTACCAACTGCTGATATCTGAGAGGTGATATCTCAGATATAAAGTCAATGTCATAAGTAGCATACTGAATGCCATTATCACCTTGGGTCTTCTACACAAGTCTTCGATGGTGCAAGTCCCATCAAGTGAATAAAGGAGTCGGGGTCGAACCTGATGTGACATCGTCTGATTATTGGTCAATGATGTATACCATTAACAGACGATAGATAATCCACCACTAATGAAAATGGGCATCAAGGCACAAAGTGAAATCATCGGAGTGTGAATAAATGAGTTGAATTCGAACACTAGGATGAATCCATCGATCAGGGGACATTGATGTATTCCCAAATCTGTCGATGGCGAGAGAACCTGCCACTAATGAATGCAAGCCTCAAGGTACTCAACCGAACTCTAAGCCTCAAGTCCCGAAATAAATGGGTTGAAGTCGATGGAACGAGACTCGCTGGAAGGAGGGAATTAAGGCATCCTCCATCAACCAGCATGAGGTACCAGCTACGTTGAAAGATTTGGAAGAACTCAGGTGAAACAGACTGACTCAATAAGAATGACCGACATGCAATAGTCAAGAGATCTGAGGAGTGGTCGACACTGGTTTTAGGACTTCCTTTGAACAAGAGCATGAGCAGATGGATAGACTCAAGCAACATAAACTTGACATAAACTGTGCAATGTAGAAGGAATTACAAAGGGCTCCATAATGACTGGAAGCTTAACCAATCGGTGGAAAGAACTGAGAAACAAGTACAGCTCCTAAGGTCCAACTATAGTCCCGACTCATAATGTACGGAGTGGAATGAATGCTCTGTTCAAAGGTGACATAATATCTACCAACAAAAAGTAGTAACCATAATCCTGTCCGGCTTTTTGGAATATTTGATTTTTTTGGTCTTTTTCATATTTGGGAAAAGCTTGAAAAATAATAAAATTGCTTATAGTACAACAAGTGAGGGAACGAGTGTCAAATAGTGAGAAGACTAGTTCCAAGCAGTGGAACATACCTATGATCAATGCAAGGAAGTGCATGCAGGATGTGGACACTCGGGGGGGTGTTCCCTCAGGGTCAAAGGGTCATCAAATTGTGAAGGAAAAATATAAGCTTTGCAGGGCTCCACAGGGAAAAAGTTCTTAGGCACCAAGCTAACAACTGAGTAAGCGGGAGCTGGCACAAGGCTCAAGCGGCAAGCAGGATGATGCAATGCAATCACAACTCGACATAAAAGGGGAGTCCTTTTTTGTAAAGTTAGTCTCCTCACCCAAAAAAATGTAAAATAATGAGAGAAGAACTCTTCTAGTCACGTATGACTAGAGTATTGTTAGGAACCCATGTTAACCCTTCTCTTTACTATGTTAGTATATTGTTGTTGGACGCATATGCTTTGTAAGTCGTCCCGTAGTATTTGTTGATCCGTAGTTTATATTAGCCCATAGTATTGACCCATAGTATTGGACGCATATGCTTTGTAAGTCGTCCCGTAGTATTATATGTCCCATGGTTTTGACTCATAGTATTGGGCATAGACTTAGTATATAAGTGTGTGTTGAGGTCATTGAAGGCACCGTGAAGTTAATTGTATTGAGCTTGCTTAAAGGAGGTTGCCCCCTCGAAGTGGCCCGTGATCAATATAAAAGCGATTCTGTTCTATTATTTCTGATATCTTGTGTATTTGCATTAATTAATTATTGCAGGTACATCACATCTGGTATCAGAGCACTTTCCTTGGCACAAGTGGGAATTTTTTTTTCTTTTTTTGGGTGGCGACTTTCAGATCATTTTCTGAAACTTTTTGCACAAAATCAGAAGAAACCGATTGCATATCTGAATTCCTCTTTCAAAAATACGCAGTTTCAAAAAAAAAATCATTTCATTTGGAGTTCTAAAAGTGGAGATATCGCGGATTTAAAATCAACAATTTTTCAGAATTTCGGTGACGGCCGCGGAAATTGCGGCGAGAAAATCTTTTGACCGAGTGCCCAGATTTCTATTCCGCTTTCATGGGTAGAAGCAGAGTGGTTGTTCCAGTTCCGGAAACATGCTATAATAGCGATTCTGAGCAATATAGATCCGGTATTTGAACATTGGGTGGAATTTCTGCCCAAATTTTTTCTGTTGCAGGTTCGGATTTGGGAATAATCCCTATCCACTTAATTGTGGGAAGTACTTGGGCATAAGCCCTAAAACTCATTGTGAGGAGTACCACAGGAACCCCGAAGTAGCTGGCCCATTGAGAGGACCTGCCAGCGAAAAGGGCAACGACCCCTACCTGATTGACTAGTTCCCACCCGTGAGGTAAACCAAGAGCTGTCGTTTGTGGCAAAGCGGTTATCAGTTTTACTTGAGCCGTGGAGTGAGGGGTACTGTCCCAATACGCAAGCCGTCAGACAGCATTGGTGGCCGAGTGAAACCCCTGAACTGTTAGGAAGCCGCACATACCTGGGGTCCATATCTACTTTCAGCTGAACTATTGTCGATCACTGCTGCGCCGTTTCAGATCCATTTTGCAAGCCGTTCCAGATCCAGCCGTTCGGCGTTGTTCCAGATTCCTTCCGAGCCGTAGCCGCTCCAGTTTGTATAAAATAAAAATAAAAAATCCGAGCCGTAGCCGCTCCAATCCAAAAAAAAAAAAAAAAAAAAAAAAAAAAAAAAAAAAAAACCGGGTTATGGTTGTCACCCGTGCAGGAGTACACACCATGGAGGAAGCACTTGCAGCCATCCAAACCAAACTCCAAGATCTGGATGAAAAATTTCTCAGCCTCCATCTTCAGCATTCAGCCATGAACAATACCAGACAGCCAGAATCTTTTGCAGCCACCGGGTTCTTTGCTTCTAGCAATTTTCGTGGGCCGAAGCTGGATTTTCCTCGCTTCAATGGTACTGATCCGACTGGATGGATATACCGAGCAGAACAATATTTCAGTCTGCATAATACTTTTGATGTTCAGAAAGTTCCACTTGCATCCTTTCATTTGGAACAGGAAGCCCTTCAATGGTACCGTTGGTATATCAAAGCTCATCCCGAACCAAACTGGACAGATTTTTGCCAACTCATTTTGCCACGATTTGGTCCTAGTGCTTTTGACGACTTCACAGGAGCACTCACTAAACTTCACCAAACTGGCACAGTGAGAGAGTATCAGATGGAATTTGAGAAACTGGCCAATCACACAGAAGGATTGTCTGATGAATTCTACAGGAGTTGTTTTATCAGTGGTCTCAAGGATGAAATCCGCTCAGAGGTCAAAATGTTTTGTCCCAACACAATGATGGAAGTCCTAGGGTTGGCTAAGCTGGCTGAGGACAAGATCGCAGCTCAACAACGCTCCAAACCCACCTTTGTTGCCTTCAGAAATATGGGTTCCCAACGACCTCCCATCACGCCTGCTCCTCAACCAACTCCTATCAAGCATTTGTCTGAAATAGAAATGCAGGCACGCCGGGAAAAAGGGCTTTTTTATAATTGTGATGAGAAATTCACTCGGGGACATAGATGTGTTCAACAAAAGCTCTATCTCTTGGATGTGGATTCTCTGCCTGCCTTAGAACTTGGTGAAGAAGCTACAGATACAATAGATGATCAGGTCGACATTTAACACCTTCCTGTTGACACCCCATCTCAGGACGACCCACTCGAGATCTCTCTCCATGCTGTAACTGGAGTCACCACCCCACAAACAATGCGAGTCAGGGGATACTTCAAGAAGCTCCCTCTTACCATCCTCATTGATTCTGGTAGCACTCATAACTTCATTGACCCTCGAATTGCCAAACAGGCTGATTGTTTTGTCCATCCTTGCTCCAACTTTGAAGTCATGGTTGCCAATGGGGGTACCTTACCTTGCAAGGGGAAGTGTCACAATGTGCGTATCTCTATGGAAGATTATAACCTACGGTCTGACATGTTTGCCTTGTCCTTAGGCGGATGTGATGTGGTTTTGGGCGTTCAATGGTTACGCACACTTGGCCCCATCTTATGGGATTTTGCGGAACTTTGGATGCAGTTCAAAGTCAATGGGGCACAACACAAATTTATGGGCTTACAACCAGGGTCTCTCTACATCATCAGTTCACATCGCCTGGAAAAAATCCTTAAGAAGAATTCACATGGTGTCATCGCTCATCTCAATTCCATTCAGATGCACGCATCAACAGTCTCCACTACTTCCTTGGATAGATATGCAGGTATCTTTGCTGAAACAATGCGCTTGCTGCCTTCAAGAGACCTTTTCGGTAAGAATGTAGCCACATCTACCTCTCAGCAGGAAATGATGGCTATTTTGCATGCAGTATAGAAGTGGCAGCCATACCTATTAGGAAATTATTTCTGCATCAAGACTGATCTCCCGAGTCTGGAAATTTTTTTGGAACAATGGGTCCCCTCCCCCACACACCTGCAATGGGTTATCCAACTCATGGGTTGTCCCTATGTGATCACTTACAAGAAGGGTAAGGACAATATGGTGGAAGATGCTCCTTCTCGCACAATTGATGACCCAGTTTCTCTTATAGCTCTTTCTCTGCTTGTTCCCAATTGGTTGCAATATATTCAACAGGGCTATCTCTTCTATGAACTCCGTGCTTCTTCATTAACAGGGCACTCTGGGTTCTGCAAAATGTATGACCGGGAACAATGTAACTTCTTCTGGTTGGGACTGAAAATGACAATTCAACAGATGGTGGCTGACGATGATACTTTCCAAGTCAACAAGGGGGAAACGACACTCCTTTCGGGATTGCTGAAACCTGTGCCCATCCCTACACAGCTTTGGCCAACTATTTCTATGGATTTCCTAGCAGTGCTCTGGTGGTACAATACCACATCTCAAAGGACACCATATGAAGCAGTCTATGGAAAAACACCGCCTGTTCTTCTTCCATACACCATTAGCAGCTCTCCAGTTTAGGAAATTGACTCGGTTCTTCGAAACCGCGATCATATTCTTCTCATTCTGCAGGACAATCTTCACATGGCTAGAATTCGCCTGAAACAACAAGCCGATCAGCACCGTTCTGAGCGCATTTTCCACGCAGCTGACAAGGTTCTTCTTCATCTACAGCCTTCCAAGCAATCCTCCTTGATACTCAAAAGGCGTCAGTGGCCCGAAATGCAAACCGAGGATGCTACCGGGGAACCACTCCTTCAGATTCTGCAGCAATTTCTCCAACCAAAGCTTTGAGGACAAAGCTTTTTCTAAGGTAGAGGGGATGTTAGGAACCCATGTTAACCCTTCTCTTTACTATGTTAGTATATTGTTGTTGGACGCATATGCTTTGTAAGTCGTCTCGTAGTATTTGTTGATCCGTAGTTTATATTAGCCCATAGTATTGACCCATAGTATTGGACGCATATGCTTTGTAAGTCGTCCCGTAGTATTATATGTCCCATGGTTTTGAATCATAGTATTGGGCATAGACTTAGTATATAAGTGTGTGTTGAGGTCATTGAAGGCACCGTGAAGTTAATTGTATTGAGCTTGCTCAAAGGAGGTTGCCCCCTCGAAGTGGCCCGTGATCAATATAAAAGCGATTCTATTCTATTATTTCTGATATCTTGTGTATTTGCATTAATTAATTATTGCAGGTACATCACAAGTATACATTTTTCGTAATTAATCCACAAAGGTCCGAAAAATGGGTAAACTTATACCTAAGTGAATGTCACTTCAAATCCTTTAATGAGTCTGAAATGACAAGTATACTTGGCAATCTTGTTTGATTTGAAAAAGTCTAACAAGGGCTTAAAAAAGACTTTATAAAAATATTTTCCGTAAAGGTTTAACAAGCCCTAGAATGTAAACTCGTGACCTTCTTACTGTTTTTAATGAGCTCGAAGTAAAAGTGGAAGAATGCTCGTAATGGGGGCAAACGAGTGTCAGGGATATGTGAGACTAGATCCAAGCGCATGGAACAAAGCTATGCATAATGCAAGGAACATGAGCAAGATAAGGACACTCAGGGGGGTGTTTGTGAATTTAAATAGTAATAGGTTCAAATGCATCATAACAATGGGGAGGCCTAAACCTATATGCAAGGTTCCAAATATTCCTACCACGGTTAAAGAAAATGTCGAAAAGGACCAGTAAAAAAGTATAAGTCTAGCTAAGAATCCTGTCTCCAAGAAACATAAGTACCAAGATCATCTCTAAAACGTACGTAAATAAAAATATGATACAGGTCACTATGGTAGAAAAATTTCCAACTTCACTATTATCACCCTCAGACATAATGCAGGGATAACTAACCACTGAAGGTGCCATAGTACCAACACCCGAGGGACCAAAATGATCAACTTCGGAATGAAGAGCAAAGCTGAAGGACATGGAGGAATATGTAGTGGCAAATTCATCATCA
Organism: Larix kaempferi; assembly: GCA_027924585.1. Lineage (NCBI taxonomy): Eukaryota > Viridiplantae > Streptophyta > Pinopsida > Pinales > Pinaceae > Larix > Larix kaempferi. The sequence goes on along the minus strand of BSBM01000047.1, from coordinate 19,065,771 downwards.
CGGGAGTTGGAAATTCTAGAAGTAGAATCGAACTCATTAGGATCACCGATTCGGGGATCTATAGGAGAGTCTATAGACTCATGACTAGGGAGATCAGACTTTAATGTCAAACCGGGGCTAGACAAAACTATGCCTGGATCAAAATCCAAATGCATGGCATGTTGTACTCAAGGCTCATCTCGTTCAATAAGATCAAGGGTGGGAAGGAAATAAAATTGATGATGAGAATCCTCCAAAGGCTTGTCATTACCATTCATGGCCTCAATAAAAAGTTCATCTGAAGGTAGGATACCATCGAGGCAAGCATGTGAACAAGATAGGTCGACTGCATGTGTGGGCAGCATAACGGGATCTTCTTCTTCTGTCCATGAAGAAGAGAGATCCGAAGCTGCAATGGCTTGTTGAATATCTTGAGAAGCAAGCTTGATTGCAGATAAGGGCATATCCATTCCGATGTGCGAAACATCTCCAGATGGGGAACTCGTGGAAGGTGGATCCCACGGATCACTAAAATACGAGGTCCGAAAAGGTACATTATTCAATGGAGGAGGTGCATTATTGGAAATGGTTTCAATAAAAGCATTGGGTGAAGGGAAATCATAATATCCCATCAATGAAGGGTACATACCAACACCCATGTTCCCAGTTGCCGGCTAAGAATGAGTAACCTACAGGATTCTGGATCCCATGGATGCTATGGAAGAGGAGTTAATGTAATCCAACTGATCAATGGTCACTATATTTCCTTCGTGAGGAAAGTAGATAACTTTAAATATAGTGGACACGACAGCTTTCATGGCATACATCCATTTTTGACCCAGTAAAAGGTTGTAGTCGATGGGCACATCAACCACCTCGACTTCAATAGGCATAGACTTACTTCCCAAGGAGACGACAAGGGAAGGGATAATTCCATGCGGCTTAAATGAATGACCGTCGAATGCAGTGAGCGTGGTTTTAGACGCGTGTAGGGGAGGAGATCCTAGAGCTTTCCAATAAGCTAACGGCATTACTGAGACAAAGGCACCTTCGTCAACCATAGTACATCTGAAAAAACTCTGAAGGCACACCACCTGGATTTGAAAAGCCACGTGGTAGGGTAAGTGAGGTTGAACATCAATAGTATCGAACTTGATAATAGTGGGACTTCCCCCATCCTGAACTCCTAACTCACTCAAAAGAGCATGCTTCTGAGAAGGACAGGCTTGCAAAACTTCAAGAGCCAACATGGCACACGGAGTTTGGCCCAAATATTCTATGATGGAGTAGTTGTGGGCTGCTCGAGCATTAGGATTATGCATAGAGTGCTTAAGAACACCTTTCGGTATCCATGGCATAATAGAGGGCTTCTCGATATGCAAGGAATTGTCAGGAGGAGGGGGAGGCTCACTCCCCAAATTGGGTCGTGGTGCATCATAATCGCGCTGACAAGTGGAAACGCTAACCTCTGCCTGAACCATGTTTACACATCCATAACCACTAGTATTGGAAGAAGAAGTTGCCGTCTCAGTAGGTCCATAACTGGTGGTGGGAGCATGTGAAGCCATGTTTTGGTGATGAGGCAGGGGATCCTTCAACACAGCTGGGCTCTGTGCCAAGTGCTTCGATGCTTCTTCAATACGAGGACATAAGTGAGTAAGATGGTCTTCCCCATAGAGCTTGCAAGGAAACTTCACCTTATGCCTAGGTTTACGGTCCTCACCAGCATTTCCACCTTCCTGAGGAGGGTTGGCATTATCCTTATGGGGGGTATTGCGATTGCTATTGTTATTCCCATTGTTTCCACCCTTACGATTATTTCTCCCCTTTTTCTTACCACCAGGTTGCTGGTTGCCTAACTGGTTCATCGTTTGCACACTGTGTACATCGGACGATGGAGTGGAAGTGAACAAGCTGTGAACCTGTCCTGGAGTAGACTGGTTTAGCAACAAATTCAACATTTGATTAGCTACCAAATCTATGGGGCGAGTGCTTGGAGATCCAACGATACCATCGGCATATGGTCCAGGAACTGACGTAGGCTCATGATGTGTACGCGGTGCGTCGGGGATGATGTCATAAAAAATGCCAGACTGAGAGTATAATAAGTCTAACTGCTAGACTTTCAAGATAGCTTGTTCCTTAGTCATAATGTCGGACATCGATACATCCTTACAAATGTATGGGAGTAGAGACTTGAGGAACCATTCCAACAAGAACTCTGGAGGAATGTTGGCCTTCACTAACCTCTTCCACTGATGCCACTCTTGAAGTGATCAGAAATATGCGTGGACTTGTTCTGACGGAAGGTAGATAAAAGTTCAGTGCTAGTATCATAGCGAACTAGTAACTGGAAATGATCTAAGAAAACCAAAGCGATCTCATTAAAACTCCTATAGGTGTTTCCAGGAAACTCGACATACCACTTCGCAGCTGCACCCATGAGGGTGTGTTGAAATAGTCACAATCTAATGGAATCATGATTCAATGAGTTGGAGGAGCACCAAAGGTGAAATGTTGTGACATGATCTCCGGGGTCCTCACCACATTTCCCCTCAAACTTAGGAATGTCTGAAGGGATCTTGGTAGGGACTGGGGGCCAAGTAGGGTCGTGACACATTGGATCATTCGTGAGCTTGGAAAGATATGGAAGATTCAAGCGTGCAAGGAACGAGAGCCGAGGCTGGAAAGCTTGATTATAAGCTCCCATAAAAGGCTCGTTAAATGGAACCGTATTATAAGATGGACCAAAAGCTTAACCATGAGGATTAAACTGCTGATAATAAGGACCTAACAGACCATAAGCTTGCCCATGGCCATAGAATTGATAACCTCCTCCTGCCTGACCCATTTGAGAGTAAGCAGGTATGTGCATGTTTTGGGCACCATATTGGGGTGGTGGGTTATACTGGTGGCCAACACCAACTGTGTTGTAGTAAGGGTTTCTACCATGAGTATGGGGAATATATGTACTATTCATACCTGGAACCGTGTTGTAATGACTATAATGGTATGGTATGTTCCCACCCCTAGCATTAGGATTAGCTTGAGCAGTCGTGTGGTGACCAGAATCATGAGATATGTTCCCACCCCCAATATTGGTGTGACTAGTAGCAGGGATGGTGGCGTGATGTCCATGTGGATAGGAGATATTCCCACCCCCTATATTAGCATTATTAGTGATGGCAGTGGACGCGAAAGTATGTGGTATATGTCCACCCCCGTGGTTGGGAGGAGCATTAACATCCGTAAAAGTAGTCCTGGGTTGACGAGTAGCGACATGTGTATTAGGTGGTGGATGGAAAGTTGTGTTTCGAACAACATTCTTATTAGGTTGGGAAATCCTAGGAGGTGGTCTTCTTCCAACATTAGCATCATTAGGAGGAACATGACCAGTCCCCATACTATGTGTGTGGGTGGACAACGTAGTGCCCCCAGTGAGGGTAGTGCCCCCAGTGGGTATAGTATGGCTAACACCATGACTAGTGCCAGCGTGACTACCAAACGTGGTGGAAGGTTCAATGGTACTATGACTAGGCATACCAAAAGAGAGTGCTGTCGGATTGATCGTAGGGCTAGTGTCATTATGTAACTATGGCATCCCATGTCTATAACTATGTGGAAATGAAGGAATGAACGTGTCGTCTTGTTCTTCATCCTCGGGTAAGGTTGGAATTCCGTAAAGATAATTATCCGGATTCGAAGGATTGAACAGATCTCGTTAAAGTGGATTAGGCCAAATAGGACCAGGTTGAGTCTCAGGTGGTGTTGCTTGTTTTTTCAACCAAGCATGTGCAAGGATGCACCTACTAACTTTTAGTAGCAGTCTTCAAATTGAAAGCAAAAACAACTATAAACTAATATGAATCTAACATGTGCATATAACAATAAACTTGAAAAAGATTAAGAACAAGAACAAGAAACGAAATAAAAAATGACTTTTGTATTGCAATACCTCAAATGGTGAGGATGTTTGGTGTTGAGCAGCTCCAAGGTTGAGATGCTCCAGGATCTAATGGTCTCTTCTCCAAGATTGCTACAATGGTCAAAGAACTCAATAGAGATTTTGACAACATGAGGATAGGATGATGGATGGATCGAAAGTGAGGAGCCCCTATCACCTTTTTATAGTTTTTGGTGATCGGGAATACCATTGTGGTTTTGAGGAAACCAATTATATTGACCAACATGGTTTAGGGCTCTTTTCCCCTTTTTTTTTCTTCTTTTTTTTGAATATTTTGAATAATTTTATTCCCTTTTAATATTTTTGGGAATTTTGGACCCTTTTTGAGGGTTTTTTTGTGTTTTTTGAGGAAAAATATATATTTTGAGGGGAAAAAAGGGTGTATTATGGTCTTTTTGGTGACCTTTTGATGGCTTTAGAGGCTCAAATGGTGGAAAAGTGGACAAATGGGTCATGTGAATAAGGGAATGAGCTAGTGAGCACTTTTTGGGTGTTAACAGATTTCCCTCTGATGTGTGAGGGCAGGAGCTCGTTGTATGGCCTATATAAATCATAGTTCTTTTTTGTTTTTCCTGGGGTTTGGAGTAGAGAAGAGACCAGTTGGAGACTGGATCAATGGCCCCTTGGAAGCTGCAAAAAAAAAAATATTGCATGGCCTCAATATGAATGAGGGATAATCTCTGATAATGCACGAGGTGGGCATACCCATTCTCGTATCAATACATATGCATAACAATTAGTCCCAAGAAGGGGGACCTGAATAATACATAAAAAATCTGTTGGAACATCATAATGTTCCAGAGGGGACATAATGTTGGGACATACTCATGGTCATATCATGACTGATATGAATAACTGATACACTGGAAAAAATGTAGCAACCCAGATATCTATAGGAAAATGTAACTGGTTGTTTCGATAAGTAGACTCTCAAATGTGGAAGAGTCTGGTAGTATCCGGGGTCTTCAACAAATAAATGAAAGGACCAATACCCTGTGTGAGTCTCAACGATGCGATCAAGGTGTTTGAAGTCGAGCATGTGAGAAACAACCATTTGGAGAGGCACTGAGGACTCCTCTCGAAATGATTCGTAGGCACTCATCAGAAATGGTGATGAGTCCAAGGCACAAGGACCTCTAGGTCTATCCTCTGGAATAAATTTGGTTGACATTGACAGAGGGAGACCAGCAACTGCCAAGGCAATGATGTTTCCTTGGTAGGAGCGCGATGTGTAGAATTGAAGTGTGATAGTACTGATAGTAGGACTGACATACTGTGGGGATGGGAAATAACTGGGTTCATAGAGTGGGTGGACTCAAACTTCCTTTGTTCAGAGCATGATGACATGGTTGACCTGGTAGCGTAGGGGAATGAATGGGTATGTATTGTAGATCGGAGTGACTCTGGGGGGGACAAGTTGATGGATCTTGTAGAGGGACTCTTAGGGTGACATACTGTAGAATACTCTGAACAAAGGCGACCAAAATGGGGTAGCTACCATATGAGTAGACATGATCTGTTGTGGCACCAAGAAGCACCATTGAGTCCTTCTTTGTAGTTTTAATGAGCTCCAAGAAGGGATAAAAGTGTGCTCTGAATTGGTACTATCCTGTGGATTTTGTGAGCCCAGGACTGTTCGTGCTCATGAGTGCTTTCATTTTTAAGGAGTCTAAAAGCGATAAGAAGACTCTAAATTGGTGGAGGAGTACCGTCTTGTGGATTTATGTGAGCCCAAAATGGTGATTGCTCGTTGTTGATTTCATTTTTCGAGAGTCTGAAAGAAGTAAGAAGACTCCATTAGTGTTCTTTTTCGTAAGTTAGTCTCCAATGCCCGAAAAAGCATAAAATAATGCAAATGGAGAAATCTTCTAGCCGATGTGACTAGAGTATTCCTTTTTCGTAATTAGTCTACAAGGTCTGGAAAATGGGTAAACTTATACCAGGTAGACGCCCTTTCAAATACTTTTAGTGGGCATGAAAGGAGGCAAGGTTGCTCGACAATCTTTTCATTGTTTTAGGAGTCAGAAAAGAGCTTAACATAAACTCCCTAAGTGCCTTTTTCGTAAAAGGAATTGCTCGGCCCGAAAATGGAAAAAACTATACCGAACAAAAAGGTATTGATGAGAGCAGGAAATGGTATCAAGAATCATCATGAGTGCGGAAAATGGAATCCCGTGACATAAAGATCGTCAAAAATGGGCAATGACCAATGTGGCATGCCAATCGAAGCGACGAGGGGTATTTGAAAAAATGCCCAAAAAATCTGGAGGTGAGAGCAAGAAATGATCTCAAGCATCATCATGAGCATGGAAAATTGAATCTGACGATATAAAATTTGTAAAAAAATGGATGACGGCTAATGTGGCACGCAAAATGAGGCAACGAGGGGCATGGGCAAAAAAGCCCAAAAAATCTAGAGGTGACAGCGAGAAATGATCTCAAGCATCGTCACGAGCACGGAAAACTAAATCCGGTGATATAAGACTCGTAAAAAATGGACAATGGCCGATGTGGCATGCAAATCGAGGCGACAAGGGGCATGGGAAAAAATGCCCAGAAAATCTAGAGGTGAGAGCGAGAAATGATCTCAAGCATCGTCACGAGTTCGGAAAATTGAATCCGATAGTATAAAAATCACCAATAAACTCACAACAGCCGATGTGACATGCAAATCGAGGTGCTATGGGGCATTGAAAGAATGCCCAAAAGTTTTTGGTGAGAGCGAGAAATGATCTCAAGCATCATCACGGGCATGGAAATATGAATCCGGGGTGCAAATGGTGCGAAAAACGGAGGTCATAAGGACTCCGGAATGGTCAAAGAAAATAACTAGGTTAAAAAATGGCTACAAATAAAGGTGAGCCCACCAAGCCAAGGATGCAGTGGTGGGGAGAAATGATGACCCGCGGGGGAAGAATATTAGGTGTACCAAATCAAATCAAATATACAAGTCATATGTGACCTCAAAAATGGTTGAGATCACGCATGTGAAAAAGTGAGCAGGGTTAATGACCTGCCTCCATGCTATGTGCATGGGGTTTATGATTGTGGATCACATATGTGTTGGTTTGAACAATGGGGTCATTGAAATACTGAGATAGATGTGATGGGGAAGGTTCAAAATGATTGATCATGCCCCCTATCCCAGGGTCGAGGTAATCTATTATGCCCCCTAACTCAGAGGTGTCAATGTGGTACAGATGTTGTCTCAAAGAGGGATCAATAAGGCACTGAGCAACTACTGATGGGGGGGTATACCATGAGGCTATGGGTCGTGGTGGCATACTGAAGTGATGATATGATGATGGGGGATTCCTCTTGTGGGGTGGATGCCCCTAGTATCTCCGATGAGAATCACGATGATGATGAGTAGGCAAGGTTTTGGGCTTTCCCCCATGTTGTGGACATGTGGTTTCCTCGTTGATTTGAAAGGGTTGAACATGTGTGTCAAAGGGATCAATGGAAGGGGTCGACCAGACAGAGAGGCTTCCAGTGGAAACTGTGTAAATGGTGTTAATTTCTTTCGAGGAGGAATATTTTGGGGGATATATTTCCTCAATAAGTGGTGGGGATATCTCTAGGTCAGCATTATTCATCTCATATAGGGCTTCTCTGTAATCTGGGAGATCTGGGCAGTGATGTGAATAATGACCGTAGATTCTGCATATTGCACAAGGGTGGTTTGTGCACAATGATTTATCATGAGGTTGAGATGATAATTCTAATTTGACAACTGGAATGTTGATGTCATCGTCCAACATATTCATGTGTTCTTGAAGTGCTGGTAGTTGTGGACATAGATGTGTAGCGTGGCCAATATCATCGCACAAGGAGCACTTAGGGAGTACATGGGTTGGGGGATTCTTGGCCAATTTAGGAGTCACTGGGGGGGTGCGAGTTGTGGGTGCAGTGTTGTAGGTTTGAGGACCTCTGCCCCCAGTGTGGCGGGATTGAGGGGGGACATAAGTGGATGTCGATGTAGTGCCCCCTGTTGGAACTGATCAGTTTTGGGAGTTTGAAACACCAGGTGGTGGACGATTTTGGTGGTTTGGTATGCCAGGTGATGGATGGTTAGACATATTCACGGGTTGTACCGGTTTTAAAACAATGGTCGGAGTCGGCGGGGGGTTTGGTGCAAGTAAGTACCATACTGGTAACCCTATTGTTAAATCTAGGAGGTTGAGTGTAGCCATTACTGGCAAGCTGACAACTCCTGAAAATAGAAACAAAAATGGGATTGTGTGAATCGGTGTTGTTCTGATATGGCTAGGCACGATGGGTGCTAGTGGCGGTGGTTGAGGTTGTTGAGGATGTTGTTGTTCATTGTGCAATAAGGTGCACAAATTGGATACTTTAGCTACCTGGGGAGGAGGTGGAATAGAAGGGAAAGTGGTGGTCATGGGGGTATCTGAATATATCCCGGGTCCGACTAATGAGACAAAGGATGTTGGTGCACTAAGAACGGGTTGTTTGATCATGGGAAGAACATTCTCTGGTGCTGCAGGGGCATTGGGATCATAGTATGTAATCTGGTCTATTTTGACTATGCGTCCTTCATGGGGGAACATCATGATGCGGAAAACTGTTGAAGCGACAGCTTTCATCTTATACATGTAGCTTTGTCCCAGAAGGAGATTGTAATCAAGGTTGGCATTAATGACCTCTATATCTATAAGAACCAATTTTCCCCCAAGTTGTATGGGTACGTTCACTAGCAATCCTTGAGGTTGAGATGCATGGCCATCATATGCTCATAATGCGGTAGTGGACAGTTGTAGTGTTGGGGATCAAAGTTTCTGCCATACGAAAGTCGACATGATGCAGGTAGAGGCCCCTGCATCGATGGACAATGAGGCTGTGAATAGAGACTGAAACTTGAAAAGCTAGAGATGTAGGCATGCGAGGTTCAGCTTGTTCTTAGTCAAAATCCATCATGTTAGAGTTGTTAGGATCTATGGCACCGATGGCAGATAACAACAACTTTCTCTGTGCAGGACAATTCTTTAAGATTTCGAGAGCGGACATAGTAGTGGGGGACTGAGCTAAATCCTCTATAATGTTGTAGTTGGAAGCTACATGAGCGTTCGGGTTATTGTTAATCCGTCTCAAAGGGAAACAAGGTGCTTTGGGGCCTCCATCCATGGGCATAGTGGGTATGCGAAGTGGTTGGTCGGTTGGGAGAGTACTCGACGATGGATCAGTAGGTGTAGTCTCTAGGGTGGATCCATATTGATTGTGATGGGTTTGAAGATTGACATCATTAGATGACATCATGAGCAAATGGTGAGTGTTGGACTCTGCATGCTGGTAGTTAGCTGCTGTGTAAGTGATTTGCTGCTGTGTTGCAGCGGATCCTTGAGGGGGATCATTTGGATGAGTGTTTATCTTTCCTTGGTTAGGTAAGGGATTTTGCAATATCATGGGTTGTTGCTAGGGGGGTGTGCTGGTTGTGCCTTATGTCCTTGTCGTTGGGCATCATCAGTCCAGAGCTGATGCGCTCGATCTAAATGGGGGCAATTATGGGTGTAATGTCCATAGACTCCACATATGGAACATGGATGGTTTGTTCTCAAGTTATTATTTTTAGCCTGTTTTGGTTGGCGGTCAGTATTTTGGTTGGGGGGAGCAACATTATTGTTGTTTGGAGGATTAGGTGGTGGTGCACCTTGGTTGTGTTGTTGGTTGTTTCCGCGGTTACGCCCTCTTCCACGATTTTGTTGACCTTCTTGGTTAAGCTGATGGTTTTGGTTTGGAGGTTGGTTTTGCTGTGAGTAAACATGCCCTTGGGTGGTAGGTGGGTTATGAGGTCGTGCCGACTCTGGAGCAGGTTGCAGTGGGTAGTAAACATAAGGGTTCTGTGGTGGCCCTGGTGTTTGTTGCGGTTGTGGGTAACCATGAGCTGCTGGAAGTGTTGGAGTAAGAGGTGTTGCCTATTGGGGATAATAAGCTGCTTGGGCTTGTGGGTGGACCAGTTGGTTATAATATGGAGCTGGCCTGTAAGCTGGTGGTGCATGCCCATAACATTGTGGTGGACACGAAGGTCCATGGATGTGATGGGTGTGTGTTACTGAAGCATACAAAGTTGTAGCGCCACAATTGGATGAAGCCCTAGAAAGGTCTGGGGTGATGTTTGTACTCGTCATAGTAAAAGGTTTGTTTTGCACTGTAAGTTGGCCAATAATACCGTCGACGGCATGGGATGCCCCTGGCACGTCATGGCGGGATGGATCACTGCGTGGGGCATCAGGTAAAATAGTGTATAGATATCCTGACTGGGCATATATGAGGTCGAATTGATGAGATTTTAAGATAGCTTCTTCTTCTGACTGGGGTCGTTCAGAAGCTACATCTTTGGCTATGAGGTGGAGGAGTGATTTGAGAAACCATTCCAAAAAGATTCAGTCGTCAAATTTTATCTTGCAGAGGCTACGACGCTTAAGCCACTCATGGATATGATCGGTGATGTATGTAGTGGTGTTCTGTCTATAAGACAAAAGTATTTCAACTCCTGCATCATAGTGTATAGGTAGTTGGAAAAACTGGAGGAAATTTGAGGCGAGGGACGTAAATGTGTTGTGGGTCCCATGTGGTTGCTCAGTGTACCACTTGGCTACAGAGCTAGTGAAGGTTCTTTGTAAAAGTCTCAGTCTAATGGAATCATCCACTATGGAGTTAGAGGAACACCATAGGTGAAACGTCATGATATGGTTTTAGGGATCCTCCTCAGCTTTTCCTTCAAATTTTGGGATATCTGAGGGAAGCTTGGTGGGCATGGGTGGCCATGTGGGGTTATGTCTAATAGGATCATTGGTTAACCTGGCTAGGTCTGGTAAGTTTAGACTAGCCATGTATGGTAGATTGGCAGATGGGTTTTGCGTGGTGATTGGGACATAACTATTAAAGGTAGCATTATGTAATGGTCCAGTGCCCCCTAAGGGTATGCTAGGTATGGAAGGGATGTGTCCTTCAACACATGTGGTGTGGGAAGGGCCTGCGCTCCCAAGTGCAACATGGGTTGCAGAGGGGGTAGGAATGGTTCCAGGAATCCCTAGGATCTGGGTTGTGGTAATGAGAGGGGGTGTGACCCCTATGTTGGGCATACCCATAATAGGTGGTGGTCCTGTGTTGGGCATGCCTAAAGGAGGAATGGCCCCTATATTAGGCATGCCTAAAGGGGTTGTGGTTACCGTGGGTGGCACAGTAGTAGTAGGGTTTGTTGATGTATCTGCAATAGCACTGGTGAAAATGGGGTTGTATTGTGATCCAGCCTTGGGGTTGGTTGGTGGTGTTTCAATAGGGTGTTCGGATTCAGCCTCAGAATCATATGTGAAACGAGGTGCGTCAGAATCAGATGACTGAGTTCTATGCCGATGACGTGTCGAGTCAAGGGATAATGCTCTTCGTCTATGACGTGTAGAGTCAAGTGTACCGAATTGAGGGGGTTCACCCTGAAAACGACAGGATCGTCTTAAATTCTCAATGGTGAGAAATGTATCAAAAAATGTCAGTGGATGGTGGTGATGTAAAAAACTCAGAACCCTAGTGCAACAATGTGTACAAGAGGGGAGTGAAAAAATAATGGCTCTCAGGCCAACAACCAACCTCAAAAGCACTTATTATAACAGCTGTGTTATAATAAGTGGAGGAATCAAGAAAAGTGGTCAGAATACCAAAATCAAACAGTTCATAGAAAAAAGTGGTGCTCACTAGACCAAAGGTGGGTATTATATCATGCAAACACCTAACTAGAAGTATTGTGAGTCAACAAAATATATCCTCTACAAGGTGATGAAATCCAAGTCAGACAATATAGAGTGTAGAATCAACAGCTAGATATCCCCCTACCGGGAGGTACACCAGGTAGACAATCCTAAAAAAATGGAAACTAGGATACCCCATTCATGACACGTTTGGTGGGGTGAATCTGCAGTTTGGTTCTATCACCGTTGTACCCCCATATGGGTGTACACCGAGAACTTCGAAAGGTATCCTTCGGTTACTGAATGTATTGCGGTATTCCACTCAGGCTTTCGGAACTAGTCTGGCTACTTGAACCCTCCTAAGGGAGAGGCCTTCCCGATAAATTGGTTGATAACCGTGTCAAAATTATAAGGAATTTTTGGGACCCTAAAAGACCACCACTATGTCTCAAATGTAAATAATTGAGGGGTGTTATTGGTACACCTATCCCCTCAATCCTACCTAACTATGTCTCAAATGTAAAGTTTGTTGAGTTAAGGTAGATTTTAAGGCCCAGTTAATTAAAAATGTGGTAGATTGGGTGCACGTGTGATTTTATTTTATTTATTTATTTATTATTATTATTATTTTTTTTTTTGAAAAGTAAATGCTTTAACAAAAGTAATTCAAAAACTATGGATTTTCAAAATAACTTTTTAAAGGAAAGCAAATATTGTAAGAAATAAATGGATTTCTAAGTGCTTGCTTGGGCAAAACAATTGAGCAAATCTGAAAAATGGTTCAAAAATTGCTAAGAAATGAAATATATGATCTAAACAAAGTGCTAAAAACCTTTCTTCCACTTATTGAAAATTTTTAAGAAGATTTTAATGGAGCATATGTAATAGAAAATGTTTTACTATTGTTTTAATATTGCAGAAAAAATAATGCTGGAAAATAGGCTAAATGGGCAACAAATACAACAACATTTTTTCTAAAAAATTGGCCAAATTCAAAATAGCAGCATTGCGGGTTTTAGGGAAAAAGCCGTGATGTGCATCGTGGGTTTGAGATGCGAATCCACGATGGGTAGCGCGAAAAAAGGGCGCGAAGCTACGGCGTGAAGCGCGGAAAAGGGGTGCGAAGCCACGATGGGAAGCGCGGAAAAAGGTCGCGAGGTCACAGTGCACAGCATAGAAAAAGGCCGTGAGGTCGCGATGAACCACGCGACTGTCGGGCAAAAAATCACAATGCAAAAACGAAAAAATGAGTCGCCAGAAACAAAACCGAAAAGTGAAATTTCGGTCTGTTAAAGGCTACAGAAGGGGCCAATAGCTAGGGAAACAATGAGGATGTTGTCTAGTACGGAAGATCTGTTAATTGGAATGGTAAAAATAAGTAAAAAACTAAGATCTAAAGAAAAAATAAAATTTTTAAAGATCGAAATCCAGTGGAGTCGCCAAAAAACTTTTAAACTCAAAATCCAACGGAGTCGCCAAAAAACTGTTACTTGGTTTTTCAACCAAGCATGTGCAAGGATGCACCTACTAACTTGTAGTAGAATTCTTCAAATTGAAAGCAAAAACAACTATAAACTAATCTGAATCTAACATGTGCATATAACAATAAACTTGAAAAAGATTAAGAACAAGAACAAGAAATGAAATAAAAAATGACTTTTGTCCTGCAATACCTCAAATGCTGAGGATGTTTGGTGTTGAGAAGCTCCAGGCTCCAATGGTCTCTTCTCTAAGATTTCTACAATGGTCAAAGAACTCAAGAGAGATTTTGACAGCATGAGGATAGGATGATGGATGGATCGAAAGTGAGGAACCCCTATCACCTTTTTATAGTTTTTGGTGATGGGGAATACCATTGTGGTTTTGTGGAAACTAATGGTGTTGACCAACATGGTTTAGGGCTCTTTTCCCCCTTTTTTTCTTTTTTTTGAATATTTTTATTCCCTTTTAATATTTTTGGGAATTCTGGACCCTTTTTGAGGGTTTTTTGAGGAAATATATATATATTTTGAGGGGAAAAAATGGTGTATTATGGTCTTTTTGGTGACCTTTTGATGGCTTTAGAGGCTCAAATGGTGGAAAAGTGGACAAATGGGTCATGTGAATAAGGGAATGAGCTAGTGAGCACTTTTTGGGTGTTAACAGGTGGATCACCTCCCCACTCCTCACGAGGAGTATGGGGATCGGAAGTGTGGTCAACTCTACCCGATGGAGTTGAAGGTTTTTCTTCATTATCGAAATGTGTAGCAGTCATGACGTCTTGGATGTAAGATTCGTAAGAATTTGAAGAATCAGAGGGAGCCCTTCGGTGTCCTCTAGCAATACGGCGTGTAACCTTGGCTCACTTTAAACCATCCAACCGACGGGACTAATGGAGAGTAGGGCTTTGCGCCACGATATCTCCGGAGAGAATATATAATCAAAATGTCCCCTAAAGGCCAACTATCGATAAAAAGCAGTAAATCAAAAGCACACACCTAGAGAAACTACATCCAAGAGCAGACAAACACAGTGGCTAAATGAGCTCTCGACACTAGAGCCGGTATGTCTCTCCTAGGAGAGGCTTGAGACTCCCAAACTATAGCATGAGGTAACATAATCAGTTATAGAGACACCCAGGCTTCACTGCGTGTAGAGGGTCAAGTCCACTGCACAAACACAACTATGCTGTCCAATCCCTATCAGACTCAAGACACAAACAGTATAACCACTGCAAGTACCCTGTGCGATACCCAGGTAAGGAAACTATGGTCACCACAATATAACCAATGCTCAGGGGGACAGTTGTAGGTGGGATCCATCGTATGGACAGGGTAGCTGAGCCCGAAACCCAATGAGGTCAAATCCCCCAAGAGTTTCCAGATACGAACAAATCCTAGAAATATCTCCCACGTTCAGCCGGTATCAGAGGGATATCCCTTCAACCAACCTCCCGTGACCTTGTGCTTAACTCTGGCTTGAGTAGAGCATCCTGAGAACAATGATCTGTACCATGGATTCCTCCACTCCCTGGTCATACACCTAATGTTTTGTCTAGTAGTCTTGGATTGTTAACTCACAATGATCTATTCTAAGACTCTAAACCTATGCTAGTTGGTGTACCCTATAAATAAAATCAGTCTAATCAATTTTAAGATTAAGCATTAATTTTAATGGCTGTGATTACTCAAGGGATATGATCATGAAACTAGTGATGTGTAAGACTCAATGGTATGCAAAATCGTCAAATCCTAGACTCATCTATCCAATGAAAACAATGCCCCTAATATGCACAATCAAACGAACGATTTTGAAATAAATATGCAATCCTTCCATATTTCTTTCAATGCACAATCATAACCTAAATGAAGGCAGAAAGCACTCAATGCAAGATGCAATACATAAAAGCAAATTTTTTGTATTTTCTCTTATAAACGAAAGGAAAATGCAAAAACTATGTGTATTTTTTGTATTTTTCAATATATGGAAATGAAAAATGCAAGCAAAATCCTACTATCTAGTCACTGATATTCCAAGGAGATCAGTAAGACAACCAAGTAGATACCAAACAGTAAGACTCAGGCAAAGGAATGAGCTTAAAAGGAAAAAACCAACAAGGCTAAATCCAAAGATGGGTAAAAAACCAACAAGGCTCAACCAAGAGAAACCAAGAGTTCTGGTCACAACCAAGGCATGGAACAGTCAAGAAACAGGCCAACAAAGACTTAGGATCAACCAAAACCAACCTAGAAACAACCAAAGGTCATAAACCAACAAAAGCTTGAGTTGTACGCTTTTGCCGAAGGAATACCTGCAGGTACCCACGAGCAGTAGAGTAAATAGAGGCGGGAGTACGCGGGCAGAGCTAAGCTAGCCCACGGGTGAGGAAAGGTAAAATGGAAAACAGAGAGTCCAATGGCTCAGAAAAAACAAGTTTTCTATAGTGTATCTCAATGGTAGATAAGTGACACAGAGATTTGACAAACAACAACCCTAATTATGGACTAATGCTCAAAAAATCCCCAAGATGGATGTTTTCCCCAATGGAGTCACCATTTTTGTGTTGGAGAAAACTCACTATGGCTTGGGGTGTACCACAACAGATAGATGACTACCAGAAATCAACTCAATTCTCAGAACTATGCTATATAAATGACAATGCTAAGTTAATGAAGAAGATAACCAACCTCAATCCAAATGTTTAATGTAGATCCCCGTTGGAGCTTTTCAATCCATGCACTTGAATCTGCAAATTAGTCTTAACAACCAATATACAACAAGTACATATAATATGTAAACGAAATTAACATCATCAATAGCAATGGCCCATGATATAACAAGTAAATGCAACCCAATGTAAGATAAACAACATATACAACATTAATGGACGAGAATATGAGTATTTCTATTAATAAACAAGAAGAAGTACGAAGTGATACGACCTCTTATCGACAACCAATCTGAACCAAGATCTGGATCAATCCACTTGTGCCTCCACCACTTCAATCCTCCATGGAAGGAAAAATCAAACTAGATAGGAGTTTGGAAGGTGAACATAAGGGTTCATATCTACAAGGATCAATGAGTGTAGACTCAAGATAGGGAAAAAATCCGCTAGAGTTTTCTTGCTCTTCTTTTTCCTCCCATCCATAAGCCATATGTGCTCAATATATAGTCCTCTCAAAGGTAAATTAAAGGACACATCGAGACGTTACTTGGGCAGATGGAGAGCCAAAGGTCACCCAATGATCACTTTTTGGGAGTAAAAAGTAATAAACTAGTGATTTTTACCATTTTGCTCGATACCTGCGGGCTATAGTGATGCAACTCGCGGGTACGCATGCTATAGTGATGCAACATGCGGGTCAGAGAAAAAATGAGGAAAAATATGTCTCAAGGATATAAGTGGATCTGAGTTAGTGAAATGGATCCTACAGGCCAAAGAATGCTGATGTTCACAGGGTGGAAGATTATGTTGTAACACAGGTAAATGGGAGGATTACTTGCACGTAGTTGAATTCACTTATAATAATCATTATCAAGCTTCAAAAAAACTCAGTCCATTTGAAATTTTGTATGGTATAAGTTGTAATACTCCTATTTCATGGAGTAAACTAGTTGTCAGGTTGATGTTAGGACCTAAATTATTAAAAAAGATGGAAGTAACAGTGAAACAGGTACAAGGCAATTTGAAAATTGCACAAGATAGACAAAAAAGTCACGGAGATCTCAAAAGAACTCAAAAAGAGTTTCAGGTTGGTCAGCATGTTTTCATCAAGGTAACGCCCAAAAAGAACTCCTTAAAAGTGGGAAGCTGTGCTAAGCTAGCACCAAGGTATTGTGGACCTTTGAAACTCTGTCCAGAGTTGGACCAGTGGCACACCAGTTGGCTTTACCACCGAATCTTAAAGTACATAATGTCTTCCATATTTCCATTTTGAAAAAGTATGTACATGATGCTACTCATGTGATTAATTCGAATGATGTTCAGGTGGAACCCGAAGGAGATTTTCTGGTGGAACTAGATTGTATCCTTGACAAGAGGAAAATTTTACTTCGGAATCGCGCCATTGGATAGGTAAAGGTGCAATGGAATCACCTTAGTTCAGAAGAAGCAACCTGACAATTGGAGAGTAATATGAGGGTGGCATATCCAATTCTATTCCAGGAGGGCGCTCAGGATGATGAATAAAGCAACATCAAGGGGGTGTATGTCACATACCCAAAGTCTGAACATTTTATGTTATGAGAAAAACATTATGTTATATTTTATTGTAATATTTTTATGATTATTGAGCAAGTGGGGTCAAGGATGACTATAATTATACACTCTAATATTTTATTATTAATAAATAAAAGAAGAGACACATACTCAAAGGAGACTCTTAAAGAGTGTTCATTGACCCACTAGGAGGAATGGACTGGGGTGAGAGCAAACTGACACTTGGTAGCATCATCATTCACTTCTAGCTGTTGTAGGGGGAAACTTCCGTATACTTATGGTCATGTTACCCATGAAAGTGGAATAGAGCAGGTGGCTCAATAAAGATGAAACTGACCAAAGACCTAGGCATACTATTTACACCCATTGAATTGAGCAGGTGGCTCACTAAGATTTCCTTGTGATAATTTCTGAAAAGATAAAAACAAAGATTTGCACAAGAGATTCGATAAGGGGAAGGCTAGGAAGTGAACGATAGAATTAAGATTTCATATCTGAACTAGTACTGCTTAATGCAGATTTCAATATTGCTAAAGGCTGAAGTGATACTGTTGACTAAAATAAGTATTATTGCTGAGTTGCAAAGGAATTTATTCCATTCTCCACACAGCATCTTTGTCCCAGTGGTTCAGTGAATAGGCTTGGGGGTCCTAAGGAAAGTGACTTGGTTGTCTTCAGGAGAAGGTTGGGTGGAACGGGCTCCTTTGGGTGTTTGTTTTCCTCTTCAGCTATCAGGTTCTTACTATCTCATTGTTTTATTTTTACTGTATATATATATATATATATATATATATATATATTTTTTTTTTATTTTTTTTTTATTTTTTTATTTTTATTTTTTATTATTTTTTTCTTCTTCTTCTGAAAATGTTTAAATGTATCATGAACTCTAGATTTGTTTTAGTTAGTATAGAGGATAATTATCTAATCTGATTATGTATTGTGAATGAAAGAATAGATTAGAAATGTAGTATGATTGAATGAAATACTTCTTTGTAGTTTTCCACACACACTTAAGTGTTGTACTCTAGTACAGAGAAGTTAAATTATAAATAGATCTGAATGATATGAATATCATACGTAGAAGTTCTTTTATAAATATTTGTATCAGTGAATCTAATCTATTTTAAATGCAGTAAAATACTACGTATTTATAAGACAAAACCTTTATTGGAAACCCTAGAAGTTGCTTTCATAATAAAAAATAGGAGATAATATTAATATAATTACCATTATCATTGTATTACATTCCAAACAGTATCTGAAGTAGGAAATGTTTATGCACTCTGGAAATGTATACAAACTATGTATTATAATTACAACAACAATCGGAGTTCGAAACTCTTCAAAGAAAAATGTAAATCCAAATATTATAAACAGTATGAGAATCATATACTTCAAACAATAAGATTTTTAAAAACCATAAACTGTATCATCCATATTATACAGTAGTATCATAGGTTTTGACAACAAAATAATTACATTTTAAATCTCAAATCAAGCTACAAAATCACTGTAGGAATCCAAGCTAAAATATTAAGACACACAAAGATATTACGATTTCGTAATCATAAACAAGTTCAAACAAGAGTCATGAAAAAATGCATTCACCAATATAAATAACATAACCATTTATTTAGAGTATTAAATCAATACGACTTATGCAACAGTTTATCAAATTCGGCAAGGACTCAAACCCTGTATCCTTCACGCCTCTTTTAATTTCATTATAATAGCACTAACAATAAATACGAATATTCAAACTTATCTTTGAGCTGAGAAGACTAGGGTTCGAGACCAAAAGGTCTCACCCCAGGTACATATAAATGAATAGGGTTAATACAACCCCAGTTTCGTTACATAAATTACATACACTTGGTAGGCGAAACCATAAAAAATTTAACCAACTTTATAATACAAATTTTTAACGCAGAATTCAACGAGTTCATTTGATACTGTGCATAGTCCCATTATTATTTATTTAACACAAAATCAATATATGCATAAGGTTCCAAACCGAGAAAAAAAAATAAAAAAAAATACCTAACCTTAACCTTCACTACTAATTTACACAGTAAACCTAAATGGTAGAAACTAAATAGAACCATTTATTCAAAGAGCCATGGTTTAGGAGTTAGGAACCCCTTCTTATATAAAAGATTATCATTTTCAAATTTAAACAAAACTGTTTTTAATTAACAGAGCTTAGGGTTTTTCATGAAGACTAGCATTATCATGAGAACCCAAAACTTACGCACACAAAGGTTACAGGAATCAAATTTATATAAAAATTCAACAAACGAAACTCGAATTTCATTATCTCATCATCCTTTCAAATAGGTGTTACAAGAGTTGTAGCTCGAGGGTTTGATACCCTACAGTTTTTCCAAAAGGAATACTTTGTTAGGATATTCCTATACTCCATCCTAGTCCCACTAGTATTTTGATCATTTACAATATCAGTCATGCATGCACCTTTTAGGGTTTGCATGCATTCTAGGGTTTGCATGCATTTTGCATGCATCCCAGTCATCAGTCCAACACCTAGCCCTCAGTTAGCCAGCCCCCAGGAGCTTCTCACTATTCAGTTTTATCCCTCCAGTTGCTTAATGCACCCTTCTTCCTTGATTTTAGGGAGCAACTCGCCCTCCTTCACCTAACAGTCCAGTTGTCACTCAGTTACACTCAGTTACACTCAATTACATTCAGTTACACTCAGTTACACTCAGTTACACTCAGTTACACCTACCAGAGTTAGTTTGACTGATGGTTGACAGTTACTTGAGCATTGATGACTCCACTGATGATGATGAAGACTTCCAGTTGCGCTCCGATGATCATGAGGACACCTAGTTGTGCTCCTATGACACTCCAGTGATCCTTTGATCACTCCATGAAGGCTAATTCGAATTGCCACCTTAGGCATTCGAATTCCTCATGCATTGTATTATTTATATGTCCATTTGTGATTAATAATCTAGTATGACCGAAGTATTATTGCTTCTATCTGAGTTCTATTGTACCATATTATTCTGTTGCTCATTATACTGCATGTATCACTCTTCTTCTATTTTCTTGATTAATCATAATTATTCTCTTGTGAGATACATCATATCTTAGATCTGCTGTGAGGATTTTCACATGGTATCAGAGCATGTTGAGAGAATTGTTTATCTCCATTCTTGAGACTTTTTTTTTGCAGGTTATTACCAAGATTTCGAGTGCAGCAGTTGCAGCAGTTTCTGCATTTTGTAGCAGTAGCAGTTGCAGCTATTCTATATTGTTTTTGCAGGTCCTCTACAGCTTCAATGTATTCATCAGGAATTACTCCTGTTGATCCACTCAACTATGATGAATGGAAACCAAGAATGATAGCAGACTTGAAGATCCATGATCTTTTTTTATTGTTATTTTGAAAGAGAGTTCGAATCCCCTGAAGAGAAGATTGACTGGTTAAATAAAAGAGACATGCACTTTGCAGCAATAATGTTTTCTTTGTGTGCATACCAGAGATTCCAATTCAAATACCGTGATGGTGTTGAAATTCCAAGAGAGTTATGGACTCCAAAAGAGATATGGGCTCACTTGGATGGAAAATTTGGCAGAGAGAATGAAGGACTTGGTCCCAACCCATTCGAAAGAAAACAAAGTGATGCATTCGCTCCTCTTGATGATATCTCAGATCATGAACCAGTATCATATCATATTGAAGTTATTGACAAAGAACTTGCAGATTCTCCGCTCATGCTCAAACTTTCTTCTCTTTCTGTGCCAGCTCACACTCTAGATATTGCAGAAGGTCGTAAATCCTCTCTTGCACCAGAGTCTGTTGGTTTGCATCATGATCACATGATTATTTCAGAGGTCAAATCAGCTAATGGAGGTAATGCATTCGCTCCTCTTCAGCAAACATCTCTTTTATACTACTATATGATCATAAATTCATGCTTTCAGAAGGTCATTGAAGAATATGTCCATTGCCATTCGCTTGGGATAATTTCTCATGCATCTACTGGTTTTGATCTCACCTCTCATGGTTCAAAGGAGATCTCAAGAAGCCATGATTCAAGTCTTGTATCTAATTTGGGTTCTAAGCAATTACTGTTTGGGAAAATTTCTCATGCATATGATAGTTTTGATCTCACCCTTGCTGGTTCAAAGGAGATCTCAAGAAACTGTTTTGAAAGTCTTAAATCTGATTTTGATTTCAAGCAAACATGTAATAGTTCTTTTTGGCATAATATCACCCATGGCGGTTCGAAGGAGAAGAAAAAGGACTATATGCACATTCAAAAATTTGATCCTACCTCAGCTGATTCGAATCACATGTTCAAGGATCATTCTAATACTGTTGGATTTGTTCTCATCACATTCGATCTGAAGAGCAAGTACAAGCACATGCTTTTTGAGCATGATCCACTTCTTCCCAAGAAGAAGATACCTCCAGACATATGACCAAGCATCACACATGCTTGAGTTTGGAGCTTTTATTTTTTATGTGTGCCTTACAGTCTATTTTTTGAGGAGGGGGTATGTTTCCCATGAAATTTTCCCACTTCCTTGGTTTATTGATTGTTATTATTCATTGTATTGGGTGACCTTTGGTCTTAGTTACCAGGGCCCAGGATGGATTAAGGGGGGGTGTTAGGATATTCCTATACTCCATCCTAGTCCCACCAGTATTTTGATCATTTACAATATCAGTCATGCATGCACCTTTTAGGGTTTGCATGCATTTTACATGCATCCCAGTCATCAGTCCAACACCTAGCCCTCAGTTAGCCAGCCCCCAGGAGCTTCTCACTATTCAGTTTTATCCCTTCAGTTGCTTAATGCGCCCTTCTTCCTTGATTTTAGGGAGCAACTCGCCCTCCTTCACCTAACAGTCCAGTTGTCACTCAGTTACACTCAGTTACAATCAGTTACACTCAGTTACATTCAGTTACACTCAGTTACACCTACCATAGTTAGTTTGACTGATGGTTGACAGTTACTTGAGCATTGATGACTCCACTGATGATGATGAAGACTTCCAGTTGCGCTCTGATGATCATGAGGACACCTAGTTGTGCTCCCATGACACTCCAGTGATCCTTTGATCACTCCATGAAGGCTAATTCGAATTGCCACCTTAGGCATTCGAATTCCTCATGCATTGTATTATTTATATGTCCATTTGTGATTAATAATCTAGTATGACCGAAGTATTATTGCTTCTATCTGAGTTCTACTGTACCATATTATTCTGTTGCTCATTATACTGCATGTATCACTCTTCTTCTATTTTCTTGCTTAATCATAATTATTCTCTTGTGAGATACATCATCTCTTAGATCTGCTGTGAGGATTTTCACATACTTTTCTGCCCAAACAAAACATTAAACCAATTTAAGTTTGAAACCACATCACGGAGAAGCATTCACTTTCCGACACCATTTCATCATCTTTTCACATCAAGAGTCACGAAATAGGTTGCCCAAGGGAAACCACTAAGGCTTACCAGTGCCTTGTATGCATATCGTTACCTTGGAAAAGCAAGCTCTCACATCTCAAGCTTCATCAAGGAGAAAACTCGTCATTCAACATCCACAAACCAAGAAAGAGAAGTGTGGTTAGATAATGATGCATAAATGCATTAAAACCTGAAGAACTAATATTGTAAATTTTGGGATAGCTTAGCTCTATCTTGTAACAACTTTGCCAAGCCTAGAAACCACAATTCGAAACCCTGAAAATGCTTGAAGCACTCAAACCCTAAGCAATCAGAAGCCTGTTGGCCTCCCCTACCACCACAATGCCAAATGCAATGAGTTACGAGGGTTGATAGTATTTCAATGCATGGTTAGGGTTTATCACAAAACCCAAATCCATCACGTGAAGCCATGCCATGGGGATGCCATTGTGCATTTCACTATGATCTCATTTAATCAACATTAAGTTTTAACCTGCCACCTGCCAACGCAAAGATCCACTAAGTCTCGAATTCATGGTCCATGCTTGCATAGTTTTGTATAGTTAGGTCGTATTACATCCTTAAGCCCTTACATAATTATGTTACAAGTTTATATTTGCGGTCGTGGGCTTATGACCCTGCCACAATTAAAAATACATGCATAAGAACTATACTAATGGGGATTGGATATATTATGCGATAAACCATGATCATATTACAACGTCATTAAAACAATAATACATGGATCACTTAGAATTTGGAGGTTTCTAAACCATATGAAGTTACATATAGTGTGCACCTACATTATGCTTAAAGCTAAGATGTAAATCCTGTACTTTATATATACATAAAATTTTATTATAGGTATTTGTAATAAAACTAAACAAACCCATTTAAATGGCGAATATAGCTAGGGTAGGTCTTACCCTAGGTATTGAGTAAGTCTTCTACATGTATTCCCTTAACATCGAAGTATAGGTAATTACAACAAGCCAAATGACGTACAGTAATTTAATCTCCAACTGAGTATATTACTCTCACCTCAGATATGTACAAGGTAGTAAGAGCGTTAGCTATGCAATACCTAAGTAAGACTCAGGGTATCCATAGGACCCCTTCGTCAAAACAAAATAAAAGGTTAGTAAGCATAAAGTACATATGTATCAAGTTGTATGACTTGGATAAATGGATATCCATAAATATGATGAAAGAACAATGTTGTATGCGAATTAAACCAAGACAAGAGGTATTCAGATATAAGTTAAAAACCACCTGAGAATTTAACACATAATTTCCGACAATAGTACTTAAAATAAATTATGATGATGCTTAAATAAGTACAAGACGACATCATAAATATGAGTTGATAGATTTTAATGAGACAACTTTCATTAAACGTATCTTCTGCATAATAAATAAATAGCATTTAAACTGTTCATGTTATTTTTTTTTTTTTTTTTTTGTGAAATTTGTGGTTACATTAGATGAAACTTTCCTTGGGTGCTCTAACACTAAGACTTAAACACCCTTAACTCCCCCTAGAAACTAACCTACTCTTGCTCCTAAAATAAATGCATACCTCAACTATTTTGCATCCCTAACTAACCTTTATTTCCCACTCCTTATGCTTCTAACATATCCTAGATACCTAGACTTACATCCCTAGTATCATAATCCTTCAACATAAGGCACTAGTTTCCATTTATTTTTGTGTGTAAACAACCTACAGGACTACCTCTTTTATTGACTGTAAATTTCCTTTTGGGTAGCCCTAAGTTCCTATTTTGACACCCTAAACTTTCCTAAACTAAACCTAGGACATACCCCCTTCATTTAGGCTTCCTAGACACTCAAAGCAAGGTATTTATTGTCATCTTTTACTGCCTAGACAAATACATGACTGCCACTTTTTTTTGCTGTCCTAACCCTTTATTGCATCCCTACTTCACATCATTTCACTCCCTAACATCCCTATCCTAACTTCCCTAAAGTCTTCAACAACTTGGCCATCCAAAACATGCTACAAGAACATTTAAGGACTGTCAAACATAAGTAATTTCCATCTATAATGATGTTGATTTTTACAGTGGTATGCAAGTAAAATTTGACTTTGGAAATTCTGAAAGAAACTTGGTTTTGCCTCCATAGCTTGTTTGCCATACATATGTGACTTTTATTATCACTTGGCGTTGATTGGGAAATCTTTGCATTGCAATACATTTCATTACTTGGCTGGAAATAATTATAAGTTTGACAGAGATATAGAAGATATTATCAAAACAAAGACATTGCAAATCTTTATGTCCTTGAAAGTGTAATATCCCTCCTTTTATCTTTATCGGAATTTTAAAATAATTTAGGGATTATAATCTCAAAGTAGAATGAGGATAATATATTTATCCAAGAATAAAAGAATAATATAATATGTGACTTATAATGCCATTCATTCTAAGTGGAATGAGGATAGTATATTTATCATGGGCCGTCTTCTATAAATATATATATATAGAAGACGAATAATAATACTAGTGGAGTGGTCTAAATGAAGTCATTTATTGAATCTCATATTTTTAGTTGATCAAACAAAATAAGGAAACATACATTACAAATGCTTGGATGGTCATTGACACATACACATAAACCTTGTTTTGTCAATGGTTCACTCCGTATTTGCCAAGGAAGTGGTACACGGGAGATGGAATTATTAAAGATTGATATAACATAGCGTCTTAAAGTGTTATGAGATAACTAGTACTTAAATAATTGAACAATTAAAATAGAAATTAAGTCTAGTTTATCTTGAGGTTCCCATGTCAAGGAACGTGGGCACTTGATGTAATTATTTAGTGGTTATAGCTAAGCGATAGTGCTCCTTAAAAGGAGGAATCAAACTCCAGTGAAGGGGACATTTTCCTTACCTACCAGGGTTCTCCTCGCATGTGTTCCTCGAACATTTCTTCCACTTGGAAAGGAAATCGTGGTTTCTTCCACCACTTGGCACTCAAGTGGAGTTGGAGTTACCGATTTCCTCTTTTTATTTATTTTGGGAGATCGTAGTGATGGGGAAGAACAAGGGGGGCCGCAACTCTGGTGATTCGAAGTTACATCTTTGCCTTGATTACTGGTAAATGGGGGGGCCATTTAATAATCGAGCATGGAGATTTCATCCCTACGATAACAGAGGAGATTCTCTTTCTTGTTGATAGTTTTGAGATACTGACTGCTCGGATTGTTAATATGGGGTTTTCAAATAGATTAATTCTCTGCTGGTTGCATAGCATGGAGAGGGACGGTTAGCAGCCGATCCCCAAAGTGGTATTTCGCAACTTGACACTATATGGAATCCCAGCTCTGCGATCCAGACAATAAGGAAATTGATCCCTTATTTACATCTACGATCTGGAGAGAAGAGACCCTGAGATTAGATAAGAGAGAATGCTATTGAGGGAATCAAGTTGGTGATTAGGCATGAGCTATCAAAGGAGGATAAATACGTTTGGGAGGTTCACCGTCTGGTTCTTCTGACAGAACTGAGCGTGCTGTTGGAGAAATACTTCTCACTTTTAGATCTACTCCTAGCGATTGGACAGAGGTATGATTTCTTTGTGGAGTTTTTATTTTTACTCTGCATCATATAGATGCGTCATTTCTCAGTATTTCTTGTTATCTAGACCTTTGTATGCACAGAGTATCATCTCTGCCGGGTCTGGTTGCATTCGAGTATTGCATGTGTTATTGTTTACTTCTACTATTGATTATATTCTTGTGTGATCACCACCTTCCCGATCTGGAATGATTGCTATGAGGAAAACTCCAGATGCATTATGTTTGATCGTTGGTTACCTTCCCGATTTGGATCGATCGCAATAAAGCAAAACATAGGTGTGGATATGTAATTTTTATTAGATGGGAAAGTGTAGATGCTGGTCTGCTGTTAGAAATGTCTATAAGCGGAAATTCCTGCTTTAAATTCTTTGTTATTTCTAAGTCTTTCGCTTAGGTAAATTCCTGTTGAGTATTCGCCTGAGATTTCTTATTCAGAATTGTGTTACTCCTATAGATTAGGTTGTATCTTCTGTTTCGGATCGGTGGGATGTCCTTCGCGAAATTATACCTCATTACTCAAATGTTTAGTGAATGTTGTCTGGATTTCGATCTACCTCTCGATATGGAAGACGATCCTTCTATTTTTTCCTCTTCTTAACCTTAGTTCCCATCTTAAATACCTGGACGGAATGTAGATGATGGAATCAGTGATTACATCATGATGTATATAACTGGTTACATCTACGGCTTGTCTTGTTGCCTAAACATGCTGATCATTATTCTTTTTCGGTTTACGAATTTCTGTAATAAATTGCATAGGGCATTAATTGGAATACTTATTTGAAGGCCAGGAAAACCCAATTGTTATGTTTGAAATCATATCCCAGCTCCGTGCTAGTTTTGTATTTAGATCTACATGGGTTGTATAGTTAGATCTCTGCTAATTCATTTTCTCGGTGGAAACGTATTTGGGGAATCTCTGGGCGAATGTAGAGAAGGGACGACGAGCAAGCCGAATCCTATATAACTTCTGCCAAACTTCTTATGATTGGTTTATCGCAGAACTCTATGTTCATATCTATTTTTCTTATAGAGTCCTCGACAGCTATAAATGTGGACTGGGTTTGCAGATTGACGCCAAGGAAAGAGTTCAAAGCTCTTGAGGCATAATATAATAAAATTGATAGCTTCTGTATGTTGTCTTTTGATTGAAAAGCATATCCCTGTAATTGATGGATTGAATAGTGTATTTGGAGTTATGTTCATGCTGATTTGAAATTATAATTAGATCTCTGCTAATTCATTTTCTCGGTGGAAACGTATTTGGGGAATCTCTGAAATTCTTATAGTTGGATCGAATCGTTTACTTGGATTTATGTTTATTTAAATGTTGGATTTGAATTTACCCTTTTGTACTCTATTTTGCTTTAAAGCTTCGAATCAGATCTAAAATCGTGAGGGTATATTTTTATACTCTATTTTGTTTTAAGTTTCGAGCCAGATCTAAATCGGGAGGGCATATTTTGGCACTCTGTTTTGTTTTTAGGTTGCATGGTTTTAATTTTATCTTATAATCTCTCGATACCAGTATCTATATATTTTTAGTAATGCAGAGACAGTTGTCTGTAATTTATGTCGATGGGATGAATATAGGCCGCTACACAAATTTATATATAGATTTATACAGAGATAGTTCTCCTTAACACATGTTGTTGTGAAAGCTAGCGGTTATACATATTATATAGATTGAGTCCTCTGTAAATTATGTTTTTTTCGTATCAAGATATTCGTAGATGTGGTTTCCAGCCCAAAGAATGAGGACGTTCTCCTTAAAGAGCTTCAACCTTATGTCTCGATTTGGATCAACTTCGATGTTTAGATTACTATAGATTATGAAGATCACTGAGGAAGATTGTAGTCATCTATGTGGTGTAACCCTGAATTCCAAGAAAGAATTATGAATGTCTAGAAAATCACTCTCTAAGAGAGAGGTGATGAGGAAATAGATTGTAAATGATGCAATAATTTATGTTGCATGGGGTGACTTGTTGTTATGAGCAATAATACAAGAGGTGACTAATCTTTGGTGGACGTAGCCCACATAGTGGGTGAACCACGTATCATATCTGTGTTTATGTGTTGTTTCCCGTGTATGTTATCGTATCTTATCTGTGTTTATGTTCATATTATGTTGTGTGTTTATGTTAACGAGGTTTATGTCTTGTTTTGTGTTTATGTTAAATGCTCATGTGGGTGATTATGATTGCTGTGATTATGTTAAGTGTATAGCAAGCTTGTGTGGACGAATGATAATTCATTGTTAATTTCATATTGTCCAAATGACGACCATGTAAGATGTAACTATGGTATGGGTTA
The DNA here is from genome assembly GCA_027924585.1 of Larix kaempferi. Taxonomy (NCBI): domain Eukaryota; kingdom Viridiplantae; phylum Streptophyta; class Pinopsida; order Pinales; family Pinaceae; genus Larix; species Larix kaempferi. Next base: position 19,037,053 of record BSBM01000047.1, on the reverse strand, counting down.
AGGCAATTTCAATCTTCACAAATGGGCAATGATCTAATGAAGAGGTTGGAATATTTGATAAGAATCGGGGTCATTCAGGTATGATTATGGTTCTTAATTAACTTGTAAATTGGAGTATGTTGCATGAGTTATGTGGGACCAAGCATAAAGCACTTTTCTTTCACCCTTATAGTAGTAGTTTATTTGGAGTAAATTTCTGAAGATAAATACGAAGTATAAATATTGGAGATAATTTGTTTTACTAATGTGTGAAGTTGGTTATTGAAAGGAGGAGCAAGTACTTTATTTCTCAAAATAGAATCTATCTCTTTGGGGATGTTACATATGGTATCAGAGCACAGGTTGCAAACACTCGGGCTTAGTTGGGCTCAGTTGTGGAAATAATATAAGCTAGTCAAGGGAACTCCATCGATAAGATGCAAACAAAGGATTTATGTTCCAAAGAATCAGCAAGAGGTAATCGACAAGATGTCTTTTAAATTGCAAGTAAGTATGCTCCACTTGTTGAAGCATTCTAAAGGAAAAGCATTGTCGATATGTGAGCATTTATATGTTTCCTTACAAAGTTGAATGATCTTCTATTAATAAATACTAGAGGATGAATATCTCCTCATGCTCTACAATTAGTTTCATTAAATGATAAGAAATTATTCTTTAAAAATGATTAAAATAGTTGGACTATGTTCCTATCTTTATCTTGGTGATCTTGTTAAATATTTTCATATACATTGATCATAATGATAGTAATGAGAATCATAGGAGCATTTGCATGTTCAAAAGTTTATAAGGGTTGTATAAACATAATCAGAATTATTTATCTAATGAAAGGGTGTAAGGTACAATTAGGTCATTATGAGAAGGATTGGAAAATTGTCGTGAATTACCTAGTTATTGATTTCACGCACTTATGTTGGGATGATTGTATTAAGTATGTACACGAGATTGTAGGGTGGAGGTGATCCTTATCATGTTAGAAAAATACATAAATTGTACTAAGGGAGTAAGTCCTGAAATTCTCTATGTAGGCTATCTGTTATATAGAAAGAAAATTTTCATTTTTGTTAACGATCTCGGAGTTGGAATAATAGACGTCTTACAGTGGAGGATTGATCGAAAGATGAATAGAAGAATTGACAAAATGTTATTGAAGGAGTTATATTGATCTTAGCCCTTGATAAGTAGAAGGTATGGAAGATGTTTGTACATTATATTGGATGTTATAGGCGATGGTTCCAATATAGAATGTTAGTTATGTGTTCTTACTTCTATGCTTTATTTTATGTACGAAACGGATGATATGGTAGATAAGATGGTTAATATTGAATACACAATAGATCTTCAAATTTATTGTAAGTGATGATCTCACATCCAAGAGGAATACTATACAAACAATAGATGGTTAGAAGATTTGTATGAATGATTAGTAAAGGGTCATCCTCAGGGTAAAAGGTTGAAAGGTAGAGGAATTAACTTTATTTGGTTAAATAGACGTTCTACTGTGTGAAATTTTCTATGACTAGGAAATTGTTGTACTTATTATCTCTTTGGGGCATGGGATTGTATAGAATAAGGAAGTATAAATCTGTTACACGGGAACACGCTTGTACCCTTGCTTGTAGTTTTAGAAGGGATGATGGTTATAATAGAAGTATACATGTGTATGCTCAGTAGTCAATAGGATGCATATGATGAAACTATAGGATTCTATTTATATATATATATTCTATCTCGGCGATCCTTACTAAGAATGTTGGGATACTGGGAGTGGTTGACAGAAGGATTATACTTTTATGTGATTAAGATTTATGTTATATGCATGGATACATTGATAATATGTATCATTTTGATGTATATGTTCTTATGATGTTGAGGGGATTACTAATGTGTGTTAATACAAGTACAACATACACCTTGGCATATGAGTCCACACAATAAAGTGATACGCAGTCTCCTTCATAAAGGTATGTGACTATCTTTATGAAACTATACAAGTATATATGAAGACAATTTATTGTTACTTACATGATGTTGGCATGTGCAAGAAAAGTCGTATAATTAAATGGGTGCTCGACACAGTTAAAGTTAAGGATTGAGGTGAACTGAATGTAATGTCCATAGGAAGAATGCATTTCAAGGCATTATGTAATTCTATTAATTAAGCCAGTGGTGTTCATTTTAGATGATGATCTTTTTATTTTTATGCATAGGGGAAAGATCTTCTTACAAATATTTTATCTTGTTACTAACAGGTGAATTTGGCTGATGGTCAAAATTTTGTGCAGCTTGTGGAAAGACAAGAGCATGAATATTATCCAAGGTAAAATAAGGGGGTGAGGATTTAGAACCCACATCACAACCGTTATTTATTCTTGTGATTTTGATAATTATTGTTGAATAAAGAACTGGAACTAAACTCGTTAGAGTAATCGTAAGGTCACGAAATGTAATATGATAAAATAATCGATAATTTGGAAAGGGATTTTCCTAGACTCAAGCGAGGAGGCTTGAGGGGAAATAAATTCCGGGACTCAAGTGAGAAGGCTTGAGGGGAATTATGTAAGGGTGCGTTAAGGGCACTAAAACACTCCCTAGAAATCAGGAGTTGATTGCCGCCATGATTCTCGAATGAATCAACAGGCTGTAAAGACCTAGGCAAACTATAACAAAATGCATATGCGGGAGGCAGGACGCTGCTTAGTATGCATGGGAGAAAGTATTGCTGTGTGAACACTGTGGTGTTAGGCAAGAAATCTCCGAAAGTATTTCTATGTGAGCACTGTGGTGTTAGGCAAGAAATCTCCGAAAGGATTGCTGCGTGAAAACTGGGGTGTTAGGCGAGAATTTCCTGGATCAACTGATTGATGTGTTGATTAATTAAACAGTCTACAATTCTTAGAGAACTAGATTTAAGTGTGTTTGTGATAATATAAGCACAAAAAAAAAGAAAAAGACTAAAGATATTCCATGAATTGCAAATGATATGCTGCAATAAAATGGCTCATTGTTATATTTATGAGGTTGATTATGGAATTGATGATAAGTTTTCTTTTTAGGTTCCTTGAATTCCGGTTGTGTAGTGAAAAATGCAGATGTGATTGAGAGGGACTTGAAAAAGAGTCATGAAAGTGCAAAGGAGGACAAATAGAAATGACAAAATAAGCAAAGGTTGACTACAGAAGAGAGGACAAACGGTTAAAAAGAATGAACACCGAGGACGGTGTTATTTTTAAGGGGAGAAGGATGTAATATCCCTCCTTTTATCTTTATCAGAATTTTAAAATAATTTAGGGCTTATAATCTCAAAGTAGAATGAGGATAATATATTTATCCAAGAATAAAAGAATAATATAATATGTGACTTATAATGCCATTCATTCTAAGTGGAATGAGGATAGTATATTTATCATGGGCCGTCTTCTATAAATATATATATATAGAAGACGAATAATAATACTAGTGGAGTGGTCTAAATGAAGTCATTTATTGAATCTCATATTTTTAGTTGATCAAACAAAATAAGGAAACATACATTACAAATGCTTGGATGGTCATTGACACATACACATAAACCTTGTTTTGTCAATGGTTCACTCCGTATTGTCCAAGGAAGTGGTACACGGGAGATGGAATTATTAAAGATTGATATAACATAGCGTCTTCAAAAGCGTTATGAGATAACTAGTACTTAAATAATTGAACAATTAAAATAGAAATTAAGTCTAGTTTATCTTGAGCTTCCCATGTCAAGGAACGTGGGCACTTGATGTAATTATTTAGTGGTTATAGCTAAGCGATAGTGCTCCTTAAAAGGAGGAATCAAACTCCAGTGAAGGGGACATTTTCCTTACCTACCAGGGTTCTCCTCGCATGTGTTCCTCGAACATTTCTTCCACTTGGAAAGGAAATCGTGGTTTCTTCCACCAGTTGGCACTCAAGTGGAGTTGGAGTTACCGATTTCCTCTTTTTATTTATTTTGGGAGATCGTAGTGATGGGGAAGAACAAGGGGGGCCGCAACTTTGGAGATACGAAGTTACATCTCTGCCTTGATTGCTGGTAAATGGGGGGGCCGTTTAATAATCGAGCATGGAGATTTCATCCCTACGATAGAAGAGGAGATTCTCTTTCTTGTTGATAGTTTTGAGATACTGACTGCTTGGATTGTTAATATGGGGTTGTCAAATAGATTAATTCTCTGCTGGTTGCATAGCATGGAGAGGGACGGTTAGGAGCCGATCCCCAAAGTGGTATTTCGCAACTTGACACTGTATGGAATCCCAGCTCTGCGATCCAGACAGTAAGGAAATCGATCCCTTATTTACCTCTACGATTTGGAGAAAAGAGACCCTGAGATTAGATAAGAGAGAATGCTATTGAGGGAATCAAGTTGGTGATTAGGCATGAGCTATCAAAGGAGGATAAATACGTTTGGGAGGTTCACCGTCTGGTTCTTCTGACTTAACTGAGCGTGCTGTTGGAGAAATACTTCTCACTTTTAGATCTACTCCTAACGATTGGACAGAGGTATGATTTATTTGTGGAGTTTTGATTTTTACTCTGCATCATATAGATGCGTCATTTCTCAGTCTTTCTTGTTATCTAGACCTCTGTATGCACAAAGTATCATCTCTGCCGGGTCTGGTTGCATTCGAGTATTGCATGTGTTATTGTTTACTTCTACTATTGATTATATTCTTGTGTGATCACCACCTTCCCGATTTGGAATGATTTCTATGAGGAAAATTCCAGATGCATTATGTTTGATCGCTGGTTACCTTCCCGATTTGGATCGATCGAAACAAAGCAAAACGTAGGTGTGGATATGTAATTTTTATTAGATGGGAAAGTGTAGATGTTGGTCTCCTGTTAGAAATGTCTATAAGCGGAAATTCGTGCTTTAAATTCTTTGTTATTTCTAAGTCTTTCGCTTAGGTAAATTCCTATTGAGTATTCGCGTGAGATTTCTTATTCAGAATTGTGTTACTCCTATAGATCAGGTTGTATCTTCTGTTTCGGATCGGTGGGATGTACTTCACGAAATTATACCTCATTATCAAATGTTTAGTGAATGCTGTCTGGATTTCGATCTACCTCTCGATATGGAAGACGATCCTTCTATTTTTTCCTCTGGCTTAACCTTAGTTCCCATCTTAAATACCTGGACGAAATGTAGATGATGGAATCAGTGATTACATCATGATGTATATAACCGGTTACATCTACGGATTGTCTTGTTGCCTAAACATGCTGATCATTATTTTTTTTCGGTTTACGAATTTCTGTAATAAATTGCATAGGGCGTTAATTGGAATACTTATGTGAAGGCCAGGAAAACCCAATTGTTATGTTTGAAATCATATCCCAGCTCTGTGCTAGTTTTGTATTTAGATCTACGTGGGTTGTATAGTTAGATCTCTGCTAATTCATTTTCTCGGTGGAAATGTATTTGGGGAATCTCTGGGCAAATGTAGAGAAGGGACGACGAGCAAGCTGAATCCTATATAACTTCTGCCAAACTTCTTATGATTGGTTTATCGCAGAACTCTATGTTCATATCTATTTTTCTTATAGAGTCCTCGACAGCTATAAATGTGGACTGGGTTTGCAGATTGACGCCAAGGATAGAGTTCAAAGCTCTTGAGGCATAATATAATAAAATTGATAGCTTATGTATGTTGTCTTTTGATCGAGAAGCATATCCCTGTAATTGATGGATTGAATAGTGTATTTGGAGTTATGTTCATGCTGATTTGAAATTATAATTAGATCTCTGCTAATTCATTTTCTCGGTGGAAACGTATTTGGGGAATCTCTGAAATTCTTATAGTTGGATCGAATCGTTTACTTGGATTTATGTTTATTTAAATGTTGGATTTGAATTTACCCTTTTGTACTCTGTTTTGCTTTAAAAGCTTCGAATCAGATCTAAAATCGTGAGGGTATATTTTTATACTCTATTTTGTTTTAAGTTTCGAGCCAGATCTAAATCGGGAGGGCATATTTTGGCAATCTGTTTTGTTTTTAGGTTGCATGGTTTTAATTTTATCTTATAATCTCTCGATACCAGTATCTATATATTTTTAGTAATGCAGAGACAGTTGTCTGTAATTTATGTCGATGGGATGAATATAGGCTGCTACATAAATTTATATATAGATTTATACAGAGATAGTTCTCCTTAACCCATGTTGTTGTGAAAGCTAGCGGTTATACATATTATATAGATTGAGTCCTCTGTAACTTATGTTGTTTTCGTATCAAGATATTCGTAGATGTGGTTTCCAGCCCAGAGAATGAGGACGTTCTCCTTAAAGAGCTTCAACCTTATGTCTCGATTTGGATCAACTTCGATGTTTAGATTACTATAGATTATGAAGATCACTGAGGAAGATTGTAGTCATCTATGTGGTGTAACCCTGAATTCCAAGAAAGAATTATGAATGTTGAAAATCGCTCTCTAAGAGAGAGGTGATGAGGAAATAGATTGTAAATGATGCAATAATTTATGTTGCACGGGGTGACTTGTTGTTATGAGCAATAATACAAGAGGTGACTAATATTTGGTGGACGTAGCCCACATAGTGGGTGAACCACGTATCATATCTGCGTTTATGTGTTGTTTCCCGTGTATGTTATCGTATCTTATCTGTGTTTATGTTCATATTATGTTGTGTGTTTATGTTAACGAGGTTTATGTTTTGTTTTGTGTTTATGTTAAATGCTCATGTGGGTGATTATGATTGCTGTGATTATGTTAAGTGTATAGCAAGCTTGTGTGGACGAATGATAATTCATTGTTAATTTCATATTGTCCAAATGACGACCATGTAAGATGTAACTATGGTATGGGTTAAGGCAATTTCAGTCTTCACAAATGGGCAATGATCTAATGAAGAGGTTGGAATATTTGATAAGAATCGGGGTCATTCAGGTATGATTATGGTTCTTAATTAACTTGTAAATTGGAGTATGTTGTGTGAGTTATGTGGGACCAAGCATAAAGCACTTTTCTTTCACCCTTATAGTAGTAGTTTGTTTGGAGTAAATTTCTGAAGATAAATGCGAAGTATAAATATTGGAGATAATTTGTTTTACTAACGTGTGAAGTTGGTTATTGAATGGAGGAGCAAGTACTTTATTTCTCAAAATAGCATCTATCTCTTTGGGGATGTTACAGAAAGCTTGAATTAAAATCTTGTTTTGATACTTATACTTCTCGGACTTCATATTTGTTTGGCTGGAATATTTCCTTTATGACAGTGTTATATTGATACTTGGCAGAGATTTAAATTGTCTACAACCCATTCAAGTCAAGAGAAATAATTTGTTTGTTGTCATAACTAGTCTTGACTCGAATGTATGTATCAACACAAGGAGATATCACCTATATGTCATAGACATTTAGGACTTTTGTTTGACTTTGAACTATCCTTGCCCATAAAGCACTGGTTCATGAAACCCTTGGTTTTTAATTCTATGTATAAAATGTGTGAACCATAGTTTTTAGGTTTGTGGTTTGTAGTTCATGAAACCCTAGCTTTATTGTAGTGCAGGTACATATCTTCTAGGTATATGTGTTTGTACTTCTAAGTCATGCATGCATGTTAATTTCCACTCATGATCCATGTTCAACCCTATTCATTTTGTTTCATGTATGTGCATAGCCTAGTGTAATGTCCCTAAAACAGTAAAAAATTAAAATTTTTCCTATGTGTCTTATTAGTGCCTATTTAAGTAGATGTTTAGTAAATTAACTTTAGCACTAGGAAAATAACTAGAAGATTGTAGTGATATAATGTATAATGTATGGATTGTACTTCTGCTTGTGAAAAACTATTGGATTTATTTACTGGGGGTGGTTTTACTCTATGTTTTTGCGGAAGCAATGTAATTGGATTTATGTCTTCACGAACCACTTCAGTTTGATGGAAAATAACTCAATTGATCAATTTAGTACTTACTTGAACTTTTAAGAGTCTTTCTATCAACATCTTGATGTTATGTTGTTCCGTTAGATGTTGCAACTATGTTTTTATTTTAACTTAATGGGTTGGCTTTCTATCTATTTAAGTCACTGAATTATATAAACAATACCATGATTGAAGGGATGGAATTGGAAATCAAACTGCCAGACTTACTTAGCATTCGTGCTAAAGCTTATTCCTTCCTGGTTTTGTAGGTATTTAAAAGACTAAATAGGATTGTTTCCTAGAGTTGTATACCCATATGTGAGCTTAATAATATACTTTTGGTCAATCTTTAAAATGTAAACACACAATGTTGGAAGGAACTCTCCACTATACAAAAGGGGTAAAAATCAAATATTTAAAGGAGTTGGTAACGCATTCAATGGAGTCCAATGCAAATTGGAGACAATTGGATGGAATTTAGGGTTAAACCCTAAGGGTTTGAATGACCCTACTGTATTATTGCATGGTTTTTTTTGGGGAGGGAAAGGAAGAGCGAGACTCTTCAGGATCTGGAGGCGTCCATGGCAGGACTCAACCTGCTCATCACCAAATGCATGAGCCTTTGTGAGCTAATCTCTTATGACAACAAACAATTCGTGTTTAGCCATTACTAGTTTTCACAATCACATTTTGGTTAAAGTTATAACTTAGTCATTTTGGGGTTTGACCTTGGCAGGGTCCTCAGTGGTGGTAGTTTCGAGATGGGTGTGGTGGTATTCACGGCTATGGCGACTGTGGGTAAGTCTGGTCTTCTGATGGCCCTTCCCTCCCTTCAAGTAAGTGTCTGTCTACTAGTTTGTATACTCTGTAATGTAATGTAACATCCTAGAAAAATAAAAAAATATAAAATTTTTCTACATAACAATTAATGCCTATTTAATTTGTGCGGAATATAATAATGCATAAAAGTTGTTTTGCTGTACTAAATACCAAGCTGGTTTATAATGTAAAGTTCATGACTAAATGATTTAAAATTGATGTCTTGATGTTATTCATACTCTGCTGTACTATCACAAAACTTCTATTGTTGCTGCTATGATTGACGATTTAACTATTTTGACTAATGTGCTTTTGTTGATGATGAAGGGGTCCTACAGACACCCCGAGGCTTACTTAGCATTCGTGCTAAAGCATGTGAATTCATACTTGTGGCTGTTTACAGGTAAGGATTAAAGTTTGTGACAAGTGACCGAACTATTTTTTCAGTAATCTCCTTTGTAAAAAAATGTTTTTAGAGATAAGACATTGAGCGTTCTACCAGGTGAGAAACTTTGGTTAAAGACTAAATGTTCAAGATAACGATATCTAGATATGATTGCTGATGCAAATAGTGCGTCTTATTTAAATGTAAACTATAAGTTTGTATTTGATTATAGAGAATGTTTGTATCGATCAAGACTCAGTTCTATACTTAGAAATATATGTGATTTTCATTTTAATTTCATGTTGGACTGGAAATATATGTCTATTCCTTTTCTTAATGGCAAATCTTAGAAATTATGTGTACAATTGATTTAATACTTTGCCTAGGAACTATATACTACAATGATATTACAATTCTATGTGATAATACGATTTATTGAGTGTTAATTTCAATACACTATACAATGAAATGTATGTGTGTGTAATTCATTAGATTATCAATATAATCTATTGCAATGTGTATAGAATATTAAACAAACTCTTATATATAAAATTATGTGATATGTGATGTGTGCATTTAACGTGACCCTATGTGATACTATTGAAAAACCCAAGCAACATAACTATGTGCACTATACCTTACCCTATGTGATTTGAAACTCAGACCTGTTGAGAGTGTTCTTTTAAAACTGAGTTCATGCGAAGCTTACAGTTGTAGCTTTGTTTTTAAGGTTCAAAAGTGAGAGGCCAAGTCTTCGCAATAGTTGATACAGGTCTCAGCATTTCATAACTGTTCAATGGTGGTTAACTTGGAGTTGTTTCCTTCTTTATTTGCATTCGACTATCATCTATGGGGTATTGGTTGCAGTTGTACCTATCTGGCATTTCTGCTCTGTGCTATCATTAAAAAGGTAATGTGCTTCGAAACCCTTTCCTGTAGCTTCCATATTCGAACGTTAATACAATAATAGTTGTTTGATCGATACAGAAATCATTCTTTTTAGAGAAAACTGTTTTTAACCACATCTCCAATGTAATTGTAGGTGCAGAGGTTCGGTGGGTTCTCCAGTCTGGGTGTGGATAGTTGGCTACTACTACACTGACCGGTAAGCCTCGGAGGTTGCCTTATAACTTTAGTTAGATGGAAGTGATGGCCTTCAAATGTGTATTCTGAGATCTTCGTGTTTATCTCTGATAATTTCTATTTCATCTAATTAGGGTTTGTAAAAAAATGTATTAGCTTGGGGAGGATAGTACCTCGACCCAAAAGGCACGAGCCCTGTTGTTTTTATTTGTAACAGTCGTGGGGAAGTGTTCTTATTCACAGACTTGGATACTGTAAAAATCATATTTTTCAATGAAGAATGGTAGATGTTTGAAATCTATGGAAAGGTTTCGGCCTGTGTGTAATTTGTCGATTTTATAAACACTGTGTTTTGATTCTATAAGAAATTCGAGGGTTAGGGTTTGACTATATTTAAAATGTATGGTTTTGTATTTTTCTCCTTGTTAAGATCTCGACATTCAAACTTGTTTTTGTCACTTCTGTTTTGAGTTGTCCTACTGTCAATGTAATCACAGGAACCTTGAGATGATACTGAGATTTTAACTGGCTCGATCTATCGAAACGAATGCAGTAAATATGTTTAGTTTTAAGGATATAAACACATGGTTTGACAATATGTTTAGGAACTGTTGAAATGCGGGCTGTGTGCCGAGAGTTGATAACATGGTTTACAGTTATATATTGAATTGGCAATTGCTTCATTTCCTACTTTGGAATAATAATGTAAGCTAGATTTTTCAACTCTTTGTGATGTTTGAAGCCATAACTCGATTCTGTCTGGAATGCATTGATACTCTTTAAAGTTTTTGTTGCTATCGTCCAACGAGAAACTTAATAGTTGACAGTTTGGTTTGTAAGTGAATGTTCGAAAACCCTGGGTTTAAACATGAGACTCTACATGTATAACAAGAAGATTATTTTCTATAATGAAATAATAAATAGCATAGTAATAGATAATTCTGTGCATGAAGATATTGGTACTTATTAATTGTGCACTTTTTTAAAAGAGAAAAATAATAATATGCTATATGTTGAGATTGAATCTGCGTTTGTTATGATATAAACATATATTTTTAAATACTATAACACAGAAAGATAATTCTTATGCTTTAGAAGGGAAAACTATTTGTTTCGAGACAAAAGATAATTATAGAATGAAGGAAACATTACTGTGCATTTAGGAAAACAATTATCCTTTCTTATTACTGGAAAATTTGAGTACTGGTTTCGTGAAAGAAGAGAAATGAATTCTGAAAACAATTATCTGTACAAAAAAATGATAAGGACGACACCGATATATGTATACATAGAAATTTAACAGTAAGCAAAAACTTAAGAAAATATAACATTTTTATCTTCTCATTCACATGGCTATTTTGCATATCATTTATCCATCAAACTTAATTTGTCTCTGTACTAGAGTACGATGTAGATCTACTTGCATGGGGAAAAATGCAGAGAATTATTTTATTCAATCAAAATCATTTCTATACAGAATCTTAACTTACTTAGAAACTGAAATAATTGCATTTGTTTAAATAAACTTACAAAATAAAACAGTAATTTTGATTCAATTAGAAACTTTAAAATGTTTGAAGATAGAAAAGATAATGGAACCTGTAAATGAAGATAGGGCCGACAAACACCCAAGGAGGCTTGTTCCTCCCAACCTATTCTAGAAGAAGCATCCTAACTGCTGGATTCTTGTGAACCCCCAAGCCTGATTACTAAACCACTAAGTAGATGAAATATGTGTAGAAGCAAAGCACTCAATATGCCTTCAACACTCAACATCAAACTCCTGAAACTCAATAGAGTTTTTGCAGACTCACAACATGATCAACAACTTAGCATATCCCCTCATCAAATCTCTTGGATGCAAACACGGCAAAACCCCAAGGTAAATTTCCTCGTTAGAAAAAGTGATGAACCTCAGTTCAAAATTTGATGGCTATTATATAGACTGCCTAAGTATTTAGTGGTCAGTTTGGAATAAATGAGCATAAAGCTCCAGTCCCATCTTTCAGGGCACTATGACCACATTTCAAGGGAGTTGTCCCATACCAACAACTAGTTAGTTGCATCATGATGCTGCCACTTGTCCATTTCCTTCTACCCCAGATTCCATTCCACCTAGTGGGTCAGTAACCACTCTTTCAACACTCCTCTTAGGTGTTTGTCTCCTATTTTATTGATTAAATAATAAAATATTATGCAAATTACAGTCATCCTTGGACACCTGTCCAAGATAAAAATTTACAATAAAAGTTAACATAATGTTTCTAACACAAAATGTTCTTCAACAAAAAGGGTATGTTACAAACACCCCCACTTAAGCTCAAAATCATCCTCGATGTTGCTTATTCTTCATTAAGTTCCTCATGGAATAGAACTGGATATGTTGCCCGCATATTACTTTCCAGTTCCCAAGTAGCTTCATCAGGGCTAAGGTGCTTCCATTGCACCTTTACCTTCCCTATCGTGCGATTCCAAAGCATAATTTCCCTCCGGTAGAGAATATAGTCTGGTTCCACCTGTATATCATTCCAATTTAGCACATGAGTAACATCATGCACATACTTCTTTAAAACAGAAACGTGAAAAACATTGTGGATTTTTAAATTATATGGCAATGCCAATTGATATGCAACAACTCCAATCCTTGAGAGGATTTCAAATGGTCCACAATACCTTGGTGTTAGTTTAGCACAACTTCCAAGCTTCAAAGAACTTTTCTTGGGTTTTACCTTTATAAAAACATGGTCTCCTACCTGAAAATCTCCTTCGAGTTCCACCTGTATGTCATTCCAATTCAACACATGAGTAGCATCATGCACATACTTCTTTAAAACAGAAACGGACAAACATTGTGAATTTTTAAATTATATGGCAATGCCAATTGATATGCAACAGCTCCAATCCTTGATGGGATTTCAAATGGTCCACAATACCTTGGTGTTAGTTTAGCACAACTTCCAAGCTTCAAAGAAATTTTCTTGGGTTTTACCTTTATAAAAACATGGTCTCCTACCTGAAATTCTCTTTCAGTGTGTTTCAAATATGCATAGCTTTTCTGCCAATCTTGGGCAACCTTTAAGTTACCTTCAACCTGTTTCACGGTTAGCTTCATCTCTTTCAATAAATCTGGTCCTAGCATTAATCTGTCTATAGGATTATCACAAGAAATAGAAGTGCAACATTTTCTTCCATACAAAATATCAAATGGACTTAACTTAACAGATGCTTGATAATGATTATTGTATGCAAATTCTGCTAAATGTAAGTAATCTTCCCACTTAGATGGTTGATCTTTAACATACAATCTTAACATGTTTTCTAAAATCTGATTTAGCCTTTCTGTTTGACCATCAGTTTGTGGGTGGAAAGAAGTGTTGAAATTTAGTTTAGTATTTAATCCCTTAAACAGTGTTGTCCAAAAATTTCCTGTGAACTTAGAGTCCTAGTCAGAAATAATTACCTTTGGGTGTAATGTCCCCATTTTGACCCCCTTTGTATTAAATCGTAAATGATGTAAATATTGTAATTTAATCATGGTGAGGAGCTCAAGGCCAAGGCCCCACCATTGATTTAGCATTTCATGTATCGGCAATTAAAAATAGATGCCCATGGTTCTTGTGTGAGATGGGCACAATGTATATAAGACATCATGTAAATACGAATTTTAATGGAAAAAACCCAACTAGCTATGCAATGCAACAAAAAAGATGGGGCATGACTCTACAAGGAAAAGGGAGGGAAATTATTCAAACCCTTGAGCCAATGGTATTAATCCATGTGTCAATGGGGAAACCCATAAACCACCAACTACCCATTTTGTCTCATGCACTCAATCATTTAATTCTTCCAAGAAATTGGTTAAGGCAGTTAATGCCTTGGAAATGAAGAAGTATGGCATCCAATTTCATGCATGGGAAAGCCATCAACCTGGAAATTCGTGTTTTGTCTCCTTGGGCAAGAAATCACCCACGAAATGGTGCCCAAAGCCATCCTGAATGGGCAGTCTTCACTCATTCACGCAGTGGGAGCTAGCTGGGTCTTCCCCTGCACGTTTTTCATCCAAATCCTGCATTTTTCAATGCCTGGGAGTTCGTTTTTGCATATACAGTAGCTTAGGAGAGAAGGGCCACGAATTGGGGACTGTATGGAGGTCGTTTTTGCCCCCGAATGTCCAAGGACGTTTTTCTAAAAAAAAATTTGGCTTCACTGGGTTGTTCCCCAACTTCCCATTTTGTTTTTGTGGGTTCCCACGTTTTCCCGAGTTAGATGAAACCCCATCTCATGCCTCTCACTATAAAAAAGATTTATCCTGCCCCATAATTGTGTTCTGTTGTTGTGTGCATCCTCGCTTTTGGTTTGAACCTGTGAACTGAAGTTCTGGGAGTGGTAGTGACAGAAGTGGCTTGATAAACCTAGTGGGGGAGGCAACCTCTCAAGAAGATCAAGAGGGATTTGGTTACTCTTCTATGCATACCCTGAGAGCACTGGATAGGGAAGGTATGGCTTGAGGGACTGTGCAACAGTGAAAAGAATACTTCCTTGTGTTGGGTGTGTAGGTATTGTGGGTGCCAAGCTAGATAGATCTTGCAAGGTTATCCCTGGCTCTGTGCTGGAGCTCACTAGCTTAGCAACTCTTCCTTTCCATCTCCTAGCAGCCTGATAAACCCAATTGTAGATTGGCTTGGCTCATTTTGGTGTATGCTTGGCTATGTGCGATTTTGTTGTTCCCTGGTTCCTTGTAGAGATCATGCTCAGCTCGGGGGTGGCACTGGTGCTGAGAGATTGAGGAGCACACTGGCCTACGGTTGGGTGGAACGTTGCAGTTGCATAGCCAGTTGCGTGGGACTACTTTCACATAAGATAAGTATTCTCCAGTGTAAAATTTGCAATGATCATTTGATGAATATTGGAATGAATGATGGATGTGCTAACGAATTGACTTTCGCTGTGTTTTTAAAAGTATATGCATTTCCATATGATCTTTCATAATTCTGCAAGGGTCTTTATTTAATGGCTGTCACAGAATTCTTGAACTTATCTTAGATATCAACACTATTTATTTACTTCCGCTGTGTTTCCTTATAATTTTACATTCCCATATGAATTTTTATACTGTGTGAATGCTTGGTTAAATTGTTATGGGGCTAATTGCCCAGATTTAGCGTCACGGTCCTCCCTATCATGCTGGTGTGATAGGAGGGGACATTACATTGGGATTCCGTGCAAGCGAAAAATTTGCTTCATGGATACATCTGCAATGTTAGAAGCTTTAAAAGTGGTTTTAACAGGAATAAAATGAGTATCCTTACTTAACTTGTCCACCACCACCATTAGGGAATCATTCTGCTTCTGATTTTTAGGAAAACCTATAATAAAGTCAATACTTATAATCTCCCATTTCTATTCAGGAATTGGTAAAGGATGCAATAGTCCAGCTAGATGTTGATGTTCAGCCTTAATAGTCTGACATTCAAAACATCTAGCTATGTATTCAGCTACTTCATTCTTCATGTTGGGCCAAAAAAATCTTTTCTTAACATAGTTATCATTTTCTGATAACTAGGATGTCCTGAATAAGGACTTTTATGAATTTAATCCAAAATCAACAACTTAACCTTCGACATATTAGGCACATAAATTCAGTTTTTATAAGTTAAGAATCCTTTTTCATTAATACTGTAATCTGTTATTAAATTTTCAGATGAATTTTCAGCCACTTTAGCATGTAATTTTTGGTAATTTTCATCTTGCTTAATTCCTTCTTCGATCTTATTTTCCATATTTGTCTTAAACATGCTGATTGCTGCCACAAAGTTTAATTTGGCATTTCTGCTCAAGGCATCAACAACTTTGTTTTCCTTCCCTTTGATGTGTTGAATCTCGAAATCATACTCGCTAAGGAAAGCTATCCATCTAGCTTGCCTTGCGTTAAGATTTGTTTGATCCAATAAATACTTTAGGCCTTTATTATTTGTCATTAGAATAATTTTTCTTCTAATCAAGTGATGGCACCACATTTTCAGTGCATGTATCACGACTGCCAACTCAAGATCATAAGTTGCATAATTCTTTTCATGAATTTTTAATTTTCTTGACTCAAAAGCAATGGCATGACCTTCCTGGATTAAGACCCCTCCAAGTCCATCGTTACATGCAATAGTGCATACGACGAAATCCTTATTGGGATCAACAAGTTTTAAAATGGGTGCAGTAGTTAATAATTTTTTTAACTTATTAAAGCTTTCTTGACACTTTTGATCCCATACAAATTTCTTCCCTTTCTTCTGCAAATAAGTGACGGGTTTAGCAATTCTAGAGAACCCTTCAATAAAATTTCTATAATAACCTGTTATTCCCATGAATGACCATACATCAGTTACGTCTTTGGGGACAGGCCATTCCTTAATTGATTTTACCTTATCAGGGTCGACATAAATTTCATCTTTATAAATTATATGACCTAAATACTGTATTTTTTCTTTATAAAAGTCACATTTACTGAACTTAGCATAAAGCAGATGTTCTCTTAGTACTTGCAAAATTATTTTTAAATGTTCGTCATGCTCTTCTTTAGGTTTTGAGTAAACCAGAATATCATCAATGAATACCACTACAAACTTATCCAAATATTTATGCAGAACGTTGTTCATTAAACAAATGAACACTGTCGGTGCATTGGTTAGCCCAAAAGGCATAAATACGAACTCCTAGTGTCCATAATGCGTTCTGAATGCAGTTTTGAATATATCTTCGTCTTTTATTCTGACCTAATGATACTTCAACCTTAAATCAATTTTAATGAATATCTCTGCTCCGCGTACTTGATCAAATAGATCATTTATGCGGGGTAAGGGATATCGGTTCTTAATTGTAATTTTGTTAAGCTGACGGTAATCGATGCACAAATGCATGGTACCGTCCTTCTTTTTAATGAAAATTACTGGTGCTCCCCAAGGAGACACACATGGCCTTATGTAGTTTTTATCTATTAATTCTTTCAGCTGATATTTTAACTCATTTAACTCCAGAATATTCATCCTGTAGGGAGCCTTCAAGTTTGGTACCGCACCGGGTACTAACTCAATGGTGAAATCAAGTTCCCTTTTCGGAGATAATCCTGGAATTTCTTCCAGAAATACGTAAGAAAAGTCCCTAAGGATGGGAATATCCTCTAGTTTTAACTTGTCTTCTTTAGATGAGAACCCGTCATTAATAACATTAACAACAAACATTTTACAGCCTTTTCGGGCCGCTCTCTTTACTTGTAGAGCAGAAATCTGTCTTATTGAAATATTCCTATGAATTCCTTTTACTGTTTCTATATTACCTTCATTATTTAAACAAGTAAAATATCTTTCATAACAATTTAGTAAAACTCTATGTTGTTCAAGCCAGTCCATACCAATCAACAAGTCATTGTGAAATTGCCCACATAAGATCCAAAGAGATGATGTAAACCTCACTATGAAAGAATTTAGGAAGAAGAGAGAAGCAATAGAACATAGATCCAATAGAGGCAGAATAATTACACACATTACATTAATCAGAATAGTAACCGGGTAAATATACAATGCTGAGTATGAGGATTCGAATTCACTAGGTGTAATTCGAATTATCCTTCATGCACAGATCCATAATCAGTGGAGAGTCATCAGTGCCAAACTAGGAGTCTATCTCATCATCGGTGAAGTCATCAATGCACAAGTAGTGATCAACCGGGAGTCAAACTGAGTCTAACTGAGTGTGGTTGGTGTAACTGGCACATGGAAGCACTGATATAGTGAAGGAGACTCAGTGGGGGGCGCTCATGGAGCTAACTGGAGTCAAAACAATCTATCTAGTCACACTGGAGGTCCAAAAGAGTGATAAGGTCAGTTAGGAGTCAGTTAATCCTTAAATCAAGGAAGAACTGAAGATAACTGAACTAAACTGGACTGGTAGGTGAAGAAGGGCGCCCTTATCATGTAATAACTGAAAAGAGGGTGCACTAAGCTCTAGGAGAGCTAAGACTGATCTGAGAGAAGCTCCTGGGGCTAGTTTGGCAAGGGCTAGGTGCTGGTGCTGCAAACCCTAATTGCATGCAAAACCCTAATTGCATGCAAAACCCTAATTTTGCATGCAGGACTGAAAATGTCAGAAATGTTAGAAGGACTAGGATGGAGTATAGGAATATCCTAACAGTCATATGACCCTAAGGGTAAAACATTCAGATTAATTTGTGTTTTCAACTGACTTATAAATACTTCACAATCCTTGACAAAATCTGTAACTTTTCTTTTTGTACCTATTGCAAGCTGAACTAACCATGCTGTAACATCTCCATTAATGCTGGTATTATTTTGGAAAGAAAAAAAAATAAAAAAATTTCCTCCTCTAACCATAAACCACTCAAACATTTATAGTCTGCTTTCTTTGCTACTGTGTAACATACTTTTATAAGTTTATTTAATATCATTGGAAATCACTACAATTGATATTCAAATCGATAGTACTTACAAACTTCATGTAACATACCTCAAAATTCCGACACTTTATTCATATTTTAAAGATAAGATCAGATTTATACTAACATCTTTTAAACATAACATTGGATAACTATTCATTGAAACTTGTATCATCATTCATATCTTTGCAACCTCTTTATCATACCTTGATCATTTATATCATTCAGTGAACCACCATCTCCTTCAACCATACATTTAATCTCATGACATCAAGGAATTCTTATAACAATTACATATCCACAACAATAACACATACACACATAAGAAGAGAACAATTTCAGGTGGTTCACCCCTATTGGGCTACGTCCACAAAGGCAGGTCATTTCATTCATTTGTCGAGACAGCAGTTTACATTCTACAACATCTTTTGCTGCATCATTGTTGACCTTTCTTTACTTAATGGCCTTCTCCTAGAGGACCCTTAAAGTAGAGAAATTACATTCCACAATCAAAACTTACTTTACACCTTTTACAACATCTCTCCTTGAGAGTACTTGCGATACATTTCAAGTCCATACTCAAGATATGATAGGGATCGGAAAAACTTAATGAGAATTCTTTTAGACTTTCAATCATAAATCAACAACTGCTACTGATATTTACCTTATAAGATACACATAATCAATGCAGCCGAAGTGATTAATATTGGAACACAATATTAAGATATTACAAGTAATATGTCAATAAAATAGCACACATGGAAGATATCAATAACATTGAACCATATAAAACACGTAAGGCAAGCGATCATCATAATTCACATTGCAACACAATTATATGCAAATCACCATTACGAGAAAGATACACATAAAAGGGACACAACAAGGAGAGAGACCATTTTTCAGGTTGTTGTCACTTTAATTTATAGGGATCAAGTGCTAGGCCATCACATAATAAACTGGACTTGTAGAGATCGAATTCTTAACGTTATCTATGAATTTAATACACAGAAAGTCGAGATCTACTATGACTTTGTCACACGATTTAAGATGGAAGAATGTGTTATAACTTGTTATATATATATATATATATATATATAATACGACTACCAATTATAGGTACAAAAATTTAGTCTATAGCATATAAAATGCAGCAGATACTCAATACACATCTCTTTATCAAAGGCAGGTTCTATACCTGTGTATATTGAACACGACCCAGATATAATATATAGATACTTACATCTATGAAGATATAAGATCTTTAGCGATTACCCAAATAGCAGAAACCCCCACGATTTCTTTTTAGCTGAAATCGACTTTAATAGAAGATCTACAACACGATTTTTCCCTGAGGAAAGATCAGCTCTCATACTTCTTACCTACGCTATGTTTCCATTAACAGAGGCAATATTTAAAAAAATGAACCCTATCTCTATTCCACAGAGATAAATAATAAGCAGAGATATTAAACATATTAGGGTAACTCTGTAATCCACAGAGATTACAATAGCTGGGCTATTTCTAGCTTATGTATAGTTTTTTTCCCCTCTTAACACAACTACCACTGACTAAAAAGAGCATGATTTCCCAAATCAGTTAGCATCGGGATAAGACTGCAGAGTATGCATTTGCGTTTTCAGACATAGGAATTTATCCCTACTGCTAAAGACTACTACAGAGATAAGGAAACTATTTATATAGTTGTTGGCCGTCATAGGGAGAGGGATTCCGCCCTGGAGAACTCATGACAATACCAAGGAATGACCTGCTATGTTTTCGATTCAAAAATCTTTAGAGATCTACGATTGAACAACGAATACGCTTTTCTAGTTCGGCAATCCACTACGATTGAACCGTTTTTCAATTCAGCAATAATGAACAGCGACGCGGAGATCTCTATTCCGAAGACTAAAACTGTATACCTACGTTAACTTTCAATTTGAGAACAACACTTATTTTTCTTATGTAAAGAAAACCTACTAAATCATGCCTTCCACCACAGGGATTAATGGTTCATATCTCATGTAACATCCGTCTTCTACCCCAACCCTTATCTAATTAGAAAGAATAGTACACGATTTCTGGTGAGGAGCCCAAGGCCAAGGCCCCACCAGATAACCTTGCAAGCATTGTTAATTATTTCCTAAATTGTAATGATGATTCATAAACTAAGATACCAAACGTTTGTCGCAACTAAGTGATGGGCAAGTGAATCCACTAGGGGAAAGGCGAAGGGCGTGACATCCTTCAAAAGTCTAATAATAGATTATAGGTGTCATCTTAGTGCCATGGGCACTTGAAGATGAGTAAGTGGTTTACGGATCAACCTTAAATATTTATAGGTATTGTCGTCATAGATTGAGAGAGTAGTTACTCAACGCAACCTCTTAATAAGTTATATAATTATGTTAGGAGGGTTTTGCCTTTCTTTCATATGATGGATCAATTAGAGATTCATAGGCATTTAAATATAGTATATTGATAAAGATATATATATTTAATTTGTGGATCAATTAGAGGTTCATATGCATTAAATATAATATATATATATCTATATATATTATTTATTTAAAACATACACCAAATGGCGCACTACCCCTATCAACTTAGTGAAGTTCAGTAGAAAGATTTGGGGAGAATCTTTAGGCAAAATCAACGTAGGGTTGTCTCCTCGAAAGAGTGACAGACTTGGTGAAGCGCCATTTGTCACTGGGATCCTAAGTGGATTTCCCAATGTGAGCAAGTAAAGCCTTGGGTTATAAAGTGGAGTAGTCACTGAAGTGAAGGGGGGGCGTTATGCTCTATCATTTTCTGAGCATTCGATTTTAGTATTTGGATTGGCGTTTACGAGATGGAAAATCTCGGCATATTCGAATATGGTGGTAGATCTCTCTTGGTTCTGCATGAAAGGGGTTTTCTTCCTTCTTGGCAGTTCTTCCTGGAGAATGGACCTTAGCAAATGTCGTGCTCAGTTGAGATTGAGATCTGCGTAGCTGAAGGGGAACTCGGGCTTGGTCTTTCCCAGAGGTTACACATGGCTAAACTTTCCTGTTGATATATATATTGCTAGCATGGATCCATTTTTGTTAATATCTATTCTATTATTATTTATGATGCTAGCGTGGATCTATAAAGATCTCTATTTCGTTGAATGGTTGATGTTGGCACTGATCCCATCTGAAATGATGGTTTCTGCCACAATAGATGTTAGAAAAGATTTATCTTTCTGTTGTTATATGGATTTGGCAATGTTTTGGATTGTTTCAGTTGGCTTGAGTTCTGTTGTTATATAAATTTGGCAGCGTTGATTTAGATCTCTTACATGCCAACCTTTGTATTGAATACACTAAACCTGTATTTAATTCTACAGATCAATCTTTTCTCTTCAAAATTTCTGCAACTCTTTTGCTGGTTTTGAATTTGTGGATCCATTCATTTAAATGTTCGGCTCATTTTGATTCTTAGTGGGAGTATATAATGTACTTCCTTCGGTTTAGGTGCTTGGTTTGAAGGGTAACTATTTCATGAAAATCACCTTGTCTTACACCGAAGCGTCGGACCTTTCACGTTTATGCCATTAGGGTAGAATGAAGGAATGCAACCCTGGTTGGTCAGTTGATACTCCATCGAACGCCTTGGCAGGATGAAGAGCTTTGACATTTTTACTTTTCTGTATTTGGAGTATTTTCTGCAAATTGATTTCTCCCGCTCTGTTGTTATATGAATTTGGCAATGTTTTGGATTGTTTCGGTTGGCTTGAGTTCTGTTGTTATATAAATTTGGCAGCGTTGATTTAGCTCTCTTACATGCCAACCTTTGTATTGAATACACTAAACCTGTTTTTAATTACAAAGTTCTACCTTTTAAAGAGAACCCACATAGATAGTCATAAGGGTTTTCGTTCTGCTTTTGTAGATCTCGGTAAGAATTGACAAATGCACTAACCCTGTTTGAATGAGTGTATGATCGGAAAAAACGCCCAGTTAGGACAGACATCGTATAGTTACTCTCTATGTATTTTCATTGGTTAATTTGGATCTCTGTCAACAAAGGTTTAGGTGCCCCGATAAGAACCGAGCTCATGTAGATCTTCTTCATGCATCTTTAAATTGTTTAAGATTGATCTCTGTCACCAAGTGAATAGCGCCCAAAAAGTATAAGATCTTTTACAAACAGTTACAGTAGCTACAACTTTGTTTAATGAAGGCCCTGTCAGAAAAGAATAACATCCAGAAGTCATATGATCTCGGTAGGATTAGAGTTGTGGGATTCATTATTATATTTGTTTTTCATTAAATTTGAATCCCTGGCAAAACTAGAGATGTATATATCTTTATCATATAAATTTCTATACATGCAATGATCTCGGAAGAGGATCGGATATCTAGTTAGCAACTTAGCGATCGGAATGATTGGGACGACCTCTCTATAATTTTAGAGTAGAGATCTTAAAATGCATGCTTAGCTTCAATTGATTTATTGTATGCATACGCTAATCTTTTGTATCAATTCTTAGCTTGGGACGGTATAGTGGTGGTCTGATGTGGGTAACATATATATATATATATTAAGCCATAGTATTGACCTTTTATAGACAGAAAGGTTTTAAAAGTACAGTACTCACTTCTATGCAAAAACTAGAAATGGGGTTTATCCTTAATTTAGAGTTGTAACTACAAGGACTTAATGTCTATGTCTTTTTAAGATCAGAGAAGATACTTTTCTTGAAATGAGTTGGGATAGATCTATTTGGAAATTTAATATTGTATAAAGGTTAGTAAGGTGGGTTTTCTACTCGGATAAAACATAATTAGTGTATGTTGAGTACATAGCTAATATAGGTATTATCATGTGTAAATTATGGGAATTAATGGTAAGGCTTCTCACTTTGAATGTTAGAAGATGATCTCCATGAGAGACACTTCCAGGTAATGGAAGGTAAATAACGCAACCGCTGAGTTGCAGGATGTAATTATTATTTTGATGAAATAATATATTGTGACGGGTGTTGTGTACGTAGCCCAAGTTTTGGGTGAACCACGTTTATATATGGTGTATGATGGTTGGTGTATTATTGTCATGTGAATTATTGTTAAAATGTATTGAATGGTTATTATGTTGTCCATGTGGAGAAGATCTTATAAGTGTATGGTCCGTCATTTAAATATGTTGAATATAGTATCATGTTGTCGTCTTATAAGTATATTTAAGGCTTGCAAAATATAAATAGTTATGACAAATGGTTATGAATTGTATGAAGATGTTCAAAGGTATATTCGAGTATATGTTAATATGTTAATATGATGAAGCATGGACATAGGGTAGGTGTAATGTAACATCTCCATAAATTTTTTTATTTTTTTATTTTTTTGGTTTCCCATTTTCTGCCGTAAATGAATAGTAAGTGTCTTATGTTACTCAACTTTTGAAATAATGAAACATTCGTACGCCGATGTTACTTCTATTCTTATCCTTGTGTTTTCCTACTGATTAGAAGGTCTTATAGTTGACATGCCACTTACTTAGCTACGGCTAACTCTACTTCATATGTGGATATGCAGGTTCACTTATACTTTCCAAAAATCTCGTGACGCAGGTAACAAGAATTATTAAATTTACAATGCTTGCTTTGATTATCATTGACATTCTTAATCGGTATAAATTATTACACTACCGGTTGTCAAATGCCTATAATATAACAGGCTCAATCACCATATGGATACCATATTAGTTACCAATCCATAAGGCATTGGCTTGGTTTTGAATCACAAAATGTAAGTTTCCAATTTCTTTATTTCCTTAGACCATCAATGTTTTCGATCTACCCATATCCTACCTTACAAAAGGTTTCTACCCCATACACTAGACTTGTTACAATTATTATTATTATAACCCTTCATTGTTCTTGCGTTAAGTAGGGTTATGTTTAGCATTTAACAACAACAGCTCATGAAGTGTACTCCTACACCAACCCAACGAATTCTACAGGCTGGCCAAGCTTCACCGTACTGATTGAGTATTTCGATACCCTCCCGCAATAACTCTAAACGGTGGGCCATGCGACTTATTAATGGTGGTCGCATGCAAAGGTGCCACCTACATCTTGGGATGACCATTTTGGTTATCTTGGTTCTTGAAACGCACTTATCTTCTCAACTGGTTCACTCCTCTCCGGTTGCATCCTTACTTGCTAGTATTCGAGTTAAAATTCTAGGTTTTGTCTTCAGAAATGGCGATACACTTACCTTCGGGTCTGTTGAGTTCAATGTAACTTCTTCTACGGTCTGGAGGAATGATCGCTGGTTAACTAGACATTTCATGAAGGATTTTCTTAAACCCTCAGCTATTTCACTTCGACTTTTCTGAGGTAACCACGAAATGCCCTGGTTCAGAATTACTCTATTTTCTTATTGTCTCTTTTTGTTTTGCAGTCTTCCATCATTTGTTAATAACGTGTTGTCAATTCGTATTGATAGGTTCTTCCAGCTCGAAGACGCAGGTTTTTAGAAGGAGCCTGCCCTGCCCGGTAAGTGGCATTGCTCCTTCCACCTTCATACAATGACTGGAAAACCTGGGAAAGATCCTCCTCAACATCAACAGGGAGTTTTAATTTCATATATAGTTAGTCTTTTGAAGCTTCAATGGTTCAATGTGGCCTAGGTATTTGTTTCCACGAATTTCAACGTAATAATTGGTTTTATAATACTCCTTCATGCGAATCTAGGCGTTTAAAGAAGTGTTTGATCTGTCTGACTTTTGGTTCAAGAGTTTTCTGTATTTTAAAGGACTTTAGTAACCTTATCTAAATTCCAGAATTTTCAAGAATACGACTACTTGTTCCAAGGATTCCGTGATTGAATGAGATATGGCACCTGAATTTTAATTATGAGTATGGCTCCAATATGATTCGTTTTTCCCTTTCTTTCTGTTTAAATGGTAAGGATGATTTCTAGCAATTCGTATGTCACTTATTAAGCAAATTCTTGGTCTGAAGGGAACAGAATCAGGGTTTTAAATGTGTTATAGTTTAAATGTTTTCGAAACCCCAAATCCTTTGGTTTATGCCCTGTTAAGATACCAGCCTTTGTATTTGTTCCTTTTCTTGAAAATGAAACGCAGCCCAAACCCTAGTTTAAAAGGATAGAACCTGGAAGTTTTGTCTCAATAGTTTGTCTGAAATAGTTCTAGCAATAGGGATAAATGCCTATGTCTGGAAACGCAAGAGCATACTCTGCAGTCTTATTCCAATGCTAACTTGAATGCTTGAAAACTCTTTTTTTTTTGTTGAGTTATAGAGAAGATTTTCTAGGGTAACATGAATGCCTGGTTTTGTGTTTTGCCCCGATATACTACTGCATACATATCATTTGTTGATTTGATTTCTTACTGAGCATAACTGAATGAGTTGAACTTGTTCCGAACGAATGTTTAAGTCACAAGACGTAAATCAGTTCTCATTATTTCAAGATGCGTGACCTAACCTTTACTCTAACTTAGCATCACCAGGTATCGAATTACTTGCATAAAAAATTTCACTACTGAACCCAGGTTAGCGTAATACGTGGATTATAACTATGCCTTTTTTTTTAAAACAAAATCCAGGGAATATGTTTATCCTCCGAGCTAACAAAATTAGAATTTAATCTTAACAATAAAGGGCTACTATATCGACCTCCGCCCAGGTTCATCTATTGAATTGGCTGCACCTAATCGTATATAGATTAGCCTCAATAACGCTGAAGTAATAATTTACTCCTCCAACTCTAAGTACAAAAAAAAGACTCTGTTTGATTACTCAGAAAACTACAGTTGTCATGACAGAGGCAATAAAAATTATCATGACCTCTATTATATAAATAAAGGAAATCAATTTAGGGTTTCTCTATCATTCAGAGCTGGACGCAAACCCAGATATCAACAACTGTTATTGCAGAAGAAATAAATTGTTAACCGAAACCCGAATACATACAAGGGCAAACATTAAATCAATTTGCATATAATAAAACAATACTTCTGTAATTCTACCTCTGAGGTGTAATTTATAAATATCATCCATCATACTTTATTGGCAATTTCTGATTACATGCGCAGATTGGAATTTACCAGTCTTAAGTTAGCTTAATCTATGCCCACGATTACCTTAGGTTAGACTAACAAGAAGGAAATCCCCACAGAAATACTCAATATCTATCTTTTAGCAGACTTAACATTATTGACGGCAATGTAACTAGCAGTTTTCCTTTATGCACAAATCTTATTTTCGTACAACCTCGACAAAATAAAAATGGAAAAATACTGAAAGTTTGAAATCAGAAAAACCTGGAATTGATAACCCGAATGACGTCGAAACAGCCACATTCCACCCAACCGTAGGTTAGGTACAAACACCAGGTCTGTCCGTAATCACCCCGAGCCAGATGCATGCATGAAAAGTGTGGACAGTTAGCCTCAAACTCAGTCACGTTTTCCGAATCCCTTGCCTAACACAGAGTGCTCACGCAGCAAGTATAATTCTCTCTGGCATACTCAGCAGCGTCCTTCTTCTCACATATGCCATCCCTTTTATAGTTTTTGCCTAGGTCTTACCCTTAGCAGCCAATTCCTCATGGAATTTTTGCAGCTAAGTAAATCCCTAATTTTCAGGGTGTGTCTAGTGTCTTTAATACACTTCTGACACCTGTTCTGGTTTCCCAGAGGTTAACTCTAACTTGTCCCCTACTTTTCCATGCATGATCTCCTCCTTTAACTTGGCTGTTCCTGCTCATCCTTTTTATTTTTAACAAAAATAATTTAAACAAAATTAGTTTCTTACAACAGTCCTCCTAGGACTTCTTCGGCAGATTTTTCATCTAGCCCACTTATTGAAATGAATTTCTCAATGATAACAATATATATATATATATATATATATATATATTTTTTTATAAAAACATAATGTCCATTGTTATTTGGGGAACGTCACATCCTTGCCCCCTTATTATGAACACTGTCCTCAGTGTTCTAGTCTTCCTCCATCGGTTCTGGAAACAGATTCGGATACTTTTCTAGTATCTCACTTTCCAATTCCCAGGTCGCCTCCTCAGGACTAAAGTGCTTCCATTGCACCTTTACCTGAGCGATGGCTCGGTTTCGAAGTACTGTTTCTTTCCTGTCCAGAATGCGTAAAGGTTCCACTTGAAATTCGCCTTCTGGAGCCTCCTGGATCAAATTCCAACCAATAATATGAGTGGGGTCATGAATATACTTTTTCAGTAATGAAATGTGAAAAATATTATGAATTTTTAAATGT
Source organism: Larix kaempferi (assembly GCA_027924585.1). Lineage (NCBI taxonomy): Eukaryota > Viridiplantae > Streptophyta > Pinopsida > Pinales > Pinaceae > Larix > Larix kaempferi. Next base: position 19,009,123 of record BSBM01000047.1, on the reverse strand, counting down.
GCTGGTAATGCCAACTTATAAGCTACAGGTCCAATCCTCTCAAGTATTTGGAAGGGCCCACAGAATCGTGGTGCCAGTTTAGTGCAACTCCCTAGTCGGAGTGAGCTTTTCTTTGGTTTAACCCGCAAGTACACATGTTCTCCAACTGATAATTCCTTATCCTGTCTTTTTAGGTCAGCATAACTTTTTTGGCGGTCTTGAGCCACCTTTAAATTTTTCTGCACCTTCTGAACTGTTTGTTCCATAAACCGCAGCAAATCCGGTCCTACCAACAAACGATCGACTGGGCTATCCCAACTAACTGGGGTAGCGCACTTTCTTCCATACAGAATTTCGAATGGACTCATTCTTGATGATGCTTGATACCCGTTGTTGTAAGCGAACTCTACCAGATGTAAATAGTCTTCCCATTTGGTGGGTTTTTCCATGAAGTACATTCTTAACATATCTCCAATGATCTGATTGGTACGCTCAGTCTATCCATCCGTTTCAGGGTGATAACTTGTGCTGAAATTAATTCTTGTTTCTAGACCTGCAAATAAAGATTTCCAGAATTTGGATGTCAATTTTACATCCCTATCTGAAATTACCATCTTTGGTACTCCGTGTAATCTGAATAAATCCTTTAGAAATATTCCTGCAATGTCTGCTGCCTTGTAGGTGGTTTTTCAGGAACGAAATGTGCATATTTGCTAAATTTGTCAACCACCACCATTATAGAGTCATGTTGTCGCTGTGTTCTTGGAAAACCTGTGATAAAATCTAGTGAAATCACTTCCCATTTCCATTCAGGAATTGGTAATGGTTGTAACAAACCAGCAGGATGTCTATGGTCTGCCTTCACATGTTGACATTCCAAGCATTTAGATAAATAATCAGCTAGATCAGTTTTTAATTTAGGCCAAAAGAACTGTTTTCTAAGGGTTGTTATCATTTTTTGATACCCAGGATGACCTGCAAAAGGGGGTTTGTGCATCTCATTTATAATAAATAATTTAACTTCTGCCACGTTAGGCATGTACAGCCTATCTTTGAACCAAATCGGACCTTTCTGATCAATACTTAAATCTGTCCCGTTCATGTTTATCTCATTTTTCTGAATTTTACTTTGCAGATTTATGTATTCAGCGTCCTGTTCGCTTGCCACCTTTATTTTATCCATGAGATTGCTCTCTGGTTGACTCATTATTATTTCATACACCTCGTGGGTCCTTCGACTAAGTGCGTCTGCCACCATATTTTCCTTACCCTTTATGTGTTTTACATCAAAGTCGAATTCACTTAGAAAGGCCATACACCTTGCTTGTCTGGCATTGAGTCCTGGTTGGTTAAATAAGTTCTTGACGCAAGTGTTATCTGTTAGCAACAGAAATTTCTTTCCCAGCAGGTAGTGATGCCACATTTTCAGTGCGTGTACTACTGCCGTTAATTCTAAGTCATGAACCATGTAGTTGCGTTCATGCTCTTTTAGCTTTCGTGACTCATAACACACTACATGTCCGTCCTGGGACAGTACTCCTCCTACTCCTTCTTTACTAGCATCTGTACAAACCGTGTATCCCTTACACGGGTCCGCTACTTTTAGAACAGGTGCCTTGGTCAGTAAATCTTTGAGTCGTTCAAAACTTTCCTGACACTTGCAGGACCAAACAAACCTAATCCCCTTTTTCTGTAGTGAAGTAATGGGATAGGCGATCTTTGAGAATCCCTCAATGAACCTCCGATAGTAACCAGTGAGTCCCATGAAAGATCTAATATCAGCTACATCTCTCGGTCCTGGCCAATCCGCTATGCCTTTTATTTTCTGTGGGTCGACTGAAATTCCTTATGCAGAAATAATATGGCCTAAGTACTGAATTTCCTTTTTAAAGAACTCACATTTCTCCAACTTCGCATATAGCTGATGATCCCTCAAGGTTTGCAATACGATTCTTATATGTTGTTCATGTTCTTCCTCCGACTTGGAGTATATTAGGATATTATTAATAAAAATCAACACAAACTGGTCTAGGTATTTGTTGAAGATACCGTTCATTAGGCACATGAATGTGGCAGGGGCATTGGTTAGACCGAAAGGGATCACTACAAATTCGTAGTGTCCGTATCGAGTTCGGTATGCGGTTTTACTAATGTCTTCATTTTTTATTCGAATCTGATGGTACCCAGATCGAAGGTCCAATTTGGAAAAGACTTTGGCTCCCCCTACTTGGTCGAACAAATCGTTAATTCATGGTAAGGCGTATTTATTCTTAATAGTTACCTTATTTAGTTGCCTATAGTCAATGCATAGTCTTAGAGTCCCATCTTTTTTCTTAACAAACAGGACCGGTGCACCCCAAGGTGAGACACTAGGTCTTATATACCCTTTGTCTAGTAATTCTTGAATCTGAATTTTTAATTCCGTCAATTCTGGGATGCTCATTCTATAAGGTACTTTTGACACTGGTGCTGATCCTGGTAAAAGTTCAATGGAAAAATCTATTTCTCGTTTAGGGGGTAACCCCGTTATTTCTTCTGGAAATACGTCTAGAAACTCGTCTAAGACAGGATGCTCTGCTATGGAAGTTTGACTTCCATTGAGGAGTAAATAAGATACCCTTACAACGTAAATCTTGCATCCTTTTCTCATGCACTTCTTTAACTGCATAGCAGAAATCTGCCTAACAGAGACAGGTTTTTGTTTTCCGTTCACTGTTGTTAGAGTTTGGTCTTCTGCAATGTAGGTAAAGTTTTTGGTAAAGAAGTTCAGTACTACTTTATATATTTCAAGCCAGTCCATACCTATTATCATGTCGTATGATCCTAAAGGCAACACATTTAAATTAATCTTTGTTTTGTGGTCCTGTATTTGAAGCTCACAATCAGATATATATTCAGTTACCTTCCTCTTTGCTCCTGTAGCTAACTGAACTAACCAGGGTTTTGGGTGCTTTACCTTGGTGAGTTGACAGTGCTCCATCATCTTGGGAGTGATGTAGCTTAAAGTTGCCCCAGGGTCAATTAAAATAGTACAAGTATGGTCAGAAATTTTACCTTCAATTTCCACAATTGCAGATTGATGATCTGCCTGTCGGTCTTCCAAGGCTGCATTAATTCGGTGATAACTTTTCCCAATGTCTCCCACCGTGGATGCTTCTTGCATATTATGCAGTACCCTGTTTGTTTCATTGTATCGGGGACAATTCCTACGTAAATGAGCTTCACCACATTCCCAGCACTTCATGGGTTCTTTAGGGATACCGACACTTCCTTTTATTCCCATGTTAGGGGGTTTAAAAGTTTTCTGCTGTAACTGTTCATTCTTGGGAAATGAATTTCCTTGGAAGTTTTTGGACATGTTCTTGAAGGGCAGGGGTTTGAAACCTTTCTTCCGTTGGTTAAACTTTTCCTGTTTCTTATCCTTCCATGCTTTAGTAGTATCATTCCTTTGTTTGTATTGATCAAAACATAGTCTGGCCTTTCTCAGTGCTTCGTCTAATGTTCTTGGATTGTCGAACTCAATTCGATCTTTATAGGACTGTGGCAGACAGCTTAAGAATCGCTGTACCTTCAATTTTTCTTCCTTGATATATGGAACGAACCGTAACAAGTCTAGGAATTTATTGATAAGATCTTCCATTGTCATTTGACCCAGCTTCAATTCGTAGAATTCCTTGGTTTTTCTTTCATAATAACTTTCTGATAAGTACTGTTTCTTGAAATATTTCTTGAATTCTGACCATTCAAGGTTCTTTTCTTTCAGTCCCTGGGAAATCTTCAGGTCTTGCCACCATATGCTGGCCTTTCCCTTCAGATTGTACACCGCCATTCTGACTTTCATATTGCTGGAGTAGTTGTAAATTTGAAAGTACTTTTTTATGTCCAACAGCCAGGCTTCCGCTTCTTCGCCAGTTTTTGATTCTCCATCGAAGCTGGTAGGTTTTATCTTTTTGAATTCACCCTCCAGGTGGTCAACCTTCCTCTTTCCCATGGTCTTGTCTTGATGCTCAGATTTCTGAGTCTCATTTGAGCAATTTCCTTTTTTCTCAGCGCTTTCGTCAGTCTCTTCTTTCCTCTTGGTATCCTCCTTCTGTTTTTCGCCATTATTTCTTTCGTGAAGACTCTGCAGCAAAATTTCATTGATTTCTTGTTGTTTTTCCTGCGCTTTCTTTAGTTGCTCATTGTCTACTTTGAAGCTTTGTATCTCCACGATCAAGCTTCTCATGGTTTCTAGTACCTGACTTGCTTTAGAATGTTCTTTTGTTCGTGTCTGTTCATTTCCTTCAGGCTGTTCTCCCTATTCCTCGTGCGAAGTCATCTGAAAATTCAAACTGGAACATAGGCATACAACATCCGAATACATTATTAGAAATTTTATTTCATGCACAACAGAAGTTAGGTGTTTCCAAGGCGACAGGGTTGAATCTAGCTCTGATACCATATGTAACATCTCCATAAAATTTTTTATTTTTTTATTTTTTTGGTTTCCCATTTTCTGCCGTAAATGAACAGTAAGTGTCTTATGTTACTCAACTTTTAAAATAATGAAACATTCGTATGCCGATGCTACTTCTATTCTTATCCTTGTGTTTTCCTACTGATTAGAATGTCTTATAGTTGACATGCCACTTACTTAGCTACGGCTAACTCTACTTCATATGTGGATATGCAGGTTCACTTATACTTTCCGAAAATCTCGTGACGCAGGTAACAAGAATTATTAAATTTACAATGCTTGCTTTGATTATCATTGACATTCTTAATCAGTATAAATTATTACACTACCGGTTGTCAAATGCCTATAATATAACAGGCTCAATCACCATATGGATACCATATTAGTTACCAATCCATAAGGCATTGGCTTGGTTTTGAATCACAAAATGTAAGTTTCCAATTTCTTTATTTCCTTAGACCAGCAATGTTTTCGATCTACCCATCTCCTACATTACAAAAGGTTTCTACCCCATACACTAGACTTGTTACAATTATTATTATTATAACCCTTCATTGTTCTTGCGTTAAGTAGGGTTATGCTTAGCATTTAACAACAACAGCTCATGAAGTGTACTCCTACACCAACCCAATGAATTCTACAGGCTGGCCAAGCTTCACCGTACTGATTGAGTATTTCGATACCCTCCCGCAATAACTCTAAAGGGCGGGCCATGTGACTTATTAATGGTGGTCGTATGCAAAGGTGCCACCTTCATCTTGGGATGACCATTTTGGTTATCTTGGTTCTTGAAACGCACTTATCTTCTCAACTGGTTCACTCCTCTCCGGTTGCATCCTTACTTGCTAGTATTCGAGTTAAAATTCTAGGTTTTGTCTTCAGAAATGGCGATACACTTACCTTCGGGTCTGTTGAGTTCAATTTAACTTCTTCTGCGGTCTGGAGGAATGATCGCTGGTTAACTAGACATTTCATGAAGGATTTTCTTAAACCCTCAGCTATTTCACTTCGAGTTTTCTGAGGTAACCACGAAATTCCCTAGTTCAGAATTACTCTATTTTCTTATTGTCTCTTTTTGTTTTGCAGTCTTCCATCATTTGTTAATAACGTGTTGTCAATTCGTATTGATAGGTTCTTCCAGTTCGAAGACGCAGGTTTTTAGAAGGAGCCTGCCCTGCCCGGTAAGTGGCATTTCTCCTTCCACCTTCATACAATGACCGGAAAACCTGGGAAAGATCCTCCTCAACATCAACAGGGAGTTTTAATTTCATATATAGTTAGTCTTTTGAAGCTTCAACGGTTCAATGTGGCCTAGGTATTTGTTGCCACGAATTTCAACGTAATAATTGGTTTTATAATACTCCTTCATGCGAATCTAGGCGTTTAAAAAAGTGTTTGATCTGTCTGACTTTTGGTTCAAGAGTTTTCTGTATTTTAAAGGACTTTAGTAACCTTATCTAAATTCCAGAATTTTCAAGAATACGACTACTTGTTCCGAGGATTCCGTGATTGAATGAGATACGTCACCTGAATTTTAATTATGAGTATGGCTCCAATATGATTCGTTTTTCCCTTTCTTTCTGTTTAAATGGTAAGGATGATTTCTAGCAATTCGTATGTCACTTATTAAGCAAATTCTTGGTCTGAAGGGAACAAAATCAGGGTTTTAAATGTGTTATAGTTTAAATGTTTTCAAAACCCCAAATCCTTTGGTTTATGCCCTGTTAAGATACCAGCCTCTGTATTTGTTCCTTTTCTTGAAAATGAAACGCATCCCAAACCCTAGTTTAAAAGGATAGAACCTGGAAGTTCTGTCTCAATAGTTTGTCTGAAATAGTTCTAGCAATAGGGATAAATGCCTATGTCTGGAAACGCAAGAGCATACTCTGTAGTCTTATTCCGATGCTAACTTGAATGCTTGAAAACTCTTTTTTTTTTTTGAGTTATAGAGAAGATTTTCTACGGTAACATGAATCCCTGGTTTTTGTGTTTTGCCGTGATCTACTACTGCATACATATCATTTGTTGATTTGATTTCTTACTGAGCATAACTGAATGAGTTGAACTTGTTTCGAACGAATGTTTAAGTCACAAGATGTAAATCAGTTCTCATTATTTCAAGATACGTGACCTAACCTTTACTCTAACCTGGCATCACCAGGTATCGAATTACTTGCATAAAAAAATTAACTACTGAACCCAGGTTAGCGTAATACGTGGATTCTAACTATGCCTTTTTTTTAAAAACAAAATCCAGGGAATATGTTTATCCTCCGAGCTAACAAAATTAGGTTTTAATCTTAACAATAAAGGGCTACTGTATCGACCTCCGCCCAGGTTCATCTATTGAACTGGCTACACCTAATCATATATAGATTAGCCTCGATAACGCCGAAGTAATAATTTACCCCTCCAACTCTAAGTACAAAAAAAAGACTATGTTCGATCACTCAGAAAACTACAGTTGTCATGACAGAGGCAATAAAAATTATCACGACCTCTATTATATAAATAAAGGAAATCAATTTAGGGTTTCTCTATCATTCAGAGCTGGATACAAACCCAGATATCAACAACTATTATTGCAAAAGAAATAAATTGTGAACTGAAACCCGAATACATACAAGGGAAAACATTAAATCAATTTGCATATAATAAAACAATACTTCTGTAATTTTACCTCTGAGGTGTAATTTATAAATATCATCCATCATACTTTATTGGTAGTTTCTGATTACATGCACAGATTGGAATTTACGAGTCTTAAGTTAGCTTAATCTATGCCCACGATTACCTTAGGTTAGACTAACAAGAAGGAAATCCCCACAGAAATACTCAATATCTATCTTTTAGCACACTTAACATTATTGACGGCAATGTAACTAGCAGTTTTCCTTTATGCACAAATCTTATTTTCGTACAACCTGGACAAAATAAAAATGGAAAAATACTGAAAGTTTGAAATCAGAAAAACCTGGAATTGATAACCCGAATGACGTCGGAACAACCACGTTCCACCCAACCGTAGATTAGGTACAAACACCAGGTCTGTCCGTAATCACCCCGAGCCAGATGCATGCATGAAAAGTGTGGACATTTAACCTCAAACTCAGTCGCATTTTCCGAATCCCTTTCCTAACACAGAGTGCTCACGCAGCAAGTATAATTCTCTCCGACATACTCAGCATCGTCCTGCTTCTCACATATGCCATCCCTTTTATAGTTTTTGCCTAGGTCTTACCCTTAGCAGCCAATTCCTCATGGAATTTTCACAGCTAAGTAAATCCCTGATTTTCAGGGTGTGTCTAGTGTCTTTAATACACTTGTGACACCTGTTCTGGTTTCCGAGAGGTTAACTCTAACTTGTCCCCCACTTTTCCATGCATGATCTCCTCATTTAACTTGGCTGTTCTTGATCATCCTTTTTATTTTGAACAAAAATAATTTAAACAAAATTAGTTTCTTACAACAGTCCTCCTAGGACTTCTTCGGCAGATTTTTCATCTAGCCCACTTATTGAAATGAATTTCTCAATGATAACAATATATATATATATATATATATTTTAAAAACTTAATGTCCGTTAATTGAAGTACTTGAAGTGTTCTTAAGTAAAATCGCAAAGTTGCTTAAAATCCAGGCATAACAAGTTCTATAGATAATTTTGGATAGTTATTGGAAGGCTTTTGAAAATCCACGAAAATACTAACTACGGGTAAACGAGTTTGTGACCGTTCTCATAAATGGAACAACTAACTTGATTATAATATTCTGGCAGAAAGAAGTGATTTATTTATCTTTATCATGTGCGGTGAAGGGTTTGTTAAAGGGTATGTTACAAATGGTATCAGAGCATTAGGTTACAACACTAGGGCCTAATGAGCTCAACATGCAATAAGTAAGTATGAATGTTGTTAAGTTTACTAATCAATTGTTTTTGTTTCATTTTGGATGCATGGATTGTATTGGACGAGGGGAAAATGAATCTCCAAGCTCGACTTCAAGTTTCTTCCGCCAGAGCACAGGTTGCAAACACTCGGGCTTAATTGGGCTCAATCAAGGAAAAGAACATAAATTGGTCAAAGGAACTCCTTCGAAAGATGCAAACATGGAATTTCATTTCCAAAGGAAGGACAAGAGGCAATCGTCAAGATGTCTTTTAAATCGCAAGTAAGTATCCTCCATTGGTTGAAGCATTATAAAGGCAAGCATTGTCAATATGTGAGAATTTTATATGTTTCCTTACGTATTTAAATGACAAGCTCTACAATTAGTTCATTAAATACTCCTTAAAAATGATTAAAAGAATTGGACTATGTTCCTATCTTCATCTTGGTGATGTTGGTAATATTTTTTTTTTTGTACATTAATCATAATGATAGTAATGAGGCTCATAGGAGCAGTTGCATGTTCAAAAGTTTATAAGGGTTTTAGTATGTATATGAGTCAAGTCATAGGCATTCATCATAAATACTTGATTGCTTCAATTCTTTATTATGAAAATTAAAAAGGTTTTAAGGCTTGGAAATATGATTATACAAATGAAGGCAGGATAGAAAACATATTGAATTAAAAGGGTTGAATGGATGACGGATGGGTCATATAAAGATATGTATGTATAGGATAAAGTGGTTGAAGCACTTTGAAAAGTTGATATAGTATGTGAATTATGGAATGGAATAAGGTGCAATTAGGTCATTATATGAAGGACTATACAATTGTCATGAATTGTCGGGTTATTGCTTTCACGCACATATGTTGAAATGATTGTATTAATTATGTGTATGAGATTGTAACGTGGAGATGATCCTTATCATGTTATAAAAATACATAAATTCTACTAAGGGAGTAACTCCTGAAATTCTCCTTATTGGATATTGGTTATGTAATTTTTTTTTTTCATTCTTCTTTAATTTACCGAACGATTTCAGAGTTGGAATAATAGATGTTTTAAAATAGAGGATTTAACGAGAGACGACTAAAAGAATTGGCTAAATGCTATTGAGGGAGTTGTTTTGATATTAACCCTTGATATGTAGAAGGTATGGAAGATGTTTGTACATTATTTTGGATGTTACATGCGATGGTTTCAATATAGATTGATAGTTCTATGTTCTTACTTCTATGCTTTATTTTGGTACAAGACACGTGACATGGTAGATAAGATTGTTAAGTTGAAACACATAATAGATCTTCAAGGTTAATGTAAGTAATGTTATATGTGTGATTCTATGATCTCACATCCAAGAAAAATACTATACAAACAATAGATGGTTAGAAGAGTTGTAAAACTTCTATGAATGATTAGCAGAGGGTCATCCTTGGGATAAATGATTGAAAGGTATAGGAATTAACTTTATTTAATTGGACATTCTAGCGTGTAAAATTTTCTATGACTAGGAGATTTCCGTCCTTGTGAATGATTTTCATGCCCTCTTACTTAAATATACTTCCACAAATGAGTATCCTTTGTCATTATATCCTTATCTAAAGATGGCAAGTGTTAAAGGAGAATAATTGTTAAGAGTCCCCTTGTCTCTTCATGGTATAGCATTGTATATAATAAGGAAGTATAAATGTGCACATAGGGACACGCTTGTATCTTCCTTGTACATTTGAAAAAAAAAAAAAGGTGACGATGGTTATAAATTACTCAAGAAGTATGTATGTGTATTCTAAGTAGTTAATAGGATGCATATGATGAAACTGTATGATTTCATATTTATATATCGTCTATTTGCAGCGATCATTACCAAGAATGTTGGGATACTGGGGTGGTCGACAGAAGGATTATACTTTTATGTGATCAAGATTTATGTTATAACTTGATAATTGTTTCGTTTTGATATATAGATTCTTATGATATTGAGGGGATTACTAATGTGTGTTATTACAAGTAAAACGTGCACCTTGGCATATGAGGGCCATACAAAATGCAGTCTCTCTCATAAAGGGAATTTGACAAATGTTCAAAATTCGGTGGAGCTTGCAGAAAGACAAGAGCAATGAGTATTATGCATGGTAAAATAAGGGGGTGAGGATTTAGAATCCACATCACAACTGTTATTTATTCTTGTAATTTTTGATAAATATTGTTCAATGAAAAAAAAAGCATATGCGGGAGGCAGGACGCTGCTTAGTATGCTTGAGGGAAAGTATTGCTGCGTGAGCACTGTGATGTTAGGCAAGAAACCTCCGAAATTATTGCTGCGTGAGCACTATGGTGTTAGGCAAGAAACCTTCGAAATTATTGCTGCGTGAGCACTGTGGTGTTAGGCAATAAAATTCTGAAATTATTGCTGCGTGAGCAATGTGGTGTTAGGCAAGAAACCTCCGAAATTATTGCTGCGTGAGCACTGTGGTGTTATGCAAGAAACCTCCGAAATTATTGCTGCGTGAGCACTGTGGTGTTAGGCAAGAAACCTCCGAAATTATTACTGCATGAGCACCGTGGTGTTAGGAAAGAAACCTTCGAAATTATTGCTGCTGTTAAATTTTTTGAATTTACTTCAGTCTGATCTAGGATCTTAACTGAGAGAACAACATGTACAGCATATCAATCATGGAGACAATAATGCAAGCACACAAGAGACACAAAGATTTACTTGGGGAAAACCATAAAGGTGAAAAACCCCAATAACTTCCTCAGAGATAGATAGAGCAATGATACAACCAACCATGAGAGATAGACATAACCTAGCAGCAGATCCTCCTCCTCCATAAGTGCGCCACTCCTCCTTGAGTGCATGTGTGAAAAGTGAGTAAGCAAATAGAGTGCCTCCCGCACTCTATTTATACTTGACTTGACTTTCCTTTTTACCTAACTCATGTAGGCTCGAACTTAACCACATAACATAATGCTGACTAGGCCGACCCCCAATAGGGTGGTCTAATAACCCTTTGACCCACATAACTTATACAGGGCCGACCCCAACAAGGTGGTATAATAACCCATCAAGTATAAGTTACGACACTTACAATATAAATGACGACACTTCCATATAGAGGAATAATACCATATCTATAGGAATACAATATACATATATGTGAAATACATTCCGAAGTTACATATACATCAACACTCCCTCTTAACTAGGAAGGTATTTCTCAGCACATTTCTTCTAGCACAAGTCATCTTCTCTGGATCATCGTCACTGGATAATCGTCATCGAGTCATCATCATCGTCACTGCTGCTGCTATCTCAATCAATCTCTGAATCTACTCGTCATAGGAAGTTCTACAGAGCCAGTCCTTTTTCATACTGGATGTAGGCCCACCACCTGCAGGTCTTCATCATCACTGGACATACTGTGGAATCCTCAGGACTTATTACGTGTGTCACAAAACCTCGAAAGAGCATCCCAGGATGTTACGGGTACACAACTCCAACCTGTAAGATCTCCTAGGGTGCTATTACATGTGACCCCACCAAAAAACCTTGAAAGAGCATCCCAGGATGTTACGGGTACACAACTCCAACCTGAAGGATCTCCCAGGGCACAAATTACATGTGGTCACCACAAAACCTAGCAAGAGCATCTCAGGATGTTACGGGTACACAACTCCGACCTGAAATCTCCCAGGGCACAAATTACATGTGGTCATGGCAAAACCTCGAAAGAGCATTTCAGGATGTTACGGGTACACAACTCCGACCTGAAATCTCCCAGGGCACAAATTACATGCCATAGGACAAAACCTCGAAAGAGCATCTGCCAGATATCCCAGGGTACCAAATTACATGCCATAGGCAAAACCTCGAAAGACTATCTGCAGATCTCCTAGGGCACCGAATTATATGTCCTTCCAGAGCAAAACCTCGAAAGAGCATTTGCCAGATGTCCCAGGGCACCGAATTACATGCCATAGGAAAAACCTCGAAAGACCATCTGCAAATCTCCCAGGGCACCGGATTACATGCTCATCTTGCACAACCTGATCCATGGCCATAGAGTATCAACCTGATACTCACCATACATCATCCTGATGTATCCATGATCATCCTGATCATCATCACTGCAACGTCCTGCTGCATGTCATCTAGAGAAACATCCTGAAGCTCGTCATCCATGATCATCCTGATCATCAATGCATCCATCTGATGCACACCACGTATCTACCTGATACATATCATCATCCATGATCCACCTGATCATACAATGTATCCATCTGATACAAATACATGATACATATCACCTCACATGATCCACCTGATCATACAATGTATCCACCTGATACATATACAGATACATGGACCAAGCATCCAACATGATGCATATACAAAATACATACACATGATCCAACTGATCATATCCAACATCCAACATGATGCGTACATATAAATGATCCAACTGATCATATCCAGCATCAACATGATGCGTACATACATACATAAAAATGATCCAACTGATCATATCCAGCATCCAACATGATGCGTACATACATACATAAAAATGATCCAACTGATCATATCCAAGCAGAAACCAGAACATCATCCTGATGCTCATCATCCAGCGCTTATATCCACAACCATGTGAAGGATCCTACTTCCAACATGCTTGGAATGGCTTCAGCAAATGTGTCCATCACTTCTTTCTTGAAGTGTCCTCGATCTGAAGAACGCCAAGCCTCTCTCTGAAGTACTCGAACTTCACCCTGGCTAGTGGCTTCGTCAGCACATCTGCAATCTGCTCGTCCGTCGCAACATACAGGAGCTTCACAGCTCCTCTCTGCACCATATCCCTGATATAGTGATATTTGATCTCTATGTGTTTTGACCTGTCATGAAACACTGGGTTCTCGGACAGCTTCACACAACTCTGGTTATCACAGAAGATACCAGTAGCCTCCAACGGGAGATCAAATAACTCAGACAGTAGCTTCTGTATCCATACTACCTCACAACTAGCTGAGCAGGCTGCAACATACTCTACCTCAGCTGTACTCAGTGCTACGTAGGACTGCTTCCTGCTAAACCAAGAGATCACACCTGATCCCATACTGAAGCAACACCTAGATGTGCTCTTCTTGTCTGCAGCACTACCAACCCAATCTGAATCAACATAACCCTGCAGGTTAAACTTTTGATTCGCTTCATGCTTGATCCCATAATCCACTGTACCGTTCAGGTACCTCAGAACATGCTTTACATCAACCAGGTGAACACTCCTCGGATCCGTCAGGAACTGGCTCAATGTGTTCACAGCAAAGCAAATGTCTGGTCTCGTGTTCGTCAGGTACATCAATGACCCAATCATCTGACGATACATAGAGACATCAACCAGCTCAGATGAAGCATCACATAAAAGCTTCAGATTCGATGCCATGGGTGTGGCCATGGCCTTGCAATCCATCATCCCGAACCTCTTCAGTATCTCTACTGCATACTTCCCTTGTCCAAGGAAGATTCCATCTGCACTCTGCCACACCTCCATGCCAAAAAACAAATAGTGCATCATCCCCAAGTTCTTCAACTTGAACTCGGCAGCAAGCTTCCGTTGCGTGTCGGCAATCAGTCTATCCTCACCTGATACAAACAGGTCATCCAAATAGTAGTATCGCTGGATTGCCTTCCTCAACCTTGTAGAAAAGGTTGGAATCCGCTTTATTCTTGGTAAAGCCCAAGCTGGATAGAAAGCTATCTATCCTACCATATCAAGTTCTGCACACATATATGACTACACCATGCTGTCTTGAAATCCATCTGGTGCATCTTCTATTTCATCACTTTTGTATTTCTCAATGCTGCCATCTGCAACATGCTTGATCTGATAGTTCTATTTGGAAGTCACAACAGACTTCCCTTTAGCTCTTGGGATCGCATCCCAAACATCATTCTTCATGATCGATGGATCATGACATTCCATTTCTTCATCCCAGATCCTGGGAACTTCAATATCTTCAATAGATATCTTTGTTGCTGGAACAAATGTTGTAGTCCTTTTGTAGGTGAAGATATACAGTCTTTCCTACAAAACAGGTTAAATTGCATGATTAGAAACATCTCATAATTTTTAGAACAAATTCTTACACATAAAGAAATATGTCATACAGTCATGCAATTATCTTAGCCAATGCTTCAATACAACATTTATCCATATCCCGTAACTTTCTAGATGCCTTCCAATCTCTACCAGAACATTGTTAAGAGTGTGCACAACTCCCAACATGTCAGCAAAGAGGTTTCATTCTAGATAAGTAGCAATGGAATGTTGTACAGTGCCATAGGCCACTTACCCATGTATATTAGTAGTATACTGTTCATCAATGCAACTATTATGATATGCACAATACATATCCTAAGTCTAGGAACATGAGCATATACATCATTGAACAATTTTATTTAAACAGACAAATATGCAAGAAATTAAAATACTTATCTTTGTTTGTTCATTGGGTGGACTCCCTCTGAGTCTTTGCTTCCTTACAGGAGCTGCTGGAGTCCTAATCTAAAGTATCTTCTTCTACACCTTTCTGTTGAGGAAAGATGGTCGATTCCCTCTGAATATCTGCATCCTTGAAGAAACTACTGAAGTGTGTTCCTTTGCTTTTTTGCAGGAACAACTGGAGTGTACTCCCTCTTGATCTTTGCTCCCTGGATTACCTGTTCTTGAACTTATATACATTCTCGATCCCTATGCATGCTTGTTAGTATCATCATTGTGTTATCCTCTAGGTCTAATATAAAGTCATACATTCATTAGTATACTATTAAAACACAATAATCTCAAGCATGTATAGTCATGATCATTTCAAACAGAAATAATAAGCATTAGCATTCAAGGTTTATGTAGGATTCTTATGGTTAGTCAAATCATATGAAACATAACATGTCTAAACCTTTAATTACTCAAACCTATGACTCTTTAGTTGAATCATCAATCAAGATAAGAGATATAATATGCATAAAACCTATGATTATTCGAACCTATACCTTCATGATTCTTCTGGTTAGTCATATCATCAATTATGGTAAGTAACATAATATGTATACAACCATGATTATTCAAACCTATGACTTCATGAATAATCATTATCAACAATAGTATAAGATCCTAACCCAAGGTAGGATTCTAGCTTGATATAGGAAAAACATACATGGATTAGCATGCTAGCTATTTATGTCTAACATACTCACATGGTGTCTTCTTGTTCTTCTTCAATGACTTGTGCTAGTAACCTGTATATCTCATAGGTTAACTATTACAAAAACAAGTTATACATACCTCGTAAATGGATCTTCTATGAGATCCATGACAATGGATGAATCTTTGTCCTCATGTTATCATGACATATGTTCTTGGACCAGAACATGATTTGTCTTTCTTGGTGTACCTTTCATGTTAGTAGACAACATAAACCTCATACAACACCATAATGCATTCGTACAATCATAAGTGTCAACACCCTAATCAATGAATATTTTCTATCGTGCATTCATAGTTTTATTAAGGTGATATGACAAGTCTAAAATCAAGATTGTACTAACCGTAATAACATGAAGACAAACATACCATAAACTTAATCATGAAAAAATATCGAAACATACCTCGATGAGTCATACTTGTCGAGATCGCTTGAAATCTTCTTATGTAAGGCCTTAGCCTCATCTCCCTCTGAAACAGGAGCTTCTTCACTTATGCAGGTGACCAATCCATCTTCTTCTAGGATTAACCCAATCCACTTGATTTACAAGAACTGGGACTGGAGCTAGATATGGGTTTGTCAGAGAAACCCCAAAAATTCAAACTTTGAATTTCAAACTTTCGAAAGGATAGAAATATGTGCCTTGATGAGCTGATAAAGCTAGTATATTTAGATTTTGAAAACTGCAAAGTTTCACTCCTCAATTTTTCCTTTGAAACTTCTGGATTCACTGGACGTGACCCTGAAATGGGGTTTGATGAAGCCCACTCTTCTTCCCAATCAAAAGGTCTGATCCAAAGCTCTAAGCTTCTATTTTTCTGAGGAGCTTCCAGCCATGGTCACAGATTTCAAAAATTCCCATTTTTACAGAAGCCCTAATTTTCCACTTTTCTAATCAAAGTCCCAAACTAGGGTTTGATCAAGCCCGGCCTTTTTCCCAACCAAAAATTCTAATCTTGGTCTCTAAATTTCTATTTTGATGAGTAGCATTCAGCCGTGGTCTCCGATTACAAAAATTTCAACTTTCTCCAAAGCCCTAAATTCCGGAAGCCATGAATGAAGGTACTCAAAAATAATTCTGTTTTGACAGAAATATGTACCTGATTGTTTCTGGTGTAACTCCAAAATTTTCAATACACAGGGTCTGAAAAAGTTTTTTGAGATAGCCTGACCTGTTATCTTTCCATCCTGATAGGTATGACCTCAATTGGATTCTCTGAGAGAAAGTTATGCCAAATGTCGCAACGTGACCTGTTTTGGTATAATACAGGAGTGCGAACTTGTATGGAGTGCCACGTGTCACTGTTTCAACTTCGGCCTCTGAAAACTTTTCCTGAGATAGCTCGGCCTGTTATATTTCCATCTTGACAGGTATGACCTCAATTGGATTCTCTGAGAGAGATTTATGCCAAGTGTCGCAACATGACCTGTTTATGGGATAATACAGGAGAGAGAACTTGTACGACGTGCCACGTGTCACTGGTTCAACTTCGGCCTCTGCATAATTTTTCTGAGATAGTACAGTCTGTGTACTACCTGTCACTGTTTACGAAATTTCATTTGGAGATTCCTAGCCCAAGTTATGACCTTTTTCCCAAGGTCACCTGATTTTGACTCAGATATGGAAGAGGCAGAAACCGTATATTTCACAGATCATAAATCACAAAGTACAACGAATTAGAGGTTGTCCTTTGGACACAAGGTACCTGGAGATTTAATCTTCGTCTTGTAACAATTTAAGATCCGAAAAGTTTGCCAAAACGGATTTATAGCGAAAGTGCTACGATGACTGGTTTTTGCTATATCAAGCCCTAGCATCGTAAGTGCAACAAGTGTCATACATGCCATATCATGCCTTCTTTCAGGCTAGCTCTGATACCATGTTAAATTTTCTAAATTTACTTCAGTCTGATATAGGATCTTAACTGAGAGAACAACATGTACAGCATATCTACAGCATATCAATCATGGAGACAATAATGCAAGCACATAAGAGACATAAAGATTTACTTGGGGAAAACCATAAAGGTGAAAAACCCCAATAACTTCCTCAGAGATAGATAGAGCAATGATACAACCAAACATGAGAGATAGACATAACCTAGCAGCAGATCCTCCTCCTCCATAAGTGCGCCACTCCTCCTTGAGTGCATGTGTGAAAAGTGAGTAAGCAAATAGAGTGCCTCCCGCACTCTATTTATACTTGACTTGACTTGCCTTTTTACCTAACTCATGTAGGCTCGAACTTAACCACATAACATAATGCTGACTGGGCCGACCCCCAATAGGGTGGTCTAATAACCCTTTGACCCACATGGTCGACCCCCAATAGGGTGGTCTAATAACCCTTTGACCCACATAACTTATACAGGGCCGACCCCAACAAGGTGGTCTAATAACCCATCAAGTATAAGTTACGACACTTACAATATAAATGACGACACTTCCATATAGAGGAATAATACCATATCTATAGGAATACAATATACATATATGTGAAATACATTCCGAAGTTACATATACATCAACAGCTGCGTGAGCACTGTGGTGTTAAGCAAGGAACCTCCGAAAGGATTGCTGTGTGAGCACTGAGGTGTTAGGAAAGAAGTTCCTGGATCAAGTGAATGATGTGTTTTGACAAAGTTAACAATCTACATTCTTGGAAGCATCGAAATTATGTGTGCTTGTGATAGTAAAAAAAAAAAAACACAAAAAAAGACTAAAATATATTTTATGAATTGCAAATGTCGTGTTGTAAAAATGACTCATTATTTATGTTCTGAGTTTGGTTATGGAATCGATGAAAGTTGTTACGATCCCTTGAAATTCTGGTTTTGTAGCCGAAAATACAGGTTCGACCGAAAGTGACTTGCGAAAAATCCATGAAAGACTGAAGAAGGTCAAAATAGAAATAACGAAACAAAACAGAAGAATGACGTGCAAAGGAACTCGAGAATGGAAGACATGTGTTGAAAGTTATGAACACCGAGGACGATGTTATATTTAAGGGGGAAAGGATGTAACATCCCTCCTCTACCCCTACCATTATCTAATTAGAAAGAATAGTACATGATTTCTGGTGAGGAGCCCAAGGCCAAGGCCCCACCAGATAACATTGCAAGCATTGTTAATTATTTCCTAAATTGTAATGATGATTCATAAACTAAGAGATCAAACGTTTGTCACAACTAAGTGATGGGAAAGTGAAGCCACTAGGGGAAAGGCGAAGGGCGTGACATCCTTCAAAAGTCTGATAATAGATTATAGGTGTCATCTTAGTGCCATGGGCACTTGAAGATGAGTAAGTGGTTTACGGATCAACCTTAAATATTTATAGGTATTGTCGTCATAGATTGAGAGAGTAGTTACTCAACGCAACCTCTTAATAAGTTATATAATTATGTTAGGAGGGTTTTGCCTTTCTTTCATATGATGGATCAATTAGAGATTCATAGGCATTTAAATATAGTATATTGATAAAGATATATATATTTAATTTGTGGATCAATTAGAGGTTCATATGCATTAAATATAATATATATATCTATATATATTATTTATTTAAAAGTTACACCAAATGGCACACTACCCCTATCAACTTAGTGGAGTTCGGTAGAAAGATTTGGGGAGAATATTTAGGCGAAATCAACACAGGGTTGTCTCCTCGAAAGAGTGACAGACTTGGTGAAGCGCCATTTGTCACTGGGATCCTAAGCGGATTTCCCAATGTGAGCAAGTAAAGCCTTGGGTTATAAAGTGGAGTAGTCGCTGAAGTGAAGGGGGGGCGTTATGCTCTATCATTTTCTGAGCATTGG
The DNA here is from genome assembly GCA_027924585.1 of Larix kaempferi. Classification (NCBI taxonomy): domain Eukaryota; kingdom Viridiplantae; phylum Streptophyta; class Pinopsida; order Pinales; family Pinaceae; genus Larix; species Larix kaempferi. The sequence continues at coordinate 18,989,727 of BSBM01000047.1, read as the reverse complement.
ATTTTAGTATTTGGATTGGCGTTTACAAGACAAAAAATCTCAGCATATTCGAATATGGTGGTAGATCTCTCTTGGTTCTGCGTGAAAGGGGTTTTCTTCCTTCTTGGCAGTTCTTCCTGGAGAATGGACCTTAGAAAATGTCGTGCTCAGTTGAGATTGAGATCTGCGTAGTTGAAGGGGAACTCGGGCTTGGTCTTTCCCAGAGGTTACACATGGCTTAACTTTCCTGTTGATATATATATTGCTAGCATGGATCCATTTTTGTTAATATCTATTCTATTATTATTTATGATGCTAGCGTGGATCTATAAAGATCTCTATTTCGTTGAATGGTTGATGCTGGTGTTGATCCCATCTGAAATGATGGTTTCTGCCACAGTAGATGTTAGAAAAGATTTACCTTTCTGTTGTTATATGAATTTGGCAATGTTTTGGATTGTTTCAGTTGGCTTGAGTTCTGTTGTTATATAAATTTGGCAGCGTTGATTTAGATCTCTTACATGCCAACCTTTGTATTGAATACACTAAACCTGTATTTAATTCTGCAGATCAATCTTTTCTCTTCAAAATGTATGCAACTCTTTTGCTGGTTTTGAATTTGTGGATCCATTCATTTAAATGTTCGGCTCATTTTGATTCTTAGTGGGAGTATATAATGTACTTCCTTCGGTTTAGGTGCTTGGTTTGAAGGGTAACTATTTCATGAAAATCACCTCGTCTTACACCCAAGCGTCGGACCTTTCACGTTTATGCCATTAGGGTAGAATGAAGGAATGCAACCCCGGTTAAGGAATGAAACCCTGGTTGGTCACTTGATACTCCGTCGAACGCCTTGGCAGGATGAAGAGCTTTGACATTTTTACTTTTCTGTATTTGGAGTATTTTCTGCAAATTGATTTCTCCCGCTCTGTTGTTATATGAATTTGGCAATGTTTTGGATTGTTTCGGTTGGCTTGAGTTCTATTGTTATATAAATTTGGCGGTGTTGATTTAGCTCTCTTACATGCCAACCTTTGTATTGAATACACTAAACCTGTTTTTAATTACAAAGTTCTACCTTTTAAAGAGAACCCACATAGATAGTCATAAGGGTTTTCATTCTGCTTTTGTAGATCTTGGTAAGAATTGAAAAATGCACTAACCCTGTTTGAATGAGTGTATGATCGGAAAAAACGCCCAGTTAGGACAGACATCGTATAGTTACTCTCTATGTATTTTCATTGGTTAATTTGGATCTCTGTCAACAAAGGTTTAGGTGCCCCGATAAGAACTGAGCTCATGTAGATCTTCTTCATGCATCTTTACATTGTTTAAGATTGATCTTTGTCACCAAGTGAATAGCGCCCAAAAAGTATAAGATCTTTTACAAATAGTTACAGTAGCTACAACTTTGTTTAATGAAGGCCCTGTCAGAAAAGAATAACATCCAGAAGTCATATGATCTCGGTAGGATTAGAGTTGTGGGATTCATTATTATATTTGTTTTTCATTAAATTTGAATCCCTGGCAAAACTAGAGATGTATATATCTTTATCAGATAAATTTCTATACATGCAATGATCTCGGAAGAGGATCGGATATCTAGTTAGCAACTTAGCGACTGGAATGATCGGGACGACCTCTCTATAATTTTAGAGTAGACATCTTAAAATGCATGCTTAGCTTCAATTGATTTATTGTATGCATACGCTAATCTTTTGTATCAATTCTTAGCTCGGGATGGTATAGTGGTGGTCTGATGTGGGCAACATATATATATATATATATATATATATATATATATATATATATATATATATATATATTAAGCCATAGTATTGACCTTTTATAGACAAAAAGGTTTTAAAAGTACAGTACTCACTTCTATGCAAAAACTAGAAATGGGGTTTATCCTTAATTTAGAGTTGTAAGTACAAGGACTTAATGTCTATGTCTTTTTAAGATCAGAGAAGATACTTTTCTTGAAATGGGTTGGGATAGATCTATTTGAAAATGTCATATTGTATAAAGGTTAGTAAGGTGGGTTTTCTACTCGGATAAAACATAATTAGTGTATGTTGAGTACATAGCTAATATAGGTATTATCATGTGTAAACTATGGGAATTAATGGTAAGGCTTCTCACTTTGAATGTTAGAAGATGCTCTCCATGAGAGAGACTTCCAGGTAATGGAAGGTAAATAATGCAACCGCTGAGTTGCAAGATGTAATTATTATTTTGATGAAATAATATATTGCGACGGGTGTTGTGGACGTAGCCCAAGTTTTGGGTGAACCACGTTTATATATGGTGTATGATGGTTGGTGTATTATTGTCATGTGAATTATTGTTAAAATGTATTGAATGGTTATTATGTTGTCCATGTGGATAAGATCTTATAAGTGTATGGTCCGTCATTTAAATATGTTGAATATAGTATCATGTTGTCGTCTTATAAGTATATTTAAGGCTTGCAAAATATAAATAGTTATGACAAATGGTTATGAATTGTATGAAGATGTTCAAAGGTAATGATGGCGATATTCGAGTATATGTTAATATGTTAATATGATGAAGCATGGACATAGGGTAGGTGTAATGTATCCATTATAATTGAAGTACTTGAAGTGTTCTTAAGTAAAATCGCAAAGTTGCTTAAAATCCAGGCATAACAAGTTCTATAAATAATTTTGGATAGTTGTTGGAAGGATTTTGAAAATCCACGAAAATACTAACTACAGGTAAACAAGTTTGTGACCGTTCTCATAAATGGAACAACTAACTTGATTATAATATTCTGGCAGAAAGAAGTGATTTATTTATCTTTATCATGTGCGGTGAAGGGTTTGTTAAAGGGTATGTTACATCTCATCACGTATTGATGAAATCGGAAGGTCAACTCTGACCCTACAGATATGTAGATAATGCGAAGCAGTTAAATGCACAAGCAAATCGCATTCATCAACTAGCAGTTCCATACACAGAATACTGACATATATATAGCAGATCGTAGAATAATCCTTACCTCGATCCAGGAACAACTTACTAGTTCAATTTGCAGAGCTTACCCACTCCTTGTACAGTGATCACGACATCCAAAAGCCCAGGTAACATTTTTTTTGCGGGGTTCTTTTCCAGACGCAGAGATCGTTATTCCCAGGTTTCCCCACATAGTTTTTCCTCCTATCTTTTCTTTTCCGCGAGTTTCTCCCCATCACACAAGATCAATTCTTCTTGAATAGATCACCTTTTCCAGACTCCTGTAGGAATCCCCAATAGGAAGAGGCTTCCTTCACCTCAAGATTGAACTCTGATCTAGATATCTCTACATCATTTGTCTTTCCAAAACCCCCCCTTACCGGTGCCGCAAGGGTGAGCTAAATACTCTACCAAACGTTTTTCCCCCCCTTTCACTGGAAGCGCCTCCCCATTAAAAGTAATCCTCCACTTTGTAACCTCCCCCAAATCTAACAACAACTGGTAGCTTCAAAGGAATTGGAGTTCCACTCATTTTACAAGCGGTAGTTAGAATGAACTTTGCGTTCCCTTCCAAGAGACAAATTTCCGGAAATCGCTCTATTACAACCACTAAACAATTTTGTTTAATTCAATAATATATTCTTCTCCCTTGGAATAATACATGCGCCATCTTATGGTTGAGTAGGTACGTAACAACTCCCTACTGCATATAATATACAACAAAAAAGGGTAACCTATTAAGTAAATTAGTTTCCATTCATTCGATCCTATGCATCTTTAGGAGTTCATAATCTAATGCATATATTTCATATATGTGATAATTAACTCCTACTCTCCATTTCCTACCCACATTAAAATAATATTATTGATAATATTTAGTTAGTGGTACTTTTTAGCTTCTTTCCTACTTAAGGGTCTATTAAGGGTACTTCATGTCACTCCTCTTGGAGTTAAGAACTTCCCAATAACCAGATACAAATTAGTTAGTTCGTCGATGTTAAATATTGGCATGCGGCGACTAGTCATGTATCTTTCACGTAGGATGATTACCTTATCACTTAACGTATTAGATATGTCATTTTTACCACTTCTCGAGTGTTCTTAGGATTTGGATGACCCACCATCATGATTCATCCTCTTCCTAGTGGATTTGGCTATCGTCGGCTAGTTGTGTCGCTGCCCTCAATCTCTCAAGTTTACAACTTACAACTTAGGTATTTAACACATCGCTTACAAGTTCTTCTGGAGGGGCCTTGGCCTTGAGCTCCTCGCCAGAAGAAATTACAATTTACATGTAATTTTCAATATACATTTATCAAACTAATAGGGAAAGAAGGAGGGATATCACATCCTCCTCCACTTAAAATAACACCATCCTCGGTGGTCATAAATTTTACCAGTTCGTCTTCTCTTCTGGAGTCATCCTCTTCTTGCTTCATCATTTCAATTTTGACCTTCTTCAGACTTTCATGAATTTTCCATAAGTTGCCATTAGTCATATCTACATTTCCGACTACAAAACCGAGATTCAAAGAAAAATTGTTTAGCAACAACTTTATCATCAAACCCATAATCAAACTCAAAAACATAAATCATGAGTTCTTTATTGCACATATCACTTGCAATATATGGAATAAATCTAACGCTCCATGATTCTATACTGTTGACTAAATCAACAAACATCATTCACTTGATCGAGGAAATTCTTGCCTAACACCTTAGTGCTCACGCAACAATCCTTTCTCTCATGTCTTTCCTAACACCTTAGTGCTCACGCAGCAAACATTTCTCTCATGTTTTTCCTAACACCTTAGTGCTCACACAGCAAACATTTCATTCATGTCTTGCCTAACACCTTAGTGCTCACGCAACAAACATTTCTTTCATGTATACTAAGCAGCTTCCTGCCTCCCACATATACATTTTCTTATAGCTTGCCTAGGTCTTACAGCCAGCCGATTCTCCAAGAATTATAGTGGCTGTTCAATCCTTGATTTTAGAGAGTATTTCAATGCCATTACAACACTCTTTACACAATTCCCCCCAAGCTTTCTCGCTTGAGTCCCGGAATTTATTTTCCCCAAGCCGCTTGCTTGAGTCTAGAAAAATCACCTTCAATTTAATCACTTTATTTCGTCATATTACATTCTGTACCCATACGATTACTCTGACCAATCTGGGTTGAGTGCTTTGTTCAACAATAATTATCAACATTTTTAAAAGAATAAGTAACAATTGTGATGTGAATCTTAATTCCTCACTCCTTATTTTACCATGCATAACATTTATGCTCTTGTCTTTCCACAAATTCCACAAAATGTTTGACCATCTGGCAAATTCAAATTCACCCGTTGGTAACAAAATAAAATATTTGTAAGAATATCTTTTCTTATGCATAAAAATATGATCATCATTCGTACTATAATGTTTATACTTGATTAACTAAAATAAACATTCTTTTCTTACTTAAACTTTTGCGAGTAAAACAACGAAACTGGTATGCACCCATGTTGGAAGGGTCAAATACCTCTGTTTATCACAACACCGTTTAATAAGGATCTGTATCCTATTTAACTACTCAAGGTAACTCACCTTTAAGCATATAAGTGTTTCTTTCTTAATTTTGACATAATAAGTAACCCTCTTCATGTTACTACTTGTAACTATGCCAACTTCAACTTCATAGATTTTCGTATATGAAAGTTGTAACACAATACATTTCATACTTCATTCTCTCACATACACTTTAGTCATATTCAGTTATCTCTAATCTCAACAAATTATAAACTCTGGCGATTAGTAAACCGTCAATATACATAAGAAGAAATATCTCACAAGGAGAATTTCCATGATCGTATATTCTCCTTCGATGTAACTCATTCTTCATTATACTAATCTCTGTAATAACCTCAATCCGAAATATGTCACCAATACACAATACACCACATCATCCTAAGATAGTATAATCAAATAACAAAATAAATCATGACACATAGTAAGAACTAGTGAGAGTTTATTTCACTTGTAACTTCCTTCCTTCTCATGAAATCCAGGGACTGGGATTAAACCCTAATTTATTTAGTCTCATAACTTATTTGGAAAGATGCTATATCTTTCCATTTTTCACACGATTCCTATTTTATTTATCCAACTTTTCCTTGTATGTTCTCATATCATGTAAGAAACAACATATATATATTTGCACACTTTTATCAAGATAATCGCATACCTTTATACAGGAGGCCCAATATCTACTTATTATATACTCCTCTTATGCCAAGGTACAAGTCTATTTGCATTTAACTCATATTAGTACTATACTCAACATCTTATGAATATAATGAAATAGGTAGTCAAGTGTACATGCATATAATGTATACTCCCATTTCATAAACGTCGAACACAACTTTTATAACAACTACTCAATTATCTTAACTTTCCCAGTAGAGATCACGAAAATAAGGGATATTAAAAATGCATTTTCATCATATGCATATACTTTAACTACTTAGAGTACACATATACTCTTTTAAAGAAATTATAACTATTTCTTGGTCATAGAAATTCACACTATTAAAGTTAATTTTCTTTGTGAACAAGAATCTACATGTCTAAGTCCAATAAGGCTATACTCCTTATGAAATATTAGCTTAGCACATCTATCAAAACCAATAGTTCCTAATTTATACCTTTGTAATATAATGTATATCGTATTAAGGAACAAAATATATCATTAATATGACTATGCTTCCATCATAACTAAAAGAACAGATACCTCTTATATTTTGGAAATCTGGACCATTGGGTTAATCAAATCGATTAATTACCTAAGTTCATAACATGCATCTACCGTACTTATTCGAATTTGTTGAAACTGAAAGATATTAACTATCGAGGATAAAAATAGACGTACGATGTGGTAATAAACATTTAAATTGAACGATCATGTTAACAGAATATAGAAGGGTCTGTTTATACTATAAACTTCATCACTTCCAATACCTGCTTTTACTCCCTTGCAAGTACTTATTTCATAAGACTTAACTCCAATAATCTAACTAATTAAAAGAGTACTTTCTTGTCCTTCAATGAAAGTAATTGTAAAGGGTGAGGAAATATTCATTGTCTAGTGTTATCCATAGAAGATCATTCAAATGTCAAATGAACTTATGCAATGTTCACAAATAGATACTCTAATAATAACTCTTCAGTAAACTCGTACGTACTTACTTGCAATTTCAAGAAGTTTTGTCGCTTACCTCTTGACGATTCTTTAGAAGTAAAATTTTTATTCTTGGCTTATAGAATGCAGCTCCTTTTCTAGTCCGACCAACTTGTATTAGTTCTTCTTCAATTGAGCCCAATAAACCCAAGTGTTTGAAACCCGTGCTCTGGCGGGAGAAACTTGAAGTCGAGCTCGGAGATTCATTTTCCCCTCCTCCAGTACAATCCATGCATCCAAAATGAAACGAAAACAATTGATTAGTAACTTAACAACCTTCATACTCACTTATCGCATGTTGAGCTCATTAGGCCCTAGTGTTGTAACCTAATGCTCTGATACCATATGTAACATCTCCATTAATGCTGGTATTATTTTGGAAAGAAAAAAAAAAAAAAAATCCTCCTCTAACCATAAACCACTCATGCATTAGTAATATAAAAAGACCTCAAACATTTATAGTCTGATTTCTTTGCTACTATGTAACATACTTTTATAAGTTTATTTAATATCATTGGCAATCACTACAATTGATATTCAAATCGATAGTACTTACAAACTTCATGTAACATACCTCAAAATTCTGACACTTTATTCATATTTTAAAGATAAGATCAGATTTATAGTAACATCTTTTAAACATAACATTGGATAACTATTCATTGAAACTTGTATCATCATTCATATCTTTGCAACCTCTTTATCATACCTTGATCATTTATATCATTCAGTGAACCACCATCTCCTTCAACCATACATTTAATCTCATGACATCAAGGAATTCTTATAACAATTACATATCCACAACAATAACACATACACACATAAGAAGAGAACAATTTCAGGTGGTTCACCCCTATTGGGCTACGTCCACAAAGGCAGGTCATTTCATTCATTTTTCGAGACAACACTTTACATTCTACAACATCTTTTGCTGCATCATTGTTGACCTTTCTTTACTTAATGGCCTTCTCCTAGAGGACCCTTAAAGTAGAGAAATTACATTCCACAATCAAAACTTACTTTACACCTTTTACAACATCTCTCCTTGAGAGTACTTGCGATACATTTCTTTTAGACATTCTTTTAGACTTTCAATCATAAATCAACAACTGCTACTGAGATTTACCTTATAAGATACGCATAATACTAACATATATATAGCAGATCGTAGAATAATCCTTACCTCGATCCAGGAACAACTTACTGGTTCAATTTGCAGAGCTTACCCACTCCTTGTACAGTGATCGCGACATCCAAAAGCCCAGGTAACATTTTTTTTTGCGGGGTTCTTTTCCAAACGCAGAGATCGTTATTCCCAAGTTTCCCACAGAGACTTTCCTCCTATCTTTTCTTTTCCGCGAGTTTCTCCCCATCACGCAATATCAATTCTTCTTGAATAGATCGCCTTTTCCAGACTCCTATAGGAATCCCCAATAGGAAGAGGTTTCCTTCACCTCGATATTGAACTCTGATCCAGATATCTCTACATCGTTTGTCTTTCCAAAACCCCCCCTTACCGGTGCCGCAAGGGTGAGCTAAATACTCTACCAAACATTTTTGCCCCCCTTTGACTGGAAGCGCCTCCCCATTAAAAGTAATCCTCCACTTTGTAACCTCCCCCAAATCTAACAACAACTGGTAGCTTCAAAGGAATCGGAGTTCCACTCATTTTACAAGTGGTATTTAGAATGAACTTTGCGTTCCCTTCCAAGAGACAAATTTCCGGAAATCACTCTATTACAACCACTAAATAATTTTGTTTAATTCAATAATATATTCTTCTCCCTTGGAATAATACATGCGCCATCTTATGGTTGAGTAGGTACATAACAACTCCCTACTGCATATAATATACAACAAAAAAGGGTAACCTATTAAGTAAATTAGTTTCCATTCATTCGATCCTATGCATCTTTAGGAGTTCATAATCTAATGCATATATTTCATATATGTGATAATTAACTCCTACTCTCCATTTCCTACCCACATTAAAATAATATTATTGATAATATTTAGTTAGTGGTATTTTTTTGCTTCTTTCCTACTTAAGGGTCTATTAAGGGTACTTCATGTCACTCCTCTTGGAGTTAAGAACTTCCCAATAACCAGATACAAATTAGTTAGTTCGTTGAAGTTAAATATTGGCATGCGGCGACTAGTCATTTATCTTTCACGTAGGATGATTACCTTATCACTTAAGGTATTAGATATGTCATTTTTACCACTTCTCGAGTGTTCTTAGGATTTGGATGACCCACCATCATGATTCATCCTCTTCCTAGTGGATTTGGCTATTGTCGGCTAGTTGTGTTGCTGCCCTCAATCTCTCAAGTTTACAACTTACAACTTAGGTATTTAACACATCGCTTACAAGTTCTTCTGGCGGGGCCTTTGCCTTGAGCTCCTCGCTAGAAGCAATTACAATTTACGTCTAATTTTCAATATACATTTATCAAACTAATAGGGAAAGAAGGAGGGATATCACACATGCATTATAAAATTTCTCTACTTTTAACTTGCAATGGTTTACTAAAGTAGGTGAAATATAACTCAAATTTGCACATGGATCTATTAGAATAGAAATAGACTCGTTTTGTATCATACCTTCAATTTCGACCATGGATGTTTGATGGTCAGCTTGACGATTTTCCAACGCTGCATTTATCTTGGGCATTTATCTTGTGATATCTCTAACTGTAGGTTCTTCTTGCATAGTGTGAATATTGTTGGCTGTCCTCTTGTTGCGTGGGAAATATGCTCTCTTATGTGGTCCGCCACAGTCATAGCACTTCATAGGTATTTTCTATTCAGCATACCTATTGTTATTATTATTGCTATTGCTGTGATTATTATTGTTAGGTACGTTTCTTGCAGCAGTAAAGTTCTGAGATGCATTATTCCTGTATTTATTATGACTAGGAAAATTTATGTTATTAAAACTTTTCTTAAAACTTCCATAATTATGATTAAAATTCTTCTTTTTATAATCAAACTGATTAGTTTTACTGCTCTTCCAGCTAGTTGTTCCTTCTCTTTTTCTGTTTTGATCAAAACAGAAATTGGCTTTTCTCATGGACTTTTCCGAAGTGGAAGAGTTATCATACTCGATACGGTCCTTTATATTGAAAGGTAGACAACTGAGAAACCTTTTCACTTTAGGATTTTCCTCGACCATGTAAGGCACATACCTCAGCAAGCTAAGGAATTTGCTGCACAATTCTTTCATGTTCATTGTACCCAACTTCAAATCGTAAAACACCTTTGACTTATCTTCAAAATATTGTTCCGACAAAAACTTATTTTTAAACAAACTTTTAAACATATTCCATGTTACTTCTTTTTCTTTTATACTCTTAATTCTTTTAAGATCTTGCCACCAAATATCTGCCTCTCCGGTCAGATTGTAAATAGCCATCTTGGCTTTTAGTTGAGAAGAGTAGTCATAAATATTAAAGTACTTCTTCATTCCAGACAACCATGCTTCCACTGTTTCACCCTTCTCACTTTCGCCATTAAAGGTGGGTGGCTTAATCTCTTTAAATTCTTCAGTAATCTGTTCATGATGTTTATGTTTTCTCTCTTTAGATCAACATTCATTGTTACTTCTATCATAATCAAAGTCATTATTACTTGGATCAGATTTAGATGATGAGTAACTATTCCTTTTATCATTTCTTGCTTTCTTATGCTTATGTTTGTGGGACATTGTTTCAGAATCAGACTTCATTTCTGATTTTCTGCCTGTTTCATTATCATGACAGTTCTCCCTCAAATTTTGTTGTAACTCCTCCTGTACCTTAAGGATCCATTCATTCTCTTCTTTAACAACTCTTAACTCAGATTTTAAATCCTATATGGTACATAAAAATTCGGAAGACTGGTTATTTAATTCAACATAAATTCCTTCAGAATTATTATTATTAATACGTTCATTACAAGGAGATTTGTCCTCAGTTGATTCTTCTAGTATTTCCATTCCTGCAATTTAAAGGTCAATCTGTTTTGTGCAAAAATAGTATGAATTAAAATTTAGTAACATAAACTTTCTGATTTGTTTTTCTGTTTGCGCGTGTGAGGCTAAATCAGGCCTAGAGTTTGAACTCGTGCTCTGATACCACATGTAACATCCGAGAAAAATCACAAAATTTTAAAATTTTTCGACATAACAATTAATGCCTATTTAATTTGTGCGGAATATAATAATGCATAAAAGTTGTTTTGATGTACTAAATACCAAGCTAGTTTATAGTGTAAGGTTTGCGACTAAATGATTTAAAATTTATGTCTTGATGTTATTCATACTCAGCTGTACTATTACAAAAATTCTATTGTTGCTGCTATGATTGATGATTTAACTATTTTGACTAATGTGCTTTTGTTCATGGTGAAGGGGTCCTACGGATGCCCCAACGCTTACTTAGCATTCGTGCTAAAGCATGTGAATTCGTACTTGTGGCAGTTTACATGTAAGGATTAAAGTTTGTGACCAGTGACCGAACAACTTTTCAGTAATCTCCTTTGTAAAAAAATGTTTTGAGAGATAAGACATTGAGCGCTCTACCGGGTGAGAAACTTTGGTTAAAGACTAAACGTTCAAGATAACGATATCTGGATATGATTGCTGATGCAAATAGTGTGTCTTATTTAAATGTAAACTATAAGTTTGTATTTGATTATAGAGAATGTTTGTATCGATCAAGACTTAGTTCTATACTCATAAATATATGTGATTTTCATTTAATTTCATGTTGGACCGGAAATATATGTCTATTCCTTATCTCACTGACAAATCTTAGAAATTCTATGCACAATTGATTTAATACTTTGCCTAGGAACTATATACTACAATGATATTACAATTCTATGTGATAATACGATTTATTGAGTGTTAATTTCAATACACTATACAATGAAATGTATGTGTGTGCAATTCATTAGATTATCCATATAATCTATTGCAACGTCTATAGAATATTAAACAAACTCTTATATATAAAATTATGTGATATGTGTTGTGTGCATTTAACGTGACCCTATGTGATACTATTGAAAAACCCTAGCAACATAACTATGTGCACTATACCTTGTCATTCGATATGGTTACAAGGTTGTGTATCACGACTTACCATATATCATGTTCATTATAATTTAAAAATGTGATGAGAACGTTACTAAATGTCATAGGCTGGCAGATATTGACGCTGCTTATGCATTGAATGCTCACATCTGTCGAGATAGTGGAGTTCCACCGTGGATGGTGTATGAGCTTGAGCAGGTGATAGTATCATGGTGTTAAAAGTTCTGTGATGAGCTGTAAGGAAAATGGTTCAAGTTTAATTGAGCTGGCTCCTTCGTGGCGGTAGTATTGATAGTTCATTTAATATGGTTGGTTTGCTTGGTGTTCGTGAAGCTGCATTGGTGATCTCCACCATTGATCTGGCAGGGTTTCGATGGATGAGGATTAAACCCTACCTCCACTATATTCAATGTGGTTAATGTTTCCTTGGCATTCGGTGGTAGTGGCTCTACGTTTGGCCGAAAGGCTGAGGGTCTTTAGGGTTCTTGTTTTGCATTTTTAGAGGCATAATGCCTGCGTTTTGAACCTGTGACCTATGGAAGGTTTAAGAGCCGAGTCTCTCACAGTGATATCTAGCCACGGTTGGCAGCTTATAATCTAGTTCTTAGTGGTGATTTGAAACTTAGACATGTTGAGATTTTTCTTTTAAAACTGGGTTCATGCGAAGCTTATAGTTGTAGCTTTGTTTTTAAAGTTCAAAAGTGAGAGGCCAAGTCTTCGCAATAGTTGATACAGGTCTCGAAATTTCATAACTGTTCAATGGTGTTGTTTCCTTCCTTCTTTGCATTTGAATATCGTCTATGGGGTATTGGTTGCAGTTGTACCTATTTGGCGTTTCTGCTCTGTGCTATCATTAAAAAGGTAATGTGCTTCGAAAACCTTTCCTGTAGCTTCCATATTCGAACGTTAATACATTAATAGTTGTTTGATCGATACATAAATCATTCTTTTTAAAGAAAATTGTTTTTAACCACATCTTCAATGTAATTGTAGGTGCAGAGGTTCGATGGCTTCTCCAGTCTAGGTGTTGATAGTTGGCTACTTCTACACCGACCGGTAAGCCTTGGAGGTTGCCTTGTAACTCTAGTTAGATGGAAGTGATGGCCTTCAAATGTGTATTTCGAGATCTCCGTGTTTATCTCTGATAATTTGTATTTCATTTAATTAGGGTTTGTAAAAAAATGTATTGGCTTGGGGAGGATAGTACCTCGACCCAAAAGGAACGAGCCCTGTTGTTTTTATTTGTAACAGTCATGGGGAAGTGTTCTTATTCACAGACTTGGATACTGTAAAAATCATATGTTTCAATGAACAATGGTAGATGTTTGAAATCTATGGAAAGGTTTCGGCCTGTGTGTAATTCGTCGATTTTATAAACACTGCATTTTTATTCTATAAGAAATTTGAGGGTTAGGGTTTGACTCTGTTTAAAATGTATGGTTTTTTATTTTGCTCCTCATTAAGATCTCGGCATTCAAACTTGTTTTTGTCACTTATGTTTTGAGTTGTTCTACTGTCAATGTAATCACAGGAACCTTGAGATGATACTGAGATTTTAACTTGCTCAATCGATCGAAACAAATGCAGTATATATGTTTAGTTTTAATTATATAAACACATGGTTTGACAATATGTTTAGGAACTGCTGAAATGTTGGTTGTGTGTTGAGAGTTGATAACATGGTTTACAGTTATATATTGAATTGGTAATTGCTTCGTTTCCTACTTTGGAATAATAATGTAGAGCTAGATTTTCCATCCGTTTGTGATGTTTGAAGCCATAACTCGATTCTGTCTGGAATGTATTGATACTCTTTAATGTTTTTGTTGTTATCGTCCAACGAGAAACTTAATAGTTGACAGTTTGGTTTGTAAGTGATTGTTCGAAAACCCTAGGTTTAAACATGAGACTCTACTTGCATAAGAAGAATATTATTTTCTATAATGAAATAATAAATAGCATAGTAATAGATAATTTTGTGCATGAAGATATTGGTACTTATTAACTGTGCACTGTTTTAAAAGAGAAAAATAATAATATGTTGTATGTTGAGATTGAATCTGCATCTGTTACGATATAAACATATATTTTTAAATACTATAACATAGAAAGATAATTCTTATGCTTTAGAAGGGAAAACTATTTGTTTCGAGATAAAAGATAATTTTAGAATGAAGAAAACATTACTGTGCATTTAGGAAAACAGTTATCCTTTCTTATTACTGGAAAATTTGAGTATTGGTTTCGTAAAAGAAAAATAATGAATTCTGAAAACAATTATCTGTACAAAAAAATGATAAGGAAGACATTGATATATGTATACATAGAAATTTAACAGTAAGCAGAAACTTAAGAAAATATAACATTTTGATCTCCTCATTCACATGGCTATTTTGCCTATCATTTATCTGTCAAACTTAATTTGTCTCTGTACTAGAGTATGATGCAGATCCACTTGCATGGGGGAAAATGTAGAGACCTATTTTATTCAATCAAATTCATCTCTATACAGAATCTTAACTTACTCAGAAACTGAAATGATTGCATTTGTTTAAATAAACTTACAAAATAAAACAGTAATTTTAATTCAGTTAGAAACTTTAAAATGTTTGAAGATAGAAAAGATAATGGAACCTGTAGATGAAGATAGGGATGACAAACACCCAAGGAGGCTTGTTCCTCCCAACTTATTCCAGAAGAATCAGCCTAACTACTGGCTTCTTGTGAACCCCCGATCCTAATTACTGAACCACTAAGTAGATGGAATCTGTGTAGAAGCAAGGCACTCAATATGCCTTCAACACTCAACATCAAACTCCTAAATTTGAAACATGCCTTCAGCACTCATCATCAAACTCTTGAAACTCAATAGATTTTTTGCAGACTCACAACATGATCAACAACTTAGCATATCCCCTCATCAAATCTATTGGGTGCAAACACAGCAAAACCCCAAGGTAACTTACCTCGTCAGGAAAAGTGATGAACCTCAGTTCAAAATTTGATGGCTATTATATAGATTGCCTAGGTCTTTAGTGGTCAATTTGGAATAAATGAACCTCAAACTCCAGTCCCATATTTCAGGGCACTATGACCACATTTCAAGGGAGTTGTCCCATACCAACAACTAGTTAGTTGCATCATGATGCTGCCACTTGTCCATTACCTTCTACCCTATATTCCATTCCACCTAGTGGGTCAGTAACCACTCTTTCAACAATCCTCTTAGGTGTTTGTCTCCTATTTTATTTATTAAATAATAAAATATTGTGTAAATTACAGTCATCCTTGGACACAGACACCTATCCAACATAAAAATTTACAATAAAAGTTAACATAATGTTTCTAACACAAAATGTTCTTCAACAAAAAGGGTATGTTACATGTAAGGTATTTCATGGAATGATTTGAGTCTAGGGTTCAACTAAAATGTTTGGGTTTGAGTATTAAGTTGTGGCAAAACCTGACACACGCTCTAAAATGTATGAACTACGGTTTTCTCTGTAATGTAGACTGCATGGAAATTTAGTGTTGAAGGAGATGGTCCTCATTTGCCTCCTTTACCAGCATTGTGCTTTCGACGCTTCTGGAAATGTATCTTTTTTTTTGGTTCCATTGGGGCTTCTAATGGCAGACACGACTTCTGTGATAATATATTTTTGTTGTTAAGAATGGGGGAGACCATAACTAGATTCCTGATCATATCCTTTTTAATGGATTTTGATTTTAATACTTTCATTTTAATAATGATATTCTGCTAATGTTGTGGGTACAATGTGATTTGGTTACAGCGTTTGATCTACTGCATTGATATCTCTTAAAAATTTTAAATGTTTTACTTCCCAGAAATTTGGTAACTGTGATGAGCCCCAGGGCTTGATAATTTATATGAGGATTCCCTCAGTTGATCTCTGTCATTATTGAGGGTTGTAATGGAACTTGTCTTTAGCGAAAACCCTATGTAATATTCCTTAGTTGACTAAAGCTCCACCTATGTAACTACTCTTTGTTGCCTGGATAGTTATAATTTATGGTATCTTGGTTTATTTTCCCTCATTCTTTTTGCTTTGTTTAAGCTCTGGCTCTTGAAAAGGATTTTAGTTGATGTAGAGAGTGATGCCCTCCGCCTAGTTAAATCCTAGAGGATGAAATCTCAAGGTGTGAGATTGTATTAAATAAAATAGAGAGATCGTATGAATTGATTTCTTGTTTATGGTAATTCTGATGTGTCTTGACGTCCCAGCCCTAGTGTTGGAATTGAATTCGTTTTCCTTGACTTTCGTTATGGTTTAATAATTATGTGGAAAAGACAATGATCCACGCTAGAGTGTGATCCCTATAACTTAACTTGTTTTTAGGGTAATGTTCCTTGGAGTCGATCCTGAATCTTGGTTGCTTAATAATAGTTTTTAAATCTGGAAAATGCCCTAAAATAATTTAGCCTATGTAAGGCATTTTTAATTTAAGTGTTAGTTTGCTCTTTACGCTTGAGTTTAAATTTGGTGAAAAGAAATACTTTCCATGTTGCGTATGATTCTAATAGTTAGGTATCATGGTTGATGATCGACGTTGTAGCGTGACCTCTCATGAGGAATTCGTGGTTTTCCATAATTGAAGTGCAGAAGGCTCGATTCTGAGTTTCGGCCTTAATTAGTGGATTTTAAAAATCTGGAAAGTGCTTTTTAGAAACATCGTAGCCTATGCAAGGCGACTTAAGGAATGTATGTTATGTTGATGATTCTTATGTTTGAAATTTACTATGTTGCGTTAAAATTTTCTATTGAAGTGCGAAGGAAAGAGATCCTACGCAATCTTGTCAAGGATTTAGAATTTCAAGTTTTAAATAAAAAGATTTGATATAGCATGCAATTCAATTTTAGCTAACGTAGAAAGGTTAAGATCATGAGCTTGGAAATAAAACAAGCGAATCAGTCTCCTTATAGGAAATGATTCTACTGAAATCATAATTAATTTAAATTTTTTTATGAGGTTCTGTACTGTTTCAGTTTGAGTTAGGGTTTGAAATCTTTAAACCAGAATTTTAACTTTTGAAAAAGGAAGAATAACCCAGGAGAGCCAATGCCATAGGCCCTTGCTCTCATTAACTACTGTTACTAGATTATTATGAAAATAATTGACATAATTAAATTTCTACGTTTAGCAGCCTAATAATAAATTGAAAAGAACATAAGAGTATATCATACCTGGATAGTTGCAGCTTGATCCTTCTGCTGGTATAGACCTACACACCTTCAAACACTAGTTATTGAAAATAATTATGTATTGATATGGCCGACCTGTGGAACTTTTGTTTGAACCGAATGACTTTGGGACTACCACGTTACTCCCAACCTTGACTCTGAACCTTTCCTGGTTCACTAATGGATCCCCCCGAGCTGGTTCCAAGATGCAATAGGAAAATATAGAACCTAGGGTAGACTGTTGATGATAATCAGATCTTGGAAATAATAAGCTCCTTCAATTCTGTGGACAAATTCTCTCCTCTTACCATAAGAGAATGATAGAAGAAAAAGATGATGCCCTCTTTGGGAAATTGTCCTTCTTTTTATAGGTGAACTTTGGAATATAGTTGTTGAGTAAATAATAATATTTCTAATACTAACTTCTGTTTTTTAATTTAATTTTGAATTATAATATTTGTAAAAGATACTTTAAGTAATTACTTACTCCTAGTTTATCTTGGACTTTTATTTTGTTACAACTAGATGTATCTTTAAGTTAGATCACAATATTTCTCTTTAAGTATAATAATAATATAAAGAAACATCCTATGCATAAATTTTATGCATATTATTACACATAAGTGAGTGTTCTTTTATAATAATGAATCTGATTATTTAATAATTAAATATCATAATTACATCTTTGATTTAATTAATTAAATAGAAAAATAATTCTTGATAATTATTTAATACAAGGTCCTATTCTTTGGACAAGGTCTTTTGGTAAGTTTGGGTAGTTGGATAGGTTAGGTGACTCTAGGTCCCTCTTGCATTTTGGATTCCGTCATTTAACATGGTAGTTCTCGCGGTCATTGATGAGCAATAGACATGATTCATTTTACCAATTAAATAATTGTGATGAATATTAGTGCTATTCAAAGTCTTCTCAATTCAACACTTTTAAGATCAAGTAACCCCGAGTGCTTTTCAGATATTTGGCTCAACACTTTCACATGGGCGTTACGCTAGTGCAATTTCAGAGCATCCTGCTCAACACTAGCACTAGAATGTGTTTTTGAAGCACATCTAGAATATACAAATGGCCTCGGATTAGGTATTTATTATCAAGCTTGGAGTGCTCCAAATATTATTCCCAACACTCTATGTACATCAAGGGATTACGCCTAGTACATAATAAAAGTCCTCTATGTACATCGGGGCTTATACCCAGCACATAGGTTATCCATTTTCTCCAAAGTCCATGCTCAACACATATAAAAGTCAATCATGCATATCATAACTCTACACAGTATATAACAAAAGATCATCTCAATATAATAGGGTCTTGTATTCAATCTCATAATAAATCATAACTCACATACATTAGGGCTTTCTTCCCAGTATATATCAATAACCTACATCAACCAGGGTCCATGTCCGAATATGTATATCTATAAAAATGAATTATGTGCATTGGGTTTACGCCGAGTATACCAAAATAAATCATATGTGTTGGGGCTTAAGCCCAATATATAACATCAATATAGTCAATCAAAATTTGGGATATTACATCCATCCCTGCTTATAGCAACATTGTCTCAGTGTTCCGGGGACTAGAAATGAAGTCATGAAATAAGGAAGGGTATGCCTCTTTCATGGTGGTCTCATTTTCCCAAGTAGCCTCATCTGGTCCGAAGTGCCTCCATTGCACTTTCAACTGGACGATATTCCTCTTTCTAAGCTGTACCTCCCTCTTGTCCAGAATGTAGAGGGGCTCGGGCATGAACTCTCCCTCGGGTTCTACCTGTAATAAGGACCAATCAATCACATGTTTAGTATAATAGACATATTTATTTAATAAAGATGCATGAAAAAAATTATGAACTTTTACATGAGATGGTAAAGATAACTCATACGCTACTAGCACTTTCTTGGCCAGTATCTCAAAGGGTCCACAAAATATGCGGGCTAGCTTCCCGCATCGCCCCAAGCTCAGAGAGCTTCTTTTTTCCTTCACTTTCAAGAAGACATGTTCGCCGACTTGGTAATATTTGTCTTTTCTTTTCTTATCCGCATAACTCTTCTGGCAGTCTTCTCCCTCTTTCAAGTTTTCTTGTACTTTGGTGACTAGCTGCTCCAAGTCTTTTAGTAATTCGGGACCCAACATAAGTCTGTCTACCGGACTATCCCAAATCACTGGCGTCTTACACTTTCTTCCATAGAGCACCTCAAAGGGACTCATCTTGGCAGAGGTCTAGTATCCGTTGTTGTGAGCAACTCTGCGAGGTTTAGGTAATCCTCCCATTTTGTCGGGTTGTTCATAACATACATCCTACGCATGTACTCAAGGATTTGGTTCACCCATTCCATCTATCCATCGGTTTGGGCATGGTATGTGGTATTGAACTGTAGTTGTGTCTCCAAACTGGAGAACAATGCTCTCCCGAACTTTGTGTCTCGATCGGAAATGATTGCCTTGGGTATTCCATGTAATCGGAATATCTCCTTTAGGAAGATGTCTGCGATGTGAACAGCTTTGTAAGTAGACTTCACCGGTATAAAATGTGTTTATTTTGATAACTTGTCTACTACTACAAATATGGAGTCATTATTTCTCTTACTCTTGGGTAAAACGGTGATGAAATCCATACTGATGACCTCCCACTTCCATTCTAGAATGGGTAACGATTACAATAATCCTGAAGGGTGTTACTGCTCCGCTTTAACCAGGTTGCATTACTGGCACTTAGCGATGAAGAAGGCTATGTCGGATTTCAACTTAGGCCAGAAAAATTGTTTCTTTACTATTGATATCATCTTTTGATATCCTAGATTCCCTGAGTAGGGTTTCTGATGGAACTTTGTGAGGATGTTAGGTCTAATTTCTCTGCTTTCCGAAACATAAAGTCTCTCCTTCGACCATAGCAGTCTGGACTCGTTTATTTTATACTCTTTTTGTTGTTGGAATAACCTGTCCTCTTGGATCTTTTTAAGGATCTCGGCATAGAATCGGTCACTCCTACATGCCATTCTGATCCTGTCGTGCAAATCTAAATCAGTTTGACTTACTGTCACCTCATATAACATATGAGCCTGTCGACTTAAAGCATCAACGATCTTGTTTTACTTTCCTTTTATGTGCTTTAACTAAAAGTGGTACTCACTCATGAAGGCTCGTCACCTGGCTTTCCTAGCATTTAGGTCAGGTTGGTCAAACAAATACTTCAAAGGCATGCTGTCCATATTCAGTAGGAACTTCTTTTCCATAAGGTAAATCCTCCACATTTTCAAGGTGTGGATAATGGCGGCTAGTTCAAGATCGTGCGTGGGGTAGTTTTGTTCGTGTTCCTTCAACTTCCTTGAATCATAGCCGATAGCAAAGTCATTTTGAATAAGGACTCCACTGATCCCTTCCTTGCTTGCATCTGTGCAAACCACGAAGTCCCCATCGGGGTTAGCAATCCGTAAGATGGGTGCACTAGTCAAAAGTTGCTCTAACTTTTGGAAACTTTCCTCGCACTTGGTCATCCAAAGAAACTTGTTTTCCTTCTTCTGCAAGGTCGTCATAGGACAAGCAGTCCGTGAGAAGTTCTCAATGAACTTTCGGTAGTATTCGACTAAACCTAAGAATGACCTTATGTCAGTCACGCAAGTAGGTGTAGGCCATTCCTCTATGGATTTAATGTTTTCGAGGTCGACTTCTATTCCTTGCTAGGAAATGATGTGACCTAGATACTGTATTTGTGGTTTGTAGAAATCACACTTGCTAAACTTAGCGTACAGTTGGTGTTCTCGTAGTACTATCAACACTATCCGGAGATGTTCTTCGTGTTCTTTCTTACTTTTGGAGTAGATCAAAATGTCATCAATGCAGACTAGAACGAACTTGTCTAGGTATTTACTAAAGATATTGTTCATCATGCACATAAAGTTTGCGGGTGCATTTTTCAATCCGAAAGGAATTACCACAAACTTGTAATGACCGTATCGGGTTCGAAAGGCGGTCTTACTAATGTCTTCATCACGGATTCTTACTTGGTGATATCTGGATCGCATGTCGATCTTCGAGAAGATAAAATTGCTCCTCTGACTTGGTCAAACAAGTCATCGATTCTAGGGAGTGGGTGATGGTTCTTGATGGTCAATTTTTTGAGTTTATGGTAATCGATGCACATCTGCATCGTCCCGTCCTTTTTCTTGACAAAGAGTATAGGTGCTCCCCAAGGGGATACACTCGGTCGGATGTATCCATTCTCGATCAACTCTTGTAACTGAAACTTGAGCTCTAATAATTATGGTGGACTCATGTGGAAAGGGGCTTTAGAAACTGGTACTGACTCGAGTATCATTTCTATATAAAAGTCTAAGTCTCATTTGGGAAGTAATCATGGTATTTCTTTGGGAAATACATCCTTGAATTCTACAAGGACTGGGAAGTATTCGATATTTTGTTCCCTATCGGCCTCTACTGTTTGAATGTTAACTACAAAGAGTTTACAACCCTTCCTTACGAACTTCTTTGCTTGCAAGGAAGATATTTTCCTAATGGACACTTTATTAGGTATACCTTGAATCTTTCTTTGATTCCCTTGGTTATCCATGCATAATATTGATTTATTCAAACAGTGAAGCAGGGCATGATGTTCTTCCAACCAATCCATGCCTATTAGTACGTCATACGAACCTAGCAGTAGGATATTCAAATCTACCTTAGTTGAGAACCCGTTCAAATCTATCTCACAAGTTCTAACTAGTTCGGAGACTCTCCGTTTGGGACCGATGGCCAGTTGTACCAGCCATGGTTTCTCGTGACTCTCTGGGTTTAACTTGCAAGTATCGACTATCTTAGGGGAGACATAGCTTCAGCATGCAGCAAGATTTATCAAAACTAAAATGGTTGTGTTTGAGATCTTACCCTCAATCTCAACCATAGTGGCCTGGTGATCTGCTTCTCGACCATCCAGTGCGGCATAAATTCTCGGTGTTCTTGCCATGTCCCCTACTTTGGGTTTTTCATGTATGTTGTGCCAAACTACATCCATCTTGTTGGGACAATCTGTAATTCCCGCCTAGGTACCTTAACTGTTTAGAATAATGAAGTACTAGTTTTGAAATGAACCAACTAAGTAAAACACAAACCATTTGAATTTACTTTGAAAATGCTTGAACGAAAGTTATAGAAACTATTACTTTACTTAATAAATGAATGCTCGACTGATTGAGATAGAATGACTAAATGTTAGATATGCTCCACTGATTGAGATAGAATGATTGAATGTTGGATATGCTCGACTGATTGAGATAGAATGACTAAATGTTAGATATGCTCGACTGATTGAGATAGAATGACTGGATGCTAGATATACTCGACTGATTGAGATAGAATGACTAAATGTTAGATATGCTCGACTGATTGAGATATGATGATTGAATGTTACATATGCTTGTCTGATTGAGATAGAATGACTGAATGTTAGATATGCTCGGCTGATTGAGATAGAATGACTAAATGTTAGATATACTCGACTGATCGAGATAGAATGACTGAATGTTAGATATGCTTGACTGATTGAGATAGGATGAATGAATGTTACATATGCTCGACTGATTGAGATAGGATGACTGAATGTTACATATGCTCGACTGATTGAGATAGAATGATGAATGATAGATATGATTTACTCATTGAGAGAAAATGATGAATGAAATATATGCTCGACTGATTGAGATATTATGATGGATGATGAAATATTTCATAGTGCATCACTACTAATGTGCGCTTGAGTGTGTGTGTGTGTGCAGTGACAGGTAAGATGATTTACCAACTGACCCACAATGGAATTATAGGGGTCGTAAGAATGGAAAGAACACATAGGGGTACGACGAATGACTGTTGACCTTGGATTAGCAATCCACACATGGGTGAAGCCATTTTAGCTCACCCGTGGAAGCATATGTCGTAGGGGCAAGGCCATAATGATTTGGTCATGTACGATGAGTTGAGGGGCACGCAATAAGGAGAGCCTTATCCATCAACATCCCTTAGTCTCCAAGGAGGGTAGTTGAGAGATCGCGGTAACGGTTCCCGGTCACTACGCAGTACTCCCCATAAGAAGGAAGAAATGAAACTGTTAGAAGGGCCCGTCGAAGAGGTACCTAGACAAGAACGAGAGGAAGAAAATTAAGCAATGGTATAAATGAAAATTTCACATAAGATTTAAGAAATACTTTATTTCATTTTGTTCTATTTTATTAAATTGAATAATTCTATTCAAGATTTTATTTTTTTAATTGATTTCATTAATTTGAATTATTCATTTTAATTGATTTTATTAACTTGAAAAAGAATTGAAGAGATTGATTTTTTTCAATATTAAATTTGATTAATTATGCTCATTGAAAAAGATTAATAATAAGAGAATTATTTTTATTTAAAGTTTTTAATTTTATGGATTTTATTATTTTAAATCATTCTATTAAAGATTCTATTTAATTGACTTCATTATTTTGAGAAAGAATTGAAATAGATAATTAATAAAAGAATTGTTTTTCTTTTATTATTATTCAAGATTTTACTTTAATTAATTTTATTATTCATTTAAATTATTTTATAAAGAGGAAATTTAAAATAAATTATACTTTTAGTAAAAAGAATCATCTTTTAATTCAATCTTAATATTAGGAAAAGAAAGAAAAGTAGAAATCAATAAGTTTAACTAAAAGGTTGTTAAGTAAACTAAATGAGAACCAATAAAGAAGTAGAACTCTTCTACACCTAATTCCCACTGATTTAGGGGTTTAGGTGCACATTAAAGACATTAAGAAGACACATGTATTTGAGAATATTGGAAATTAAAATATTAAATTAAATTAAATATGTGCATGGGCAGACACATGGCACACATGCTTTCACTATATAATGAGGGAGGAGAATGAGAGAAACACATCTCTTTCTCCCTAATGCTGGATGGTCATCATAATCTCGGATTATGTTATAATCCTTGGAGTTGGGATTAGCCGTAACGGGGATTGGGAGATCCTTTCGGGAGGCTAGATTGTGTGTTCTTACGACCCCATTAGCTCGGGGGTTCGGGTGAAGAAGAATAACCCCAATACAGTAGGGAGGTCAACTGAGGGGTCACTTGGTACTTCGTCAGGAGATTGGATTGGAGCGTGCGGAAACCACTTCAAGGACTCCATCGATTCGCTGGACCAACCATCAAAAACATGTTTGAAGTATTTTTATTTTATTTATTTTGCTAAATATTTTTTAGAATGAATAAATCTGAGTATATAGTTTTATATATTGACATTGATGTACTACGATAGATAGAATTAGATTTGTAGCTTCTATATCTTCTTCTGAAAAATCGTACTGGAAGTTTTTTTTTGGGACCCCGAAAAGGGGGTGCCTACATTTGGTATCAGAGCCGGTCGAGACTTGAGGGCACCGGACTCATATTAATCAGGTGTTCTTCGGTGAATCGTCAACAAGGATTGATCGAACGACACACCAACACACTCACCTCGTACAACTGGTCGTCGAGATCAGGTTTGATCAAGTAGTTTATTTTCCTATGAATTCTTTATTTGGAATAAGCTAAGTATGAATGCAAAATTTAACCATGAAATCTCTGTCTGATTATTGAAATTTGGAATTTCTATGGAATCATTTTAATGGTGAAATTTCAGTATAATTGATGATGGATGAAATTCTGCGTATGACATAGAATGCAGGCTCGACGCCGCTTAACTATATCCTGAAATTTAAATTTAGATATCTGTTTTTTTTTAACTAAAAACTAAGGGCCTCTGTTTTACACTTAGTTTAGTAACCTGTATACTTATACTGAAGACTTAGATTTGGCTTTGGTATTTAAACTTTGAAATCTCTGTGTTATACCGAAGTTGAGCATTTCTAGGTATTACTAAAAGTTGCAACCCCTGTATAGATCGAAATCTCAGATCCCCTTTGTATCTTAATTTTTTTTTCTTTGATCTCCGTGTCATCTGAATTGAATACCTCTTTGATTTAGCGATCTCCGGTTTCGATTTGAACCCAGATCACTCCCAGATCGTCCATCTGCATTATCTCTTCCCTGTACAAATTCATTTACAATTTTTCCATTGTGTATTATCTTTTAAATTTAATTAATCTCTGCAGAGTATCAATCACTAAACACCCAGATTATGGTGTATGTATCTTTGTCCTGCACTGTAATTGACGTCTGTAGTATTTAATCCCTTAAAATGCCCAACCGTGGATCATGGTATCTGTACCATCATTCCTGAGCGAATTAAACTCAGAAATGCCCAATGTATTCGCCATTGTATTTCTACTTGCTCTTTAAAATCAGATCTCGGCCTTTTGTCTGAGGAGCGAATTGCATCCGAGTATCTTCCTTGATTATTGGGCAAGTTAACGTTTCGTCACAAGGGATTGCATCCCTGTATCACCCGGTCTGAGTCTTTACTTATTGCAATTATCGCCTAGATGGCCGCCGAAGCCTACTGGCTCGTCTTTTGATCCAATATCTTTTGCATTCCTCTCCATATCATATGAACTCACTGATAATAGGAATACGGAGTGGCTCATATTCTACCCTGTTAATCTTTTTGTTATCTCTGCGCCGAAACTTTTACTTAAACTCTGTTCCGTATAATCCTTTTAATTTTAAGGATTGAACTCCGAATTATATCAACATTGACGCCCCATCTCTTAACATCTATATTTATGTTCCTTTATACTTTAGTGATCCTTATGATATGTCAAGTAGTAAACGTTCAAATATGGATCTAAATCTGTATGAGCATATCGCCGTACATGGTGAGCCTGTAATCATGGACCCCAGCATAGTCTTTAAATTCATACCTCTGTTAAGGCCATCGGTGACTGTTGTTTTGTCCGTACTTTCAGCCAGCAAATCCGGATATTATCCTTCAGTCTCCTCCACAAATTTATAAAGGCGAAATTGTAGCATTGCATGAGAATGGTGGTTGTGGGTTGCTCCGATTAAATGTAATATGCTCTAGAACCTAGAGTACACATTTAAATTGAATATCAAACATATTTGGATGGATGGAATTAAATGTCTATCATTATATGGTAATTGATAGTATAACCAAGAATTTATGTCCATATATGTTATTGAATTCGAATGAGAAAAACATGGTCCATTGTGTGTATACTTATTATATTATGAAATTAGTTGATAGTAGAGATTTGACATGAACGTTCCAATTCACAATGCAGATAGCATTTTAAAAAAAAATTAAGGGTGAAATATCTCTGGTGTTTATACATGGCCAATGGTTAAATCAAATCTTTTGAGGACACGTTGATAGTATGCTCGTTAAACAATAATAATTTGCGAGGCCAGTTAATTTTCACTCTGACAAGTTGCAATTCTGTAATTGCATGCATAGCACGTGGAAGGGCGACCATGCATGGGCTTCTACATTGCT
Organism: Larix kaempferi; assembly: GCA_027924585.1. Classification (NCBI taxonomy): domain Eukaryota; kingdom Viridiplantae; phylum Streptophyta; class Pinopsida; order Pinales; family Pinaceae; genus Larix; species Larix kaempferi. Next base: position 18,962,819 of record BSBM01000047.1, on the reverse strand, counting down.
TCTATTGCACAATTTATGCTCCTGGATTGAACCAACCTGAGTTGATACAAACCCTCTTTGGGCAACTTATAAGTGCAATCAAAGATTGGGATTTTTCTTTGTTTTTTTTTAAATAAACTTGGAGTGGAAGACATATTTTATTCATGGTCAACAAATGTATAATTGTATGTTGTGCTGTTATCCGAATTTATAGGCAGTAGAAAACTGTATAATATATTAATAGTTTGGTTATATACTAGCAAGCCATATTAATATTAATAATATGGCTTATATACGCCGATCGGCGTATATAAGCCATATTATTAATATTAATATGGCTTGCCATATTATTAATATTAATATGGCTTGCTAGTTGACGGTCGACCTACCGAAAATAATTTATCAGTTTTAATTATTATTTATTATAAAAAATATTATTATTATTACAAAGGTTAATAGTATAATTATTATTAATATTATTATTATAATGATTTCTATTAAAATAATAATAATTATTGTTATTATAATTTAAACAAGTGTCATATGTTTTAATAATAATAATAATAATAATAATATATTATTATTATTATTAAAGTTGTGAATTCTCACTATAAATTATTTTAAAAATATAATAAAATAATAAATAAATAAAATAATATTTTAAAAAATAAAAAATAAGAATATTTTTATTATTTTTTGTATTTTGCATAATAATAATAATAATAATAATAATTATAAAATAACAAATTTTTAAATATTTAGTAATAATAAAAATAATTATAAATAAAAATATATAATTATAATAATTATAAATGAAAATAAGAAATTAATTAAAATAATAATAAATAATAATTATTAATTATTAATTAAAATAATTGTAAATGAAAATAAGAAAATATAATTATAACAATAATAAATAAAAATAATTTATAATGAGGATTAACAATTTTAATAATACTAATATTTTTTTTAATAATAATATCATTAATAAGAATAATAATAATAATAAAAGATATTATAAACGTCTATGTGAGGTTAATAAATAGATGAATGGTTATGTCACATTGCAACATTTTGAAGTCGACTTGTAAAATTGTCATATTCTAGCATTAGTAGAAGGAGTAAGTAGTATCCTTAACCATGGTGAAACATAGTAGAATGCGACATGATAGGTTTTGTGACAATGCGACGTGGCAAGTTTTGTTGACTTTTGGTTTACTATGGTTCAGCATGGTCTACTATGGTCCACCGTGGTTGACCCTGTTAAACCATGGTGGACCATGCTTGACCGTGGTGAAACATAATCCATATTATATTATTAAACCAAAGTCAACTAATTCAACTAATTAAAGCCATAAAAATCAGTTGACTTCAATTGACTTTGGTTGACGATGGTTAACCATAGTTTGCCATGGCTAACTTTTGTTGAACAGGCCTGACCATGGGTGAATTTTGTTGACCATGGTTGACTTTAGTTGACTTTGGTGACTATAGCTTGGCAACCATGGTCAACCAAAGTCAACCATGGTTGACATTGGTTATTTACTATTGACTTTGGTTGAATTTTGATTGACCATGGTTGACTTTGGTTTACCAATGTTGGCTTTGGCTCACCATGGTTGGGTTTGGTTGACTTTCATATACCATGGTTAGTTATGGTTAGTTATGGTTAGGCATGGGTGACTTTGGTGATATTGGTTGACCATAATTGATTTTGACTCAATATGGCTGAATTTTTTACCATGGTTGACTATTGGATGTATTTGGTTGGCCAAAGGCAACTATGGTTGACCATGGTTCACTTTGGTTTACTATGATTGACTTTGGTTGAACATGATTGACTTTGGTTGACTATGATTGACTTTGGTTTACCATGGTTGGATATGGTTCGTTAAGGTTGACCATAGTTGACTTTGTTTGATAATGGTTGACGATGGTTAACTTTAGTTGACTATACTTGACTTTTGGTTGACGAAGGTAGGGCTTTTGATTAAGCAAAGTCAACCATGGTTGACTTAGGTTGACCATGGTTTGACTTTGGCTGACTTTTGATTGGTCAAGGTTGACCATGGTTGGGTTTGGTTGACTTTCATTTACCATGGTTAGCTATGGTTGGTTATGGTTGGCCATGGGTGACTTTGGTGATATTGGTTGACCATAATTGATTTTGACTCAATATGGCTCAATTTTTTACCATGGTTGACTATTGGATGTATTTAGTTGGCCAAAGGCAACTATGGTTGACTTTGGTTGACTATGATTGACTTTGGTTGAACATGATTGACTTTGGTTGACTATGATTGACTTTGGTTTACCATGGTTGGGTACGGTTGGTTATGGTTGACCATAGTTGACTTTGTTTGATAATGGTTGACAATGGTTAACTTTAGTTGACTATACTTGACTTTTGGTTGACGAAGGTAGGCTTTTGATTAAGCAAAGTCAACCATGGTTGACTTAGGTTGACCGTGGGTTGACTTTGGCTGACTTTTGGTTGGTCAAGGTTGACCATGGTTGGGTTTGGTTGACTTTCATTTACCATGGTTAGCTATGGTTGGTTATGGTTGGCCATGGGTGACTGGTGATATTGGTTGACCATAATTGATTTTTGCTCAATATGGCTGACTTTTTTTACCATGGTTGACTTTTGGCTTGCTTTGGTTGGCCAAAGGAAACTATGGTTGACCATGGTTGACTTTGGTTTACTTTGGTTGAACATGATTGACTTTGGTTGATTATGGCTTACCATGGTTGGGTACGGTTGGTTATGGTTGACCATAGTTGACTTTGTTTGATAATGGTTGACTATGCTTGACTTTTGGTTGACGAAGGTAGGCTTTTGGTTAACCAAAGTCAACCATGGTTGACTCAGGTTGACTATGGGTTGACTTTAGCTGACTTTTGGCTGATCATGGTTAACCATCTTTGGCTTTGGTTGATTGTGGTAGACTTTGGTTGACCGTGGTTGACCATGGTAAACTATGGTTGACCATCTTCGACTTTGGTTAATTGTGGTAGACTTTGGTTGACCATGGTAGACTTTGGTTGACCATGATTGACTTTGGTTGACAATTGTATATTATGCTTGACCATGGTAAGCTATGGTTGACTTTGGTTGATTTTAGTTAACTATGGTTTACCATGGTTAAGCATGGTTGACTATGGTTGTATGTGGTTGTCCATGGTTGATTATGGTTAACCATGGTTGACATTGATTGACCATTGTTTACATTAGATGAACATGGTTGACTTTGGTTTACCATGGGTGACTTTGGTTGACCATGGTTGACTTTTGGTTGACCATTATTGACTTCGGTTTACCATGGTTGATTTTTATTGAATTTAGATTATTTTTGTTTATTGGGGTTGATTTTGGTTAACCATGGTTGACCATAGTTGACTATGGTTGTTCATGGTTGACTTTCATTTACCATGGTTATCTATGGTTGGTTATGATTAACCATGGGTGACTTTGGTGACATTGGTTGACCATAATTGATTTTGGCTCAATATGGCTAACTTTTTTACCATGGTTGACTTTTGGATTTGTTTGGTTGGCCAAAGGCAACTATGGTTGACTTTGGTTTACCATGGTTGGGCATGGTTGGTTATGGTTGACCATAGTTGACTTTGTTTGATAATGGTTGACTATGGTTAACTTTAGTTGACTATGCTTGACTTTTGGTTGATGAAGGTAGGGTTTTGGTTAACCAAAGTCAACCATTGTTGACTCAGGTTGACCATGGGTTGACTTTGGCTGACTTTTGGTTGGTCATGGTTGACCATATTTGGCTTTGGTTGATTGTGGTAGACTTTGGTTGACCATGGTAAACTATGGTTGACCATCTTTGACTTTGGTTGATTGTGGTAGACTTTGGTTGACCATGGTTGACTTTGGTTATTAATTGTATATTATGCTTGACCATGGTAAGGTATGGTTGACTTCGGTTTACCATGGTTGAATTTTGGTTGATTTTGGTTGATTTTAGTTAACTATGGTCAACCATGGTTAAGCATGGTTGACTATGGTTGTATGTGGTTGTCCATGGTTGATTATGGTTAACCATGGTTGACATTGATTGATCATTGTTGACATTAGTTGAACATGGTTGACTTTGATTTACCATGGGGGACTTTGGTTGACCATGGTTGACTTTTGGTTGACCATCGTTGACTTCGATTTACCATGGTCGACTTTTATTGAATTTGGATTATTTTTGTTTGTTGCTGTTGATTTTGGTTAACCATGGTTGACCATAATCAACTATGGTTGAACTCATGGTTGACCATGGTTAATGATGATTCACCATGGTTGACTATATTTGTTACTGGGGTTGACTATTGTTGATGGTGGTTGTTCATCACTCACTATGGTTAATTTTGGTTATTCATGGATGTGCGTGATTGTTCATGTTTAACTATGGTTGTTCATAGGTGACTATGTTTGCCTATAAGCCATATTTATTAATTAAGCATGGTTGACATTAAACCATGGTTGACATCAATATATGGTTGAATTCTAACCATAGTTGACTTTCAACCAAGGTTAAATTTAAACCATGCTTGAATTCAACCCATAGTTGACTTCAAAGACAACTGTCTTTGAACCATAGTTAACTTCAATCCATGGTTGACTTCAAAAGTCTAATATTGAATTTTAAGGAGGGTTGACTTTAATCCAAAGGTTGAATTCAATCAAAGGTTGACTTTAATGAAAGACTCACTTAAATCCAAGGTTGACTTACATATATTGGTTCAACTTCAATCCAAGGTTGACTTCAATCCATGGTTGACTTCAATGTAAGGTTGACTTAATGGTTGACATAATGTAGTTGATATGGTTAATGTTGAATTATTAATTTCAATGTTTTTAATATTAATGTTGATTATTATTATAAATGGCGAATTATTAATGTTAATGATTTTAATGCTAATATTATTAATGTTGAAGTATTAATGCTAATGTCATCCATTTTACTAATGATTTTATTAATATTATTATTAATGTTATTTTAATTTGTTAACATTAATGTTAACGTTGATGTTTTTAATATAAATATTGATAATGGTTAATAATAATGTTAATATTACTATTTTTAAAGTTAATATTGTTAATGTTCAATTATTAATGTTAGTGCTATTAATGTTAATGTTATTAATGTCGTTAAATTTATTAATATTGTTATTAATGTAACTTTATTAATGATATATTACTGTTATTAATTATTAATAATGATGTGAACGGTATTTTTTTGAATATTAATGTTGGTAATGTTAATATTATTAATGTCATTAATATTTCATTAATGTTATTACTTTGATTAATAATACTCTTAATTTTATTTTCAACTTCAATTTAAGGTTGACTTTAATGTAAGGTTAATATTGTTAATCTTGAATTATTAATTTTAATGTTGTTAATATTAATGCCGATTATTATTATAAATGGTGAATTATTAATGTTGAACTATTAATGCTAATGTCATCAATTTTATTAATATTATTATTAATGTTATTAATGATAACATTAATGTTAATGTTGATGTTTTTAATATAAATGTTGATAATGTTAATGGTTAATAATAATGTTAATATTACTATTTTTAAAGTTAAATATTGTTAATATTAGTGTCCTTAATGTCAATGTTATTAATGTTGTTAAATTTATTAATATGATTATTAATGTAAACTTTATTAGCTATATATTATTGGTATTAATTATTAATAATGATGCAAATGGTATTTTTTTGAATATTAATGTTGGTAATGTTAATATAATTGCTTTGATTAATAATACTCTTAATTTTTTTTTCAACTTCTATTTAAGGTTGATTTAAAGGTTGAGTTCAATTCATGGTTGACTTCAATGTAAGGTTAATATATTAATTTTATTTTAAAACTATATTAATTTTATTAATATAGTTATTATTGTTAATTGTAATAATAACAACATTAATGTTATTATTAATTTTATTAATAAAATTATTAAATAATAATTTTATTAAATGAAATTATTATTAATGTTATTAAAATAATGAAATTATGTTGTTCAATAAGTCAATCTAAAAACTTGTTTTGAATTGAAGAAATATGAAATTAATTTTATTTCGTGTATCTGGAATTTCTTTTCAAATTCCAGCCACGGGGGCTTCGCGTGAAATCGAAGCTAATGTAACTATTGTATTTGTGGTTTTTCAGTTGAAAGGTTAATTTATTGCATTATTTTTCCTTCATTTTTGTCGGAGGGTTTGTCAAAGTAGATGATCCCTCTTCAGTAAGAGAGGTCGATCTTTGTCTTTGTTGATTAATTCAGGTTCGATCCAAATTCTTTGAGGTGGATATCTTTCTCATTTAATATCAAAGAATTTCTTTGCCCTTTTTGAGAACCAAGTTGTTTTGACTTGGATATCTTTTGAATTTAAGATCAAGAAAATTCTGTAACGCCCCATATTTTGACTAGGCATGTTTATGAGTTAGACACCTTTCACTTTATTGCTTGTTATATGTTGACTCGGCTAGATAGCGTGAACTATATTTTCGGCATGATAGACATGATGATATATTGCTACTGTGTCAATGATGTTACTATATTCATGCAGTTATTAAGTTATGATTATCATGAGATTCTTTTATTCCATAATGACAGTGTATGATTGATAATCGTCCTGGAGGAAATGTGATATATATAATGTGGTAATTATGCTTGGATTGATTTAATGATTTTACAGGATGAAATAAATGATGCTGACAATATGGATCAGACAATGATAGAATGTAAAATATATGGTGTTGTACGTGGATGCCACCGTATGATGAAATTGATAGAACTGTTATATTCCATACATACCTGTGATGAAATTGTGATGTGAAATAAAATGATGTTGATGATATTGATCAATTGGTAATCAAATGGAAATGCTTGTTATAAAAGGTGTATCTTGCGGAATACTAACCTACAGGACACCAGGGCTATGGGAAAGCCGGGTACTTGATCTGATATACGGAGAAGAACCTGTTCATGCAGTAAACCTTAGCAACCGAAATTGATGAAATGATGACATGGACCGATAATATCGAGAGCAGCAGAGTATGATTTGATAAGGGCGTAGGCCCAGTATGTTGAGAGGGATGGATGCGTTTCCCACCCTATGTTCCTATGATACCCGAGATCGTGGGAGGGCTGTGCTGAGACACGCTCCCCATGTATGTGTGATGACGATGGTCGGATGCCTGCTAGGAGAGGATAGGTCCGCTTTCTGTTCAGCCGACGCTATCGCTCTCAAGTTCTATGTGGTCAGGTCGTTGAGTCCGACAACCACTTTTGTACTAGCAGAGGAAGGATAGGGAGGTTGTGGCAATAGGTTAACGATGGGAGGATATGATAGTTAGTACTGTTGAGGGTTGGGCATTCATTGACCTGGAGTTAGTGGTAGTAGGTAGCCTTCCTTGTACCTGATTGATTGAACAAACGTAATCATAAAAGCAATGAAATGGAATCCTAAAGGTTAATTGATAAAATAAACGATGATGTTTTAGTAATATTACGATGAATGTGTACTTGTTCGGTTTGCATAAAGTATTATGAATATTAGTTAGCTGATATGCATAGGATATATATATGACATATGTTTGTAGTACATGTCTGTCTTGTGCATACGCTGGCCACGCATGCACATTATGCACATGTGCAATAGTATTGGTTTACAACATACTTATCAAGATTTAACAATGTTATAACTATCATAGGTAACTCAATTAAGTATTTACTGAATGACTTAATTAGTAAAAGATTGTCAAGTTCCAATGTGTAAAAGAAGTTAATTAGTCTTTGTGTGTGAACATGGTAATGAACGATTAAAATAAGTGTCATTAATTGCAAGTATCCTCAAGTGAAGGTGTCCTCGATATGAAGTATGATAGTTAAATATTAATACTAGAAGAGTACACTATGTAATTGTTGATTATGGTTAAATAAACCATTAATTATATTTCATTACTTATACCTAGGGGTATTAGGTTGACACTTGTCAATTAAACAAATAGATATTTTAATTATTATTCACAATTAATTTAATCGCTATTATTATTAATCATTATTGTTATTAATATTATTATTAAATTAATAATAATAGTGTTAATAATCCTTTTAATAAAGCATAGTAGATTGAATAATAATAAATTTATTAAATAGATTATTCATTTAACTAATTAGCGGAATCATTCCAAGTAAATAAAATGGAGTTGTTAAATGAATTATGAAATAATCCTACTGCTCAAAAGAAAATTGGATGATTTAAAATATATATAGAATCCACCTTTTTACCTTAAAAAGGGGATGCATTAATGATTTGTACTTCCATGACCACGACAGCTAGGGCGGTGGAGTGATAAGGAAGTTTGACTTTGGAAGGAGGTGGATTCCTATAAAGGGGACAATTAACAAAGTAGTAAGGGGGGATGATTGTGGGAGAACTGTGAGGATTATTTTGTGAAAAAGGAGGAAATGCCGAGGAGGGGGTTAACTCGAAGCTTTGAGGAGGTGGGAAACTCAAATGAAAAGACTGAGGAGGGGGTTAACTCAACAAAAGATTACTATGGAAAGGTTCGATGGAAAGCTGTTGTCGGGATTATCGGTCTGTGGGCTCGGGGGCTAGGAAATCCGTTGATTTCCTAGGGTCAGCACGATAATAGCTGATCGGCAGGGTGGACACATCATTTTGGGATGCTAAGGTAACCTACAGAACCCACTTCAGGAGTCTTATTACCTCACTGCAAATCTACGGACTCCAGGTATTTTACTGAACAAGCTTATGTAACAGGTATTTTCTTTATTTTCAAATTATGCATGTTAAAATAACAGAGCTGTAATGAAGATTTAAGTTTATGATTATTTACATTGCTGAGACATGTAAACATTTACATAACAGAGACATAGACGATAATGGATTAGAGGCCCGGTGCCTAGATAGGGCACTACAAATTCTCTATGTTGATTTTTTTTCAAGTCGGCTTAGATTCATCCAATCAAATAAAAAATCCTTGATGTTGATCTTTGCCTTTTTAGAAGTTTGGAAAAAATAAATGTAATGAAATGGATGGATCAATTTTAGAAGTCGATCTTTGTTTTTTCAAAAGTTGGAAAATAGATGTCAGATAAAATGGATCAATTTAGGATGACAGATCAAATCGCCTGATGTTGATCTTTGATCTGTCTTTTTTTAAGTCGGAAAATAGTTGTTAAATAAAATAGGCATCTTTTTAAAGCTGGAAAATAGTTCTTGATCTTTGATCTTTGTCTTTTTTTAAGTCGGAAAATAGTTGTTAAATAAAATAGGCATCTTTTTTAAGCTGGAAAATAGTTCTTGGTAAAATCTTCAAAGGTGAATCTTCATTTAAGAAGCTGGTAAAATATTGAAATTTATTTTTTGATGTTGATCTTCATTTAAGAAGTTGTTTGTTGTGATAAAATTTCTTGATCTTGATCTTCTTCATTTAAGAAGTAAGTTGGTTAATAAGTTAGGGTAGATCCATTCTAATTTAGAAGTTGGTTGCAATAAGACCAGAGAGATTCGAATTACCAATATAAGAATTGGTATACAACACTGAAAGAAAGCCGATATCTATATTAAGAATTTATATACATTATTATAATCTCTGAAAAACACAGAGAGAGGGTTATTAAAAAAAACTATATTAACATAACTCTATTAATACCACAGAGAATCAAATTACTAAGAAATTGTATTGATTTAACTATGTTAAAACCACAGAGATAATAATTCAATACTGAGCTGATTCCAATTAAATCTCACCGATCGTATATACAAAAAAAAAATTGAATTAGAAAATTTGGTGTTTAATTTATTATAAATAAGGAACATTTACTAATATCACTTCCAATCATATTTAAGCGATGTATTCTGAATAAGATTGAATGGTGAATAACTTTTTCTCAAAATGTTTTTAGCTTTTTATTAATCATGTTTTGTATTCCAATTCAGTGTGTTAGCTAATGGATATTATAGCTTGTAAAGGAAAATGTTATTAAGATAAATATTTTTAATCCGTGAAATTAAAAAAAAAGACCCAGAAATTTTAGAGATTTCTGAATGCTTTAAAGCACAAAAAGAGACCCAGTAAAGTCCAAAAGATCTGTAATAAATAGTTCCCGAGTCAGAAATTTCAGAGATTTTTTAATGCTTTAAAGCACAAAAAGAGACCCAATAAAGTTCAGAAGATCTGTAATAAATAGTTCCGGAGACCTGTAACAAAGAAACATGATTAATTGAAAAAGCTAAAAACACAAGTAAAGAGACACAGTCATTCTACAATGCATCACTTTCGAAAAAAAAGGAGAGACACGATCTTACGGCGTAAATATCACATAACTGACACCTAACTTAGGTTGGATTTCGATTAGTAGGTCGATTGCAATAATTGAAGTGTGAAGGTTAGGTGTTGATCCTAAGAAACTATGGTAGGATTAGCTGGTGTAGTAGGTGGATCACTCATAACGTTTCGTTCCAAAGGGAAACTTGGCATGCGGTTCAACTAACAGTGGTGTTCAAAAGAGATGCTAAGAATGGAAACATACAGAAAGGGAAGGGGGATTGTAAAAGAAATTTGTAGATCGATTGCTTGTAGTTACTGCAGCATCAAAATGTTAGTTAACCATAGAAAGGATGATTCGTCTCTACCACTGCATACTGGAAAGGAAGATCTAGAGAGAGAGATATTTCCTGTGTTAATTAAGACACAATCAAAGTTATTGGAACCGAAATGCACTATCAACATACAGTCCTAAATGTTCGATTCTCCCACGCATTTCGCCTACTTGATCTTAACAAGATCAACGCAAGGGCACAACCGATATTAAGGTTCAAAGCCATCCCTTTGATTCTGAATAGGATTTACATTGAACAGAGGTACCCATTAAAAGTGAAAAGTGATTTGCAAAAGCAGGGCTATGTCTCCGATCTGAAGGGATCGATTCAGAGACAAGACACATAATCAATGACTGATAGATTACGATCTACTCCATTCAATCTGAAGCAAATAGATGTAACACAAAACACAATATTAATGACTGATAATTTAAGAACTAAATTATCCAACCTGAACCGACTAAATGTAAAACCAAAACACAATATTGCGACTGATAGATCATGATCTACTCCATTCGATCAAAGAGAATTTATATAAAAACAATACACGGTATTAATGACATATAATTTAAGGACTCATTCCTTCAATATGGAACGAATAGATGTAAAACCAAATACAAGGTTAGAAATTACAGATCACGATCTACTCCATTTGATCAGTGCGAATAAATATAGAAACAATACACAGTATTAACGACAGATATGTTAAGGACTGATTCCTTCAATCTGAAATGAATAGAGTAAAGCAACATTATCCACGGCCCTATTTCTCGATCACAATGCAGTTCCGCATCCTTCTGCAAGAGGGAGTCAAGAATTGAATTGAGATTGGGATCAAAAGGTCGACGGATTGTCAGAGGCGATAAATTTTTTTTTTCTACAGCAATCTGCCGCTGCAGATACGGCCTCTCAAAAATAGGAACCAGATTATAGCCATGACAGGGTTAAAATTTTAATGCAATTTGATGAGTGGCGACAGCGAGTAATGAAAATGAATGTGAAGAAACACCAACACTATCATAAATCCTGATAGATATCCTTGACACCTTTATGGGAAACGAATGTAGACATATAAAATGTAACGGTGGGTGGTGGATCTTTTAATAACAGAAACATTTCAGCCAGCATGAGCCAAGCGACACTTGGAATAACCTTGTTTTTTTCTAATAACAGAAGAAGCGTGAGGACACTTGGAATAACCTTGTTTTTTTTTAATAACAGAAGAAGCGTGAGGACACTTGTAATAACTATTTTTTTTTTTTAAATCATTACCGACCTTTGGAATTAGACATGCCCGTGAGTTAATTCACTAAATCTAGATGCTTGATTTGTGCATCATACGAAGCATATTCGAGCATCTTCCAAATCTAGCCATTCATTATTTAAAAAAAAAAAATGACCCACCCAACCTCCACCCCTAAAAGTTAAAAGAAAACGCTTATCAGCGTAATAACTCAAACAATTGTATGAATATACTCGTATTAGTCAGTACCTCTATAAAGATACGAACGGGAATATCAAATAAAACTTTGGAGATGAATAAGGGTTAGCCCTTATATACATCTCTCAAAGACTTCGAATACAGGAAATTGCAAAGAACATTGTTGATTTATCCGTATGTAAGAAGATAAGTAATGTTTAGTTATGTATCATTAATATATATCTCATTTGAATAAATGATAAATGTGATACATTCTTATATTGAAGATAGTTAGAGATATATTAATACCTTATTTTTCTTAGGAAAGTAGATGGTATATATAGCAATACAATGGATGTAAAATAAAAGTGATTAAGGTTTAGTTACTTATTATCCATATATAACTCAATTGAATAAATGGTAATGTGATACATTCTTATATGGAAGATAGTTAGAGATAGTTTAATTATATATATATATATATACTTTGTTTTACTTAGAAAAGTGGATGGTATATAATAGCGATACAATGTATGTAAAATAAAAGTGATTAGTGTTTAGTTGCTTGTTGTTCATATATATCTCAATTAAATAGATGATAATGTGATACATTTGTATGTGGAAGATAGTTACAGTCAGTTTATATATATATATATTTAAAAAAAAGAAGTAAATGAGAATTAGTGATGCTTTGTATGTGAAATGATGTTTAGAGTTTAGTTAATCTAAACGTGTATATATAGATGTAAAAAAAAAAAAAAAAATTCTAACGAGACCCAAGATCCTACATTAATGTAACTATTATGATTTAGGCCACTTTAAGTACCATGCGTTATTAAAGAAACTGTAATTTGAAATTATGAGTATAGTCTATGCACAATACCTTGTCAAACATGTTATCTTTATATTTTGTTGAAAGATAGTGAAGTGAAGAACATATTTTTATGCACAATGTCTTGTCGAACATGTTAAGCTTATATTAATTCGAAGGGTATCAAAGTTATTAAAATGTAATTGCACTTACATCGGATGAAGTTTAATGTATTTGAAAACATGGGTTGGGTTAGGATCCTAATCTCTATAAGTAATTTTTGGGGAAATATGTTGATTTACATTCAATGGAATTATATTGAAGGTATAAGTTATTAGGCAAATTGAGGGTGCATGTAAAAGATAGGGATTATATTGACACAATTCATTACGTGAACATTGTATTCAATTCAATTGCATTACTTGGGAATATCTTGGTCGGTGCGATGCTTATAATTTATTCATAATGCATTCTATAATATAATTGTATCTCATTCAAAAATCTATTGGAGCTATAAGTTAGATTCGTGATTATATGCTAGCTAGAACGTATCAAGGAATTAAATATATTTGTATCTTAACTAATCAAAATGCTAGAATAGAAGGATTAAGGGTCACTTGTTATATTTACGAGGTTATGAAAATAATAGGAGTTATTATAATGTTGTGAAAAGGGTATGAGTCATTTTAATGTTGTAAAAGTGACATAAGATATTATAGAAGTTGTGGAATTAGTATGCGATTAACCATAGATGTGGTGAATAAGTTATGTGTCTTATAAACAATCTAGAGAAGTTATTAAATGAAAATTTGATTCCTTACAAACAAAAATAAAACACCTAGAACGACGGACCCTACATTTGCAAATGGTTGGTGTGATATGAAGGTGAATAATGTTTGAGTGCTTATGGAAATAGGAGTAAGTAAATTGAAATAAATATATATATTGGAGAAAAAGTGACAGTAGGGATAGTGAGCGAAGCAAACAAGCTTGGTGATTTTTAGCGGTCATAATGAAAAACACATATACTTGCCCAGAATTCAACAGACTATCGAGAGGGTCAAACGGACAAGGAAACTGTAAAACGAGATATTAGGTGAACAATGTAATGAGATGAACACAATGACAATTGATTTTTACATAATGACGATACCATTAGAAAAAAAGAAAAAAGAAAAAAAAACTACAAACTTGAATTCTTGCTTGGATTTTGTTATACCAAAAGAGGACTCGGTAATTATTGTGTGAACTATGGATGCAATATGGCTTGTAGTTAAATTTGATATCATGGATCTTCATGAATGAATAGGAGATAAAGGAAATCTAGTTGAGACTGACAACCCGTGAATGTATCATCGGGTTGATATTATGAGAAGTTACGATTGAGTTCCTGAGGATGTATTGGAACCATACTAAATGATAGGAAAACTAATGTTTAGAACCACTAGTGACTATGAGCTATGATTGTTATGCTAATTATGGTTCCATAAAAAAATTGGATACTAATGGTGATAATTGTCTTCCAAGCTAAGTTCATGACCTACACTTGATACGAAGGATGTTAGTACAATTTTTTTTTTTTTTCACTTGCTCATGAGAAGAGACTCTACCTTTGGGTTCGTTGGTGATGCATAAAGATCGACATAGAAAAATCAAAGCTGCAGATTTTACTTCTTTGCTTTTGGCATGGACACTTCTAGCTTCTCGAACAGGTTAGAGTTATTCTTCTCCAAATTTTCTAATATATAAGTTTGAATGGTATTCAAGGTTCATATACTTGATGATGGGATATGCGTCAAGAATTTTATCGAGTGGTTGAAAATGTTTATTTTCTGAAATCAAGGCAATGGCTTCGCAGGTATGCACTACTAGCTTGTAATTGTGCTTTGAAATGTGAAAAAAGAAAAGTCAGACTTGAATTATAGAATCTTAACTGTGCTTAAGTTAGGAAGAGAAGAAAACCTTAGATGACTTTGTTTATAAAAATCTGAGATTATACTTTTAGCTATACTAAGTAAATGGCACTCTAGTATTTAACTATACTTTGGAGTATGAGAAGAGAGAGGTTGCATGCAAGATTAGTTCAGTAATGGTTAAGGAATGTATTGAAGAACAGAATTGGGAAGGGTAAAATCTTATTTTGAAATTTGGATATTGTTTTGAACATGTGATAGTTATACGTAATTATAGAATAGGGAGAAGTTGGAATTGAATATTTTATCCCTTATGTTGAAATATGTTAGTGTTTTCAGTATTTTCGTAAATGATATACTTATAGTTTTGTTGAATTGAAAGAATTTGCTGTAGACGATTTCAATCCCGATTACAATTAGTGAGTCAGGAGAGAACTGTTGTGGGGATTACTACACTACGAAAGGTACGATTTAGTTATATTACCAATTATGCGGCTTATACTTATATGAGGGTAGAAAAGAAGAAATGAAATTTGATTATCGATTGTGGATATATTGAAGAAATGAATGTGAAAAGGAAGTGAAAACTCATTGTGGAAGTACATGAGACTTAACTTCGAGACGAAGTTTTAATAAGAGGGGGTGTATGTAATGCCCGCCTAGGTACCTTAACTATTTAAAATAATGAAGTACTAGTTTTGAAATGAACCGGCTAAATAAAACACGAACCATTTGAATTTACTTTGAAAATGCTTGAACCACAGTTATAGAAACTATTACTTTACTTAGTAAATGAATGCTTGATTGATTGAGATAGAATGACTAAACATTAGATATGCTCTACTGATTGAGATAGAATGACTGAATGTTGGATATGCTCGACTGATTGAGATAGAATGACTAAATGTTAGATATGCTCGACTGATTGAGATAAAATGACTGACTGCTAGATATACTTGACTGATTGAGATAGAATGACTGAATGTTAGATATGATCGACTGATTGAGATAGGATGACTGAATGTTACATATGCTCGACTGATTGAGATAGAACGACAGAATGTTAGATATGCTCGACTGGTTGAGATAGAATGACTAAATGTTAGATATACTCGACTGATTGAGATAGAATGACTTAATGTTAGATATGCTCGACTGATTGAGATAGGATGACTAAATGTTACATATGCTCGACTGATTGAGATAGAACGACTAAATGTTAAATATGCTTGACTGATTGAGATAGAATGACTAAATGTTAGATATGCTCGACTGATTGAGATAGGATGACTGAATGTTACATATGCTCGACTGATTGAGATAGAATGATGAATGATAGATATGATTTACTGATTGAGAGAAAATGATGAATGAAATATATGCTCGATTGATTGAGATATTATGATGGATGATGAAATATTTCATAGTGCAGTGCTACTAATGTGCGCTTGAGTGTGTGTGTGTGTGTGTAGTGGCAGGTAAGATGATCTACCGACTGAACCACAATGGAATTATAGGGGTCATAAGAATGGAAAGAACACATAGGGGTACGACGACTGACTGTCGACCCTAGATTAGCAATCCACGCATGGGTGAAGCCGTTTCATCTCACTTGGGGAAGCGTATGCCGTACAGGCAAGGCCAAAATGATTTGGTAGCGTACGATGAGTTGACGGGCGTGCAATAAGGAGAGCCTTATCCCTCCACATCCCTTATTCTCCAAGGAGCGTAGTTGAGAGACCGCGGTAATGGTTCCCGGTCGCTACACAGTACTCCCCATAAGAAGGAAGAAATGAAACTGTCAGAAGGGCCCGCCGAAGAGGTACCTAGACAAGAACGAGGGGAAGAAAATTAATCAATGGTATAAATGAAAATTTCACATAAGATTTAAGAAATACTTTATTTCATTTTGTTCTATTTTATTAAATTGAATAATTCTATTCAAGATTTTATTTTTTTAATTGATTTCATTAATATGAATTATTCATTTTAATTGATTTTATTTAACTTGAAAAAAAATTGAAGAGATTGATTTTATTCAATATTAAATTTGATTAATTATGCTGATTGAAAAAGATTAATAATAAGAGAATTATTTTTATTCAAAGATTTTAATTTTATGGATTTTATTATTTTAAATCATTCTATTAAAGATTCTATTTAATTGACTTCATTATTTTGAGAAAGAATTGAAATAGGTCATTAAATAAAGAATTGTTTTTATTTTATTATTATTCAAGATTTTACTTTAATTAATTTTATTATTCATTTAAATTATTTTATAAAGAGGAAATTTAAAATAGATTATACTTTTAGTAAAAAGAATCATCTTTTAATTCAATCTTAATATTAGGAAAAGAAAGAAAAGTAGAAAGCAATAAGTCTAACTAAAAGATTGTTAAGTAAACTAAATGAGAACCAAAAGAGAAGTAGAACTCTTCTACACCTAACTCCCACTGATCTAGGGATTTAGGTGCAAATTAAAGGCATTAAGAAGACACATGTATTTGAGAATATTGAAAATTAAAATATTAAATTAAATTAAATATGTGCATGGACAGACACATGGCACACAGGATTTCACTATATAATGAGGGAGGAGAAGGAGAGAAAGACATCACTTGCTCCCTAATGTTGGATGGTCATCATAATCTCGAATTATGTTATGATCCTTGGAGTTGGGATTAGTTGGAACGGGGATTGGGAGATCCTTTCGGGAGGCTAGATTGTGTTCTTATGACCCCATTAGCTCAAGGGTTCGAGGTGAAGAAGAATAACCCCGATATGGTAGGGAGGTCAACTGAGGGTTCACTCGGTACTTCGTCAAGAGATTGGATTGGATCGTGTGGAAACCACTTCGAGGACTCCATCGATTCGTTGGACCAACCGTTGAAAACAGGTTTGAAGTATTTTTATTTTATTTATTTTGCTAAATCTTTTTTAGAATGAATAAATCTGAGTATATAGTTTTATATATTGACATTCATGTACTATGATAGATAGAACTAGATCTGTGGCTTCTATATCTTCTTCTAAAAAATCGTATTGGAAGTTTTTTTTGGGACCCTGAAAAGGGGGTCCCTACAAAATCTATGAAGTAGTGGGGTCCTTGTCATTTCCAACAAGTATTGGTGGGGCAGCTTTTGCTCCTTTGTTAAAAGCTGGTCTCTTGGTCAATTGAAACCTCTGTTGGGTAGGAAACTATTGTTTTGTTTCCGGTAAGGTGGTGGTCTAAAACATGGTCTTCGGTTGTCTGAAAAGGTTTTGAATCTATCTTTGCTTATGTTTATGTTATCATTCCTTGGTTTTCCATGTTCATAACAGAGTCTAGCTTTATGTAAAGTCACATCTAATTTTTTAGGCATGTCAAACTCAATCTTCTCTCAAAAATTGGGAGGTAGGCATCATAAGAATTGTTGTATTTTTAATTTTTCATCCTTTATACAAGGAACATAATGTAGTAGATCCAGAAATATGTTGATGAAAGCTTCCATAGTTAGGGATCCCATTTTTAGTTCATGAAATTCTCTGATGTTTTTGTGAAATAACCTTTCAGACATGTATTTGTCTTGAAACAATTTGTTGAAAGCATTCCATCTTATGTCTCTCACTTCGTGGCCTTTTGTATGTTTCAAGTCTCTCCACCATCTGGATGCTTTACCATTTAAGTTGTAAATGAACAGTAGTGCTTGCATTTCACTGGAATAATTGTGTACTTCAAAATACTTGTTCATTTCTAAGAGCCACTCCTCAACTTTCTACCCCGTATTTATCTCTCCATCATAAGTTGGGTCCTTAATCTTCCGGAATTCTCCTTGTAAACTGTCATCAATCTTCCTCCTTTTGTTGTAAGGGGAAGGTGAACCATCCTCATTGGAAGAGCTTTTACAGTCCTCTTCCATGTATTCATGTATGTGTTCTTCATACTCATTTTCTTTAGGGTTGATGGATCTTTTTGTGTGACAGTTGTTTTTTATGGATTTGTTGGCAGAGTAGGTGGTCTGTCCATGGGACCTTGCCCTTGTTAATCTCTAAAGTAGAGCTTGATTTATGGATTTTTGTTCGTGTCTTTCCTGCACATTATCATCTTTGAAACTTTGCAACTCATTTTGCAATTGCTGTATTGATCTCATTAGATTTGAGTTTAATTCCACCACGATTTCTTGCTCTCGTAGTGGGAAATTTATGTTTCCATGTATACTATTGTCCTTTTCTGTGTTCATAACTTAGACTATAATTGTACTTGCAAGGTTCCACCAATTTGTAAGAACATAAATTTGTTAGTTCATAAAAAAGGAAATTTATAAGTACATGTTTCGAAACATATGTATCTGTAGAGGATGTTTTCTGTAATGAGCCCAACATGTCACTTAGTATTGTAGTTGGGCTCTGATACCACTTGTAATGTACATAACAATGTAAAAATTTAAAAAAATTTATGTGTGTCTTATTACTGCCTATTTAAGTAGATGTTTAGTAAATTAACTTCAACACTGGGAAAATAACTAGACGATTGTAGTGATATAATGTATAATGTATGGATTGTACTTCTGCTCATGAACAGCTATTGGATTTATTTATTGTGGGTGGTTGTACACTATGGTTTTGCGGAAGTGATGTAATTGGATTTATGTCATCACGAACCACTTCGGGTTTATGACAAATAACTCAGTTGATTGATCAATTTAGTAATTAATTGAATTGTTAAGAGTCTTTATGTAGACATCTTGATGTTATGTTGTTCCTTTAGATGTTGCAACTATGTGTTTATTTTAACTTAATGGGTTGGCTTGCTATCTATTTAAGTCGCTGAATTATATAAACAATATCATGTTTGAAGGGATGGAACTGGAAATCAAACTGCCAGACTTACTTAGCATTCGTGTTAAAGCTTATTCCTTCTTGGTTTTGTAGGTATTTAAAAGACTAACTAGGATTGCTTCCTAGAGTTGTATACCCATATGCGAGCTTAATAATATACTTTTGGTCAATATTTAAAATGTAAACACACAATGTTGGAAGGAACTCTCCACTATACAAAAGGGGTAAAAATCAAATGTTTAAAGGAGTTGGTAATGCATTCAATGGATTCCAATGTGAATTGGAGACAACTGGATGGCATTTAGGGTTAAACCCTAAGGGTTTGAATGACCCTACTGTATTATCGCATGGTTTTTTTTTGGCAGGGGAAGGAAGAGCAAGACTCTTTAGGACCTGGAGGCATCCATGGCAGGACTCGACCTTCTCATCACCATATGCATGAACCTTTGTGAGGTAATCTCTTATGACAACAAACAATTCGTGTTTAGTCCTTACTAGTTTTCACAATCACCTTCTAGTTCAAGTTATAACTTAATCGTTTTGGGGTTTGACCTTGGCAGGGTCCTCAATGGTGGTAGTTTCGAGATGGGCGTGGTGATAATCGCAACTATGGTGACTGTGGGTAAGTCTGTTCTTCTAATGGCCCTGATCTCCCTTCAAGCAAGTGCCTTTCTGTTGGTTTGTATATTGTGTAACGTAAGGTATTTCATGGAATGATTTGAGTCTGGGGTTCAACTGAAATGTTTGGGTTTGAATATTAAGTCGTGGCGAGACCTGAGGAACACTCTAAAATGTATGAACTACAGTGTTGTCTGTAATGTAGCCTGTATGGCAATTTAGTGTTTAAGGGGATGGCCCTTATTTGCCTCCTGTACCAGGGTTGTGCTTTCGACGCTTCTGGAAATGTATCTTTTTTTTTTGTTCAGTTGGGTATTTTAATGGCAGACACGACTTATGTTACAAGATATTTTTGTTGTTAAGAATGGGGGAGACCCTAAATGGATTCCTGAACATATCATTTTTAATGGATTTTGATTTTAATACTTTCATTTTAATGATATTATGCCAATGTTGTGGGTACAATGTGACTTGGTTACAACATTTGATCTACTGCGTTGATATTTCTTAAAATGTTTAAATGTTTTACTTCCCAAAAATTTGGTAACTTTGATGAGCCCCAGGGTTTGATAATTTATATGAGGATTCCCTCGGTTGATCTCTGTCATTGTTGAGTGTTGTAAATGGAACTTTCCTTTAGTGAAAACCCTATGTAATATTCCTTAGTTGACTAAATCTCCACCTATGTAACTAATCTCTATTGCCTCACTAGTTATAATTTACGGTATCTTGGTTTATTTTCTCCCGTTCCTTTTGTTTTGTTTAAGCTCTTGCTCTGGAAAACGTAGTTTGGTGTAGAAAGAAGAATTGAAGTATTTATTTTAAATTATTAAAGGGAAAAGCCCTTAATTGTATTATGCGCTTTCATCATACTTCTGTAATGAAATTGACTTTGCTTCTATAATGGGGATTTTATATTGCAAGATTTGTGTTTATCATAGATTAAAAAGGATTTTAGCTGATGTAGAGAGTGATGCCCTTCGCCTAGTTAAATCTTAGAGGATGAAATCTCAAGGTGTGAGATTGTATTAAAAAAATAGAGAGATCGTATGAATTCATTTCTTGTTTATGGTAATTCTGATGTGTCTTGATGTCCCAGCCCTAGCGTTGGAATTGAATTCGTTTTCCTTGACTTTCGTTATGGTTTAATAATTATGTGGAAAAGACAATGATCCACGCTGTAGCGTGATCCCTGTAACTTAACTTGTTTTTAGGGTGTGTTCATTGGATTCGATCGTGAATCTTGGCTGTTTAATAATAGTTTCTAAATATGGAAAACACCCTAAAATAATTTAGCGTGTGTAAGGCGTTTTTAATTTAAGTGTTAGTTTGCTCTTTACGCCTGAGTTTAAATTTGGTGAAAAGAAATACTTTCCATGTTGCGTATGATTCTAATAGTTAGGTAGCATGGTTGATGATCTACGCTGTAGCGTGACCTCTTGTGCACAATTCCTGGTCTTCTAGAATTGAAGTGCAGAAGGCTCGATTCTGAGTCTCGGCCTTAATTAGTGGATTTTAAAAATCTGGAAAGTGCTTTTTAGAACAACCGTAGCCTATGTATGGCAACTTAAGGAATGTATGTTATGTTGATGATTCTTATGTTTGATGTTTACTATGATGCGTTAAAATTTTCTATTGAAGTGTGAAGGAAAGAGATCCTACGCAATCTTGTCAGGGATTTAGAATTTCAAGTTTTAAATAAAAAGATTTGATACAGCATGCAATTCGATTTAGCTAAAGTAGAAAGGTTAAGATCATGAGCTTGGAAATAAAACAAGCCAATCAGTCTCCTTATAAGAGACGATTATGCTGAAATCATAATTATTCTAAATTTGTTTATGAGGTTCTGTACTGTTTCAGTTTTAGCTAAGGTTTGAAATCTTTAAACTAGAATTTTAACTTTTGAAATAGGAAGAATAACCCAGGAGAGCCAATGCCATAGGCCCTTGCTCTCATTAACTAATGTTACTATATTATTATGAAAAGAATTGAGAGAATTAAATTTCTAAGTTTAGCAGCCTAATAATAAATTGAAAAGAACATAAGAGTATCCCATACCTGGACAGTTGCAGCTTGATCCTTTTGCTGGTATAGACCTGCACACCTTCGAACACTAGTTACTGAAAATAATTATGTATTGATATGGCTGACCTGTAGAAATTTTGTTTGACTTGAATGACTTTGGGACTACCACATTCCTCCCAACCTTGAACCTGAACCGTTCCCGGTTCACCAATGGATCCCCTCGAGCTGGTTCCAACATGCATAGGAAAATAGAGGACCTAGGGAAGACTGCTGATGATAATGAGATCTTGGAAATAATAAGCTCCTTCAGTTATGTGGGAAAATTCTCTACCATAAGAGAATTATAGAAGAAAACGATGATTCCCTCTTTGGGAAATTGTCCTTATTTTTATAGGTGAACTTTGGAATATAGCTATGAGTAAATAATAATATTTCTAATACTAACTTTAGTTTTTTAATTTAAATTTGAATTATAATATTTGTAAAAGATACTTTAACTAACTACTTACTCCTAGTTTATATAGGACTTTTATTTTGTTACGACTAGATGTATCTTTAAATTAGATCACAATATTTCTCTTTAAGTATAATAATAATATAAAGAAACATCCTATGCATAAATTTTAGGCATATTATTACACATAAGTGAGTGTTCTTTTATAATAATGAATCTGATTATTTAATAATTAAATATCATAATTACATCTTTGAATTAAGTAATTAAATAGAAAAATAATTCTTGATAATTATTTAATACAAGGTCCAATTCTTTGGACAAGGTCTTTTGGTAAGTTTGGGTAGTTGGCTAGGTTAGGTTGCTCTAGGTCCCTCTTGCATGTTGGATTCCCTCGTTTAACATGATAGTTTCCGCAGTCCTTGATGATAGATAGAAATCATTCATTTAACAAATTAAATAATTGTGATGAATAGTAGTTCTATTCAGAGTCTTCTCGACTCAACACTTTTAAGATCAAGTAACCCCGAGTGCTCTTCAGAGCTTTGTCTCAACACTCTCACATGGGTGTTACACTAATGCAAATCCAGATCATCCTGCTCAACACTAGTACTAGAATGTGTTTGTGAAGCACATCTAGAATATACAAATGGACTCGGATCCAGTATTTATTATCAAGCTTGGAGTGCTCTAGGGTTTATGCCCAACACTCTATGTACATCGGGGCTTACGCCCAATACATAATAAAATTACTCTATGTACATTAGGGCTTATGCCCATCACATAGGTCATCCATGTGCTCCAAAGTCCATGCTCAACACATATAAAAGTCAATCATGCATATCATGACTCTCCACAGTATATAACAAAAGATCATCTCAGTATAATAGGATCTTGTACTTAATCTCATAATAAATCATAACTCACATACATTGGGGATTTCTACCCAGTATATATCAATAACCTGCACTAGTCATGGTCCATGCCCAAATATGTATATCTATAAAATGAATCATGTGCATTGGGGCTTACGCCCAATATACCAAAATAAATCATATGTGTTGGGGCTTAAGACCAATATATAACATCAATATAGTCAATCAAAATTTGGGATATTACACGTAGGTATATGGCCTTTTGGTTTCTACTTAAATGATATTAACCAATATAATGCTCTAAACCTAAAGAGTTCATAAAACCCTAGTTTGTAGTTCCATGTCTCAATTTGTAAACCCTAGTTTGATTATGCGGTGTGAAGTTCATGAAACCCGAGTTGGTTTGTAATTTGTAAGTGTAGCTTAGGCATATGGTTGTTGGCTTATACTTTAGTACAAGAATAATATAGCCCGTGATCTCTAGACACATAGTGTTTTCTTAATGCTGCAACATGTTCAAATGTAGCATATGTAGAGTTTGATATACAACGAATGATTAAGTCACTTAAAGTAGACCCATGTGCAGTCGTTGAAACAACCAATGCAACAATTGCATTGAAGGAAACTGAGGAAAACCCTATTTTACGAAATGAATGCACAATGAAGTCACTGGGCCATGAGAACACGAGGGAGAGGGACCCCTAGAGGTAATCATACTCTAGGAGACCGACGGAGTCGATGGTTCATTGATCCAACCTCCGGTTTCCGAGTTATGTCAAGTTGCAAGTCGCATGAAAATGTCGTTCAAGGACACTTGGTGACTTTCGGTCCGGGAGAAAGAAAGAAAATAGAGAAGCAAGATTGCGTGCCGTTGGCTCTTGCAAGTGTGTATGGGAAATTTTAATGTGGGAACACTACCAACGCTAGCTCGGTGGAGGGTTTTGCAGAGTTGACCCACCAATGCGAGAGTTGCATTGAAGGAAACTGAGCAAAACCCTAGTTTACGAAATGAATGCACAATGAAGTCATTGGGCCATGATAACACAAGGGAGAGGACCCCCTAGAGGTAATCGCACGCCAGGAGACCAACAGAGTCGACGGTTCGTCGATCTGACCTCTGGTTGTCGAGTTATGTCAAGTTGCAAGTCGCATGAAAATGTCGTTCATGGACACTTGGTGACTTTTGGTCTGAGAGCAAAAAATAAAACAGAGTAGCAAGATTGTGTTCTGTTGGCTCTTGCAAGTGTGTATGGGAAACGATGACATGGGATCACTACCAAAAATAGCTCGGTAGAGGGTTTTGCAGAGTTGAATCACCGATGAGACAGTTTCATTGAAGGAAACTGAGAAAAACCCTAGTTTACGAAATGAATGCACAATGAAGTCACTAGGCCATGAGAACACGAGGGAGAGGCCCCCCTAGAGGAAATCACATGCCAGGAGACCAACGGAGTCGATGTTTTGTCGATCCGATGTTCGGTTTCTCATTTATGTCGAGTTGCAAGTCGCATGAAAATGTCGTTCAGGGACACTTGGTGACTTTTGGTCCTGGAGCGAAAAAGCAAATGGAGCAGCAAGATTGTATGTCATTGGCTCCTATAAGTGTGTATGGGAAATGCCGACGTGGGAAAAATACCAACACTCACTCGCTGGAGGGTTTTGGAGAGTTGAACCACCAATGCAAGAGTTGCATTGAAGGAAATTGAGCAAAACCCTAGTTTACGAAATGAATGGACAATGAAGTCACTAGAACATGAGAACACGAGGGAGAGGGCCTCCTAGAGGTAATATCACACTAGGAGACCAACGGAGTCAACGGTTTGTCGATCAGACCTCCGATTTTCGAGTTAAGTCGAGTTGCAAATCGCATGAAAATGTCGTTCAGGGACACTTGGTGACTTTCGGTCCAGGAGCGAAAAACCAAACGGAGCAGCAAGATTGCATGTCGTTGGCTCCTACAAGTGTGTATGTGCAATTACGACATGGGAACACTACCAACACTGGCTCCGTGGATGGTTTTGCATATTTGACCCACCAATGCGAGAGTTACATTGAAGGAAACTGAGTAAACCCCTAGTTTACAAAATGAATGCACAATGAAGTCATTGGGCCATGAGAACATGAGGGAGAGGGACCCCTAAAGGTAATCGCACACCAAGAGACCAACGGAGTTGACGGTTCGTCGATTTGACCTCCAGTTTCTGAGTTATGTCGAGTTGCATGTCGCATGAAAATGTCATTCAAGGACACTTGGTGACTTTCGGTCCAGGAGCGAAAAAGCGAACGGAGCAGCAAGATTGCGTGCCGTTGGCTCCTGTAAGTGTGTATGGGAAATTATGACATGGGAACACTACCAACACTGTCTTGTTGGAGGGTTTTGTAGAGTTGACCCACCAATGCGAGAGTTGCGTTGAAGGAAACTGAGAAAAAACCTAGTTTACGAAATGAATGCTCAATGAAGTCATTGGGCCATGAGAACACGATGGAGAGGGCTCCCTAGAGGTAATCACACTCCAAGAGACCAACTAATTCAACGGTTCATCGATCCAACCTCCGGTTGTCGAGTTATGTCGAGGTGCAAGTCGCATGAAAATGGTTGTTCAAGGACACTTGGTGACTTTCAGTCGAGGAGCGAAAAACCAAACGGAGCAACAAAATTGCGTGTCGTTGGCTCCTGCAAGTGTGTATGGGAAATGTCATCTTGGAAACACTACCAACACTGGCTCGGTGGAGGTTTTTGTAGAGTTGACCCACCAATGCGAGAGTTGCATTGAAAGAAACCGAGCAAAACCCTAGTTTACGAAATGAATGCACAATGAAGTCGCTAGGTCATGAGAATGCGAGAGGAAGGCCCCCCTAGAGGTAATCACGCGCTAGGAGACCAACGGAGTCGACGGTTCATTGATCCGACCTCTAGTTTATGAGTTATGTTGAGTTGCAAGTCTCATGAAAATATCGTTCAAGGACACTTGGTGACTTTCGGTCCGGGACACTTGGTGCCTTTCGGTCCTCCTAGGGTTTCTGTTTTTTGAGGCTTGCATAATTTCCTTCTTGACATCTCACCTCTTATACCATGTTAAGCTTTTTATACTTTATCTAGATAAGTGATTTATACCAATTATAACCAGTAGTTCAATGCATAAATTTAACAATAAAACATTTACATAAAGAATTTAACATATAGGATCTAGTTACGAATAACAATGCACAAGAGACACAACATTTTATCCCGAGAAATCCTCACGGGGAAGAAAACCTAGCAACCTTTCTTAGAATAATTATGTTTAGAAAACAAGTACAAAGAAACCATGAACAAACCCTAACCCTCAAGAATTTTACCATATGAAAAAACCTTGATGACACATGACAACAAAAGTATTTATCTCCATGAAGATGGCCTCCAAGCCATAAGGATATCCAAGCATATCCTTCCCAACCAACAATAGAAGGCACCTGCTCATTAGTGTAATATGCTAAATTTTGACTAACTATTTTCTGATGTTATATACTGGGCTAAAATCCTCAACACATATTATTTATTTTGATTATTGGGTGTAAGCCCTAGTGCACATGATTCATTTCTTTTATATAGTTACCTATTGGGCGTGGACCCTGACTGATGCATTATTGTTATATATTGGGAAAGAAATCCCTAATGGATTGATTTATGTTTTGTTATGTGAATTGGGTACAAACCCTAATATACTGAGATGACCCTTGTTGTTACATTCTGTGAAGAGTTATGATTCACATGATTGATTTATATAGTGTGTTGAGCATGGACTTAGGAACACACGGATGACCTACGTATTGTGCATAAGCCCTGATGTACCTAGAGGATTTTATTAAGTACTCGGCGTAAGCCCTGATGTACATAGAGTGTTGGGCATAACCCCTGGAGCACTCAGAGCTTGATAAGTGAATACTGGATCCGAGGCCATTTGTACATTCTATATGTGCTTCACAACCACATTCTAGTACTAGTGTTGCGTGGGACGCTCTGGAATTGCACTACATAACGCCCATGTGAGAGTGTTTAGTTAAAGCTATGAAGAGCACTTGGGGTTACTTGATCTTAAAAGTGTTGAGTCGAGAAGACTCTGAATAACACTTCTATTCATCACATTTATTTAAATTGGTTAAATGAATCATTTTCTATCTGTAGCATCCCACTTTTTATACCCTATTATTTTGTAAATTGTAAACGGTTTCTGGTGAGGAGCTCAAGGCCAAGGCCCCACTAGCAAACCTTGTGAAGTTATGTGGTTTAAATTCTTAATTTGCAAACCTATGAGACATAAGACCATGACGTAACTTAATGATGGGTAACGAAACCCACTTTGGGGGGAAAAAGCAAAATGGTTAGTAAGCCATAACTTCGATACCGTAGTCTTACCTATCGTCGTAATTATGGCAGTGTTAGGTTAAGGTTCGTCCCTATAGGGAATTCCTATTTCGCCATAATTATCCAACTAAGACACTATAACCTAGTTATCTAATTCTTATATGTTTAAGCCATGATAGTGGAGATTACTTTCATATTAATCTCGACATAAAATGTCGAAGAGTTAGCTATAAAGTTAGAGTAAAAATGATTATGGTATCAAAGTCTAAGGAATTAGTTTTCACCTTAAAAATATAGAGGAAGATACCATGATATACTTTGACTTATATATATATATATTGTGATATATATAAATATAAATATATATATATATTTAAGATGAACTAAACAAATACTAAGAATAAGAATTAGAGAAGTATTTTGTTTGGAGCCCTTTAAAAGGAACTTGAAGGCCTAGTGAATAAACGTAAAAAGGGTTGTCTCCACTACTATTGGGTTGTGAATAAACACCACTACGGTTGTTTAAATCTAGAGTTTCCTCGTGGCTGCCACTCATCAGGTCTTACCTTAATTGTCGGGGTAGAACTACACTTGGCACAAGGATTTTGTTAGAACCAAGGTAGACTCTTCATATAAATATTGGGGGTGGGCGCACCTGCAGAGGGGGTTCACTTTTCTCCTTACATTGTTTTTATCAAAAAGTATGGACGGAGATATTTGAGTTATGCTTTTATTTTGGGGAATTTCGGCGAAGGTTTTTGTTGAGCTAAATATATAACATATTAATCAACATCTAATTGTCAACCCGGGAAGGTAGACTTAGAGGAACCAGCACAGGAAATGCAGGGTTGAAGAGGGAGTTAAAAGAATGCGAAAATACTTTCTGAACATGAAAGGAATTTGCTGAAAAGAAGCTACTGTAATCTACTCTGTTCTGCACTCTGTTCTGTACTCTATCTGTTCTGCACTCTGTTCTGTACTCTATCTGTTCTGCACTAATTTCATAAAAGTGTTCTGCACTAATTAAAAATGACCATATGCATATAAAAGATCCACTAAACATTGATGACTGCAAACGATTATGTTTCTGCTACTTATCACTCCACATAACTCAGCAAACTCTACTTTATAATGAAATGAAAAACCCTCTATTGCAGTCGAATGAAACTAGTTCCGAACTATTACTTCTGCAGTATGAAATAGATAAACTGAAAACTGGAATCGATGGCTGAAAGATAACATTTGCACTTGAATCTAAATCCTCTATTGCAAACGAATGAAACTGCTACTATTCCTGTTCTGAGATTAAATGAAATGCTACTAATGAAATGTTGCTTCTGTAAACGAAATGAAATGCTGATATTAAATCTCTGCTAGAGGATAGCGTTCAAATCTAAAGTAAATGCAATTCATATGGGTCTGTTTCCATCGAAGGGGGCCCTGCCTTAGTTGTCAACAAATTGATTCTTTTAATCAACGCATTCTGAAGAAATCACTAACTTACAACAAACTCATAATACTAGAAATAAAATGAACGAACAGCTTTTTAATTAATAAGAAACAGGAGCATTACAACTGATTACGATTTCCCCCATTCGGCTCTATTCATCTCTGATGCAGAGCTTGTATTAATTACAAATCTCCTCTACATAACTCCACTACAGGGTGTTACTACATTCCTCCACTACAGGGCGTTAATCTATTACCAATCTCTGTCCAGCTCTTATGCAGAGCGCCCCATCTATTATTAATCTCCATCTCAAGCTTATTTATACATGAACAGACGAACAAGATCCATCCTAAAATTCAAAAATTCGAGCAACTACCCAGAAAACGGCCAACACCAAATCTCGCAAAACCACGTCTGTTCCGGAAGGGATTTCTCCACATTCGTTCAGAAATTCTGAAAACTGCCCGGGATTAGGGGTAAATGGGGCCATTTGTGAAGTGGGTTTCGAACCGTTTTGAAAAATTCCCAACCGTTTGTTCAGAAATTGAGCCCGAAATCAGGGTCCTGATCAAGGACGGAAATGCCATTTTGAGCTAATGACATCCTCAGAACGGCACTGGATAACTGCACCTGCGTCCTGGAAGCGATTGGAAATCAAACAAGATGTTATCCTGAGCAATAAAATCCCCCAAATCTCTGGTTCAGCCAACATAGATCTTCTTTGGAGCGCCGGGACAAGCGTTGGGCCAAATAACCAAAAGACTCCTGCATAAAAGAAATAAAGACTCATTAATTGACCCATTATTAAATGAAAACTAAAGGTTCCATTATATACATAAAACAAAGCAAAATAATAAATAAACAATTAAAAAGTCACTTACCAAAGCTCCTAGCAATGTTGCTCTTCAAAAGGCATAACCATGCACAAAACAACACTAAATAAAGCTGATGATTACTTGGTTTCATGAGACTTAAACTAGATAAATATTGTGCTGAACAGTCAAAATAGGAGGCCAACATCTCCCCCAGACTGAAGATCTTGCATGACCCTATGCAAGAAAGTTTCAGAGAAATAAAATTTGAAACTCATAATAGATGATCAAGCCTTGGCTCAAACTCTAGAAACTGAGGCTGAAGTGCCTAACATACTCCTGTAATTTCTTTGTCAACTTAAAATTTCTCTGCCTGAAGTAATCAATTCCCTAAGCTGAAGCATCCGACCTATGATATTTAGCAGACTTTGGACCTAATTTGGAAGGTGATGCTTTAGCAGATTTTAAACTAGATTTTGAAGGTGATGCTGCCAGCAAAAGTTCACTGACAGGACTAGGCATTGAAGAATTATGATGAGAGCTATGAGAATCAGAGTTATCATGGGAAGAAGAAGCAGTGGATGAGGACAATTCAACATGGACAGGCTCTTACCTTTGGATTCCCTTTTTTTTTCCTTTAACAGTCATGCTGCGGGCAAATCTTCGATTGGGTGAAGCAAACAAATTTTCATGACCCTTTTCTCCCCCAGACTGAGAGCTGACACACTGCCCCTTAGATATTGGAGACTTCTTAGTATGGGATGGGCCAACCTTCTTACAACTCTTAACAGCTGGTTCCTGAGGATGGCTGACTTGATGTTCAGAAATATTTACAAAGGAGGCTTTATCCACTAAATCAGGAATACAAGGCTCACATGGTTCATTCCCCAGGGATGATTTAAGATGAGAATTGGACAGCTCATATACAAATTGCTCCCATACCCAATCCTTTTTCTTTAACTCAGCTAGAATAAGCATCGTAAAAAAAAACAGGAAAAGAAATGACAACAAATTAACAGAGATCAGACAGTCAATTCGAAGACAAGGGAGAACTGCATCAATCTTTCTCTCGCTGGCACATGCTGTAGCACATGCTGCCCACGTTGCAATGAATTATGCCCATTTTATCACACGTTTAATTCACCTTCACCGCATGACGAGTTACGAACCCAAATTGAAATATATCAATTGCATAAGTTTTATTAAAAATGTCAAATTAATAATAAGGAAATAAAATATTATCAAATGCCATTAAATAATTTATGAAGAAATGGTGGAATCTCAACTAAATAAACCCCAACGATCCTTGTATTAAAGGCAAAAGCAATTGGTAATAATAATAATCCTTAATATATAACAATTAGGACTTACCCAATCATGCAACGTTCATTACCCTTACCATTGAACATGCCAATTTTTCAATTTTTATTCCGACACCCCATCCGGCACTCAATCCGACACTTCGGCAATTTAAAATACAGAGGTACTTCCAGGCTGATACGGACAAACAATAATTACCAGCATATGTTGAAGGAGTGATAATCACCAGCATAGCAGTAATATTATCAGTAAGGACAAATAACTGTCTTTCCAACTTTCATGAGTTGAAAAGACAATTAAAACTGCCTAAAAAAAAATGAAATAACTGCTTGGAAAATTAAATAACAGCCTGAAATTTTTGTTTTATCAGCAGGCTCCTTGCACAGTTACCATTATTCAGTGGTTGTGTTGTCAGCTTTAAAGTGTTTGAATTGTGAGTCAAACAACAGAGCCTATCACCTTCTTCAAAAATTTTCTTCTTCAACAATTTGTCATGGCATTTAGTCCTCTGATTCTGTATTAAATCAGTTCATGGACAGCATCTTGTTTAATTTCATCAAGCCCATTAATTGCATCAACCCCTGCTCCTGAGCTTCATCTAAATTCAGGCTCAATTGTGCAGCAGTATGAAAGGTCTTCAACTGAAATTCTATAGGGAGCAATTCATTGCCAGCATGATAGTGATATTAAAGCAAATAAATGTCTTTGAAAATATACCACTTGTGTGAGTTGCAAAAGGAAGTAAAACTGGTTGAAAATTTGTTTTACCCCAACAAGCTTGTGGCACAATTACCTCAGTTCAAGGTTGCTGCTTCACCTATTCACACAGGAAACTGAGCTGAGTTATGAAATCAATTTTATTAACAGCACAAGAAACAAAAATAACTGCAATTCACAAGCAACCAATCTTACTTCTATATTCCACACTTCAATCATGAACACAGACTTCATTCTCGTCATTCATATAGAACTTTTTCCACCAGGACATGTGCCTTAAAACACAAGACAAGTGGAGTACTAAAAGAAGCTAATGGGGTATTGGTCCACTTTGACTCAGCTTCACACAGGACAGTTTGAGTAGTGCAAAAAAAACAGTACTGAATTTCACAGCTATGTTCAGGACTCAGAAAATATCAGGCATAAACCCCTTTTTTTTCATAGGAATCAGGTAACCAAAATTCAGAGCAGCTGGAGATGATTATCAACTGGCTATCAGCTGATTTTTTTAAATAGTTTATTTAAATTTTATTTAACCACCCTTATGACCTCTCTTTTACCTTTACATAGGTACATTGTTCATACAGACAAGTATAGATGAGGCTTTTAAAGGAGATATTAGAGTCAGAACCCACTGCCAGCGAGCCCGTTCAGTACTCCGGTGGGGTAACTGTAACATCCAAGAAGTTTCTTCCCCAGGCAGATGCCCCATTTCCAACAGGCCTGTTCAGCACCCTGATGGATTTGCCTGTTTATACCACAGGTCGGTACCCGCTGCCAGCGGACCTGTTCAGTATCCCGGCGGGTTAACCTCTTGCACCCATTTTCTATCAGAGGCCCTTGTCCCAATTTCATCTTAAAGATAAAGTTTATGATTTGCTCATGCATAGATGAGTGGGGGAGCAGCTCTGAAAACCATCTAGGAGTGGGATGGTATCAAAATTGGAAGAGTGTTCTTTGTACATGCCTGTAAAGATTTGCCCAAATGAACAACTAACCTTTGCAATTGTATAAAGTGAAAGGCATAAAGTGGCTGCACAAAAATGTATATATAAGTATATGTATTTGATATTATAGAAGCCAATAGATAATAACCAACAGACTGCTCAGTCCTGGAGACCTTTTTCCAAAATGGTTCCTGACAGAAGAATAACTCAATGCCATAGCTGTCATTATTAAAAACAATTTCCTCATTCCATCTAGTGTGAAACCAAGTCAAATGGTCCTAGTAACCCATAAGTTCATAAGTAAAAACCACTTTTGGAAGCTTAAATCACTGATGGGGACAATGCCAGGTGGAAAAGTACTCATCTGAATAAAGAGGACAAGTCTGAAAAACCTAGCAGCACACATCTTATTTACTTGATACAGGCATTCCAATCAACCAGTGAAACTCATAAATTAATCCAAATTAACACAGTCTTAAAAATGCTTTGCAAAAATAATCAAAGGCTGAAATAGGGGTAGTAACGGAAAGACTTCCCTTATGCTTTCAAAACATCTTGAGCCTTACTGACAAGAATATCTGCATCCTTCCCCCATGCCAAGCCTTTTGCATGTCCTCATGCAAACGAATTCACCTCTGTAAAACTGACATGGTAATAGAATGTTAACAGTCCCAAAAATTGTCCATCTTGATTAATAGGAACTGCTGAGAAGAGCCCCTGTACTCTGAGCATAGTCTAGCAACTCATCCATTCATCACTTAGATAGAAAATCTTCAATCATTTCTTATTCGAGTTGATGCTCTTTTTATTTGCAGAAAACATAAACTATCTAAAGGTGCTATCTTTTATTCACTACCCTACCTACCTACTTAAAGAAATGAAACATTTCTTTAAGTATAGGCAAATAACCAATGTAGCCACCGTCTTAGCAGAATCATCAATAAATTCATGCCCTTTGATAGAATATATAGATGCATAATTACCAAGGCATGCTGAGCAAGCAACACCGGTTGCTTGATGTCCAAGAATTGCTGAAGAAGAAGATTATATGAAGGCTGTAAAATAGATTGAAACCAATGGTCAATATGATTATGCATACCATGTTCTTTCTCAGCTGGATTGTCTAACTGTTCATTGTTCTCTGCAGGTTGGCAAAGGTGTTCCATCAGAACCACTGAATCAACTGATTCCTCCTCCATCTCTTGAGCTGCAGAGATCTCTTCAAGTTCCTGCAAGATGCACGAAAGCTCCTGCAACAATCTCTTCTTTCATTCATTCAATCTTGGATCCATTAGCTGATTTTTATGATTTTTTTCTTTTGTTATAGGGGGTTTGCTAAAAACTTTGAAAGTCACACCAACTGATAATAACTCTAAAACCCACACTAGCTTGAAATAAAATGAAATGCACTCTTGCTGAAAGGAAAATTGCCTCTACTGAATCAAATGCACACCCTCAACTGCTAAATCAAATCTAACACTGCTGAAATGAAGACTCTGCTGCTGTTGAATAAAATCTACTGAAATGAAAACTTCTCTACTACTGAATGTAATCTAACACTGCTGAAAGAAACCACTTGCACACTAATGAAATCAAATCTGATCTAGCTAAAAATGAAAGCACACCTACATCCACTCTCCAATCCTTTTTAGTACCTCCCCGGCAACGGCGCCAAAATGTTGAGCTAAATATATAACATATTAATCAACATCTAATTGTCAACCCGGGAAGGTAGACTTAGAGGAACCAGCACAGGAAATGCAGGGTTGAAGAGGGAGTTAAAAGAATGTGAAAATACTTTCTGAACATGAAAGGAATTTGCTGAAAAGAAGCTACTGTAATCTACTCTGTTCTGCACTCTGTTCTGTACTCTATCTGTTCTGCACTCTGTTCTGTACTCTATCTGTTCTGCACTAATTTCATAAAAGTGTTCTGCACTAATTAAAAATGACCATATGCATATAAAAGATCCACTAAACATTGATGACTGCAAACGATTATGTTTCTGCTACTTATCACTCCACATAACTCAGCAAACTCTACTTTATAATGAAATGAAAAACCCTCTATTGCAGTCGAATGAAACTAGTTCCGAACTATTACTTCTGCAGTATGAAATAGATAAACTGAAAACTGGAATCGATGGCTGAAAGATAACATTTGCACTTGAATCTAAATCCTCTGTTGCAAACGAATGAAACTGCTACTATTCCTGTTCCGAGATTAAATGAAATGCTACTAATGAAATGTTGCTTCTGTAAACGAAATGAAATGCTGATAATAAATCTCTGCTAGAGGATAGCGTTCAAATCTAAAGTAAATGCAATTCATATGGGTCTGTTTCCATCGAAGGGGGCCCTGCCTTAGTTGTCAACAGATTGATTCTTTTAATCAACGCATTCTGAAGAAATCACTAACTTACAACAAACTCATAATACTAGAAATAAAATGAACGAACAGCTTTTTAATTAATAAGAAACAGGAGCATTACAACTGATTACGATTTCCCCCATTCGGCTCTATTCATCTCTGATGCAGAGCTTGTATTAATTACAAATCTCCTCTACATAACTCCACTACAGGGCGTTACTACATTCCTCCACTACAGGGCGTTAATCTATTACCAATCTCTGTCCAGCTCTTATGCAGAGCGCCCCATCTATTATTAATCTCCATCTCAAGCTTATTTATACATGAACAGACGAACAAGATCCATCCCAAAATTCAGAAATTCGAGCAACTACCCAGAAAACGGCCAACACCAAATCGGGCAAAACCTTGTCTGTTCCGGAAGGGATTTCTCCACATTCGTTCAGAAATTCTGAAAACTGCTCGTTGTTAGGGGTAAATGGGGCCATTTGTGAAGTGGGTTTCGAACCGTTTTGAAAAATTCCCAACCGTTTGTTCAGAAATTGAGCCCGAAATCAGGGTCCTGATCAAGGACGGAAATGCCATTTTGAGCTAATGACATCCTCAGAACAGCACTGGATAACTGCACCTGCGTCCTGGAGGTGATTGGAAATCAAACAAGATGTTATCCTGAGCAATAAAATCCCCCAAATCTCTGGTTCAGCCAACATAGATCTTCTTTGGAGCGCCGGGACAAGCGTTGGGCCAAATAACCAAAAGACTCCTGCATAAAAGAAATAAAGACTCATTAATTGACCCATTATTAAATGAAAACTAAAGGTTCCATTATATACATAAAACAAAGCAAAATAATAAATAAACAATTAAAAAGTCACTTACCAAAGCTCCTAGCAATGTTGCTCTTCAAAAGGCATAACCATACACAAAACAACACTAAATAAAGCTGATGATTACTTGGTTTCATGAGACTTAAACTAGAAAATATTGTGCTGAACAGTCAAAATAGGAGGCCAACAGTTTTTAAAAAGACAAACGATGTAGAGATGGGATGGGAGTTGAATCTCGAGGGAGGGTAGCCTCTTCCTATTGGGAAATTCCTACAGGAGTCTGGAAAAGGCGATCTATTCGAGAAGAATTGATTTGGCGTGATGGGGAGAAACTCGCTGAAAAGAAAAAGGGGGATGCTCGGCAACAGAAGGGAAGGTAAGGAAGACCATCTGGGCGATTAACCTCTGCGAGAAGGGGGAAGGAAAAGAAAGGTTAGCATTTCAGCTTGTAAGGTATGAGTACCCTGTAAGCCATGTCGATACTCCGTTTTCGTTATACAACTAGAGATAATGCCCTTTTTTATTTCCTACATATCGTATTTCTGTATGGAGTCTTGACAGAGAGTTACTGTAGTGAATTACCTTTGTTAAGAAGTCGATTCTCTGCGTAATGTCCAGCTCAAACGAGATCTCCGTGTAGAATAGAAATTATGCATTTTTTGCTGGAAATTACTGCTGTTTCTTTCTGGTGCCAGATCGACGAGTTCTCTGCATAGGGTTACTCCTTTTACTACTTTGCATGCTTATTGTTGAAATCCGTATGATCCAGGGGTGTCTGAGTTAGTCTCGAACCAGTGGTAGTTATATTTCCCTCTGAATCTTGAACTGTTTGTTAACATGAGAAAAATCCCCTATTTTTTTTTTATGTGCTTCCATTTGCGAAGTAACTGCTTGAAGGTGTTCATTAACTTGCTAACAATCTGGAACTAGCTGGAACGCTGCCAATTTTTGTGCCTGAAAATATGGAAGAAAACCATTTACGTTGATCTGAAACTAATCGGCTGCCTCCGGATACTCTGCGAGATCTCCGCGTCGCGGTTCTTTATTGCTGAATTGAAAAACGGTTCAATAATAGTGGATTGCCGAACTAGGAAAACGTAGTCACTGTTCAATCGTAGATCTCTGAAGATTTTTGAATCGAAAACATATCACGTCATTCCTTGGTATTGTCGTGAGTTGTCCAGGGCAGAATCCCTCTCCCTATGACGGCCAACAACTAGTATAAATAGTTTCCTTATCTCTGTAGTAGTTTTAGCAGTAGGGGTAAATTCTTATGTCTGGAAAACGCAAATACATATTCTACAACGTTATCCCGGTGCTAATTGATTTGGGAAATCATTCTCTTTTAGTCGGGGTAGTTGTGTTAAGAGGGGGAGCAACTATGCATAAACTAGAAATAGCCCAGCGATTGTAATCTCTGTGGATTACAGAGTTACCCTAATATGTTCAATATCTCTTCTTATTATTATCTCTGTGGAATAGAGATAGGGTTCATTTTTTTAAAAATATTGCCTCTGTTAATGGAAAACGTAGCGTAGGTAAGAAGTATGAGAGCTGATCTTTCCTCAGCTCTATATCGAGGCTGCCCCGATGTCGGAACGCCTTGTGTTCTTCGATATTTTGTATTCTAGTCTTTTAACTACTAGAGATTTTGATGTGCGTGTGTTTATTGACTTCCTACATTTGCGTTTGACTTCAAATTTATTACTGTATAAATATGGAATGAAACCCGATAAACCATGTTATTTACAGAGTACGACAATAGTATGATATATTCCTCCAGATTACGATCCTTGCATCTAGGGTTTGATATTCATTGGTTAGAAGCATTGTTACCATTCAAATCCTTTCCTGTAGATCTGCTTAGAGCATTACGTGTTGATAGAAGGATTGATGCCTCTTGTTCTTTTTCTGTATTGATAATCTCCGCAAGTGGAAATGCCGGTATGCCTGCCGAAAATATTGTATTGATTCATGACATCGGTCCAAATAATGTAATATTTGGTTAATAATATATTTATTGGTTACTAGGCTTTATTTGTCTAAATCTCCGTACAATGAAACGTATATGGGGTATTAATAGTGTGCTATTAAAATATTTCATACTTTTTGTATGTTGAAACATTCCTTGTGAGCTCGTTGATTGGGAATGGAACGACGAGGTAGAGAGTTGAACTTTTGGGAGAAACTAGGTTGAGAGATTTGTTTTATATATATGGAGATTATGTAAGGAATTATACAAGTCTGAAACTATGTTAAGAGATTTTATGGGTCTGAAATAGTGCGCAATTTGTCTGCTCTATTTATGTTATTATTTATAGGCATGTCCCTGAAATTATGTATTTTAAAGTGTATAGGTGTATTAAATAGAGATGGGATTCTGTACTTATTGGAGTTAGGGATGGATGTCTTAATAATGCTTCGGGAGGAAGCATTGAGAAAGTGTAATATTGCAACAGTTGAGTTGCTGGTTGTGAACCATGTTGGTGAATAATAAAAAGATATGAGTCTCTTTGGTGGACGTAGCCCCTTCTGGGTGAACCACGTGAAATATCGTCTCCTTCTTGTATGAACATGATGGTTGGTTGTGTCCAGTGATTCTTGGTAACATGTTGTTTATGTTAATTGCCATGAAAATGTACTATTGTCAATGTTTTTAATTGATTATGAAAATGTATTCTGGTCTAGAATGTTTCATAGGAAAAACTGATGACGCATGATGAATGTTTCTATTTAATTAATCGCTATTTTCTCATGGAAGAATGTTAGGAAATTTTAAATTCATTACTTTAGTAACTCACATATTTGGGTATGTGATTTATCTTTATTATGTGCTGTGAAAATATTTTTTTTCAAATTCACTAAATTCTAACATATTTATTTGGGAGATGTTACATATGGTATCAGAGCACAGGTTGCAAACACTCGGGCATAGTTGGGCTCAGTTGAGGAAATAATATAAGCTGGTGAAGGGCACTCCATCGATAAGACGCAAACAAAGGATTTATGTTCCAAAGAATCAGCAAGAGGTAATCGACAAGATGTTTTTTTTTTTTTTTCGCAAGTAAGTATGCTCCACTTGTTGAAGCATTCTAAAGGAAAAAGCATTGTCGTTATGTGAGCATTTATATGTTTCCTTACGAAGTTGAATGATCTTCTATTAATAAATACTAGAGGATGAATATCTCCTCATGCTATACAATTAGTTTCAGTAAATGATAAGAAAGTATTCTTTAAAAATGATTAAAATAGTTGGACTATGTTCCTATCTTTATCTTGGTGATCTTGTTAAATATTTTCATATACATTTGATCATAATGATAGTAATGAGAATCATAGGAACATTTGCATGTTCAAAAGTTTATAAGGGTTGTATAAACATAATTAGGATTATTTACCTAATGAAAGATGTACACTCATATATGGTCGATTGATGCCATTGGTAGGGCTTTAGTACATATATGAATCAAGTCATAGAAATTCATCATAGGTACTTGATTGCTTCAATTATATTTTATGAGGATTAGAAAAGTTCTGGGCTTGGAAATGTGACTATACAAAAGAAGACAGGATAGCAAACATATTGAATCATAAGGATTGAATGGATGATGGTTAGGACATATAAAGATATGTATATATAGGTTGAAGTTGAAGCACTCTGAAAGGTTTATATAGTATGTGAATTATGAAAGGGTGTATGGTACAATTAGGTCATTATAAGAAGGATTAGAAAATTGTTGTGAATTACCTAGTTATTGATTTAACGCACTTATGTTGGGATGATTGTATTAAGTATGTACACGAGATTGTAGGGTGGAGGTGACCCTTATCCTGTTAGAAAAATACATAAATTGTACTAAGGGAGTAAGTCCTGAAATTCCCTATGTAGGCTATCTGTTATGTAGAAAGAAAATTTTCATTTTGTTAACGATCTCGGAGTTGGAATAATAGACGTCTTACATTGGAGGATTGATCGAAAGACGAATAGGAGAATTGACAAAATATTATTGAGGGAGTTATATTGATCTTAACCTTGATAAGTAGAAGGTATGGAAGATGTTCGTACTTTATATTGGATGATTATAGGCGATGGTTCCAATATAGAATGTTAAGTTATGTGTTCTTACTTCTATGCTTTATTTTACTTACGAAACAGATGATATGGTAGATAAGATGGTTAATATTGAATACACAATAGATCTTCATAGTTATTGTATGTGATGATCTCACATCCAAGAGGAAATACTATACAAACAATAGATGGTTAGAAGAGTTGTATGAATGATTAGTAAAGGGTCATCCTTTGGGAAAAAGGTTGAAAGGTAGAGGAATTAACTTTATTTTGTTAAATAGACGTTCTACTGTGTGAAATTTTCTATGACTAGGAAATTGTTGTACTTATTATCTCTTTGGCGCATGGGATTGTATAGAATAAGGAAGTATAAATCTGTGACACGGGAACACGCTTGTACCCTTGCTTGTAGTTTTAGAAGGGATGATGGTTATAATAGAAGTATACATGTGTATGCTAATTAGTCAATAGGATGCATATGATGAAACTGTAGGATTCCATTTATATATATATATTCTATCTCGGCGATCCTTACTAAGAATGTTGGGATACTGGGAGTGGTTGACAGAAGGATTATACTTTTATGTGATTAAGAATTATGTTATATGCATGGATGATGTATATGTTCTTATGATGTTGAAGGGATTACTAATGTGTGTTAATACAAGTACAACATACACCTTGGCATATGAGTCCATACAATAAAGTGATATGCAGTCTCCTTCATAAAGGTATGTGACTATCTTTATGAAACTATACAAGTATATATGAAGACGATTTATTGTTACTTACATGATGTTGGCATGTGCAAGAAAAGTCGTATAAGTAAATGGGTGCTGGACACAGTTAAAGTTAAGGATTGAGGTGAACTGAATGTAATGTCCATAGGAAGAATGTATTTCAAGGCATTATGTAATCCTATTAATTAAGCCAATGATGTTCATTTTAGATGATGATCTTTTATTTTTATGCATAGGGGAAGGATCTTCTTACAAATATTTTATCTTGTTACTAACAGGTGAATTTGGCTGATGGTCAAAATTTTGTGCAGCTTGTGGAAAGACAAGAGCATGAATATTATCCAAGGTAAAATAAGGGGGTGAGGATTTAGAACCCACATCACAACTGTTATTTATTCTTGTGATTTTGATAACTATTGTTGAATGAAGAACTAGAACTAAACTCGTCAGAGTAATCGTAAGGTTACGAAATGTAATATGATGAAATAATCGATAATTTTGAAAGAGATTTTCCGGGACTCAAGCGAGAAGGATTGAGGGGAATTATGTAAGAGTGCGTTAAGGGCACTAAAACACTCCCTAGAAATCAGGGAGTTGATAGCCACCATGATTCTCAAATGAATCAACAGGTTGTAAAGACCTAGGCAAAACTATAACAAAATGCATATGCGGGAGGCAGGACGCTGCTTAGTATGCATGGGAGAAAGTATTGCTGTGTGAGCACTGTGGTGTTAGGCAAGAAATCTCCGAAGATATTGCTGTGTGAGCACTGTGGTGTTAGGCAAGAAATCTCCGAAAGTATTGTTGTGTGAGAACTATGGTGTTAGGAAAGAAATCTCCGAAAGGATTGCTGCGTGAACACTGTGGTGTTAGGCAAGAATTTCCTGGATCAACTGATTGATGTGTTGATTAATTAAACAATCTACAATTCTTAGAGCACTGGATTTAAGTGTGTTTGTGATAATGGGTTACAAATGATAGATTGCATTAAAGAGATCATGATTTGTGTTTTTGAGTTGGATAATCAACCAAGTGTTGTTGAAAGATGGTGTTAGGATATGACCAATATTAATTATTTGTATTATAGACTAACGGATGCCTTCAATTGTGAGAGTTATGAATGCTTGAGTAAGCAAGATTTTTCTCACGAATAAGGATGAATGATAAATGTTAAAACGTTTACTGTTTGAATTATTGTGAAGTATATGATGCTGACCTATGAATGAAGAGGTGTCTACCTCAAGTTGAGGACTAGCTTAAAATTCCAACATGATTAGAGGACAATGACATTGTACGAAAGGATTATGAAGAACAAAACAACATGGGGAAATCAGGAAAGTTGAAGAAGGTTAGGATAGAGAAGAGAAAGCAAACCAAAGATAACTCGAGGACCAAAGAAGAACTGTTGTATAAATGAACACCAAGGACGGTGTTATTATTAATGGGGAAAGGATGTAACATCCCACTTTTTATACCCTATTATTTTGTAAATTGTAAACGGTTTCTGGTGAGGAGCTCAAGGCCAAGGCCCCACCAGCAAACCTTGTGAAGTTATGTGGTTTAAATTCTTAATTTGCAAACCTATGAGACATAAGACCATGACGTAACTTAACGATGGGTAACGAAACCCACTTTGGGGGGAAGAAGCAAAATGTTTAGTAAGCCATAACTTCGATACCGTAGTCTTACCTATCGTCATAATTATGGCAGTGTTAGGTTAAGGTTCGTCCCTATAGGGAATTCCTATTTCGCCATAATTATCCAACTAAGACACTATAACCTAGTTATCTAATTCTTATATGTTTAAGCCATGATAGTGGAGATTACTTTCATATTAATCTCGACAT
Source organism: Larix kaempferi (assembly GCA_027924585.1). Taxonomy (NCBI): domain Eukaryota; kingdom Viridiplantae; phylum Streptophyta; class Pinopsida; order Pinales; family Pinaceae; genus Larix; species Larix kaempferi. The sequence goes on along the minus strand of BSBM01000047.1, from coordinate 18,919,792 downwards.
AAAATGTCGAAGAGTTAGCTATAAAGTTAGAGTAAAAATGATTATGGTATCAAAGTCTAAGGAATTAGTTTTCACCTTAAAAATATAGAGGAAGATACCATGATATACTTTGACTTATATATATATATTGTGATATATATAAATATAAATATATATATATATATATTTAAGATGAACTAAACAAATACTAAGAATAAGAATTAGAGAAGTATTTTGTTTGGAGCCCTTTAAAAGGAACTTGAAGGCCTAGTGAATAAACGTAAAAAGGGTTGTCTCCACTACTATTGGGTAGTGAATAAACACCACTACGGTTGTTTAAATCTAGAGTTTCCTCGTGGCTGCCACTGATCAGGTCTTACCTTAATTGTCGGGGTAGAACTACACTTGGCACAAGGATTTTGTTAGAACCAAGGTAGACTCTTCATATAAATATTGGGGGCGGGCGCACCTGCAGAGGGGGTTCACTTTTCTCCTTACATTGTTTTTATCAAAAAGTATGGACGGAGATATTTGAGTTATGCTTTTATTTTGGGGAATTTCGACGGGGGTTTTTAAAAAGACAAACGATGTAGAGATGGGATGGGAGTTGAATCTCGAGGGAGGGTAGCCTCTTCTTATTGGGAAATTCCTACAGGAGTCTGGAAAAGGCGATCTATTCGAGAAGAATTGATTTGGCGTGATGGGGAGAAACTCGCTGAAAAGAAAAAGGGGGATGCTCGGCAACAGAACGGAAGGTAAGGAAGACCATCTCGGCGATTAACCTCTGCGAGAAGGGGGAAGGAAAAGAAAGGTTAGCATTTCAGCTTGTAAGGTATGAGTACCCTGTAAGCCATGTCGATACTCCGTTTTCGTTATACAACTAGAGATAATGCCCTTTTTTCTTTACTACGTATCGTATTTCTGTATGGAGTCTCGACAGAGAGTTACTGTAGTGAATTACCTTTGTTAAGAAGTCGATTCTCTGCGTAATGTCCAGCTCAAACGAGATCTCCGTGTAGAATAGAAATTATGCATTTTTCACTGGAAATTACTGCTGTTTCTTTCCGGTGCCAGATCGACGAGTTCTCTGCATAGGGTTACTCCTTTTACTACTTTGCATGCTTATTGTTGAAATCCGTATGATCCAGGGGTGTCTGAGTTAGTCTCGAACCAGTGGTAGTTATATTTTCCTCTGAATCTTGAACTGTTTGTTAACATGAGAAAAATCCCCTGTTTTTTTTTTATGTGCTTCCATTTGCGAAGTAACTGCTTGAAGGTGTTCATTAACTTGCTAACAATCTGGAACTAGCTGGAACGCTGCCAATTTTTGTGCCTGAAAATATGGAAGAAAACCTCTTACGTTGATCTGAAACTAATTGGCTACCTCTGGATACTCTGCGAGATCTCCGTGTCGCGGTTCTTTATTGCTGAATTGAAAAACGGTTCAATCATAGTGGATTGCCGAACTAGGAAAATGTAGTCACTGTTCAATCGTAGATCTCTAAAGATTTTTGAATCGAAAACATAGCAGGTCATTCCTTGGTATTGTCGTGAGTTGTCCAGGGTAGAATCCCTCTCCCTATGATGGCCAACAACTAGTATAAATAGTTTCCTTATCTCTGTAGTAGTTTTAGCAGTAGGGGTAAATTCCTATGTCTGGAAAACGCAAATACATATTCTGCAGCCTTATCCCGGTGCTAATTGATTTGGGAAATCATTCTCTTTTAGTCGGGGTAGTTGTGTTAAGAGGGGGAGCAACTATGCATAAACTAGAAATAGCCCAGCGATTGTAATCTCTGTGGATTACAAAGTTACCCTAATATGTTCAATATCTTTGCTTATTATTATCTCTGTGGAATAGAGATAGGGTTCATTTATTTAAAAATATTGCCTCTGTTAATGGAAAATGTAGCGTAGGTAAGAAGTATGAGAGATGATCTTTCCTCAGCTCTATATCGAGGCTGCCCCGATCTCGGAACGCCTTGTGTTCTTCGATATTTTGTATTCTAGTCTTTTAACTACCGGAGATTTTGATGTGCATGTGTTTATTGACTTCCTACGTTTGCGTTTGACTTCAGATTTATTACTGTATAAATATGGAATGAAACCCGATAAACCATGTTATTTACAGAGTACGACAATAGTATGATATATTCCTCCAGATTACGATCCTTGCATCTAGGGTTTGATATTCATTGGTTAGAAGCATTGTTACCATTCAAATCCTTTCCTGTAGATCTGCTTAGAGCATTACGTGTTGATAGAAGGCCTGATGCCTCTTGTTCTTTTTCTGTATTGATAATCTCCGCAAGTGGAAATGCCGCTATGCCTGCCGAAAATATTGTATTGATTCATGACATCGGTCCAAATAATGTAATATTTGGTTAATAATATATTTATTGGTTACTAGGCTTTATGTGTCTCAATCTCTGTACAATGAAACGTATATGGGGTATTAATAGTGTGATATTAAAATATTTCATACTTTTTGTATGTTGAAACATTCCTTGTGAGCTCGTTGATTGGGAATGGAACGACGAGGTAGAGAGTTGAACTTTTGGGAGAAACTAGGTTGAGAGATTTGTTTTATAGATCTGGAGATTATGTAAGGAATTATACAAGTCTGAAACTATGTTAAGAGATTTTATGGGTCTGAAATAGTGCGCAATTTGTCTGCTCTATTTATGTTATTATTTATAGGCATGTCCCTGAAAGTATGTATTTTAAAGTGTATAGGTGTATTAAATAGAGATGGGATTCTGTACTTATTGGAGTTAGGGATGGATGTATTAATAATGCTTCGGGAGGAAGCATTGAGAAAGTGTAATATTGCAATAGTTGAGTTGCTGGTTGTGAACCATGTTGGTGAATAATAAAAAGATATGAGTCTCTTTGGTGGACGTAGCCCCTTCTGGGTGAACCACGTGAAATATCGTCTCCTTCTTGTATGAACATGATGGTTGGTTGTGTCCAGTGATTCTTGGTAACATGTTGTTTATGTTAATTGCCATGAAAATGTACTATTGTCAATGTTTTTAATTGATTATGAAAATGTATTCTGGTCTAGAATGTTTCATAGGAAAAACTGATGACGCATGATGAATGTTTCTATTTAATTAATCGCTATTTTCTCATGGAAGAATGTTAGGAAATTTTAAATTCATTACTTTAGTAACTCACATATTTGGGTATGTGATTTATCTTTATTATGTGCTGTGAAAAGAATTTTTTTCAAATTCACTAAATTCTAACATATTTATTTGGGAGATGTTACACTATCTATCATCAAGTACTATGGGAACTATCATGTTAAACAAGGGAATCCAACATGCAAGAGAGAGACCTAGAGGTACCTAACCTAGCCACCTATCCAAGCTTACCAATACCTTGTCCAAAGAGTTGGGCCTTGTACTTAATGTTTAAAAGAAGTATTATGGTATATACATAAATAAATCAAGAGGTTGCCATAACTAAACTATTGAATAATTAGATTTAATTATTCTTATGAAAATAACATGCATAAAGGTTATGCATAAGATAACTCTCAAGTGGTTATTATTATTAATATTATTAATAATAATATTGTTATTATTGTCTTAAAAGAAAATATTACTTATATAAATAACATGCATAAAGGCTATGCATAGGATAAGTCTCATGATTGTTATTACTATTAACATTATTAATAGTATTATTATTTTATTATTATGAGTTAACTTAAGTTACATATAATTGTAACAAAATAAAGATCCTAGATGAACTAGGAGTAAATAGTTAGTAAAATATCTTTTAAAGATATTATAATTTAAATTAAATTAAATAAAAAACTAAATATTATTATTCAAACAACTATATTCCAAACAAAACCCACCTGTATAAAGAAGGGTGGATCCCAAGAGAAGGGCATCTTCTTTTTATTATCATTCTCTTATGAATAGAAGGGAATTACTCTGCAGAATTGAAGCAACCTACTATACTTCCAGATCTGATTCAGTAGCTTATCATAGGGCCTCTACTTCTCTTATTGCATGTTAGAACCAGCTCGGGGGGATCCAGTTAGAATCAAGAATGGTCTAAGGGTCATGGTTGGGAGGAACATGGTAGTCCCAAAGTTATTCAGTTAAATATCATCCTATAGGTAAGCTAGGTCCATACATTTTTCATTAACTAGTGTTTGAGTGTGCAGGTTTTGCAAGGGAAGATCAAGCTTCAAGAACCAGGTATGAACTACAAATTTCCATACTGTTTAATTTTCTTAGAAATTTAAAATATAAATTATTATACAGCATTCATGTTTCTATACATTAAGTTGTTATTTCTTTCCCTTTATAGAGCAAGGGCCAATTGGCATGGGCTCTCCGGGATTGCATTTTTAGGATAATTTTCCGTTTAATGTTTTATATTTGATTTAAGCTTCTTTCCTAAATGCTTCAAGGATCTAGCAGGTCTAGCCTAGATAGCTTGTGCTAGATACCTATATTGGTAGAACTACTATTGTCAAAACTATTATTTAGAAATGTCGATACCCGTAACCTCCACTCAAAATGAAACCACACTATTCTTTTGACAAACCTCTTGTTGTACATTTCAATTATTAAATTACAGTAAGCTAGGGTTTAACCTTTTATTCGTTAAATATTCAAAAATCAGGATCATGAGACCAACGATTTACAACGTAGTTTAACTCATTCATTATCCTGGACAATAGAGTTAACGCAGGCCCAGGTTTCGAAAATGCTCATCACACATAGTACTAACAAGATCGTTGAGGTAACCAAACCTTCATCTTAAAGAAAACACCCACTGTACATTTACTTTCCCAAGTCAAATAACTACCAACACGTATCACCTAGTTAGGGTTTTCATCCTTTCCAAGGAAGGTTTAGCGTTCAGTTTACAAAATAGGACCCACAAAAGTTTCCATACAACCAACCTTAGTTAAACTCAGAAATAAACAAAAGAAGAATAATGAAGGTCAGGACATCAAAACTCTTTCCCATCACGACTGGCTATCCAGGGTTTTTAGTTTCCCTTTGGCAGTATTATCAGATCTAAATCCCAGACTCAGACGAAACCCCAATATCACAGCATAGAAATCAAACATTTACCTCAGCATTAGCATTCATTCATTCGTTTTGGAATTCACGACATCTTGGGGTCAAACCCTGTCTCATGGGATTTCCTTTAAAAAAAAAAAGAGACAAACTATAGAGATTATCTTGAAAAGCTTAGCCACATCATAAATTATGAACTGAAAATGCAGAGCAAATGCATTACAGGAGTAAGACGATTTTTGTATGCCTTTACAAGAATAAATATTTCACCTAACATCTCCAGATTTATCACAGTGTTTATTCAAACTAAACTGCAGTAAAATCCATCCCAGATATTGAAAACAAAGAGGACAGTCCTATGCCCATAAACATCTATTTCAACGATTTACGTTTTGATATAAAAAAATCCCCTTCCCAGCAGTCAGAACTCCCAAACTTATCAAATACATTCGAAATATTTTAATAGAGTCATCACCCTTTTTATGGAAAGGAAACACAAGCAAATCTCGGACTAGTTTTATAAACCAAGAAACATCAAATGCTTATCCATTTCACATTCATCATTTTCAACAATATTAACACCGAACAAAATCTCAATCATTACGACTTGCTCAGAGAAATGAGATAAGGGTTTTTCATTCCAACAGTAAACAACATATATTACAAATCATGACATCCTTTAAAAGACCCTTTGTAAACCATTAAAAGATTATACAACCATGGAGTGCTAAAAAGGCCAGACCAGCACTCTCCAAAACCAAAATAGCCATATAGTCTACCACTCAGCCAAAACATTGAGGTTAGAACATAGAACATGCTACAGGGTGCAGCCACCCATCTCTTTTATAAACAAACAAATCCATAACTCCAACAGACCTTCGTAGTACTTAAACCCAGCAACCAACATTATGATTTGAAGGGAAGGAGGGGGCCACGAAATCCCAGACTTACCACTCATTCGCTATAGCCATGATACCCAGGTTAAGTTAGAGCTGCTGCCATTAGCTCCCCTGCAAACACAAGCCAAGCCATGATCAAGTATCAACACCACAAACTGTGATGAAATAATAGAAATGATGGAAGTAAGGTGTTGGCATTTGAACACTTACCCCGAAGAAGTCAATGGTAGCACTAGGGTGCAGAACGAAGTTGGCCATAAGTGCCTCCAGAGCATGGAGAGTAGATCTCTGCCTCCCCCTTCAGCAAAACTAGAATACGATAAGCAACACTTGGGACATTCGAAACCCCAGGGGTTAGTCCTTCATACCCTAGCTGGATCCCATTCGAAGGACTGCCATAATGCTCCATTAATTCGCTACCAAACATCATTAAGATTTGATTTACAACCCTTTCCATATAGTTGGAGGACTCATTGTATTATTTGCAAAGTGTTATATAAACCATGCATCGGCTTTTACATAGCATTAGGGTGGACACGTTAAAATCCATGTCACTAATCCTACCACATAGAATTAAAATGATATATGCCCAATTCTTTGTATAGTGGCAACTGACACCCTTTAGGCATTTTACAAGTTCTACTTTTGCTCAAACATAAATCGAACCACAGATTCTAGCATAGGTAATGTAGTTGTGAGAGTAGTTAGTCCTTTTAATAGCTCACCTGCAAAAGAACAAGAGAAAGGGATAGACTTTAGAAAATGCTAAGTAAGTTTGGTCATCTTGACCACCAAATCCTATCTCCCTCAGACCATGAAGTCATAAAAGAAAGTACAACCTTCACACAATTACAAACTAGACAAGAAAATAATACATGGCCTCAACTTGTGCAAGGAGGAGCATTTTAAACTAGAAGCAAGTCTGAGATTAGTTATGGAGTCCCAACTGAGCACCAAGACTAGGTTCAACTGAGTACAATACAATAAATCCAATGTAGTTTAAGAAAAACAATTTACCCTCTTTTTACAAATGATTGTGCAAAGCCTTTTACATGAATCTTATATTTTAAACCCCAGTGCTGAAGTTAATTTGATAACACATGTACCAAATTGTAGATATTTAATCACAAGCGAAAACAATTTAATTTTTACGTTTTAGGGACATTACAATGAGAAAACCCTAATACACAAGCTCATGAGGAAACCCTAAAATAAGAGTTTCCTTCTCCTTCATGTGCAACTCCAAGAGGACAAATACAAGACATGAAGTGTCTTACAAATGAAGAACATCAACATTTATTGTTCATGTTGATTGAGTAAGGTCACTGTATTTATCGATTGCACTTTATTTCTCGAATCCCAAGGTAACATTTGTTCCTTTCACCAATGTTGCTTTGAGCACTTGTATGTATTTACTCATATGTAGTGTTGAATCTAATTGTACAATCAAATATTGGGCGTTGATGAAATGTGTAGCATGTATTGCACTTAGTTTTATTAAATTACACTTGAATATTGACTTGACTAGTAATTTAATCATCCAAACTCACAAATTTTAATTAGATATATCCAATTAGTGTGCATGAGTGAGTTCATTGAAACCTTGAAATACATTGTATTGCACTTAGTTTTATTAAATTACACGAGCAAGAACTTTGACTTAACTTGTAATGATCATCCAAAATCACAATTTTTAATTAGATATCCAATTAGTGTGCATGTAGTGAGTTCGTTGAAACCTTTAAATATAATAGTTTCTTCTTTTGACATAGTGCATTCATAAGTAATAGATAATCCACACAAATCAACACAAAAGATTGAAGCAAGAACATGTGGAAACCGAAGAACAAATACAAAGTAAAATGTAACATTCATTTATAAGTGAAATGTCAATGTACATGTCTCCAAAAGTACATGTATCCAAAAGTATCCAAAATTACATGTATCCAAAACTATCCGAAAGTACATATATCCAAAACTATCCAAGTCACATGTACATGTATCCAAAAGTACATATATATCCAAAAGTATCCAAAACTACATGTATCCAAAACTATCCAAGACTATTCAAGCCACATGTACATGTATCCAAATGTACATATATCCCATAAGACACATCAAAACTCAAGCTTTCTCTTGTTCTTTCCCGATGTTGATCCTCTAGGAACATCTCTAGGATCAGTGTGCGTCTCTGGATCCTGCAAATTAAATATCAATTGATAAATTCAACTAACTATGTACTAATACATTATCTCAAGATAGAAATTAAAAAAATTAATGTGTGTCTCACTGATTTATAACAAACACTCACCCACTCCGCTAGACCAATTGGAAGCTTTGATGGTTGGATCACCAATCTCCTCCCCTTCGGAATCAGTCTCTGCAAATAAAAGACCATATCTAAATTAAATCAACAATTATCAACATGTGCATGGAAATTGCATGGAACACTTGGTCACTAATGGACATCTCACCTCAATGAGAGACTGTGACAGAGGGGATTGCGTAGCTTGTGTAGCATATGGAGCTATTGGTTGAACATCCAAAATGGCCGCAACCATGGTCGAACGAGGGGGGGCAGGAATTGCTCCTGCTGCTAGTGGATATAATCACCAAATGTTGAAATAGTCAGACATGCATGAATAAACAATAGACAACAATAATAAACTATGTCTTGATCATGTCGAAATAGTTGTACCTATGTGTGGCTTCTTGTTATTGCAGATGCAGCATTGACTACTGCATCAATGACCCCTGGGGGGTTTGCAATAGACAACTCCAAATCCTGATGCAGTAAACATGGAAATCAAACATTAAAAAAAACAATTTATGCATTGGATTTCAAGTTAACCAACAAATATCATCAAAGGATATACATTACCATGGTATCAAATTGAGTTGTTGGTTGAACATCCAGGATGGTCGTAACCATGGTCAAACTAGGGGGCGAGGAACTGCTCCTATTGCTGGTGGCTACAATCACCAAATGTTGAAATAGTTAGACATACATGAATAAACAATAGAAAACAATAATAAACTATGTAAAGATCATGTTGAAATAGTTACATACCTCTATGTGACTTGTTTCCATTGCAGATGTAGCACTGACTGCTGCATCAACCATCGATGTGAGGTTTGCAATAGAAAATTTTGGTTCCTGATGCAGTAAACATGCAATTCAAACATTAACAAAAACGATTTATGCACTGGATTTCAAGTTAACCAACAAATATCATCAAAGGATATACATTACCATGGTATCAGTAAGTCCATGGTCGTGGGAAGTTGGAGTCTTGCTAGAAGCAGGCCACCGCACATACATATGACCCTTGTTCATGAGTGTCCTAGAAGGAGATACAAATCCAAGCAATGGTCCAGATGTTTTAGTTGGTGCCTACAGTCAACAAGTGTTCATGTAGTTAGACATGCATGATTTAACGAACATACATGTATTTAAAAATGACATTTTTAATTGTTTACATGGAGCCCAGATGTTTCCTCGGACGATACAACCATGGATGCTACCTCCATATTACCTTGCCCCAGTGAAGGATATGCCATCTGCAAGTTTAATAATTTTAAATATTAGACTGTAGATAGAATTAGTGAACTAACATGTAAAGTATGTGGAAACTAACAAATTAACAAGTATTAAAAAACTGAAGTTTTAAAATGTTTACCTCGATGTGAGATACGGCAATGGGTGCTATACAAGAAGGGCCTTCCAACTGGGTAGCATCATGAATCCTTCCACCAATGATGGGATCAGTGTATGGAATGTCATGCCCCCCTATAGAGGCTGGAACATCTGACTCTGGGTCGTTGCTGCCGGCATAAAGCATCAACTACAAGTTCACAAAATTAATATATTAGCTCAAACTATATATATGTGTACAAAGAGGAAAATAAATGAAGAGTTTATGACAATTAACCATCTACATACCTCACTCAAAAACCCACTGAAGGCAGCATCTGAGGAAAGACCATAGCAGGGATGACAACACGATGTGCACTCATGAGGCTCAATACTAGGCTAGGGATGTGCCGATGGTCCTGCACTAGTGGATGGTCCTGCACTAGACAATGGTCCTGCATTGTGACAACCTGGTGTATGTACCACACCAGGAGCAGATGTCCCTCCCTCACCCATATGTTGAACCATAGTGCCATGGCAAACAAATTCCCGTGCCAAACTAAAAAACGCATCATGTGTCTATGGAATAACACGATGTGCAGGTGGGACATCTAACCCAAGCAACTTCCTGTGAGGTGCAGGGATAGGGCGATCAGGGTCTCGAAGCCTCGCATTAGGTCAGTTTTGGGGCATCCCCCCACCGATCCCCTGAAAATACAAGATATCAAAATAGTTTACGTGTTTATGTAACACAAACTCTGCATACATCTTTCGAAGGAAATATAGGGGCATTTCCCTGTTGTTATGTGGTGGCATATCAAAAACCATATACCATATGTCCATATAGATATCAACAAATGGTTGAAATGTGCACCAGTCAATAGAGATATGAGGCCTGTTTGCATTTGGGAATTCCCTCGAACGAGGGTCCCTAAACAATGCAAATATGAGCTCTTTGGATATTTTCAACCTTTTGATTGTAGTGTAGTCTAGTCCATCAACATATTCTTGTCTTTTTCTTTATCTATATGATGTAATATCATATAGTAAATTGCTTGACTGTGAAATAGTGTCAACAATTGCATCCAAAGTGGATGCAAGTGAGAGGCAAATTTTGTCACCACCACTAAAATCCGCACTAATGCCCCTCAAGCGGGCAAGCTCAATGAGTATCTCAGCATTTGTGTCCATAGCCGCAACTGTAATAAAAAAATCAATACGAAAATCATTAGAAACATATACATGGTATATAATGACGTCTCTTCAAAATTGAAAATGTATTAAATCAAACTCAAGCAAGCAATTTAGTGGCATTCGTTTCAAACTTAAAATTAAACATTTAACAATTAAAAAGTAAAATTCGTTCAACTTCTTTCTAGAAGTTAAGGCACTTCTTAACCCTTATTGGTGACTTTTCAATGCACACTTGGGTTTAAACTTCTTAGAATTTAGTACTATTATTTTGACATGTTTTGGCCTTTACGTCCCTTGCAGAAAACAATATTTCCATCAACTTCATAAGCTAACATTAAATTTATTGATTTCAACATATTACGCCTTGTGGTTGGAGGGGAGGACAAAGTGGCATTGAATGAAATGGATATGTAATAGATTGTCCACAATTTGTCTTGCCAATATGATTACATATACTTGAGATGACTATCAATGATTAAGATGTTGAATAATCAATAAGAGATTGTGACTAGAATCACAATAACAACAATGTCAACTTAATAAGATATCACAAGTGGAATATGACAGTGTTATCTCAGAATTATCACATATATTTATTAATGATCCAACTATTATGATATGTGATTGATATGAAAAGATGGTTGATTAGGAGGATGAAGATTAAGTTGAGATAGAACAACTAAATTTAAATGTCACAGTCCTAGGACTGTGACTACATTCAGTTAATGAATAAGTAAGAATAGTATATGACTTGTTAGGCTTAGAAAGATGGTTAAGCTAACATGCACGGGGGCATGTCAGGTGCTAAAACTCAAACCCGTGTCTTAAACACAGTCTTTAAGAGGGATGGAAGTTTAGGATAGATGTAGGGTTAGGACGAAATCCAAGGGAAGAAGGGCCGAGATAGGTAAGAATGTTAGAAGGGTTTCAGGATAGGTTTCTAGGAGTAGTTACTAGGTTAGGGCCACAGGTTTTTTTGAGTGTAGATTAGGATTGTTGGATAAGTAAACGACAGGGGAGATGGAATATTAGTATATGCGAGGCAAGAAAATAGGTGATATAGGGCTGCCACCAATCCTCTAAATATCATTGACTCGATCATGGTTGGGAACACTCTCATGACACACTCTAGGTAGTTCATGGGTGTTCACCATTTCCATTGTTCTATAAACATGGAAACCAACCAAAAGGGACATGGGAAAATGGGGAAATATATTACCCATTGGTTGTAGATGAGCTTAGAGACTCGACATGTAGAAATATATTACCCATTGTTTTTACTATTTAAAAAAATGGTTGATAAACCTAGTGATGCAGGGGCATAGACCATTTGAGTAAAGTCATTTATGACTTTGCTAGGTCAAGTGAACTTAAGGAGACCTAGGGTCTCAAATGTTTCTAATTTGCTTTATTTTGTTGAGAGGTTGAATAAAGAGGTAAGGATACTAGATCCTTTTCCCAATGTAATCGATAGGGTTAGTTGAGCATTTCTAGAATTGTAGCATCTAGTTAGTGATTTGTCAAGTGAGTCACCAGTTAGTTGAGTTAATCATGGATTCTATTCCTTCTTTATAGGATCAAAGAAGCATAATTCGAGTTGTATTTAGTTTAGCTGATGACCTTTAATTAATTATCTTTTTGGTAGCTCAATAGAGCTAGGGTTAGCTTGCATAAGTTTCAAAGATAGAGATTCAAGTGGAACAGGGCTTAGAATTATCAATTCCTTGGAGAAAACCAAAGACAATTTCTCTCTGCAAAATCAATCTCTAAATTGTATGGCAAGCTCAGAAAATTAAATAAGAAACAAAGTGATTTTCTATATGAAGTCATTGAGTTGAATCGACGGTCCCTGAGCGTTGAGTAGATTGATCGAGGGTGTGGATAGGTCAATTAACTAGTTGACGGTATCGATGGTGGAGATCAAATGTAATTTAGATCGACGATTCCATAGCCACATCGCAGTCAGAACTACATGATGGTTATGAACTCTTCAATGGTGTGATGAATACTGGGGTTGTATGGTGGTTTCAGGACGTGTTGACTTGTAATTCAATATCATAGTGAGAAGGTTCGTATATTTCAACTTTTGTTTTCCACTGCGATAAGGCCAAGGGCATAGAGGCTAAGTCATATGCGCAGAGAAAGAGCCAAGTGTCAAGGAAGGTAGAGTTAAAACACAAATGAGGTGGGTGCTATAACCAAGAAGTGCAAATATTTTAGTGGAAAAATGGTGGTGGCTACTAAAACTGAAGGAAGGAATAAAACTAGTCATAGTTACTAGTTTTAAATCTATGTTTATATATATATATATATATATATATATTGTTGATTTATATATAATACACTGGTTTATGTTTAAAAGGGCAGGCCCGAGAGGCACTTTGTTAATGTGTTTTGGCATCTAGTTAAGGGTGCTTAACTAAGAGGCAATGTATAGCTACATACACTTGTGATTAAATTTTGATTATGTTCATGGACAAATGATTGTGATGAAATTTTGAGAAACCAAGTTACTAATTTTTTATGCATTTTTTTCTATTCACGCTTATGCATGCATTTCATCTTGTTATGGCCATTTCCAAGGAAACTTATTTAATTAGTATCATGGGGAAATGGACTTTGAGGGTTGGAAATTTGGGTTTCATGTGGATGGATACATTGTAGAAAGGGAGCAGTTCTATTTTTTTCGATTTTTGGTTGCATTAGGAATTTTTGAGTTCTTGAAAAGGGATTCATTGTAATTATTCACTCATCTTGGTTGAGGGAGATGTGAATTTAATTAGAGATTGGGTTATTTCCAATTTGCTAAATATTACAAAATTAGGTTCTTTTAAACTATAAAAAACAATAAATTAGGTTTAGAATTAACAAAAAAGTGGCATGGGTGAATGAATTACCTGATTAGATGACAATTCACTAGTCAATTTGCCTCCCCTCCAATGAAATCCACCTCCTCCAATACTATAGCGCACAAAATATGCCGTCGTCCAAGATAAAATTCACGTTCCTGATGGTTTTAATGCACTGCGGGTTATCGGGACTATGTATTTAAATTGATTTTAGATTTACAAAACATGTATGTGTTCTATAACTACATAACGCGTATGTGTTATGTTTACCTATCCTACATGTTTAATGACATGTCAGGCTCGGGTTTTACCATACCAAGTGTTATGTAGCAGAAACGCGTTATATTTTTATGTAACGTGATCGTGTTTTCAAAAACTAGGATTACATCTAAAAGGTCCCTCATCTTCTTGCACACACCCCTAAGTCTGCAAATGTTTTCAATAAAATAATATAAGGTCTGTTATAAATACTATGGCATTGTTATTCTATTTATTAGAAGTGATTAAGTTGTTCTAATTTAATTACAGTGTTATGAATAGTTCATAATAGCTCATAATACCTACAGTTAGGTCTGATTAACTTAGTTAAATTCTACTATTTGTACATATGTATTTTACTAATTTTCATTTTATGGTTTAATATTTATTTTGAGAATAGTATTTCTTTTCTTAACATGAACAAAAAATTATAGTAATTATTTTTTTATTTATAATGGAGAAAGCTCCTAAGTTAACCCCTATCATGATAGGAATGGTGTAAACCCTTTGTAGGGTTACCATACCTATGTTCACGATGGGAGCAAGTGAAAACAATTATATATATATAATATATTATAACATCAAATTTCATAAACAAGGAACAATGAAACCCTACATGAGGGCGATACAATATAACTTTAACACAAATAGAGTAGTGAAAATGGAATTACAACGCACCCATAAACAAAGACATCATATATATTAGAAGAACGATGAGACTAAACCATATAAAAACCTTCAAGACATTGTAAATAGAGCCATAATGAAAATAACGATATATATATATATATATCATATAAACCCTGAGATCGATGCTCTGAAGGAAACAAGAAAAATATATAATACAACGAGCTTCTACAGCAAAGCTAGCAAGCTTCGTTAAACCATGTACATTTCATATAAATAGACTGAGATGCTTCGGGAGCACAACATGTCTCTCATTAACCATAATAATCGTGAAAGAAATAAAAAAATGCTTGAAGAACATAATACACGAGGTTGAAACCTCTGTACATATATAATCAACAGAGGAAGAATATAAATTAAATGGAAACCAAAATGCTTTGTATGGGGCATCGATATAAACACAGTAATAGATATAAATGCCAAAAAATAAGACATTCATATATCATTATTACTAGCATTCACCCCGGGAGGGGCAAAATGAATGCCGAGAGGCTAGTCGCTTGTTGGCAGTTGGACGTGAAGGGTGAATTGTGCGGCGAAGTCAGAGGTCAAGGTTGAAGTGTGCGACCAAGTCGTATATGGTCGGTGGTCGCAGGTCGGAGGTGAAGGGTAAGGATTTGTTGAATGAGGGGTTATAATAAAAATCAAGAAACAAAAAACCCATAAGCGCTATAGTCCGAAAGAAATTTTTGGGAATATTAAATTCCGGTGAAGTTCCAACAGCGGAGATGGCTCAAGAAAAGATCGATGGTTGTCATGGATTCTCGCATCGCCAAAAAGCTCGTGTGAAAACCATGGTGAGTGGTTGCGGATACAATACCACTGGAATACGTGGCGCAATGCTATTGTCCTGCATCGACGCGATAGTGGTATCACAAACCACTGAAGCGCCATGCAGAACCGCCAAAAAGTAAAATGTGGAAGCGTGGGCCATGGCACGTGGCGGATGCAAAAATACACAGGAGATGCACCATATATTGATGATGATCGGATGAACGACATGCATTCAAAAAAGATCAAGGGATGAGACCCATCCGCATCAGGGGAAATTCACACTCGATAAGGGAAAGGGTGGTTGCGGTAAACAAACCACCTTCACAGGTGTCACACGATGGTTGATCCGCATGCAGTCAAAACCAAGAAGGAAAACCACTATCTAGGATCGTGGATACCGCCATGGAGAATAAAGGGCACAAGATCTGATGGCTCAAATCATTAATACGTGCGATCAACGGCTAGAAAGAAAATACGTCCAGAAAGCTGTAAGAAAGATAAGCAAAAGAGCTTATATAAAACAAAAGGGTTTTCAAAAATGGCATTTTGTCTATGTGTCACTGTTCTCGGGAGTTTTGAAGACCAGTGGAGATTTCCAGTTACGTCAGAAGGATAAACGACGTGTCTGCATAGGTAGGGTCTCGTGACCTATCTCGCATATTTTAAAGGAATTTGTTTTAGAAAAAAAACAATTTAAATGGAGAGTGTGCATGATATAGACGTTTTTAAAGCCAAAGAAGCCCTAGAAGACAGAGATGGGGATCTTTATGATACCCTAATTAGGTCACCGGTCACTGAAATCAAGATTAAATTGTCTAGGTTGTTAGAAGAAGGTATAGACGTACACAGAGTCCACTAGTCATCCTTGCTAACCTTTTGCCCTAACCAAATCCCATCTTTTCCAAAATTAGTGTTGTGGTGTGTTGATAATTAGTCTCGTGGTGTGTTGCGGATACAATACCACTGGAATACATGGCGCGATGCTATTGTCCCACATCGACGCGATAGTGGTATCACAAACCACTGAAGCGCCATGCGGAACCGCCAAAGAGTAAAATGTGGAAGCGTGGGCCATGGCACGTGGCGGATGCAGAAATACATGGGAGATGCACCATATATTGATGATGATTGGACGGACGACATGCATTAAGAAAAGATCAAGGAATGAGACCCATCCGCATCAGGGGAAATGCACACTCGATAAGGGAAAGGGTGGTTGCGGTAAACAAACCACCTTCACAGGTGTCACGCGATGGTTGATCCGCATGCAGTCGAAACCAAGAAGGAAAACCACTATCTAGGATCGCGGATACCGTCGTGGAGAATAAAGGGTGCAATATTTGATGGCTCAAATCATTAATACGTGCGATCAACGGCTGGAAAGAAAATACGTCTGAAAAGCTGCAAGAAAGATAAGAAAAAGAGCTTATATAAAACAAAAGGGTTTTCAAAAACGACATTTTGTCTATGTGTCGCTGTTCTCGGGAGTTTTGAAGACCAGTGGAGATTTCCAGTTACGTCAAAAAGATAAAGGACATGTCTACACAGGTAGGGTCTGGTGACCTATCTCGCATATTTTAAAGGAATTTGTTTTAAAAAAAACAATTTAAATGGAGAGTGTGCATGATATAGATGTTTTTAAAGCCAAAGAAGCCCTAGAAGACAGAGATGGGGACGTTTACGATACCCTAATTAGGCTACCGATCGCTGAAGTCAAGCTTAAATTGTCTAGGTTGTTAGAAGAAGGTATAGACGTACACAGAGTCCACCAGTCATCCTTGCTAACCTTCTTCCCTGACCAAATCCTGTCTTTTCCATAATTAGTGTCATGGTGTGTTGATAATTATTCCAGAGAAGAAAGGACTGTCTTAGACAGTTGAAAAACCAGATCCGTCTGTAAAATAGACCCCGCTGTCATAATTGAAGCGCTAGAAATAAATTTTTCCCAAACCCTCGAATCTGAAAGTTTTTCCGAAACCTCTGCTATTGAGTTTTATCACCAAGCCCTTCAAGATAGTAGAGAAAAGTTCCTGTCCACATGTCTTAAACCAGAAGCAAGCACTTCAGATATCCCTTACCCTATAGAGGCCACTATATTTGATGAAAATACCCAACTGGTTTTAACCTTGTTAGCTTTGGTCCTAGGTTTCAACACAGACATGTACGTAACTGAGTTTCAATTAATCCTTTTGTATAGAATGAGTAGAGTTCTGCCGGGGATTGATGAAAGTCAAATTCATCAACTTAACTTTGAAGAATTCTTGGCTGAAAAGATCCATTACCAGATAGTTAATTTCCCTACTCTCAAACACTTCAGATTTCAGTCATTCTTGATGAGAATGATCATGATGGCCAATCACAAAGAGCTACAATTCCCTGAGATAGTTTCAAAAAATTTATTGGAGAATCATATGTTTAATTACATAAATTATATGCTCTCATAAATGTGCAGAATGATTTATGGAAAAAGGTTGCCTATATTGCTACCGGAGATGCAGACATGGATGCAATTAAGTACTGAATATGCTATAGGGGATTGGTTCCTGTCAAAAGATAGTACAGTGATCAGGTTATATGGCTTTAAACATAAACCCTACATTTTACCGGCGTTTCTTACCTTAAGGGTTTTCGCCTTGGAATTTATGAGGCATAAACTAATGGTTGAATATAATAATTTCTTGTTTTTCAAACAAGCAACAGATATTAAGTATCCGTTTACACTTGGTCCATTCACAGTGAAGAACAAAAATGCTGCTATTTATATAGAAAAATTATTGAAAGATATGAAATTTGAGACAGACGTGGCCATCGAATATGATCCATTAAACATAATTTCAAAAAGGAGAACGGATCATCTCATCAAAACGCTGGATCATCAGGTGATTGAGGGAATGTATGATAGAGCAAATTGGTTCGACTATAAGTAGACCAAAGAAATCATTCCTGATTCTCAAGAAAAAGAAATGATATTGACAGGTACGATGGTAGAGGCAAAAAGTACGGTGAACACTGCAATGGTGGGGTCTAAAAGGTCTTCACAAGACATAGTTAACATTGAGAGTGAAGAAGCATAAAAAGGGAAAAAGTTAAAAATGGATGAGCAACAAGATCTAATGGCATTTTCAGAAGAGGAAGAAAAAACCAAAATCAAAAGACCAGAGGTCATGGTAAATGAATATAGTATTCAGGAAGCCCCGGTGGAAAAAGATGTAAATAAACCATGTAATATAATGTATGTTTTTAATGAGCATAGTCAAAACAAGCAAGAATCTTCCCGGCAAATGAGTCAATTATTTCCAAAGGTTAAGAGTATATCCAGCACAGAAGTCAGCTGATTTACTAGCATAAATGTTAAAGAAAACTCTCTTAAATTTTCAGTTGTTACCAAAGACAAGATATCAGAAATGAAAGTTGACTTGACAAAAATCAATGCCCTAGATATAATATTATTGCATAGACAAACATAAGAAGTTATATACTCAGATTATTTGGAAGGGATCATAAAAGTTAACAATTTGAAGATTTTAGTAGACAAATTAAATAACCAGTTTAGACAAGAAAAGATAGAAAATAAGTCTCGACAGCAGCAAATAAAAAGATTGCAATCAGATTTGGCAAACAAAGAGGGAGATGAGGTGGCAAATTTACTCAAAGAAAAGGACAGCACAATTCAAACGTTAAAGCAGAGGTTGAAAATCCCAGACGCTTAGCTTATCCAGGGAGCCGAACTGACTGTACTAGAGAAGGAAAAAGAAGAGCTGTCAGATGAAGTGAAAGATATTACTACAAAAATGTTGAAGCTCGCTGAAGAAAAAGTTCATTGGGAAAAAGAGAAGATTTGTTTGGAAGAGCAATTGTAAGAGGTAAAGAAAAAGTTAATAAAATTAGGTCAGCAACATGCATATGCAGGTACAGGTGAAGAGAAAGCTGGAGCAGACAGTCTCTTACAAGCCATGTCCCAGATAAGTCTGAAGGATGTTGAGATTAAAGAATTGAAAACTAGAACACAAAGGCTAAAAGAAGAGAAGGAAACAAAGGATAAGGAAATTGAAACCTTGCAAGCAAAGAATCAAGAATTGTCTGATAACAATAGAAGAATGGCAACCCATATAACAGGATAAGCTACAATGCAGGGTTGTAAGCATATGGTGTGGGATCAGATTATAAAAGAAGTTGAAAAATTGAGACCCTATCTTGATTATATGAAGGTTAAATAAAAAGTGGCCAAAGATGCTTTTGAAAGCTGCAAAGCAACCAGAGAGAATCTGAACAAAAAGCCAAAGGAAATAGCACAAAGAGTAATAAATTTCCTAAATAGTTTGACTGAAGCGGATTTGACAACAATGGATATGAGGAATAGAATTTCAGTCATTACATGGGCTAGAAGAATTTTAGCGAAGTATCCACATATTGAAAATATTGAAGTTAAAGCTGGAGATGTACGAGAGGAAGTAATCATGTTTAAGAATCAATTTGAGAAATTGATAATCAAAGGATTCCCAGCTTTTTGGGATGCAAATCATGAATTGATTTCTCCAAATGAATATAAGAGGTTATTGTTTGGTATAAGAATGAATCACGAAAAGTTTCAGCATTTGGATCATATGCTTACTGGAAAGATTCTAATGGAGAAAATTGTGGAGGACTTTGAAATTTTAAATATGTTGATCTCAATCTGTGAGAATATTCCTCTTGTTTCTTATGCAGGTCACATTGAAATGCGAGTCTTGATAAAGGAAATGACCAGTTATGATCTGCCCACGGCTGACCAATGGAACTATGTGGATAAATATGGAAGACAGAGATATTTTGTTCATACATGAAGATGCATTCAGAAACTCTTGCCAAGTGGCAAAAATGATGTTTTTATTTTAAAAGAAAATTTTGTAATATTGTTTAAAGATTGTTATCTTTCGAGTTAAGACATTTTCAGTTATTAGTTAAAAGAAGCGATTATGTCAAACTTCTTTCGAATTTTGTATAAAAGACAATGAGAATCATTTTTGAAGGGGTTGGAAACTCCTTGAGAGACAATAAGTTTTGAAGTCAAATTTTGAATAAAAAATCCATACGGTGGAAAATACCTATTTTATTGAAGACCAGAGATTCATGTGTTGATCATTTTTACAGTCTGTCTTTTCCCTTATCTCTTCATGTGCATGTCTATTTTCCTTGTTATATCTTCCATTATGTTCTTCTTCTATGCTTAAATGAACGTTTGAAATAGATTGGGATTCATACTGGTTATGCATTGATCTATCGCATTTAAGTATCCATTTATTTCTCTAAAGTTGACAATGGATTCATCCTAGTTTGATGCCTGTTATTGATGGACTGTCATTATTTCTTTCTATGCCACCTGCAAAATCTTATTGACTGTGATATGGTTGCTATCTTGCCTCTGTGAAAATTAATTTGGTATTAAATCACTTGTTGGTACATTAAGTATCTGAAAATTGACTCCATGCCCAATGTTTCTTGTTTCCTTTTCAACCAAGTAAATCATTTTTGAGAAATTTGAGCGTGTTCTATATATTTTTAGCCTTTATATAACTCTTGTGAGAGAGCCCTCTCTGGTGGAAAAAATGGCTAAGTTTTCTACCTAAAGATTGGTTTGAAATAGGTTACCTTAGGTGTTATTCTTTTACAACTGGGGATAAATCTAAGTGCTAACAAGGATTATAATCTAGTTGGGTATTCTCATAAACCTCTAAATTCATGGTTATAACCTTATTAACCTCGGTATTCACAATGAATGAATATAATTTTCGTGGATATGCAGGGTTTGCATTTGCTTGAGTCAAAGACCTAGATAGCAATAGGGTAATCTGCATAACGATTCTCTTAGGTGTTCTGCATCTCTTCTAAAAGTATTTGGAGCTTTGATCCTTATATGAAACTCCACTTTCACAACATTGCCCTAAAAAACAAAGAATTTGGGTTTAAAGAAAGAGGATTCAAACTTGGGGGTCATGGCAGAAGTGTTTGAGATTAAATGCGAGAAGTTGGGGTTGTGGCAAGTTTGGGGTTTTAAACAATTAAGTTAAACAAAAGACAATTTGGTGAATGTTGCAACTTTGCGGATTTCGTTGTACACCCACCAAACTAAATTTTTCCGTGTAGGATATCGAGTTGTAGCATGAAAGTTTTCATTCTAGGAGGACTTACATTTTTTCCATGTTATTGAGGCTGATATGGCGACGATCCTGGGGGTATAAATTGCAGATTTGTGCAGGAATTTACAAGTGATATTTGCGTAGATGTGATTTTAAGATATGGTTATAGTGAATTTTGAGTAATTTCTATTGTTCCAATGGAGTTAAATATTATAAATTATTAAAATTTGAATGAAATTCAATAAATTTGTGTTGTGGGAGTATGGTTTATTTGGCTGAATTTCTATTTTGAAAATACAATAAGCTATAGAACATATAAATTACAGTATTGTGTTTTCCATGTTATTTGCGAAACCCATGAACAATCCATAGAGTGAACATATAGTCTTCGCAGATTAACATACTTAGACAAATGCATTGTGTTTGACTAAAGGTAAAAAATACTGTATAAGTTAACACCCAAATTAATTATAATGTTTTCTGTCTTCGCAAGATTGTAGATTATGGTTGTTGGACCATAACCATTGACTGCAAATAAGATTTCAATGTTATTTTTTGATTTGGTGCTTTTATGTTTGGACAGGTTGGATATGTACATGTGATTTGAAAGAAGCAAAGGCAGTGTAGTAGAGTTTGACCTTGACATATAAGTTTTGTTGCTCTGTACTTTTTACATGATGTTTGGAGACACAAAGCCTATGATAGGAGCATCTCCGCAGTTTTCATGGACTGAGCTATATAGAGCTATTAGGGACACAAATTTCCCAAATGCGAGCATTGAGGAATTATTGGTTTATAAGAATATCAGGAAGTCACACCTCCACAAAGTAGCAACACGGCCTAAGGTATTTCCATGCTCAGAAGTGATAGGTTGGATTATACAGAGGACTAATGCAATGTCTAAAATGATTTCAGACACTACTTGTGAAGGTCTTGGATCCTTCCAGGCAGGTCACTTAGATGCAGCATACAACCTTCCTCATGCTGATGTTATGTTGACTACTCAATGGGTAAGAGAAGCAAATTTTAATTATTTGGAATTTGCTAGGAAGATGACAATCCCTGGAAAATAGTTAAGGACACAAAAGAGTGGGGAGTATGACACTAAACACCTGAGAACCCCGTTTCTCCTAATAGCTTTGATGTTGAGTCGAATTTATGGATTGCCAGATGGGAATATTTACAAACTCAGTTGGGCACCTGTGATGTGCCATGTTGAGAAACATGGTACAGTATTCAATTGGTCTGCAATCATCTCAGACAGCTTATCTACAAACATTGTTGCAGCTCAACGAGGAGTAGCCGAGGATAATGTTAATTTTCATATGCCTGGGTATTTGTTGGATTGTATCTTGATTAGATATCCTTTTCCAGGTTTAGGATGTGTTTGGAACACCAATGGGCCCCCTGTTCATGTAGCATATCAAATTCTTTGGGGCGACAGGTATAAAAGTCACTATAAGAGAATATGTGAATCATTCATCATGCCACTGTATCGCTTGATGTTTAAGGAAGAACCATGTTGCATGTCTAAGAATGCTATGAAAGTCATTGAATAGTATGGAGATTATTACTTATGCATGGAAGGATTGTATATCCGGATGTTTGGTGGAAGAAAAGCTCCTTCTATGATGCCCCAATATGCTACTGATTTTGTGGTACACAAAGAAGCTGTTAGGCAAGTCTATGTAAATGGAGTTGGCCATTTTCTAGCTGAAAAGAAGAAGTTGATTTACCCACCAATGCCATTTGTAATAGGAGCATATAAACTTGCAAAAGCAAAGGAAGCTGAAGCATTTGTTGAAGATTTGGAAGGCTTTCATTTTGGGGCGAAGAGTTTTAGAAGGCATGATCCCGATGGAAAGATGCAAGCACACTGTGGCTTTTGCAGGATTGGCTATGAGTATGCCCACTAATATTGGAAGGATGAGGAGTTTTATCGAAGCGCAAAGAACATGATTGATCTAAACAACCGATATCGTCTTAAAAAAGGAACGAGTTCTAGTCCTAACGTTGACAAGGATAAGGAGGTTGAGGTAGAAACACATCATGAACAAGTATTAGATAGGTCAGTAGCAGAGGTTGAGAAGAAGAAGAAGGAAGCTGAAGTTCAGAAAGTGTAGCAGGAGGAGAATGAGAAGGTGGTAAAAGAAGCATCAGACAGACTGCTTAGAGAAGAAACTGAAGAAGAGGGAAAATCCAAGCAACAAGAAGAGGCAAACAATGATGATGTACAAAATATGGAAGTAGGTTCCCTAGAATCAGTGGAACAGGAGAGAATAAGAGAAGCAAAGGTAAAATCTAAGCAAGAAGAAGAGGCAAAAACTGCTGATGTACAAAATATGGAAGTAGGGCTATTAGGATTAGCGGAAGAAGGTAGGATAAGAGAAGAAGAAGTAAAAGCTAATCAAGAAGAAGAGCCAAAGAGTCCTCATGTGCAAAATATGGAAGTAGGGCCCTTAGGATCAATGGAACAGGACAGGATAAGAGAAGAAGAGTTGAAATCTAACCAACGAGAAGAGCCAAAAAGTGCTGATGTACAAAATGTGGAAGTTGGGCCCTTAGAAAGTATAAGTGGAGGGTATTGTCCACTACTAGGGCTTGAACTTGTCCCTTATAGTCCTTCTAAAGAGAATGAGGTGGTAAATATTGATTCAATTTTTTTTTTTATCCTGATAGAAAAGTGATCATTAGGAAATCAGAGAAAAGAATGAAGTGTGCCAATTATGAAGATGTTGTCACAGTAATAGAAACTCCAATCTTGGAGGGAATTAACAATGATCCAAAGTTTGCAGCTACAGCAAATGTAGCGATGTCCTAGGCAAGTGCGCATAATGTGGACGAGTTGGTAGGCCATCTTGAAATTGCAAAGGAAACACTGTCCAAGGTACGAGAAAATCTACATAGAGAAGAGAATCGAGGGAAAGAGCTGAAAAGGAAATATAGTGACTTATTATCTGAAAAGGAGAAAATGGTTGAATATCTATGGAGGTTGGATGATGAAAAAGATAAATTGGCCATTCAGGTTATGATTTTGGAAGGAGAAAATAATGATTTTGAAGCTGCGACCACTCAGTTAAAATCAAAATAGTTAGCTACTGACCAGCAAGTCCAAGAGTTGAAGTTGAAGGTTAAAGAGTTAGAGAAAGAAAACAGAGGCTTGACAAAACGGCTTGAAACAGGAAACAACAGAAAGGTAGAAATAACTATGTTTTGTGATGAATCTTGCAAAGTAATAGAGCAGATGTATCATTTCCAAGTGACTGTTATGGAGAAAGTGTAAAACTTGAAGCAAATGATGGTACAAATGGATGAAATTGTTGTAGAGGCACAAGCAGCTAGAGGAAGGCAGTTTGATGTAGCAGAGAAGGTTAAACGACATATGGTTTGGAGAGAGACAAACTCTGAATACCCTGCAGAATTAGTGCCTAAAACAGTTTTGGATTTAAAGTAAAAAATGCAACTTCTAGAATTTTGAACAAAGGCATATCTAAAGCTGAATACTGACATTACAAGGACTACTGAGGCATGTATGGGTTTCTACAAGAGAATCCAGAAGGTCTATGAGAAGTGTCATCTTTGTCTGCTTCCACCTATAGATGAGTTTCCTTCAGAGGAGTTGCAAATGACAGAGATCAACACTGCGTTGCAAGGAGAATTAGAATACATTAGAAAGTTGGATACCCTCATTGAAGAATATGTACACCATATGGTTGGCCAAGTATCCATACATGCATATTTGTTAGAAGAAAGTTGTGCAGCAATAGAAGAAGGAAGGGAATATGTTGAGACTCAATTGTCATATCATGAAGTTGCTTTGCAAGTTTTGGAACCAAGCAGAGTTACTACTGTTGCTGAACAAGCTAATGCGTGGGACAAGTTTTTCTGTAGTTAGTTGAGGTGTAAATAATTGCAATTTTGTAATTACTTTTATGGCCTGGGTGTTTTTTTTGTGTTCAGGAAAATCAGGGAGATGCAATTTATTTTGCAAATATTTAGAAACTGTTGGAAACTATATTTTGGGTACCTGATAGGTAGTAGAAGAGTTATTTTTTATGACTTGTGAATCCAGCTTTCAAGGCTTTGTTGACACTATTTTAATACAAGAGAGAGTAAAAAAATAGTGAAAGATCTATCTTTGAATTGGGTTTAGATGTAAAGGAGCATTACAAATAGATGTATAAAATTTTTAGTATGTAGTGAGAAGATGATTTATCAAACTGTATGACATGTAAAAGATGTAAAGGGGTTCAGAATTAGAGACTATATATATACATGTCTTGAATACTATTTGAAGCAAACAACTTTGTGTTCATTGTTATTTTTTGTTGTTATGGTTGACATCTATTTACTTTTGCAACAGTTTCTTAAGTACTGATTTTTGAAGAAATAATAACAATGGACAATCATTTATTTCAGTGCTGCACATTTTTTTTATTTCTGTGTCAAAACTAGTAAGTAGTTTGGCCTCCATTTCAACTCCTATCTTCTGTGTCTGCAGCACAATGTGGAGTCGTGATTGTTGCATAAAACATATAATGTATTTTTTGTTAGCCATAAAATAGTTGCATAAAACATATAATGTATTTTTTGTTAGCCATCAAGCTCTAGGTAGAGAAGTTGATATATTTTGTTTCTAATATTTCCATTTCTTCCAAATACATTTTTTTATGTCTATCAAGTGCTATTGGATGCATTATAAGTGGTGAAAGTTTGCTAGGTAGTTTAGATATTTGTGCTATAGATTATGGAATTTTTTTTTCCCCAAGTATGAAATAAGCACACCAGGAATCACTACTACTTTCTGTTATATCTATCAAGTGCTCACTACTACTACAACCTTGCAAGAAGTAAATTTGTACAAGATTTGCATCTCTAGAGCTGTAACAAATTTATTCCAGGGTTACTATTTATGATGCATCCATAACCAACAATACAACGACTTGTATAGTTTATAACGTTTGATAAAGGGTGAGTTGCTGGATTATGAATTACGTTTGCTTGAAGAGTCATTATCAGCATGTGTTTGGCAAGTGATAGGTGTTGTGCATTGTTTTGTTGATTACAACAAATGTACAATAGAATATAGAGTGGATTGCTTGTAACATTCCCAACATTCTACGAGTTAGTAAAGCAATGATTTTTTAGAAAATTTGTATAACAATAATGAAACTTCAAAAAAACATAATTCAATCCTGTAAGGACCAAGATTCTGAACACATTTCCTGATAATAATTGGAGATTAGTTAAACTGAAATATTCATCATACATCATTTTTAACTTGAAACATACTCATTAAATTCTTACCGTAAAGTAGTAAACTTAAATGTTAATTGAATCTGGAATTGTTCATAACTATGCGATCGTCACAACACACCATGATCAACATTAATTTACCCTTTAACAATGAAACATTCTATAAAATATACAAGTTCATAAGAAACAACTTGTGACATACTGAAAGATTTAGACCAAAGAAACATGCTCAGAGTATTTAAAAGGAGATCTTGCAATATTGATGACTTCCCACCTTATAGTTTGAACGATCTTCACCAAATAAAGGATTTCCATACAACCTATTATGTTACCCTTTCACTTATAAGAACTAAGAAAAAGAAAGTGCATTACTTACATTGATATACATCCCCTATAAAGGAAATAATAAACTTTACCTTACCAGGTTTTTACCCAAACATTCTATGGGTATCACTTGATGACAATGATTATTATTATTGTCCTTGACATCCCTTACAATGAACCAACTGATAATTAGTTATCCGTTAAATGAGGAAGTTCAATATGTTTAACTTTCAACCTTATGTAATATAATTAACATTAAGTCCACTTACTGGAACATTTATAGTAAGGGAAAACATTACCTCTATTTCCGAGGTCTAATCATAGAATCTAATCCTAGCCTTGTCGTACCCAATATGTTAAAATTATGATTTTCATAATAACACTCATATCCATTAGTAATAAACTTGAACATACATAACTCAAGGTAATAACTTCGTCTAAGTTCTCCTTAGCATTATTTTAATCAAATCTCTGATATTTCCAAGGCAACATGAAGTTAAACAATAACCACATCAAGGTAACATAAATAACAAGGAGAAAACATCCACAAAAGATACACGATAGAGACACCATATTTCCCGTGGTTCACCCAAAACTCTGGGCTACGTCCACCAAAGCTGTCCCGCTTCATTTTATTAAATCTCAAACAGGAACTGCATCATCTAACATTCCTTGCTTTTACATCAAGTTTCTCCTATCAAATATTTTCAGACCATTGAGGGTCTATAATAACTCAATAGAGTTTCCGCCGAGCATTTGATCATAACAAAATATAACTTAATTTATAAAAATGATTGTGTACCTAGATTAGACACTACATTCACCGATCAGTCTAATCCAGAGAATACCCTTCTTATTTCGCAACTCTGTCAGTCTTCCAGACAACAAGATTCTAACATACCCAACAATCACGATTTAAAAATATACACTGAGATTCTAGAAAGACAGAGTTCTTTTCTCGATTTTGAACAATTTCATTTTCCTTATTTCTATCGAAAATAAGAACTGCAATTACTGCACATACTATATATATATATAACATCCAACGTATACACATAGTGAATGGAACTGAGCGTAAATATAGAGATAACACATGACAGTCATTACCAGGAAACTACGCCGATACCAATAGTTACTCCATCTAAATTAGGGATTGATATGGCGTTCAGGGAAAAGAAGGGCTTACGCCTGAGAAACTGCGTCTGGATACATAGATCTTTATAATACACTTCAATTATAAAAACTAACTCAATAACCTTTATAACCGGGAAACTCTGTCTAATCGCCGAGGTTGCTACAGTAATGAGGTAGATACGGGTAGCTAGGCCGCATGCATTTCCTAAACATGGTAAAAAAAAGAAGTTACATTTATACAGAGAAGGAAACGCTTGGTATAGAGATTATCACACCTGTAATAAGTAGCGATTGAAGACCCTGGTACACCACCGGTAGCCTGGTAAATTTTTTTCATTCCTCCAAAAAGAACGGTACTCCAGAAGCACAATTTCCTTTCACAGAAATTCATGAACATTTCTATCAAATAGTAAAACACGTCATCTGTTGATCTATGTTGAGCATAATGTGTTAGAGGTGGAACGTTTTCCCACAGAGACAATCAACTCTTTGTTTTATGAATACGAATGATCTACGATTTCCATTGAATCTAGATCCATACTGAAAAACCTACATCATTACCACATTTATATAATATAGTATTCCATGAATGATCTACGATTCCATTGAATTCGAGATTCAAACTAGACAACACACAATATTGCTACATTTCATGCAAAATACAGAGTTTGCTGGAAGGTCTACGATTTCGAAATCGGCGTATAAAGCCGACTATGACTTCCATCCTAGATAGGGCTATCGTTTGTATTTCAAAGCAAGCATAGAAATGAAACCTAGCTAACACTTATCTTTCCATTGGACTACGGATCCAGGATGGCCGAGCATCATTCCGCCATCACCTCATTCTCCTCTGCTTCGGAAGTCCCAGAGACCCCCTTTTTTCCCCCTTTTAACCTCTAACCTTGGTTGTATAACCACTAACCATCCTCGAACTGGCCACCACCTGTCCACTGATTTTTGACACATGTAAAAGGCCGGAAATGTGGCTTGTCATCGACTCGGGCCTTTTGCAACCGTTGCAGCACCTTTCCGAAATTAAAGGCTCGACTCTCACAAGGCACGGTGATGATAATGGCCATAAACTCCACCGAGGAAGAGAGAGGCTCCTTCTTCCACGTGGGAGTCCACTTAAATGGTAACGCTCACTCCCACGATCTAATTCTTTATGTTTGATTTTTATCATTGTTTTATTTATTTTAAGGTACCCATTAATTATCATAGTATGCTAAATAATATTTCCATAGGAAATATTGTTTCTTTAATTAAGAGCTTCACAATAAATTTCTTTTGTAAGATTTACTCAAGGATATTATATATTTATAAATATCTTAGTTTTCACTTCGGGTCCCATAAACAACAAAAAAAATTGTTATTTCCATTCTATAAGATAATTCCTAGACAATACCTTAAAAATGTATTCCTTTGCATAGAATTACTTTCTTTACCCATTAATACTTACGGTAAGCTCTACAAAATGAAACTTTAACACTATCATAACTTAAGATGATACTTACGATTATGATCATCAAACCCATGGCTTCCTAGCCATCTTACCCATTTCATGTCTTCCAATGAATAATCGATGTTTTCCCTTTTCTTCTTTGCGTTACCCATGCTCAAACCCTAAGTTTATAAAATTACGACTGATGAGTTAAACCTCTTGAATCTCAAACCTTACTGATGGCCTTAAGCTCCTCACCAATGTCACTTACACAATTATAATTACATTTATAAAAATAAAGATCAAAATAGGTTATAAAGGAGGGATATCACATCCTCATCCCCTTTAAGATAACACCGTCCTCGGTGTTCACTCTTTTCTTGGAGTAATCATTTGTATCACAAAACGGGAATTCAAAAGAAACAATGTTTAGTAACAACTTGTCATCAACTTCTTAATCAAACTCAGAAACATAAATCATGAGTTCTTTATTGCACATAGCATTTGCAATCTAGCGCTCCATGATGGTGTACTGTTGACTAAATCAACAAACATCCTTCACTTGATCCAGGAAATTCTTGCCTAACACCATAGTGCTCACGCAGCAAACCTTTTCTTTCGTGTTTTGCCTAACACCTTAGTGCTCACGCAGCAAACATTTCATTCATGTCTTGCCTAACACCTTAGTGCTCACGCAGCAATTCATTTGGAGATCCTTGTCTAACACCTCAGTGCTCACACAACAATTTTCTCCCATGCATACTAAGCAGCGTCCTGCCTCCCACATATGCATTCTCTTTATAGCTTGCCTAGGTCTTACAGCCAGCCGATTCTCCGAGAATCCTAGTGGCTGTTCAATCCCTGTTTTTAGGGAGTATTTCAAATGCCATTACGACACTCTTTACACAATTCCCCTCAAGCCTTCTCGCTTGAGTCCCAGAATTTATTTCGATAACCAATCAATTTTTTGTAAATTACAATATGTCTTGTAATGACGGTAAGTAGTTTCACTTATTTACTTATCATTCATGATGTGTAGCACACATCCATCACCAAATCAGGTTTTGTGCCATACTGTAATCCATGCTATAATAAAAGGTAATCACTTACTCTTGAGCGATTTTGTTCTGCTCAGCTTCACCAATGGACTTATAAGCCACGTTCCTTTTTGTTTATCACAATGGTCGTAATTATGATAACATCCTGAAAATGTTAGTAACTAAACAACATAATCCAATGTTAATCCATGGTTATAAGTGTCTCGAAATATGACCAGTAATTAAGATGCATTAAGTGAATCATCACTTACTCTTGAGCGATTAACTCAGCTATTTATCCGCGTGAATACTCACTTCCATTTTGATTTGTTATATTCATAGCGAAATCCTGCATTGTTAGTTCATAACCACTATACAACATTTATTTATAGGAATTTTAATAGCACTGACACGTCTTTCACTTGTCTATTCCTTATCGACTCCTACTAAGAATAAAATAAAAACATTCGAGTTTTACTCAAATGCTCATGAGTGATAAGCTAGATATGTATGGACTCAAGTTGTGATTTCTACTTATAGTGTCATCAGTGAAATAATATAATTTAACCACCCAACATTTATAACTTGCGTCGAGGTCTTGTTGACAAGGCGACATATACCTGCATAATATATTACGCTCTTCCACAAGTTCAACCGAGTTTTTGACCATCTGTCATAATAACATAACCAAATATTGTAAGGAGGTTTTTCTTCTATGTATAAAAATAAGAAAATCATCCTTCATACTACAATCTCCACATGTGGTTATCTAAATAAACATTATTTCCATACTAAGCATAACCAACTCAATTAATAGGACTACATTCTTCTTTATTATGGGCATTACGATCAATTTACCTCAATCATTTTCCTTCACTGTATTAAGTACTCATTTTTCTTGCATATGCCAACATCATGTGAGTAACAATAAATCGTCTACATATATACTTGCATATATTTTTCTAAGGATAATCACATACCTTTATGGGGGAGACTGCAATATCGCTTTATTGTATGGCCCTCATATGCCAAGGTGTACTTTTAACTTGCATTAATACACATTAGTAATCCCCTCCATATCATAAAATCTATATATCAAAACTAAACAGATTATCAAGGTATCCATGTATATAACATAAAGCTTTGATCACATATAGGTATAATCCTTCTGTCAACCACTCCCAGTATCCTAACATTTCTAGTACGGATCCCTGAAAATAGAATATACAAAGATGAAATCATAACATTTCATCATATGCATCCTTTTAACTACTTAGAATACACATTTATACTTCTTGAGTAATTATAACCATCATCCTTTTGTACTTACAAGCAAGGCTACCAGCGTGTTCCCATGTCACACATTTATACTTCAATATTCTATACAATCCTATACCGCAAAGAGACAAGGGGATTCTTAACAATTATTCTCTTTTATCCCTTGAAATCTTCAGATAAGGTTATAATGACGAAGAATACTTGCTTGTGGAAGTAGAGTTAAGTCGAAGGTTATGAAAATCATTCACAAGGAGGGCAATTTCCTAGTCATAGAAAATTTCACACAGTAGAATGTCCATTTAAACCAATGAAGTTAATTCCTATCCTTTCAATCTTTTACCTTGAGGATGACCCTTTGTTAATCATGCATAAAAGTTTTACAACTCTTCTAACCATCTATGGTTTGGATAGTATATATATATATATATATATTTTATGTAACATTACTTACATTAACCTTGAAGATCTATTATATATTCATTAGTTCAACTAATCATTCTTCTCTACCATGTCACATGTCCCATATAACAAATAAGTAAGAACACAAAACTAATATTCTATATCGAAACCATCGCATGTAACATTCAATATAATGTACAACATCTTCTACACCTTTTCTCAATAACATTTAGCCAATAAGGAGAATTTCAGGAGTTACTCCTTAGTACCATTTATGCATTTTTCTAATATAATAAGGATTATCTCAATCCTACAATCTTATGTACATAATTAATACAATCCTTTCAGCATAAGTGCGAGAAATCCATAACTAAGTAATTCATGGCAAATTTATAGTCCTTCATATAATGACCTAATTGCACCTTACTCTTTTCATAATTCACATACTATATCAACTTTTCTAATCATCATAATACACAATTAGAGCAATCAAGTACTTATGATGAATGTCTATGACCTGACTCATATAAGTACTAAAACCTTACTCGTGGCATCAATCGACCGGGTAGGAGTGTACATCTTTCATAGGGTGAATGATCCTAATTATGCTTATATAGCCCTCATAAACTTATGACCATTCAAGGCTCCTATGTTACTATCGTTATGATCACTATACATGAAAATATTAACAAGATCACTAAGATAAAAATAGGAACATAGTCCAATTAATATAATCATTTTCAAAGAATATTTTCTGGTCATTCAATGGAATTGCATGAGGAGATATTCATCCTCTAGTATTTATCAATACAGGATCATTTAGATACGAAATTAAACATACAAACTGCTCACTCATCGACAAGGCTTTTCCTTTAGAATGTTTCAACAAGTGGAGTATACTTACTTGCGATTTTAAAGACATCTTGTCGATTACCTCCTGCTGATTCTTTAGAACATAAATCATTTGTTTGCATCTTATCGATGGAGTTCCCTTGACCAACTTATATTATTTCTTCAGCTGGGCCCAACTAAGCCCGAGTATTTGCAACCTGTGCTTTGGCGGGAGAAACTTGACGTCGAGCTCGGAGATTCATCTTCCCCTCCTCCGATACAATCCATGCATCCAAAATGAAACGAAAACCATTGATTAGTAAACTTAAAACCTTCATACTCACTTATCGCATATTGAGCTCATTAGGCCCTAGTGTTGTAACCTAAGGCTCTGATACCATATGTAACATTCCCAACATTCTACGAGTTAGTAAAGCAATGATTTTTTAGAAAATTTGTATAACAATAATGAAACTTCAAAAAAAACATAATTCAATCCTGTAAGGACCAAGATTCTGAACACATTTCCTGATAATAATTGGAGATTAGTTAAACTGAAATATTCATCATACATCATTTTTAACTTGAAACATACTCATTAAATTCTTACCGTAAAGTAGTAAACTTAAATGTTAATTGAATCTGGAATTGTTCATAACTATGCGATCGTCACAACACACCATGATCAACATTAATTTACCCTTTAACAATGAAACATTCTATAAAATATACAAGTTCATAAGAAACAACTTGTGACATACTGAAAGATTTAGACCAAAGAAACATGCTCAGAGTATTTAAAAGGAGATCTTGCAATATTGATGACTTCCCACCTTATAGTTTGAACGATCTTCACCAAATAAAGGATTTCCATACAACCTATTATGTTACCCTTTCACTTATAAGAACTAAGAAAAAGAAAGTGCATTACTTACATTGATATACATCCCCTATAAAGGAAATAATAAACTTTACCTTACCAGGTTTTTACCCAAACATTCTATGGGTATCACTTGATGACAATGATTATTATTATTGTCCTTGACATCCCTTACAATGAACCAACTGATAATTAGTTATCCGTTAAATGAGGAAGTTCAATATGTTTAACTTTCAACCTTATGTAATATAATTAACATTAAGTCCACTTACTGGAACATTTATAGTAAGGGAAAACATTACCTCTATTTCCGAGGTCTAATCATAGAATCTAATCCTATCCTTGTAGTACCCAATATGTTAAAATTATGATTTTCATAATAACACTCATAGCCATTAGTAATAAACTTGAACATACATAACTCAAGGTAATAACTTCGTCTAAGTTCTCCTTAGCATTATTTTAATCAAATCTCTGATATTTCCAAGGCAACATGAAGTTAAACAATAACCACATCAAGGTAACATAAATAACAAGGAGAAAACATCCACAAAAGATACACGATAGAGACACCATATTTCCCGTGGTTCACCCAAAACTCTGGGCTACGTCCACCAAAGCTGTCGCGCTTCATTTTATTAAATCTCAAATAGGAACTGCATCATCTAACATTCCTTGCTTTTACATCAAGTTTCTCCTATCAAATATTTTCAGACCATTGAGGGTCTATAATAACTCAATAGAGTTTCCGCCGAGCATTTGATCATAACAAAATATAACTTAATTTATAAAAATGATTGTGTACCTAGATTAGACACTACATTCACCGATCAGTCTAATCCAGAGAATACCCTTCTTATTTCGCAACTCTGTCAGTCTTCCAGACAACAAGATTCTAACATACCCAACAATCACGATTTAAAAATATACACTGAGATTCTAGAAAGACAGAGTTCTTTTCTCGATTTTGAACAATTTCATTTTCCTTATTTCTATCGAAAATAAGAACTGCAATTACTGCACATACTATATATATATATAACATCCAACGTATACACATAGTGAATGGAACTGAGCGTAAATATAGAGATAACACATGACAGTCATTACCAGGAAACTACGCCGATACCAATAGTTACTCCATCTAAATTAGGGATTGATATGGCGTTCAGGGAAAAGAAGGGCTTACGCCTGAGAAACTGCGTCTGGATACATAGATCTTTATAATACACTTCAATTATAAAAACTAACTCAATAACCTTTATAACCGGGAAACTCTGTCTAATCGCCGAGGTTGCTACAGTAATGAGGTAGATACGGGTAGCTAGGCCGCATGCATTTCCTAAACATGGTAAAAAAAAGAAGTTACATTTATACAGAGAAGGAAACGCTTGGTATAGAGATTATCACACCTGTAATAAGTAGCGATTGAAGACCCTGGTACACCACCGGTAGCCTGGTAAATTTTTTTCATTCCTCCAAAAAGAACGGTACTCCAGAAGCACAATTTCCTTTCACAGAAATTCATGAACATTTCTATCAAATAGTAAAACACGTCATCTGTTGATCTATGTTGAGCATAATGTGTTAGAGGTGGAACGTTTTCCCACAGAGACAATCAACTCTTTGTTTTATGAATACGAATGATCTACGATTTCCATTGAATCTAGATCCATACTGAAAAACCTACATCATTACCACATTTATATAATATAGTATTCCATGAATGATCTACGATTCCATTGAATTCGAGATTCAAACTAGACAACACACAATATTGCTACATTTCATGCAAAATACAGAGTTTGCTGGAAGGTCTACGATTTCGAAATCGGCGTATAAAGCCGACTATGACTTCCATCCTAGATAGGGCTATCGTTTGTATTTCAAAGCAAGCATAGAAACGAAACCTAGCTAACACTTATCTTTCCATTGGACTACGGATCCAGGATGGCCGAGCATCATTCCGCCATCACCTCATTCTTCTCTGCTTCGGAAGTCCCAGAGACCCCCTTTTTTCCCCCTTTTAACCTCTAACCTTGGTTGTATAACCACTAACCATCCTCGAACTGGCCACCACCTGTCCACTGATTTGTGACACATGTAAAAGGCCGGAAATGTGGCTTGTCATCGACTCGGGCCTTTTGCAACCGTTGCAGCACCTTTCCGAAATTAAAGGCTCGACTCTCACAAGGCACGGTGATGATAATGGCCATAAACTCCACCGAGGAAGAGAGAGGCTCCTTCTTCCACGTGGGAGTCCACTTAAATGGTAACGCTCACTCCCACGATCTAATTCTTTATGTTTGATTTTTATCATTGTTTTATTTATTTTAAGGTACCCATTAATTATCATAGTATGCTAAATAATATTTCCATAGGAAATATTGTTTCTTTAATTAAGAGCTTCACAATAAATTTCTTTTGTAAGATTTACTCAAGGATATTATATATTTATAAATATCTTAGTTTTCACTTCGGGTCCCATAAACAACAAAAAAAATTGTTATTTCCATTCTATAAGATAATTCCTAGACAATACCTTAAAAATGTATTCCTTTGCATAGAATTACTTTCTTTACCCATTAATACTTACGGTAAGCTCTACAAAATGAAACTTTAACACTATCATAACTTAAGATGATACTTACGATTATGATCATCAAACCCATGGCTTCCTAGCCATCTTACCCATTTCATGTCTTCCAATGAATAATCGATGTTTTCCCTTTTCTTCTTTGCGTTACCCATGCTCAAACCCTAAGTTTATAAAATTACGACTGATGAGTTAAACCTCTTGAATCTCAAACCTTATTGATGGCCTTAAGCTCCTCACCAATGTCACTTACACAATTATAATTACATTTATAAAAATAAAGATCAAAATAGGTTATAAAGGAGGGATATCACATTGCTGAACTCCATAATGATAAAGAGGATAAAAGCGTGTAACAAGTAAATATGTAGAAGGTTTGCATCTTTAGAGCTGTAACAAATTTTTTCCAATGTTACTATTTCTGATGCATGCTTATTGAATGATACATTGACTTGTATAGTTGATAACAATATTATACTTTATAATGTTGGTACATGGTAAGTTGCTGGATTATTCCTTGGATTAATAATTATGTTTGCTTCAAGAGGCATTATCAACATTTGTCTGTTGTCTTATAGGTAGATATGTCTAGTTCCATGATTGTACTTTACCTATATATGTTTGATGATGGTTTATTTATATATGTTTTCTTCACTTTCTCTAACAAACTCTAATATGAATAAACTATATGTATTGGTTGTATGAGTATTTTGTCCTTTAGAAAACACCAGCAATACACCTATGTCAAAATTCTAGGTTTTCGTTACGCATTGTTTTAAACATAATATGTAAATAAAATACATTGATGTTAAGTAATAGACCTCAATAAGTATAATATATTCAATAATAGTAGGAGTAGGAATACAAGATATGAACAAAGCAGATAAGTCATTTTGGAAAAGTGGAAGGGAGTAAAGTGATAGCTATACAAAGTAGGCATGTAAAGGAGGTGGAATGTAACTCTATGGAGAATGTGGCTATAAAGACTTTGAAGAAAGCAAGGTCTCTTCTTGTATTCTACGTTGGACATAGGGGCTATCTTTAATTCGAGAATACCTACAAAAGGAAAAAGGTGGAGCTATGCGAAGGCTTGATAAAGATTTAACTCTTGACATTGCAGTGAATGTAAGGCCTTGTCAGTCAATGCTGCAAATATCAATTGTTGCATTTTGCATAGTCATCCCTTGTGCTTTATGAATTGTTAAATCCCATGCCATTCGAAGTGGTACTTGCCTTCGTGTACCCATTGTGATAGGAGGGATGGGCACATAAGGTGGATTGCAAGAATCCCATGGGGGTCCTTTGTAGTGGAGGAAGTCAATTACAACATAAGATGGAAATTTCGGTGGTTGATCGTTGGAGTTGTAGATAATTGCAATAAATTTCCCAAGCGACCCGTTTACAAGACCCGCAGAGACACACAAGTTGGTTGTCAGCATGACTTGTTGACCAATTGCTAGTAGAACCTTGAATGTAAGTTGTTCATCATCTACTGAGGATTGGAAATGTTGTTTCTTTTGCTCTGCAAAGCAATGTGCAACTGGCATGTTAAGGTGTTTCAGCATCTGTTTGTTGTGCATTTCAATAGAGCTATTAGTTGCGTACAAATGAGTGCAGTTGTCAAATGTATGGTTCTCTTCATGTGAAAGGTTTGAGGTTGTTCTGGACATGAGGAGGGTCCAATCTTCAAGAGTCGGTGTTGCATTTCGAAGATTAAGCAGTAGTTGGTGTAAGGAAACTTGAGAAGGGTTGTTCCCTTGTTGTTGAAAGACAATTGAAAGTGTAACAAAGGTGTCAAATGTGCACCATAGACTATTCCCTCGAGATGCACCAACATACATGGGGATGTCCTTTACAGGGGGTATTTGTCCAAAATCACCAAGGAATATGATGGAACAACCACCAAAGGGAGTTGTTGAATGGGAAGGGAAGGCTTTACGTAAGTGATCATCTATTCGAGAAAGCATTTTTGGGCCAACGAAGCTCGTTTCATCAATGATGATGTACCGAATATGGTGGAATTGTTCTTGGAAGGACGAAAGGGATTGTCCTTCAAGAGGGTGCATCTCAACAATGGGTATGCGAAGAGTTGAATGGATTGTTAGGGCTTGTATGTTAAATGCAGCAATACCGGTTGGAGCTAGCAGGAGCAAGGGGGAAGGTGTATCGCTAGAGACATGATGGAGTGCAGTTCTAATGCAGGATATTAAGAAAGACTTGCCTGTCTCCGCAGTGCCTTGAATGACCATTTTGAGTGGGGGAGGGTTTGTAGAACTTGTTGAGTGTTTTAGGATAAGGTCAAAGGCCATTCATTGTGTGGGAGACAAGGAGGAAACAGGACCTGAAGATGAATAGGTGTCATGGTGTATGTGGGAGGATAAACATGTGAGGTTAGTGAATGATATGGCTGTTGCATGCATGTGGGAAGTGTTTGTGTCAGAAATTGTTACTAAGGCTAAGGTAACAAGCCAACACAATCTCAAAGTAAAAATCAATTCAAACTAGGGTTTAGGGTTTTATTTCATATGTTTTTGGTCATTGACTTCAAAAGCATAAAGGGAATACATTCAATAGATAAGCAACAACTAAATCATACACATAAATCAATAAAGATGTATATATATCACAATATCCCAACAAAAGACTGAAATGACATTCACACATAAAGGACAAGCATCACTGGAAAATTACACATAAACCAGAAATGAATTTATCATTCATGAAACTCAATAAGTTCAAAATGAAGCCAACACAGATCAAATATAGGGTAATGAGTCATATATTCATAGTTTCATCAAAAAATGCATATGAGAGTTTACAGTACCTATCACTGAACAAGTCTGGAAGTATAAGCAGCTTAGCAGACCTCCTAATGCTCTCCAAAATCAGAACCCTTACAATGTTTTTCTTTCCTCTCTAAATAGTTTCTTCTAAAAAACAGTTAGGGTTTTTCCCTCCTAATTCTCCATCAAATCACTAGATTAGGTAAAGTAAAATTTACATTTTTACAAAATTACAAGTTTGCTAAAAATAGCAAATTCTTTAACTAAAACAAAAAGTTTGTCTAAAATAGCTCCTAACTAGTAACTACCTCATATCTCCTTCGCTGCCTCCACAAGAAGAGATATACCATCTGGGCTTGAGGACCTTCTCTTTACTCTTTTATGCTTCTTCTCCAACTCAGCTATCTTCTTCTGAAGGTGTTCATTTTCCTGTTGTAGATTTTCAACTATTTTTTCCAGCTCTGAACAGTGCCTGTCAGAAGCCCTTTTCCTTCTGAGTGTTTCCTTGGCATCCACCACTAATTCCTGAAAATTGTCATGAACATCCTGAAGATCCTCTCTTAGTCTTCTATTTGCCATCATTAAACCATCATTAACTTCCTGCATGTAATTCATTTGATGCTTATACTGTTTGACAGTCTTCTTTAAATTCTCTTTGTCAGAATTAACCAATTTCTCTATTGCAGCATCGTGCTCTTCATTAGGTTTCCAAAACATGTCAAACTTCTTAAATATTAGTGCTTCCTCTGTCAACAGTTTCTCAGAAGTATCTTCAATGATGGACTTGGAGTTTCCTTCATCTGCTACCTATACTAACTTACTCTCCTCTGCCAAAATTTTCTCAGAAATGTCCTCAATGATGGACTTGGAGTTTCCTTCATCTGCTACTTTCCCTGACTTAATATCTTCTTCTTTACCTGGCTGTAGTTTATCTAACTTTGATTTATCATCCCCCATGGATTCTTCATCAGAGATAGTCACCTTATCAGTCTTCAATTTTGGATTTAACAGCTTTTTCATATTTAACCTTAGCTTGTTTTCGACCTAGTTTTAGGTCTCCAGAGAGTAGTTGCCTCCCCCATCATTTTCAGTTTTCTACCTTTGTACCTAACAGAAGATAATTCCACCACTTCCAACTTATTTATTTTCTTGTTTGGTTTCATAGTTGTGCCATCTAAAACTTGAGCTTCTTCAAATTCAGTTTTGACATTAATATTAGAAACAGGCTGTTCCTCCTCTAACATGTATCCTTCATCATCCGAAAGGATTGTAATGGGGCTTCTTGGCCGAATAGGAATTTCTTCTTTAGCTACAGGAACTATTTTAATATCAACTTTACTTTCATCCTGAGGTTCTTCTACAGGTGATGATTTCTTTTCAAGCAATTCCTTTTTGTCTTCAAATAATGTGAACCTGTTTTTAGTGTGATCTAGAATTTCTTGGAGCTGATTGTCATCCTGTCTCTTTTCTGCTACCTGTTTAGTCACCTTCTTAACTTTAATGTCATGCTTGCTTGCAGGTTTGACTGAATGGCCTAACTTTTTCATCATTACCTTCCCCTTGTCAGTTTGTCTTTTTGGTTGTTGATCTTCTCCTTTAGGATGAACCCCTGACCA
Source organism: Larix kaempferi (assembly GCA_027924585.1). NCBI lineage: Eukaryota > Viridiplantae > Streptophyta > Pinopsida > Pinales > Pinaceae > Larix > Larix kaempferi. The sequence continues at coordinate 18,878,773 of BSBM01000047.1, read as the reverse complement.
GAAAAAAAAAAAGTCCCAAGTCTTTCCCTCATGCTGCAACACTTTAGTGATGATTAGTTTAATGAGACCATGGTGAAAAAGTGATTGAGAAGTGTAATCATCATGTTGTTTTATTTTGCTTGACATTTTCTGCAGGCTTTTAAAGAAAAAGAAGGGCAGATTCATTTTAGAAACCCCTGCCATGTGTTGAAGGAACCTGAGATGATATTTGAACACTAATGAATATCTTCCTTCACAAGTCACATAACTCTGAAGTATCCTTATGGGCTCAATCCATTCTTTCTTGAAATTATGAATGATAATACCCTTGTTCTAGTCAGGAGTCACATTAGGCAATAAGTACCTTTGGGGATCAAACTCGAAAGGTGACTTCTTAAACCAGTTCTCACCCTCATTACTAATCTCAGTAGCTTCTGCTATTAATTCTACAGTCAGCTTGAATCTCAAAGTATCCATTATAATCATCTCATTTTTAAGTCCCTTAGAAAAACTGCATGACACCTGAGCATCAAAACCATCTATCCTTTTGAAAAATTTTAACCAGCCTACCTGCTGAAACAGCTCTGCACAGTCAGGAAGCTTCTGAATCCATGTTAAGTCTATGGGCTCAGCCCTGTTGACCTTACCACTTTTGCCACTTTTCCCCATATTCTTCTTTTCAGGAAACAGGAACAGTCTGATTTCAGGTTTCAAAATATATTTTGCAAACTGTTTTCTGATGCTTTGAGCTCCTTTGAACTATGCTATACACTCCTGGACAGACCTTCAATTCAATGTTCTCCGAGCAAGTGATTTTACAGGTCATAACAATTTTTAGCAATGTTTAAACCACTTGCATAAACTAACAAACGCCTTCTGTGTAAAAACTGAGCATTACAGATAGATCTGTGAGTCTTTTCGATGCTATTTCCTGTATATACTGATGTTTAAAGACATTAGGTCATGAGAGGAACCAGTCCATGCACATTCCTCATACTGGGCTCAGATATCTATTTCTGTGGTGAATTTCTTATTTTATGATCTATTCTATCTTCTTCAGCAACCAATTTCTCCAGAAAATCGTGCAGCGAAAAAGACCCAAATTTTTCAGCTATAAGGGTTTATAACGGAATACCTGTCAATTGCTCATCTGTCGTGGCTTACAGCTTCGTTTTGGGGTGTCAACGATCTCCTCTTATGAGCACAAGTGTCCTCTTATCGTTTCTTTAACTGTTGGTGAATGAATTCGGAAGCCCTAATTTTTGCTGGCGATTAAACACACCTGTCTCTTTTTCTCAGCAACACAATCCACCATTTAGTAGTGAGCTCTCCTTCAGAAACACTACTCTCCTGCAATGATGCGTGTAACGAGAGGAATTTGACTGCTAAACCGGGATTTGCTGGTTTCTGTGCAACTGATCCTGCATACCATGCAATGATGAGCTTGTTTTACTTCGTGACGAGCAACCAACAAAAATCATGCTCAAACTGCTGCAAACACGTGTTAGAACACTCACACAAGGCGATTAGACACTCCCATTCTGCATCATGATTGAAATCGGTTCAAAAATTGAAAAAACACACGCCACAATATTCCTGTAGCGCGCTCTTTGTTAAACTTTTGTATAGCGCTACAAGAATAACTTTTAGGCCAAAATTTAGCAGTTTTTTAACTTTTTGCTAATTTGTCGGAGGTTTTGGCAGTTTTTTTAGTTTAAGAAATAAGTTTAACTGTTCTCTAAGACATTAATGATTCTACTTTTGAAAATATGACTCTCATTGACCCCCTTTACAATATAAAAAATCACCAAAATCAAATAAAATCTGAAAAGACTGGGTTCCAAACTTATTCAATCACCCATGAAGTTTCTAGGATGACTAAAACTAAAACTTAAAATCAAAAAAATTTAACTGAAGTAGATTCAAACACAAACCAAAACTGGAGAAAATAAATCAAAAATGGAGAAAAATTTACTGGCTAAACATCTGGCTCCAGCTGCGGGATGAATTCCTCCCTGTGAGGCTTCAAGAACTTGTAGACTAGTGCCTTCTGTCTTCCATTGGGCTATGGAGTCTTTATTTAATCTCACTCACACCGGTATATACAATGAAAAGTGACAATGACCCTCACTAACTGTAGAAATGTTTGAGGAATCGCCCATTGACAGGGCTGAGCAACTCCTCCCCTTCCAAGGACTGCAAGATGAATGTATTATTTTCCAAAACTTTAGATATCAGAAAAGGACCGAACCATAGATTATTAAATTTTCCATGCTTACCTTTCTGTTCCTTTCTTGCATCCCATCTTAAAACCAACTCACCTTCTGAAAAAATATGTTCTTTAATATTTCTGTCAAACCTGGTTTTCATTTTAGCTCTGTACAGTTGTGCTTCTTTATCTACCTTCTCTCTATTTTGCTGTACCTCAATCATTTCGAAGATTCTTCTTTGTAAATCATCTGGTTCCTCTTGAGAATTCTGAAGGAACTTCATTACCGAAATTCCCAATTGCACTGGAAATACTGGTTCTGTTCCATACACTAGCTGAAAAGGAGAAGTACCAATGGCTTGCTTTACAGTAATCCTATCTGCCCACAATGCATATTTCAACATTGAATCCCAAGATTTTTTATTGTGTTTTAGCAACTTCTTGATGCATTGAATGATATTTTTGTTAGATGATTCAGCCTGACCATTTCCCTGAGGGTAATAGGGAGTTGAGTGTTTTAGAATAATACCATTTTTCTCACAAAAGGCCACCATTGCCTTGGATTTGAATGCTTTGGCATTATCAGTAATCAATCTTTGTGGACAACCAAATCTGCTCAGAATATTATCTTCAATGAAATCCATAATCACCTTATCTGTAGCATTCCTTGTGGGAATAGCTTCCACCCATTTTGTAAAGAAATCTGTGGCAGTCAAGATCCAATGATGCTGTCCCGAAGATGCTGGGTTTATTTCTCCAATAAAATCCAGACCCCATTGCTGAAAAGGGGCATTGACTGCAATAGGCTTCAACGGTAAAGATAATAACTTCTGTTTACCTGCAAATTTCTGACAAGGTATGCAAGCTCTTACCTGCTGGTAAACATCATGGAAGAGGGAGGGCCAATAATATCCAGCTATCAAAATTTTATAGGCTGTTGTTTTCCAGTATTTATGTCTTCCACAAGCTCCTTCATGGGATTCTGAAATTACTTCTTCTATTTCAGCCTGATCTAAACACCTTAACAAGATTCCTCCGGGGTCTTTCCAAAATAATTGATCTTCTATCAAACAGTATTTAGTAGCTTTTAATTTCAGAGATCTGGCAGCCTTCCTATCCAGGTGTTCTGGGCATTGCAAAAATAACAAAAAATGAACAATATCAGCATACCACTCTGAAGATGAATAAGAGTCCATGATTCTTTCTTTTTCCAGGGATGCTTGCTTTTCTTCAGGTGCTAATTCTTCTGTCATAACATGTAATCCTAAGGCTTGACAGTTTGAGTCAGCCAGCAATTTGGCCAATCCTTGTCCTTTAACCAGCTTAGTAGGTCTGATTTCCACTTCATATTCCATAATTTTGGCAATCCACTTTCCCCTTTTTCCTTCACTATCAGGCTGTGTCAAAACATATTTCACTGCAGCATTTGGAACAAATGAAATAACCTTGGAATGTAAAATATATATTCTAAAAAATTTTAAAGCCTTCACCAGAGCATAAGCTTGTTTTTCCAAGATACTGTATTTCAACTCTGAATCTCTAAGTGTTTTACTGAAAAAGGAAATTGGTTGTTCCAATCCCTCATTATTCTTCTGAAGTAGGACAACAGCAATAGTATCCTCTGAAGCAAAAGAAAAGGTAAAGAATTCTTTGGAAAAATTAGGGCTTACCAGAACAGGTGCTTCAGTCAGAGACACCTTGATTTTCTCAAAAGATGCCTTTGCTTCAACAGTCCACTTGACCTCTTGGTCTTTCTTTAACATAGCTGTAATTTGCTTAATAGTTTCAGCAAAATTAGGAATAAACCATCGCAGAAAATTGATTTTGCCAATAAATGATTGCACATCCTTTTTACTCCTAGGCAAACAAATCTTCAATATTGCTTTGACTCTTTCAGGGTCAATCCTAATACCATCAGCTGACACCAAGTGGCCAAGCAATTTACCTTCTTGCACAGCAAAATGTGATTTTTTGGGGTTCAAAGATAAGCCAAATTTTCTGCATTTTATGAAGGTTTGCTCCAAATGTTTCAAGTGTTCATCATCAGATTTTGAGAAGACTGTAATATCATCCAGATAGATAACCACAAACTTATCCTTTTCAACCACGAATTCAATATCCATGGCTCTCTGAAAGGTTGCTCCAGCATTCATCAAACCGAAAGGCATCTTGTCATACATAAATGTCCCCCAGGGGGTTGTAAAAGCTATTTTTTCTTTATCATCAGGGTGCATAGCAATCTGATTATACCCTGAGAAACCATCTAGCATAGAAATCCTTTGAGCTCCAACTACCTGTTGCAAAACCTGTTCAATTTTGGGGAGAGGATAGTTGTCTTTTAATGATGATCGATTCAGATTTCTGAAGTCAACACATAAGCGAATCTCCCCGTTCTTCTTTCTGACAAGAACCAAATTAGCCACCCAAGAAGAATACCTAAGAGGCACTATTATCTTTGCATCCAACAATTTCTTTAATTCTTTTTCAATTACAGGAAACAAGGCTGGATTGATTCTTCTTAATTTCTGCCTGAAAGGTTTGACATTAGGTTTCAAAGGAGCCTTGTGTTGAATAACTGCTGTATCATAAGCTTTTAGTTCCTTGTAAGACCAGGCAAATGCATCTATATATTTTTTCAACAACTTAATATATCTACTTCTTTGCTCTGCTGTTAGGTTTTTGGAAAGTTTTACCATTCTGGGATGTTCTGCTGAACCAATATTGTAGTCCTCTACGTTGTCTTCTGAAGATTGAATTACTGGCTTTGAAGGTGTATCATCCTTGCTGAATATTCTTTCCAAAGGTACTAAGCCTTTCGGAATGAAATTACTTTTTAATTCAATGATTTTATGCCCTGCTATATCTTCTGCAGCAAACTCATGTAACTGTTCATCTTTTCCATCTTCTTCTTGATCAATCTGAATATTTGAAAACTCATTTACAAGCTCAAGAAATTTTTTTATTTCAATATCATCTTCAAAAACCCTCCAATGTTTTATATTGTCAGGAACACAAGGTCTATACCTTACTTCTATAGGATACTTTAGCTGAGTAGTTTTAGGGATCCTAAAATATGTGGCAGCCAGGGCTAAAGAATCTGCAGTTTCATTATGATTCCTGGGAATATGAGTGATATTAAATGCTATAAAGTAGTTTTCAATCATATCCCATACCTCATTTCGATATACTTTCAGCAAACCCTGCTTTACTTGATATTTGTTCTTCACCTGTTGAACAACTAATTCGGAGTCGCCAAATGCAGAAATTTGCTGAATTCCCAAATCTTTAGCAGCTTTCAATCCCAATAGCAAAGCCTCATACTCAGCAGTGTTGTTAGTTGTAACAAACTCCAATTTATACATAAGTTTCACTGTTTCACCGCCAGGGGAAATAAGTAAAACTCCAGCTCCAGCACCCTCTCTGCATGAAGATCCATCAAAATATAACTGCCACACTGCATCTTTTTCCTCTATGCCATGTTTTATTGGCTGATCTTTTTCCACATGTAATAGACCAGCAAAATTATCTTCTTCACTAAATTGTAACATGCATGAGCCAAGGTCTTTATCCACAGAGTAAACTGGGTGATTATTGGGGTTCTTATCATCTGTGACAATATAAGCAAGATGTAGTTCTCTATAAAGTCTCCTATTTTCTCCACCAAAAACAGGAATAGTGGCATAAGAGAGGTCCATCTGTAATGTTCCCCCAACCTTCTTAGCCCATGACCTAGACAGAAGCAATCCAAATTTTGGTGTGATGTCAGCTACCACAACATCAATTATTACACTTTTCATTGGCAACTGAGTAAGGTTGAAAACCATGTCTTTTATCACTCCTAGACACTTTACAGCTCGAGAATCAAAGGCGTATAGATCATGATAAGGTTTTGTGACATTAAGGCCCAGGGATTCCATCACAGCTTTTGGCATCAAATTATGGGATGCTTCTGAATCTAGCAGGCAATTATGAATCATCTGCTCATGCTCAGTCAAAGTTATATAGAAGGGAGGAGAAGCCAGCTTCGTTTTCAGTATTTTCAGCCAAAGCTGATTCAATAAAGATTCTAGGGCTTTCTTCCTGCAGATTCACTGTATCTGAAACTGGCTGATTATTGGGCATATTCATCACTTTCAAAACTGTATTCTTGTATGATGGATTTTTGATAAGCTCAGAAAATGGTACAAGAATTTTTAGTTTAACTAACTCATTTTCCAAACTAAAATTTTGACCTGATTTATTTACCTCTTCAATTTCTGTATTCTTCTTGGACTTTTCTACAGATTGTTTCTTTTCTGCTACAGGATCAGCAACTGATTTATCAGGAATAACTGGAGCAGGGACAACAACTTTCTTCTTAGGAGCTTGGACTACTTGTTTCGGGCCAGATCTGAGATTAAGAGTCTTCTTAATTCCATTCTGATTAGCAATAGCATTTACAACAGTTTTTTCAAACTCCAATTCATCTTCAACTTCATACAAGTCTGCATCATAATATTCAGCATTTAGAAAATCTTCTTCTGTTACAAAACTTCCAGATAAGCCATCTCCAAAATGATTCACATCCTGATCTATCTCAGTTTCTTCAAACAGTAACTGTTGATCAATTTCTTCTTCATCTACCAAATTATTTTGAAAAGGTGGGGGTACTTTTTGATCCTCATTCTCCCTTCTTTCTCGCTGAATATCATTATTTCTATGCTCTCTTGGCATGAATCTAGGAGCGAATTGCCTCCTGAACTGATTTTGGTTATTTGGGTTTCGATAAGCTTCTGGGGCAGGTTTAGCAGAATTCTTTTCCAGTTCTAGTTTATTTAACTTGGCAGTGAGAATCTTTACAAGTTTAGCCATTTCATCTATTTTAGCTTCAGCAGACTGAGGTGCAGCACTTGTAGAAACAGCTTCCTTCTTTCCCTTTCTTTCATACTGCTGCTGAGGTGTTTCTTTCTTGAGCCTATTAGAAGCCAGTAAATTTGACTCTACTTCTAATGCTGCCTCTTGCATGTTCATCAAGGTAATAGGTCTTCTTTCTCTAAGTAATAAAGAGAATTCATGATCAAAAGCATTTGCATAGGTCAACTTGGCTGATGTTTCAGTGGGTTTGATTTCTGCAAGAATCCTAGTATACATCTTGTTAAATCTTTTAGAAAAGTCAGAAATAGTCTCATCCTTCTTTCTTCTCAAAGCTCCAAACTCAGTTATGTAATAAGTGTGATCCTTGGTGTCTCCCCACTGTCTCAGAAAAAGATCTTTTAGTTCTTCAATTATGGTGATGGAATTAGCAGGCAGTCCTCTGAACCATTTTCTCACATCCCCATCAAGACTTTGTACAAATACCCTCATCCATACATCTTTAATTTCAATGTTCTGATTATCTGCATAACTCTCAAAAGCTTCCCAATGTTCTTCTGCAGTTGTTTCACCTTGTCCATTGAATCGAGGCATATACTTTTGGTAATCATGTGTAGGCAAGGCATGTAAAGGCTGAGGTAATACTAATGGTGCATACCTAGCTACTACCATTCTGTCCATCATATCCATAGGTGGATTTTGGGTTGCCATTGTGAATTGAGGTTTAGACTGAGATTTTGAGGAGGAAGAAATTTGACTGGAACTTTTTTGGAAAGGATTCCTTCCTACTTTCAACTGAAAGATGGGTATTTTATCAGGAGAAGAGGTTTTAGCTTTCAAAAAGCTTCGAGGACTAGTGAAAACCTGGAAAGTGCTCTTAGGGATGTTAGGTTTTACACAAGGTGAAGTTTCAGCTGGGTCTAATGATTCACCCAACTGGTGAGAGTCACAAGAGGATGGTAAAGATTGATACCTGCTGAGCTTTCTTGCTATTTTTATAATCTTTTAAGGGTCTGTCACACCCAGATGTAATGAAGATGTAGGTCTGCTCCTTGTTCCAATTCTGTTAGAAGCCACTGTGACAATTTTTTGGTGAAAATAGCCTTCAAAAATGCTGGTTCAAGTCCACCTCTTAAACCAAAAAAATGATGAGTATCCCAGGGAAGATATGCTTCAGCTTCGTCCCCGGCAACGGCGCCAAAGATGTTTGTGTCAGAAATTGTTACTAAGGCTAAGGTAACAAGCCAACACAATCTCAAAGTAAAAATCAATTCAAACTAGGGTTTAGGGTTTTATTTCATATGTTTTTGGTCATTGACTTCAAAAGCATAAAGGGAATACATTCAATAGATAAGCAACAACTAAATCATACACATAAATCAATAAAGATGTATATATATCACAATATCCCAACAAAAGACTGAAATGACATTCACACATAAAGGACAAGCATCACTGGAAAATTACACATAAACCAGAAATGAATTTATCATTCATGAAACTCAATAAGTTCAAAATGAAGCCAACACAGATCAAATATAGGGTAATGAGTCATATATTCATAGTTTCATCAAAAAATGCATATGAGAGTTTACAGTACCTATCACTGAACAAGTCTGGAAGTATAAGCAGCTTAGCAGACCTCCTAATGCTCTCCAAAATCAGAACCCTTACAATGTTTTTCTTTCCTCTCTAAATAGTTTCTTCTCAAAAACAGTTAGGGTTTTTCCCTCCTAATTCTCCATCGAATCACTAGATTAGGTAAAGTAAAATTTACATTTTTACAAAATTACAAGTTTGCTAAAAATAGCAAATTCTTTAACTAAAACAAAAAGTTTGTCTAAAATAGCTCCTAACTAGTAACTGCCTCATATCTCCTTCGCTGCCTCCACAAGAAGAGATATACCATCTGTGCTTGAGGACCTTCTCTTTACTCTTTTATTCTTCTTCTCCAACTCAGCTATCTTCTTCTGAAGGTGTTCATTTTCCTGTTGTAGATTTTCAACTGTTTTTTCCAGCTCTGAACAGTGCCTGTCAGAAGCCCTTTTCCTTCTGAGTGTTTCCTTGGCATCCACCACTAATTCCTGAAAATTGTCATGAACATCCTGAAGATCCTCTCTTAGTATTCTATTTTCCATCATTAAACCATCATTAACTTCCTGCATGTAATTCATTTGATGCTTATACTGTTTGACAGTCTTCTTTAAATTCTCTTTGTCAGAATTAACCAATTTCTCTATTGCATCATCGTGCTCTTCATTAGGTTTCCAAAACATGTCAAACTTATTAAATATTAGTGCTTCCTCTGTCAACAGTTTCTCAGAAGTATCTTCAATGATGGACTTGGAGTTTCCTTCATCTGCTACCTATACTAACTTACTCTCCTCTGTCAAAATTTTCTCAGAAATGTCCTCAATGATGGACTTGGAGTTTCCTTCATCTGCTACTTTCCCTGACTTAATATCTTCTTCTTTACCTGGCTGTAGTTTATCTAACTTTGATTTATCATCCCCCATGGATTCTTCATCAGAGATAGTCACCTTATCAGTCTTCAATTTTGGATTTAACAGCTTTTTCATATTTAACCTTAGCTTGTTTTTCGACCTAGTTTTAGGTCTCCAGAGAGTAGCTGCCTCCCCCATCATTTTCAGTTTTCTGCCTTTGTACCTAACAGAAGATAATTCCACCACTTCCAACTTATTTATTTTCTTGTTTGGTTTCATAGTTGTGCCATCTAAAACTTGAGCTTCTTCAAATTCAGTTTTGACCTTAATATTAGAAACAGGTTGTTCCTCCTCTAACATGTATCCTTCATCATCCGAAAGGATTGTAATGGGGCTTCTTGGCCGAATAGGAATTTCTTCTTTAGCTACAGGAACTATTTTAATATCAACTTTACTTTCATCCTGAGGATCTGCTACAGGTGATGATTTCTTTTCAAGCAATTCCTTTTTGTCTTCAAATAATGTGAACCTGTTTTTAGTGTGATCTGGAATTTCTTGGAGTTGATTGTCATCCTGTCTCTTTTCTGCTACCTGTTTAGTCACCTTCTTAACTTTAATGTCATGCTTGCTTGCAGGTTTGACTGAATGGCCTAACTTTTGCATCATTACCTTCCCCTAGTCAGTTTGTCTTTTTGGTTGTTGATCTTCTCCTTTAGGATGAACCCCTGACCAGAACAAAAAGAAGTCCCAAGTCTTTCCCTCATGCTGCAACACTTTAGTGATGATTAGTTTAATGAGACCATGGTGAAAAAGTGATTGAGAAATGTAATCATCATGTTGTTTTATTTTGCTTGACATTTTCTACAGGCTTTTAAAGAAAAAGAAGGGCAGATTCATTTTAGAAACCCCTGCCATGTGTTGAAGGAACCTGAGATGATATTTGAACACTAATGAATATCTTCCTTCACAAGTCACATAACTCTGAAGTATCCTTATGGGCTCAATCCATTCTTTCTTGAAATTATGAATGATAATACCCTTGTTCCAGTCAGGAGTCACATTAGGCAATAAGTACCTTTGGGGATCAAACTCGAAAGGTGACTTCTTAAACCAGTTCTCACCCTCATTACTAATCTCAGTAGCTTCTGCTATTAATTCTACAGTCAGCTTGAATCTCAAAGTATCCATTATAATCATCTCATTTTTAAGTCCCTTAGCAAAATTGCATGACACCTAAGCATCAAAACCATCTATCCTTTTGAAAATTTTTAACCAGCCTGCCTGCTGAAACAGCTCTGCACAGTCAGGAAGCTTCTGAATCCATGTTAAGTCTGTGGGCTCAGCCCTATTGACCTTACCACTTTTGCCACTTTTTCCCATATTCTTCTTTTCAGGAAACAGGAACAGTCTGATTTCAGGTTTCAAAATATATTTTGTAAACTGTTTTCTGATGCTTTGAGCTCCTTTGAACTATGCTATACACTCCTGGACAGACCTTCAATTCAATGTTCTCCGAGCAAGTGATTTTACAGGTCATAACAATTTTTAGCAATGTTTAAACCACTTGCATAAACTAACAAACGCCTTCTGTGTAAAAACTGAGCATTACAGATAGATCTGTGAGTCTTTTCGGTGCTATTTCCTGTATATACTGATGTTTAAAGACATTAGGTCATGAGAGGAACCAGTCCATGCACATTCCTCATACCGGGCTTCAGATATCTATTTCTGTGGTGAATTTCTTATTTTATGATCTATTCTATCTTCTTCAGCAACCAATTTCTCCAGAAAATCGTGCAGCGAAAAAGACCCGAATTTTCCAGCTATAAGGGTTTATAACGGAATACCTGTCAATTGCTCATATGTCGTGGCTTACAGCTTCATTTTGGGGTGTCAACGATCTCCTCTTATGAGCACAAGTGTCCTCTTATCGTTTCTTTAACTGCTGGTGAATGAATTCGGAAGCCCTAATTTTCGCTGGCGATTAAGCACACCTGTCTCTTTTTCTCAGCAACACAATCCACCGTTTAGTAGTGAGCTCTCCTTCAGAAACACTACTCTCCTGCAATGATGCGTGTAACGAGAGGAATTTGAAAGCTAAACCGGGATTTGCTGGTTTCTGTGCAACTGATCCCGCATACCATGCAATGATGAGCTTGTTTTACTTCGTGACGAGCAACCAACAAAAATCATGCTCAAACTGCTGCAAACACGTGTTAGAACACTCACACAAGGCGATTAGACACTCCCATTCTGCATCATGATTGAAATCGGTTCGAAAATTGAAAAAACACAGGCCACGATATTCCTGTAGCGCGCTCTTTGTTAAACTTTTGTATAGCGCTACAAGAATAACTTTTAGGCCAAAATTTAGCAGTTTTTTAACTTTTTGCTAATTTGTCGGAGGTTTTGGCAGTTTTTTTAGTTTAAGAAATAAGTTTAACTGTTCTCTAAGACATTAATGATTCTACTTTTGAAAATATGACTCTCATTGACCCCCTTTACAATATAAAAAATCACCAAAATCAAATAAAATCTGAAAAGACTGGGTTCCAAACTTATTCAATCACCCATGAAGTTTCTAGGATGACTAAAACTAAAACTTAAAATCAAAAAAATTTAACTGAAGTAGATTCAAACACAAACCAAAACTGGAGAAAATAAATCAAAAATGGAGAAAAATTTACTGGCTTAATAGGAAGGAATATGGTTTTCGGTCCAATTTTGTTCTTTATCAAAATCACGATGGCCAAGCATGTCAAGGTCGTCAACATAGAGGTTGTTTCCAGGGCAGAGTTGGGAAAGCAATTCCAATTCATCCATAACAGGTGGTAAGGGCAAGTGGTTAGAAGCAGAATTAGAGTCATCAGAGGGAGGTGTGTTGGGGGTTTCTGGGGTTTCTGGTAAACGATCAACATGCCATGCAATGTATGTGTCTTTAATGCAAAGCCAATTAGAAGTTATGTCCAATTCTGTTGCTCCAATGTCATTGTGCAACGTGCGGAAAGGTTTGTATAGTAGGAGCTCACTCCAACAGAAGGAAACAAAGGCATCTTCAGAAATGTGTGGAATGCTAGTGAAGCGAGGAAAGACACGAACGATTTTGGGAGGGTGGTTTGGTTTCCATTGGGAGTGCTTTCTACGAGATGAGAATGACCAAGAGCGTGCAGCTTCAAGAAGAGTAAGATGTTAGAGTGTAGGGGGTCGTTGCATGTAGGAAAAAATGAAGGTTGGTGTTGGTGGGGTATCAAGACAGTCATTGGAAATACGTCGAAAAACACTTTGGCTAACATTTAAGGAAAGAAAGGAATGACTACAAAGACAAAGAGGGAGCTTTTGGAGCATGTGGCATGTCTCTTGTGCACCAATGTCTCGATCGGAAACAGTTTCTGATAGGAAGCATCTTATTGGTTGCAGGATTGGTGCATCATGTGGAGTTGCATGTGCAATGCGATAAAGAAGTGCCTGGTAGGATTCTGATTTTGACTCTACCTTTGCTGCATATTTTGAAATATATTTGAGTACAGCATGTCTAGAGAGAACAGGTTGGAAATCAACGTTAGCTTGCAAAATGGAGAGCATGGTAGGGTTGTGAATATTTAGGAGGGCATCATTCCTGGCAGGGTTGTATGTTTTTTGTCCATTTGCATCAATGAAAAAGGAAGAGGTAGGTTGTAGTTTAAATGGAAAGCCGTAATGACATTGAAGAGTTGACCCTTTTTTGTAGAGGCATGAAGACTCAGAACATTTTGTATGCCTTTGGACACAATTAACAAGTTCTTCGTAGTCATGTAAGTGATCACTTGCAAGTATAGAATGTGATCCAATGGTGCATGGATAATTTATAGTTGAGGATTGGAACAATGGGGTTTGAGAATGGTTGATGCGAGGATTCCATGCTGTAGCAAACTTGTCAAAGTACTGTTTTGCATCTGCAACCCTAGCATCATCTGCCCAGTCTAATGTGTCCATATCAGGTGCATTGTCCATCCACAAGAAGCCATGTATATGTGTTAATCCTCTATGTTTCCATTCATATCTGCATGGAAAATATTAAGATTAGAAATTAAGAGTTGAGGTATTGAATACACTGAAATTTGATGGGAATATGGTTTGTTACAAACCTGCATGTTATAGGCTAAACTTGCACCTCTCCGTCCGTGATCACCCTAAGCTGTTGATCACACAAAAGGACAACTTGGATGGAGGAGCATGTTGACCTTAGATGATACTTTGACTCACTCCATTTCCTGACATTACTGGAAAAACCCCAAAAAATATCATTTTGAGATATGAGCGCTACTCTACCTAGAGAGACTAGTGCACATACGCTACTCCAGTGTATAATAGTAGCGCCCATATCCTAATATACACTACTCCTTCTTAGCATAGTAGCGCTCAGCATTTTAAACTCGATGAGCGCTAGTTGATAAGCACTAAAGTAGTGCCCTATATGCTACTTCACTGAACAAGAGTCACATACATCTTAAAAGATGATTAAAAAATAAATTAATTTCTCGAGGAGGATTAGTTGTTGGTAGTTTCCTAACTCCCCCAACTTCCTCCATAACTATACATCGACCTGAACTACTTCTTTAATCCTATAAATACAAAGAAGATTAAAGAGAAAGGTTAGATAGTGAGATGGATTAATGGAGAAACTTTAAGACATAGAGAGAATCTTGCATTGGAGGAGTTGATGCTGAAGATATCCAAGCCAGTGAAGAGCCAGAGCCCAGAATCAAGTTGCAGGAGCCTGTTACATGATCAGGTATACTTGTACATCATTTTACTTTTGACAATAAAGGTTGAAGTGTCTTTCTTGTTCCAACTTAAATGTGTTCTGAAATAACATCTTAATTTGGATCTGTTTTGGTCAAATATTGAATGTTAAACATTGTTTTTGTTTCTTTCAAGATTTATATGTTGCCCAAAATGTTTTGAGAAAGGTATTGTTATTGCAGGTTTACTGAAAGGAAGGTGGATTTGAAGGTTGAGCACAATATCAAGTCAAGACTGGGATCAAACTTCGATTGAAAGGTGTGTTCTCAAGATCCACAACTTATTTCTTTTTGTAAATATCTCTGTGATATCATCAATACACTTACCTGTCACCCCAACCAAGTTGATAGCATTAGTTTCCTTGCTATAGGGTAGATTTTCCCGACAATAGACTGGCGACTCCGCTGGGGATAGTTGAGTTTTGGCTCTAGGAAAACTTGTTCTTGTTTGTCTTCCCAGATTGTTTTGACTTCTTTGATGTGTTGAGAAACCCTGTAGGTATCCCCTGCCAGTTTCTTTCAGCTTTCATCAGTCTTCTGGTATCTTTCAAAGTCATTTTTTTAAGCTTTTGAGATATGAGCGCTACTCTGCTATATATATAGTAGCGCCCATACACTACTGTGCTATATATACAGTAGCGCCCATCTTTGCAGGGGCGTGAGTTTCCCTACTGCACAGTAGGGTACACTTTCTGAAGCATTTTGTTTTTGGTTTGCTCGACTTTTTAGCCTTTTGGTGGTTTGCTGACTTTGCTTTTAGGTTTCCCCGACTGGTATATGAGGTTTTTAACTTTTGTTTGAGTCATAGAACCTTTCTTTAAGTCTTCTTCCATCTTTTGAATCGCTTGTTTACCTTTGGAACGTTTGGATTGATTATGACTTTTTTGGAAGACTAGGTTGTGTTTTGTGGTGAGCACTTCCACTTTTTTAGGCCCTAACTGCATGTTGCTAGTTTACAAACCTGCATACTCTTATATCCGCTGTTTGTGGAAATGCTTGTCTGCTCTCTACTCAGCCTATCCTTTATTTTAGGGTTTGGTCCATGTTAGAGCCTCTAGGGTGTCTTCCATTTTTGTTGATTTCCATTCTTCCTGGACCTATTGTCTTTTTTCTGGTTGCAAGTGCATTTAAACTGCTGTAGGCTGAGTCATTTCTCGGTTCTTTGTGTTAGTAATTGGCAGCTTGCTTGTCTACTTTTGCTTGGCGTAGTGGTCTTGCTAGGGTGAGATACTTTAGGTCAGTCCTTTTGTGTCTTTCTCCTTTGTTTTCTCCCACTTTATTTCCAAGTATAGAGGCTTTTTCTTTGCAAAAAACCTGTAGATCAAGTCTTTTTCGAGCTAGTGTCTCGATAGCTATAAGCTTAAGAACTTTTTAGCCATACTTACACACATTACACATAAGTTTTATTTTACTTTCCATTTTTCATAGTTCTTTTTCATTTATAGAAAAAGCAAAAAAATTTTGGTAGTTTAAGTTTAATAAGACTTATTTTTCTTATTACAAGATAGCATAAGATATTTTGTATAATTTCAAAAAAAAGAAAACAAAAATTTTTTAGTAGGTTTACTCAGGTTTTCAGTTTTGGAAAGAAGTAAATGAAAAAATGAAAAGAGCTTTGTTGTAGAAAGTTTTGATTTTTATGCACTTTTGTTTTCTTGTTGTAACCACGCCACACAAAAGCACTACCCTTTTTGAGTAATAACAACCCTAAAAATATTTTAATAAAATAAACTAGAAACATTTTTTCTTTTTAGGGATACACCACACCAACTAGTTTTGGTTAGGATCTTGAGTTTAAATCACCTTAAACCACTCAAGATCACACATTACGCAAAAATCATAGTAAGACTATCACAGGTAAACCCATTTCACTCAAAACTTGCCTGGGATCTATGCAGTAGGTCATTGCGAGATCAGATTGTTGGGAATACTCCTCCTACTTTCTGTTTGAGCATACGCCAGGATCAGATTGCGTATTGGGGCCTCTTTCGAGTTTTGGGCTTAGCTACCCTGCCCACGCTTTCTGATTTGACCGGTGACTGTTCCCCCAGGAGTTTTCGGTGTTGTGGTATCCTTAGTATCTGACTCTAGGTTCATACACAGGTGACAGCAGAGGGTATATCTGCTGTACCTAAGACAGACGTGGGTGGAAATCCCTTGCAGGTCTTTGGGAGGGTGGTTGGGTGATTCCAGCGCTTGCACCCTTAGTCATTGTATTGTGGACCCCGGGTAACTATCTTTCTTCCTTCGTTGATCTGTTCTGGGCCCTCATCATCCCAGACTCTTCTCCGGAAGGCATCTTTGTTTTCCTGGTTTGTATACTTAGGACTTTTTAGTTGGCTTGTTGTTTGACCCCTAGTTGTAGTGGCCACTAGGTTCTAGTCTGTTATTTTATATATATAATCACGGAGAATCAAGAGATTCATAGATCGAGAAGGTTTCAAAACCTTCCACCACTTAGAACAGAACCTTTACAGCTAGCTAGACGACAGCGGGTGAACCTCGGTATTTCTTCAGAAACTACTCCTGAAACAGAATTTCCTAAAGAAATTCTTGCAACAGAAAACCCTGAAATAGAGGTTCCTAAGGAACCACTACCAAGTACCACAGATCAGCCACACTTTAGTTCAGTCAAGGTTGAAGATCTTACATCTGCGGAGTATAGCACTCCTTTCAATCCTCCTTTGACCAACACTAGAATTTTGCTTCTGTCACCTGTTGGTTTCCAGCAGCCCCATTTCAGTGGAGATAATTCATTTCCCGGACATCTGATGTCTACTGTAGGAGGTGAATAGGGAGTTCCCCAAACTCCCACTTTAGGTATGAATACCAACACAGTAAATCCTTCTTTTACTGCTACGTCGAGTTAGGAACATACAACCTCTGTGCCTGCTCCATCTTTCAGTTTCAATACTGGTACATTAGGTATGCCAAGTGTAACAATGATGGCATCTATCCCTACACCTACTGTTGGACCTAGCAATACAGCCAACTTTGCACCACCTCCTTCTTTTCAACCGCTATATCAGATACCTAGTACTTGGATTTCCACACCTGCTGTAGGACCAAGTGCTTCTGCAACCGTGCCAGTCATGAGTACCATGACTACATCGTCTACATTAGTTTCTACTGGTTTCAATACCTTTGTAGGCCCTAACATGAATCAAGGTAATATGCCTGCAGGTAATGTCCCTTTTTCCTTATTTTCAGGGGAGGGGGTAATATCTTTAACCAGCAATATGGTGGGGCTAATACCCATCCACAGTGGATGAACCCACAGAGCACTAATCCACTTTCATATGGGTGGGGAAATTTTAATAACTCTTTCGGACAACAACAGATGGCAGGGGGCAACCCCTACCAACAAATAGCTGCCCGGGCAACCCCTACCAACAAGTAACTGGGGGCAACCCCTATCAACAGATGGTAGGTGGCAACTCCTATCAGCATATGGCCGGGGGCTACCCTTATCACCAGATGGCTGGGGGAAACCCCTACCAACAATTCATGGGTCAAATGATGGGTGGTTCCCCTTATCAAGTACCATCTTACCGACCTCGTTTACCATTTCCGGCAACTTTAAATTTGCCAGATCTTTCCAAACTCACAAATGATCCAGTGTGTCATAATGCTACATGGCCATCAGTTTCTACCAAGTTACCTTCGGACATTCCAAAGTTCGAAGGAAAAACAGGTGAAGACCCTGGTGACGATGCCACTACTTTCCACTTATGGTGTTCCTCAAATTCATTAAACGAAGACTCCATTAGATTGAGACTGTTCCAAAGGACCTTAACCGATGCTGCAGCCAAATGGTACATTGAGTTACCTGCAGCCACTTTCTCTAATTTTGGAGATCTCACCACCGTCTTTTTGAATCACTTCCAACTTCCTGTTCGGTATGATGCCGGAACAGACCTTTTGTCTACATTTAGGCAAAACAAAGACACTCATTTATCTGACCACATTCAGGAGTGGCGAAGACGGAAGAGGCTCATTAAGGACAACATTCCTCCAGAGTTCCTTCTTGAGTGGTATTTGAAATCACTCCTTCCTTATATTTCTAAGGAAGTAGCTACATCTGGAGTATCTAACGAGGAAGAAGCCATCCTACGGACCCAGCAGTTAGATCTCGTTTATGCACAATCTGGGTTATTGTATGAGATTATACCTGATGCACCGTGATCAAACACTGATCTGAGTAGACCCAAACCTGGACCACATGCTGACGGCACAATGGGTTCAGTTGAATCTGCAGCTTTCGAAGCACTGACTAAAAATGTTCATGCCTTATCAGTCAAATAATCGACTGCAGATGTTTCTTCTGTCACGACCTCTCCTTCTACTTCTGAGCCTGTCAATCAGGTCCAGAACAGTCAAAAGGGCCCTCGGCATCCCAACAGCAAAAAGAAGGGAAAGAAAGGAGAGGGGAACCAACAAAATCCCAAAAAGGAGAATGTCGAAGAGGGTAACAAAGAGGAAAAGAAGGTGAAGTTCCCTTGTAAAATTTGCAAGCAGAACCACCTTACTCACCAATTCCCTCTACTTGAAGAAGCCCAGAAGCTCTTAAGAGAAAAGAAGCCTGCCGTCCTCAAAGATCCATTCCCTAAAGGACAGGGCTCAACTTCTAGCACCTCCAATACTGGGGGCACTACACATGCTACAGTTGATCAAACTTTTGTCAACATGGTTAATTAAGATGCATTATTACAAACTAGAGCCAGGAATTATACCCCAGACACACAGAAAAAGGATAAGGAGATTCCAGAATCTTCCACTCCACTCCACATACCTGTGGACCCAATGCCCAAGATTCCGAAAGGTGTCTTGAAATGGGCATCGCACAATCCCAATACTCGGGCCGCTTCCAAATACAATGTGGTTGAAGACTTAGCCCAGACCCCTTGTGCCATGTCTACTTTAGAAGTCTTGCAAAGTTGTCCTTTACAACGGAATGCACTTCTGGCAGCTATTGGAGTATGGAATCCTCTAATATGTCTACGCGATTTGATATGACTGATGTCAAATACCGGTTGCCCTATCACATTGCCCTTCATATTGACGTCATTCATGGTCCAATGACCATCAGACGAGCTGTAGTAGATGAGGGAGCATCGACTTGCATAATGTCAATTTCCTTTTGGAAAGCTATAGGTTATCCTAAGTTAGCCCCTTCTAACACATTGCTTACTGCATTTGATGGCATAAATTTCTGTCCACATGGAGTTTTGCCATCATTTGATGTCACTTTGGCCGGTAAGACAGTTGCTGTTGAAGTAGAAGTTCTGGATGCTCCACTTGATTACAATATGTTATTAGGCAGGAGTTGGACATATGCCATCCGAGCCATTACATCGACAGTTTTTTTAGTGTTTATGTTCCCATTTGAATGTAAGATCGTTACAGTCGATCAACTTTCTTTCACTCAGAGAAACTGTAACATCCTTATTTTGGTAATTATAATTGTAAACTATGTATGTGGCCCTGGTGAGGAGCTCAAGGCCAAGGCCCCACTAGTGGACCTTGAAATTCTTGTTATAGTATTTCCTAAGCTTTAGATGTTATTGTAAATCTAAAAGACTAAAGTAGGTCACGCAACTTAACAATGGGCGGCTGAATACACTAAGAAGGAAAAGTGATTGGTAAGGTGACCATCAAGATCTAGCGACAGATGGTGGGTATCATCTTAGTGCCTCAGGCACTTGAGGAAATAGTAAAGTAATCTACGGGTCGACCTTAGAAGCTATAAGTGTAGTCGTCATAATTTGAAGGGAGTATTTACTCATCACCACCTTCTAATCAGGGCTTAGCTCTGAGTGAGAGGAAAGTTTGACCAAATTATTGAAATAAGACGTAAGAAAGGTCACATTTTTATAGTACCCTAAACTCAGTAAAGGATACCGAGAGATTTGGTTATGAAGATCTAAGTAACTACCTTTTAGATTATATATATAACATCACCCTTAGGATGCAATATGGGGTGTAATTTACATACCACCACATCATTGAAATATTATTAGTTATAATATTTTCTGAAATTATATATATATATATATATATTATACATTAAAGGGGATTATAAAGATAATGCAAGAGAAGTTATTTATAGAGTATTGGAGGATATCTACATATTGTGGTACTCTTAAAGAAGGATAAACCATCCTATCAAAGAACTATTGGAACTATTTTAGACTCTGGCCTCTCATTGTTAAAAGGTGGATAGGCACTTAAAAAAAAGAGAAAACTTACCAAAGGAATTATTTAATTCATAAAAGGGTGAGTGGTCATTCGATATCTTCATATCATGGATTATTGCTACAAATCAATTATATTATTTAGTTTTGGTTGTTTTCCAAGATTCTAAATCATTCCGGTTTAAGCCTTGAATTGTGTTTAGATGACAACACTTTTCTAGACATACCTTGGGTATGATAGAATGGGCATCTTATATATATATTTCGAAATGTGCATGGTGCACATATGTAAACCCTTGGCTGTTAACCATTATATAAACCATAGAAGTTAGTGTGCTTACATTGGGTATGGTTTCCGTTGATCATAAAGAAGGAATTTTGGGTTATGAGGGTAATGCGTTATAATAGGGGGTGAACTCCTTAGTCGGTTGGCAGCCTTTAAAGCTCACGATCTCTGCCCGTCCCGAGTGTCCTTTGGAAACAGTAGAACACCAACTGGAAGACTCGTTGTCTTGTGAATTGAAGAGTATCCTTAACTCCAGTGTGCCATTTGTCGCCAACCATGCAGGCGAACTTTCCTAGTGGGATAGCTACCCTATGTTTAAAGTAATGGTCGAAGACCTTGGCAGGGGGCGGCATGCATTTGTTTGTGGAAGCAATCTATGGGAAGGGGCGGTATGGAAAAGATGATTCTCCAGGAACCCGGTCCCTTTCTTGATGATATTCTTGATTGTTTGAATAGTATAGATCATCCCTTTCTGCCTCTGCACAAAGATCTTCCTCTGCTTAGGGATCTTCCTTGGCGTAGGGTTGGAGCTGTAACAGTCTCATTTCATCTATGTTTACTTCCAGCATTGGTAGTAAGACTATCAGTTGTCTTATACAGAATCTTAGTGATCCTGGTGTGTTCAATAATACAGCCAGGTTATGGAGGATCTCTGTATTAACAGAGCACGTATTTTCGGTGGGAGATCTCAACAATAAAGGCGAATATATTGATGTTGCCTGCGGTCTCACTTATGGATACTTTTTGGTAATTAAACATATAGTCTTACCTTTCTCATTATCGACCTCTGCTGGAGAGTCGATTCATGTAAGTAGATTACAGTTTTTTTTTTTATAGTCTGCCAAATCATATTTCTTTACTCTGCACTTAGTGTTGTTTAAAGAACAAGCTGAGATTGACTGTTTTATTTCTGCCATGGCAATTGATTTGCCTTTGCTGTCATTATTTCATGTTCAGGATATTTGGGATCTCAAGGGTTTTAGAAACACGAATTCCATAATTAATTCTAGCCCAATCTCTAAAGCCTGACAGAAATGGTTATAGTTATGCCATCATTGCAACGAGATTGTGCATCCTTAATGTGACCCCTACAAACTAATTTCCTTAATTTATTTATGCAGAATGATTTCCATGATTGAATAGAGAAATGTTAATAGCTGTTACTAATTCTTACCCATTGTCTGACAAATTGTGGTAGTTGATCTTCCTTGTTATAAATGAAATCTGATCCTTACTGTCTTACACATTGAACTGAGTCACGCTGTAAAAGAGCCATCGTTGTTTATCCTTTTGCGTAGAGTTATTTAGGTACTTGGTTATGTTGATAGCATTTCGAGTAAGATACAAAATCTCTGCACTTCTGTTTCCTGTCATCATGACTCTGCTCCAGTTACTTTAGCAATGATAGTTGTATTTTGTGCTGGTTGCTTTATGAGAGACTTTTAGTGTTAAGTCTCTGCATTTGGTTTACATTTATTTTTCCATATCGCAATAGATCCTATTGCATCGACCCTGCTCCATTGTGGTTACGATCCTCTGTTTCAGTTAGGTTATGTTCACCCTTATTTCTATCGACCGTGACCATTCACACGCTGTTCATTTGCATTTAATCCCACTGAGAATTAAAATCTAACTATCCAGATCGCAGTAGCTCAAGCTCTGCGTAATTCTGTGAACATTTGATCTCAGTAAGTATTATGATTTAGCTGGTAATTTATTTCGGTGTAGCTCAAGCCCTGCGTAAACCTCGTAATTATTCGACCTCTGTTATGGATTATGAGCCGACCTGAAATCTAACTCAGTGTTTCTTAATTCAAATTCTATCATTGTTAATTGTTCTTTGCCCCAAGGTATGACTCATACATTGCGATTACTTGGAGATAGTATTGCGGAAGTTGGGAAAAGGGCTGAAGGCCCGATCCTTGAAATACTTTCTTTTGATGTTATATATGCTGATCATTTCCCTGTGTGGTTTTGTTGTAATTTAACTCTGAGAATTTATAGTTCATGGCCGCTTAGGAATGGGATGGTATATTATATGTTAAATACCAGTTGTTTTTTCTGTATAGTATCGTATGATTGAAGCTCTCTTGGGAGAGGCTTGAGAAAGAGAAAAGAAAAGTGTAAATACCTGATCCAAAGGTGTAACCCTCTTTGAATAATTATCATATGACTTTTGTGGACGTAGCCCTAGAGTGGGTGAACCACCGAAATTTGGTCTCGCCTTGATGTGTCTCTTATGTGTGTTCAGAATGTATAAATTGTCGTTATTATATATTTATCGTGAATTATGTTTTATGTGTTCTTTGGGTTATTTACGTTATTGCCAATGAAATCAAATAAACTTTGAAATGTATGTTACACAGTAGCAAAGAAAGCAGACTATAAATCTTTGAGACGTTTTATATTACTAATGCATGAGTGATTTATGGCTAGAGGAGGAAAAATTTTTTTACCAGCATATTATGGAGATGTGACATATGGTATCAGAGCTTCGGTTGCAAACACTCGGGCTTATTGGGATCAATCGGGGAAAAATGAATATGAGTTCATCGAACTAGGAAAAAATGCATCATATAAGGAAAAGGTAAAATTCCGTTCCAAAGAATCTCCAAGAAGTAAGCGATGAAACGTCTTGGAATTACGAGTAAGTATGTTTCATTTTGCTGAAGAGTTATAATGGAAGTGTCTATTGTTAACATTGCTAAAAACATAAGATACAATAACTTAAGGGTTTCAAATACTAACAACCAATTGTTGTTTTGGATGCATGGAACAAATGGACAAGATTATACTATCGGAATTAATCGTCGAGTTCTTCAAGAAATATGAAAAACCTCGTGACAAAGTAAGTTAATTCCAACCAAGACTCGTCCGATTAAACTGTAAGTATATGAGTCGTACTTTCATCTTTTGTATAGTATGTTGTGTTGGATTACATACCGAAAACGGAAATTTTATTGATTTCAATAATGTTGATCATCCATTGTGTTGTATGATTAAGTAAATAGAGTAACAAGAATTGGTTAGATAAGTAGTTTCATAACTACGGTATGGAAATGTATGTTTTTCTCGTCGAAATAATTAAACCATATCACGCCGATAGGAAAATGAGGAAAAGATATACCTCTTCTTATATGAAGATACATTTGTAGAAATTTGTTGGTTGACAAATTTTAGAAGGTTAAACTCGCTTGGTCAATTGAATGACAAAGGAAGCAAGATTGTAGTCTAAGTATCTACTACCTTGAGAATGAACTTACATACTCTTCAGTGTAGATTACTTCCACAAATGAGTATTCTTGATTACTATATTTATATGTAGTTATATTGACGAAGAACATGATTTGAACGTGATCGAAAGTACACATGGGTAATTAGTTAAGTTATCAAAATTGCAAAATTGTTCCTATTCTTTCATTTAAGTAAAGCGTTACTACGCGAAGGAGAATGTTTTTATACGTGCATGTTTTGAGCAAGAAGACAATATGTGAAAATAGGAGAAAGGATATTCAGATGTAAAAAAAAAAAAAAAGTTATATTAAAGCATTAAGATGTATGACCATTAACATGGTTCTAATGTAGGAAACTGGAACTGATGTATTTCACACTTTTGGTAATGAAGGAAGCATCATTATGTTGATATTAAGATTTTGTTCTTAAAGTATCAACTAGGAATTGTAGGTTATATATCTATATATCCATGTGCATTCTGAATAGTTACAAGGATGCATATGATGAAAATGCATGAGTACATCTTTATATTCCAGAAATTCCTAAGATAGATGTTAGGACACGATGAGTGATGGTTATAAAAGTTATACTATTATATGACCAAGACTTATGATGACTTGCTATCCATATACAAATTATCTGTTTTGTTAAAATATTATTTTGTTGTTGTTCACGTAATGATCGTGTAGATGCAAATCAACTTTTTTCAAAAGACTGTGTTTTGTGGTAGGAAGGAGAGTACTAGAAATATAGAAATAACATGAAAGGGTAATACAGGTTAGTAGGAAGCTATAAATTTCTGACGTCTTTATGTTGCTGCTAGGAATGATTGTTTTATATTATTATGAGTTAAGGAACCATTGAATGGAATTTCCATGGTAAATAAGAAGAATTCTTTAAATAGTAATCGATGTATACGTTTTTATGAAACATGTAAAAAATGACGTTTGGACACATGTTACAGGTATAATTGTTCTTATGATTTAATTACCTTTTCACAACTGACACTCTGAATGTGTTGTCAAACAAGTTTATTCCTACACCTCACTGCCTTACAACTAGCAACAGGTAAATTGGGATATACAGATTCATATTTAGTGCAATACTAATATGAGAGGATACCAATAAATTGGTTCCTTGACATATGAGGATCTTATGATAAGGAGACATGCGGTTGCCCTTATAAATGCACATGGTTATCCTTATAAGGTACGCAAGTATGTTTTGACATTTGGTTATTTCCTATATGATAGTGTATACAAAGAAATGTTGTATAACTAAAATAGGAATTGTGTGGGAAATGGTAAAAACCTAACATTCATAGTGTCCATGAATCATCCTAGGAAGAATGTTATATCATGTTCAAAGTGTTATGTAACCTATAAGCTAGCTTATGTGTAGTAGGAAAGGATATCTTATATGATCACGTATAAATATTGTGGTAAGAAAGATGATTTTCTATTTTAGGAAGATATCTTCTTACAATAATTCGATTCTTTTTATTAAGGTGATACTAACAATTGAAATTGGGCAGATGGTCGAATTTATGTGGAGCTTGTGAAAAGGTAAGAGCATAAATGTTATACATGGTCAAATAAGGTGTTGAAGAATTCACATCACAATTGTTACTTATTCTTTTAAAATTTTGTTAATTATTATGGAATAAAGAACTCGACCCAGATTGGTCAGAGTAAGCGTATGATTGCAGAATGTAATATGACGAAATAATTGATTAATTTGAAAGAGGATTTTTGTGACTCAAGCAAGGCGGCTTGGGGAAAATAAATTCCGGGACTCAGGCGGGAAGGTTTGAGGGGAAATGTGTAAAGAGTGCGGTAATGGAACTGAGACATTCCCTAACAATCAGGGATTGGACAGCCACTAAGATTGCTGGGGAATCGGCTGGCTATAAGACCTAAGAAAAGCTATAAAGAAAATGCATATGCAGGAGGCAGGACGTTGCTTAGTATGCATGAGATAAAGTATTGCTGCGTGAGCACTATGGTGTTAGGCAAGAAATATCTGAAAGAATTGATGTGTGAGCACTGAGGTGTTAGGCAAGAATTTCCAAAAGGATTGTTGTGTGAGCACTAGGGTGATAGGCAAGAATTTCCTGGATCAAATGAATGATGTGTTTAATTAAGTTAAACCGTGTACATTCTTGGAGCACTCAATTTATTTATTCTTGTGATAAAAAATAAAATATAAAAAAAAAAACACAAACAAAGAATAAAAATGTTCCATGGATTGAAAATGATATGTTGCAATAAAAATGGCTCATTGTTTATGTTTATGAGTGTGATTATGGAATTGATGATAAATTTTAGAAGTTTACTGCTTGAAATTCTATAAGATAGATGACGCTAACTTCTGAATGAAAGTAATGTCTACCTCAAGTTGAGGACTAGATAAAGCATCCAAGTAAGGTTACGAGTGATAAAAGATGCAGGAATCATGAAAGCTTGAAGATGATCAAAGAAAAGATGACAAAGCGAACAAAAGATAGCTCAAGAGGGGGAGACAACTCTTGAAAAACATGAACACCGAGGACGGTGTTATTCTTAAGGGGGAAAGGATGTAACATCCTTATTTTACACCTTCTTATTTTGGTAATTATAATTGTAAACTATGTATGTGGCCCTGGTGAGGAGTTCAAGGCCAAGGCCCCACTAGTGGACCTTGAAATTATTGTTATAGTATTTCCTAAGCTTTAGATGTTATTGTAAATCTAAAAGACTAAAGGAGGTGACGCAACTTAACAATGGGCGGCTGAATACACTAAGAAGGAAAAGTGATTGGTAAGGTGACCATCAAGATCTAGCGATAGATGGTGGGTATCATATTAGTGCCTCGGGCACTTGAGGAAATAGTAAAGTAATCTACAGGTCAACCTTAGAATCTATAAGTGTAGTCGTCATAATTTGAAGGGAGTATTTACTCATCACCACCTTCTAATCAGGGCCTAGCTCTGAGTGAGGAAAGTTTGACCAAATTATTGAAATAAGACGTAAGAAAGGTCACATTTTTATAGTACCCTAAACTCAGTAAAGGATACCGAGAGATTTGGTTGTGAAGATCTAAGTAACTACCTTTTAGATTATATATATAACATCACCCTTAGGATGCAATTTGGGGTGTAATTTACATACCACCACATCGTTGAAATATTATTAGTTATAATATTTTCTGAAATTATATATATATATATATTATACATTAAAGGGGATTATAAAGATAATGCAAGAGAAGTTATTTATAGAGTATTGGAGGATATCTACATATTGTGGTACTCTTAAAGAAGGATAAACCATCCTATCAAAGAACTATTGGAACTATTTTAGACTCGGGCCTCTCATTGTTAAAAGGTGGATAGGCACTTAAAAAAAAAGAGAAAACTTACGAAAGGAATTATTTAATTCATAAAAGGGTGAGTGGTCATTCGATATCTTCATATCATGGATTATTGCTACAAATCAATTATATTATTTAGTTTTGGTTGTTTTCCAAGATTCTAAATCATTCCGGTTTAAGCCTTGAATTGTGTTTAGATGACAACACATTTCTAGATATACCTTGGGTATGATAGAACGGGCATCTTATATATATATTTCGAAATGTGCATGGCGCACATATGTAAACCCTTGGCTGTTAACCATTATATAAACCATAGAAGTTAGTGTGCTTACATTGAGTATGGTTTCCGTTGATCATAAAGAAGGAATTTTGGGTTATGAGGGTAATGCGTTATAATAGGGGGTGAACTCCTTAGTCGGTTGGCAGCCTTTAAAGCTCACGATCTCTGCCCGTCC
Organism: Larix kaempferi; assembly: GCA_027924585.1. Classification (NCBI taxonomy): domain Eukaryota; kingdom Viridiplantae; phylum Streptophyta; class Pinopsida; order Pinales; family Pinaceae; genus Larix; species Larix kaempferi. The sequence continues at coordinate 18,850,986 of BSBM01000047.1, read as the reverse complement.
CGAGTGTCCTTTGGAAACAGTAGAACACCAACTGGAAGACTCGTTGTCTTGTGAATTGAAGAGTATCCTTAACTCCAGTGTGCCATTTGTCGCCAACCATGCAAGCGGACTTTCCTAGTGGACTAGCTACCCTATGTTTAAAGTAATGGTCGAAGACCTTGGCAGGGGGCAGCATGCATTTGTTTGTGGAAGGAATCTATGGGGAGGGGCAGTATGGAAAAGATGATTCTCCAGGAACCCGGTCCCTTTCTTGATGATATTCCTGATTGTTTGAATAGTATAGATCATCCCTTTCTGCCTCTGCGCAAAGATCTTCCTCTGCTTAGGGATCTTCCTTGGCGTAGGGTTGGAGCTGTAATAGTCTCATTTCATCTACGGTTACTTCCAGCATTGGTAGTAAGACTATCAGTTGTCTTATACAGAATCTTAGTGATCCTGGTGTGTTCAATAATACGGCCAGGTTATGGAGGATCTCTGTATTGACAGAGCAAGTATTTTCGGTGGGAGATCTCAACAATAAAGGCAAATATATTGATGCTTCCTGCGGTCTCACTTATGGATACTTTTCATTAATTAAACATATAGTCTTACCTTTCTCATTATCGACCTCTGCTGGAGAGTCGATTCATGTAAGTAGATTATGGTTTTTTTTTTTATAGTCTGCCAAATCATATTTCTTTACTCTGCACTTAGTGTTGTTTAAAGAACAAACTGTTTTATTTCTGCCATGGCAATTGATTTGCCTTTGCTGTCATTATTTCATGTTCAGGATCTTTGGGATCTCAACGGTTTTAGTAACACGAATTCCATAATTAATTCTAGCCCAATCTCTAAAGCCTGACAAAAATGGTTACAGTTATGCCATCGCTGCAACGAGATTGTGCATCCTTAATGTGACCCCTGCAAACTAATTTCCTTAATTTATTTATGCAGAATGATTTCCATGATTGAATAGAGAAATGTTAATAGCTGTTACTGATTCTTACCCATTGTCTGACAGATTGTGGTAGTTGATCTTCCTTGTTATAAATGAAATATGATCCTTATTGTCTTACACATTGAACTGAGTCACGCTGTAAAAGAGCCATCGTTGTTTATCATTTTGCGTAGAGTTATTTAGGTACTTGGTTATGTTGATAGCATTCCCAGTAAGATACAAAATATCTGCACTTCTATTTCGTGTCATCATGACTCTGCTCCAGTTACTTTAGCAATGATAGTTGTATTTTATGCTGGTTTCTTTATGAGAGACTTTTAGTGTTAAGTCTCTGCATTTGGTTTACGTTTATTTTTCCATATCGCAATAGATCGTATTGCATCTACCCTGCTCCATTGTGGTTACGATCCTCTGTTTCAGTTAGGTTCTGTTCACCCTTATTTCTATCGACCGTGACCATTCACACGCTGTTCATTTGCATTTAATCCCATTGAGAATTAAAATCTAACTATCTAGATCGCAGTAGCTCAAGCTCTGCGTAATTCTGTGAACATTTGATCTCAATAAGTATTATGATTTAGCTGGTAATTTATTTCGGTGTAGCTCAAGCCCTGCGTAAACCTCGTAATTATTCGACCTCTGTTATGGATTATGAGCCGACCTGAAATCTAACTCAGTGTTTCTTAATTCGAATTCTGTCATTGTTAATTGTTCTTTGCCCCAAGGTATGACTCATACATTGCGATTACTTGGAGATAGTATTGCGGAAGTTGGGAAAAGGGCTGAAGGCCCGATCCTTGAAATACTTTCTTTTGATGTTATATATGCTGATCATTTCCCTGTGTGGTTTTGTTGTAATTTAACTCTGAGAATGTATAGTTCATGGCCGCTTAGGAATGGGATGGTATATTATATGTTAAATACCAGTTGTGTTTTCTGTATAGTATCGTATGATTGAAGCTCTCTTGGGAGAGGCTTGAGAAAGAGAAAAGAAAAGTGTAAATACCTGGTCCAAAGGTGTAACCCTCTTTGAATAATTATCATATGACTTTTGTGGATGTATCCCTAGAGTGGGTGAACCACCGGAATTTGGTCTCGCCTTGATGTGTCTCTTATGTGTGTTCAGAATGTATAAATTGTCGTTATTATATATTTATCGTGAATTATGTTTTATGTGTTCTTTGGGTTATTTACGTTATTGCCAATGAAATCAAATAAACTTTGAAAGGTATGTTACACAGTAGTAAAGAAAGCAGACTATAAATCTTTGAGACGTTTTATATTACTAATGCATGAGTGGTTTATGGCTAGAGGAGGAAATTTTTTTTTACCAGCAGATTATGGAGATGTGACAGAAACAACCAGACTTCTTCGGAAACCACAGTTCCATTGATTGATCAAACCACCCCGGTTGGTGAAAGTTTAGGAGAAGGACTGTACGGGTCATTAATCAGCACTTTTGACCTACCAGCTCCTACCTTATTCGTTGGTAATGAGGGTTGTTCATCGTCTGAAACTTCCATGGTTAATTTAACAACTGATTCTGGATTTCTCCCAACTAATACAAACCCCTCTGTGCCCATCCTTGTTGTAGAAATTACTCACTTGGATTCTTATCAAACTGCAACAGAACATGTGTCAACTCCATCGGTGTCTGTTGAGTCAAATATAGATTGTGCTATTACTCAGTCACCGGACCCGATCCGCTCTCTTGACAGTTCAGATACTACTTTACCTTCTGAATAGGAAATGTTAGAAGCCATGACCGACCTAGATCATCCTTGGGAACATGTAGATCCTAGGTCCTTCTTGGTTCCTGTTCTTAACTTGATAGAGAGAGGTTAATTTTGTCCAACACCCGATGAAAATACTAATTTCACTTCTTCACAATTTGGTATTGTTGAAGCGAATAGATTGCATACCTCGCTGGTGAACATTTTCACTCGGGTCAACGGAAACATTCTCTTTGAAACGGGCTGTTATCTCGATGAGATCATTTCATATACCAATCTTTTCCGTGATTTCCATAACACCTTTGCCCGACCTCACGAGGAGGATCCAAGCATTGACCCTACTTGAAGAAGTACTATGCTTAGGCTGAAATACTTTTTCTTGTAACATAGCTGTATATTTTTGTAAAGCTAGTTTTTGTTATGCTCTTTAGGTAATCTTATGTGTGTGTCTCGTTTCGTGTACCAGATGTCAACCGAACATTTCTTAGGCTGATGGCGCTAGTCGCCACACCTGTTAGTTGGCTGCAACAGATTGGGTCATTTATTCACCCGCTGACCAACTTGTCTCTTCAGGGGGGGTTTGTTTGGGTCCTACCACTAATAATGTGGCTGAGTACAGTGCAGTCATAGAACTTCTCCGAGATGCTCTCAGTCATGGCATTTCACATTTGGAGGTAATGCTTGACTCACAATTAATTGTATTTCAGTTAACAGGTGTCTATCAGATCAAGGATCCGGGATTGCTACGTTAGTTTCTACGAGTTAGATTATTGGAAAGACAATTTCATTCTATTATATATGAACACATTCCAAGAAGTTTAAACACTTTAGCAGATTCATTAGCAAACTATGTGTTAGACTGGCATTTGCATCATACATTTTCATAAACAACATTGGAGACATAAAATTAAAAACACATACACATGTAAATGACCGATACTGTATATAGCCGATACTGTATCAAAAATATGAGTTTTGAGTCACAAGTCTATCAAGTCAAGTCATAAAAGTACAAAATTGGGCTTAGTAGCCTCAAAAATATATACATAGAATGTATCCCTCTCCTATGGAGAAGGAGGGACATCATCATCATCTATTGCATTGCGATAGCATATGACTAGCCTAGCTATCTTCCGCAACACCCTAAGCCATGCTGGGGGCACCCCAACAACATCTTCCTGCATATCAACAGGTATCTGATCCATACGGCATGCAAGAATTTCATGAGTAAACCGACTCATTTTTCTCTCTAAGTTTCCCAACATAGCATCTGCTGCAGTAATATCAGCTGGCCTCACAAAGATGGTAGGATTTCCCTCAAGACGAACAGGCCCAAGATCTGCATATGACACTTGATTAGAACTTCAAAACTCATTCATAAAAATCAAATACTTGAAAAAGTTTGAAAAAATTAAATAAACCTCAAAAGTTAAACATACCAATATCTCCCCAGGCTCCACCTGGAGGAAGAACCAGCTCTGGATCATGATGGAAATCCAATCCAGCATATGGAAACTGCTCGAAAGCGGGCACTTGCCTCTCCCACCACCCCCAGAAATCATCAGTATGATAACAGTAGTGACTTTCCCCACCACCCTGGTGGAGGAATATGTCACCCCAACGGCCTAGTATGGGCTCACGGGGGTTAACCTGAGGTAGAAGCATCCCCAAACTGATAGCAGGCATCCTCTCAAAGAAGAAAGTACACAAAATGCTACCGTACCCAAAATTCTTCATTGTGCCGGATTTGCAACCTGTCAATTGAGATTTCATGTTTGCCAGTAAACTAGTACTCCAATCATAGATATGACCGTGTAAGCATTGTACACCAATATGCATAGAGTACCTGGAAGCTAAGTGTTGTGATGCACTACCTGCCACTCGGTTGATCATGCTCACTATCACTTTCAAAGGGAGACCGTCAATAGTTGAAATCAAGACTTGGCTTCCCGATTTCTCAGCTTCGGCAACACAATATGTGTTCACGTACTCTTGCACAAATCTTACACCCACACGAGAAGACCCTTTCAGATTGATTACATCTCCTCTCCTTGAGAGACCAGTAATGAAATATATGTCATCAACTGTAAGCTCCAATGTTTGCCCACGGATGACAAAAGTATTGGTATCCACATCCCAGTACTGAATAAGTCTTCGAAACAGTTTGTTTACGGTTCGGTAAAACTTCAACAAACCGCATCTTCGGAGAGCATGGAGGGTGGCTGGATCTTGCATGGCCAACCTATCCATGTCCTCATGCTCCCTCCCCCTCCATTGAAGGACCATCCTGCACAAAAAACCAAATTTTTTTGAGTCTCGGCGCTTGTATGTAGGTTTTCAAGAGTGTACGCTACTGTGTATACTACACAGTCGCGTATGGGCGCTACTCTGCTTCAGCATAGTAGAGCCCATCGCGTTTATACACTAATGTCATGGTTACACAGTAGCGCCCGTGCAGCAACACTTGTGAGCATCACGTTACAAGCTATTTTTTGCTCAAAAATTGAAAACTAAACCATGAAAATGCAAGCAAAGTGAAGTTTAACTTACTTGGTGGAGGAAGTTTGATGTTTGGATGTTTGGTTTGATCGCCACAGAGATTTGAAATTTGCAAAAGGTTTCCCCAAGCTTTGCCCTACAAAACAAAATTGAAAAATTGATTTTTAAAATACAATTATATATATGAATTGGATTTTGATTTTTACCCACAATTGTTAATTTTCTATAGTTTCAAAATTTTCAAAAAATCCCTAATTAATCAATTGAAACACATAATATGGTATAATACTAATCCAAGCTCAATTTTCATTTAATTTTTGTCGGATTCATCTCCTAAGTTTCAAAAATCTTGATGATAGACCTTTTCAACTAGCTAAATATTTCAAATTCATATATCATTCGAGTTTTTTGACGCATCGACTAATATTTTGTTGAAGACCTAGTTTTGGCAGAGTATGAAGCTATGATCCTAGAAGCTGACCTTTAAGTCATTTTAAGCTCTTGTTTGGACTATTTAAACCTAAACAAGATCGTCGAGCAAGCTTGTCCTCTTCGAGCTCGTTAAAGTACTGGAAGGCTCATCCACTCAGGTATAGAATTACCCCTTTTTCGGGCCTAGGTGGATTAACTATGGAAAAGGTATACTCTAGGTATACTCCTGTATGTGCTAGAAGAGTTCTCCTTTCATTGTTTTATACTTTTTCGGGGGAAGAGACTAACTGCACGAAAAAGGACCTTTTGGAGCCTCTCTTTAGGGTTTTCAGGCTCTCTAAACATGAAAATACCAAGCGAGCATTCACCTACTTGGGCTCGATGTAAAATCCATGAGAGGGTAAGTAGAGGACTGTTTAAGTTTTTCAACTCTATAAACAAGAAAACACTACCGAGCACAGACCAATCCAGGCTCGATATAAAATCCACGGATAGGTGAAAAGAGGATTGTTTAAGTTTTTCAGACTCTATAAACAGGAAAACATCGGCGAGCATTAATCTTCTTGGGCTCGATACTAAAATCCACGAGCAGATATATGGAGTTATTTTTTAAGTTTTTCAAACTCCTTAAAATTGAAAACACCGGCGAGCAAGAACAGATCTCGGCTCGATATTAAAATCCAGAGATTAGTAATATAGAGTAATCTTCTATCTCTTCTTCGAACTCTATAAATAATGAAGAAGTTCCGGAGTCTTCCTCCCATGGGCTCATTAAACTTTTGACATGGTTGGATCTATTGAGTTTTCATTCTTTCTTGGACTCATTAAAACAACAAGAAGGGTATTCTTTTATCTAAAAAGAATAAGGAATGGGAAAGACATATCATATCTTCATTGTTAAAGGCAGTTCAGTCAGTTCTATCCTTGAACACAACACCTACTTGAGTCTATCTTGTCAATTGGGTTTAGTTTTTGACCTCAAGGTGAACCTTTCCTCCGAGTTATTTACTCCCCCGGTTGGTTATTCTTCCAACCATATGGAGGGTCTGATAATGTCTCTCACATTTCAGACTTATTATTTACCCCATTATGTCAGAAACTGCCTGAGTCACTTTGTGTCGTGCTCAATGTTCAAGGATATACGTTGTGTCGGCCATTCTGCAGTTTACCTTGACCTCATGTGTCGGCCTTCCTAGTGTCAGTCTTGTTACATATTATTCCATATCAGCTCTTATCAGTTGAGTGTTCCTCGAGTTGGATGATGGAGGATGCCTTAAGGCCTCCCTTCCAACGGACTTCTTCCCATCGACATCAACTCATTTTACTCTGGGATTGAAGTTTAGAGTTTCGGTTAGTACCTTGGAGATTGCAGTCACCAGTGGCAATTTTCCTCGTTGTTGAAAGATGAGAATACATCAATGTCTCTTCTTCGACAGGATTCCTAAGTGTTCAAATCCAAGTCCATCTATTCACACTTGGCGGATCGTACTTGGTACCTTGGACCCCATCATCATTATCGGTGGAAGTCCTCACGTTTGTTAACGGTATACATCAATGACCGGTAATCAAACGATACCCCCCATGTTCGACTGTCAGCTCATCTATTCACATGGTTAGGGTTCGTACCTAGAGTTGTTTTGGATGAAGACCTTGGGATTTTGGATGACATTACCTCATTTTGTTATCACCCAAGTTGTGCAAGACTGAGCCTCACTTATATTCGGCTCTCCATGAAACATAGATCTAGTTTGTTGTTATGGCTATGATCTCTCAGTTTGACATGGATCCATGCTTGTATTCCAAGTGGACATGCTTTATATACATCTCCTTGTTATGTATAGGAGATCATGTTGTATCACACTGCACATCTATATGATGTCAACAATGTAATTGCTAGCTGACCTTGATCTTTGTTGCAGGTGTTCTTGTGACTTGTTTTCTGTGGTTCTTTGCTCCTCCTCTGGCTTTGGATTATAATGTATTTCGGTCATCGTTTCCTTCTGAACTCACACATTAGGGGGCATCTGTTATAGGTTAAACTTGCACCTCTCCGTCCGTGATCACCCTGAGCTGTTGATCACACAAAAGGACAACTTGGATGGAGGAGCATGTTGACCTTAGATGATACTTTGACTCACTCCATTTCCTGACATTACTGGAAAAACCCAAAAAATATATCATTTTGAGATATGAGCGCTACTCTACCTAGAGAGACTAGCGCCCATACGCTACTCTAGTGTATAATAGTAGCGCCCATATCTTAATATACGCTACTCCTTCTCAGCATAGTAGCGCTCAGCATTTTAAACTCGATGAGCGCTAGTTGATAAGCACTAAAGTAGCGCCCTATACGCTACTTCACTGAACAAGAGTCGCGTACATCTGAAAAGATGATTAAAAAATAAATTAATTTCTCAAGGAGGATTAGTTGCTGGTAGTTTCCTAACTCCCCCAACTTCCTCCATAACTATACATCGACCTGAACTACTTCTTTAATCCTATAAATACAAAGAAGATTAAAGAGAAAGGTTAGATAGTGAGATAGATTAATGGAGAAACTTTAAGACATAGAGAGAAGCTTGCATTGGAGGAGTTGATGCTGAAGATATCCAAGCCAGAGAAGAGACAAAGCCCAGAATCAAGTTGCAGGAGCCTGTTACATGATCAGGTATACTTGTACATCATTTTACTTTTGACAATAAAGGTTGAAGTGTCTTTCTTGTTCCAACTTAAATGTGTTCTGAAATAACATCTTAATTTGGATCTGTTTTGGTCAAATATTGAATGTTAAACATTGTTTTTGTTTCTTTCAAGCTTTATATTTTGCCCAAAATGTTTTGAGAAAGGTATTGTTATTGCAGGTTTACTGAAAGGAAGGTGGATTTGAAGGTTGAGCACAAGATCAAGTCAAGACTGGGATCAAACTTTGATTGAAAGGTGTGTTCTCAAGATCCACAACTTATTTCTTTTTGTAAATATCTCTGTGATATCATCAATACACTTACCTGTCACCCCAACCAAGTTGATAGCATTAGTTTCCTTGCTATAGGGTAGATTTGCCCGACAACACTGCACCAATAGTCTTTTGTTGCAAGCCCTTTTTGAAGAACTTCTTCTAGGAATATTTTGAATCTTTTCTCCATGTATTGAGATGCAACGTGTGGAGTTGATATAAGGTTGCAAATTCTCCATTGGTACTGTTGATGTGAAGCTGCTGGAGCGTGTCCAGGCATGAAAGAATGCAGGTCTGGCCATTTGGTGTTAGCTGCACTAAGCGTAAAGAAGAATGGTTGTGTTCCTTGCTGTGTGATCATGTCAGTTAGTTCAGCTCTGCTTTTTTTCTAGTAGGAGCGGGTCCCACGAAGGTTGGAGCCAAACCGCATGACTTGCTCAGCTATCTTAGCATTTGGTAATTCTTGTAATTGTTGTAGAAGGTATGAAACCATTGGAGGAAGTGTATCTTCAATACTATGTTTTACAAACACAGAAGTAGTAGAATGGTTGCGGTGGCACATCATGGGATTATATATGTAATAATGAAATCGAGGATGTTGGCCAAATCGATTGTCGTGGTATCGAAGTAGGTGCAGTCCATAATTGTCAATACCAACCTCTTCAATGTGTGGTTGTTTAAGCATTGCGACTCCAGTGGGAAATAGGGTTGGGAATGCCATTGAGAGGAGGCCTATTGTGTTGTATTCATTGATAGGGGAAGTATCTATTGGTGGCCAATCAATGCAAGGCGGAGTGGGTGCATCGCTTGTTGCTAAGAAGCGTTTGATTTCATCAACCTCAATTCTACTATTTGTCTAGGTAGATATAAAGGAAGAGGATTGTTCTTCATGGGGTTCAAAGAAGTTGGGTGACTATATATTAGCATTTGAGGTATGCTCAGCAAGTAGGGTTTCCTCAGGTCTGATATGGCGAAGAAGGGAGGAAATGTCAGTTGGTTCAATAGGCAAAGAAGACAATGCAATTGAGTTAACTTGAACATCCTTGATATAGGGAATATTTGACATCTTGAATTGGAGAGCAGCAAGAACACGTGTTCGATTAACAAAGAACTCATAAGGCTTCTTGTTAGGATTTCATTTATGAACAATAAGGATGTCAATGTCTGAGAGTAAGCGGGGGAGTAAAGTGGCAATGCTTGTAATGTCTTGGGGAAAGCTAATAATGTGGCCATAATAAGTATATTGACCCCCACGAGCATGAGTGACTTGTAAAATTGGGTTAACACGAAAAATGAGCATTTCTTCAACTTGAGTAAGGACAGCGAGCACATGTGGTTGCACCCCAGGATCTGTGAAATCTCCATGAAAAAAAAAATTTCTTTTCTTTAAAATTTAACCTTGTAATTTTAAATCCACTTTACAGCACACAAAAAGAACAGTTTTACATTTATCAGTATTTAATTTATGAGTGTCTTCGTAACATTGAACTTACAGGTGTTCTTTCCTTGTTCTCCTATTAGCTAGAAGGTTATTATGTAGACATACCACTTACTTAGCTGCGGCTAATCCTCCCTCTTTTCAGGTATGCAGGTTCCTATGCTTTTTCAAGAGTTTCTCCATGATGTCGCAACCAGGTATGGATATTTTAACAAATCCAGTTTTATTCCCACCAAGGACCATAAGCTTGGACTAAGGAAGAGTATTAGCATGGTTCAAAATTTAATTTCGTTATACCAATACCAACCTTGAAGAATACAACTCCATACTATCAAGGTGGTAGTATTAACAAAGCATAAACTCAACATGTCATAGAGCGATATGAAACTAATGTTATTCAAATCTTGAACTATCAAAGTTTGAACACCATCGTATGTATTACCTAACACTAATGTTTTCAAACCTGCAATAACAAAGTTTTGGACGCTATCAATGTATTACCCAACACTAATGTTATTCGAAACTCGAATTATCAAGGTTTGAATTAAAGTTTGGACGCCACCATAAATATTATCAGCTAGGTAAGTTTTAGTAAGCCACATATTAATTTGAAAACCCATTCTACATGGCAGGATCTACGACTGATTCTAATATTTAATACGCAGGGTACCCGTACTGGGGTCATTCACTGTGTTTCCAGACGGCCATGTGAAGACAATTAATGTGCTTGAAGGTTATGGGGCCATCTGCCCTGAAGGGACAGGGTTGGTTGTCTCGACGTTTGTGGTGAGTAACTCCTCAGCAAAACCTGAAGCTTACTGGAATAATTTCCTTATTGGCATTCGAAAATGGGGATTCAAAGGTCTATTCCACCAAACCCTGGCGATTTTGTCAAACCTCAATCTCTTGCTATCATACTTCTGCAATGAGGAAGAACGATTTGAACAGTCGTGGTTACTCCAGAAAGGATACTCCGTGGCTTTGAAAGCACAGCTACTTTCCTGCGTTGTCTCAGAGGTAACTTCGATACAGTAACCTGTGTATTTTCTTAAAATTTAGTTTTAATAATGTACTCTATTGCCATTTTGTTAATACTGCATCCGTCTCAATGGTGATAGGTATTCTCCAGCTCGAGACAGCGTAGTTTGCAGAAGGAGCCTATCTTAACGGTAAGTGGTATCGCTCCTTGCCTTCCAATGACGACAGGGAGAACTTGGAAGTCCTCCTCAACGACAACAAGGGTTTTATAGTGTCATGGTTAGTTCATTTTAAGATCGAGGTTTCTGTTTCCACCCTCTCGAATACCCTATCGAGATTATCAAGAGCCCAGAACATTTTTATTATAAATGAAAGGATTTATTATGAAAGTTTCTACAGTCTCAGGGTTAGCACTGGAAAGTTATTTTGATCTTTTGATACTTTAAAATCCTATTTAGATAGGACTGCGGAAAATGGGTATGCTGCCATTCCCACTTCGTTAAGTATTACAAAAACCCTCTGTATTTTTCTAAATACAACCGTTTTGGGTATGTCCGCGTGGTAGATAAATGTCTAACAATGATTTTGTGGAGACTGGAAAAATTATGATATTATAATTCTATTTCAACAGTCGTGTAGCAATTTTAAAGGGTTCTATATTTAAAGAACTCTGAAACTTTTGTTTGTCTCTACTTGTGAACGGATTTGTCTACAGGATGAGAAGTGAATCGTAGCAGATGACTTCGTTCCAAATAGAACTTATCAACCCAATTGTGGTGTGGGTCTGTGGTATTTTCTTATTTAGAATTGATTTAAAATATTCTCGCTAAAGCTCGGAAAAACTGTTTTTAATTTCATATATGACGGTAGAGGCATTGCCTGGAACATTACAATCTGAATAGGTCTTCGAAGTAATAGGGAGATGACATGATAACAGTTCTCTTATATATATTTATTTTATTTTTTTCTCCTCAAAACATACTGTCGATGTTTTATTTTTTATACAACTGTAAAGGCCTTTGCCTGGATTATTACCTAACAGAACCGGTCTTAAAAATGATTATGATATAATAGGCTAGTAATTCTATTATATGTGTATTTTGTTTCCTTCTAAAAACATACAGTCGATGTATCTAGTGCCTAGATACCCTATCTGCCAGTGTAGGAACGTCGGCAACCCTCGATCCCCATTTTATGACCTATCTTTTTCAGAATTACTGTGAAAGAGAGTTAAGGAATTAGATCGGATTTATTCCTAAAGTTAGGGTTTATTCCGTGAGGGAACAACGAAAGTTGTAGACATTCGATTCGAGAGGAAATAACCTTCTAAGACTTCTAAATTCATAATATACAGGTAGTTTTGGTTTAATTCATCATTTCAGTGCTAAACTCCATATTCCATCTGCGATGAAGACAATTATAACCTATAGATATGGAATCGTGGAATTTGTTGTACCGAGGTTTCTATGCTAACAAAGATCTATGTGTTTCTTTAACAGTCGTAGGGTATAAAGAAGATCATTTAATATAAATAAATAAAGAATGTAAAAGAAATCCATGTAATTCCCACGGAGCTTTATAGATTTAACTTGGAACAAGAAGATCGGTACGATATACAATAAGTGTATACAAAAATCATGTAATAGGGCTTTATAGATCAATTGTAAAACAAAGATAAAATCGTTATAGTAATCAATGAGAATGTACAGTAATCGTCGCTGTTTTGTCATCCATACTACAGATCAAGCATTAGTCGAATAACAGAAATTACTTAAACATATATTTTTATCAAATGGAGGCAGATAAATAACAGAAATACTTGACGTCTGAAATCACAAAACCTGGAATTTGTAAACCAAATGCAGTAGGAACAGCCACGTTCCTCCCAACCGTAGATTAGGTACAAACACCAAGTCTGTCCGCAATCACTCCCGAGCCAGACACATGCATGGAGAAATGTGGACAGCTAGCCTCAAACTCAGTATTGTTTTCCTGAATCCCTTGCCTAACACAGAGTGCTCACACAGCAAGTGAAATTCCTTCCGGCATACTCAGCAGCGTCCTGCCTCCTCACATATGCCATCCTTTTATAGTTTTGCCTAGGTCTTTCCATTAGCAGCCAATTCCTCATGGAATTTTCGCAGCTAATCAAATCCCTGATTTTCAGGGTGTGTCTAGTGTCTTAAATACACTCTTGACACTTGTTCTGGTTTCCCAGAGGCTAACTCTAACTTGTCCCCCACTTCTCCATGCATGATCTCCTCATTTAACTTGGCTGTTCCTACTCATTCTTTTATTAATATAATAAAATTGTTTGTCTACAACAGTCCTCCTAGGACTTAGGTCAGCCGATTTCTCATCTGACTTCCTTATTGCATAATTCAAAATTAATAAAAATAATTTAAAATAAATCAACATAATGTTTTTTTTTTTTTTTTATCATTGGAGAGGGATGTCACAGGATCCATGTTGTTTGTCAAGGAGTAGCGATGAAGTTTTTTTTCTCAATGCATCGTGAACATGAAAATGCATTAGAAAAGTGCCTTGTCTTAATGCCAGGATAAGACTCCATGCATATAGAGCATACGTTCATGGGAGATAATTTGTCCAACCTTGTACGGAATTGTTGTTGTATACCTTGTAGGTGAATGTTTCCTTGATTGTTGGGTGTTGATGCAGACGATGTAGAGTGTCCAAGGGGAGGTTGGACAATGTCAAATGGAGCAGGGATATTAACAAGTTGGCGAGCAGCTTTATATAGAAGGCGTTGGCGCTTGTTGTTTTGTTGTTTCTTCTCAGTATATAGAACTCTTATGCATCCATTGATATGATCATTGTGCTCATTTGTTGACATGGATACAAGAAACATGTTTTTTTGCTTAAGAACTTAATAATGCATTTGTTTGAGGAGAAACATACTATATATTAAGCCATTGAATAAGCAAACAAAGGTAGATTGTTAAAGATAAATGGACCGTGCATAATTTATGGTAATTTGTTGCAAGAAACAAATGTGAATCGTTTTGAAAAGTGTTTATAAAGAAAATAAGTATAAAGTTGATAAATGAATCTTCATGTAAGCATAAATTTGAAAGTGACAAGATACGTTGCAATGAATATGCAATTTAACAAAATGTTACAGAAAAAGTAAAGCATATAATATTAAAGCATGCTCCATGATGCATAAAAGTATCATTTACATACCGGTGTTAATACAAAAGCTTGCAGTGGATAAGTAGCAAGTATGAAGTACAAAAAGGTAGAATTGAAGAGTAGAAACTTGTTGGGAAAGTGTTATCAAAGGCAGAGTTCAAAGCCTGCGAGCTACTGGACGTGTAGTATGCAAAATGGGTTCATTTCCATCAAGGGAATCGGTAAGTGATGATGATAAGGAAGCTTCCTCTGACATGACGAGCAACACCTTCAAGCGAGATGTTGAATTAAAAGTCTCTATTCGTACAGATAAGGTTAAAAGGTATTTTCGAGCACAGACACGTTGAACTATTTCCAAAATAGATGTTGAATCATTTGAGAGAAGGCATAAATCTTTTACAGAGATGCCCATTAGTTGCTGTGCAGAATCATCAAAAGCTATGACACCGTATAGTTGTCCAGTGGCATCCATTAGGTCAAGTTTGAGTATGTATTGATAAGCACACTCTATAAATTCCCCATCACATTTTGCACAATGCCATACATTACCAACTTTGTGGGAAAAAATTTTCATGCATTGAATGCCATCGACAAACAAAGTACATGCAAGGAAATGTGTGATATCTCTCCTTAATGACCTATTATGTTAAAAATGAAAAAGATTGCTGTACACGTGGTTACTAGTCAGGAGCTCAATGGCCTAAATACTTTTAGGGTTTCTCCAAACAAAAGGACAAATCCTAGGTAGACTAACTATTCACCGCGATCGAATAGTAAACTCCTACTACCTATCTACTAATGCAATGATAAATATTATCCTAGGAGAGGTTAAATGAGGCATTAATATATACTTATCATAGTCAAGCAAGGATTATTTGTAAAACAAGTAAATGGATACTAAGAATACAAAATACATATACATTGCTCATGAGAAAGGGTAGGCAATATATATACCAATAAATCTTCTTGGTAGTTATCAAATATAAAGTATGATTGGATATTTGTTTTTTTTATATATAATATAAAATACTATAATCATATGGGAATATTATTGGCACCTTTACAAATAGGAGATACATATATCTGATAGGATCAAACTTACATATATAAGAGTTATGTGTCGTTTATCATATAAGATATATAGTGATGGAATAGTAAAACTATATATATATATATATATATATATATATGTACACGTTTTTATACAAGGATTGTGGTAACAATTTTCTGGTCTTAAAGAGAAAATAATCTATCCCTTAAAAACAACAGTTATCAAGATTAGTAAATAATCACAATTTTAGGAAATGAAGGGATTAAGGATCAGCGTGGATTTTCTTTTAGGAGAATTGCCTCCTTAATTTAGAGCACCTTATTAATTTTCCATCGCAATGTGTCTCTGAATGGAGGAGATGGAACTCCCCATCACCGCCACCGCCAAAGTTTCATTAATGAGAAAGGTATTTCGAATCCGTCTTAAGGAGACCAAGGAGGATGATAAGGGGGTGGTCCATTATTTTTTCAGTTGGCGTTAGCTATAGGGGATACGAATCCAGAAGATTACTCTCCCCTTGAAGTTATGTGCTTATAATGCATCGACCCAAATAATGTTTGGAGGATGACTGTGTGATTGCCCCGTTATGAGGGATCGCGTACTCTGTGATATGAGGGTCGACTGCTGCATTTTCTCTTTCGACAGCTATGGAAAACAATGTCTGGAAATAGTATGGTATTTCATTGGATTCTTTTGGAGGGTTTTTGCGATGGGAATACCAAGAGAAGAGAGGAAGATCTGCGTGGACATAGGATATGATCTCTGTTACAGGCGCAACAATGACGGAGCTCAGTTTTAAAGATGGTAGGATCTATGCCTTTCGATTTTTCTGTCTTATTTAAACCCGGCTTTATATGCGTTTTGTTTGGGGAAAACGATCTCTGAAAAGAAACTCGTCAGTTAGCTCCAGTATTGATCTAGGCTATGAGACATTTTCTTTTATTTATTTATCTGGATCAGTTAAAATGCCGCTAGTTCCAGCAGTGATCGAAAGGTATGAACGCAAGTCCCTTAATACCTTTTGCTCTATGGTTTAAATCTCATTTAAATATCTGTTAGCTCCATAAATGATCTTGATTATGAGATCTAGTTCATTCGATCTGAAACAAAAACTCCTCAGTTAGCTCCAGTATTGATCTAGGGTATGAGATATTTTCTTTTATTTATTTATATGGATCAGTTAAAACGCTGCTAGTTCCAGCAGTGATCTCCGTAAGAGATCCAATATAGATATTGCGCTGCAAATGTCAGAGTTGATCTCACTAAGAGATCCACTATATCTCATTGACCCAAACCAGTTAAATTGCAGCTACAATTCCCGAATCCGAGTACTGAGATATTTTTGTTTTATTGACATTAATAAGCAATCGGTTTGGTATGATTTTTATAATGATGAGACCATCCACCTTACCTACGAAAATATGGAAGTTAGTTACTAATTACACACAGACCAATCTCTCTTAATATATGGTATGCCATGTGGACTGGGATATGAGTTTCTGGAATCTATTTTTTTATCATGTCTTTAACTGACGAGAATGCACATGCCTTGCACATGCATTTTTGGTCCTTTCGCTCATATTGATCCTCGGCGGATGAATACACCCCAATTCTCATGATGAGGATACGATCTGCTTAGCAATCCGTGGATTCAAACTCTAAGAGTTACCCTATCTAGTTGTGGTTGATCATCTAACCTTGTGTTAGGTTGGGAATTAGTAATATAATTTTAATAATGGAAAGATATTAGGGTCGAAGTAGCATCCAGGTTTTGGAGCGATCTCTGTGTGGACATAAATCGTGGGTTATCCTTCTTTATAACCTGTCTGTTCATATTTTGTTATTTTGGAATTCATATTTTCCTTCTTGAAGTTCATCTTCTTACGTTGAACACCATGGATATCTACACAAGTTGAATACCACGATCCTCTGATTATGTCGAATGCCATGGATCTCTGTTATGTAGAATAGCATGTTTGCCTGCTGAAAACTTGTAGATCGGTGTTGTTATTTTTTAAGAGTAGAGTATTTTCCTTATGGTATAGTGTAAAAGTTGAAGCCCATATTAATTCTGTTGGATGTTGTAAAGAAACTATCTTGTAAATTAGAATGCTTAGGAAGGACAGGATGTGATAGTTCATCCATGTTGAAGCTGTTTTTTCGGTCAATGGAATACCTCGAGGAAGTGGAAACTTGATATTGTAACAACTACCTTGCAGAATCCTTTGGGATTGACGATTAATAATATGACTTACTTTGTGGACGTAGCCCAAGGAGAGTGGTGAACCACCTACATATGTCGTTTTATGTGTATTATTCTAATGGCCTTGTTGCTTATGAAGACTCTTGTATTTTTTTGTCGAATGTGTTGTTCCTTTTGTTCATGTTGTTCTTGTAATGGCCACATAGACACATGTACTGTTTGAATTCATGATTTCTATTGCTGGGTAATAATTTCACGAATTATGTTCCATATATTTTTTAAAAGTAAGAATGGTATTGTAGATGAACTATGCATTTATATAGTTAATGGGTTATGGAATAAGTAAGAGGTAAATTCTTATGTACGTTTTTCGATGTAATCAATTCCAATTCGATGGCTGGAAGAATTACGTAAATTTCTTGGTTGTTCCGCAAATGGATTTGATTATGAAGATCTCTAATGCTATTACAGTTTTTAAGTTTCAGCTTTTGGGGATGTCACAATACTGAATCAACACATGGGTATGTTATGTCATTATGTTTCATTCTTGGATAAAACCAGTATCAAGAAAGTGTATTATAAATAATTGAGGTACTTTCTATTATTAAAGTGTGATTTGGTTAACGGCTAGAGGAGCAAAAAGTTATTTTCTCGAAATAACTCTAACATACTTATGGAGATGTTACAAAATGAAAGTCATCGATGTTAATATGGGTGATTGTAGCAATAATTGAATACCAGGTTGCTTTTTCACAGGGTTGGAGAGCTTGAAGAGCAGAAATGGAAATGCATTTGCAAGAGCTAGAAGAAGGAGAGGTGGATTTTCTGCTCAAAGATGGCGAGGCTGAATGGAAACCATTGTTAGTAAACCATGTTTGGAGAAGTTGAGCTTCCTCAATATTTGGGTTTATAAGGAGGTTGGTGTTGGATATGGTTCCAATGGTTTTTCCATTGAACTCAGTAACACGCCCACCTTTAATTGCAAGGATAGGGGGAGTAGGAAAACCTCGAAGGCTTGCAAGGTGGGAACCCTCCATTGTGCAGTGATCACCCCAAAGTGTGATGTCTATGCTATACCCAGACATGTCCCTTAACCCAACTGTTCATCGAATGCTTCAGAGCCATCCCTTTTGCGTATAGTTGATGCAGGGGAAACAGAAATGACAATTCCAATAACGTCAACCATGGAATTGAGGGGTGTAGTTTTGATGTCATGGATAGATTTAAAGTGGAATCAATGAAAAGGGATTAATGGACATTCTTCCAAACATGGTTGAATGGTTGGCGAGGGGTTAAGAAAAACCTCGAAGGGGCTTGCAAATGGTTGTATGTTGGGTTGGCCAATTTAATTGTGCCATTTAAGATAGTGTAGACTATGCCAACATTTATTTTGTCATATAATAAGGTGGCTAGTTCATTGAAAGCAGAGATATGAAGCTCATATTTGGTAGCACTAACAAGGTTAAAGCCAAAAATTTGACCAGGCCCTTTTTTATTAGTGTAGGTAGTAATATTTGTTTTTGCAATAACTCGACCTTGAATGGTCCAAGTTTTGGTGGAAGGGTTGAGTGATGTAAAAGCAAGAGGAGGTTCAATAGGGTTTCCAATTGCATTTTGCGAACAAGGTATGATACCTGATGGGTTTTCGAGATCAAGACTGTTGATTCTTGTAACAGATGAACTGCTGGGGGAGGTAAAGTTGGGGATTAAGTTGAAAGGTGATGGGTCTCCAACTATCACTGTTTGCAATGTGACAATTTTGATTATGTCTAGTGAGATCATCCTGGCAAGAAGAATTAAGGTAAGTAAGTAAAAGTAAAAAAATTGGTACATTTGTTGGGAGTGCACTTGAAATGAAGTTACAATAAAATGCGATAAGCAAACCATACGTCGCATTATGCATAGTGTTGTATGTACACTTTATGACCTTGATGATTGAACTTGCTTGGAGTTGGTGGTTTTCCACAACACTATTGTAGCTACTTGGAAGCAATGTATTGTGGCTATGAATTCCATCTGAGATAGTGATTCGGTAGCGAGTAGTTGTTGAATTAAGAGAGCTTACTCGATCGAGAGCAACAACTTGTACAAGTGGGCATAGGTCAACAACACCATTCATTAGAAGTGAAACTGCATTTTCAGTCAATAGAGTGTCCATAATGTTGTACTAAAAATAGTTGCAATGCAAAAGCAACCTGGAAAATGGATGAAATTAATATTAAGTGTAAATATAAAACATGTACGAGAACATGTAGAACATAGAAGAATAAACAAATGAAAGGTTTCAAATTGGTTTGCTTTTAGCAATGAACGTGCCTATTAAAGTAATAAGGAAACATGTACAAACAACATCAGATATTGTTTATTTGTTTTTGAAACTTACACTGTTAGATTCTAGGTAGCAAGTTAAGAGCAATGAACTTTGTGGAATGTGAACAATAATTTTTTGTTAATTCTGATTCAGGTTGGGAATATTCCCTATGGGGAGTACTCATTTAAAAATTGATATCACGGTTGGTTATAACAGTACCATAGTTTAAGTGAACTTGGAACAAGTATTTTGAAAAAAGAAACCTGCTAAACATATCTACCATGAAACAAAGGGTACTCTGGTAGAAAGATAAGAAGTCAATAGGACTGCTGAGTATATAGAAAATAGAAACAGCATGGGTTAGTGCATAATGGTTGAAAAACTATCTAGTTCTCTTGTAGCTAGAAATGTTTGCAGGTCTTGTTTTGTGAGATGCCTTGCGACCTTCAAGTGCCAAAAGATAGTAGGAACATGAATTTGTTTTATTGTTTAAGTGCCTATAAGGATGTTTTGTTAAGCGACTATGAAGTGGATACTGATTTGAAGTGTTCAAGCTAGTAATTTATAACAAGAAATAGTGTCTGAAATATATGATTGCATATATGTTAATAATATCATTTTGGTTTTTAGTCTATCGTTTTTTATGGGGAATTTTTTTTGCGCATGTCTATTTATTTCTAAAACTCTATGGGGTGATTTTCAGTCATTTGAGCCCTATTTTTAAGATGATGATAGAAAAAGGGAAAATTGAATGCCCAAGGTCAGTGAACTTGAAGGAGAATGGAGCTAAACCTCTTTTGAGCAAACAATATTTTGTTTATAAGAAGAAAAGAAATGATCCAATAAGAAGTAGTAATGATCAGTGAAATTGGAACTATTGTACCTATAATGGATGCTCATGTTGGGGGATACTCATAATTGTGTTTACAGGTAATGAAGGTTTGCTAATTTTTGGATTACTTCTCTTAAATGTGATTTTTTCTTCAATTTATGTTGGTAAACTTATCAAATGTTGAATAACAATTTGTAAAAAAACCTATGATGAATGCTCACGTTGGGGGAGGTCGATAACTGTGTATCCAAGTAATGAAGGTTTGCTAAGTTTTTTGTTTTCAGTCTATTGTCTTTGATTTGTACCTATAATGGATGCTCATGTTGGGGGATACTCATAATTGTGTATGCAGGTAATGAAGGTTTACTAATTTTTGGATTACTTCTCTTAAATGTGATTTTTTCTTCAATCTATATTGGTAAACTTATCAAATGTTGAATAACAATTTCGTAAAAAACCTATGATGCATGCTCATGTTGGGGTAGACCGATAACTATGTATCCAAGTAATGAAGGTTTGCTAAGTTTTTATTACTTTGCTTAAATCTTGAAGAACTAAATATATACCAGCAAAAGTCCAGAATAGACAAGGAATTTCAGCAGGGTGTGAGCAATAGGTATAGTTTATTTTAGAGCAGGAAAAACCTGTATAGTCTATTGTTTTTGATGGGGCTTTCTTCTTCTTCTTTTTTTTTTTTTTTTTTTTTTTTTTTTTTTTTGCGCATGTCTATTTATTTGTAAAACTCTATGGGGTGATTTTCAGTCCTTTGAGCCCTATTTTTAAGATGATGATAGAGAAAAGGGAAAATTGAATGCACAAGGTCAGTGAACTTGAAGGAGAATGGAGCTAAACCCCTTTTGAGTAAACAATATTTTATTTATAAGAAGAAAAGAAATGATCCAATAAGAAGTAGTAATGATAAGGGAAATTGGAACTATTGTACCTATAATGGATGCTTATGTTGGGGGATACTCATAATTGTGTATGCAGGTAATGAAGGTTTGCTAATTTTAGGATTACTTCTCTTAAATGTGATTTTTTCTTCAATTTATATTGGTAAATTTATCAAATGTTGAATAACAATTTGTAAAAAAACCTATGATGAATTCTCATGTTGGGGGAGGTTGATAATTGTGTATCCAAGTAATGAAGGTTTGCTAAGTTTTTTGTTTTCAGCCTATTGTCTTTGATGGAGCATTTTTTTTCTACGCATGTCTATTTATTTGTAAAACTCTATGGGGTGATTTTCAGTCCTTTGAGCCCTATTTTTAAGATGATGATAGAAAAAAGGAAAAATTGAATGCCAAAGTTCAGTGAACTTGAAGGAAAATGGAGCTAAACGCCTTTTGAGTAAACAATATTTTGTTTATAAGAAGAGAAGAAATTATCCAATAAGAAGTACTAATGATCAGTCAAATTGAAACTATTGTACTTATAATGGATGCTCATGTTGGGGGTATACTCATAATTGTGTATGTAGGTAATGAAGGTTTGCTAATTTTTGGATTACTTCTCTTAAATGCGATTTTTTCTTTAATCTATATTGGTAAACTTATCAAATGTTGAATAACAATTTGGTAAAAAACCTATGATGCATGCTCATGTTGGGGCAGACCGATAACTGTGTATCCAAGTAATGAAGGTTTGCTAAGTTTTTATTACTTTGCTTAAATCATGAAGAACTAAATATATACCAGCAAAAGTCCAAAATAGATAAGGAATTCCAGTAGGGTGTGAGCAACAGGTATAGTTTATTTTAGAGCAGGAAAAACCTGTATAGTCTATTGTTTTTGATGGGGCATTTTTTTTCTGCGCATGTCTATTTATTTGTAAAACTCTATGGGGTGATTTTCAGTCCTTTGAGCCCTATTTTTAAGATGATGATAGAAGAAAGGGAAAATTGAATGCCCAAGGTCAGTGAACTTGAAGGAGAATGGAGCTAAACCCCTTTTGAGTAAACAATATCTTGTTTATAAGAAGAAAAGAAATGATCCAATAAGAACTAGTAATGATAAGGAAAATTGGAACTATTGTACCTATAATGGATGCTTATGTTAGGGGATACTCATAATTGTGTATGCAGGTAATGAAGGTTTGTTAATTTTAGGATTACTTCTCTTAAATGTGATTTTTTCTTCAATTTATATTGGTAAATTTATCAAATGTTGAATACCAATTTGTAAAAAAACTTACGATGAATGCTCATGTTGGGGGAGGTTGATAACTGTGTATCCAAGTAATGAAGGTTTGCTACATTTTTTGTTTTCAGCCTATTGTCTTTGATGGAGCATTTTTTTTCTACGCGTGTCTATTTATTTGTAAAACTCTATGGGGTGATTTTCAGTCCTGTGAGCCCTATTTTTAAGATGATGATAGAAAAAAGGAAAAATTGAATGCCCAAGTTCAGTGAACTTGAAGGAAAATGGAGCTAAACCCCTTTTGAGTAAACAATATTTTGTTTATAAAAAGAGAAGAAATGATCCAATAAGAAGTACTAATGATCAATCAAATTGAAACTATTGTACTTATAATGGATGCTCATGTTGGGGGGATACTCATAATTGTGTATGCAGGTAATGAAGGTTTGCTAATTTTTGGATTACTTCTCTTAAATGTGATTTTTTCTTCAATCTATATTGGTAAACTTATCAAATGTTGAATAACAATTTGGTAAAGAACCTATGATGCATGCTCATGTTGGGGCAGACCGATAAATGTGTATCCAAGTAATGAAGGTTTGCTAAGTTTTTATTACTTTGCTTAAATCTTGAAGAACTAAATATATACCAGCAAAAGTCCAGAATAGACAAGGAATTTCAGCAGGGTGTGAGCAACAGGTATAGTTTATTTTAGAGCAAGAAAAAACTGAATTCTAAGAAAATGATAAAATCATTTACTGAAAAAAGAACTATATTGGAAGAATCTATATTGGTAAACTTAGAGAACTGAATAAATACCAGTCACAGCAAAGGAGCAATTTATTTAGTAAGTCTAAAATGTCACAGTATTTTAGAAGAGAGGACATGGTTTTGAAGCAAAAATCAGTAAAGGAGCAGAGGCAGTAGCAGATATAGGTTCTTCCAGAACAGGGATGAACACAATTGTGAGAAAATAAAAGAAATATTTTGTGAAATGGACAAGTTGTTTGGGAGACAAAACATGTTGCAGCAGAAAGCAGAATAGAAACAGACAGAGCAACTAATTTTAACAGGGAGTGAACAAGAAGTATAGGTTACTTCAGAGTAGGGAAAAACACAATTGTGAGTAAGGGTGAATAGCAGGTACAGGTTATTTGAGAATGGGGATGAATAAGGAATTTGAAGAGGGAGTGAACAGGAAGTGTAGGGTTACTTTAGAGCAGGGAAAAATACAACTGTTAGTAAAGAAAAGAGTTATTTCCTCGAGCGGATAATTTATCTAGGAGATAATATCTATTGCAACAGAAAACATTTGAAACCAGTAAATAAATGACATGCATGATTAAATTATGACTTTAAACGTTGAACATACAAGTAAAACAAGTAAATAAACTACAGTCCAGACACCAAACAAAAAATATGAGTTATTATAACAACAAATATAACTTTGGTTTAGAAAATAACCTTGATTTTCAGTAGAAAACAAGAAGCTTTATCTCCTGAAGAGCTTGGTTGAGATGAAGAAAAAACTGAGACACAATAATAATAGCAAACAAGAACACAATTCTGACAAAATCAAAGAAATAATTTCTGGAATGGATAACTTCTTTAGGAGACAAAACCTGTTGCAGCAAAAAGCAGAATAGGAACATAGACAAAGAAAAACACAATTGTGAAAAGGGAAAAACACCTCAGAGGAGGGAAAATTACTTTAGAGGTGCAAGTTACTTCAAAGATAATGCTGACAATGCAAGGCTATTTACAGTACGAGCTACTGCATCTGGGCTAAAACCAATTGCTTTACAAAATTGTTGACGACCTGGTTAATCAAAAGGAAGAAATTACATTGTCTTAGAAAGCATACAATAAAGCATATATAGACAAAAATATACATTAGACAATAAAAGATACATTAAGAATAAGAGACAAAACCTGTTGCAGCAAAAAAGTAGAATAGGTACATAGACAAATTAAAACACAATTGATTTTCAGTAGAAAACAAGAAGCTTTATCTCGTGAAGAGCTTGATTGAGATGAAGAAAAAACCGAGACACAATAACAATAGCAAACAAGAACACAATTATGACAAAATTAAAGAAATAATTTCTGGAATGGATAACTTCTTTAGGAGACAAAACCTGTTGCAGCAAAAAGTAGAGTAGGAACATAGACAAAGAAAAACACAATTGTGAAAAGGGAAAAACCATCAGAGCAGGAAAAATTACTTTAAAGGTGCAAGTTACTTCAAAGACAATTCTGACAACGCAAGGCTATTCCTAGTACGAGCTACTGCATCTGGGCTAAAACCAATTGCTTTACAACGTTGTTGACAACGTGGCTAATCAAAAGGAATAAATTGCATGGTCTTAGAAAGCATACAATAAAGCATATATAGACAAAAATATACATTAGACAATAAAAGATACATTAAGAATAAGAGACAAAACCTGTTGCAGCAAAAAAACAGAATAGGAACATAGACAAATTAAAACACAATTGTGAAAAGGGAAAACATCTTAGACCAGAGAAAATTAGTTCAGAGGAGGGAAAAACACAATTGTGAGTAAAAAAGAATTATTATTATTATTATATATATATATATTTTTTATATATATATATATATATATATATATATATATATATATATATTTTATATATATATATATTTTATATATATATATATTTTATATATATATATATATATATATATATATTATATATATATATATATATATATATATATTTTTTTTTTTTTTTTCCTGAAATGGGCATTTTATCTAGGAGAAAATATCTGTTGCAGCACAAATGTCAGTGAAGCATCGTTTCATCTTAAAGCAGTAAATAAATAAGATGTATGATTAAATTATAACTTTAAAGGTTGAACATACAAGTAAAACGAGTAAATAAATCGCAGTTGAGACACTAAACAAGAAATATGAGTTATTATAACAACAAATATAACTTTGGTTTCAGTAAAGAACCTTGATTTTCAATAGAAAACAAGAAACTTGATCTCTTGAAGAGGGTCATTGAGCTGAAGAAAAAACTGAGACACAATAACAATAACAAACAAGAATAAATCACATAAGCTTCATCCATACAAATTTATAAACGATTGCAGCTAAAGGCGGTACATTGGTGTCTGAGCACATTTAACCATGGTTGCATTGAAATTTGTTCTCGTATCTGCAGAAGATAGAATGTGCAGAAGGTCCAATCCATCAAATTAACAAATACGTCCATAGGAAGATATGAGTACTATTGAATCAAGATTCATAAATTCGTAATCGAGTAGACCCAAAGAAATAAATTTTGTCGTGGCAAACCCGATGGAAAGTTGTTCCATGTCCAATTTGTAATTGAATGCTCAACTGTAGAAAAAAAATCTATATCTCATAATATTTGTTCATGCAGAGTTAAATCAGTTTGTTTTAATCCGTAAATTGTTAAAATAAATGAATCCATAATCGATATTAATGCCATTGGAGCAACATAGGAGATACTAGTAGAATAAATTCAGAGATACATGGTATTTGAATACATGGATCATGATCTGACTGGTTTAGCTGAGAGACCAGGAATGCGCTTTACTGTTCCTCAGAGTAAAGTATGAGGTTGATGAAAATATGAATCGCTGACGAGTTGGAAGGAAAAACTATTTGCGCCTGGCTGTCTCGCTGGTCGGCGGTCGCCATGCAAGGCCTAAAAAAACTAAAACAGAATATGCGAACCGCTTGCAATGGTCGCTGGCAACCTGCGACATGACAAAGTTGAAAACAAAGGACCAATCAAGTAATCACGTTGGTCGGTGGTCACTGACGAGATGGAAGAACAAAACGATTTGCGCCTCACTATGTCACGGGTCGACGGTTGGCGGTCTCCGTGCAAGGCAAAAAAAACTAAAAGAGAAATTGCGAACTGCTTGCACTGGTCGTCGGCGAGCTGCGACACGATAAAGTTGAAAATAAAGGGTGAAATTGTTCATTCAACAAGACAGCATCGCGTCACAGAAGGCAAGTCGCGGAAAAGCATTTCCATCCACGTGGCAAAATTCCATTCGCTCCATGAGCGAGAAAGCTTGTTGATGTGGAATTAATACTTCTCCTTGGCGAATGCCTGCGGCGTAAATATGACAAACTATGTGTTTATTTCTTCAAGGTCGATGCCATGGAAGGGTAAGGACTTTGAAGCTCAAAGCTAGAGCTTTCGAGAGTATTTCATACTTTAACCTTAAACAATATTATACTAGTCACGGATGGAGGGATTCAAACCCCTATGAAAATCACAGGCTTCTTAAAAGCCTTTAAATAAATAAAAAATGGAGTATAATAGTCTCACACATAATTATTAATATAAATAATCAAGATTGATTAGTTTTGGGATGAAAGCCCATATTTAAGTCACAAATATATATAAATGCAAAGAAATCTCAGATCCAAAATGGGTGTCAAAAACCTGTTTATATTTATTGAAAAAACACAAAGGAAAAATGGTTACAAGGCTCAAAGGCCTGAGCTCTGACAGAGCAAAGAGAACATTGTATAAAAACATAGAGATTCTATGCGAACCATAAGTCACAAATATATATATATATGCAAAGAACTCTCAGAGAAAAAATGGGTATAAAGAGCCAAAATGGGTATAAAAACCCTGTTTATATTTATTGAAGAACCACAAAGGAAAAATGGTTACAAGGCTCAAAGACCTGAGCTCTGACAGAGCGAAGAGAACATTGTATAAAAACATGAAAATGATGGGTCTCTATTGTCAAGGCTCGAGGAAGAGAGTCTTACCCCAACCGATCCCTTGAGACCCTCGATTCTGTATAAGTAATACTCCCACAAACTCAACTTGAAACAACAAGTAACTAGCAACAACCACATTTTTAAATGTGGTTGGTATTCGTCGATCGACGTATATCAACAATGACCACACATTTAAAAGTGGTTGATATTCTCCGATCGACGAATATCAACCACATTTAAAAATGTGGCTGTTGCTAATAGACAATCAGCCCAACGAAGAAATAGCAAAATTAAAATTTTAATAAAATTGTTATTTGGAAATAAAAATTAAAAGAAATGCATATTAAAGTAAAAGAAATTAAATAAACAAAATTAAAACATATTAAAATAAACAAAATTAATTAAAAAAAGAAAGAAAGAAAGAAAGTAATATTAAAAAAATTTAAATTAAAAAAATAAAAATAAAATAAACCAATAGAATAAAAGTAAAGTAAAGTAAAATTAAATAAAACAAAATTAAAAGTAAAGTAAATAAAAGCAAATAAAGTAAAGTAAAATAAAAGTAAATTAAAAATAAAATAAAAATAAACTAAAGTAAAGTAACGTAAAGCAAAAAATTAAAATAAAAGTAGAGTGAAGTAAATAAAGTAAAAAAAAAATGAAATGAAATTAACTAAATAAATAAAGTAAACTAAAATAAAGAAAGAAAAAAAATTAAATAAAAATAAAGTAAATTAAGTAAAATAAAAATAAAGTAAATTAAATTAAATAAAAATAAAGTAAAATAAATAAATAAATAAAAGTGAAAAAAAAACTTAAATAAAGAAAAGTAAAATAGTAAAATATATTAAATAAAAATTAAAATTAAAAAAATTAAAAAAATGTAAAAAAATTAAAGATAAGTTAAAGAATTGATATTAAAGTTAAATTGAGAATAAAATAAATTAATTGATACTAAAGAAAAATAAAATAATTGTTATTAAAAAAAGAAAAGAAAAATAATAGATATTAAATGTAAATTAAAAGTAAATCACTGATATTAAAATTAATTAAAATAATTAATATTAAATATAAATCAAGGAGAATATAATTGATATTAAAATTAATTACACAACTATAAGTAAAGAAAATGTAATGTACATTAAATTATATTAAAAAATAATTAAAATAAATTTAATAAATCTTATTAAATGTAATTTAATGTAAACTAAAAAATATTAAATAGATTAATGTTATATTAATATTAGTAAATAAATTTACTTATTTGAAAAAAAAAATTAAAATAATCAAATTAAATTTATATTTAAAAAAAAAAAATCAAATTAAATTTATATTTAAAAAAAAAAATCAAATTAACTTTATATTTGAAATTTATATTAAAAAAATTAAATTAAATAATATTTAATTTATATTTAAAATTTACTGGTTAGAAAAGGTAAAATAAATGTAAATTAAATAAATCATATTTTGAAATTAATTATAATCGTGAAATAATTAATAATAAAAAATAGTAATATTTATGGAAAATATTGGGAAGTTACCTATGAATATGGTCGATATTCGCTGAGCATATATCAACTACTTTTAAATGCATGGCCATGATATTAATATTTTTATAATAATTAATATTATTAAATAATAATATTCATTAATAATCATATATTTATTTAAATAACAATTATTTATTTATTTCTAATGAATAAATTAAATATTTGTAATAAAAATATTAAAACGTATCTATTTAAAATATCTAATAAATATCTATTTATTAAAATATTTAATAAATAAATTTACATAATGTATTTATTAAAATATCTAATAAATAAATTTAAATATTTGTAATAAATAGACACAAATACCTATTTAAATATTAAATATTAGATAAATAAATTAAATTAAATAAGAAATACATTGGTAAATAAGATATATGTTAATATTATATAAACATATTTATTGGTCATTATTGACCATGGTTGAGCATGTTTGGAAATGTTTGACATGGTTGACCATGGTTGACTATGGTTTCCCATGGTCAACCATAGTCAACCATGGTCAAACATGGTTGGCCATTACTCTCAACCACATGGTGACCATGTGGTTGTTAAAATATATGTTAATATTATATAAAAATATTTATCAATCATTACTGACCATGGTTGACCATGTGTGAATTTTTTTGACATGGGTTACTATGGTTGACCATGGTTGACTATTGTTCCCATGGTTGACCATGGTCAACCATAGTCAACCATGAGAAACCATAGTGACCATAGCCATAGTTAACCATATACATGGTAAAGCATAGCCATGGTCAACCATCACCATAACCATAGTCAACCATATCTAACCATGGTTAACAATAGATTGACCATGTGGTTGACTATAGTTGGTGATTATTGTCAATTAAGATATATGTTAATATTATATAAAAATATTTATTGGCCATTACTGACCATGGTTGACCATGTTTGGAAATGTTTGACATGGTTTACTATGGTTGACCATGGTTGACTATGGTTTCCCATGGTTGATCATGGTCAATGATAGTCAAACATGGAAAACCATGGGAAACCATAGTCAGCATGTTTGGAAATGTTTGACATAGTTTACCATAGTCAAGCATGGTCAACCATGATTAACCAAAGTCAACCATGTTCAACGATAGTCAACCATCGTAAACCAAAGTCAACCATGGTTAATAATAATAATATTATTTATTTTTAACAATCGTAATTGGTTATTATTATTAACCAAACATGTTCAACCATGGTCAACCATATGGTTGACTCTGGTTGAGGATGGTTGACCATGGTTGGTTTGGGTTGACCGTAGTTGAACATGGTTGATTATAGTTGAGTCTGGTTGACCATGGTTTACCGTAGTTGGTTATTATTATTATTAACTAACCATGGTCAAACATGGTTAACCATAGTCAACCATGGTCATCCATATGGTTGACTTTGGTTGACGATGGTCTAGCATGGTTGACTATGGTGTACCAAGGTAGACTTTGGTTGACCATGGTCAACCATTCTTAACTATGGTTGATTATGGTTAACTTTGGTGGCCATGGTTGACGATAGTTGACTATGGTTAGCTTTAGTTGGCGATGGTTGACCATGGTTGACTATGGTTGTTTTTGGTTGAATACGGTTGACTTTCATTGACTATGGTTAATGACAGTTAACTATGGTTGACTAATTGACTATGGTCGACTATGGTTTCCCATGGTTGACTATGGTTGGACATGGTTGACCATGGTTGAATTTGATTGACTTTGGTTATCCATTGTTGACTATGGTTGACCTAGTTTGGCCATAATGGACTATTGGTTGACCATGGTTGACTATGGTTGTCCATGGTTGACTTTGGTTGAGCATGGTTGGTTATGGTTGAAAAAGGTTTATATTATTTAACTATGGTTGAATTTGTTTGATTATGGATGACTATGGTTGACCATGCTTGATCATGTTCCACTATGGTTATCTTTGGTTGGCCATAGTTGACTTAGGTTTACCATGCTTGACTATTATTGACATTTGTTTTAACTATGGTTGACTTTCACTGACTAATTGACTATGGTTGACTATGATTGACCATGGTTGGCTAAGGGTGACGTTATTTTGTTGTAAGTGACTAATTGACCATGGTCAATCATAGTCGACCATGGTTAATAATAATAATATATTACTATTATTACTATTATTAAGCAACCATGGGAAACCATATTCAATGATGGTCAACCATATGGTTGATTATGGTTGACTTTGATTGATGATGGTTGACTATGGTTGGATTTGGTTGACCATGGTTAACTTTGGTTGACCGCGGTTGAATATAGTTAACCATGGTGAACCATAGTTAATAGACAACCATGGTTTATAATAATATTAATATTATTTTTAATAATCGTAGTTGGTTATTATTAGTATTATTATTATTATTAACCAACCATGGTTAACCATGGGTTGACTTTGGTTATGGATAGTTAACTATGGTTAACCGTGGTTGAATTGGGTTGGCCATGGTTGGATATGGTTGAGTTTGGTTCACCATGGTTGAGCATGGATAACTTTGGTTGATCTTGGTTGACCATGGGTGAATGTGATTGACTAATTAACTATGGTTGACTGTGGCTAACCATGGTTGACGATGGTTGGATATGGATCACCATGATCGACTATGGTTGTTGGTGTTTTTATTCACTGTCTTAAAGAACCACCTACTATTTAATTTATCGACCAGGGTTGGTAATCTTAGAGTTGTGGCAAAATATATGCTGAGATAGAATGGTATCTAGATTTTGGCTTGTCACGCCTTAGAAGTATTTAATAAAGAAGAGATCAAAAGATCTTTCAAAATGAAAAACTGAGTCAAACTACAAAAATACAACCTAATTCAACTAATGAATTGAGATAGTATCAGACTGATCTATTCTATGATAAAATGAATCAATATTTCAGAATTAGAAACAACTGTAAACAACTTGGCTTTTAAATAGAAAACTAAGTTGAAACAACTATAATAAATTCAACAACAATTAAGCATCTAATTCCATTCTCCCTGGGGATCCCGAGGAAGTGTGTAAAATGTAATGGGAATAGGGGTGAATGAATCAAAGTGACTTTCAAATGTGATAAGAAAACATAATGGAATTAAATCCAGTTTAACCTCTATAAATAAGTGCAAACTAAAGATTACCCACCTACAATTAATTTAAACGTAATGACCTATCTATTTGTAAACTTAAAATTAATGGAATTTAGAAATAAGTAGGAAACTTTTAATAAAGATATTACATTCATAAGCAAATAAAAGACTTTAAGGAAGATGTCTGATTTCTGGATCTAATCCTATTTTACGAACATGTTCATTATTGGTATGAGAAGAATAATTCAAAACTGAAATAATTTTGGAGAACAAAATTACTAAACCTATCATAATATGAATCTTAAGAACATACAATGAAAAAATGGAACTAATGAATTTTGTAATTGTAAAGAATTAACGAATTAAACAGAAGAAAGATATAACTCATAAAGCAATCAAAGTGAATTCAAAAGGGAAGATAAAATGAAAATTTGATTAAAACTCTATGCATAAATAAACAAAGAGTTTTTGAAAAATACTAATTAAGGATAAGAAGGATTACAATTTGAAACAACTAAGAAACTAAATTCTAATAAAGAAAAATGATGAAAAAAGGATCTAGGTCCCGTAACATACCATTTTTGCTGGAAAACATTTTGTGTTAGAAAACATTATGATAACTTTTATTTTAAAGTTTTATGTTGGACAGGTGTCCAAGGATGACTGTAATTTACACAATATTTTATTATTTAATAAATAAAATAGGAGACAAACACCTAAGAGGACTGTTGAAAGAGTGGTTACTCATCCACTAGGTGGAATGGAATATGGGGTAGAAGGAAATGGACAAGTGGCAGCATCATGATGCAACTAATTAGATGTTGGTCTGGGACAACTCCCTTGAAATGTGGTCATAGTGCCCTGAAAGATGGGACTGGAGCTTGAGGCTCATTTATTCCAAACTAACCACTAAATACCTAGGCAGTCTATATAATAGCAATCAAATTATGAACTGAGGTTCATCACTTTTCCTGATGAGGAAATTTACCTTGGGGTTTTGCTGTGTTTGCACCCAAGAGATTTGATGAGGGGATATGCTAAGTTGTTGATCATGTTGTGAGTCTACCAAACTCTATTAAGTTCAGGAGTTTGATGCTGAGTGCTGAAGGCATGTTTTTACAGGAGTTTGATGCTGGGTGCTGAAGGCATTTTTGAGTGCCTTGCTTCTACACAGATTCCATCTACTTAGTGGTTCAGTAATCAGGCTCGGGGGTTCACAAGAAGCCAGCAGTTGGGCTGCTTCTTCTGAAATAGTTTGGGAGGAACAAGCCTCCTTCGGTGATTGTCAGCTCTATCTTCATTTACAGGTTCCATTATCTTATCTATTTTCATACATTTTAAAGTTCTTCTACATAATAAATTTTACTGTTTTATTTTATAAATTTATTTCAGTTCCCTGAGTAAGTTAAGATTTTGTATAGAATTGATTTTGATTGAATAAAATAGTCTCTGCATTTTTCCCCATGCAAATGGCTCTGCATCGTACTCTAGTACAGAGATAAAATTAAGACAGATAGATCAAAGATAGGCAAATAGCCAGGTGATTGAGAAGATGAAATTGTTATATTTTCTTAAGTTTTATGCTTACAGTTTAATTTCTGTGTATACATGTATCAGTGTCTTCCTTATCATTCTATTTACAGATAACTGTTCTCCTAAATAAACAATAATGTTTTCTTCATTCCATAAATATCTTTTGTCTCTAAACAAATAGTTTTTATTTTCTAATAGTATAAGAATTGTTTCTCTGTATTACAGTATTTAAAATGTATACGTTTATATTATAACAATTGCAGAATATTGTTATTCTTCCTTTTGAAAATAGTGCATAGTCAAGAAGTATCAGCTACTCAATGCATAGAATTACTCATTGTTTTACATTATCAATTCCATAGTAGGAAACAAAACATTTATCAATTCATTCTATAACTATAAATGATGATATCAACTCATGGCATATAGCCAACATTTTAAACCATTTTAAGCTTATGTCAAACCATGTGTTATTTCCATAAAACTAAACATAAATTTCAAACTGCATTCATTTTCCATAGATCGACTTAGTCAAAGCCTCGATATCATCTCAAGTATGCTAGTTATTACAATGTTTGTGGAACAACTCTAACAGCAGTAACAGACAACAAGTTTGACTTCCGATACCATGTGTTATTTCCATAAAACTAAACATAAATTTCAAATTGCATTCGTTTTCCATAGATCGACTTAGTCAAAGTCTCGGTATCATCTCAAGTATGCTAGTTATTACAATGTTTGTGGAACAACTCTAACAATAGTAACAGACAACAAGTTTGACTTCCGATATCATATCGAGGAGCAAGATCAGGCCATACATGTTCCACACAAAGACAAACTCTAACCCTCGAACCTCTTATAGGATGAAAACGCAACAATATTTATAAATCAACGAACTACACATAGGCCGAAGCCTTCCATAGATTTCAAACATCTAGCCATTATTCATTGAAACTTATAAATTTTACATTATCTAGTATGTGGGTAAGAACGATTTTCCCACGACTGTTACATATTGCAGTTCATTATTCTACAAAGGAAACGATAACAAGGAAGTACCAATTCTTTGTTTACAAAACTACAACCTTTTTATACATCAAATCTTAAACGGAGAACCAATTTAAGAACAAGTTTTCATGTTACACATTCAAGTCACACAAACATTCCAGGTATGAAACCCCAACAGACGAACGAGTCATGTGTTTTAAACTAACTTAATAAAGTCTTATATATTAAAAACTCGATGGGGAAGATGAGCTCTCAGCAACTGAAGGTACATTGTTTTCTTTTGACACAAAACTTAAAATGTTGTTACTCTAACTAGGCAAGCCGAGAGGATTCCATAATACATACATCAATTACAACATAGTACTGAAATCTCATCCCAAAGACCACAAAATGGTTTAAACATCAACAATGGCCTTTCTGATAGGAGAACTTACGAAGGGTTTTGCCACTAGGGCTTACCAATTGAGCAAGCCATCAACTGCCAGCAAGCTTTAACTCTATCACTCCACGATAAAGGTAGCACCTGCCACATAAACTACAACGAGGTTATAACATTTCCAAATTGAATACTATACATAAGTCCAAACTGTAATTATAACAAACAACATTCATAAAAACCAAGATTACCTTCGTAAGAACAGAAAGATGGATTGTTCACGCTTTTAGTTTTCCAATCATCCAAATGACACAACAGGAGCAACATGCAGCTACGGCCTCTCAGAATTTGAGTATAATTTCAATGTAAACCCTAACCTGTTACACGATGAAAGCCACAGGGCTTCAACACCTATTCTCTATTCGAACCATAGTAACTTATACAATAGGTTCCACCATCAATTTCTGGAGATGGAATTTACAGAGCCACCAAGGAATCAACCAGAGGTCGAACCTTACTACTCAGCGGCATGTCGGCCTCTCCCCCAAAACAAAAACTCCAAATGAATGCAAAAAGGAAAAACTACAGCGGTATAGCAAGTGCATTAGGGTTTAGATCTCAACATTCGAGACAGACCAGATCAACGAGTGAGATCTGGCTAGCCAAGCAACGCCACTACCAAGACAGTAATACATACAACCTACCCATTAATAACTCATTTAATATCAAGCCCAGTTGGAATGCCATATCACTGAATCATAGCTTACAGCTAGGCAGGGTCACCACGATTTCCACAAAGTCCATCACGTGGAGCTGTTATAGGTAATAGCCAACGAGACATTCCACTAACAAGGCACATGGTTTCATAAATGCTTGATTCTACATATCACCTTGCTAGACTGTGCCTGTGGTGGTATTAAATCTTGTCAGCAGCGTATTTAATGGAAATAGCACGACCCTATCATAAAAACCATGTTATATATAGTTCCAAAATTTGATTACAATTTCACAATAGTATCCATGTTGCATAACCATTACCATATTATATATTTCCAAGGTTAATTCGTAGTCATATAGTATGCACGTAACACAATTCAAATGTTAAAGTGTCAATTCATATAGTATGCCTGCATTACAATTCTAATGTTAAGTTTTATTTCATATAGAATGCATGTAATATAATATCAATGCTAAGTTATATTTCGCATAGAGTCTATGCATTACCATTATTACATTTAGAGCATAGGATATTGTGACAAATGGTTATATGTTACAATTACGTAACAAATCAATATCTTGTCTATACAGTGATATAGTATATTAGGATTATAAAAGCATATAGTATTTTAGGATGCATGTGATATAGGCCATATAGTTTTGAAGGCCAACTTACATTCATGCATCATAGCATTGTAATAATGCTAACATTATTATACAATTGCATTATCAAATTAAATACGGTAGAATCCAAATTCTATGAAGTCCCACTAGAATCGATTGAAGCATTATTCACTAAGGTCACATAATGTTCAGCTTTGTCGTAATGGTAGATATCATCATATGCATATTGTTAATGAACTATGAAAACTCTTCGCTAAGAGATGTTGCCATTGTCACATTATTCAGAATGTTAGAACTCTCATAATATTCATATCAATTGTAATCCCAATGATTTCTATCAATGATTATAAAAGAAGTTTAGTATAAAATATCTCTAGCTACACTTTCCTGTGATAGGATAAAAATAGTAGAAGTGGATAAAAGAGAAACTTAAACTTCATACCATCGTTACCTTCATGCACAACAGTACACACATTTATCTTAAAAACATAGACGACTAGCTGAAGCTTATAACTTTTCTTGAAGTACACGAACTATTTTATTATCTTACTTGCAGATCTGCGAAAGAAAGGGACCAATGCTTCAGCTATTAAGCTAAGTAAACCCAAGGGAACCCTGTAGGAACTCCTTCAGAAATATGCAAACAAGTCATGAGTACTATTACTAGAACCATAACGCATGAGAAGATAAACATTGTTATATCGCATTTGATTTATAATCTGTTGTCTTTTATGTTTAGAAATAACAGTGATAATCATGTGAAGCTGCCATTAGTTAATTAGTTAAA
The DNA here is from genome assembly GCA_027924585.1 of Larix kaempferi. Classification (NCBI taxonomy): domain Eukaryota; kingdom Viridiplantae; phylum Streptophyta; class Pinopsida; order Pinales; family Pinaceae; genus Larix; species Larix kaempferi. Next base: position 18,813,888 of record BSBM01000047.1, on the reverse strand, counting down.
TATATTTCATTCCGCAGTTAACATTTCCTTTATGATTTTTCTATATCAAAAGTTTTAAATTTTTAGCGATTTTTGGGTTGTTACAAGTCTGAATGTCGGTCCGAATGGCAGTCCGAATGGAAGAAAGTGATCTAAAGTGAAGGGAGAGAAGATGGGATGATCCTTAATTACCAGCTGGCTGATGCATATGATCCTATAGTGTAGAGAGAGCAGTGAATGAGTTGTCTAGGAGTTAGAACAAGAAGAAGTCATCTATGCTAATCCGAGTTAGGGAAGCTAGCTATTCCTATTTTATCCTAAAGCAAGACTAGATTATGGTTGAAGTTGTTCTATCACTACAGAGAGAAAATAGAAGACTTTTAGGTTTAACTATGAGAAGGCTCAACGAATTCAGTTAGCTAAATCCTAAATGAATTTAAGCAACTAAATCTTTTAAGCAAGATTATATGAAGAGACTAGAAGAACTAAATGTAACCTAAGCTATTAAGAAATGAAGTGAACTAAATGTAACCTAACTTGTAAGCTAAATAAACCTGAGTGTGGATTAACCTTTAAAGCGAACTAGATGAACCTAAGTGTGACTGGTCACCAATTAACTTTTGGAAACATTAATACAGACAACAGCAGAGTGTACATAACATAAACAGAAACACCGCACATCATCATTTTATGTCACAAAACAGAAACATTATCTACGGAGCAGATACATAAGTGAAATGTTAACATCATGATTTATCTACAAAAGACAAAGACGATATATATACACTAGTGAAGAACCACTGACTGCTGAGGGGCCTGTCTCAGCAAACAGAGGCTGAGCCTTAATCAACTAATCACCATGCATGTTGACAGATTTCCACAAAACTGGAACAGTAGTATACTAATAAAAACAGATTTACAGTGCCTTGGCATCCATTCGCAACTAGAGAGATAAGCAAACCTAAAAGTAAAGAGACCGACTGACTAATGGATAACTTGTTGCAGCTATGAGAACGTTTATTTATACAATGTTACAATGGAATAAGCAATTCGACCCTTTAGTGGTCGACTGATTAACAACAGACGATCTTAAATGCCCAAAAACGGTTTTGTTAAATGGCTTGTGACACTCATAAGCCAAGGGATGGCTCTACTTAATAATTTCGTGACAGCTCGAAGCCAAAGAATGACCTCATAAAGTTCATGACTGCACACAGGGCTCTGTTCCGGACTCCACGGCGTTAATTCCTCACGCAGTTGTTTAAATGTCAATCTCCTTTGACGTGGGTAGAGATGAATGTGGTGTCGGACTAAGCATGCAGGAGAAGGGATCTTCCAGAACACTAGTTCACGAACCATCAGGGCCACGTCCCAAACAAAATCCATGTGTTGGCTTACTCCCTAATGCCCTGGGCATACCTCAACCAACAATCGTGTGGGTTGAATGCAGGGTTGAATGGCGGGTTGATTGTCCATAACTTCAACACGCGTCTAATTGAAGATCCGTTTGAGAACCCAAAACCTGTAAAACCAAATGTAGTTACAAAACAAACTAAGAAATACTAATTAAACATCAATAAATCATGAAAATAATGATTTAATCCCAAAATACATAAGATGTGTAAATGTATGCATACCTGCTCCATTTGACGGTCTGTATGGCAAAAAGAACAAATTATGGTATCAAAAATGTTGATAGAAACGCCATTCAGAGTGTATTTATCGATAAAAAACGGTGACAAAATGGACACCAACAGTGGTTGGGCATGGTTGACTTTAGTGGATATTAGCATCATATTGTATATTATAGTTGACTTGTTCACTTGATTGTGTGTGACACAAGTTTTGACTTGAAAATAATATGGTGAATTATAATTCCACTATTGTTTGCCTATGGATGACTTTGGTTGACATAAGGATTAACTTTAAAATCATATGGTTGACTATAATTCCACTATGGTTGACTTTGGTTGAATATGGTTGACTATTATTGACCATGCTTTATTTTGGTTAACCATTTTTTGGTATGGTCGACTATGGTTGAATTTGTTTGGCTATAGTTGACTTTCATTAACCATGGTTGGCTATGCTCAACTATGGTTGACTTTTTTTTACTCTGGTTTACTTTAGTTAACTTTGGTTGACCATGGTTAACTATGAATAACTTTGTTTTACCATTATTGACTATTGATTAACCTCATTTGACTTTTGACTATAGTTGACTTGGTTTACCATGGTTGATGTTATTTGGCCATAATTAACTATTGGTCGACCTTGTTTGACTTTTGAATTTGGTTGACTTTGGTTGGTTATGGTTAACTATGGTAGACTATGGTTGACTTCGTTTAACTATGGTTAGATTTGTTTGACTTTGGTTGATGTTTATAATGGTTGACTTATGTGGACATTTATATGGTTGGCTTATGTTGAGTATGGTTGATCATTTTTGTTTAGGATGGACTATGGTAGTTCGTGGTTGACCATGGATGTTCATGGCTAACTCTTGTTGATTATGGTTGTTGAGCGTTGTTGACTATGGTTTAGCATAGTTGTTCTTACTTGACAATGGTTGACCACGGTTATTCATGCTTAAATATGGTTGACAATAGTTTTTCATGGTTAAATATAGTTGGCAATGATAGGCAATGGTAGAAAATGGTTGGCCATGGTTAACCATAGTTGGTTATTATTATTATTATTATTAACCAACCATGGTCAACCACAAGAAACCATATTCAACCATGGTCAACCATATGGTTAACTATTGTTGACCATGGTTGACTATGGTCTACCATGCTTGACTTTGGTTGACCATGGTTAACCATGCTTCACTATGGTTGACTTTGGTTGACCATGATTGACTATGTTTAACTTTTGTTGGCCATGGTTGAATATCGTTGACTATGGTTAGCTTTAGTTGGACATGGTTGACTATGGTTGTCTTTGGTTGAAAATAGTTGACTTTGGTTGACTATGGTTAACAATAGTTAACTATGGTTGACTAATTCACTATGGTCGACTGTGGTTCTTGGTTAACTATGGTTTTTCATGGTTGAATTTGGTTGACTTTGGTTAACCATTATTGAGTATGGTTGACCTAGTTTGGCCATAATTGACTATTAGTTGACCATGGTTGACTAAGTTTTACGTTGTTTAACTATGGTTGAATTTGTTTGATTATGGATGACTATGGTTGACCATGCTTGACCATGTTCGACTCTGGTTGACTTTGGTTGAACATAATTAACTTTGGTTGACTATGGTTGAGCATGTTTTACTATTGTTAACTGTGGTTGACCATGGTTGAATATGGTTAACCATGGTCAACCATAGTTAATAGCCAACCATGGTTTATAATAATAATATTATTATTTTTAATAATCATAGTTGGTTATTATTATTATTATTATTAACCAACCATGGTCAACCAATATGGTTGAATTTGGTTAAGGATGGTTAACTATGGTTAACCGTAATTGACTTGGGTTGACTATGGTTGATTATGGTTTAGTTTGGTTGACTATGGTTGAGTATGGTTGACTAGGGTTGACCATGGATAACTTTGGTTGATCTCGGTTACCCATGGTTGACTTTGGTTGACCATAGTTGTTTAGTCAAATTATTGTTATTATTATTATTTTTATCAACCAACCATGGTCAACCACAATCAACATATTTAACCATGGTAAACGAGATGGTTGACTATCATTGACCATGGTTGATTATGTTCTACCATGGTTGAATTGGGTTGAACATGCTTAACCATGGTTGGCTTTAGTTGAATTTGGTTGAATATGCTTAATGACGGTTAATTGTGGTTGACTAATTCACTATGGTCTATTATGGTTACCCATGGTTGACTATGGTTGGCCATGGTTGAATTTGGTTGAGTTTGGTTAACCATTGTTGACTATGGCTGACCTAGTTTGGTTGATTATTATCTACCATTGTTGACTATGGTTGACTATTCTTAACCATGGTTGACTGCGGTTGACCTTCTTTAGCCATAATTGACTACCGGTTGACCTTGTTTAACTTTTAAATTGGGTTGAATTTAGTTGGTTATGGTTGAATTTGGTTGGTTATGGTTTAATATGGTTGACTTTAGTTAAATATGGATGCTTTTGATTGAATATGGTTGACTTTGGTTGACCATGGTTAACTATGGTTGAATTTGTTTGACTAATTCACTTTGTCCAACTATGGTTGACTATGGTTGACTATGATTGACCATGGTTAACTATGTATGTTGACCATGGTAAACCATGGTTGACAATGATTAAATTTGGTTGACTTTGGTTAACCATGGTTGATTATGGTTGATCATGGTTGACTTTGGGTAAACCATGGTTGACAATGATTAAATTTGGTTGACTTTGGATGAACATGGTCGACTATGGTCGACTTAAGTTTACCATGGTTGAATTTGGTTGACCATGGTTAACTTTTTCTTGACTTTGTTTGACCATGGTTGTCTTTGGTTAAAAGTTGGTTAACCATGGTTGACTTTGGTTGACTATGGTGTACTTGGTTGACCATGGTTGAATTTTGTTTACCATGGTTGACTTTTGTTTACCATGGTTGACTTTGGTTCACCATGGTTGAATTTTGTTGACCATGGTTGACTTTTGGTTGGATTTGGTTGACTATGTAGACTTCGATTAGCTATGGTTACCATGGTTGACTATGGTTGAGCATGGTTTACCATGGTTGAATTTTTTATTTCATTTGACATTGGTTCACTATGGTTGACTTAGGTTTACCATGGTTCACTTTTGTTGACCATATTTAATGTTTACTTGACTTTGGATGACTATGGTTGATAATGGTTGACCATTGTTGACTTTGGTTGACCATGGTTGACTATGGTTCACTGTGGTTGACTTTGTTGACTTTTGTTTTGTCATGGTTAAGTTTGATTGAATTTTGGTTGACTTCGATTGATCATGGTTGAATTTGGTTGACTTTTCTTGACCATGGTTGTCTTTAGTTGAGTTTTGGCTTACCATGCTTGAATTTGTTTGACCATGGTTGACTTTGGGTTACCATGGCTCACTTTTGATTGGCTTTAGTTGACTATGGTACACTTTGGCCGACTATGGTTGAATATGGTTTACTTTTGGTTGAACATGGTTGACTTTGGTTGAGCCTAATTTAATTTTTTACTTTGGTTGACTATGGTTGGTTTAGGTTTACCATGGTTGACTTTAGTTAACCATGGTTAACTTTTGCATGATACTGTAGTTTGGTCGGGCTCCATTTGAGTCTCACATTCAATTTCATTTCAATATCTTGATCAGAGCAGGACTTTGTTTTTTCTGCTCGATCCTCATTCCAATTTAGACCATTATGTACATCAAGTAGAAAAAGTTACTAAACAGATTGATTTCCTTGAAAATAAGTGACTTTTGGTTGACTATGGTTGAACATGGTTGACTATGGTTGACTTAGGTTTACCTTGGTTGACTTTGGTTGACCATGGTTATCTTTTCTTGACTTTGTTTGACCATGGTTGTCTTTGGTTGAATTTTGGTTAGCCATGTGTGACTATGGTTGGCCATGGTTGACTTTAGTTGACTATGGTTTACTTTGGTTGACCATGGTTGACTTTGGATTACCATGGTTGACTTTTGGTTGGATTTGGTTGACTATGTAGACTTTGATTGGCTATGGTTACCATGGTTGACTATGGTTGAGCATGGTTTACCATGGTTGACTTTGGTTGACCATGGTTGCCTTTTTTTTATTTCATTTGACATTGGATCACTATGGTTCACTTAGGCTTACCATCGTTCACATTGGTTGACCATAGTTAACTTTTGCTTAACTTTGAATGACTATGGTTTCTTATGGTTGACAATGGTTGACCATTGTTGACTTTGGTTGACCATGGTTGACTATGGTTGACCATGTTTGAATTTGGTTCACCATGGTTAGCTATGATTGAGCATGGTTTACTATGGTTGACCATGGTTGGTGATGGTGACTTTGGTTGACTTTTGTTTTGCCATGGTTAACTTCGATTGATCATGGTTGAATTTGGTTGACTTTGCTTGACCATGGTTGACAATGGCTAACTATGGTTAACCATGGTTGACCATGATTGCCTTTAATTGAGTTTTGGTTGACCATGGTTGACTATTGTTTACTTTGGTTGACCATGGTTAACTTTGGGTTACCATGGCTGACTTTTGATTGGCTTTGGTTGACTATGCTAGTCTTTGGCCGACTATGGCTAACTTTTGGTTGACCATGGTTGACTTTGGTTGAGCATGTTTGAGCATGGTTTACTATGGTTGGCTTAATTTTACCATAATTGACTTTGGTTGACGATGGTTAACTTTTGCATGATACTGTAGTTTGGTTGGGCTCCATTTGAGTCTCACATTCAATTGCATAAAAAGGTAATTGAAACAGATTGATTTCCTTGAAGTTGAGGAAGAATAAGTGAAGGAGGAAATGAAAAATATGAATAAAGAATTGGCAATTGCATAAGAGGAGGTGAAGAGGATCTAATGAGTCCCTCTGCAAATGGGGCAGTTCCTAGAGATGACAGATGAGAACAACGAAATCATTGATTACAAAAATATTGGAGGGTGTTACATACAGAAGCAAGAGATTCGGGAAGCTATGGAGCTTCCATTAAGAAATCGTGAGCTTTGTAGGCAGATCGACAAGGAAAATTTTTAAGAACCCCTTAAAAATTAAATGTATAATAAATGGGAAAATCCGCATGATAAATGGGAAATTATGAAGGCTATTTTACCAATAACATAATATGTATATATAATGTTTTGACGAATCTTTCATAGAATTATAAAATATTTTAAAATTTGGGTGAATTTTTCAGCACAACATATATACACATATTTTAAAATTCAATTCATTATATACACACAACATCTCTAGGTTTTTTTATATTGACTTGAAGCACACAATTTCTGAGTAGTTTCAAAGAGTTGAATAGTTATGAAAGTCCATTGTGGAGTCCAACAATATTATATAATTTCTTTGTTTTCTATTCCCAATTCCAATAGAAAAGAAGTAAGTTTGTGGAATGTAAATAATTTTTAGCAAGGTTCCTTGAAATTTGTTGTCAAACTCATCGGAATGCATGATACTATTGTTAATAATGTTTATTATTAAAACTATGTCTAGCTTTGCAACAATATTAAAATTTAAATATATATATCATAAATTGGGTTTAAATATCACCAATCTAGATTCATCTTAACACAAGATCTAGATCTATAAGTGTCTAGAGATCAAATTTTGCAAACCTTTTTTGAGTTAATATGGATCTAGGCTAAATGAATCCAAATTGATTACATAATTTTTTTTATTTTTTATTTTTAAATATAAGTTAAATATTTAAATATTTTTAAAGTTAATCAAGGACAATACAATATAATAATCAATTTTTTTAATAAAATTAAATATTTAAAAAATACCTACTGAAAAACAATAAACAAATAAAAAGTTATGATAAAAACTAAATGCAATATAATAATGGTTTCACATAAAAACAAAAAATTAAAAACTTAACTTTTTCCAAATAACCATTTTATTTTCATTGAAATATGATCGTAAACATTTATACTATAAAGAGTTCAAGTTTGAGAGAAAGTAGAGATATGTCGACCCCGTTTCCGCCATGGAGATGTGGCAACTTCTCTCTTATAGGATGACATAATTAGGGTTTAGGTTCAACAATAGTACAATTTTATGTGGGTGGTTAAAAAACTCTTCGTTGTTGGTTGTTGGCGGACTCCTTTGTTAATCTTCATTATTGGTTGTGCGGCTTTCTTAGTTAAATTTGAATCGTTTTTTTTTTCTATTTTTTTGATTGAGTGAACAAGTTAATTTTTTATGGAGAGTTGTAAGGTTAGTGTTATCCATGTTATATGACAAATTCTCTTTTATAAATTGGGTTGTAAAATTGCTTTCAAGGCTTAATCAATTGATAATAAATCTTTCTATAATTTTTTGAAACAATTGATTGCATAAAATAAAGTGGATGTTCTCGCCAAATTTGTAAACTCTAATTCAATTTTTATAACCTCTCTAAAAGAGGTATTGATTTATGAACTGAAAACCATATGAAAATTTAATATAGTATTGAATATTGGATATCCATTAAAGAGAAATATAGCTACCTCAACATTGAATCTATTACATAATCTACCATGTAGAAGTGAATTATTTGTCAAGGTACACTTAATAGTACACTTAAAGAGGAGTTGTTTAAGCCAATTAGGATTTAGAAAATATACATAAGTGAGTATATATAATTGTAGAAAAATAAAAATGTAGATTACATAATTAATATAATAATATACCATGTAGACATAAAGAAATCACCTCCTTGTGTGAGAAATCGACTACTCTAATTCACTTAAAAGCTTAAATACCCAACATAATTCACTTGAAAGCTTAAATACCCAACATAATTCACTTGAAAGCTTAAATACCCAACATAATTCACTTGAAAGCTTAAATACCCAACATAATTGTAGTTGAACTTATTTTGAGCATAGATTTTCCTTCCTAATTCACCTCACTATACCTTCAATGAAGGTAGAGAAGAGCATCTAAAAGGTTTTAATATAAATGTGTAATTTCATATATAATGGTATAAATATGTTTATATAAAGTATTTTTTAAAGCTAAAATTAATTAAAACTAGAAAAATTATTGAAACTTGGATATTTTTTGAGTTGGAGTTGAATCATAATCAAATTAAAAAATTTAATTAAACTTGGATACTTCTTGCCATGAAATTGAATCATCATTAAATCACAGAGCTGGAAGTGAGCTCAAGAAAACTTTGCATCGAGAAGTATTTGACCCCTCTTGATGCTTGATGCTTATGAGTCTCTAAAGGTTAAGCGGGGCTATTAATTGTTTTAATAACCAAAAACCAAAGAGACATTCGAGTAAACAAATATGACCAAGCATGTATATTTATGTTTCTACCCTGTAGAAATTTTATTATATTTGCCAACACACTATTTAATAGCTTCCTTCTTCCATATATATTTGCCAATGTAACTAGCGCCCGATAAGCGGGGGCACCGTAGAAGCTAAGGCATGGGATTTGAATTGGGGTGGGGACGGCCACAACCGACCGCCCCCTCCACCCCGCCTATAAGCAGAACCCCTACATCTCACCAATCATGTAAAAGAAAAGTCACTACAACCAATAAAAAGACCCCCAAAAAAGTTTAGAGTATTATAACTATAATCTCCTCAAAAGTTCAAATAAAAGTTCTCCTTAGAACAAATATAATTTTCCTAAATCTCAATTTTGTATCTAATAATACTATATACATAATTTTTCTAATAACTCTCAATTTCACAAAATAAAATAAAAAATTCTATATAGCATGTAAAAAGTAATTATACTCATTTTTTACCTATCATAACTTTTGTAACGACATATTTTCAAAAAATAGTCTTTTGTTTAAAGATGCTATGAACTCAAGTTGTTTAGAGAGGTTTATTTGCACATGCTGACTTACTTAACCAAGTGTAATTATTTCTTACTAGACAACATGGGGTTCCTTGAGCGAGCCCCAAGGCATACTTAGCTTATGAAGCTAAAGCATGTCGGTACATTTGCAGAGGCGGTTGGTGTTCTCAAAAGTGACGAGGTACAAGAAATGTTGAAAGTTAAGCATATAACCTAGCTCCACTATGGGGAAATGCGACCTAGGCTAAGGGTCTTGGTCCAAGGTATTAAGCAAAGCTCTCTAACAAAAACTATGTCAAACATCCGGGTTAGGGTGTTTATAAAGAAAGGAATTGGAAAGTGAAAGTTAAACTATACAAAAGATCATAACGGTGGTTAAAAATTAAGGTGGAGGTGGGAGCCATCTGGTTCAATAAATGAAATCACGTGGAGCTCACCAGTCCCGGACAAGATTGCTAAACCCTCACTCGGGTTGTATTGTTGTTGGTTCCTTGCGTGAGAATAGGAGATCCGAGCGAGAGCTCGGCTGCCATGGCAACCCTGCACCATATCCGTGTGGAAACTTGACCACGAATGAACTCGAAGTTCTGGACGATGGTAAGTTTTGGTCTTCAGGTGAATCTTTATTTTTTTCCATATGCAACTCTTATAATGATGACAGGAGGGTTCTCGGTGTTCTTGGTGGTGACTGGCATGAAAGTGGATGCAGAGCAACCTACGGTTTGATTTTCAAGGTAAGCCTTGGGTCCTGTTCATCGGTCTCCCTTGTCAGCTCTTATTTAAATGCTTTTGGCAGCGCTTGAGCTTGTTGATTTTAAAAGAAGAGTTGTTTAGCTTGTGAAGCCCTACAGTTATAACCTCCAACAACGTTGTTTGATGGTTGGAGGTTAACATCATCTTGTGGTTGATATGTAAAATATTCCACTGGAAAAACTATGTTCTGTATTGTAGAAATCATTTTAGCTATTTTGTCAAATCTTTTCAAAGTAAATTATCATATTGTTAATATCAATTTCAAAATCCTAGTTTAAATTTTTTTAAGTTCAATTTTTTTTTAAACTGAAATGTTGAAAAATAATTTAATTTATCTAATTTAAGTAATTTTATATATATTTTAAATTAATTTAAGCTGACATATTATTGTTTACAATATTTTTTTAGAAACATAATTAATAATGTTAAAAAAGTTAAAAAACATACATCTATATATTAAACTTATTATAATTTATTAGGGTTGTACAAAAATATTTAATGTACATCTATATATATTAACCATATTACAATTTAATGTACTAGTTGTCTTAGTGTATATTTATCTATATAATATTAATTATATCATATAGTTGTGTATATATTTATCTAGATAATTAAAAAATAAAATCATTAACTGTATCATAACTTTTATTATAATTGATTAGGGTTGTACAAAAATATGACATACATCTATATATATTAACCATATTATAATTTAATGTACATCTATATATATTAACCATATTACAATTTAATGTACTAGTTGTCTTAGTGTATATTTATCTATATAATATTAATTATATCATATAGTTGTGTATATATTTATCTAGATAATTAAAAAATAAAATCATTAACTGTATCATAACTTAATGTAATTACATTAGTATATATTTTTGTATATAATTAAAAAATAAAAATATTGAAATTAATATTATGAATGCTAAAAAATAATATATATTTATAAATATTAACCATATCTTAATTGAGTGTGGTTGTGCTAATATATATGCATATAAATAAAAAACAAAATCATTTACAATTACCTTAAAAATTAAAAATTAACACACATCCACAGATATTGATCATATTATAACGTAATCTGGTTGTTATATATACAGGAATCTGACTGCAAGATATTTGCCTTTGATTTCTCTATGTATATATATAGGTATTTGACAGGAAAATATTTGCCATTGATTTCTCAAAGAATAACCAGTTACAAAATTTTCGTTTAAAAAAATAGGTATCTAGATAAAAACTTTTGGATTGGAAAGTAAGCAATATGGACGCACTTCACTCCACATAATAATATGTGAACTTCAACGTTCTCTTTTAAGCATGGCTTCCGCGATTTCTAATGCAAGTAGAGCAGTTCTGTTGTGAACGCAGCCTGTGTTGCACCCTCTTGGACAATCCGTCTCGTGCCCGTATCTAATATAATCTGTAAACACACGATGAACGTCTGGCACTATGGACAGCCTTTCCCTATCGGCAGTATCAGCTAAAGAGCCGCCTTCATTAAGTATATCAGTCATAACAGAAAGGCCCTTTTCAAGAGCTTCGAAATTATGTAAGTCCTGCTCTTCGGCCTCAACTAATTGTGCTTCACTAAGACCACTTTTATCAGGAGTATGAATTGCTCTAGAGATGCAGAGATTTACAGCATTGACCATAGCTTTTACATACAAACTCCCATACTTATTTATAATTTCTATGGAAAAGATCCGGGCTCCTCGCAGAATGTCAATCGTATAATTCAAATCTTCACTACTGATATCTGTTGCTTTATAACGTAATAACTTATCCATGGCAGGGGAAATCGCCCAATACGCCGGGCGATAAGTGCATGGATGGACGTGCACATCTTTCTCGTTATAAAGTTTACAAAACACTCGCAATGCAACGGACTGGATTTTCGGATAACCATCATTCTTATTATAGGCGCGATGGAGAATGCTTAATAAACCTCCAAATACCGTAATTCCCATTAAGAATTCTTCAAGGATCTCAACGATGTCAGACGATCTGAAGCCAATTACGTCAACAACCCTAACAATTTCTTTGGAAACATCCGAAGCGGCTTCGTAAATTTCCCTATTTTGTTTGACGTAATTGTGTAATGCTGTTTGATTAATGATTTTGTGTAAATATCTGAAGCCATTTAAATCTCTGAATGTCTGTATGTTCTCATCTTGATATTGACAATAAAGCCTCAGCAGATTGATTTTCTTCCACATTGTCACCCAGTATTGTTTTTGTAAACCCGAACTCTCTGAAACACTATCACTTAACATCTTCAAATGTTGCTCCATCTGTCCCTTCTCTATAATTTTCGTATATTCTGCAATTACATCGAACTCTGCAGCGTCTGCTGAAAATTCGTTATGTCTAACGTGCTGTTGCATTTCTACCCTCAAGTCTGCCTGTGGGATGAGACTTTTGATGTGGAACCATTGTCTAGTGAAGGGGTTGCGGGCTTGGTGCGCAGATTCCCAAATGGTCTCTAGAGTTTTCCGATCGTATACTGCTTGGATCGGATCTTGATCAATCGGTAATTTGACGGGATCGTAAGCAATATCGCAGGTGATAATGTCAATGTATTTATCAACATTTCTCATTTTCCTTTGATTTTCCTCCTTTGGTTGCTCCATGGAATTCGCAGGAATCCTTTCTTTCTTTCCTGATACCTTCTGTTCACACATAAGGCAAAACCATACACAAATCCACAAAATTAGGTTATGTTTCATACAAAACCACAGAATTAGGTTATCTTCGACTCAAAACTGAATAAAGAGAGAAAGTAAATGGAAATACTTGTAACAATCCACAGAATACAGTATCGTCTACGCGGTCTATGAAACTACTCTATGCAAATTTTGTAGGGAAATTCGTCTTAAACCAATGACGTAAGATATGAAGCAGTGCACCCTCTCGAATAACGAAAATTATCTCTGTTAAATGGATGGGATAGAATTAGTAAATTGTGTGATTTATATATATATATATCATACTATTTCAAAATGTTTCAAAAGAACACTTAGCCGACCTTGTCGACGATGAAATAGTGCGCATAATAAGTGTCATTCATATTTATGTCATGGCTGGTATTGGTAGTGGCTATGAAATATTAATGCATATAACAAGGGGTTAGGCAGGATTATCTGGTGCAATGGTACTTTGTGGCGGTTAAGTTTGTGGTGCAATGGTACTTTGTGGGGGTTAAGTTTTTAGAGATTTTCTGATTCATTTATGGTTTTGGTTAACCCTTATTCGTAATCTTCACCATTCTCTATTTGGTCTTTTGATAAATGGGCTTCAAAAATTTGGATATCATTTTTCATTCTCTACTTGGTTTTTTTGATAGATGGGCTTCAAAATTTTGGATATCATTTTTCATGCCTTTACTTGTGTATAGGTTTTGTGAAAGCACAATGACACATGATTGGATATGAATGGAGATCCTCGAACATCATGCTTTGTTTTAATGTAGAATTCTTCTCTAGAAACTTATGTATCCTTTATGCTTCAAGGTATTCCAAGTAGAGTTGTTTTACCTTGGTATTCCAAATAGAGTTGTTTTACCTTTTTAGTGGTGAAGCATTCTTATGGACTCTCGTAAATGTAAGGATAAAGCAAAGAGAAATCCTATTCCAAGTATAGTTGTTTTACCTTTTTATTAGTGAATCATTTTTATGATTTAGAAAACCACTCACGTAAATGTAAGGATAAAGCAAAGAGAAATCCTTCATATTTCGCACAACAAGAAAACCCATCTTTTAGCACCACAAGTTAGCACCACTTATATTTTGTGGTGTTAAGGTGGTGGTATTAACACCACTTACATTTTTATGGTGTTAAGGTGGTGCTATTAACACCATTTATATTTTTTGGTGTTAAAGTGGTGGTATTAGCACCACTTATATTTTGTGGTGATAATATGGTGTTATATTTGTTAACTTTATTGGAAATTGAGTTCTTCCTCATCCATGTTAAGGGAAATGCCACCTTGGCAAATACAAAAAAGTGGTGCTAAGCTATTACTTGTCACATATACATGTACTGTAATTACAGCAAGGCTTGAATTAAGAGGATTTCCACCATAAATATAAATAATTATATTGCAAATTCAATAGTTTTTCATTTTATTAATTCAAATGAACAACCAAAGAGTTTTTGCACCACAATAACAAGAAGTTCAATTATTTAATTTTATAAAACTTAAATAAATAAATTGGTGAATGATTCATTTATGAGGTTTTGCACCACAAGCACAACAAGTTCACAAATAATTATTTTGTAATATATCAATCCAATTATTCATTTGTAATACTATTTATACAAATAAATACAATTGACAAATAAATAAAAACAACCATTTTTAATTTATTAGTGGTCTAGATCATAGTAATAAAAATTATTTAAATTATAATTTGATTATCCAATTAAAAATATTTATTCTTATTAATTTATTGAGGGAAATTATTCTCATTATTAGGTTTTTAGCATAAGGTATGGATATTAGATCTATGGACATGGTCAATAAAGAAAAGGCATGGATTTTAGATCTATGGACATGGTCAGTTAATAAGATTAAAAATATTTAATCTTATTAATGATTTATTGAGCCAACATAAACGACATTTTGAAAAGATTTATGGCCTTACAGTAGGGATAATGGGGAGCATTGGAGGACATAAAACTAGGTATAAGTCTTCAAGGAATATACATTATTAAGGGAGGAAACTCTAGCCCTGAACCTTAGAGGAAACCTCTAGGCATATAAGATTAACAAGTATACCTCAAACCACAACATAAAAACTCTAAGGGTATCGTTGGCCTAATATTGGGGGTATTAATGTAACTAAGAGGTTTTAAGCACTATATGAGGGCGTTTAGGCCCTTAACATGTTTTAGGGAGGAAACATAGGCCTTCGTCCCAAATAAAATGTTTTATGCATCCAAGGCCAAATACAATAACTCGAACCACTACACATGACCTATTAGGGGTATTCTTTAGCATTGAGAGAGGAAATCGACATCATTATGAGGATTTTGCTACCATATATGGATCCTAGATTTTTGTATGTTGGCATAATAGGAAGATTTAAAACACACCCATGAACTCTCAATGCTATCCTTGGCATCTAAGTGTTCATGTAAGTGACACTAGTTATGAGAACCTTGGACATATCCATGGGAGGAATCACATGAATTAGGCCCTAAAGGAAGGTTTTAGGCATCTCGGGCTAAGAGCGATCACTCAAACTATCACATAGGATATCATACACATTATAGTATATCATTAATATTAAAGTGGGATATGGGATGAAATATGTGGTTTTGTGCACTAGGGATGGGTCTTAGAAAATGATTGGGGAAGAATTTCAAATAAGTATACCCTAACATAATATTATTGTTATAATGATAAATTATCAAGGCCATGAACCATAACATACACCCTTTACAGTCTATATTTGGCATAGAAGTTAGATATGGGCACAATCAAGAGTTTTTGCATAATGGGATAGATCTCAAGGCATTGACATAAGTCATAGGAGGAAATCAAGAGTTTTATTTAGGTGTCCCAAGGACTTAGTAATGATATTATAGGGAATAAGACCATGAATTTATCCATAAAGAAACCAATAAGGAATCCAGATCCATTGAGGCAATATGTATCTAGGTTTATGGCCTTGGACATGGTCAATGGAGGAGACCTAAATCTCAATCCATAAAGAAATCATCTATCCATCAAGGCATAACAAGGTTTCCGCCACCAAGCACGCATGGCCTCTTAAAGGTATCATTAGCTTTCTATTGAGGATGATGTGTCATTAGGTGACTTTGAGTAGTATGTACATGTCTCGGGACCTTGGGAGTGATGTTCCAAGGAAGAATACCATGCCTTCATCCCTAAAGAATTCATTGATGCATCTAAATCCATAAATAATGTCTTAAAGCACCATACATGACTTCGCATGGGTATGCATTGTACTATGTATCTACGTCTTGTGGACTTGGGGCCTTCGACATGGTTAGTGGAGTAGACTTGAACCTTCACCCCTAAAGGAAGCTTCTAGTCATCCAAGGATAAGAAGTTTTCTACCACCAACTACACACAACCTCTCAATGGTATAATTAGTTACTATTGAATATGTTGTTAACATTAGGTGGTTTTGATTAGTATGTACATGCCTCGGGTCCTTGGGAATGGTTTTCTAGGTAAGAAGACCATGCCTTTGGCCATCAAGCAATCATTAAGGCATATAGAGACATGACCACTACCTAAAAGTACCATGCATGAATTTGGAGAAGTATCTATAGAACTATGTATCTAGGTCTTCTGGCCTTGGGGACTTGGACATAGCCAGTGGAAGAGACTTGAATCTTGAGCTCTAAAGGAATCTTCTATCCAAATAGGGATAAGAAGATTGCCTCCACCAACCATGCATGCCCTCTTCAGGGTATCATTGGCCTATGACTGGTTATGCCATTTCCATTAGGTAGTTTTGAGTAGTATCTACATGTCTTGAGGCATTGTGAATGATGTTTCAGAAAAACTGACCACGCCTTTGGCCCTAAATAAACCATTGAGGCATCTAGAGAAATGGAAAATACATGAAGCACCATGCATGACCTTGCATGGATATTTGTGCCACTATGTATCCATGTCTTGGGGCTTGGGGTATTAGGGCCTTGGACATGGTCAAGGGAGGAGACATAAAACTATGGCCCTAACATAATATTCTAGCCATCCAAGGATAAGGACATCACCGCAATCAACCATACATGGCATCTTGAGGGTATTGTTGGCCAATGATTGAGGATATTAATGTTATTATGTGGTTTTGAGAAGTATTTAGGTGTCTTAGGGCCTTAGGAATGATGCTCTATAGAAGAAGACCATGCCTTTGGCTCTAAAAAGCCCATTGAGCCATATAGAACCATGAACAATGCCTCAAAGAACCACACATGATTTTGCAAAGGTATCCATGGAGATTTGTATCTAGGTATCATGGCCTTGAGGATTTGGACATGGTCAATATAAGAGACATGAACCTTGGTCCCTAAAATATTTTATCCATCCAAGGATAAGAGGGTTTCCTTCACCAACCACACATGGACTCCCGAGGGTATCATCGTCCTATAATTAAAGAGGGTGATTCCATTAGGCAGGTTTGAGAATATGTATGTGTATCGATGCCTTGTGAATGGCATTCAAAGGGAAATACCATTCCATTGACCTTAAAGAAACCACCGAGGAATCCAAAACCATGAACAATTCCTTAAGATACCACGTGTGACTATGCAAGGGTATCCATGGCACTATATATCTAATTCTTGGGGACTTTGGGGCTTCAACATGGTCACGGGAGGAGGAATGAATCTCAAGACCTAAATGAATATTCTAGCCATATAGGGCTAAGAAAGTTGTCTCCACCAACCACACATGGCCTTCTGAGGGTATCATTGGCTTATGATTGAGAATTTCAGTGCCGCTAGGTGATTTTGAGTAGTATGTACATGTATCAAGGCATTGGGAATCAAGTTATAAGGAGGAAGATCATGCCTTTGGACCTTAATAAATAATTGAGACATCATAGCCATGAACAATGTCTCGAAGCACCACACATATGACTTTTTCAAGGTATCCATGGCACTATGTATCTAGGTCTTGTGGCCTTAGGGATTTCAACATGGTTAGTGGAAAATATCTAAACATAGGACCCTAAAGGAAGCTTCTATCCATCAATGTCTAAGAATTTTTCGTCCACCAACCACACATGGTCTCTTAAGGGTATAATTGGCCTATGATTGGATATGTTGGTGCCATTAGGTGGTTTTAAGCAATACACATGTGTCTTGGGGTCTTGGGAATGACATTCTATAGAAGAGGGTCATTCCTGTGTCGATAAAGAAACTATTTAGGCATCCAAAGCTATTAATAATGCCATAAAGACCCACACATGGCTTCATAGTGTGTCAATGGAACTATGCATCCAAGTCATGGGGACTTGTGGCATTGGACATGGTAAAATCCAAATAGATTTGTTTTCATCACCTTATGAAATCCAAATAGATTTGTTCTTTAAACACCATGTTTCTTTCTCAACACTTACTATATCTGCTTTCCTAGCTTCCAATTTTGTAATTTGTTCCTTGTCCATTGTATTATAGAAATCAAATAGGATATTCTTATAAAGAGGATCCCATTTCTATTCCACTTCCAACAATTCCTGTCTGAGATGTTCCTTCTTAACTTTCTCCCATTGAATAACTGCTTTATTGAGTCTTTTTAGTTTCTCAAACATTATAATCATAGCCAAATATATTATACTCAAGACCTTCCCATTGGTGTCTGATCAAATTTTTGAAATCCCCATCCTTAAGCCATGTATGGTTAAATTTTGTAAATCCTCATCCTTGGACATTGTTGAGGGAGTAAAATTCTACCAAGTCTTATAGGAGTCTTCTATGCATTTATGGCCAAGAAAAGCACCTCAAACCACCACTAATGGTCTTTTGAGGGTATTCTTAGACCCGTGGTTGTGGATATCAATACGATTATGCAATTTTCATTATTAGGGATGGGATTAGGAGCACTTTACATGCTTATTGGAGAAAACCAGGACTCAGGCACTAAAGGAAGCTTTTAGGGATCCAAGGCTAATAGAGATGTAGACTCACCAAAGTGCAACACATGACTTCTCGAGGGAATCCTTGGAGTAAGAATAGGGATGTGGGTGGAATTTGGGATGTTTTAAGGATTAGGTATAGGTCTTGGGGTATAGGTAAGAAGGATATCTCAACCAACCACACATGACCTCATGAAGGTAGCATTGGCTTATGATTGATAATTTTAGTGCAATTAGATGGTTTTGAGTAATATCTATATGTGTCAAGGCCTTGGGAATGATATTATAGGGAAGAAGACTATGTGTTTGTCCCTAAATTAATTATTGGGGCATTTAGAGCCTTGAACAATGCATCTAGGAATCATGCATGACCTTGTAGGGGTATCCATGTCACTATGCATCTAGGTTTTTGTCCTTGGGACCTTGGACATTGTCAATAGAGGACACCTAAACCTTAAGCTCTGAAAGAATATTCTATCCATGTAAGGCAAGGGAGGTGGTATCCACCAACCACACATGGCCTCTTGATTGTATCACCAACCTATAATTGAGGATGTCAGTGACATTAAGTTGTTTTGAGCAATATGTGGGTGTCTCATGGCCTTAAGAATGATGTTCTAGGGAAGAATACCATAAATTTGGCCCTAAAGAAATCATTGAGGCATTCAAAGCTATGAACATTGACTCAAAGCAACAAGCATGGAAATGGAGTGGTATCTATGGAACTATGTATCTAGGTCTTGTAGCCTTGGGCCCTCAGAAATGTTTACTAGAGGAGACCTAAACATGTGGTTCTAAAGGAATCTTCTAAACATCTAATACTAAGTAGGTTACCTCCACAAACTGAAACATGGCCTATTGAGGGTATAACTAGCATATGATTTAGTAATTTTGTTTCATCATGTGGTTTTGAGAATTATGAAGGTTTCCTAGGGCCTCCAGAATGACATTATAGGGATGAATACCATGACTTTGGCTCTAAAGAAACCATTGAGGCATCTAGAGCCATGAATAATTCCTCAAAGAATCACACATGAGTTTCCATGGGTATCCGTGGTGTTATGTATCTAGATCGTGTGGTCATAGGACCTTGGACATGGTAATGGAGGAGACCTGCAACTCAATTGCTAAAGGAATATTCTAACCATGAAAGGCTATGAAGGTTTCATCCAAAAACAAGAAGTGGTGTTTTGGAGGTATCATTGGCCTATGATTGATGATGTTTATGCCATTATGTGGTTTTGAGAAATAAGTATGTGTCTAGGGAATTGGGAACACTTTCTTAAGAGTAATGTCTTATTTGTAAGGTTTTGGTTGTTTAATTCATCCCATATGTCTCTGATCAACATGAAACTTAACTGATGTTTGTTCCCCCCTTCCTATCATTGTGAAGAGGAAACCCAATGGGCATTGTTAGGAAGTCTACCTAGGCAACTTTCTCATGGGCTTGTGTGATGTACTTAAAGTTGCAAATAGTGCATCATAACTTGTATTTTATCACCCCGAGTTAGGTCACTATAATTTTTTCATTCTATCTTCACTTAGATGCATCCTTGACAAATTTTATCCATCCAAAGCTAAGAAGGTTTCCTCCACCAAACAAACATGTCCTTCTCAGGGTATCATTTGCCTATGATTAAGGATGACAATTCCAGTAGGCGAGTTTGAAAATATGTATGTGTCTCAATTCCTTGGGAATGACATCATAGGGGAAAGACCATTCATTTGGCCCTAAAGAAACCATTAAGGCATCCCAAACCATGAACAATGCCTTAAATCACCATGCGTGACTTTGCAAGGGTATCCATGGCACTATGTATCCAAGTCTTGGGAACTTGGGGGATTGGAAATGGTCATGGGAGGAGGCATGAAACTCAAGCTCTAATGGAATCTTCTAGCCATCTAGAGATAAGAAGGTTCTATCCACCAACAACACATCGCCTTTCAACGGTCATTGGCCTATGATTGAGGATGTTAGTGACATTAGGGTGTTTTGAGGAGTATGTACATGTCTGAGGGTGTTGGGAATGGATTTCAAGGGAGGAATAACATTCTTTTATCCCTAAAGAAACAATTGAGGATTCCACAGCCATGAACAATGCCTCGAAGAACCACACATGACTTTGTAGGGATATCCATGGCATTATGTATCTAGGACTTGTGGCATTAGGGAATTCGACATGGTCAATGAAAGAGACTTAAAAATAGGGCCCTAAAGGAATCTTCTAGCCATCTGTGTCAAAGAAGGATCCCTTCACCAACCATATATGACCTCTTGAGGGTATCATTGGTCTATGATTAGTTATTTTAACGCCAACAATTGGTTTTGAGCATTAGAAACATGTCTCGGGGCCTTGGGAATGACACTCTATAGAAGAGGACCATGCCTTTGGCCCTAAAGAAACTATTTAGGCATACAAATCCATAAATAATGCGAGAAATCACCACACATGGCTTCAAAAGGTATCCATGGAACTATGCATCCAGGTCATTAGGACTTGGGGCACTCAACATGGTTAAGGGAGGGGACCTGAACCTCAGTCTCTAAATGAATCTTCTATCCATCCAAGGATAAGAAGGATACCTCAACCAACCACACACAGCCTCTTAAAGGAAACATTGGATTATGATTGGGGATCTTAATACAATTAAATATTTTGAGTAATATCTACTTGTTTCAAGGCCTTGGGAATGATATTCTAAGGAAGAAAACTATGTGTTTGGCCCTAAATTAATTCTTATGACATTTAGAGCCACGAACAATGTGTCAAGGCATCATGCATAACTTCGTAGGGGTATCCATGGCACTATGTATCTAGGTTTTTTTCCTTTGGGCATTGGACATGGTCAGCAAAGGACACTTGATCCTCAATCCCTAAAGGAATAATTTATCCATCTAAGGTTAAGGAGATGGTCTCCACCAATCACACATGGCCTTGGGAATGGAATTATAGGGAAAAAACCATGTCTTTATCCCTAAAGAAACCATTGAATCATCCAGAGCCATGAACAATGCCTTAATGCACCATGCACGACTTCATAGGGGTATCCATGGAACTAGGTATCCATGTCTTGGGGATTTGGGGGCTTGGAAATGATCATGGGAGGAGATCTACAACTTTGGAGCTAAAGGAATCTTCTAGTCATCAAGGGATAAGTAGGTTTCCTTTAATAACCAGACATGGAATCCTGAAGGTTTCCTTATGTGTCTAGGGGTCTTGGGAATAATGCTATAAAGAATAAGACCATTTTTTGAACTAAATAATTTGGTGTGGTATCCATAGCTATGAAAAATAACTCAAGGATACATGCATAGCCTCATAGGGGTTCCCATGGAACTATGTATCTAGGTTTCTAGTCATGGGGCCTTAAACATGGTTAGTGGATGAAACATAATCCTTGGGCCCTAAAGGAATCTTCTATCCATCAAAGGCTAAGTAGGTTGCCTCCACCAACCACACATGTTCTCCTGAGTGTATCACTGGCCTATGATTTGGGATGTTGGTTCCATTAGGTTGTTTTGACGAGGTAGTAGGTGTCTTATAGTGTTGTGAATTGTGTTCCAAGGAATAGTACCATGCCTTTATCCCTAAATAAATCATTGAGGCCTCCAAATCCAAGAACACTACCTCAAAGTACCATGCATGACTTTGTAGGGGTATCTATAGCACTATATATCTTGATCGTGTGGCCTCAAGGCCTTGGACATGGTTAGTGGAGGAAACCTAAACCTCGGAATCTAAAAGAATCTTCTATTCATCTAGGGATAAGTAGGTTTCCTCAAGAAACAACACATGGCCTACTGAGGGTGTCATTAGCCTATGATTGAGGATGTTGGTGCCATTAGGTGGTTTTGAGCATTATGTAGATTCCCTGGGGCCTTGGGAATGACATTTTGGGGAAGAATATCATAAATTTGGCCCAAAAGAAACCATATAGGCATCCAAATCCATGGGAAATGCCTCAAAGCATTACACATTACTTCACATCGGTGTCCATAGTGCTATGTTTCTAGTTCTTGTGTTCTTGGGGCTTTGTACATGGTCAATGGAGGAGACATGAACTTCGAATCTAAAGTAATCTTATAGCCATCTAGGGCTAAGAAGGTTTCATCCACCAAAAAATCCCCCATAGGAAACCAAAGCCTCATTCCATAAATGAAGGCTCTAGTCATCTCTGTCCAAGAACAATTCAACCTTAAATACCATAAATGACCTCTTGATGGATTCAATTGCATTTGAGTGGTGATATGGATTCCATTAGCACTTTTTGAGCTATGGGTATTGATCTCGAGTACCTTGACATGGTTGGAGTGGGAAACTTGGGCCTTAATGTGAAAATGTTTCTCCCATAGAATGTGTATGGCCCTTTTACAATACCCAGGGAAGAGGCAATACACTCAACACTTGATAGTATGGTCATCCATAAAGAAAAACACTTAGCATAGAGGGTCCAAAAAAACCAAAAAATAAATAAGCTTGAAAATATTTTAATCCATAAACTCTTTATTAAAGCACAACAACTTCAAGATGGAAACCATGGAAATCACATGTGCAAACTTACACAACAAAATGATATATGTTTTTTCTTTTTATTCATTTTATTTTTTCACTTTATCTCTTACCAACCTAAATTATGGCCATAGCTTTAGTATGATCCACCTATGTGTGTAGGGGGAATGTAATGATACGCTTTTTCTTTTTATTCATTTTTTTTTTACTTAGTCTCTTACCACCCCAAATTATGGCCATAACTTTAGTGTGATCCACTTAAGTGTGCAAGGGGAATGTAATGCAAGCCTTACACAATTAACCACTATGTATGGATAATCCCATAGCAACTTTAAGAATTAAATTGTGGTAATGGGTGAAAATTTATAATCCGCGGACAATTTTAAAAATTAAATTGTGGTAAGGGTGAAAAATTATTCATTTATGAGAAGTAGATCCAACAATTTTTTGACTTTAATATTTTATGTGTTTTTTTAAATTTATTTATTATGTTATTTCAAAAATTACATGATAGTTCTCAAATTTTCTATATATATATATATATATATATATTTTCAAACAATTATATTTAAGAAATGTTTTTACACAAAAAAAGTACAAGCTCAACTTTTACCTTCATATTCTAATCTTATAAAAGTTATTTCAAAACTCGATATTACAAAATTTAAAAAATAGGTTAATTTTATAAATGATATAATACTTCCATTCAATTTTTCATATATATATTATATTTTTTTTTCAAATAACAATATTTAAGAATTTTTTTATAAACAAAAAGTATGAGCTGAAATTTTATCTTACTTAAAATTTAACTTAATATTACAAAATTCAAAAAATCATATCAATTTTAAAATGATACAATAGTTTTATTTTTTCAATGAAAAAAATGAATATTCTATAATTTTTTAAAGACAAAGGTACAAGTCACGCCCAGATTATATATATAAGTTACTTAAAATTTAAAGACAAAGATACAAATCATAGCTCAAATTTTATATAAAAGTTAAAATTTAAATTTAATAGTATTAAATTTAAAAAATCAGAAATTTTATATAAAAGTTAGTTAAAATGTAACTTTGAAAGTATAAAATTAAAAAATTCATATTAATTATAGAAATGATATAATAATTTTAATGTTTTCATTAATTAAAAAAATATTTGTTATTAGAAAAATTATATTGAAAATAATATTAAAAATTAAAAATTATATAAAAATAAAATTAAAAATTACATTAAAAATGAAATTAAAAATTACATTCCACGAACTATAATCATTGCAATTGCCATTATAATTCTCTTTCTATGGCCCTGCATATAAAATACATGTTAAATTAATTGAAGATCCATAATCTTATTGCCCTAAAATTTATATTTATATAATCATATTTAAACTTAAACGCTAGTGCTATATAACTATGAATATATAACTTTGGTTGAAAGAAAAAACTACGAAGATATGAGTTGTATGAACACAACTATATTTTAACTAATGGTCAAAATGCAAAGTGATATGCAAATCTCAACAACCATTATTATTATCAACAACTCAATAAACCGCATTGAGTTGGCGTGATGGACAACCGAATGAATAACCACTCAGGTAGTGGGTGTCTCATAAAAAATTGAGCCGCATTTAAGATTTGAGTTGGCGTGATGGACAACCAAATCGACAGTCACTCAGGTCACGCGGGTGAATCTAAAAATTTCCCTCCAAAGAAATGCATTTTCCTTTCCCTCCAAAGCTATGCATTTTCCCCAAATTTACTCTTGCATGCGGGCTATGCATCTTTCCCACAATTTACTCTTTGATGTTGGCTTGTTAAGTGCTGGTTACTCCATTTTACCCAGTTTACTTAATATTGGATGCTTGCTTGTTGGGGTTGGTTACTTCATTTTTTCCCAATTTGCCTGCATGCACCTTGCTTTGCTGGTCTGTCCTGTGCTTTCTCAACTGGTCTGGTCCGTTTTGTGCTTTCTCAATTGGTCTGCGCAGCTTGCTGTTCTGTTCGGTGCTTTCTCAATTGATCTGGGCAACTTTGGTGATCACAGGTATGTTAATTTCTTACCTGTATATTAAATTAATTGCATAAAATCCAATATTCATGTTTATGGGCATTAAAACTCATCATTTTTTCTTTGGTGCACTGATATATTTTTCAATATACAATGTATGACATCTAAAAACAGTTAAAATTTATAAAGTATTTATAATGGGGATAACTGTGTTTTTGAAAAAGACGGCTCATTTAGAGATAATCTTTTTTTTAAATTAGGACCTGTTTTGTGTGAGCGATTTTGTTCCCCATCATCTTTGTTTTGTTCCCTCAATAGGGAAAAATACACAATGAATGCAGGTTGAAAGCAGTTTGATAGCGATACGTTATGAGGTAGTCTCTGGTGCTGATAGTGAGCCCTGTTTCCCCAACGCAAATGACTCTCGTGTGGCTGTGAGCTAATCCACTGACCAGGTTAATTTTTTGCTTTCTCTTTACGGCCTGAGCAACGGCGGCCATGAGCTCTGCTTCCGTTCTGGGAAAGACAGAGGCCGCCGCCCTGCAAGAGGCCCGGTCTTCCCATAATCCTTGGTTGTTGAAGATGGCGCATTCCTATCCTCCTTCTGGGCATACTACCATGGGAGGAGAAATGCTGCAGCATTCGACACCTGCTCTCCCTAAATAAACGAGGACCACCCAGTACAACCCAATACGAGTGAGGGGAGTTTCCATAAGAGGCGCCGTGGCCTACTTGCTTGCTTGATTTCCGGGGAATCTAACAATATATTATAGTATAATTCATGGTCTGGGACAAAAAAACCTCTTTCCCACAAACTTTTGTTTGTGTCATGGATTTTCATAGTTTCATTGAATCCGGTCGGTTTCGTGTCTTTTTTTGAAGTCGGGTGGTTTTAGGGAAACCTGTACAACCATCTATAATCATGAAACAAATATTTACATGGATGGCGATGATTTAAGGATAAAAGAGGGTGAAAGTTAATTTGTTGTTTTTCTCTTAATTCAAATTTGAAACAAATATTTACGTGGATAGAGATGATTTAAGAAAGTTAATTTCTTAATTCAAATTTGAAACAAATATTTACGTGAATAGCATTGATTTAAGAAAGTTGTTATTCTTTTTATTCAAATTTAATTTTAGGAAATGGTTATGTTTTGATTCCAATTTAATTTTCGGAAATTGCTATCAATGTGAATAATAAGATTTCTCATTTTTTTTATTCAAAATGTAAATAACAAATTTGACATTTTTCAAGTTTAAAAAAAACAATTCTAAGGTATTAAAGTTTTAAATAAATTTAATAAAAAATTATATCTTAAAATTTAAATTATATTTTAGTTCATTTGCATAATTTTTGTTTTATAATACTTTTATTCTATTTTATATAGTTAGATTATTGTTGTTTTCATACTAGTGTAATGAAGTGTATAATACTAGTTCTGATTTTTAGGAAATGTGTTAATATTGAATTAGGTCTCTTGCTTCAAGATGAGAACAAAAAACAAGCAATGTGTACTATTCGTACAAAGCCATCTTCACATTCAAATTTTATACATGATGTATACATACTAGTAGTAAAGCAAAGCATCATCTAAATCAATGTTCATGATATGAAACAAATATATGTAAATAAAAGTTTCAATGAATACAATTTGTAGGTGTGTTGATCTTATCTTGTATGCTTCTTAGGTAATTGTTTCAGAGGCTGAAAGAGAAGAGGAAAATGAATTTTGACTCATGCTTCAACCTTATCATATGCTGCTGACATGTTGTATCTACATGGCTTCAAAGGTTAGTTCACTTCAATTATTTTTGCAATCAATAGCATATTTTAGATATGAAATGTCATTAAATGCATAAGCTTTTTATTGTTTTCTTCAATTCAGCTAAAACTATTGTTTGTGTTTTTTTCTCAATCATTTTTTGTATTTTTATTGTTTACAGAGAGAAGTCATCATGTTTATAATTTACTTTTACCATTTTGGCCATGCAGGTGATGGCAAGTTCCCTCGAAAAATCAAGGATGGACAATATTAGCAATGAACAATATTAGTAGCTTAAACAAATTTCAAAAGCATAGTCTTCCATTATATTAATATTATGAAAATTATTGTTTTATGATTATCAATTATAATTTTTTTTGGAACGGCATTAGAGTTTTTATTATGATTTTTTATTGTATTGAATTATTGATTTTTTAAATGATGGATTAAACCAAATAAACTGTAATGAAATGTCTTAATAAACATATTTTATCCTTGTTTATATATATATGATGCAAAACAATATAAATCATATATATTATAATTTTTCTTTAAAAACAAATTTCAAAACACAGTCTTCCATTACATTAATATTATGAGAATCATTGTTTTATAATTATAAATTACAAATTTTAGTGAAATAGTATTATGGTTTTCATTATGTCTATTTAATGTATTGAATTATTGTTTTTTGGATGATGGATTAAAATCAAATAAACCAAATAATATATATAAGCTTATGGTATAAAAAAATATAAATCACACACACGTGTGTGATTTATATTTTTTTCACCCTTTATTATTTTATGGTGCTTTGCACCACTTGTTATTTTATGGTGCTTTGCACCATATATATATTAATCATACGTTTTATTTTTTTGCACCATTTATTATTTTATGGTGCTTTGCACCACTTGTTATTTTATGGCGCTTTGCACCATATATAAGTTTGAGTATAATAATAATAATTTCCGTGTTTCACACCAAAAAGTATTAAACCATGTGGAATTGGTTTTGGTGTTTTGCACCACAAAATTTCAATCCACGTAAGATTGGTTTTTGGTGGTTTGCACCATACACCATGTTATGCCACATATTCATTTAACACCAAAATCAACTTTTTTACAAACACCATTTTTGCACCATAAATTTTAGCACCACTTGCGTATCCCCACATTATCACCAATTTTGCACCACTATTTGAAAATTGAGGATTTCCCAAATCCTTTAGAAATAGTGGTGCTAATGTGAGGCTAAAATGCCCTTTTTCTTGTAGTGAATTCTTAGATAAAACATCAAACTTACTCTATTCTATTTTCTTTTCTTTTTATAATAAATGGTCTTATAATTATGTCCAAACGTCTTAGTAAATCAATTGTGTTATTTCCATGATGATAACCTCTATTTCATAAAATAATTTGAATTATGATGATTTTTATGATCTAGAAAGGCCTCCCAATATGTGTGCCGAGTATCAACAATATGAAGGATAGTTATTATATTTTTCTCATAAGTAGATTTTCCCAAATTTTGATCACAAAAATGTTTATTCTTGAATGCCAAGGGACACCTTTAAATTACATGAATTCTACTCTAATGCCACATCGTGAAGCATCACATTCCGAGACAGTTTGCTTATTGAAACTTGGCATAGCTAAGGATATAGGGCAGTACACCCTGCTTCCTTCAAAAAGCAAAGAAGGCTTGCTTGGTTGCTTTGTTGCATACAAAGGTATTTTTGTGAATCACTATACTAATAGCTAAGAGGGCTACAATCTATCCATATTTTTTCCAAAAATTGGGTAGTAACCAATGAACCCTAAGAAACCTTGTAATATTTTTAGGGTCTCAAGGGTGTATCCAATCCTTCATAGCTTCAATTTTCTTGGGTTCCAATTGCACTCCATCCACTAACAATGTAACCTCATAATGAGTGCAAGCTAATGATGGTCTCTTGTCATGAATAAACAACAATCTTTTGATTTGGACGGACGATTCAAGGTACTTTCATAATGGATTTGAATATGGTTGAAAGGTAGACTAATATAGATCCATCTTAACTCTTGCTCTACCAAGCGTCAAGACGAATTGAATCAGTTGAGATGCAAACCTTTTCTCAAGGTTAGCATTGTAAAAGGGGTTTATACATGAAGGGATTTGATCTCTCTTGATGCCTGGTAGAGCCAAATTTAAGATGGATCTATGTTAGTTATAGTTACAATTACATAACACCATTATGGTATTATTGTTACATATATGTATTGCAATAATAACAATGTAACTGATAACATGATAATGTGAGAAAAAACATGTAACATAATGTACCTATTAACGATATGGTCCTTCTAGCTTCTTTGAAATGAATACGGATTGTGGGAGGTTGTTGAGATGCAAACCTTTTCTCAAGGTTAGCATTGTAAAAGGGGTTTATACATGAAGGGATTTGATCTCTCTTGATGCTTGGTAGAGCCAAAGTTAAGATGGATCTATGTTAGTTATAGTTACAATTACATAACACCATTATGGTATTATTGTTACATATATGTATTGCAATAATAACAATGTAAGTGATAACGTGATAATGTGAGAAAAAACATGTAACATAATGTACCTATTGACGAGATGGTCCTTCTAGCTTCTTTGAAATGAATTTGGACTGTGGGAGGTCACGAGTTTAATATACTCGCATGATTTACTCAAATCAAATCAAATTAAATATACCCACATGATTTACTCAAATCTAGTTTGAAGAGTGAAATTTCAACTTCTATTGATAATGTTGTCATTGATGTCAATATTAACCATTGATATCAAGAAGCCCTATGAAGAAATGAAGAAGTGAAGAAGTCTTATGAAGAAATGGAGAAGCCCCTAAATAGTTATGATGATGTCGGCTTCAAGTAAAATTAAATACAATAGGAAACATATAGAAGGAAAAAAAATAAGTCGCTCGACAAACAAACAATAATAAAAGGGAAAACTTTATATCTTTATATATATATATATATATAAAGATGAAATGCTCAACATTTGGTGGGGTGGAAAAATATGAGATAGAGAAAAATTGATTGGGGATAACATTAAACGAAGGGAACAACAAAGAGTGTGGAGAGATAAACTACTTGTTGATCTAAGGCAAGAAGGGGCGCTAGAGTATATTATTGAGCTTTGTCTCTATCTCTGTTCTATTCTTGATAAGAACTTGATTGCAACTTGATGGTAGACAAGAAAGCTATTTTCAAATCTTGTTGACAAATTGATTGAAGACTTAAAGCAGACCTCTAATGGGTAGAATATATTCATAGGAGGAAATTAAACAACGAGAAACATTTCTTGTGGGAAACATTGTTCATGGGATAAGAAGAATAAGCAGTGCAAAACCATTGCTTGTGGGATAAGAAGAATTAGCAGTGGTAAACCATTGCTTGTGGGATAAGAAGGATAAATAGTGGGGAACTACTATTCTTGGGTAGAAAATAAATGGTGGTTTACCATCATTAGAGGCTAGGTGAGATACTACCACTAATAGTGGATGACTAGAAAACTCAGATAATCACAACTTTAATGTAATTGATTGAGTTTACCAATATATATTATTGAATTTTCATTTATATATATATATATATCTTGTGTCTACTCTTTGTTGATGTGATGGTCACTTGCATTGAATGGTTAATGGATGCTTACAATTATTGATGAATGCATAAATGTGTTATGAAGAAGTTCTTGGTTGATAGAAAAATTAATTAAAAGTGCAAGACACTGATTTAGCCCCGCTCTCAATGTCCCTAGTGTGTTCAACAATTAGCATCTGAGTAGGCATTCATAGAAGAATAACCAACATGAAGGATATTTTAAAGAACACACATAGCTACTTGTGAAGAATCTCATAAAATGGCACAGTTCGTGAGGAAGCTAAAACAAGGTGCAGGTAAGTTCAATAACTAATTACCTTTGAAATGATTTAAATGTGGAAAGATTGGTCATTTTGCAGCTAAGTGTCCTCTCTGGGCAAAGATATGTTTGAACACTACAGGACAAGAGAAGAATCCTTAGATGATGATGGAGGATAAGATGAAAATACAAATGATTTAGGAAAAATTAAATCATACTCATGGCCTTAGAAGACCATTAGAAAAACAAGGAGTTAACCAATAAGACTTTAGAAAAGGAAGCAAGAATCAAGACTCTACAAGAACAATTGAGGAAAGCAAACCTTATCAATCTAAAATTTGAAAAGAGCACATCAAATATGGACAACATGCTCACTCAACACAAAGATCCTTCATATAGGAAATGGATTGGAAATGAATCCAATCAAAAGAAAACTGTAACCAATACCTTCAAGGAAGAAGATGTTGAGCATCTAAACAAAAATATTTCGAGGTTTACCATTGAGTTAAACCTAATCAAATAAAATCTAGAAGAGGCACTAAGATAGTTGAAAATAAGAGAAAATGAATGTGAATACCTAAATAATAAAGTCTTGGGTTTGAATGGAAAGACTGTGTATATCTCACCCTCAACTAGCTATGCAGATATGGCCAAGAAAAATGTGCTTAATGAAGACATAAGAAGGGATGTGCTTGATTCATCTAAGAATCACGAAGAAAATAGAAATGCATTCGAGAGGAGGAATATGTTTGAACCATCAAGCAATACCAAGAATCATTTCTTATCTAGAAGAATACCATCAAACATGTATCAAAATCTATTTTTGGGTTACTATTATTTTTGCAACAACTTTGGTCATAGATCTATAGATTGTAGAGCACAACTAAATAATGGTTACAAGAAATTAGAACGGATTAATAAATAGAGAATGAACATAAGGGAAGATGAAAATCCTTTAACCTCCTAACCAAACATGATGTGGAATGCTACAAGTGTCACAACTTTGGACACTTGGTAAGGGAACACCAACTCAGCCAAAATTAACATATTAAGGAAGAAACTGAAATATGTGGTGTATTTTTGTATGCTAAAAAAGAAGAAGATAAATGGTATATACACAATGGTTGCACAAGATACATGACAAGTGAAAAATGGCACTTTATCAAACTTAAGAGAGGGAATATTGGAGGTCTATCATTTCGAAATGATGGAACTACAAAGATCCTTGGGAAAGGAATAGGGACTCTAGAAGGAAAGGATAAAGCACAAAATGTACTGTATGTTGAAGGATTGAAACATGATCTCCTGAGTGTTGGACAAATGTGTGATATTTTTATGCCAAAGGCTATGAGATCCAAAGAAATGGCTCAAAATAAGTAATTGGAAGAGGAGTTAGGACTCCTTGAGATATATATATCTTAGATGAAATTCAAGGAGAGAAGTTCTATGTAGGACTGAAGAAAGTTGGCTTTGGCACAAAATGTTAGGACATTTGAACTTAAAAAACCTAGTAAATATTAGTCAATACAAGTAGTGGAACGAGTATGAAAGTCATGTCAACTTAGAAAGTGTTAGAAAAACAGGATCATAGAGCAATAACAATAAACAGAAATACAAATATAATCACACATACACATTACAAGAGAGACACAAATATATCGTGGTTCACCCAAGTTGGGCTACGTCCACACTGAATTTGCCAGTCGTTATTATTATTACCATCCAACAAAGTGAAGGGATACAACCTGTAGCATAGTCGCTGCACTTCTTTTTCACTATCTCACATTCTCTCTCTTGATCTTAGAGATATTTACAATGCATAAAACCTAATACATCAACCCTAGCCGTATTACAATGTCTTTCTTTTATAGAGAAAATACAATGGGAAAAAATACCATGAGATACCCAAAACCATGGGCCCGCAAAACAACTGGCAAAAACAGCCCCAAAATTTTTTCCCGAGTGTGTTGCCCTCGAACCCCCATTTCTTGGGGGCACTGCCCCCGAACCCCTAAAAATGCAGAATGGGTGTACAGTCCTCCGGGGTGCACGACTAAGACAATATCATCTATGAGACTGGAAGATCTGGCTCCACATCCAATAGAAAGGAGTATGCAAGTCAAGTCATGTAAGCAAAAATACTTATCTAAACATTATTATAAGAAGAAAATAGAGGAGTTCTTTGAGATCAAATTAGGAGCCATGAGCATGGAGGAGTATGAAAGGAAATTGCTCGGTTTGTTGAGGTATTCAGGGTTTATTAAGGAGGAAAAAAAAATTTCAGAGGTTTCTAAGTGGACTTCATACCTTTTACAAAGACACAATCCAATATGATGAACCAAAATCCCTTGAAGAGGCCATCTTAAAGGCTAAGCATATATATGATCATAATTTAGGTAATCTATACAAAAATCTTGGAGGGATAAGCAAAGAGATAAGGAGGACCAGAGGAAGAAAGGATTCCAACCTCCCTTCTTAAGAAATCAATAGAGCTCATTTTAACAAAGCAATCCTATACAGAAAGGACCACATAATGTAGAGGCCCAAGGAAAAAGGACAAATGTACACCATTTAAATGCTGGTGAAGTGAAGGGAATCATACATTCAAAAACTGTCCTTATAGAGGAGACCAGATGAAAATTGTGCATAACATGCATGAAGCCAGTACAATGGAAGATGTGGCTAGATATATTCCCAGAATTTATGCAGCCTTAGTTAACAAGCAAGCATAACACCAGTGCAATATGATTGAGATTTAAGGTAAGATTAATGATCAACCCATTGACATTTTAATTGATTCATGGGCAGGTCATAGTTATATTGATCCCAATTTGGTTGAAATGTTTAAGTTAAAAAAAATCAAGCATGATAAGTCATTATTGGTACAGTTGGATACTAAAACCAAAGGAAGAATTCGTGAGATAGTAAAAGGTTGTTCCTTGGATATGAATGGACTCCATACACCGTAGATTTGAACATAATACCTCTTGGTTCTTACGATGTACTTATTGGAATGGGCTGGTTGGGTGCACACCATGTTGTGTTATATTTCCATAACAAGACTCTCACTTGTCTTGATGAAGAATGCAATAATAAGATAATGAAAGGAATTCCGAGGCCTATTCCTATAAGGAAAATTTTAGTTGTGAAGCTAAAAAGGTGTTTATGAAAAGGGTGTTAGATGTATGTATCTCATGTGGAAGAAGCAAAAAAGGATAAGGGTCCCAACTTAGAATATTTTCTAGTATTACACGAATACACATATGTGTTTAAAGAAATACCAAGATTACCACCAAAAAGATATATTGAATTCTCTATTAACTTGGTGCCTGGAGCTACTGTAGTTTCCAAAATACCATATAGAATGAGTATGCCTGAATTGAAAGAATTACAAATGAATCTTGAAAATTTGTTGAAGAAAGGGTACATACAGCCAAGTGTGTCTCCTTGGGGAGCACCAATACTCTTTGCAAAAAATAAATATGGAACATGGGGATTGTGTATCGACTTCAACCAATTAAATAAGGTTACGATGTCCACGAGTCTGCACATAAGTCTGTGCGTGAGATTTCATGGCGTGGCTCGAACCTCTCCATGAATGCAGAGATTGATTCCCCATGATACACCATAAACTGTTATGGATTATGTTGCTTGATAGTTTATTCATTACTTGGTATGCCTTGCCCTTGGTTTGATCTAAGATTCATTACTTGGGATGGCTTTCCCTTGGTTTGATCCTCATTCTTGAACTCAGGTTCACTCCCCAAGCCATGCTCAGCTTCCTTGAGGTCTGGGAATTGGTTCATGATTAAGATTGTTATTGTTAATGGCTGGGTTCGATGCCCTACCATGGGTAGAAGGCATCTCCCCTACGCATGCATATATTACTTCCTTTAACTAGTATATAGTTTTCTTGTTAACTAGGCTCAATGCACCACCCATGATTAGAGGCATCTAACCTCACTACACATGCATGCATTTACTTGCAAGGATTAGTGTTTGATATTCTACATTGGGGATAGCCTTCAGGATTCCCATCAATATATTACATATAGACATAATAGATATGCCCATTAGGATTTTTTTAGGATAATTACATAGCTTATTCAATTAATGAAGGAATGTTTACACAAGCATCCTTAGTACTTAACTTAAATATATTCCGTAAGCATCATGAGAGTTAGATATTATTCCAAACATCTATTAGATATTTGTTTACTCAAATGAATCACAGTGACAAATTTCACTTCTATTACAGTTATCATTATTCAGCTTTATCATTGATTACTAACCCCACTATGCATGTCATGTGCATGTAGAATCGAGAGGGAATCTCATGGCTCCTAGGTCAATGATGTATAACATTCACCCTTGTTTCATTATTTGTCTATTTACATGATTTTGTCCCAAACTGATGAGATATCTCTATGCAGGTCATGGCTACTTCACCTTGAGCTTCTTGCTAGATCTGGCTCCCAACCAACACTAGTTTTCTTATGTAAGTCAAGGACTTGGCTACCAAAGCCATTCATATGATTTTAGTCATAGTGTTAATTGTTAGTTGATTATTATTCTGAACAAGTATACTATTAGGAACTTCAAGGACTATTAAGAACTGTTAAATTATTATTGTTATTATTTGTGACAAGCCATTTTTCCTGCTAGGGTGGCCTTGTTTATTTCCTTAGAATAATATTCTGGATCGCATTACTTCCAGATATGGGATTAGATATTACATGCTAGGGTTTTCTTCTTTTTATATAACTCTTGCTGGGGTTCTCTGTTGGGTCCCAATCTTCTCGCGATTCTCAAGTTCCTAGAGGGACAAAACCGTGGCCTATATTGTTTGGTCTAACACGATTTGAGGAGGTCCAATGGTTTACCCACCCTGAGGCAGTGAAGTGGGTTGGGAACAATAGGCATGTAGTATAGTCTAGATAGCATGCATGAGCTTTATAGTTTATTTATCATTCTTCTATTTTTATCATAGATGTATTAGTTAACTATTTATGCATAACATTAGTCTATATTTTCATGCAAATAATGACACATCTATTTATGTATATACACACATTTCACTATTACTATATTTCACTTGTTTTCCTTTTATACTACATGTAGATTCTATGGCCTAATGCCACAACCAAGCACTTTAAATCTTATGTCATTCTGCTTAATTCTGTTGATAGTTTGTTTGTTGCAGAACTTGTGTCCCAATGCCATAGTTAGGGTTTTCAATCTTAATAATCTATTAATAATCAATTGTACTAGGATCTGCTTCCAAATGCAATAGTTAGGGATAATCACAATATATAATACATATGTACTAGATTATGCTACCTAATGAAGCAATTAGGATAACCACATAATATAATATAGATGTACTAGATTCCGTTGCCCAATGCAACAATTAGTTTAACCACTAAACATAACAAACTTACAATAATAACCAGTTCATTCATTGCTTCTATTATAGTTTACATAGGCATGCATAGATATAAATTATCATTACAATCACTTAGATTAATCACATAACATTCAAGTAGATTGATTATGCATAACATTACAACACTAGAATTAACATATATATTCTCACGTTAGAATCCATCAGATCTAAACAAAGATGTATGCATAACCAAATTCATAATATCAATCAATATATATAGAATTGCAAAGATATAGGGCCAAGAACTCATTTTTTCCAGGTACTACTTATCTATCTACAAATGCTATGGGAATTTCCCTGATCCACCCAACCATAAATCCGTAGGAATCTATAGTCTTAGTTTCCCCATAATCACTCCTATCCGAGTCTCGTCTCTCTAGGGTTATATTTTAGGAATTATTTACTATTCATATTTCCTTTTTGTTTAACAAATTTTCTCTTCAGTTTAGGTCCTTAGCTCAACCAATCACTTATCCAGTGTCCATGGTTTAATCCAGGAAACCCTATTACCATAAAACCATCCAATATTCCAGCCTATATAGCCAATACCGGTGCCAACCAGACTCCAATACCCTCACTCTATATAGACAATACTATTGTTGTTAGTACCAGGTAGTTTTCTACCAGTTGGTACACAACACTTATGTGCTTACACACTCTATGGCCATAGATATTTTAAACCATGAGTGGAATTAGTCCTGGTCATCTGCAAGCAGATACCACTGGCTAGCTCCTCCTCTTCATCCATTCCTCTTTTTGTTCATTTGAGCATTATTTCTTTTAGATTTTTAGGTTTCTCTCTTTATCTCTCTCTCTCTCATTTATGTTTTCATATTGTATTGCTATTATTTATTACACCAAGAGAATTAATCCCTTGGAATTATTTTATCGCTTTTTTATAGAAGACATGTTTACTATTCTTAGTTAATCCCTTAGGCGATGCCACCTAGGTAGGAGTTACAATTATTAGAAGAGTGTCTTCATTTCCTTCTTTTATCCTCTTCTTATTCCTTTATTTAATTTCTATTTCTATTTATTTTTAGTTTAATTCCTCTTTCTATTTAACTTCTATAACTCTCTTTGTTTATCTTAATTCCTTCCCTAGGGAGACTAGGACACCTCATTTGTCGGTTATCCACCACAACAAAAGCATATATTTAACATAGTTCAATAAACAAACTAAACATATAGCAATGCCAATTACATAGTTTCATTATTTCCAATACTTAGCCACATACCGGGGTTGGAAAATTGGGGTATTACACTTTCCTTATTTCCACAATGAATCAATGCAAGGTTTTCATTTTGCATTTATGAAAGATGGCTTGGATTACACTATGATTCTACTTCACCTATTCGAGAGTAGTGGTTTTATTTTATTTTTATTAACACAAATACTAGGATGTTTTTTCCTCACTCATAGTTGTGATATAGTTAAAATTTGAATGAATAGGCCTTACTTATGGAAAATTGTGTCATTATTGTATTTTTTTTTTCAGGAAGAAAAAACCTGTAACTTGTTATTTCATATGGAAATAAAAGTTACATAGTATATTCATGGTATTAACTATATCCACTCTATCACAACCCATATTGAGTTTGTCAATAAACAAAAAAACACCATAACTGTAGTTCCAAAAACTACATGTAGAAAAATATAGATCTAGGCCATGTGCCTAGGACAACAAGATAACCATTGATCATATTTCATAAATAAGAGCGAAGAAATAGAAAAATAAACTACAAAATGGCATTTACATTACCATAGTCCACTAGATAATCATCAACCCAGTCCTCATATGAAATGGTTCCATCGAAAGGCCCCATTGATTCCTTTGAAAGAGAGTTGACTTCAGAATTGAACACCCTGTAGATGTGTTGAAAAGTAATCACCTAAAAGGAATTGATAAGTGTTGAGGTTTGCTTTAGCAAATATAATATATGAATAGCTTTGATGTCAAGCTTTCCCATGGCCCAATCAATAAGGACTTTGGAGTCCCCATAGATGTTAATGCAAAAAATACCCCTCATAGAAGAAAAATGTAGTAATCCCCAAAGTGAAAAAATCTTAGCTCTTATATTTGTTCCCACACCAACCCCCATCTTCATCTTGATATTATGATTCTATTTCACCCATAGAATCATGCCCGCACCACAAATATCACCTTTAGCTGCACCATCGAAGAAGCCACTTGAAATACCATAATCAATCACAGGTGATCTACAAATCCTCCTTGTAATAGCTTTAGCATGTGTAGGAAACTCATATGGAAAGGACAAGATCTTTTTATAGATGAAGAAAGTGGAAGGCTCTGTGTTCTTGAAAAGTTTCCTGTTTCTACTAATCCAAATGACCCAAATAGTGAACATGGGTACCATATTATACTTTGACTTCTTTTGGAACCAACTATGTAGGAAATCATCTAGTGTCAACCCAAACCAACCAATATTAATGCCCAGAATAACTTGAAGTTCATTCCAGATATACCTGAAGTACGAACATAAAATAAATAGATGCAGGATGTCTTCCCCATCATTCCTACACATAATGTAGATCTTCGGTCCCTGAAAACCTCTCTTCAGTAGATTAGGCCAAGTTAATATTATATTGTGCAGGCATAACCAAATGAAGCATTTAATATTCATTGGTAAATTCGAACCACATTCCAATGCCATATTTTGCGGTGCCACCTATTAGAAATTGGCTTCTCATGATACTCGAGAATGGATTCATACCTTTTTGACAGAGAGATTACCATTCGCACATGGGTGATCCCATACAAGAATTTCATGATCATCACTTGGACCATAACCTAATAAGGACAATCTTCTAACGTAACAATTCCATTCATCGGCCTCACTGTCCACAAGACCCAGCTTGTTCCCCGATCTCCAATGCAACAGGAAATTTCAAACCTCCACATAATAAGCTTGAGCCAGAATCATAACTCTCTTTGAATTCAACTTGTCCAGTAAGGACGGAGACATCACATAGCCATCACCCATTCCAACCAAAGGATCGATACCCACTTGTATATGATCACCACATCCATCCTTCGAGCTTAAGTATCTATTGATAAAAGGAAACATAGAAACATTGCTTCTCCAGATAATTGAGGCATTCCTTTGACAGAAAGATGCGTTTTTGACCCATTGAAGAGCATAAAAGGATTTCAAATATTTATTTCTGATCATCGTACTCCATATCCCCTCAACAGTGAGTTCCCGCCAAAGGATCTTAGTCTGTAATGCCTGACTAAAAAGGTTTAGGTTGATTAATCTACAACCCCCAAGTTTCTTGGGCCAAGATATAGATTCCCAACTAGCAAGATGCATCTTCCCAGATAAATGATTGCCTTCCCATATAAAATGAATAACCTTCCTGCGAATGGCCCCAAT
The DNA here is from genome assembly GCA_027924585.1 of Larix kaempferi. Classification (NCBI taxonomy): domain Eukaryota; kingdom Viridiplantae; phylum Streptophyta; class Pinopsida; order Pinales; family Pinaceae; genus Larix; species Larix kaempferi. The sequence continues at coordinate 18,774,022 of BSBM01000047.1, read as the reverse complement.
ATTTTTTTCCGGAGGCTTCATCAGGCCCAACCAATAAGTAGGGATACTCATTAGTATCGATTGAGCCAAAATGAGTCTCCCACTCAGTGAGAGCTACTTGTAGACCCAACAATTTATCCAGTAATCAATCTTCTTCAATAACCATGCCCAATCCTCTGATCTGTAATTATTTGGATTTAGGAAATACTTGAGTTACTTTAAACCCTAATCCAAAACATCCATTTTATAAGGAAAAAATGACCCAATAGTAGTAATGCATTCCTCATCCGAATAGTGATGCAAAAAACTAGATTTTTTCATGTTGATAGCCATCCCCGAGGATTTACAAAATAAGTCAAAAATTTATTTATATACCTTCCACTCAGTAACAAGTGCTGCACCAAAGATTAGTACATCGTCAACAAAAATAAAATGAGTTAAAGTAAGGGACCTAGATATTTTTATACCTTTTATCCTTTTCCTTTTTCACTTCTCCAATTAATATGCTAAGACCTTCTATAGCCAGAATGAAGAGAAAAGGTGACACTCGGCATCCTTATCGAATGCCTCTAATTCCAACAAATTGCTTAGTCAGAGATCCATTCACCAATACAACAAAATAAGTCTATGAAATACACTCCATAATCCAATTTGACACAACAACATGGATACCTATTTGAATGAGAATCAGCCAAAGATATGTCCAATCAATATGGTTGTAGGCCTTAATGAGGTCCATTTTCAGGATCAGTGCTTGAATATTTTTAACTTTTATAGAGTCTAAACCTTCCTATGTTGTTCCGACAACATCTAAGATTTGGTGGTTGTAATGGAAACCAAATTTCTCCATGGAAATGAATTTAGCAAGTACCAGCTTAATTATGTTTGAAATATTTTTGGTGATGAATTTATATAGCATGTTACACAAAGAGATAGGCCAAAAATCATTGAAATCCTACAGCTTATCTTTTTTAGGAATGACGGTAATGCATATAGTATTGATCATTCAACGAAGACAAGCCTTTGTTTTGGATTCCTCGATAGCAACAAGAATATCATCCCCAAACAGATCAAAAAAGTGTAAGAAGAACTCCATGGTCCAACCATCTAGATCGGGACTCTTCTCCTTCACAAATCCCTTTAGAATGTCTTTAATTTCCTCCAGAGATATCGAATTTCCGAGCTTGTTACCTTCTTCATCAGAGAAGAATTTGGGGAAAATCTTGATAATATTAAGTTGTTCAACCAGATTCTGAGATTGGTCCTACTTGTAAATTTGTGAGAAATAAGATACCTTTGAACTCATAATAATTTCCTAATCCTTTAGTAAATTTCCATCCTCATCCTATATCTCCCATATAGAATTGTTATTCCTGCGATGTGATGCAAATCGTTGGAAAAATTTTGTATTTTGATCACCACTAGCAACCCATAAAGATTGACTCTTCAAGCGCCAGGTGGTATCCTATATATTTAGAATGGCTCCTTTTCCCTTGGCTAATTTAATCATCTCCAACTTCCTCATCGAAGAGAACATATCACCCCCACACAATTTCCGATAACTTGAATTTCCTCCTCAATGTTGCATAGTTCTCTATCCATCGATTTTCTTTTAAAGCCTTGTCCCATTTAATTACTTCACGTCTCAACTTTTTTAGCCTAATAATCAACTGGTGGAAGGAGGAAGGATGTTCTATACTGCTCAGTTTAGTCCATTGATCCTTGAAAAAATCATAGAAAGAGCTATCCTCCAACCAAGTACTGTTAAACTTAAAGGGGTAATGATAGTGTTCACAATCAAATTCCACCTGAAGAGCCATGAACTTATGGTATGATTTCCCCATGGATATACTCCAATAACGATATCTACCAAACTTGTTTTCCAAAGCCTCATGAATCAAATACCTATCAAGCCTTTTCACAACACCTGCAAGCCTAGTCCTCCCGTTAGACCAGGTAGGAACCATCATGACCAGGATAATATCAATGAGTCCTTCCTTATGAAATAATTCATTGAAATAGAGTGCCAGAGGATCCCTAATCTTATTAGATCCCCAAATCCCCTAGTAAAAAATTGTTAAGTTAAAATCCCCTCCAATGATAAGGGATTGATCATTGAGGATACCCTGATCTACTATATTATCCCAAAAGGACATTTGTTAATGCAGTGACCATAAATATTAATAATATTAATGGTATTATTGAAACCCCTGACCGTTCCAGTCATCTTGATACTTGTGGGAGTATTAAATGTAACAAAATTAGCATAAAAAAGATTCCATGCGATTAAGAGTCCCCTCGAATTCCCATTGGCATCCGCTCCACTACAAAACCTTTTCGGTCTCAGTCTAAGCAAAAAATCACAAGTGAAAACACCAGAGCACATTGTCTCATGAAGTAAGATGATGTCAGGACAAGTGTTATCTAACAACCTTCTAAGCACAATACTTTTAGGATGGCTGTCGAGACCTCTTATATTGAGAGATAAAATAATCATTAGAAACCATTTTCGTGGCCCAAATCATCTCTAAGAGGTCAGGATGGAGACACTGAGTCAATCATAACTGAGATAGATGAAATCTTAGAGGTTTTAGGGTTTATCCATTTTTTTCATTAGTGGGTGCATTCCATTTCTCTGCCTTGGATTTACCCCTTTTTTCCTAATGGTCACATGATGCTGAATGGGATTAATTGGGATGCTAGATACATAACTACCACCATCATTACCAAAAATATCCAAATCGTTTTTCTTGGCCTGGGAGTCCTTGGAGGTATCTTCCGGAGACAAACAATTGTGCACAGTAAGACCTTTGGGAACCCTATTGGAGACAAGCTGAAAAGAGGAAGGATCATGTCAAATTATAGGCATAACAAAACTCGGAGGATCTAAAGAATATTTCAATGGAGAAGAGGATATATTAAATCCCAGGTCAATTGACAAATAATTAAGGAAGAGTCTGACCCTAGCCTCAGAAACCTCATTGTTAGGAATAGAGGTATCATCCATTGCAACTTCCTTTGACATAGGTTTTGTCATCTCAAGGTTAGATGGGAAAAGGAACCTCTGATCATAGTTGGGTGAAGTTGGAGAGACCTTGGGGGACGTAACAACCAATTTCATAGAGTCTAAAATATAATCAACCGATAGAGATTTTAAGAGCAGGGGAAGACAAATGTTAAACTTACCCATGAAGACGCAGGATGATTCTTAATCCATCAGGAGAGGAAATGATATATTTTGAGCTGGGTCCACCACATATTCCAAATACCCACATACTAATGCATCCTACTCCTTCGCAGGGTTGCATTAATGCACCTTTTCACATTCTTGATGCAGATGACCAGTAGAATGACACTTAAAACATCTGAAAGGAATGCCCTAGTAGTCCAATTGTTGGACAAAAATTCCTTCTGACCATCTTACCTTCACCTCTGATGGAAGCCCATCAGTTGTATCCACCTCAAAAAGAACCCTAGGGAAACGTTGATCGTTAGAAATTAAAGTAGCTTCCTCTATAAGGATAAAACAACCTATCAATTTTTCCAATGCCATGAAAGAAGGAAGGGACTAACAAAAGAGGGGAAAGTCTAGAAGTTTTACCCATAAGTGCCATTTCTTCAATTTCTCCCGCCAGGGATCAAAATCCATATTCCAATGGCACATAATAAGAGAACCTGAGCCATAAACCTAGAACCTAGAAAGTATAATCTGTAAAGAGTCCTCTGTAAGAAAATGGAAGAAGGACCAACCATTAACAAACATAATGACCATGGAACATAGTGCATTAGGGTTTCCAAACCCCAATGATCCATTCAATGATCTCTGCCCTCTAAAAACTGGTGTGCCTAAATTTACCAACCAGGGCTCGAGAATAAAAGTTCTAAACCATATCCATCGTGATGTCTTTCCCTAATACGCATAATTCCCTCTTTCTTTGCCTTTTTCGACTTTAGTTTCCAGCAATTCCTAGCAAAAAAACCCTGCAGTTTATGACCAGGTTCAAAATACCCCTCTCGCATTTTTTCTACCCCCTGTACATGTGAAACATGTGGTGGCCTCTTGATACCCTTTTCCTTAGTGAGCAGTGAACAATAAACTACCTCACAGAGAGGATTAACCCTAACTCAGGTCGGTGTAGTTTTAGGAGAAAAAGGTGATGCCTCCCCTCATCTTGAAATTTCCAAGATGAGCACATGGTATCAGACCATGCCATATCACCAAAATGCTAAAAAATAAAACCTAAAACGTATAGAAAAGGATACTCTCCCATAAGTTGTCTCGACACAGTTAGGAGAAAAAACACAAAATCGAACCAAGGACTGGACAACTAGGGTAAACAAAACTAGTGCATCTACTGCAGATAAAAATGATTTATTCCCACTTTTTTGACTTGGTTGGTACTAAGCCATTCAAGTCGAATGGAGGAGTCCAATTATACAATAGATTTCTAGTTCTTCAACCAACACATCCAGAAAAACCAGCCACTATGTATCTCCATCAGAGCTCCTCCAAATTGTGTCATTGTTCTGTATTTATTGAAGGGACACCCTCTTTAATTTACTATTGTATAAAATTTTCCTATATGGTTTTATATATGTTAATAAGGGAACCTCATATTAGTTTGGAACATTGATATTTATAATGGTGTTAATGTTTTCCATTACTCTACTCGAGTTCACTCTTGGCATTCTAGTATTACATTTTTATTTTAAGACATTTGATAACTTGTTGAATCCAATGATGGCTATATGAATTTCCCTCCTATTTTCTCTCTCATGTCTCAAATACTAGTTCCAATTTTATTTGATTATAAGTACACTTGAGCACCGAACTTACTTTGTACCTTTCACATACAAAAGATCTGGTTGTTGATTTATTTCTAGATCGATATAACAATGTTTGGTTATGGAAGTTTATTTATATGGGTATTTCTTATTGGTTTATTGACCCTCTACTTTATTCCCAAAGAGAATACCCTATAGGATGAACTCATCCAAAAATTTAGGAAGCTAGTTTTCCTTTTTGTGGAAATAGATATGATAATACATGATCGTGTTTATTTTACTAATGTTATTCCCGATCCCTATCTCCTTACAAATTTATATATTGATCAGGTCTATGCTTTTTTCTTGACAAGTGGTAGTTCAAATGTGAGAAATATATATATATATAGAGAGAGAGAGATTTCCTATTTAACTGGATTGTCTCTTCTCGAGGAAATTTACTCCAAATATTTCTTTTAATTATTTGCATGGATTTATCCCTTATCTAAACCTCTCATACTTAAATTTATGGGTAAAAATGTCATACTCTTGGTTAGTATAATTTTGTGACTTCTAAAACTTACCCTTCATGATTTTTTACTTTACATATCTTTCTTCCAAATAAGTTGACGCCCCACCTTTGATGTTACTATTGATTGAGATTCTAGTTGATAAAAACGGTATGGTAACCTCAAATTAATTACTTCATTGAATTTACCTATGGTGGACTGCCCAACTTTGTCCATCTTATCAGATATATTCAACTACAGTTAGCCCGGGAATTATATATATAGTTGTGTTTGGACTTGTGAAAGCCATTTATACCATATAAGTTGCCTATCAACAATTAATCAAATTATTTTCAGGAAAATCATTGTCTCCCATTGAAATGAAGATACTAGGGTATATTCTTTTCTATTTTCTCTTTATTCCACCATTAAAATATGCAACACTATTTTATAATTAAATTTATCTCTGACCTTAGCGGATACATAATTCAAAGTAGAATGTGGATGTAGTAGAAGGGCTATTGGGACACTCTTTGAAATAAAAATGGAGCACAACATTTTTGGGATATATTATGGATTGTTTCTAAAGAAGAACTTAAGTTAAATATTATCTTTTGATTTAACATGGAGGACGATCGAGATGAAAAATATAGCAGAGTAAAATAGTGTAGAAGAGACTTACAAATCTATGATCTCAATTTACAAATTAAGGAAAAACATGTAATGAGTTGAATCTAGAAAGTAATTGAAGACTATAGAATACGATAATTCATTTCCATAACAATCATATGTAGAAGATAACTCTAGGTTACTATTAGAGGTTAAATGGTTGTGAAATACCAAATTACTAATGAATGCAGGAGCTAAAAGAATCATTCTTGATTTAGACTTGCAATTACACAAATGCTTACATAGAAGAATTACTAACAAGGAAATATATCAAATAGATTACTTAGTAATAGGGAGATAAATACATATTTGGTCTTCAAATTTTGAAGGAAAACACAGTTGGAAAAACCATGTTTCACCTAACCATATACCACTAAAAAACCAATTGTCTTACTCAATAATCACCCCCTAGAATAAACCATGACACCATAGGGGCTAACACCATGCTTCCTGCTGCAACAATTCTTTTTCAAGCGAAAATATATTTCCCACTCAACTATAACCAAATCTTGCTTCACTTGGCAAATATCACAACTAGAGACAAATTCCTAACACCACAAAATGCTCACATAACAAGTTCCCCTACATACTAGACAACATATTTCCTCACAAATGCATATAAATAATTATTTTTTCCCAGGACTTCCTCAAGGCCCATTTTTTTCTCCTTGAATTGGTTGGACTTGGATCATCTCCTATATTTTAGGGGGGTGGTTCCTCAAAATCGTCTCATGAAATTTGTGATATTCCTGTCCTAGAAGCAGGTCTATGTTCTCCACCTACGGGGTCATTGTTTATTAGGTTATAACATGATTTTTCCAAGTGTAGTACATCTTATTAATAATTTTTAACATTATCTTTTACATATTTCTTCTCATGATTCCAAATGGTAAGCCATTAACTTGCAAAATTTTCAAAATACTAATAACACATTTTTCCCTTAGTCTTCAAATTTGAATTTCAACTTTGGCCAAAATGAAGTAGAAAATGGGGACATTAAAATACAACACTTCCAAGTGCTCTTTATTATGATCATACAGAGTCCTTGGGTTTTTTAGTCGGATTAAACTTGAACATCCCTAGTTTTCCTTCCTCAAAATTCTTATCCATTTCTTTACTTGGTATTTGTTAATACTCCCTCTTTTTTCCAACTTCTCCTTCTCCTCCTATCTTCATAACCCCCTCCTATATTGAAATTCCCCTTTTCTCTTATGAAAAAGATCCCTCCCCCAGACTCTTATTCATGGATATATTTTTGAAAAAGAGGTTTCGACCACTTATTCCTTTAAAAGAAGTAATAACTTTTTTTTTACACTTGTATTTCTAGAGTCTAGGATGCCTTCTCCACTTGTGGTATCATGGTTCCTCATCATTTCAATCTTTCTGATTCAACCTTGAATAATTTTATTAAAAATAAGTTTGAAAATATTTACAATTGCATGACCATTGCAATAATGTCTTATGGCGTATCATATCCAATGTCATATAAATATTTAATTCAAAAGTAATTAACTATTTAAAAAATAAAACATTTATTATTAATGGTAATATTTGGGAATATTACATCCCCTCTCCCTTAAAATAACACCATCCTTGATATGTTTTATTATTATTATTATAAATTTTGCAGTTTTCATGCCTAAAATAAAAATGGATAAGCCTCTCTCATGGAATACCCCATTTCCCAAGTGGATTAATTTGGTTTAAAATGTTTCTATTGCACCTTCACCTGAGCAATAAATCGATTCCAGAACAATTTTTCTTTATTGTCTATTATTCATAAGGGTTCAAGCCAGAACTCCCCCTCTGGTTCCACCTAAATCACATTCCAATTAATAACATGATTAGGTTCATGAACATGTTTGTTAAGTAATGAAACATGAAATACATTATAGACTTTGATATTAGCTGGAAATGCAAGTTGATCGGCCACTGGTCTAATTTTTTATAAAATATCAAAGGGTCCACAATATCTAGGAGCAAGTTTAGAACACTTCCCTAGTTTCAATGAACTTATTTTTGGTTTCACCTTCGGATATATGTGTTCTACAACCTTAGATTATTTATTGAATCTTTTTAGGTTTGTATAACTCTTATGTATGTATTGAGTTATCTTCAAGTTCTTTCTAATATTTTTCACCTCTTGTTCCATTTCTATGAACATATCGAGACCAAGCATGATTCTATTTACAAGAGTATTCCATTTGATAGGGGTATTACATCTTCCATCATAAACAATTTCAAAGGGAATCATCTCTGAAGATGCCTAGTAACCATTATTATAGGAAAAATATACTAAGTGTAAATAACCTTCTCACTAATTTGGTTTTTCCATCACATAAATGAGAAGCATGTCTTTCAAAATATGATTACTTCTTATTGAGGGTGGTAAGTAATTCTGAAACTCAATTAAGTGTTTAACCCTTCAAACAATCTTTTTTAAAGTTTGATGTAAATTTTGGATCTTTGTTTGGAATGTTAGCTTTAGGTACTTCATGCAACCTAAAAATTTCCTTCATAAATATTTTTTCCACATTTATTGCTTTAAAAGTAGACTTGATAGGTATAAAATGAGCAACTTTACTTAAATTCCCCATTACAACCATAATTGCAACATATTGTTTCTTTGTTTTAGGAAAAATTGTAATAAAATTCATAGAAATAACCTACCATTCCTATTGTAGAAGTGATCAAGGTTGTAACAGTCTTGCAAAATGTTGGTACTTAGCTTTAACTTCTTGACCTTCAAGACATCTCGCAATGTAATCAACAATATCCCTTTTCAATGTAGGCCAATAATACCATTTTTTTACCGCAGTGATCATTTTATGATATCCTAGATGTCCTAAATAAGGCTTCTTGTGTAGTTCTTCCACAATCAACATTTTAAAATCTATTGAATTTCGAATGTATAATATACCCTTGTACATCAATAATTTTTCTTCAATGAATTCATATCCTTGTTCAAATCCATTTTTCTATAGATTTATCTTCATTTTTTCAAAAAATCATCTTTATTTAGAGATTCTTTTATTTTTGTCTTCAGATCATATTCGCATGTACTAACAATAGTGATATGAATCATGTTCATGCTCCTACTTAGTGCATCATCAACCTTTCTCTTTAAATTTTGTATTTGTGATCTCAAAATCATATTCACCAAGAAAATATAACCATCTAGCTTTCCTAGAATTTAAATTTTGATGGTCAAACAAATACTTTAATCCAATATTTTTAGTCAAGAGTAAATTTTTTCTTCCTGTTAGGTACTATCTCCATACTTTCAATGCATGAATTATATCAACAATTTCTAAGACATGGATAACATTGTTTATTTCATGTTCTTTTAGTTTTTGAGATTCATAGCATACTGCATGACTATCTTGCAAGCAGACCCCACCCATTCCTTCTTTACATGCATTTGTGAAGACTAGAAAATATCTGTTTGGGTCTGCAATTTTCAAAATAGGTGTAGGAGTAAGAATATCTTTTAATTGTTGAAATATTGCTTCACACTTCTCAAACCATACAAATTTTATTTCTTTCTTTTTTCATGAAGTAATATAATAGGCTATATTTGAAAATCCTATTGTAAACCTTCTATAGTAACCAACAAGGCCCATAAAATATCCTACATATGTCACATTTTAGGAGTAGGCTAACTCATGATAGCATTCTTTTTATCAGAATCCACTGCTATACCTTATTCTGTAATGATATTTCCCAATTATTGAATTTTTTTTGGTAATAATCACACTTACTGAATTTGGCATAAAGTTGATGTTCCCTCAAAGTTTGCAATATCATTCTAAGGTGTTCTTCATGCTCTTCTTCATTTTTTGAATAGATAAGTATATAATCAATAAAAAGTACAATTTTTTCCAAGTATTTACTAAATATAATGTTCATAAGACACATAAACACAACTACGCATTAGTAAGACCAAAAGGTATACCCACACATTCATAATGGTGGTATATCTTGTCCTAAATATGGTTTGATGTATGTTTTCATATTTAATCCTTACTTGATGATATTTTGATCTTAGATCAATTCTAGAGAATAATTTTTCCCCTCTTACTTTATCAAACAAATAATCTATTCTAGGAAAAGGATATTTATTCATTTTGGTCATCTTATTCAATTGTTGCTTGTATACGCATAGTATTAAGGTTCCATCCTTCTTTTTCATGAATATAACTAGTGCTTCCCATGGGGATACACTAGGACTGGTATATTTCTTTTCTAGTAGTTCACGTAATCGCAATTTTAATTCCATCATCTTTGCAGTACTCATTCTATAGGTTTCTTTAGAAACAAGTAGAGCTATAGGAACCATATCTATGGTAAAATGAATGTCTCTCTTAGGTGGTAAACTTGGTTTCTTCTGGAAATACACCTTTAAATTGTTTAAGTACCGCAAAGTATTCAAGTTTTGGATTTTACCCTCCGTTGATTCTAATATATGAACAACATACAAGTTGCACCCTGTTAGCACTAGAATTGTGTTGGGTTTTGAGGAGGATTTTTGGCGAAGAGAAGGGAAGTTGCATGGTCTAAAAATTCTTTCAAAGGAAAAGATGATTTCTTAGGTCATATCCCTCAGAAGTGGAGAATCAGAACATAGCACAGTAGACGTATCTTGCAGAGGGATGCCTAGATGACTCAAATTAAACAACCCAAAGGGCTATGGCCATGGACCCTTAGCGTTGAGAAGGAGTGAAATGTTATAGGTGCAAAATGAAATGTTAACCAATAGTCATATTCCTAAAGCGATCAAGGGTAAAGATCGGCTGGAGCAAAGATCTATGGTGGAAACGCTATGGCGCTGATTTGACACTCGTGGTGAACCACTGCGTTCCAAATCACCGCGATTTAATTAAGTATCGTGCTCTTTTCAATGGCCTCGATCTAACGAAGGAAGATCAATGGTCCATAACGACCGTGGTGATTTTAATTATCAGCGCGTTAAACGTGCCCAAAATCATTGTGGTTGGTGAATGCACATCATCCGACGGTTAGGATTGGTGGTAATATTAACTTGAAGGGCCACAATGACGATGGGAAGGTAAAGTGATCAGATCTACGACGGGAGGAGTCCAAGTAAGATGGACAGTCGACATAAATCCGTTGCTATCATACTTGCAAGAATGATACGGTGGAATTTATATTATAAAATGCCTCTTCTCCACGAAATTCCACATCCTGTCTATTTTATTGCACGTTGGAGAGAGAGGAAGGTGAATCTGGCAGAAGCATACCGGACGACCGAGAGACCAGAAGGTGGTCCAGTTGTCAGTGGACCAAGTAGGTTTTTGTCCCTTCTCCTTTTCACATCTAAGTATTTAAATGGTTGAGATAGTAGACTTTTTTGTTACCGAAGCTCCATTGCTTAGTTCCGTGTTGGAAGACAGGGATAATGACATACACAACACCATATTTCTCAATAATTCCCTGGATACAGCCAAAGAGAAGTTGGAGGTTATAAGAGCCAAACAGGTAGACGTCCACAAAGTATACTAGTCCTTTTTCCTCTACTTTACCACCACCCAAACCCCCAGCTGCCCTGAGTTCATAGAATGGTGCGCCAGCCATTATGCTCCAGGATAGAGGGAAATCCTCGATTCCTCAGGCTCTAAAATCCTTTGCCAGGTAAAAGCCCTAGTTGTTAGAAAGGCCCTGGCTGTTCCCCTCAAGTTCGGTCATAAAGCTCAGGAGTGTCGAATGGAAACCCTGATCTAGTATTTCCACCAAGCCCCAATTGAACTCAAGCAAAGTTTCTTCTAGGCCTCCTTGTTACCAAATGCATCTTTCCCTAGATCACCTTTACCTGACGAAAGCGATTCTTTCAGAGAAGAATCTAAATACGTGATTTCCATGATAGCCCAATTCTTGGGGTTAGATAGTGACCAGTACATCACAGAGTTGTTAATCAGTCTTATGTTTTCCCTGAGCACTTGTCCGATAGAAAAAACCCACCAAAACTATCTTATCCAGACCTCATGCCTAAGATTTGACGATCCCCTGGCCGAAAGTATTCATTCCCATCTAGTTGAGTTCCCCAAAACCAGAGTCTTCAAGTTCCAGTCTTATCTACTAAAGATGTTCTTAACAACCGTCGAAGAAAACCTAAAAATACCGGAGCTGAAAATCACAAAGGAAATGTATTCAGATTACTTAATTTTCATGAATGATTTGATGGCAAAGGTTTATCATATCTTTTTCGGGGAAGGATTGCCCAGAGTACTTTCAGAAATGAAGGATTCACTGCAACCCGCTATGGGGAAGGGGATAGGTGACTGGTTTTTCATGAAACATGAGACAGTAATCAGAGTGTATGGATTTTCACATCCACCATATGTACTCCCGACCTTTTTAACACCTCAGTTGTTTCATTTAGAATTCACAAGGAAGAAGCTGAAAGCTGTGTGTGAACACTTTATAGATAACATAAAATCTTCTGATATAGATTTCCCATGGATGGTAGGTCCTTTTATGGTCAAACATAAGACATCCCTCTCGGGAATTGAAGGGATGATGAGAGATCTAGGGCTCCCTTCTAAAGCTGCAATGAATTATGATCCACATCACATAATCTCAGAGAGAAGGAGGGAAGCTGGTAGGAAAGGATATGACCATTCTGATATGGATGTACTACCAGAGAAAGCAATTGGTTAGAATACATTGATCAGGAACCCATGGATGTTGATTCCTCAGAGGATTCTCAAACTCTAAAATTCCTTTTTCAGGTAGGCACACCTTCACCACCTGACTCGTCTAATAAAGTTCCAGTAGGGTCAGCAAATTTACCCCTTGTCACCATTCCAGGGGAACCTAGTAGTTCAATGGTTAGCATCCCTATGGATGTAGACAGTGACCCTGAAAGAGCCTCAAAGAGGAAAAAGGTGGAGGATAATGACAAGCAGGTAGTAAATATCCAAGAAGAAAATCCTAAGGGGAAACATATCAAGTTTCAAATGCCCCCTTATGAAGTGAAACAACATGTGTTTGGAAAACCACCCAAAGGGACCATAGCATCCAGTACAAGTAGGACCAAGCTATTGGAGGAATATGAAGAAAATCCGGATAACCTGGCACAAGAAGCAAAACTTTACTCCGAGGTAAGGAAAATATCCAAGAAAGAGGTGGCCCTAGTTGCCAGTAGGAATTTAGCTCAGAACACCTTGAGCCTTGCTCTGGCCACCAAAAGCAAGGTTACAGAGATGAAATTCAACCTAGAAGACATCCCTATTCCTGATATAATAAACCTGGACAAGGAGACACATGAAGTCATTTATAATAGGTTGTTGAAGCTTTCCATAGAATTATCAAAGGTGCAGACAAGTAAGTCCAGGGTTCAGCACCAGCTGAAATTGGAAAAACAAGAAAATAAATCTCTAAAGGCGTAGACAAAGAAACACCAAACACAGTTGTTAACAAATGAGACTGAAGAAGATAAAAGGAAGAACATCCAGGAGATGCTGAATGAAAAGGATCAAGAGATCCTGACTTTAAAGAAGAATTTAAATATCTCACCTGCTCAATTTGCAAGCACCCCTGAGATAGCAGAACTGGAGGAAGAGAAAGAGAAGCTAATGGGGGAACTTTTGGACTGTCAAGCCAAATTGGTAGAGCTTAGTGAGAAGGAAAAGAAAATGCAGGCTTATATGACCCTGTTAGCAGCCAGTGACGAATCATGGAAGACCAGGTTTGAAGAATTGGAGAAGAAGGTAAAAGAAATGGCGCAGGATGTCACAGATCCAATTGCAGCAGGAGATTTCACCCTGGTAGGGAAAATAACTAATGCCAGCCTGGAAGATGTTGAGTTGTTCTGATTAAAGAAGCAGGTTGCCAACTTGAAAACTCTAAAAGAAGATGTAGAAAGAAAGAGGGAGGCTTGGGAAACCAAGTACCAGGAAATGCACATGGATCTCGACAATATGAAGGAGCAAGTAATCGGGCAGAAAGTGCTACAAGAAACTAGGAAAATCATCTGGGATGAGATTATAAAACAAGCTAAAGTCCTACGGCCTTATGTAAAATTTATATTGGATAAAGAGACTGTAGTGAATTGAGCCATACAAGCTGTGACCGTGGCGAATGAAAGACTCAATAAAAATCCGTCAGGATATGCTAACAACGCGGTAGATTTCTTAAATGATTTATCATAAGAGCAGGCCGATGATGTAGGCATCAAGGATAGGGTGGCCACCATCATATGGGCCAAAAGGGTAATTAACAAGCATGAACAGGTGAGGATCACCCAATCAGGGATTGATATTTTGTCAAAGAAACTAAAGATGTTCAAGGAAGCATTTGATCCTTTATTCAAGTTAGGCCTACCTGGGTTTTGGGATGAGAAAGGAAATATGTTTTCAAAGGAAGAATATAAATCCAAGCTGTGGGATTGCAGGATGAACCAGGATGATTTTGAAGGGATGGATCAGCCCTTGACTGGCCAACTAGTAGCTGAGAAACTGACAAGAGACTTCGAGTTAGCTTCAAATTTCGGAGGAGCCAGAGCATTGCATACTGGATACTCTTACAAGGAACACACTAAGCTAAGAGTATTACTTAAGGAGCTCGCCACCGTAAATTTACCCACAAAAGAGCAGTGGAAATCAATTGAAAAATATGGTAAAGCAAGGATAAAAATCAAAGTGTGAAAAGCTCAAGGGTATTGGCTAAAGACTCAGCGAAGCGATGGAGACAGCCAAGCTGGAGTTGTCAATTTTCTGTTTTGTTTTTATTGAAGTAGTTGGTCATATAGTAAAATAGGCCAATGAATGTAATAAAGCGGTTAGTCCTATGCCACCTGTGTCTGTTTTGAAGTTGTAACGACGAATACGGCTTCATTAGTTGTCAATTAGATGTCCAGTAAGTAGCAACTATTTTATTTTTAGAAAAGAGCCGAGCCTGGAGCTCGAGGGGCATCTGTAAATTCATTGTAATTGAAGACAGAAGGGTTAAAAAAATCTTGTTGAAAACCTTTATGGGAATTCTATGTATTGTTCTGTAAGGCATTTTCTAAGCTATATTTTGAATATAAATCGCAGAGCCGAACTAATGTTTTCCAGGAATTCTTGTGTAATTTGGTCTTGTAGTATGTTTCTTCTGTTTTCTATGTTAATTGTGTACCTCTCATCGTAAATTCTAGTCTGTAATATTCTTTCATGCTTGGTGCAGTGTGATAATTAAGTAGAATTCATATAAATATGCTCTGCTTACCTTTTCCATGTATTTCACCATTACATTCTCTGCTAAAGTTGATGTAGGATTCATTGTTATATGCCTTACATCAATGGATTGTTTCCTTTTCTTCTGTTTCACCAATTAAATTCTCTTTGTCTACGAGTTGTTTACTATCTCGCCCCTGTGTTGATGCATTTGTGAAGCCCCTGTGAATAAATTTCCAGAGTTTGTCCAACGTGACACCATTTCCCAAAATAGAGATTCATATGTTTCAGCCAAGTGACGTTTAAACCATCTTGTTTTCCCAATAGAAATATGATCTTCTACATTGTTGTAATTGAATATCTTTTAATGTTGAATGCCGGATTGTTTTCTTCATTATTGACAATCTTGACGATTTCCAGTATTATGTAATTTTATAGAGAGAGCCCTCTTTGTTTATGTTGGATCAGAAACATAGGCTAAAGACTGGTTAGTGGTTACCCCGAATTGCCTTATCTCACAACCTTGAGGTTAATTTGGGTGATAACACACCCTTTTTTAATATGATTCTTTAATTGTAAAGCTGGAAGTTGTCTTATGGAAACTTCCTTCTGAATACCTTTTACTATTTTAAGATTTCCATCCTCATCAATACAAACAAAAGTCTTGTTGAAATAGTCAAGTACTACCTTATATCCAACATTAATCCATTCCTATAAAAACGTCATAGGAACCTCATTATAAATTTTTTAAATATGTTGCAGTAACTAAACCATTCATTTCCGATTGACATTCATTTATTAATTTTTTTATTTTTCTCTTGGTTAATGTAGCTAATTGAACTAACCAAGAATTTTGATGCTTCCTTTTCTATAACATGCATGTTTCAACAATTTTGGGGAAATGTAACTATGGATAGAATTAGGATCAATTAAAATGGAAATAGACTGCTTTTCAATCTTACCTTCAAATCTTACCATGGATGAGTGGTGGTTTGCATGTCGATCCTCCAAGCTTGCATAGGTTTTATGAACACTTCTAGCTACAAAGTTTACCGTTGTGGATTCTTAAAATTTTTGAAGAGTCCTAGCATTTTATTTCCGATGAGGACAATTCCTCAATAAATGTTCTTCTCCAAAAACCCCAACATTTCAAGGGTCCTTGGTAAGATTCACCTGGTTTCCTTGTTGCAAATATAGCATGTTTATTTCCACTTTGTGCAAGAAATTTCTCCTAGAAATTCCTCTTCCCAAAATTGTTAGTTTAAAAACTACTTGATTGATTTCTATATTGTGGAGGGTTATATCTTATCTTCCTTTGCTAAAAATTTTCCTTTTTCTTTTTCTTTCCATCCCTTGGGGATTTCTTCTCTATCCTTATATTACTAAGAACATTGTTTAGCTTTTCTTATGTTTTCATCCAAGGTTTTTGGCTCGTTAAACTCAATCTTATCCTTATAAGGTTGAAGTAACACTAGTAGAAAATTTGAAATTTATGACTAAAAAAATATATTGAAATTTGCATATAAATCACTAATTTTAGTCACACGATCATTAGTAGTTTATTTCCAGAAACTTTTAACGCGCCTAAATTTATGACTAAGTCATTTATTGGTTGTTCTAATTCATCAACTTGGTAGTATATTTAGTATTTTTCTTAGACATTGATTGTTGTTAATTGGTCATTTATTTAGTTATAGTAGTTATTGATTGCCATCAACTATTATCATATTTAGTCATTTTAATCTCTAATTTCCGTCAACTGGTAGTATATTGAGTCATTTTATTCACTAATTTCTATCAATTGAGAGTATTTAGTCACTTTAATCATTAATTGTTGTCAACTGGTAGCATATTTAATTGTTTTCTTCACTAATTTCCGTCAATTGGTAGTATATTTAGAAAATACATTGAAATATATCTATTAATTTATGCTAGGCGATGGAGGAATAAAATCACCAACCTTCTTCCTCTAAGGCATGTGCTCTTCCATTGAGATACCAACCTTTAAGAATTGGGGAGAGGAGCAATATTAACACCTAGATTTTGTAATTCCTTTATAATTAGTCTACAAGACACCATTTGGGCCAAGAGTAGCATCCATATTGCCTTCAATTTGTCCTAAGTTGGGATCCATTCCTTCACAGGAAAGTTTCAGACTTATAGACTAAGGATTTTGAGAATTGAGGTGTTGTTTGTAACATACCCAAAAATCATAACAATAAAAAAAAAAATATTATGTCTTTTTGTTGGCACGGGTTGAGAGCGCACAAGTGCGGTACCACCAAGTGGCGAAAGGTACATCGACAGGAACAAAGGACCGATCGCAAAGTATAAAAGAGCCAATAAATGCAGATTATTTGGTTAAGTTAGTTAGTAATGGGTCATTTGGACCATTTTCTAACGACCAAATGATCCTATAAATAGGAGTGATTGTAAGCCTAAGGGAATCATCCATCATAGTATATTTGTAGATATTCTATCTTGGTATCTTCGATCTTTTGATCTATTTGTTTCAACACTTCTATCTTCCGCAGAGTATTGTTTCGCTTTGAGTCTGTAATGGTTGGGTTTCATGGAGAATTCTGCGATGTATTGAATAGTTTGATGGATAATGAGATTGATCGATAATGCTATATCTCCGTCCCTTTGTCTTGTTTGAGTAACGCAGTGTTTGATGTTTCATTTAAATCACAGTTGATGTTTTTGCAGTTATGTTCTGTACCGCAGATTCCTTAAGCATGTTTTGATAATTTGTTTAATTCATTAACTAATTAGATGATAATGTGATGTTGCGAATAAGGATAATGATTAATAGGTTGATAATGTGATGTTTTGATGAGAATGAGAATCTCTTGCTTATGTTGCAAAGGAGTGTGAGAT
This sequence comes from Larix kaempferi, assembly GCA_027924585.1. Classification (NCBI taxonomy): domain Eukaryota; kingdom Viridiplantae; phylum Streptophyta; class Pinopsida; order Pinales; family Pinaceae; genus Larix; species Larix kaempferi. Next base: position 18,756,045 of record BSBM01000047.1, on the reverse strand, counting down.
AATGCATGTCCTCTTACAACTGCAAAAACTTGGTTCCCACAGCTCCCTTAGACATCTCGAGTGAGACTTCGCTCACTTCACGGGTGTTGTTGGAAAGGTTAAAACCTTTCTAGGCCGATGTTTAAGGGAGTCTGCATCGATGTTTGTTGACAACAGTGCAAAGTGAACCCCTATCGACAAGACTGTTTCAACAAATGGTTCCATTGTCGGGACCATAGTGCGAAAGGAAAGAGGACATGCTGTAGAATCCGACAAAGCCAGAGATCACAGAATGGTTCCACAAGAAGACGCGAGAATTTGTTGAAGAAGAAAATCGGAACCCTGAATGGTCGAAAATAGATTGGTTGCAGAATTATATCTAATATGATATCCATGAAGTATTTTTCTGCGAGTTTCCTATACTTCTACATGAATCATTGTCATAATTAACTTTTCAGAAGAAGAATTTTCAAGGAGGTGAGCCCGAAAACTGGACCCCATAACTGATCCAGCAGTTGAAACAGGTGAACAACAAACCTTCAAGGGCTGTCAAGGTTTGGGTAGACAGTATTTTGGAAGTATACATTACTGAATTTGCTGTTGACACCCTTAAGTCATACATCAATTCATAAAGAAAAATTTTCAAGGGACCCAGAGGAAGGTATCTATTGTCGCTAAAACGGTGGATTAAGATGCTCATTTGTGAAAAGTGCATATTAAAGATGAACTTCGACGAGTAAAGCTTGGGTGTGCGGAGGCTGTGGGTACCATGCGGATGTGAGTCTGGTAGAATGATGTGGGGTAGATGGATATGAGCTATAATGATATTTTGAGGGAAGTTGCGGAAGACTGTGGTCGCCTACGAAGTGGGGTGAGGTTACGACTAGAGAAGAAGAAGAGGACTGAGATAGAGAGAGAGTCTCCTAGTGCATCTGGAATAGATAACTGCGAAATGGGACCATAAGGGACTAAGCGAACCTACTATGACGAAGAAAATGACCAGGATACCCCTAAACCTTAGGAAGGATTGAACCAAAGCTACAACGTACCCATAACCCCCTGCACTGCACCAAAATTTGGAGTAAGAAATATAAGTTGTTCGTAGGGATGTCATGCGTGTCAAAACAATAGTAGGAGTAGTGGATCTACAAATACCAGTAGGAACCAAGAAGGTAGGTGACGATGTAAAGATGCCTCTTTTTCAGGGTAATGGGATCAAGGATCCTGAACAATACTGGTTCTTATGTGAAGCGGTGTGGACAGTGAAACAAGTTCAGGATGATGATTTTAACCAAAGAAAATTGGCAACGACCATTAGGGGCCGTGTGCTGGATTGGTTTATGAAGTTTGTACAAGTGCCTACAGATTTCGCCGAAAACATTAGCACAAATTAGAGTGGGATTGATCGACGAATTCAAGAAACAAAAATCAGAGTAAGCATGGGGTGAAATAGGAATGATACATGTAGCAATGTACATTTGGGAAGGTGAGCCTGTGGTTGTTCGTAAAACATATAGCATATTCATGCATCTTTTAGATAATAACATTATAATAATGCATAGATGTCTTGTCATTGTCTTAACTCGTTGGTTTAACACATTTATAGGGATAAACATGTCAGTATCTCAAGTTCTCAACTCTATATCTGACCTTTAACAACAACATAATATTACTACTTATTTCCATTCTAGAGTTCTTCATAATCATATTCGTATAACATGAAAATAACAAGAGAACAAAATATGTTTGATGTTTTCAAAGGCTTTCCTTTTAGGATGGTGTTAAAATATTATTACAGTTTTCTTCATTACATTTAATAAGATAAAATGCATCACAATTCTCATGAGTTCACTTTTGACTAGTTCGAGTTATGAGTCATAGACTTCCTAGTCATTCTTTCTTTAGTTCTTAGGTGTTAAGATTATTCTTCACACTTGCATTTTTTATCATCCATTATACACAACTATGTGATCATGTATTCAATTAAGCATACCAAACTTAAGTAAATAAATTTACATGTTTCTATTATCGATCATAACATAAATCTATATTTTTTTTTATCAATAAAACATTCTAGTAGGATGCTTCAAACATTACTTTCAATAGCATACATGTCAATAAAGTAAACAATTATGAAAACAAATTACTTTCAACAACTAATAATCTATATAAGAGAACAAATTAACATCACGTAGGTGAGTCCATAGGTCGCATAGTGTTGCAACATGGATTTGATACTACTTGTAATGTACCCAATTTCTTCATTGTTATTTTGTGAAATGGGGTATGATTTTTTTCCTTAATCACCATCTCTATGAACAAAATGTTAGTCTTAATAATTATTTGCAAGAATAATCTTTTATATAGTTTAAACATTATCCTTTTTAGTCATAAACAACTATCCATTCCAATATAATTAAGTTTACCCATTATGACAGTAGTTTCTCACTTATAAAGTACAATCGATCTAAGGTAGTTGCTACCTCTCGCATAAACCCATTTTCACACTTAGTATAACCTAGAAATATTTCAATATCATCCATACTAATATGAAGAAATGTTAATACCTTATTTGCATTGAATAAACCCTTTTCTAATTATGTACATGGCATTTGTTGTTTTTATTATTATTTAAGACTAATACTTTAAACACCTAAAAATAATGTGATACATTCATTCATACTTGACTTTCAATCATACATTTTATGGCCAAACCAAAAATTCAACCATTCAAATAGGAATGCTACCTTTAACGTATATGCACACCTATCACTAGCTTTCAACACCCTTCATCAAGTAACTTACAAACTCTTAGATAGAATTATCACACTTGCACTTACATTTATTTATAGGACAAAATGGAATTATATTTCACCTTATGCTTGCATGCTTGCATGCTTACATTATACCATTATTTGTAACCGTCTTAAATTCTAACACTAAGACTACTATCAACGCTTTAACTATTCAACCATAAGCAATGTAATTTATTATGTAAATTCCTTTTGTTACCTTTCACATTCTCATAATATTCTATCATAGTCTATTTCGTCACTAGTTAAATAGCATACATTTATTCGGCCATCTTTATACATAATGAGGCAAAGTCAATTCTCTCATTAATCACTTAATAATAAAATTAATTGGATAACTTCATATATCAAGCTTGAATATTAGCTATAATAACCCCTTTCATAATATTCTTTAAAAGTACGAGAGCATACCAAACATTATTTATGGACCTTAAACCAATATCTCATTTCTCACCATCTTAAATCACGTGGTAACTTACACTTTTATAAGAATTCTATTTATTTCAAGAATTGATGCAGGGGCATCGGAGCCTAATCAGATCAGTCGAAGTTGATCAACACGAGGAGACCGACTAGAGGGGGTGCCGACGACAATTGGTGGGGATAAGCAGGTTGGTTGTCAAAGTCAACAAGTCGAACACAAGTTGTTGAGGTGCATCAACAGGAGGAAAGAGGTCGAGAGTCGACATGAAAATGGTCGACAGGCGACATGCGGATGCCTACAAGAAACAAGTTGTCGCGGAATTGTAGTAAGGTCAACATGTTGACGGAACGCGACATCGACAGGTTGGGCATGAGCCAAGCGAGGAGGATGGGGCGGAATGGCGAAGCCTAAGCGCAGAGTGAAGCTGATAGGTGAGTCGAAGCTGACAGAAGGACAGCATGGCCGACATGACGGATCATTGTAGCTTGTCAGAAAGACGCGTAAAATTCAAGGAGAGTACTTGGAAACAGTTCTAGGTTGCTAAGAAAGTTAATGATAGTTATTGCAAGTGGGTGAAGACATGACATATGTCATCATAGGCAGAGGCTGTGCAGCACGGCAGGGGTGCTTACAGTTGCAGGTGTGCAGGATCATGGAAGGATAGGCTGACAGAGGATGCGTGTCTCGAGGATCGCAGTGGTCTCGAGAATAGAAACAGTTGAGTAGAAGGCCGGAAAAGGGAGATCAGTTAGATCATCATTCCGTAGTTGAGGGAGTTCAGGGAGAAGTTCTATAGATTGGAGGAACAGTCACACAGCTTCCAAATGCAGAGGAGATCGAGCCATAGCTCAGAGTTACGTAGTGAACCAGGAGAGGGTGAGGTCGACACACTGAGAGAACACACAGTTACTTCTATGTTGTAACGGCTAAGCCCCACAATTAGTTAGTTATTTCATTTCTTTGCAGGTTGCATTGTAACCGATTCGGAGAAGTAATATAAGCCATCTTCTCGCATGTTGTTTGCATCTTGTCTATGCAAATGTATGTGGACTGTGTAATTGTTAAGAAAGAATCTTTGTTGATAAGGCACCTTGCGACAAATGGTATCAAAGCCATAGCATACTGAGATTTGAAGGATAGCATTAGTGGTATTGAGCCTGCAAGTGTGTTAAACATCTCCAGCTGCGGTTGGGTAGAGTTGTGCATGATTGTGGAAGTCCAGTTGCGATTGGACGAGTGGGAGTTTCAGTCGATGTTGAAAATGGATCATAGAGGCGTTAATGTCCGAGGACGAAGAGTGTGTGGCGCAGCAGTCACAGTTGATCGTGAGATATTCGACGAGTGCGTCCAAACAATGAAAACTTTGACAAATGAAGTCGCGTCAATCAAAGAAAATCAAAGGCGTGGCTGTATTCCTCATGCGCTAGACCACAACGAAGAGGAATTCGAAGAAGTGGAAGCTCAGGAAGCAGCAGGATAGGAACCAGAAGAAAAATCGATCAAACTTCTGACAGACATGAGAGGTCGGACCAAGATAGACGTTCGTACCTACTTGGGAAGTCTGGATCTAGAAGATTTGATCAACTGGTTCATAGAAATGGAGAAATACTTCGACATAGAGCAGATCGAGGATCCTAAATGGGTTAAGACTACATGTCTGAGGTTGAAGGGTCATGCCTCGTTGTGGTGGGACAATGTATAGGCAGACAGAGTCAAGAAGGGCAAGGAGAAAATCAAGTCTTGGGATAGGATGGTCTCCAAGCTAAAAGGAAAGTTCTTGTTGAGCGACTATGTAATTTCATTGTTCAGGAAGTTGCAAACATTTCGACAAAAAGAGATGACCGTGAAGGAGTACACGGAAGAGTTCTATAGATTGTCGATAAGGTTAGGCCAGACCGACAAAGGTGAAGAAGTTGTCGCTAGGTATGTGAACGGCTTGAAATATGCCATTCAGGATGAATTGAGCATGTCAAGATTCAGAGCAATGGGTGAAGCCTACCAGTTAGCTTTGAAGGTAGAGAAGAAACTGTCGAGGAAATCCGCAGCGACCAAAGGTAGGATGACCGGTCGTGATGCGAAGACTGTTTCCGCGAAAGGCCAAAGTAGCTGTTATAGGAAGGAAACTGTCGAAGATAGTCGACATGTGGAAGGGAGATTGACAAGGGAGAAAGCACAAGAAAAATGACGTGATGGTCGAGGAACACGTGGTCGAGGTGCATATGGTCGAATTGGTCCATCTGACAGAAAAGGGGATGACAGACCAGCCATAATTTGTTATAAGTGTCATGGAGCGGGATACAAGGCATATGAATTCCCAGAGAACCTACATGCTACAGAGGAGTTGAAACCCAGACGTCGAAGAGATGAGCGAGTCGACGAGAGGGAAGAATCGGCATCCGACAATGATGAGAATGAAAGGAGGAAGAATCGGAACTTGACGGTCAGGAGAACATTAGTGCAGGAATACCGACGTGACGAGAAAGAGCCGACACAACGAAAGGTGATCTCTCGAACCAAAATGTGAATCGGCAAATGGTGTTGCAAGACCATAGTTGATGGTGGAAGCACTGAGAATATTGTGTCGACAGAGATCATCGACAGGATCGGGTTGAAGTGTCGAGAACATCCACACCCATACAAGATCTCATGGTTGCAGAAAGAACACCATGTGAAGGTGACTAGATAGTTCCTGGTTAACTTCAAGGTCAGGAAGTTAGAGGACAGCGTACTGTGAAACGTAATGCCAATGCATGCGTGCCATCTGTTGTTAGGAAGACCATGGAAATATGATCGAAAAATGATCTATGATGGTCGAGCCAACATAGTCATAGTGTGGAAGAATGGTGTACAGAGGAATCTTTAGCCGAAACCAGAGGAGCAAGCCGATGGTAAGCAGGACAAGAGCAACTTTTGGGAGAAGCGGGTGCTGATGTGTTCAGCGAAAGAATTCCTTGCGGAAGAGGAAAAGTAGTCAGGATGTTTTACGATCATTCCAAAAGGGCCATGTGTCGAGAAGGCGACAATGGAGAAGATTTCGGTCGAAGTCAGAAAGATGCTTGAAAATTTTCAGAGCATAATAGTCGATGAGACACCAACGGGATTTCCACCGACGAGAAGCATATCCCATCAGATCGACTTGATTCCAGGGTCAAGTTTTCCAAACAAAGCATAGCATAGGATGAGTCCGACAGAAGGTCAGGAACTTAATCGACAGGTCCAGGAGTTGTTGGACAGAGGATTGATCAAAGAGAGTCTGATTCTGTGTGCGGTACCAATAGTATTAGCACCAAAGAAGGGTGGAGAATGGAGGATGTGTACAGACTCCAGAGCTATCAACAAAATAACGATCAAGTATCGGTTTCCATTGTTGAGGATGGATGACTTGATGGATTGTTTGAGTGGAGTGAAGTACTTCACAAAGATATACTTGAAGAGCGGTTATCACTAGATTCGGGTTAGAGAAGGAGACGAATGGAAAACAACATTCAAGACAAAGGAAGGGTTGTATGAGTGCTTAGTCATGCCATTTGGATTGACTAATGCACTTAGTACATTCATGCGATTGATGAATGAAGTAATGAAACCATTCTTGGGAAAGTTTTCCATAGTCTATCTAGACGACATTCTGATTTTCAGTCGAACCAAGACATAAAACTTGGGGCACATTCGACAGGTATTGCAGAAGTTGCAGGAAGAGAAGCTGATGGCGAACCTGCAAAAGTGTTTCTTCATGAAGGAAGAATTGGTATACTTGGGATTCATAATCTCGGGTAAAGTGTTGGTGATGGACCCAGAAAAGGTGAAGGCGATATTGGATTGGCCTGAACCAACAAGCGCGACTGGAGTGAGGAGTTTCCATGGACTTGCCACTTTCTACAGGAAGTTCATCAAGGGATTCAGTTGGATTTGCGCACCATTTCCAGAGTGCATGCAAAAAGGGGAGTTTAGGTGGATGGAAGCTGCCCAGTGAGCTTTCGACAAGTTGAAGGAAAAGGTCACTGAGAGCCTAGTGTTAGCGCTCCCAGATTTCGACAAAGTTTTTCAGGTCGATTGGGACGCAAGTGGAATTGAAATTAGAGTAGTGTTGAGCCAGGAAGGCCGACCAGTTGCATTCTTCAGTGAGAAATTGGATGATGTGAAGTGGAAATATTAGTTCTATGACCAGGAATTCTATGCTATTATCCAAGCATTGAAGAAATGGAGGCATTATTTTTTTTCCCAAGGAATTTGTGTTGTACACAGGTCACCAAGCGCTGAGGTATCTGAGTACTTAGTCGAACTTAAATCAATGTCACATGAAATGGGTCGAGTTTCTACAGGGATATACGTTCATGTTGCGACATAGGTCGGGCAAGTCGAACAAGGTTGCTGACGCGCTGAGTAGAAGAGTTGTATTGTTGAACACGACGATAGTTCAAGAAACAGGAATAGAGTCGGTAAAGAAAGAGTATGCGACCGATGAGGATTTTGAGAAATCATGGCGAGCTTGTCGTGAACCATGGAGTGTCGACAGGACTCCATACTTGGATTATTCTATCCAACAAGGATACCTATTCAAGGGACGACAATTGTGTATTCCCAGAGGATCCGTGCGAGAGAACCTAATCCGAGAGTTGCATAGCGGCGGATTAGCAGGTCATTTTGGCATCGACAAGACTAAGGCACTGGTCGAAGAGAAGTATTACTGGCCAGGAATGATAGGAGATGTCGGGAAGTGGGTTCAACATTGGAGAGTTTTCCAGTTGGCAAAAGGAAGAAGGAAGAACAGGGGGTTGTATACACCGTTGTCGGTACCAAACACCCCATGGGAGCACCTAAGCATGGATTTTGTGCTAGGATTGTCGAAGACATAACAAGGAAGTGACTCAATATTTGTTGTAGTTGACAGGTTTTAAAAAATGGCACACTTTATTCCGTGTTGGAAGACAAGCGATGCCACAAGCATTGCTGTACTATTTTAAGGAAGTAGTCATATTGCATGGGTTTCCGAAGAGTATCACATTGGACAGAGATACCAAGTTTAAGCGGCATTTCTGGAGAACCCTATGGAAGAAACTATACACGGGGTTGCAGTTTATCTCGGCATGTCATCCGCAAACAGACGGACAGACCGAGGTGGTGAACATAAGTTTGGGAAACCTTATGAGATGTTTAACAACTAACAGACCCAAACAGTGCGAGAACGTGTTGGCGCAAGTAGAGTTTACATACAACAATTTTGTGAATCGGTCAACAGGTTTGAGCCCATTCCAGATTGTTCAAGGAAGAAGCCCACATGGAGTGGTGGATTTGGTTGAGTTGATGACTGAAAACAGGAAAAGCGTGGATGCAGAATCATTCGTAGAGCACATGAAAGAAGTTCATGGAGATGTGTGAAAGCGCATAGAAAAGAGAAACGCGACATACAAGTTGAGATCCGATAGGAAGAAAAGACTACAGTAGTTCAGCAAAGGAGAGATTTCCGATGAGAACATAAAACAAGCTGAAGCTGAAGAAGATTGGACCATGTAAGATTATGAAGAAGATTTCGGACAACACTTATGTGTTGGAGCTTCCAAGTGACTTGAGCATTTCACCAAAGTTCAATGTCTCAGATCTGTACAAGTTTGAAGAAGGTTCAAGAAGCGAAAGCGCAGAAGTGTCGAACATTGACTCGATAGCGCATATTCTAGATCGACACAAGGAGGAAATTGCAGAAGTAATAGAGGAATGCGAAGTCGGGCATATGCATAGTTGGCGAAGAAAGGAATACTTAGTGCGATGGAAGGATGATGAGTTGTAGGAGGCGACATGGATTTACGAAGAAGAGTTCAGGAGACTGACGGAGCAGTCGAGTTATTTTTCACCTGGGGAGTCTAATGCAGTGGCATCGAAGACTAGGCAGATCATTCGAAGTTTATCGACACAAGGAGACCGACCAAAGGGGGTGTCGACGACCACTGGTGCGGATAAGCAGGTTGGCTGTCGAAGTCAAAAATTTGAGCAGAAGTTGTCGAGGTGCATCGAAAGGAGGAAAGAGGTCGAGATTCGACATGCAAATGGTCGACAGTCAACATGCGAATGCCTACAGGCAACAAGTCATCATGGAATCACAGTAAGGTCAACATGTTATCGAACCGCGACATTGACAAGTTGGGCATGAGCCAAGCGAGGAGGACGGGGTGGAATGGCGAAGCCTAAATGCAGAGTGAAGTCGACAGGTGATTCAAAGTTGACAGAAGGGCAGTATGGCCAACATGACGGATCACTGTAGCTTGTCAGAAAGACACATAAAAGTCAAGGAGAGTACTTGGCAACAGTTCGGAGTTGCTAAGGAAGTTAATGACAGTTATTGCAAGTGGGTGAGGACATGATAGATGTCGTCACAGGAAGAGGCTGTGTAGCATGGCAGGGGCGCTGACAGTTGCAGGTCTGCAGGATCATGGAAGGATTGGCTGACAGAGGATGCGTGTCTCGAGGATCGCAGTGGTCTCGAGAACAACAATAGCAGAGTAGAAGGATGAAAAAGGGAGATCAGTTAGATCATCATTCCACAGTTAAGGGAGTTCGGGGAGAAGTTCTATAGATTGGATAGAACAGTCACACAGCTTCTAAACGCAGAGGAGATCGAGCCATAGCTCAAAGTTCCGCAATGAACCAGGAGAGGGTGAGGTCGACACACTGAGAGAACTCACAGTTACTTCTATGTTGTAACGGCTAAGTTTGACAGTTAGTTAGTTATTTCATTTATTTGCAGTTTGCATTGTAACTGATTCGGAGAAGTAATATAAGCCATCTTCTGGCATGTTTTTTGCATATTGTCTATGCGAATGTGTGTGGAGTGTGTAGTTGTTAAGCAAAAACCTTTGTTGATAAGGCACCTTGTGTCAAGCATCATGAGTAAATATTTACATATCTTAATAAACAATAATACAAGTTAAGAATACTTATTCTTAATTAAGTATACTGGTAAGATTGAAGCAACTGAAGGATTGACATCAACATTCCACCCAACCATTCTGACTCTCTAGCGTGTGTTTTCGTGCCTACCGAGAGGTCACTCCTAAGAGAAAATCCACTAGATTAGGGTGGAGAACCGCTCTTACATAAAGACCTTCTGTTCTAATGAACAAAAGACCCAGTCTTTATTAACACACAAAGCATATCGTTTTAATATAATGGCACTGAATATATGCCTCTTCTTCCTCTAATATATTCATTATGTGTACACCGTGTTTACTTAGTAATGCGAAAAGGGTTTTAGCTATTCCCTTTCTATACCGTGCACACCTATTTAATTTTTAAAAATTATATGCAAGGATTTCAAATCAAAGATAGAACCCTTTTGAGTTTGTTCCATGCTTGATATATAAAATATAGCATACTATAAACATGAAAATCGACCAAGTGCCGCACTCTTATTGGCCCATCTAGCCTATACTTAAATATTTACCAATGTATATGAGAATGCCTTTAAGTATAGGGACATGCCCTTACTGGCTCTCATTTAGTTACTCATTATAATATTGAAGCATAAGCTAAATGAGTCTCGAGCGGTGCCCTCATGAAATTTTCCATGAATATAATTGATTATAGAACTATAACATAAGAGGTGTGAACCATGGCTGCACTCAGTTGGGATTGCCTATACATAAACATGATATAATAACAAAAGTATTCAAATAACAAAGTGACGTTACTCTTCCCTAAAGTAGTTTATTCTACAGCTATCATTATTCAAACAAGAAGGAGATGGGGTCGTGCTCTTCCTGCTCCATATCAAATACAAGGTAAGATTAAGGCTATGCCTTCATCACATAATCACAATGCCACTCCAGAGGGTTGTGCCCATCTTAAAGTTTATGGTTAATAAAAGGGAAGAGTTTCTCCCTCATACAGAGAGGCGTTCTCAACAACAGTCGTTAGTAGGTAGTAGACCAGTATCATTGAATGCAATGGTATTTAAGGGTTGTTCTCAATCAACCATATTAAGGCATGGCTTCTCCAGATGAGAGGCCATCCAACCGAATGTTATCTATGCAAACGGAAAATGCATAGCTTCTCCTAGTAGGTTACCAACCAATAGAGATCAAGATCACTTGCAATATAAAAGGAAAGCATGGCTCTTTGATTGAGAAACCATCCAATGCAAAACTATATCTATGCAAACAAAAGGAAAGTCACCGCTCTTCCATGAAGAGACCAACTAGTCAACGATATATCTAGAGAACAAGATTGTCGTGGATCTGCCTATAAGATCCCAAAATCAAGACAATCAATAAAAAAAGAACATAAACTAAAAGAAAATTCGAGACTCTAGCAGACTCGAGGAATACACGCTCTCTCCTGAAGGATGTGTAACCATCTGCCCGAGGATTCTAGGCTATGTGCCCTTCCGTGTTTCCTCCAAGATAATCATGAGAACCAGGAAATCATTCTTTATAAATGGCGGCTGTCAACAATGTATAGTTATGGCTTACCCTCTTGAAGAGAGGAGCAAGGTAATTTCATGATATCACTAAGGACCATTTTCTTCACTCGACAAAGAACATGGAGTCATTGCTCCTCTTTTATCCACAATGAAAAAACTATAAAAGATATCGTGGTTTTGGATTGCAATAATAAACAATATAGGTTTCCAAACTGTTTAAACTCAAACACACATATTCCAGGTCAAATAACTACAACGTGAACCCCCTATATCCAATTTACAAAACATATTCAATAGAAAGTGTTTAAAATATGGAATAGGTTTTTATTGAAGATAATCCTTTCTATTCATCAATATAGACTTGCATTGTGCAACTGTATCACCTTATGAATCTAAAAATATTTATGGAGTTGGTCCTCTCTTGAGAAGCCACTCCTATTCTTCTCTACAGTTAACAATTAAGACTCGCAAGCCATATTAATAATATGGCTTATATACACCGATCAACATATTATCAACCATGGTCACACATTTAAATGTGGTTAATATATGTCGATCGGCATAAATAAGCCATATTATTAATTATTAATATGGCTTGCTAGTTGACGGTCGGCGTGCATAGAAGGATTGTTGATTGTTAATTATGATTTATTATAATAGTTATAATAATAATTGTTATTATCTATTATTATAATAATTATTAATATTTATAAAAGAAAATATTAATTATAATTAATAAAATGGTTAATAATAATAATAATAATATTTAATATAATGGTTAACCATGGTTGATCATGTTTGGTTGACCACGATTAACAACTATTAAGCATGGTTGTTGACTATGGTTGGTTGACCATTGTTAAGTATGTTTGACTTTGCTTGACCATGGTCAACCATGGTTAACCATGGTCAACTAGTAGTCAACTTTTGTTGACCGTGGTCGACCATGGCTGACTCTTGTTAACTGTGGTTGTCTTTGGTTGTCCATGGCTGAACATTGTTGACCATGCTTGAACATGCTTGACTTTTGTTGACCATGGTTGGCTATGATTAACCCTAGTTCACCTTGGTACTCGATGATTTTGGTCGACCATGGTTGATGATGGTTGACCATGGTTGACCATAGTTGACTTTAGTTGACAATTGTTTAACATGGTTGGCCATGGTTTCCTTTGGTTGAACATGACTGAAGATGGTTGACCATGGGTGACTATGGTTGACTATACCTGATTTTTGTTGACCATGGTTGACTTTCGATAACTAAGGTTAACCATGGCTAACTTTGGTTAACCATGGTTGAATATGGTTGACTTTGGTTGACATGGTTCACCATGGTTGACTCTCATTGACCATCATTGAATTTGGTTGACTATGGTTAACCATGCTTGATCATGGTTGACATTAGTTTCCATTGGTTGACTTTGGTTGTCCATGGTTTAACATAGCTGACCATGGTTAACCATGGTTGAATTTGGTCGACCATGATTCCCTATGGTTTACCATGGTCAACCATGGTTTTCCCTAGTAGTATTTGGTTGACTATGGATGATTATGGTTGACCATGGTTTCCCATAGTTAACTTTGGTTGACCATTGTTTAACATGGTAGACCATGTTTGACTTTTGTTGAACATGGGTGAACATGGTTGACCATGTGAGACTATGGTTGACTATAGTTGACTTTAATTCACCATGATTGCCTTTGGATAACCATATTTTACTATGGCTAACTGTGGTAGACCATGGTTGACTATGGTCAAGGTGTATTAAGGCTGACCATGGTCATGGTTGGCTGTAGTTGACCATGGTTGACTTTGGTTGACCATGGTTAATCATGGGTGAATATGGTTGACCATGGTTGACTTTGGTTGACCATGGTCGACTTGACAACGGTTAACTTTGGTTGACTATGGTTGACTTTTGTTGACTTTGGTTGACTTTTACTTAACTTTTGATTGACCATGGTTGAATTGGGCTTACCATGGTTGACTTTGGTTACCTTTTGGTTTACCATGGTTGAATTTGGTTGACTTTAGGTGGCCTTGGTTGACCATGGTTGGATATTGTTTACTTTGTTCGACGAGGGTTGACTTTTGGTTGACTTTGGTAGACCATGGTTGACTATGGTTATCCATGGTTGACTATGGATGAACACGGTTGACCATGGTTGAATTTGGTTGTCAATGTTGACTATGGTTGACCATGGTTGACTTTTTTGAATTTTTGTTTTGCCATGGTTGACTTTTTGTTGAACATGGTTGACTTTGTTTGACCTTGGTTGAATTTTGGCTTACTATGCTTATCCATGGTTGAATTTGGTTTTCCATGGTTGACTTTGGTTGACCATGGTTAACTTCAGCTTGACTTTTTGTTGACCATAATTGACTTTGGTTGACTACCGTTGACTTTAGTTTGCAATGGTTATGTTGTGGTTGGCCTTGGTTGACCATGGTTTACTTTTAATTAGCTTTACTTAGCTATGGTTGACCATGGTAGGATTTTTGTTGGATTTGGTTGACTATGGTTGACTTTGGTTGATTATGGTTGACTTTGGTTAACTATGGTTGACCATGGATGACTATGGTTGAATTTGGTTGACCATGGTTGGCTTTGGTTAAATTTTGGTTGACTATGGTTAGCCATGGTTGGTTATGGTTGACTATGGTTAACTATGGTTGACTTTGGTTGACTTTGATAATTATTGTTAACCATGGTTGACTATGGTTAACCATTCTTGATTATGGTTGACTCTAGTTTACCATGGTTGACCATTATTGTTTATGTTTCTTCATGGTTGACCATGGTTAATGATGATTAACCATGGTTGACTATGGTTAACTATTCTTGACTATGGTTGACTTTGGTTTAACATGGTTGACCATTATTGTCTATGGTTGTTCATGGTTGACCATGGTTAATGATGATTAACCATGGTTGACTATGTTTATTCATGATTGACTATTATTGATGGTGGTTGTTCATGGTTTCCTATTGTTGATTATGGTAATTGTTTGACTTTGGTTGACCATGGTTGACTTTGGTTTACCATTGTTGACTATGGTTAACCATGGTTGACTTTGATTGTACATGGTTGACTATGGTTCACTTTGGTTGACCATGGATGACTATGGTTGACCATTGTTAACTATGGTTATTCAAGGTTGAGCATGGTCAATGATGATTAATCATTTTCTACTATGTTTATTCATAATTAACTATTGTTGATGGTGGTTTTTCATGGTTGGCTATAGTGGATTATGGTAATTGTTTAAAGTCAACGATGGTTGACTATGACTTACCATGGTTGAATTTTGGTTGAATTTGGTTGAATATAGTTGACCATGGTTAATGTTTGGTTGTCTTTGCTTGGCTATGGATGACGATGGTTGACCATTGTTGAATATGGTTTATTCTGGTTGAGTGTGGTTGACCATGGTTGAATTTGCTTTACCATGGTTGAATTTGGTTGAATATGGGTGACCATGGTTGACTATGGTTGACTTTGGTTGACCATGGTTGATTATGGTTGACCATGGTTGGTTTTGGTTAACTATGGTTAACTATGGTTGAATTTGGTTTACTATGGTTGACTTTTGTTGACCATGGTTGACCAATGTTGACTATGGTTGTTCATAGTTGACCATAATCAATGATGATTGACCATGGTTTACTATGTTTATTCATGATTGACTATTGTTTATTATGGTTGTACATGGTTGACTATAGTTGATTACAGTAATTGTTTGAAGTCAACCATGGTCGACTATGGTTGACTTTGGTTGGATTTCGTTTAATATGGTTGACCATGGTTGACTTTTGGTTGGCTTTGGTTAACCATGTTTGAGTATGGTTGACCATGGTTGACTTTGGTTGACTTTTGGTTTACCATGGTTGACTATGATTGACTTTGCTTGACCATGGTTGACCTCGGTTGACTATAGTTAACCATGGTTGAGTATGGTTGACTTTGGTTGACCATGGTTCACTATGCCCACGGTTTAATTATTATGTTCCTAAATGGTTATATCTCATTTTGATGTTTAGGGTTCTGTATTAATGCGACATTTTTCATGTGTTTTGTTAAATTACAATAATTATCAATGCATATGTACAATGTCTACAATTAATACTTAGTGAAAGTATACAATGTCACATTGGAACATTCTCAAGGGTCATGTTAGAATGCATTGATCATTATATGTTATGTGAGATTGCAACGTACGTTGATGTTTATGAAATATAAATGTTAATATTAATATTAATATTAACATTAACAATAATTTGATAAAGTTATGTTAAGTTTGAGGTTGATGTTAACTCTTGTATAAGGTTTAATATGTAATGTTATGGTGTAATTAAGGTTTCATTAATGAATCCTCAATTATGCTTTATTGACATTGGAACCTTCCCATGTTGGATTGCAATGATCATTATATGATATGTCACAGTATGACATTGACGTTAATGTTAACTTTAGGATTCATTTAATGAGGTTATGTTATATATGAGGTTTATGTTAATTATTGTATAAGTTTATGTAATTAATATTGTTATGCCTAATTAATTTTATGGCTATTGATTATTAACCATTAATAGTGTTAATAAAATGGTTAATATTACATGAAAATTTTAATAATAAGTAATAATAATTTTTAACATTAATGATAATAATAATAATTTAAATGTAATTATGTTTTAATTATGATTGGAGAATGCAATTATAATTTAATTATGATTTAAATATGTGATACTGGAATCTTCCTAATTTTAAAATTTTAAAAATTATATTTACAATATTTTTTAAATGTATATAATTTAAAATTATTATTCAATACAATTTGAAATTATTATTTTTACAATGTTATTTGAAAATTTGCAATAGTTTAAAAATTATTTTAATTTAAGAGGAATTATATTATAATATTTGGTATATCGTTACATACTTCTATTACATGTGGTTCTCAAAACTTTAACATATGTATACCTTTACATAAATAAAAAAATATAAAGCATAAAAAACCGTAATATTAATATTTTGTACATATATTTATTATATATATATGAGATTATTAATATTTTGTACATATGCTTATTATTATTATATAGAATAATCAATATCAAAACTTTTACATTAATTAAAAGTTAAAAGTACACAAAACCATAAACGATTATTAATATTTTGTATATATGTTTATTATTATTATTATTATTAGTATTATTATTATTATATAGAGAGTAATCAAAACTTTATATTGATTGTAGAAACTTTTATATTAATCAAAAGTATACAAAACCATAACCATTAGAGGATTATTAATGTTTTGTTTTATATTTTATTTTATAGTGTTTTAAAAAATTTAATATATTTATTTAAAAAATTAGAGGTTAATTTATACATATTTATATTTAATTAGAAAATAATAAATAATTTTTTAATATGTTTAGAAAACAAGTATATAATTTTAAAAGAAATTAGAGGTTAAATTTTACATATTTATATTTTAAACTTAAAAATAAGAAATATTTTTTTCCAAAAGTTTAAATGAAAAATTAATATTCAATATTGTTTTCACATGAACAAATAAATCAATTTTAAAAATTAAATAGAAAATGATAGAATATGATTTAAAGATATATTTTTTGAAAAACAAGAAGTATGCAAATGTAAATAAAATCAAAATAATCAAACCACCAAAAATAGAAATTCAAACATTTTTGTTATAAGACTTAATATTTATATATGTGGACGATTTCATGTTAATATTTAAATAATATTAAATACCACTCAACAATCTATAACATATAATGTTCTCTCTCATTCACCACATATGTTAAATATTCGTTCAAGTTATTGAATAAAAGCATATATTTATAAGTTATTAGGTCAATGTTGTCCATCGAAAACTATCATTGTGCAAGAAAAGGAAAATGTAATCTTGTGGACATATTTGTGAACGGATCATTAAGAAACCTACAACAGAGAATAAATTTTATAAGGAGGGTATATAGATAAGAAAGCTCATAAAATCCCTATTCTTTATATAAACGAATAAGAAAAAGAACAAACTCTATTGGTGGAATCGATCATAAATACTCCATAAATAAAAATGAATAAGAGTTAGCATTATGAATCTATCAGAAATGCTTACATTAAATGGATATTATAGGTAATGGAACTTCATATAATATTAATGTTCATTTAAAAATGTTAAAATCTATCATTTAAGTGCATACAAGGAACATAAAACCCTAATTGCAATATAGATTAAATATTCTACCATCATGGTGGTTTTTTTGCTAGATATGAAGGCAAAAGGCCCGGTCATTCTTTCATCCAAATTAATACCGCTGTTGTGAGTTAAGTAGACTCGAGCGTAGTTGATGTCGGTTTGAATGTTGCATGATGTGGGATTGCTCAGTGTGTATGCAAACAACAATGTAGAAAATGAAAGCAATGTGAGCACAACAGTAAGAAAATGAAAGCAATGTGACCACCAAATCTATTCTTTCGTAATTGAAAGTAAGAAAATGCAGCCACCGAAATGAAAACAACTTGCAAAAACTGCAAAACAATTTGGAAATCTACGGAAGATAACGTCTGCTTACCAAGGATAGGGGAACAAATATAGGCGGGGAATTCAGGAGCACATTTATCACAGGAAACCTTTTCTGTAACATAAAATTTATGACCAACATGGGCATTATCAAACCACATAAGTGCAATCAGTGCGATTAAACCATAGAATGTTTAGAGCTCGTCCATTGTTCAGATACGCGCCATGCCCAAAGATAAAAAAAATTGGTTTATGAATCAAAGAATAATATTAGGCATTGGAATGTGGGGAGAGCAAACCCAATTGAGTATTATATCCATTTTGGCCCCAAATCGCCATAACACAACCTTTGAAAATCGAAACGGTGATATGGAGAAACCACCATGAATAAACACAACCTGAATAGACAATAAACAAACAATCCATAAACACAATAAATAAATAAACACTTTGAATAGCCAATAAACACAGTGAGGCCGAACAATTGGGCAGGGCATGGGAAGAACAATAGTTAACAATAAATAACAAGAGGACGAAAACAATGAATAACAATAGGAGGAATCAAGGAAAAAGCACACGGCGCAGAAAATAAGATTTAGCTGCGCACTGGATGAGTATCTTCTTTTTCTTCTCTTCGGACTTCGCAGACCATACAATAGAGAACTTCAATTTTGCTTAGCTGAACACTTACTTCTCTAAGAATTAACTTCGTAGTTTTAAATGCGCGATATCAACTTTTACTTCGCAATGCAATACTTCACTTCGCGGACTTCACAAACACTTCCCAGAATAGTTAACCAAACTTTATCATGAAATATATTTCTCTAATGCATAACAACTAAAATCATCTAACCCAAAGTTACTCCTTGTTAAATTTAGAACTTTCACTGTGGTGAACTTATTTGGTAATCTTGATTTCCTTTACTGCGGTAAATGTAAACAACTTTCACACAAGTAAAACTGGAGATGATGTGCAACTTGCAAAATACAACATAGTTTTAACTCCTCAATACATGGAAATGAGTTTTAACTGCGATCTTTTACATTCACAGAGCTTGGGCTCTTGATACAAACTTCATGGATCTTCCCTTCTATTCTTCTTCTCTTCACATCACTCTCTGAGTTTCAAACTATGAGTTTCTACTTATAGAATTTCTATCAACCGAATTAGGATGGCTTCTCTTGGAAGCTACAGGATTGCATTAAACACTGTAATAAATTCTATCCTAAGTTTTCTTGACTTGCGAACTATTAACACGGTGAAATAAATACAAACAAGAGGTCCGCCAAGTTTGCTTTGAACTAACTGACAGACTGACATCGCGGATTCTGCACGCTGACACAAAGCGGCTGCCAGAGTGACTAACAGAGTCGGCGCAGTTCTACTACACGATCAACTCATAAAATACAATATTTTCCAACACTCCCCCTTAATTATGAGCAGATGGGGATCATTAAACAAAAGTAAAATATTACAAAATATTTCAGAGCTGAAACATACTCTGTTCATGACAGAGTTCACTACGTAGAACCTGTGACTCCCAAACAACTTCGCAGATACTGAAATGGGTCATTTGCCAATGGTTTGGTAAAGATGTCTGCTACGTGATCTTCAGACCTGCAAAATTCTAAACAGATTTCTTTGTTGTTTATCAATTCTCTGATGAAGTGATACCTTGTGTCGATGTGCTTGGTTTTCTTGTGGTAGACATGATTCTTTGATAGTGTGATAGTTGAATTGTTGTCGCAGTAAATGACTGTGGGTTCTTACTGGTTCTGCGACAGATCACTTAACATTCTGCGCATTCAAACTGCTTGACATGCAGCACTTGTAGCTGCAACATACTCTGCTTCTGTTGAAGAAAGTGTTACTATGGGATGTTTCTTTGAAGCCCATGATATAACACTTGTTCCTACATGAAATGTATTCCCAAATGTGCTTTTTTTGTCATCTATGATGCATCCATTGTCACTATCAGTGTATCCAATGAGTTTGAAATTTTCTAAGGTTGAATACAAAATACCGAAGTCTTTTGTTCCACTTACATACCTCCGAATTCTTTTACCTGCTTGCCAATGCGATTCTTTTGGTGACTCCATGAATCTTGAGATTAAGCTGACTCCATACATGATGTGTGGCCTTGTCGCTGTAAGATACATAAGGATGCCAACAAGCCTTTTAAACAGTGTGGGATCTACATTGGATCCATCATCATCCCTGCTTAATTTCAAACCTGTTATCACTGGTATTGGAGTTGTCTTACAGTTTAACATTTTAAATCTGTTCAAGAAATCAATTGCATATTTTGACTGAGATATAAATATACCTCTTTCAGTCTGTTGGACTTCTATGTCCAGAAAATACTTCATAAGCCCCAAATTAGTCATTTCAAATTCACTTTCGATGACTGTTTTAAATTCTTCTATGCCAAAATCACCAGTAAATATTAAATCATCTACATACCGACAGACAATTAGTTTATTACCTTGCTGATTGATTTTTGTGTACAGCGTTGGCTCACATTCACTTCTGTTAAATCCATTCTGAATGAGATATGAGTCAATGCGACTGTACTAAGCTCTGGGAGCTTGCTTCAAACCATAGAGCACCTTTTTCAGCTTGTAAACTTTGTGACCTTGTCCTAGAACTTCATAGCCTTGTGGCTGCTCCACATAAACTTCTTCCTCCAAATAACCCTTTAGGAATGCAAACTTAACATCCATTTGATAAACAGGCCATGTTTTATGTGTTGCGATGGCCAAAACTATTCTGATAGTGTCCACTCGTGCTACAGGTGCAAAGGTTTCATTGAAGTCTATACCAGGTTGGTGAGAGAATCCTCTTGCTACCAATCTTGCCTTGTGCTTCTGCACATTTCCATCGGCATCTTGCTTGGTCTTATAAATCCATTTCACGCTTATCACATCCTTGTCCTTAGGAACATCAACAAGTTCCCATGTTTGATTCTTCTCTATGCATTCTATTTCTTCATCCATGGCTTTTGCTTAGAATTCATCTTCAACAGCTTCTTCATATGTTAGCGGATCATTAACTTGAGAGAATAATGCAAAACAAGAGAATGAATTAGGTGTACCAGTCTCATATATCTCATGCAGGCTTCTTGTCCTTGGCGGAGTTGTTGGTGTCGAACTGCGCGAACTGCTTGATGGAGTTTGTTGCTCACTTGGTGTGCTTGACGGAGTTGCTTGTGCTGCGACTTGTGTCGGAGTTCCTTGTGCTGGAACATGCTGCGCAGTCCTGGGAGAAAATGGTGTTGCAAAGTTCTGATTCACATGTGGAGTCTCAACCACATCTTCTGCGATGTCATCATGATCAACATGTGACACGATTTTCACATTATTTTCTACAGTTCCATCCCATGCTTCATTTTCAAAAAACTGAACATCGCGACTGATAACGACTTTCCTTGCAACAGGATCATACAACTTTGTATGCTTTTGTGTCTTTAGAATATCCAATAAATATGCATTGCTGTCCTTTATTGTCTAATTTTCTTCTTAGATCATCTGGAACATGTGTGTATGCTACACAACAACAAAAATTTTAAATGCGAAACACTATGTTTCATACCTGTCCATGCTTCTTGCGGAACTTTGTTCTTCATGCTCTTCGTCGGACATAAATTCATGATGTAAACAGCAGTTGCCACTGCTTCAGCCCAGTATTCATTTCACAGATGCATTGTTTCCAACATACTGTGCGCCATCTCCATAATGGTTATGTTCTTCCTCTCCGCGATACCATTCTACTACGGTGTATACCGCGCAGTGAATTGCTTCTGTATGACATGATTTTTGAAAAAATTTAAGAAATAATTCGAAACATACTCACCACCTCTATCTGTTCTTAATATCTTGATGTTGTAACCACTCTCCTTCTCCACGAGTGCCTTGAATTGCTGAAAACAATCAAATGCATTATATTTATGCTTTAGAAAATAAAACCATGTCTTTCTTGTGAAATAGTCAATAAATGTGAGAAGATAAGTGCATCCTCTCATGGATGGTGTTTGCATCGGTCCACAGATATCAGAGTGCACAATTTCAAGTGGTGCGCGGGCTCTGTATGACTTTCCAACTGGAAAAGTTTCTCTGTGTTGTTTGCCAAAAATACAGCCTTCAAAAATTCTTTCTGGCTTTTCGATCAATGGAAATCATTTCACCATGTCCTTCATATGCAGTAGCTTCATCCCACCAAAGTTCAGATGTCCAAATCTGAAATGCCATAGCCAGGATTCATCCTTTATTTATGTCTGAAATGCAGCTTGTATTGTGTTGTCTTTTTCTTCCGCTGCGCAATGAATGTCTGCTCCTTTGCTTTTTGTGCTAAGCGCAGTTCCATAATTTTCATTCTGACTTCCTTGAACAACTTGAGTTGTTTTTCCTTTGATGTTTGGTCTTATCCTCAAAGGAAACAAACGATTGTTTGTCATCTGCACTTCAGCTATCAATTGATTGCTTGGGTATCTGTCTTTGATCACACAACGCTTTCCTGTCATATGGATTTTGTAACCTTTTTCCATCAGTTGTCCAGTGCTCATCAAATTATGTTTCAAACCTTGAACATAATAAACATCAAAGATATATTTCTGCTCCCCCTATTTTGTTAGAATATCAACAGTACCCTTACCCAAAACAGTGACTTGAAAATCATTTCCAAGTGTTACATCAGTTTGAACTGATTTATCTAGACTAGAAAATAAACTTAAATTACCAGTCATATGATTGCTACAGCCTGAGTCTAAATACAATATGTCATTTGGACTTTCTTGGACAGCATTGCATTCCAATGGAGTTGTGCATGCTAAGAACAACGAGCTGTTCGAAGTGTTGTTGTTGCTTGACTGAGCTTCACCTTGCTTTCCTTGGTCATACTGCTTCTTCCTGCATTCATATGCGAAGTGTCCATACTTCTTACAGTAATGACATTGAATTTTTTATTTATCATACATTTTCCCACTTGGCTGATTAGGCATCTGATTCTGACCTCTTCCAACGATATGTGCAGGATTGCTGCTGCGACCTCCTCTGAAAGAACTTTATCCTCTGCCTCTAGAGCTTGATCTTCCTCTGCCTCTACTGTGACTTATGGATGACAGTGCTGCGTATGCACCTTCCAGCAATGTGTCTGAACCACTGATTCTATGTTCATGATTGAGTAATGAGGCTTGCAACTCATCAATAGTAAACGTGGATAGATCTTTGCTTTCCTCCAGAGTTACAGTCAAAGATTCAAATTTCTTTGGAAAAACTCTAAGAACTTTTTCAATAACTCTTTGATCACCTAGAGTTTCTCCATGAGATTTTATTTGATTTACTAGACCAATAACTCGAGTATAGAATGAGTCTAATGACTCTGTATTTTTCATTAATAGAGATTCAAAATCTCTTCTAAGAATCTGAAGTTTTGCAGTCTTTATTTTGTTCAAACCTTGATAAGTTGTTTCCAGCGTGTCCCATGCTTCCTTGGCTAACTGCGTTGCTGCTACTCTTGGGAGTATTGATTCATGTGTCGCTTGATGTATGTGGAACAATGCCTTTCCGTCTTTCTTCCTCTGTTCCTTCAGAACATCCTTCTCGGCTTGTGTGAGATTGTTTTATGCTGCTAGATTTGCTGGTTCTGCATAGCCGTGCTAGACTATTTCCCATACATCTTGACCTCTAAACAAAGCTTTCATCGTTAGAGACCAATATTCATAATTTTTACCAGAAAATATTGGAGTTTGCATATTACCAGAAGTAGAAGCCATTCTTGATCGCTCTTTCCTTATGTAAATAGAATTCTTCTTTCCATAAACCAGGCTCTGATACCAAATCAAGTAAAAAGCACACCGCGTAGAAAATAAGATTTAGTTATGCAGTGGATGAGTATCTTCTTTTTCTTCTCTTTGAACTTAGCGGACCATATAATAGAGAACTTCAATTTTGCTTCGCGGAACACTTACTTCTCTAAGAATTAACTTCGCAGTTTTAACTACGCGATATCAACTTTTACTTCGCAGAGATTAACTACGCGGTTTCACCTTCTTACTTCACGGCAAGTAACTACGCGGTGAACTTCACAATGATGCGAAGTTAACTTCGCCGCAATACTTCACTTCGCGGACTTCACAAACACTTTGCAGAATACTTAACCAAACTTTATCATGAAATATATTTCTCTAATGCACAACAACTAAAATCATCTAACGCGAAGTTACTCCTTGTTAAATTTAGAACTTTCACTGCCGTGAACTTATTTGGTAATCTTGATTTCTTTTACTACAGGTAAATATAAACAACATTCACACAAGTAAAACTGGAGATGATGTGCGACTTGCAAAATACAACATTCTTGAGAATAAAATAGTAAACTGCGCAATTCCTCAATACATGGAAATGAGTTTTAACTGTGATCTTTTACATTCACAGAGCTTGGGCTCTTGATACAAACTTCACGGATCTTCCCTTCTATTCTTCTTCTCTTCACATCACTCTCTGAGTTTCAAACATTGAGTTTCTACTTATAGAATTTCTATCAACTGACTTAGGATGGCTTCTCTTGGAAGCTACAGGATTGCATTAAACACTGTAATAAATTCTATCCTAAGTTTTCTTGACTTGCGAACTATTAACGCGGTAAAATAAATACAAACAAGACGTTTGTCGGATTTGCTGTGAACTAACTGACAAACTCACATCGCAGATTCTGCATGCTTACACAAAGCAGCTGTTAGAGTGACTGACAGAGTCGGCGCAGTTCTGCTACTCGATCAACTCATAAATTATGATATTTTCCAACAAGGAACACTGCTATTTAAAAAGCACATCGCTCATAGACCTATCCATCCAGCAGACCATGCACCGTTCCAATCACCGTCACCTAGCCTTAATCTGTGATAAATCCACCATGTCCTCTAGTGTGTTTGGTTGCACGTTCCCCTGAACAGGTTTCTGGTTTAACCTCTGGTGAGTTTGTGATAGCTCGATAGTGTTTTGTGAGTCCATTGTATGCAATTTGAAAATGAACAACACTGATTTAAAGAAGACCTAATCAGTGTAATTGCTCCACCTATTCATTGAAAATGAAACGATTGGGAACAGATAAAGAGGAGCGTTTAAGAATCATGGAGAGTGGAACGACTGGGAATGTAGATGCAACAAATTATGGAAGCGTGGAAGTCATATTGAATCAATTGTATTTCCAAGTGTACATGCACTTCCTCGTAGTGGAGGATCCATAGCAGACACCTTACAAAATGGGGGAATTGAAATGCGCAATGTAACAGTGGAGCGTTAGAAGAGGAGAGTGGAGCGCCCGGAAAAGAGAATGAAGTTTAATTTTTTGAATTCTTGATAATAAACATTACATGTAATTAAAAAAAAGATGCATATGAGTTAATTTGTTAAATTTAAATCTTTGATTTCTGTGTACGACAAAGAATATTCCATGATCAATAAAATATAACATCCCAATTTTTTAAAGATAAAAATTCATTAACCTCACCTCCACCCTAAAGTTGAAATAATAAGCCTATCCTCATAATAACAAGTGAAAAAGTTGTATTTGCGAGAAATTCCCTGCCATAGAGATAGCTGAGAGTAAGCAAAGAGTCAACAATATAATTTTTAAATTGGAAAAAAGCGTTTATACCTTAATATTTAGACCTCTGAAATGGGACCGGAGCTTCAGTGCTCAAACCAGTGAATTATTGTGTTAAGTGTTATGGCGTGATGAGATATCGTTTGTTGTGAAAAGCCATCTGAATGGAGTTGTGAAATTTCCCCGCCTGCTATATCCCTTAGAGCTCTGAAAACTCACGCCAAAACGTGTCATGGAGCACCATCATCCTAGTGTATCACATGCTTCCTTCATGAATACAGTGCAGTTTGGTGGGCGGCCTTCGATCTATACTCACTGCTCCACCTTCGATTTATTTTGACAATCTTTTGTTTGATGTGGCCCAAATATGCCATCATTGCACTAATGAGAGCGCCAGTGTGGCAAAGACATGGCTGCCACTTATATATGCATGGCTTTCCATTACATCTTTCCCACTAGGCATGTGATCTTCATGGAAAATGCACTTGATCACAGATCCTCTGTGAATCATTTATAAAGTATTATGGAATCACCTGATCTCTGTGATATGTGATCTACTATTGTATAAACTATTTTAGCATTCGTCCATTTCCCTCATGATTAATTCAAAAGTGGATTGGAAGAAAACCTACATTGGATTGTATGTTGGATTGAAGTCGCAATTTTGAAAATAATTCACTTAGATTAATGGCACAATTACAATCCATATGCTTTAAAAAAATGCCAAATATCCTGCCCATGCCATCAATCTGAGCATCCAGAATCAACTAACAGATAATAATGCAATTCTTGCATATATAATCTCCGCCCAAATAAATTCATAAATGAGAAAATTATAGAAGAAATGACACTTACAATGCAGGGCTTTGCATTCTAGCTAAGGTATCATGCTGTTGTAAAGAATGCTATCCCAAAAACACAGTAGCAAATACAAAAGACTTTAAAAGCTAAATGTAGATCAGTGCCAATGTTTGAATTAAAAACTCAACAAAATAAATTCAATTTTTTTTAAGAGAGATCAATTGGCTGTAAATCAAAATTTCAAAACACTTTCATTTAGAAATAAATGGGCCACATTGTATATATTCATAAAATCCGTGCACACCACTCAAAAAATTGAATACTTGATACTCACCGGGTAGCTTTGAGTCTACTATTGTATAAACTAATGTAGCATGCGCCCATTTCCATCTTGATTAGTTCAAAATTGTATTGGAAGAAATATTACCTCGGATTGAAGCCGCAACTTTGAATATAATTCTACTCGGATTAATGGAACGGTTACAATCCATATGCATAAAAACAATGCCAAATATTCTGACTATGTCATCAATCTGAGCATCCAGAATCAACTAACAGATAATAATGCAATTATTGCATATGTAATCTCCGCGCATATAAATTATTGCATACAAGCCTTTGCATTCTGGCTAAGGTATCCTGCTGTTGTAAAGAACGTTGTCCCAAGGAGACTTGTCATGTACCCAAAATTTGAAATTTATATTTTGGGGAAATTTTCAAATTTGATATGGTTCCTAAAAATGCAAAGTACCATTTCTCCTTATATTTCATTTTCATTCTTATAGATATATGTAATATCCCGACTTTTTGACTAACTGTGTTATGGTGTTATATCGGGTCACGGCCCCAGTATATGTGATTTATTATGTTTGACATAGCATTAGTTTGTTTTGATTCATTCCTTCATGAGTTGATGTATTGGGCATAGACCCTGATTTGTTTCATTGTTGAATATATGTGGGGCAGGAAATCCCGGATGAATAAACTATGTTGTATAATGAGAATTGGTTACAAATGATGATATACTGAGATTAATTCCTTTTGTTACATTATATTGTGCAGAGCATGATTTACATGGTTGATTACTTAGTGTGTTGAGCGTGGACTCAGAAACACACAAATGACCTATATATTGGGTCTAAGCCCCGATGTATTTAGAGGATTCTAGTTTGTACTGGGCCTAAGACCCGATGTAAGTCGAGTGTTGGGCATGAGCCCTGGAACACTCCAAGCTTGAAAGAAATGATTACCGGATCCGAGGACAATTAAACATCCTAGATGTGCCTCACAACCACATTCTAGCTCTATTGTTGAGCAGAGGCTTTGGATTTGCACTAGCGTAACGCCCATGTGAGAGTGTTGAGTTGAAAGGCTCTGAAGAGCACTCGGGGTTACTACATCTCAAGTGTTGAGTCGAAGAGGACTCTGAATAGCACTTGCGAGACTTATCACAACTATTTTTGACTTGATGAAATAAATCTTATCATCATCATCTTTTTCTTTTGGTATTATTGTGCCAAGAAGAACTCTCTGCCCAGAAGTGAACTCTGTTCATAATTTTCCAGATCTGAACCAGTTATCACCTAAGGCCTCTACTTCTTGGTTTGCATGTAAGAACTAGCTCGGGGGTATTCCTACTAAACCAGGAACGGTTGTAGAATCATGGTTGGGAGGAACGTGGTAGTCCCAAAGTCATCTGTTCCAAGATCAATTCAAGTCAGCTAAGAGTTCAGTAGTTTTTTAGTAACGAGTTGGCTGAGTGTGCAAGGTATTATCAGCAAGGACACGCTACATGAAATAGCAGGTATGAAAGTTTCTAGAGAAATCTTTTCATTAATTATATTTTGTTTATAAATGCATTGTAAGAAAATAGTATAGATCGTTATATCAGTTGTAAATTCAAGATTCACCCCGAATCTATAGGCAATCATATGTTAAAAACTTTCAAGGATGGGTTCATCAAGCATTGCATAAATTCATTAAAATCTAGTTACACTTATCCTTCCTCATCTTTAGATAGATTATTTTTCCTGTTAAAGAAATAACATGTTTATCTTCTACTGAAATCGATTTGACTTTCTATTAGCAGAAAACATTAGTCCCTTTATTTAAACCATTTAAGAACTCATTATACAGATATTTTTTCCCTTTAAGCCAAACACAGTTTCTATAGGAGTCTAGAAAAAGAAACATTTCTGTAAGACATGAACAAACACACACACACTTGTATTTGCATTTAGCGATTCAATATATATTCACATATATACCTACAGGGTCAAACGTCACCTAGAAAGGGAAAATCGTAGAGCAGGAAACAATATTATCGAACCCTAGTTTACTTTATTGATCAACGATTTAACACCAGCAAGACCACCGACAGGATTTCAATTCTAAATCAAAGACTACAGCAAACAAGCCAACCCAGAAATTCTTTAACCACAGGCAGCAAGAAAAATAGAAACCCCATCCCTCGCCATTTTTTTTAACCATGTCTCGATTTAGGGGCACGGAGCATTTATCTTCTCTTCTCTCACATAGCATTTCATTAGAACCCTTTACAAGTGCATCACATCATTCAAACTCTGATAGCAAACAAAGACGAAATCAACATACACATCATAGCTACATCCCAAACTGACGACGCCAAAGGATTTGACCATTTGAAATCATTATATTTCAGGTAGGAGATTTATGCATCAGAGCTACAACACAAAAGTAAAACCCCAACGCACAATGATATTCAAAACATAATTTCACAGAAGAGCTCATTCCAAATTATAGACATTTCGTTTTGTATCAAAAATATAAGTTATAGGGTACAGGGAATAAAAATGCCGAACCACCAAAAACAAGACACAGTCTCATAAATAGCTTATTACATCACAGGGCTGGCCATAACTCCTTTCAACCCTTATATTACATTTGAAAACCCCACCCTTCTTCCAAGTCCAGCCATTTGGAAACTATCGGGCTTCCCAAGTGGAGTCAGTAAGCCAAGGGCTTACAGGAGCCCCTTCTAAACTCTAAAACACCAGGCCAAACGCATACATACAACACCAGAGCTGCAGGAGGTAGGATACAAATGGGAAAGCCAGACTCACCAATTATCCTAGCCATACACACATCGCCTTGAATCTTAGCAGTTCCCATACCAATGCTTTTTCCATCTGTCATATATGATATATAAGATTAGTTAGCTCCACCATTCTGACAACAAAAAGAAAGATGAGAATATCAGATGTGAATAGAGGTTTTCCATTTCCGTTGTACAACAGGATTGTATTACGCCATAGACAAGCTCCACGCTTAGCAAACAGGCTCACCATGAGCTGAACTCGGGTCAGCATCCAACATAATAACCCTATCACGAAGTGCAGAGCCAAAACAAGGAACAAGTCGAATGCAGGAGTGCCTGGCAAAAGCCCCAAATCATTTTTCCCAAACCCTCGTGACGAGCTGTCTTCCATACTCATTTAAAGTGCATTAATGATACACCAACTCACCCTAGTGGAGGTGAAATTTATGGGTAATAAGTCTATAGTGATTTCATGTAGTCAATTGTATTAATATTTGCAAAGAAATCGATTTTGTGCTAAGTCCATAGGCACAATTTGTGAAACAACCCACCTTCGCTTATATCATAATAAGCTGCTAGTCGTGAACCCTACCATGGGTAACCTCTCATGTGATGATTGTTCCCATGATAGTTGGATAATCATCTTTCTCAAATACCTTAGAAATAAACAAACTTGCATATGGATTTCACCTGTAGCACATGAAGACAAAATAGGATGTTAGCAAGATGCTAAGTGAGTCTGGCAACCATCCCTTACCCATACCTTCCGGTAACTCTGCCGAGGTATGTAATTACCTGTCCAGGAGTGTTATAAAATCCCCATGTGAAAACATACGTCATCAACAGAGCTCATCACATGAAGGTGTCATTAGACATTTATAATTAAAACCACAGGTTTTCTCAAATAGTAAATAGTGTTATATTCTACCTTTTGGACCAGCATTTACAACCGCAATAAAAACATGATCTCATTTATTTTCCACATCGCTTCCGCAAATATTAAACTTACACACAGAGTTGATCATGTAAAATAGAAGTATTAAGATTACATTTGTTTCATGCTAGAATGGATGTTTTAACAATTCTAGACTTAATGTACGAGTCTTTTACTGTAAACTAACAAATATTGCAGGCAGGAAAAGTTTTTAAATTTTTGCTATTTTTGGGACATTACAATATACATTTCACAATATTCCCTACATCCTTCATAATTTAACATCCTAAATATATATATAGGTACTTATACACTTGCATTAAATCTTTACATAATTGAAGAACCTAAATACAAATGTATTTGATTTTCAACATAAGCCATCATGAATATTTTGTAATAATTCATTAAACAAAGGACCTAAAGAGAAATAAAAACTTCCCTTGAGTGATTTCCTACACTGAACAGTTTATAAGACCAAACACTTCATGCAACTTTTATCTTAACTCATGATGGAATATCATTCATCATTACTCATATAAACATGGTCTCTTTATGTAACATCTTTCATATCGACAACATTATCTAAATTCACTTAGGATAATTATATACATTACCTTTTACTTTATATTCTTTCCAACAATACAAACTAATCAATATATATATATATATATATATATATATGAAAATACTCATTTTAACATGAAAGCTCATATTCCAAATCACGATTTCATTCACCATGGTAAGCCACACATAGGAGACCAGAAGAAGATGAGATACATCGACACAATATCAAGGAATCAAATATACATGCATCTACTTCTAAAATAACCAACATAAACACATAAGGGACACATGAGGAAAACACATCAGCAAGAGACTTTTTAAAGTGGTTCACCCTATCTAGGGCTAAGTCTACAAAACGTTGGATCATATATTATTTCTTTCAACATAAATTTACATCGTGCGACTCCATGGCCGCACTTTAAATCTATGTTATCAACATAGTTTATTAGAGACTTTTACGCTTACATCAATTGTATCAGTAATAAAACAGAGGTCTATACCCCACCCTGGATATTTCTAATTTAGATAATGTATAGTCCTACTAAAATAAAACCCTAAATACTAGAGTATTATAACCAAAAGTCCTCACATAAAAATATATAACATAACCCTTGAAGTGATGCTCGGCTTTACCATCTATAAACTATTTAACTAGAGTTTGGCTCGGGTTTTAACTGTGTGATCTATCCCTTTTCAATTATAGTTTAGAATAAGTTACAAGGATCCTCAATAGAGATCCCCGAAGGTAGTATACAAAGTATAAGGATGGAAGCATTACCGGAATCTACACTGTCACGGCAGTAATGAAAACAAAAACTGACATCCTACATTTTTATGATAGTGACAACAGAGTTACGCTTTGTGGCAGAAAGGAATTATAGCAGAAATAAATATAAAACTGAATATATCAAAAATAAAATACGCGTTGGGCCTAGATTCAAGAAGCCAATTCTAGACTCTGCTAACCGAAATTATAAACATGGTTTGGACTACAGTCAAATTAAAATAAGAGGTAAGAATGTGGGTCAATTCTTCCATAAGGGTATCGCCCAACCTTTTTAAACAACTGTCAGGAAACACAACATAGACACATTACCAGAAGCAGGTCACCAAAGTCAGAAGCAATAGAAGAGTTGCTTAGTGATACAAGAATACAAGGATCTAAAATAGGATCAACACTCCTAATCTAAAACAGAGAAACATCATTTATTGAGAGAGGATATACGTTGGCAGGCGGAAGTCTAAAATATGGATCGCTGACCAATGCTATATATAACAGGATCTGGAGATCAAATTGGTAAAATCAATACCAAGATCAGCTCTAGGAGTTTTTTGGGGGGGTAAAACGCGTTGGTACAAAAATAACCCGGTAGCCTTTACCAACTAGTGATATAAAACATATTAAAAATGAAATGAAATACCCAGGCAACACGTATCAACCAGAAACGCATATTCGAAAGTAACTGAGGTAACGGTTTGCTGATACTTATCGTTAATACGTTTGACTGCAACAATGAACTCCTTTATTGATATCGCACCTTCCATCAACGCCGAGATCTTTATACATGGATGACCCTATTTAGGCAGAGGTGCCACCACATCCCTTTTTCTTCCCTCCATGGAAGAACACACGGTAATGAACTCCGGCTTCCAAAGAGAAGGAAGCAGTAGCGAACAAAAATCGTTTTTCAGGAACGATTCACCATTTTTGTTTTATCCCCCCCACAGAGATCTAACTCCTCCCTAGGTAAGAGTATTCCCACCTTAATATAACACACCAGCTCGACGCACTGAGGTTTTCCCTCGACTTGGTACCGAGAGGAAACATCATGGTCCTCTTTTTCCTCACGCCTGGATATCCCAAACAACTCTCCATCACGCAAAAGAGGATCTCAAGAAATAGGCCATTCCTCTAACTAAAGTCACCCACCAACACAGAATTCTTTCTTTGTTGGTCGTAGATAGTCGAGGTGGTAGTAACTCCCTCACGTTGCAACGAAAAATTATATAAAAAGAAGAAGCCATCCGGCCTGGGTCGATCTCCCCTCAGGAATCGCCCTCTCTCCCTTTTTAACAAACATACAACCGTAACCTCGGGAACCACTACCGCGGTTTGCTAGATCCCCCACTACTTTCAGTTTGGAATTTCCCGCTTAACTTTCTGCAACCTACCATAACACTTTTCGTTTCTCCTTTTCTGCGTTTACCATCCTCCCACTCATCCCAACTACTTCCAGCTCGACGTGGAAGATGGCCGCCCTCAAAATAAATGGAACAAATTCGATAAGGATATGGCGTGATTAATGTAGTGTAGTGAACTCCATAATTCAAGTAAGGTTGTCCACCTTCTATCGGAGCACTACCTTCGTTAATGAAAGTAATTTATGATAAGGGAAGAGTGATGCTTGACCTTTTAACCCTTAAGAAAGGGATTTTAATCCCCCTTTTCTACTACACTCAAAAGCTTTCGTTAGAGAGGCCATGTTTCCCCCTTTTGAAATACATGTTATATTTATTTATAAACATGCATGAATTTACTAATTTAAAGTTTAGTAATATCATTTCATTTATATAGTCGACTATACTAACATTACATAATATCGCTGATAATTAATTATACTAAATAACTAATTAATGAACAAAACTTATCAATACCCATCAATTAACAAGCTCCATTTATTATTTTTTTTTAAGAAGTTTAGAATATATATATATATATATATATATATATATATATATATATAAATTAAAAATAGATCCTTTATTATGTACCTCTTCAAAGCATATACACCAATAGCTTTCATATATGAAAACAAATATATAAAGTAGCAGCCCCTTTCCAAAGGTATCCTCCCCTTTTTTATCTTATTTTTAATAAGGATAATAAAAGTAATAGTATATAGTATTCTATAATTATTTTTATTTCAACTTGTGTAATTAAAAAAAATAATCTCCTATTATGAAGATGAAGAAAGATATATTCATATATTTTACAAGGTATTTACAAAATTATTAGTAATTATACCTTATATATAAATTTCTTCTATCTTCTTAGGTACTTAATTATAATTATCATAATAGTTAAGATTCTTCTTTGTATATTTGGGATATGTAAATGACCATACCATGCCATTATACATATAGAATTTAGTTTATGTATATATATACTCTTTCATAATAATATGCTTAGCTTCTAATATAGAATAATATTCATATGAGTCATACATATATATATATATATAGATGGTATCCAAATATTTATCACAATTATTTATTTATTTATCTTTCATAACTCTATACGGTACACACATTTAAATATATATATCATATCCATTAATAATGATCTCAACTATTTATATATATATATGATATCCACCACTACATATATATATATATATGATATCCACCACTACACACACACACACACACACACACATATATATGTGGGGATATAAGTTTGTTCTAGTATATATATAATCCATCTTTATGGCTTAATCATAATAGGATTAGAATACTTAGGCAATAGTAGATCTTAGCTAGATATTTAAGGTGAATAATAATCCTACTAGAACAAACTTATATCCCCACCCTTCATAATTCAATATGATGAGTCATGATATGGTCAACCAACACATGGCTCCCTAGTCATTATATTTTCTTAAGGTGGGTTTTGTTACTTATCATTTAGTAGCATTACCATTCTTTAATCTTCTAGGCTTAAACTAAGACTTATAAACATAACACTAGCTCGAGGTCCACTAGTGGGGCCTTGGCCTTGAGCTCCTCACCAAGGCCGCTTACGCAATTTATAATTACATTTACAAAAATAATAACAACAGGAGTGAAATTAGAGAGATGTTACACCACAGTAGCAAATAAAATTGAGCACTCAACTAGCCAACTATATGTAGATCCAACTAGATGTAGATCAATGCCCATGTTTGAATTAAAAACTCAACAAAATCAATTCAATTTTTTTAAGAGAGACCAATTGGGTGTAAATCAAAATTTCAAAATACCTTCATTTAGAAACAGATTGCCCATATTGTATATATTCATAAAATCCATGCACTTCACTCAAAAAATTGAATACTTGATACTCACTTGGAATATAATTTCTTTGTCAAAACATTTTTTATTCAATGGGAATATATGAATATTATCCCAAAAATCTATGTGCAAAACAGATTTGATATTTAAATTTCAGTTTGCATCAAGTAACCTTAATAGACAGAGCTTGGACAATCTAGAATCAAATACAATCTTTCTCTCACACCATTTACATGGTGTAAAGCTATTGCTTGTGTCTTAACCCTACATTTTAGGGAAAGAACTTAAGTGCCTTGTGTGCCATCGTCCCCGTGAACTTATTGTTTAGAGGTGCATTTCCCCTATATAAGTAGTCGCCACCACACTCGTGTTATTGTTGTAACCTAAAGCTGGGATGTTTTCTGTCATTAACTTTGTTATCTTTATGTTCTTTTACAAATGTCTAGCATTTTTAAAAATTTTGGATTTAAATTTTTTTTTTTTTTTTTTTAGATTTAAAAATTAATTTTTTTTTATAATGTGTGACAATTAAAATAACTTTATCAAGGAATTATGTTTTATGAAAGAGGTCTTACACCAATAAAAAATTTCAAATATTGTATTTTAAAAATTTGTGAATTTATTTTAAGTTTTAAAAATATTATGTTTAATAATGAAATTTAGTAAAAACTTTCAAATATTGAATTATGACTTATGGGAGAGGCCTTACACCAATAAAAAATTTCAAATATTGTATTTTAAAAATTTGTAAATTTATTTTAAGTTTTAAAAATATTATGTTTAATAATGAAATTTAACAAAAACTTTTAAATATTATATTTTAAAAATTTGTGAATTTATTTAAAGTTTTTAAAATATTATATTAATAATAAAATTTTGCAAAACTTTTAGAAAAAAGTTATGTAAAAACTTTATAAAAAAATATTATAAAAAAGAAAGTAATAAAAATCAATAAAATTTGACTAACCATTGATTATATATTCGTGCAAGAAATAATTATAAAAAATAAAAATGATGTCACATTAGAATTTGTAAATTAATTTCAGGTTACATTAATTTAATAAGTTTACGATTGCAAAAGCGAGATTTAGTAAAAAGTCATAGGACATTGACGGATGCAAGAGCGACGAGGAGTAAAAAGTCATATTAAGACATTAACGTGGATACTTTATTGGACATCCTGAGTTGTTACTTGGGATCTTACATGTTACTTGGATGTTATTATTAGTGGTTACTTGGGATGTTATTGTGGGCATTTTCTACAACATATCAAAAATCAAAATTGAAACATTATATAGTATAGTACGTGGCATTGTGGGCATTTTTCATGCAAAAAAAATCGAAATTAGAGCATTATGGTATAGAGGTTGCTATTATGTATATTTCATCGTAGTAATGTAGATTACTCGAACTACTAAGTTAAATAAAATGCAT
The DNA here is from genome assembly GCA_027924585.1 of Larix kaempferi. Lineage (NCBI taxonomy): Eukaryota > Viridiplantae > Streptophyta > Pinopsida > Pinales > Pinaceae > Larix > Larix kaempferi. The sequence goes on along the minus strand of BSBM01000047.1, from coordinate 18,719,404 downwards.
ATCCATGAATTTTCACATGTTAAAAATTTGTACTTACAAATTGAAAACGACATTTACAAACTATTAGAGATCATTTGCATATAATTTGATATCTTTTGAACATACATGGAAAATATACTAATAGTTTTTGTCTTTTTTAAAGACCATTTAACTCTATTTTTTTTTTAAATGGCATTTAAATATTGGTATATGTACTAATTATTGCTATTCATACATTTTTTTGAGACAGAAAAGCTCTATATTGTTACAGTATATAAAAACTGTCAAAATATTACAATCTCTTCATATACCGAAGATTCTCAAAACAAAGCCAAATCCAACCATATACAAGATGGATATAGCCATCCATAACCCAACCCCCACTGGTAATCCATAAATCCAAGGTCTACGATCCAAACCCAAGCACAAGGATACCATACTAGATGGTAAACAAAAAGCTAAAATAAATAAAAATAAACTAAAGCCGCATACCTCCAGTTAAGTGGAGATACAAAAAGGGATCAGCTATTAAATCCCTGAAGCAGCTAACCCGGGAACAAAAGAAGAGAGCCAACAAAAAAAGAGAGCCAGAATCCCACAAATATAGATCTTCATGAAGTTCAAAAGTAATACAACCCTCGCTAGCTATTCGTCCTACATATAACCGTCACAAGCAAACATTTTAGTTTAGAGACTAATACTTATTTCGTCCTAATTTGCAAGATTATCGGTCCTCTGGAATATTTCTATGAAAGCTACAGAAAATAGGTCACCCGATATGGTTAGTCAAAGTTCACAATTGATCTGTAGGTAGCACCGGGTTGCCAATTCCGGGGAATGACATTAACTGTTGTGAGAGTTTTTCGAGTTGAGAGAGTAGTCAACCGAATAGAGAACGGAGCCAGTGAAGGTTGGCTGCCACTCAAATACCAATCTGCACCCGAATTTTTCTGCATTGCTTGCCATAAATTAGAGTTTGCCTGCACACAACAAGAACAACAACAGAAACTATAATCCACTGCATGCTTTTGATACATTAAGACATTTCACAATTTAAGAACACGGGATCTACGTACTTGCTTCAGGGACACTGCTCCAAGATCGCCATCTCCATCCTCGTATTCAACAAGGAATGCAAACCAATAAGGATTGGAGCCTTCGTTGATTTGGAAGTGAATCTTCTGCCCTGGATATTCGCAAGGTGTCCTGTGTAACATAACAAATAACAAGCAGTTGAGTAGTTGATGTTGTTCCAAAAATCACCCAAAATACATTAACATGATTGGATTTTTTTTTTATGTCTTCTCCCACTACCTCCACTACCCAGAATTTTGATTGGATTTTTTTTGTCTTCTCCCATTCCCCACTAACCAGAGTTTTGAACCGACCCCACTACCCCGACTTTTGAACCGCCAAACAAAAAGATCCCTCAATATCAACCATGCCACACTGGACTCCCCCCACTACCCCGAGTTTTGGACCGACCCCACCACCCCGAATTTTAAACCGCCAAACAAAAAGATCCCTCAATACCAACCGTGCTACTGAGAGTTAACTAAGAGAAGTTGATATTATCTCGAATCAAAATGATATCCTTCACATTAATTAATTTTTCCATTCATTTTGATTCAAATCAATCAAATTATAAGATTAGAAGATTACAATAAAAATACCGTTTAAAAAATAAAAATAAAAATACCGTGTGAACAAATTTTTCCATTCATTTTGATTCAAATCTATCAAATTATAAGATTAAAAAATAAAAATAAAAATACCGTGTGAACAAAAGTGAGACAACTCCAGCATTACGCATCTGCGAAGCTCTATTACGATCAGAAGCCAGATGGCCAAAGGCAGTACCGCTGAGATCAAAGTGTGTGTTGCCATTAGACAACATTGGTGGGCCACCAAGGCATTCGTCAGTAATCACCACAGTCACTGGCTTTGCTGAACACAAAAGATTATCTATGCATTTTATCTGCGTACATAGACATACAAAATTTAGGATCTAATTATTATTATTTTCATCAATGTCAAGATGGAGATCTATTATCCAATTTAGTATATATACTTGATAGCAAGCTCCGCAGCCACCTCCTTCTTTGAACAGATCTGCACTACCTGCTGATACTTTTGATTGGAAAGGTTTCTGTTTTACGTCGCTGCCATATCCGCATGCACCGCCTGTAATTACAAAGCCAAACATAAATACTACATACAAAAATTTCCATCATAATGTATATTACTATGTCAAAGAAATACTATGTAATATAAATAATGTATATTACATGTCAAAGAAATACTATGTTTGCCCTTACCATCGTTTCCATCTCCATTTGGATCGCCAAACCATGTACCAGTGGCTGGATTCCAATGTGTTTCCTGTATTGCTAATTTGTGTTTTCCAAGGACATCTGGAGCAGCAGCAGTAGCTTTAGAGCATAGCATTACACATGAAGTTCCAAGCACTACGAAATAAGCTAAAGAAATTTGTCTCAACTTCCTCATTTTTTTTTAATGGGAGTAGATGGCATAGGCTTAAGCTAAGACTAGTTGAAAGAAATCACTTCGCCAGAAATTGAAGAATAGCCCCATTTTATAGCAGAATCGAACTGTAAAGCACCTTTGGTGCATGGAGATAAGTGTAACGCACTGGTTGCTGCATGGTTTTCAAACTGCGTGATGTGCAGAAGTGGACCAGAATATTTTGGCCAGCTGCCATACGACGACGACCTAATAGTACTAAGAATCGAACGCATCGCTAAGCCATAGATCCGCTATTGCAGGAATATGAAGACACAAGGACACCGCTGCTGCGGTAGAGCGGTCCAACAAGTGGATTGGACGACAGGTGGACGTGAAAAAAACAACGGCTGCGCATCCAATTGATTTTAATTCCAGTGAGTTCATCGGCATTTCATGTGTATGCTGTACGCGTAACGCCACAATAGGGTTGATGTCAGTTCATCTGCATGCTGCACTCTGCCATACGACGACAACCTAATAGTACTAAGAATCAAAGGCATCGCCAAGCCAGAGAAATGCTATTGCAGAAATATGAAGACACAAGGACACCGCTGCTGCGGGAGAGCGGTCCAACAAGTGGATTGGACGACAGGTTGACGTGAAGAAAGCAACTGCATTTCATCTGTATCCACAACAGGGTTGATGTCAATTCATCTGCATGCTGCACCCCACCCACCACCCCAGGTTGTTCGTCAGGATCCTTGCGTGCTCTGCAAGCTAAATGGATTTAGGTTGTTCGTCAAGAATATCCTTGATTGAGTGGAACTATACCTCAAATTCTAAAATATAAACTCTTAACGATATAATTACACTATATCATGCCATAACATATATTTAATGATAAAATACTTAAAAAAAGGTGTTACTTATATATAAATGTAATTAGTAAACAAACAAACAAAAAACTTCATATCATGCCATAACATATATTTAATGATAAAATACTTAAAAAAAAAGGTGTTACTCATATATAAATGTAATTAGTAAACAAACAAAAAAACTTCATATCATGCCATAACATATATTTAATGATAAAATACTTAAAAAAAACGGTGTTACTCATATATAAATGTAATTAGTAAACAGAGACAAAAAAAAAAAAAGTTTGTCATTTCCAACTTGGCGAAGAAATAGAATGTAGCATAGAGAAACAATTAAAATGTTGAGGAGCCTGTAGTTAAATAAGATATCCACCACCAGTTGTAATCTTCACTACACAATTGGAAGTAGCACAGAACAATAGTGATTTCTGCACATGTAACAATGAGGATCAGAAAGACAATGAAAAGGAACCCAAAGATATAGTAGAACTAATGCAGCCATATTGAAGTTAAGATGAAGAACATTTTAATGAATACATCTCCAAATGGAAAAATGCCTCCAATTAGTATGGAGAAAATGGGGCGCATATACCAAGCTTGTTTTGGAATTTTCGTGGGGATTTTATTGGTTTTCACTCGATCCTCAATTATAGGTTTCTTGTAGCCAAAGTAACTTCCCACAAAGCCAATGGCACAAAAATTCTATGCATAAAAGGACCAAGCCAAACATAGTTCCTAAAGGAACTAAACCAAATGATTTATCACCCCATAACAGTGCATTGAGAATAAAAAAAATGCAAAGAGCAATGCCTAGAAAAAAGAATGTTGTCTTGAGTTTGTTCTTTCTCCATTATGTGCCCTTGAACATATTATATAGACAAGGTGAGGAATACCCATAAAAACCCATAAAAGAAACATAGCATTCACCAAACCTCCATGGTTCTAGGGAGCAAAGACACCAAGGATGGAAAATATCATTGTCACTAGTGTCATTGCAAATAATTGTCCTAAGTTCCTACATACATAGAGTAATATTGCATTCGTTGAAGCCATGAACACCTCTATAGACTAAATTCCATCATGTTTCCTCCTGATCTTCATCTTGTGTTTCTAATTGGTTGTATTTTGAGATATCTCGATACAATGTTCGCATCATGATCATTGCAACCATTCCAGAAAGAAACAAAACAATCATCAATGAGTTGATGATAGAGAACCAATGGCTCTGATCATCTGTCATAAGAAGGTAAGTATCCCAACAAGATGCCCATTTTATAAGGATATCTTGCAAAATCCAACCATAATGAAAGCAAAGAAAAATGCATAGGTTTAAAAGGAAAAAACTCAAGAGTCAATGTATCTTGAAAAGACCAGAAATGAGATGCAACTGTAATAATAGGGCATTGGGTAACACCCATAATGTAACGTCATAAGTGAATACGATTTCTGTCTTCCAAAACTTCTTGGGGAGGCTTGGAACTTGAAATTGTGTTCTTGGTATTTGGATCACGGGTTATCACGAGTTGTGCTAAATACATTGCGAGACAATATTAAATATTTTAACCTAACCTCATTTGCATGTCTGGCATAATCAACTGCGTTTCTACCATAAATTATCTCCATGATAAACACCCCAAAATTGTAGACATCACTTCTCTCATTGAGCATTCTAGTACTTGCATACTCTAGTGCTACATACCAGCAAGAAAGACACCAAGCAAAGTGTATTCATCATTAACAAATTTTACTTTTTTTCTAAATATGGAATAACATAAGATTTCAAAACTGCATGCATTAAACATTCATGAGAAGAGGAAAAACCAACCCAAAAGTTCCCATAACACGCATTCTGACATAAATTCTCTCTGAGTTTTCAAGCCATAAACTAAATTTAAAAAATGGGGAAGAAACATTAACAAGCAAAGGAAAAGGATGAGAGAACCTTGTGTTTCCCGCAAACATAGATAGAAATAAGAGTCCCTACAAAAGCAAACCATAAATTAAATTTAAAAGGACAAGACTCTTATCCTTACTTCATTATTTTGCACTTTGTCCTAAAAGAAGTGATACCTTGTCTCGATGTGTATGGGTTTTTATGAAACAAATGATTAGATTCCATCTTAATGAAACATTCCTTATCACAAGATATTATCAGCAGATGGTCCTGCATAATGCCCAACTTAAGTAGAAGCTTCCTTAAAACAAATGCTTACTAACATGTTGAAGCAGCTACAATGTATTTAGCCTCTGTAAATGACAAGGATATAGTTGGTTCCCTCTTACTGCTCATTGCAGAGGTCTTGAACCTAATGAGAAGGAGTAACGAGATGTACTCTTTATGGTAGGACAATAACCATCCTAGTTTGAATCCATAAATCTAACCAACCTAAAATTTGTGTCATGTATATATACTATAAACAAATGAAGCAACACCCTTAAAGTACCTCAAAATTCATTTTGTAGCTTTGTAATGAATCTCTCTTGGAGCATTCATAAACTGATTTAAAAATGCCACTATAAGATTATCAGGCCCCGATAAGTTGTATTTGTAATGTACAAACTAACAAGTCATATTTTTCATCACATACAAGTTTGGAGTTAGTTTCCATCGAAAAGTTGGCTCTCTATGGATTTAAGCAAGCTCCTAGAGTTTGGTACATACATATTGGGTCCTTCTTTGTAAACAAAGGTATAAGGAAAACACAAGTAGAAAGAAAGAATAGGACAACAGTGGAGGTTGCAGTTCTCATGAGAAATTATTTTTGCTAGTTCTACTTTCAATCCCAAACCCTAATCAAACTAAGACTTACTTGAAAATCACTCAAACATATATATATATATTCTTTTAATATTGAAAGGTATCCAACCAATTTTTTCTGTATTTATTTATTTTTTATTCAATTCTGACTTTTAATGGCATATCCAAATATGTACTTCGCTACTATTCAATGTGATAAGGAAAGCCTAGTGCGACACCAAATTGATGATAATATATTAGACTTCCCCTATCAATCATACTCTCAAAGCAAAAGGAGATGGGACTGTGACTGTACTAGTTTTCATATAACTATGATATTTTGATGCCTTAAAGATGCACCCCAACAAAAGGAAAAACCTAATACTACTATGGTAATTATTTTTTATTTTATATAATTAATAGAATTCCTAAAAAAATATACTCCTTTGACATTAGTGTCAAAGGAGGAAAGGGATATTTGAGAAATGATAGATCGATGAGTTGTAAAGGTGGAATAAATTAAAGACTATTTGACCTTGGCTTTTTTAGTTTCTTGATGGTTCATAGGGGATTTAAATCAACATTATTTACGCTTACTATTTATGTGTCTTTTATTTTTTACATCGTAGATGAAATTTGAGTTGCAGAAGTAAGTACCTCTAGTTGTGGAGATTCCTCTTTTCACCCGCCCATACTTGTAAAGCACACTTGGAATGACTTGTCTTCATGAAAAAAAATAAAGTGCTAATCTATTAGGTAGGAGATCTAAGATGGATTCCTACTCAATGTTCTATTATATTCAGTGTTATTCTAGATATCCCTAAAGAATCCATAAACTATTATATATGAGGCTCAATTAACTTATATGGTTCAAGAATAACTTTGCAAATGTCTCCAAAGATAACGTTAATAGTCCTTGAAAAATAATATTTATGGTTGACATACCTGCAGAAAACACATGTCATGACAACTATTAGTTCATCCAATTCAAGTTCAAGTATCCATGTCACTGGAACCTAATGAAGAAAATGCAATCTGAACTTTCGCAATCAAGATTCATATAGGGTGATCACTGATCTAAAAATTATGTTTAGTCTAATTCTAAACTTAGAGTAAATAAGACTTCCCATGATGAGTTCTTGTCACAGTAAAACTAAATATATTTATCTTTTAAACGATTCATGAATGAATGAATTTGAGTAAGCTTTACAGTTAACAACACATGAGAATTCCAAAATATGAGGGAATTACAAAATTATAAATTAAGGGAACGAGGAAGAAACAACGATTGATCTTGTAGTGTTGAATGGATGGATGAATTGGAGAGCAAAACTTACAGCAATTGTGGCCCTCAACAAGAAGAGCTTCTCCAAATACAACCCATTACTATTGTAATCAAATTAGTACTTTCATTGAACTGATGAGCTCTTTGATATAAAAGAACAAGCTACATCAATCTTAGAAGGCGACCCTCACTTAAACACTTAGTCTACATCAATCTTAGAAGGCGACCCTCACTTAAACACTTGAGTCTATATTTCCTCATTAAATAAACCAATAGCTCTTAAGAATTCATGATTCATTTTCTAATTGCACGTGCAAATATAATATCTTGTATATGTGACACACTACACGAAGGTGGCATGGATTCTAGGCCAATCAAATGTATGCATACAAAAGGAACACAATGTAGGTAATCAATATTTAATATTATTATTTCAAAAATGTGTATCACGGGCATAAGAAAGAAGAGATGACCAATATAATCGAGCATTTACATATAGCTATTGAGTTATTCATAGGGTCACTAACCATGAGCAATATCATGCTATATAGTGTTTGCAAATGTAACACTGGCACAACAAATCAACGAGGATCGAAGATTCAAAGAATGAAACAACCATCCTCATCAAGAAAATGTATTATTCCCGCAAGTATTGTATTTTTCTTTAATAATTTGAAAATAACAATCCCTGCACTATTGCAGCTAATCATGGACACACATTACAGCTAATTGATATATAATATTGATTACTTAAAGAATGTGGAACACATACACAAGAAAGAAGAGGCGACCAATAAAATTTAGCATTACCTATAATGTTGAGTTAATCATAGGGCCATTGACTATGAGCACTATCACGGTATATATCATTTGCAAAAGTAACACTTGCACAACTAAGCAAACATAATCAAATATTCAAGGAACAAGATAGCTATCTTCTGCATGGATTGGCATTATTCTTGCAATAACTGTATTTTGCCTTAATTTTTTGAAAATAACAAGCGTTTCACTTTTCATAATAAACAAGAGCCGCATGCGGCAATGTCCGTGACAGAGTATGAAAATAGATTTTGCAAATGTACAAGCTGCAAGAAACAATGTTGATAACATTGCTATTTGAAAGGACACAACATGCTGTAGAAAGCAACAACGCCCATGTGATTTGCAAACGGATAAGAGGGGCATTTCCCAATAAAACTCTAGATTGTAGTCAAAAGATTGGATAGTAGCAATAGAGAAATAGGGAACCAGACTTAACTAAAAATTACAAAAATACTAGTTCACCTTCCATGAAGAAATTAACTAAAATAGACAAGCATATGTTCAACTAATATGTACCCTACTCCTATACCATCAACTTCATTGCATGCACTAGTCATGTGCCTACTATCCACCAATCAAAAGATAAGAAGTATTGTTTGAAACTTGTTGAATATAAACCTCACTACCCATGCCCTCACTTGTTGAGCATAGACTTCACTACTTGTGCCCTCTCTAGCCTTGTAACCTTAGGACCCAATGCACTAGACTACAACTTCATACAATAAAAATATCTGAGGTAGCTATGTATTGTAGTAGACTATCCTAAAGTAGCATCCTTAGTTGCATGCACCCTAACTGAAATCAGATATAAAAAGAATTCTTATAAAGTATTGTGCTCCATTCATAGCATAGTTATCGCACCACAACAACTAACAGCAAGTGTGCCTTACTACTATTGTAACATGGATATATATGATGTTTATGGTTGTCATGGAAGAAGGAATGTCATCTGGATGAATACACTATCATCTTCATCGACATTTTCAACAATAGTGTGTTCCTCCTCTATAACTTTAGCTTTAGAGCCCTAATAAGATTCTAACTCATTCTCTATTGGATGATTATGTTCTCCATCACCAACAATATTGACATTATGTTCTCCATCATGTCTTGAGAATCCTAAAAATAGACCTTTGATAGTGCAAACTCAAACTTTTGATTTTGTGTCCAGCCCTTTTACTTCCTATTTCTCCTCCTCGATAGAAATCTCTATGTCCTCTATCAAATGCATCAATCCCATATTTGACATGTTTTAATTGTTCTTCAAATATATCTCTTAAACTAATATACTGAGATCTAATATTTTTTTTATGGTTAGTGTCACTATTATCTCTCAAGTACCTAAAATTGAACCATGGGAATGCTCAAGTCAATGATGTAAGTATTTTTTTTTCCTTTAATATGAATGAAGAATTGAAAACATGTTTAGGCCAAGTATTTAATTTTTTCTCTAATATGAATGAAGAATTGAAAACATGCTTAGGCCAATAATTAACCTATACCCATTATGCTTCTACTATTTTCCATAGTGTTCACAAGTTACATACTCAAATATTTTCAAATATATGCCTATAGTAATGGGTCTTGAAGGCGTAGAGATACTAATAAGAAACTTCTAAGCTAATAAAGTGTATCACCAAAGAATTTTTTCTAGTTTTATCGCAAGTGTACATGACAAGGATACCCCATGTTAAGATCCTCCAATATAGAAAAAATATCAAAACATCAGCCATATATATGTTGCTCTCACTAGAAAGTTGCTGGAATGGTCAAGAAAAGGATACCAAACCAAATAATCTAGGGTGTAATATCAAATAGAAATAACTTTCAAACTCCAATGCACAAAATGACTCGACAGAGGGCGTATGAGAGGATAAGATAAGATCATTAATAAAATTAATGTTCAATGTATCGCCATAAGAATTCCAAACAGACTACTAAGTACACCATAATAAAAACACAAGTGGAAGTGCTAATGCAATCCTATAGAAGAATGTCTAATCTATGAGATAAATACTTAAATCCAAAGTATCACACAACAGTGAGACACAATATTCGGAGCCACAAAAGAAGAAAAATAAATCTCTCCCAGAAGCTGGATAGCTTGGAAGAATATCTTGGTTGAAGATAACAAATGAGAGTGCACAAGGTCTCCATAAATAATGGACTCATAGCCAACATGTCTCATTAACACGGATTCCTCTACAAAAGTAAACATGATATTATGCAATCAAAAGAATCAAATGGCAATGATATAGATAACACAAATATGAATTGAGTCTTCTCTATTGTTAATATCCAACAGGAATACAAGAATGGTTTTGTTTCAGATTTGTTTTTCAGACTTGGCCTTCTTATTGGCATTTCGCCCAATACTGATGCTCAAGAAAAGAAACAAGTGCACTCTAGTCAAAAATAAATATTTAAGCACAAATTCCATTTCTTATGCACTTAGGTCTACAAATGTGGATGGCTGGTAGTGCACAATCTTCAATCCTACACTCTAAGTCTCCCAACCACACATAACACCAAAATATTGAAATATTAATTAAATAACATACTATGTATTCTTCCAAAGTGCAGTCACAATGCTTTTAACCAACTATACATTCACCCATCACAATTTAATCAATTACTGAACATATGCAAATTTGTTTGAAACTTGTTGAATATAAACCTCAGTATCCATGCCCTCACTTGCTGAGCATAGACTTCACTACTTGTGCCCTCTCTAGCCTTGCAACCTTAGGACCCAATGCACTAGACTACAACTTCATACAATAAAAATATATGAGGTAGATATGTATTGTAGTAGACTATCCTAAAGTAGCATCCTTAGTTGCATGCACCCTAACTGAAATCAGATATAAAAAGAATTCTTATAAAGTATTGTGCTCCATTCATAGCATAGTTATCGCACCACAACAACTAACAGCAAGTGTGCCTTACTACTATTGTAACATGGATATATATGATGTTTATGGTTGTCATGGAAGAAGGAATGTCATCTGGATGAATACAGTATCATCTTCATCAACATTTTCAACAATAGTGTGTTCCTCCTCTATAACTTTAGCTTCAGAGCCCTAATAAGATTCTAACTCATTCTCTATTGGATGATTATGTTCTCCATCACCAACAATATTGACATTATGTTCTCCATCATGTCTTGAGAATCCTAAAAATAGACCTTTGATAGTGCAAACTCAAACTTTTGATTTTGTGTCCAGCCCTTATACTTCCTATTTCTCCTCCTCGATAGAAATCTCTATGTCCTCTATCAAATGCATCAATCCCATATTTGACATGTTTTAATTGTTCTTCAAATATATCTCTTAAACTAATATACTGAGATCTAATATTTTTTTAATGGTTAGTGTCAGTATTATCTCTCAAGTACCTAAAATTGAACCATGGGAATGCTCAAGTCAATGATGTAAGTATTTATTTTTTTTCCTCTAATATGAACGAAGAATTGAAAACATGTTTAGGCCAAGTATTTAATTTTTTCTCTAATATGAATGAAGAATTGAAAACATGTTTAGGCCAATAATTAACCTATACCCATTATGCTTCTACTATTTTCCATAGTGTTCACACGCTACATACTCAAATATTTTCAAATATATGCCTATAGTAATGGGTCTTGAAGGCGTAGAGATACTAATAAGAAACTTCTAAGCTAATAAAGTGTATCACCAAAGAAATTTTTCTAGGTTTATCGCAAGTGTACATGACAAGGATACCCCATGTTAAGCTCCTCCAATATAGAAAAAATATCAAAACATCAGCCATATATATGTTGCTCTCTGTTCAGATATCCACATCATCTTTTTCAGGATCTTGCATGCAATTAGGGTTTGCATGCACTTTGCATGCATCCCAGTCACCAGGTTGATACCTCCAGCACCTTAGCCACCTCTTTCTAGCACCCGGGAGCCACTTACTTCAGTTCTTTATCCCTCCTAGTCTGAAAGGCACCCACTTCTCACCTACTGCGAGAGAAGGGTGCACTTTCTCACCTACCACTGCAGTTCCACTTCAGTTACATTCAGTTAGCTCCGATTCTCCCTGATTTGAGGCTAGTTTCACTCCCGATTGACTGTTTCACTTCCGTTGGACCTCCAGATTGACTAGATGACTTGTTTTGACTTCAGTTAGCCTCCCATGTGCCCCCCATTGAGCCTCCTTCCCTTAATCAGTGCTACACACTTCAGTTAGACTTGTTACACTCAGTTAGACTCAGATTGACACCTGGATGACTGGTTCTTGTGCATTGATGAGCACCACCGATTGATGATGAGGACTCTTAGTTGGAGTCAAGCTACTCCATTCAGTGATTCCAATGGCCTACTTAGTCAATTCGAATTGCTCACTCACATAGTCAGATTGTATTGTAATTATTCACCCTTATTGGGATATTGAGCACTGCTGCATGTTTTGCACAGTTTTACACCATATTTTCTATGTTCATCTGTTGTGATTGATTTACTTGTTCATTAGATCTGCTGTGACTAATTTTACATGGTATCAGAGCCATTGCAGGGACAAGATCTCTTTTCTACAGGTGTTTTTACAAGAAGATTTGACTGAATTGCTCAAATTGCAAAACGTTTTGGCATGAGATATCTCAAGGGCATTCACTCCTATGCATGCAAAGCTTAAAAATACTTCCAATACCACTCCAGAAGCTTGAGTTTCCACATAATTCTTGGATCTGATACATTGGACCCATTCAACATTGTTTGATCTCCAATCCTAGGTGTGATGCAACTCTAAAATGGTGTATTGTTCGACCTTATTGTTCTTGGTTTATTGTGATTTGTAGGTTTATTGTCTCCATCAATTGCATTCGCTACATTGCGCATGCAAGATCCTCTACAGCAATTGCATTCGCTACACTATGCATGCAAGCTCCTTCTACATCAGTTTGACTCGCTCCTAGCAATGGAATACTCTTCTTCAAAGCCTATCCTCACCCCATTCAATTATTTTGATTGGAAAGATGATATGGAGATCATATTATGTTCAAAAGGTTACTACCGAGTCACTCTTGGTCTTGAATTGGAGCCAAACAATGTGTCAGATCGAACCAAACACTACAACAAGCTTGATGAAGCTTATGGTCTTCTTTGTCTCTCCATCTCCAAAGATCTTCACTTCCATCTCAACGGATTGAAGACTCCAAAAGCTATATGGGAGCAACTTGAAACACTATTTGGAAAACAGGATGAGCTTAGGGCTTTTCAATTAGAGAATGAATTGATTTCCCTTAGTCCTAAGAATTTCGAGACCATCAATGAATTCTTCACAAAATTCAAGAACTTGAACTTGCAGTTGAAGAACAGTGGAGTTATCAAAGAGGATAAACAATTGATCCTCTCCATTCTAAGCAAGCTTGGTAAAGATTATTCGGTATTTGTCTCTACTTTCAATTCCGGTCGGCTAACTACCCCGAATTGGAAGATGCCTACCTTGAATGCCTTCATTGAGTCCGTCACAAAAGAGCATGACAAGTTGATTCAAATGGGGTCCATAAGCTCCAAAGATTCAGCCCTATATGTTCAAGGACCCAAGATCCCGAATGGTAAAGGAAAGCAAAAGAAGAAGAATCCCAAATTCGAGCCTCACAAGCAAAGAGAGAAAGGAAAACAAACAGATGCACCATCCAGTTCGAAGTTCAAGCAAAAGGGCAAAGAAGGTAACCAAAAATCTAAATGTACTTATGGTAACCGTGGCTTTCATCCCAAAAGTTCATGTATGAAGAAGACTATAGATCAAATGGCCCTCCTTTTGGAAAAGAACAACATAACCCTTCCTGACGGTGCAAGGAAGAAGGATAGGAATGATGATCATGAAAGAGGACAAGCACTCATGGCAACTGTTTCGAATCCCACTACTCTCTTGATAGATTTGGGTTGCATCGAATCATATGGCTGCAAATATTGATTATTTTTCTTCATTCGATCCAAACAGATCCATCCCCATCCATTTGGGAGATGACTCAAAAATTTCTTCAAAGGGCAAAGGTACGATTCATGTAGATCATGGAAGCTTTCAGAATGTTCTCTATGTGCCTTCCTTGGCTTCAAATCTTCTTTCTGTGTATCAAATGACACACACTGGTGAACCGAAGCAAGTTACATTCAGCCCTAATACAGTTGAAATTTATGATATCAAAAGTGGAAGACTTGTTGCAGTCGGAAAGGCAAACCACACTGCAAAATGCTATGAGTTTTCACACTTTATTCCGCTTGCAAAGCCCACTGCTCTTTGCACACATGGTAATGAGGTTAGTAGGCTTTGGCATGAAATATTTGGACATCTTAATTATAAGTACTTGCTGCTTCTATCAAACAAATCCATGGTATATGGTCTTCCACAACTTCGTTCCTCGAAGGGAATATGCATTGGTTGCATCATTGGGAAGCACCCCGAGCACATATTCGACCGTGGCAAAGCTAGCAGAGCTTCTACTATTTTGGGGTTGATCCATTCTGATATCAGTGGTCCGGTGCCCCATATGTCATTAAATGGTTCAAGGTATGTTTTGACATTTATTGATGATTTTTCCCGCTTTACATGGGTATTCATTCTCAAAAACAAGTCAGAAGTGCTTGGAAAATTCAAGGATTTTAAGGCTTCTGTTGAGACCGCCACTGAGAGCAAGATCAAATCTCTTGGATCTGATAATGGTGGAGAATATGTTAAGTCCAAGTTGCTGCAACTTTGTTCCCAAAGCGGAATTCAGATCCAACATATAGTTCCCTACACACCCTAGCAGAACGGTGTAGCGGAAAGGAAAAACCAGTCACTGAAAGAGATGGCTACATGCATGATTGAATCAAAAGGTTTGGCTGCAAATCTTTGGGCTGAAGCAATCAATGTTGCTGCATACATACAGAACCGAGTTCCACATTCATCCGTGAAAGGTATGACTCCTTTCGAAGCATTCTTTGGTCACAAACCGGATGTGTCAAATTTGAGAGTTTTTGGCTCTACTGCATGGGCTAGAATTCCTTCTGAGAAGAGACGAGCTTTGGATCCAAAAAGTACCAAGTGCATACTGATAGGATATGGGGAAGAATCAAAAGCATATAAAATCATGGATATCAGATCTAAAAAGATATTCATAGAGCTCAGTGTGCAATTTGAAGAACCGCTTCAAGAATTGCAACTAGTCGAGGAAAAGACTGCCGATTCACCGCCTTCACCAGAAGAAGATCCGTGCAGCGATAATGAAGGTATGAGTTCTGATATTTCTTATATTTCAGCAGCATATGATGATCATGACATATCAGGTTTGGAATCCGACCATTATGATACTCCTTAGTTACCAAAGTGGGCCCAAAACACTCTCCAATCTGTTGGTTCGAACCTTGGAAATCCTGCTGATCTGAGATGAACAAGAGCAGACTTTCAAAGAGCAGGTATGGAACTATATATTGCTGATCCATTACTTCCTAAGATTTGTTATTTGATGGATGGTTCAGATCCCA
This sequence comes from Larix kaempferi, assembly GCA_027924585.1. Lineage (NCBI taxonomy): Eukaryota > Viridiplantae > Streptophyta > Pinopsida > Pinales > Pinaceae > Larix > Larix kaempferi. The sequence continues at coordinate 18,703,735 of BSBM01000047.1, read as the reverse complement.
CATCATACTATTCTTCCCACCGAGATCTGAGATGGCAAAGTGCCATGGATGAAGAGTACAGTTCTCTTCAAAAGAACAACACATGGGAGCTAGTTTCTCTTCCACCTGGAAGAAAATTAGTGAAGTGTAAATGGGTCTACCGTACTAAAGTTGCTTCTGATGGAACTATCAGCAAATACAAAGCAAGGTTGGTGGCAAAATGTTTCTCCCAAGTCCAAGGAGTGGACTACAATGAAACATTTGCACCGGTTGCAAAGATGAATTCCATCCGCCTTGTTTTAGCCATTGCCGCATCCAAGCACTGGGAAGTGCACCACATGGATGTGAAGAGTGCATTTTTACATGGAGACCTTGCTGAAGAGGTATATATGCAGCAGCCAGAGGGTTATACATCAGATCCATCATTGGTTTGCAGATTGAAGAAATCTTTGTACGGGTTAAAACAGGCCCCAAGAGCTTGGTACGCAAAGATGGACTCCTTCCTTCTTTCTCAGAATTTCCAAAGATGCAAATCTGATACAAATGTGTATCTTCAGCAAGTTAAAGGTAATTTGTTGGTTATTGTACTTTATGTTGATGATCTTCTCATTACTGGTAGCACTCTTACTTCAATAAACAAGCTAAAAACTGCCTTAAATCTAGCTTTTGACATGAGCGATTTGGGCTTGCTGAGTCACTTTTTGGGCTTGGAGATAGCTCAAAATTTTGATGGGATCACTATATCTCAGCAAAAATATGCTTCCGACCTGTTATTGAAGTTTAATATGGCTGAATGTAAGGCAGCCCCATTCCCATTCCTCTCAGGAATCAGTCTTGAGGAGGGAGATTCTACAGCGCTTGCAGATTGCAGTATGTATCGACAGTTGATTGGTTCACTACTTTATTTGACACACTCACGGCCTGATATCTCATATGCCGTGAGTGCCGTGTCAAGATATATGCAGTAGACACCTGAGCTTCATTGGCTAGCAGCCAAGCGGATCTTGCAGTATGTGCAAGGTACGAGACAGTTTGGCATACATTATGCTGCAGATTCTGAGCTTGATTTCATTGGTTTTACTGATTCAGATTGGGCAGGTGATAGCATTGATCGGAAGTCCACTTCCGGTTATGTTTTCATGATTGGTCATGGTGCTATTTGTTGGCCTAGCAAAAAGCAAGCAGCCATTGCACTTTCTTCAGCAGAGGCAGAGTATCGAGGGGCAGTCAATGCCTGCATTCAGGCAGTTTGGTTGCAAGGTATTCTTTCCAAGTTTGGTTTTGGTGGCACTACTTCGACTGTCCTATTTTGTGACAATCAAAGTGCTATCAAGATCTCCACAGATCCAGTTCAGCGGTAGAGGACCAAACACATTGAGATTCATATGCATTACATTCGACAGTTGGTGCATGACCGCACCATCATTTTGCAATATTGCCCTACTGATGAGCAAATTGCAGACATCTTCACCAAGAGCTTCACTGAGAAGAAGTTCTGCTACCTTCTTTCACTGTTGGGGGTGAGTTCCATCATGGTGGAGACAGATTGATTCATTATTATTCTTTAGCTTGAGGGGGGGCTTTCTTCCCACTGGGTTTTCCCTCTTTCCTCACTTAGTTTATTTTCAGCATTTTTTGGATTATTGTATTGGGGTGACTTTTGGTCTTAGTTACCAGGGCCCCACATTATTTTTTGCACATCATAGTCTAGCTTGAGGGGGGGTGTTCGGATATCCATATCATCTTTTTCAGGATCTTGCATGCAATTAGGGTTTGCATGCAAATTCTAGGGTTTGCATGCACTTTGCATGCATCCCAGTCACTAGGTTGATGCCTCCAGCACCTTAGCCACCTCTTTCTAGCACCTGGGAGCCACTTACTTCAGTTCTTTAGCCCTCCTAGTCTGAAAGGCACCCACTTCTCACCTACTGCCAGAGAAGGGCGCACTTTCTCACCTACCACTGCAGTTCCACTTCAGTTACATTCAGTTAGCTCCGATTCTCCCTGATTTGAGGCTAGTTTCACTCCCGACTGATTGTTTCACTTTCGTTGGACCTCCAGATTGACTAGATGACTTGTTCTGACTTCAGTTAGCCTCCCATGCGCCCCCCACTGAGCCTCCTTACCTTAATCAGTGCTACACACTTCAGTTAGACTTGTTACACTCAGTTAGACTCAGATTGACACCTGGATGACTGGTTCTTGTGCATTGATGAGCACCACCGATTGATGATGAGGACTCCTAGTTGGATTCAAGCTACTCCATTCAGTGATTCGAATGGCCTACTTAGTCAATTCAAATTGCTCACTCACATAGTCAGATTGTATTGTAATTGTTCACCCTTATTGGGATATTGAGCACTGCTGCATGTTTTGCATAGTTTTACACCATATTTTCTATGTTCATCTGTTGTGATTGATTTACTTGTTCATTAGATCTGCTGTGACTAATTTTACACTATCACTAGAAAGTTGCTGGAATGGTCAAGAAAAGGATACCAAACCAAATAATATAGGGTGTAATATCAAATAGAAATAACTTTCAAACTCCAATGCACAAAATGAATCGATAGAGGGCGTATGAGAGGATAAGATAAGATCATTAATAAAATTAATGTTCAATGTATGGCCATAAGAATTCCAAACAGACTACTAAGTACACCATAATAAAAACACAAGTGGAAGTGCTAATGCAATCCTATAGAAGAATGTCTAATCTATGAGATAAATACTTAAATCCAAAGTATCACACAACAGTGAGACACAATATTTGGAGCCACAAAAGAAGAAAAATAAATCTCTCCCAGAAGCTGGATAGCTTGGAAGAATGTCTTGGTTGAAGATAACAAATGAGAGTGCACAAGGTCTCCATAAATAATGGACTCATAACCAACATGTCTCATTAACACAGATTCCTCTGCAAAAGTAAACATGATATTCTGCAATCAAAAGAATCAAATGGCAATGATATAGATAACACAAATATGAATCAGTCTTATCTATTGTTAATATCCAACAGGAATACAAGAATGGTTTTGTTTCAGATTTGTTTTTCAGACTTGGCCTTCTTGTTGGAATTTCGCCCAATACTGATGCTCAAGAAAAGAAACAAGTGCACTCTAGTCAAAAATAAATATTTAAGCACAAAATTCCATTTCTTATGCACTTAGGTCTACAAATGTGGATGGCTGGTAGTGCACAATCTTCAATCCTACACTCTAAGTCTCCCAACCAAACATAACACCAAAATATTGCAATATTAATTAAATAACATACTATGTGTTCTTCCAAAGTGCAGTCACAATGCTTTTAACCAACTATACATTCACCCATCACAATTTAATCAATTACTGAACATATGCAAATTTGTTTAAGCATGCATTTATGCACTGCCTGAAAATTTCTTGCCAACTATTGGTTATACCCACTTTAAAAACAACAATACACAAGTTTGACAAATATATGGCATGGCTCCATCGCATATTGAAGTTATTTTAACCTGGAATTATAATCCATGATAAAGTTGCTATGATATCACTAGAAAGTTATTGGAATGGTCAATAAAAGGATACCAAACCAAATAACCAAGGGCGTAATATCAAATAGAAAGAACTATGGAACTGCAATGCACAAAATGGTTTGACAGAGGGACATACGAGAGCATAAGATGAGGTTAAATAATTTTATTTTAAAATTGTTCAATGTATGACCATAAAAAGGCCAAACATATTACTAAGTGCATTATAATCAAAATACAGGTGGAAGTGCTAATGGTATCCTATAAAAGCATATATAATCTATGAAATATATAGTTAAATCCAAATTCTATCACCCAACAATGAGATACAATGTTGGAACCAAAAAAGAAGAAAAATAATTTTCTCTCAAGAGCTCGATAGCTTGGAAGAATTTCTCAGTTGAAGATACCAAATGAGATTGCACAAGGTCTCCATAAATAATGGACTTATATCTTATCAACACAGATTCCACTGCAGAAGTACAAATAGTATTCTACAATTAAAAGAATCAAATGGAAATGCAATAGCAATCACAAATACGAATTCAGGATTCTATGTTGTTAATATCCAACATCAATACAAGAATGGTCTTATTTTAGAATAGTTTTCAAGCTCAGGATTCTTGTTGGCATTACCAAGTCTAATGTTCAAGCTAAGAAACAAGTGCACTCTGCTGGGAAGAAATATTTAAACACAAAAATAAATATACTATGTAGTCATCTTTGCAAATGTGGATGGCTGGTAGTGCACAATCTTCAACGCTGCACTCTAAGTCTCCCAACCAAATAGAACTCTGTAAGCTTGCAATATTAATTAAATAACATACTTTGTATATTAATTAAATAACATACTTTGTGTTCTTCTAGAGTGCAATTACAGCGCTTTAATAAACTATACATCCACCCATCACAATTTAATCAATTACTATACACCAGAAGCCACAAAGTAAATTTCCAAAATATGTAGATACTAGTTAAAAAGAGGAAGCATATTGAAAAAAATAGGACAGTCAGTAACATGACACAGTTGACTGAACAAATGTACATTGACAATGCAAATGGGAGACCGTAAAACAAGGTGTGGAAACCTAGAAGAATAGACACTGGAAAGTGTGGAAACCTGCAACACAAGTGCATTTGCTTAGAATGATGGATTTTAAAGCAAAAATAAGGCTTAGAAGGAATCTATTGTTGAGGGCTGGCACAATGCTAGTTGCGCAAGCATCTGTCCTCTACACCATCCAGTTACAATGAGAAACATGAAATACCTGATTTCTTTACGAAAAATATAACTCTAAGCCATGGAATTCAATAAAATTCAACAAGAAAAATTCAATGAAAATTGAACAAGCAAATTCAACGAACCAATACAAGATTTCAGGAAATTTAATATGAAGTCCAATAACAAAATTCAACGAACCAATACAAGATTTCAGCAACTTTAATATGAATTCCATCTATCTTCTAGCCTAGCAGTTAATGCATGAGATAACAGATAGCAGTATGGCATGAAAGACTTTGAAATATCTATCACCATGTGTAGTAGCAAAATATATATATATATATATGTGAGATGATATGTATAGGAAAAAGGTTTGAGCACACTGGAGGAATTGTACAAGTGTTGTTACTGTAAAACCCATATAAAGTTGATTCTATACATTTTATCAAATTAGGAATTCGAAGTTTGCAAAATCTAGAGAAGCATAGTGTATAAAGAGTTAACTAGTTATAGCCAAAATAACAAAAAAAACTGTTTTGCAGGCTATCACTGTGCGATAGTAATTTCTGTTATGGCGTTGTATGCATCGAGCATGAAAACACCTTGCACAGAGAGTCTTCGAAGATGAAAAACTGTTGATGAGATTTTGTTTTTGTATTGCTCTTCTGTAGTCAATGCAACTACTGGGCAACATTGTTGCAGTTGTGGAATTTTCATTGTGTAGTTGAACAGTCCATCTTCTGTTTCAATTGTGCATTCTAGACAATGCTCAGGTCTGAATGGTGTGCTTTGTTTGCAGATTATGCAATCTGCCAAGTTGTCAAGAATCTTTTTGTTGCAATTGGTACAGATTTTGTGAAATGGCGGTGTGAAAGCATTTTTAGCTTTCAATGTTCCATGTGCCTGCATGTTGCAGGTAGTCAATACTAATATATTTAAAAATCTGGAAAACTATAGCATTTCTATGACAACATTCTAGCAATTTTCAACAAGAACATGAGCAGAGACACCAACACATGAATGCATTCATCTATAACAATTCAATATAACAATATTATGATCTAGTGGAGCACAATACTATAAGAATCTTATAACCTTACAATCAAATGGACCTATAAAAAACTGATATCCAAGCACTTGAAAAATTAAAGTCAAAAGCACTATAATTGTAACTGTGAGCATAAGCAGTTTACCTCATACAGATGCAAGAATCAATATTTTTTTATTCAGAAGCTGCAGTTTGAACACATAAATCATTGGACTGTGAAATTCTCTATAGCTAGCAGCATATTTGACCATGAATATTTATTGTATGTAGATACTAGCGAAATCAATCCATGCCTTCGATGCAGCATAACACCTTCACACACAACAACTAGGGAAAATCTAGGTTATGCAACTTTGAGAACAACAGTGTTGGTTCAAGTTTGACAAACTGTATTTTACAGAAAGGAGACTAGAAACAACGAAGGCTATAGGAGACAAGAGTTACAATGTATGCCTCTATCAATTTTCAATTGGGAATGTAGTTGAATTTTTTTTCCGAATAAAACAAAGGCAATCGAGATGATATTTTTAGAACTTGTTAGGACTCAGAAATGTCGTATTTTCATCCACCTTTCCCTTCACTATTCCTTACATTTCATCGCCCTATTAAACCTTCATCATATCATTTGCATAAATACATTTGGGTTTCACATTATTATTTTCCACTTTATTCATTTTAGTTTTAAGAGTGAATTTATGATTAAATATTAGAAAATATACATGTTTTCATATATATCTCAATTATGGGTGAGCTTTGTAATGTGTAGGAATATGTGAATGATTAAATCAAAGAGACTTCTCAAATATCTCTTACACCATTCCAAAGGAGATAGTTATTCAAGCTTATTCTTAAGGAGAAGATCATGGAAGATTTGGTTGGCATATCTTATCTAGGATTCATGAGAGATATGTGGAGGATTTGAAAGAACCATATCTTGTAATAATAGGGAAGTGGTTGAGAGTAGTTGAGAGAATAATGGATCTGTAATTAATGTATTCTTATCTTTTTCTTAAGGACTCTCATGTATAAAGGAGAGTGCTCCCTCTCCATTCCATTAGGTTGGAATTAGGTTAGATTAAGCTTGTAAGAGGGTTGTAATGAAGTTGGATTGGATTGGATTTTGTACTTGTTAGATTAGTCTTTGATTTGAGATTCTTAATGTGATTTAAGCTTCCATTGTTATGCTTTCATGATTGCCATTTGATTATGGATTTATAAATGTGAGCTCACTTATGTCATTGTTGTTAACTCTTCACATGTTGTATTTCTCTTACGCAATTTCAATGCTTTCTTAGTTAGTGTTTCCATGCTTTCCTAGATTAATTTGATTTCAGCAAATTAGATTAAGTTAGATTAGATCTACTTCAGTCCTGCACAAACAGTGCACGTGCTTCGTCAGTTTACGTACCCCGGATTGATAAGTAAATAGTTGGGCAACTTACTGCAACGTAATTATTACGACATATAACTCACCTAACATTTTGGCACCGTTGCCGGGGAAGTACAAGGGATTGAGGTATTGACTTATTTTTTTCATGCAAGTGTGATTATTCATGCTCCTAACTCTAAGGTGACATATGGGTAAGGGCATGAAGGGTAAATTTCAATTTTTGTAATTTAAATCAAAGAGACTTCTCAAATATCTCTTACACCATTCCAAAAAAGATAGTTATTCAAGCTTATTCTTAAGGAGAAGATCATGGAATATTTGGTTGGCATATCTTATCTAGGATTCATGAGAGATATGTGGAGGATTTGAAGGAACCATATCTTGTAATAATAGGGAAGCGGTTGAGAGTAGTTGAGAGAATAATGGATCTGTAATTAATGTATTCTTATCTTTTTCTTAAGGACTCTCATGTATAAAGGAGAGTGCTCCCTCTCCATTCCATTAGGTTGGAATTAGGTTAGATTAAGCTTGTAATGAAGTTCGATTGAATTGGATTTTGTACTTGTTAGATTAGTCTTTGATTTGAGATTCTTAATGTGATTTAAGCTTCCATTGTTATGCTTTCATGATTGCCATTTGATTATGGATTTATAGATGTGAGCTCACTTATGTCATTGTTGTTAACTCTTCACATGTTGTATTTCTCTTACGCAATTTCAATGCTTTCTTAGTTAGTGTTTCCATGCTTTCCTAAATTAATTTGATTTCAGCAAATTAGATTAAGTTAGATTAGATCTACTTCAGTCCTGCACAAACAGTGGATGTGCTTCGTCAGTTTATGTACCCCAGATTGATAAGTAAATAGTTGGGCAACTTACTGCAACATAATTATTATGACATACAACTCACCTAGCATTTTGGCGCCATTGTCGGGGAAGCACAAGGGATTGAGGTATTAATTTATTTTTTTCATGCAAGTGTGATTATTCATGCTCCTAACTCTGAGGTGACATATGGGTAAGGGCATGAAGGGTAAATTTCAATTTCTGTAATTTAGAGTAAATTTCAATTTCTGCAATTTAGTGTAAATTTCAATTTCTGCAATTTAGCGTAAATTTCAAATTTCTGCAAGCATGTTTTTGCAATTTCAATTTCTGCAACTGTGAAGAGGCTTTCATGTGTTTTAAAAAGAGTGTTTTGTTTTCAGCAAGTGTCATTTTCAGTTTTCAGATTTTGATTTGGATGAGGTAAGAATCCCTTTTTCAATATGATTTAACTATGAGTGTCAGCTTGGAACAACTCGCTCACATCCTTGCAAAAATCGGAGTCTCCTCTTCTCTGGAAGAGGAGATCCTGATAGCAGTCGAAAGATTAAATACTCCTTCAAAAACGAACGAGGAATCAACATCTGAAGACTCCTGCATATTTGATGACGAACAATCATTCGAACAAAAGATTGAGGAAGATGATAAGGAGCTGCAGCATGATCTGAGTGAGGGAAAATGCGCTTACGAAAGCCATATCGAAAGATGGTTCCAGGTAAGTACGCAATTAGATCAATTTAGTTTTTCTTTTTATTTAGTTAGTTTGCCGTTACAGCAAGAAGACTCACTCATTCTTCTAAATTTTCATCTTTCATTTGGAAAATTACCACTGAACATGTTGTTGTTACTTTTACGTGCATGGCTCCATTGGAAGTTTGACTACACGTAGCATATTTCTAAATTCTAATTAGCATAGAGTAGGTAGGTATTCATTTTCAGTTTCTGCTTTCATTTTCAGATTTACTTTAGTGTTGAATAAGTATGCTCTCCTCCGCGCTTCGTGCGATCGCGAGGATCAGAAAGTAGGGATGATTAAAAATGATTTCAGGAAGATTTTTGACGATGAAAAATTGCCTAATCTGCTGTTCCTCAAAAATTTGTTCCAGCTGCTCAAATTTTTTTTTCTTTTAACTCTGCAAAATAAATTTTTAAGAGTTTTGTTTATTTTTATTTTCTGAAAATGAAAATTAACTCGGAAATTTGCAAAATAAATTTGCAGAATAAATTATTTTATTTTCTATCTCTGCAACATAAACAGAAAAAATAAAAAAATATTAAAACTGCACCTCCATGCTCCATCTGCAAATAATAAAATTATAGTTGCATTAGGATAACAATAAAAGAAAAAAAAAATATAATGAAAACTCTGCAACAACCCTTGAAACAATAAATTTTCTCACTGATTTACGAAGACAAGGATGCCATCTTTTTGCCTCCATCCTTTAGCTCCCTAGACATTAAACCTGCAACAAACAATCAAGGTTTTCCCCATGCCGCCTTGCAAAATTCTCATTGGTTTGAGTCACAACACCGTTTTCTCTTTGCTTTCATCATTCACGCAGCAATCTGAACAAAGTGGTCAATCAATTGAATAGCAACAAGAACCTATTACGGAGGAAGTTAAGCTGCGAGAGAAATCTTGACCAATGATTCGAGCATTAATAAGTGATGATGGTTATTCGCTCAGATCCTTAGCTTGCTCACAACCGGAGCTATCTTTATTTAACTGTTGTTGCACAAAATGCACATCTGGAACAAGTTGCACTAAAATAGTTATCCGGATAAGGGCCACGCACAGATATTTGTTGCAATCTGAACTGCAACCAATCTTGGCAACCGCCATCTTTCCGATATTTTGCAGACATTCTGGGCATTTGATGGCTACTCACGTATCGATAAAATACTAACTGCCCGTGATAATCTTTTTTTAGATACCCACGTGTTGCCAATTTGAGCGATTAGGTATTTTGATTCCGTGCAGTTTTAAGAGCTGATCCTAATTTTGATGATGCACCATGGCCGTCGGTGTCTCCTGATGCAAAGGATTTTGTGAAAAGACTTCTTAACAAGACTTGCGCGCAGGCCCTTACACATCCATGGCTTCGGGGGCAACATGCAATTCCATTGGATATTTTGATTTTCAGAGCATATATTCGAGCTTCTCCATTGAAACGGGCAGCTCTGAAGGCAGTGTCAAAGTCGTTGACAGAAAATGAATTATTTTACCTCAGATCTCAGTTTAAACTTCTTGAACCCAACAAGGACGGAAAGATTTCCCTTGAAAACCTCAGATCGGCCTTAATGAGGAATTCAACTGAGGCTATGAAGGAGTCTAAGGTTCTCGATATTCTCAACTCGATGGAACATCTTGCTTCAAGAAAGATGGACTTTGAAGAGTTCTGTGCTGCTGCAATTAGTATATATCAGCTGGAATCCCAAGACCGGTGGGAGCAAATTGCAAGCAGTGCATATGAATTCTTTGAACAAGAAGGGAATAAAGTTATTTCAGTTGAGGAACTAGCTCGGGAAATGAATCTTGCACCTACCGCACATACAGTTCTGCAAGATTAGATCAGAAGCACAAATGGGAAACTAGGTTTTCATGGGTTTACGAAGTTTCTTCATGGTGTAACAGTGAGCTCAATTACCAGGCCTCAATAAATGCTTCACAGGCTCTCTTGGTGCGCATACCATTCATTATCATCCTGTATTTATCGTGAGGGAGGCCCATTTACATGCTGTCTTCCAGAAATAGGAACGCATGCCTCTACGCATTTGAGTATGCTGAACACTTGATAATGTTAGAAATTGGTCTCTATGGTATGCCAGACATACTCTATATCACAAATTTTGGATCGATCAGTATTGTCAAAAACATGCAAGCTACAGCACTGAAGGAAAAATTCATTCTCTGGCAATGTAGTTTCCTATTGCTTACAGCGTATGAGTGTATATCAAGCATATGGATTGGATGCGTGTGACCAAAACAATTTCATTCAAAGATCATCTCATTGCCCAGCTCGCTCAATCTGTTCAAAATTTAATTTCACGATCATCCAATCCATTATGCCTGGAGAAGATTTTAATAAAAGAATAATGTGAAAACCAGCTTTCAGTTCTGCCCCGTCTAGAAGTCGATCACAACCTAAAAGCCATCGCCACCATAATGGCCAAAGCCTGAACAAAAAGCCAGACTATCATCAACGGAATAGTTTCGATCCTTGTATCTTTCAATCCCAACCTCTCAGCCGTATAAACTACCATACAGAGTGAGGATGTGCTAGATTTATTCCATCATTTGTTATCTGCAGAAAACACTAAATAGGAGCTCAAATCTAGAAAATATGCATGGTTGAGTCCTTAGCATTCACAAGTCTCTGGCACAATGCAAAGTGTAAGCATGGATCTACCCATTTAGATTGCAAATAAGACAAGAGTGTGATTTTGTGTTGGTTTCACTCTCAGGCACGTCAAAAGGATGAGTGAAGTGCGTAGGAGGAAGAAAAGACCTTTGCGAGAGAGATGAGATCTGGGCAATACGGTGATGATGAGACCAGCAGTGGCATTTGCTGGATATTGATCAATGCAAACCCTTTAGTGCATGCAATCGAAAAAAACAAGAGCGACTCGTCCAGGACACCAATTCCAATGATTTCGATGCCCTCGACATATATGGTGAGAGACATCAGAAACAGCTTAGCGTTCTATCTAAGGAATCTGTTATAATGGATAAAAAAAATTTGGACGCATATTGATAACCTTCACACCCACTGTGTAGCATTGTAGTATGGCAACAATTATTGGTTTGTGTTTACGAGTTAAATTGATGCAAAATTTCCCTGCACATTACAAGGTTGGCATCTATGTTGCTGTTGGTTCCCTTTCCTTTGAGGCTTCCATCAACAAGCAATTGAATGACAAAGAACGAGTTCCTGCAGCTTTGAAAAATCCCAATCTTTGTCAACTTGTTAATGGGTGCCTCGCATCAAATGAGCTGTGAATGGAGCAAAATATTTACAGTTACAGACGAGCATTTGACAGCCAATTGTCTACTATAGATAAAAACAAAACTGATGTTTTTCATTGCAAATACATAATGTAACGTTACCATGCAGGGAAAAGCCTGTCAAAGAGAAATGTTTCCCAAGTCGGTGGCATGCATGATCGATCTCATTGGCACGTCCATATACCAAGTTTCATAGGCCGCATCATAAGAACAAGGGGTAGAACCGGTTGTCATGCAAACAAAAGACAGAAGCAGGTGCACGATTAAGAAGGAATAGCATAACCAATAGTTCCAAGAACAACACCAAGAGCACTTTCAGCGGCATAATCAGGAGCACTATAACTAGCAGTAGTTCCAATGGTTTGTCTTTCACTCTCTGGTGCATATTGATGACATATAAAATAACATCTTAATTAATGCAACTGAACCTGAATAATCTTAAAACTCGTTGCTTTGCTAACTCGGTCAATGCTGGGCCCTTTTAAAAAATAGGTCGGAATTTGTTCTAATTCAGACGGTACCATTTCCATTTGAAATAAGTGTGAATTGACAAATGAGAATTTGTTCTAAAGTTCTTTGCAGGAAGGAATTGACAAACGAGAATTTGGAAATGTTTTACGTTGAAATGACTATGTCATCGAGATTAGTGTTCATACTGATCCGAGTTTTACCGTCGACATCTACCTGTAGGATCAAAGAGGATACAAATCATCTCGGACCGATGACAACATTATGTCGAGTGATTGAAATTTATAACTTCAGTTTTGTGTGATTTGCCCATTGCAATTTGAAAAACAAATAAACAAATATAAAAAAAAATTTGCTTACTTGATTTTTGCAGACTACTGCCACCACAAGCTTGACTTAGCATTTGGCAAGTACGGGATTTCCATGCAATACGAAGGAATTCATGGGTCACAATATGTATGGATCAAATGTCACCATTAGTCATTTGTAATTATCAAATTGATCCATCTTTCGCAGGTGTCATAAGAGGAACCTCAATTTACGAGGAAGAGAATTAAGCATAGACATGGGGGCAGGATGGAACAACGTATAGGTTGCAGGAGATAATAAAATTTTCGTGACATATTTCTTCCCTCGGCATCCATGATCGATGTGTTTTTGCAGGCAACATGTCGCTCTAGTCAGGATCGATGTTTCTGTTTCCTTCCGAGTTGTTATTTGTTGCACTAGAATTGTATGCTCTGAATTATATCTAATGATTTACAGGGTTGATCATGCAATAAAAAAATATAAAAAAATTCGAATTAATGCAGTAATTGATGAGGATCATACTTGGCACAATTTTCAAATCTTGAATTCCAAAACTTTAGTGATAGGTATCAACAAACTGCTACTCATGCACATGGGAAGATTTGATGAATCTGAGACAAGTAATGCTTTGAAGACGTGACAGTATGCAGGTTTGCAGATCTGTTAGTTCTTTAATTTTGAGTATTTTGTTTGACATCTTTTCTTTCCTTTTGCATCATTTTTAAAGTTTTCTTTTGCTGTGTAAAATAAAAAAAAAAAAAAAAAAAAAATTGTAAAATTATAAAACTTGCAAATGGACTTTTTCCCAACTTCTTGAAAACAATTTTGCAACATGTTCTTACGATCTATGCTAAGTTATTTCTTGGAGTCACTTTACAGCAATCGATGATTCCACCTGCGCAACGGCAAAGGTATACATTCGAATGTAGATGCGCATTGAACAGCTGCGCGTTGAACAATTGCGTATTGAACAGTTGCGCATTGTATAGCTGCGCGTTGAACAGCTGCGTGTTGAACAGCTGTGCGTTGAACAGCTGCGTATTGTATAGATGCGCATTGAACAGCTGTGCATTGAATAGCTGCGTATTGAACAGCTGTGCATTGAGCAGCTGCGCATTGAACGGCTGCGTATTGTATAGATGCGCATTGAACAGTTGTGCGTTGAACAGCTGCGTATTGAACATATGCGCATTGAATAGCTGCGCGTTGAACAGTTGCGTATTGAACAGCTGCACATTGAACAGCTGCGGGTTGAATAGCTGCGTATTGTACAGATGCGCATTGAAGAGCTGTGCGTTGAACAGCTGCGTATTGAACAGCTGCGCATTGAGCAGCTGTGCATTGAATAGCTGCAGGTTGAACAGCTGCGTATTGTACAGCTGTGTGTTGAACAGTTGCGTATTGAACAGCTGCGCATTGAGCAGCTGCATGTTGAACAGCTGCGTATTGTATAGATGCGCATTGAACAGCTGTGCGTTGAACATTTGCGTATTGTATAGATGTGCATTGAACAGCTGCGCGTTGAACAACTGCGTATTGTATCGATGCACATTGAACAGCTGCGCGTTGAACAGCTGCTTATTGTATAGATGGGCATTAAATAGCTGCGCAAGTGCTACGGCAACATGTAACAATGTCTTTTATTTTTAATTTTCCGCATTAATACTTATTTCTGCATGTTATATTTTCGAAACTCTGACAGTTTTCATGGAAGATTGGTACTAAGTTTCTTTTCAGATTCACAGACGATCAATTTTAATGTTGCGGTGATTCTAAAAAAAAAAAAAAAAAACAAAAAACATGATTTGTTGATAGCTTGAAGGAGCTGCTTCTCATCGCACATTTCATGACATTTGCAGTTACACAGAAACCAATTGCGTCATGATTTGTTTACCCACATTTCTCCTTCAAAGCACATTAGTCATCCATGCTGGAGTCCACTATTCCATTTCCTTATCTATCATGACTTCACACATGCCTATTTTTCTGAATTGCATACAGTTTACCCCATTTTTCAGTTCATCTTTTTCCTCGCAAATAAAACCATTCCGCTCCCTCTCCATAATTACATTCCCTTTCCATAAGCACTGTTGCTACTGAGATCTTTCCTATAGTCCTACCAATATTTTTGTAAAAACTCGCGTTGATTGATGTAGGATTCCTTAAGGCCTACCTTTCAACAAGTCTTGCCCCATCGACCTCAGCACCTCATCTGGGATATAGACTAGAGTCCATTTTGAGTACCTAGAGGCTTGCATACCTTAATGGCAAGTTCTCTCGCTGACGATCATGGGAATACATCAATGTCCCTTGATCCTCAGATCTTGCAAGTGGCTTGACCTCAGCATATCCATTCGCACTTCGCAAGATGTGCTCAGGTACCTTGGCACTCATTGACATCAATGGTGAGTTGCCTCGCACTGGTTAATGACATTCATCAATGGTTGGTAATCCAGTGATTTCTCTTCATGCTCGACATCGACACATCCATTCGCATGATTAGAATTGTACCATCGGGTTTGTAGCGGGTGAAGACTATACACTCTTTCCTGATTCCCTCAGTAGTTCCAGCAGCTTGAATCCATCTATGAGAGTTTGACAGTTCCACATTTTCATGATTCATCAGCACCAGTTCATATCTCTCCACTTCACATGCTCTGATTCAGTAGTGACCATCGCTGCAGTTCCAGTCGTTGCTGTTACAGTAGTCATCATTATAGCAGTTGCTGTTCCAGTAGTTACATCAGTTCCGACAGTTGTTGTTTTACCCGTTCCAGCACTTGTTGTTACAGTAGTACTGCTACAGTAGCAATCACCTTTCACATGATCCTACAGCAGTGACACCTTCCATCTTCCAGCCGTCGCAGTCCCATATTCTTTCTACCAACCGTTACAGTAGTTTCAGCTACAGTACTAGTCACGATTTTCTGCTCCAGCGGCCGCAACAACTACATTCCTATTGCATAGTTCATCTACATTTTTTGGTGAGTGGAGGTATGTTGTTTTCTAAGCTTTGATCATGAAATTCCTTCTATGCTGACTTGAATATTTTGGAAAATTCCCTCACCACACTTCATTTCGTTTTCCCTTCCATGACCTACACTATGTTGCATGGGGGCATGCAACCGATTCAGTTGGGGGGGGGAACTATTTCCATAATCACCACATTTTTCCTTTATCATCATTTTATTTTCATCCCATTTACCATTCCCAAAAATTTCTTTTCCAACAATCCCCTGATGCACTTTACTTCATGCATTGATATACATTGGCATGATTCATACCAAATTGAGAAATGGCTTTCTTATACTCAGTGATTCTCTCTTATGCACATTGATAGCTTATGATTTCCAGTGAAGTGTGTGGTTACAATTATTATCATAATAGAAAGCAAAAATAATAATAATAATAATAATAAATGAATGTTGTTAACACAAGAACCAACATTCTTATATTCATGGTTGTTACACAAGAACCAACCATAGGAAAATGCCAGCTGTTACTCATGTCTCCCACATATCCTGGAAACATTCATCGTTAAAAAGACATCATCAATCAAAGCCAAAGTTTAGATGCCAAAGGTTCTTCAGAAAATCCGTGCATGGTTGCATGAGGACATGCAACACCTTCAGTTGGGGAGGATGTTAGGACTCAGAAATGTCGTATTTTCATCCACCTTTCCCTTCATTATTCCTTACATTTCATCGCCCTATTAAACCTTCATCATATCATTTGCATAAATACATTTGGGTTTCACATTATTATTTTCCACTTTATTCATTTTAGTATTAAGAGTGAATTTATGATTAAATATTATAAAATATACATGTTTTCATATATATCTCAATTATGGGTGAGCTTTGTAATGTGTAGGAATATGTGAATGATTAAATCAAAGAGACTTCTCAAATATCTCTTACACCATTCCAAAGGAGATAGTTATTCAAGCTTATTCTTAAGGAGAAGATCATGGAAGATTTGGTTGGCATATCTTATCTAGGATTCATGAGAGATATGTGGAGGATTTGAAGGAACCATATCTTGTAATAATAGGGAAGTGGTTGAGAGTAGTTGAGAGAATAATGGATCTATAATTAATGTATTCTTATCTTTTTCTAAAGGACTCTCATGTATAAAGGAGAGTGCTCCCTCTCCATTCCATTAGGTTAGAATTAGGTTAGATTAAGCTTGTAAGAGGGTTGTAATGAAGTTGGATTGGATTGGATTTTGTACTTGTTAGATTAATCTTTGATTTGAGATTCTTAATGTGATTTAAGCTTCCATTGTTATGCTTTCATGATTGCCATTTGATTATGGATTTATAGATGTGAGCTCACTTATGTCATTGTTGTTAACTCTTCACATGTTGTATTTCTCTTACGCAATTTCAATGCTTTCTTAGTGAGTGTTTCCATGCTTTCCTAGATTAATTTGATTTCAGTAAATTAGATTAAGTTAGATTAGATCTACTTCAGTCCTCCACAAACAGTGCACGTGCTTCGTCAGTTTACGTACCCCGGATTGATAAGTAAAAAGTTGGGCAACTTACTGCAACGTAATTATTACGACATATAACTCACCTAACAGAACTGATATCCAAGCACCGAGCCATTGAACAATATATCTATACTCTTGGCAAAAATATGCAAAAATTTGCAAATTGTTAAATCAGAGATGTAACAACCAAGCAACACATGTAGAATGAAGCTACGATGCCATTGGCATCACCACTTCAATGTTGCAAATAGAACAACTTCCAATAGACCCAAAAATAGTTACATAGAAACATCTAGAAACATTTATATTATGAATTATGTATTTTAATTTGTAGACAAAAGCTACCTCTTTAAGTCGATTGCAAACAAAACTTAAACAATAAGGGCATTTGAAGCAAAATTATCTTTTACTGAGAACATGAGGCATGAATTAAATGAAACCTTTTCTATCTGCCTCTCTTAAATCACAACTAGCAAAGCAATAAAATAATTCTAATAGAAAAGTACAAAACGACAGTTTATGTGATCATAAAAAAGGAAGCTTCATAATGGCTATATAGATTTGTTGATGCTCTTGGGATATGGAAGGAGAAAATCAAGATATACATAGGAAATTTGGATGAGATCAAATCATACCAATGGACCAAAACTAAAAATCCTTAGGCCCTATTTGGCATGAAATCTATGCATCTATTTGGATTGTTGCAAAAGAAATAAAAAAAATACAAGTGAAAAAAATGTGCAACATTGAGATCTTCAGGAAACTATGGATTGTAGCATGTGCCAAAGAACAAGAAAATGTGATCCTAATGGAACAAATTCTTGATTTGTCTTAACCTGGGCACCAACGAAATAGATTCTTGAGTTCGATACGGAATTGGATGTTGGTCTGCAATGACTTGTTCCATTGTCACTGTTTTCCTTTAGTTACGGAAACCACCAATCGATGGAAAGTGCTATGAAATGGATCGTGGATTGTGCATGGAAGGCATAATGTGCATTATTTGGAATAGATGCAGTTCTAGATTGAACTGGATCAATGCCTAGGCATGATTTTGAAAAATAGACTAAGCCTATGCAACCAAAAAAGAAGACACGGAGACTTGATGTTTCCCATTTCCTATAGACAAAGCTGCTGGACTCGATTTTGTTGGGTCAATAATAAGCTATTTGTTTAATGCACAAGTTACTATTGAGTTATTTTTTTTTTACAATTTCAAACCATATGATTTTGACATATAGAACCGATAAAATTTTTGCAAAATTTCTTTTCAATTGCAAATTCAA
The DNA here is from genome assembly GCA_027924585.1 of Larix kaempferi. NCBI lineage: Eukaryota > Viridiplantae > Streptophyta > Pinopsida > Pinales > Pinaceae > Larix > Larix kaempferi. The sequence goes on along the minus strand of BSBM01000047.1, from coordinate 18,685,189 downwards.
GCTTGATATGATGTAAATGCAAGGATTTCAATGTAAAATTTCCTATGCAGCAAGAGGAATTTGAATTTTGAACCTATCCAATATAAGTGAGGCCAATATTCATTTTTTTTATATAAAATTCCAAAATCCATTTATGTTCAAGGTTGCTAGATCATAAATATCAAAATGCATTTCCAGAACAATCAACTATTCAAGAGCAATTGCAATGAGGGGAGTTTGCACTTGCCTTTGTCCTTGATTGCACTAGAGCTAGAAAGTGTGCCTTTGCATAATCGTCATTCAGCACATCAACAAATGTTGCTTGCAAAACACACAGAAGATGCGAACCTGTTGCACCATTTCTAACGATGCTCTTAAATAGGTACATGGGTGGTATTTCTAATATCAATTCTTGTTGTATCTTAAAGAGAAGCTCTTTGTAGCTGTCAGGAAGCTGCAACTGCAATAGAATACAAATTTTTGGTGTTTGTTAATAAAACCATTGAAACATGGAAATGCATATTCCAATTGCTGGCTGCAATAGAAGTTGACAGTCGCTAGTAGATCAAATGAAATCAAACCTTTGTAGTGTCCTGTATCTTTTCTCCATCTTCGACACATAGCTCATAGTTTTTGTTGTCTTGTTCACATGCAATAACGAGTGCCGCAACAGAACCAACAGAGAAAGCATTTGTCGACATTGACAAAGCATGTATTGTTGTATCTGGTGCCAGTTTATGTTGCTAACAAACCTGGGGAATTGTTTCCACAGCAGTCTGTTGATGCAGAAGAATGTAGTGTTTTGCATCTGCTCTCTCATAGATTCCCTTGTTTCTAGTAATGAAATTTGAAATTCGCACGCTGCTCCCGGGTGAGAAATACTTCATGAAACGTGAGACAAGGGTATTGTTCATGTTGATTGTGACTGTCAATTGACCATCTCTGTCGACAAGATCAGCATGTGCTAACTCAACTTTGTTTGGGGAGTTTGAATTCTTGTTGCATGCTGGTCCATACAATGCAACCACATCGCCTTCAAATACATTTGGATGTGTTGGCAAACACAGTTCCATTATAGTGCATACTGTGGTTGACATTTGTTTCGCTCTGGAACAAGTGGAAATATTGGAAATTATCTTCAGATACTTGTTTTTTAGAAATAGAGACAAAAAGAATTGATTCATGTGAGAAAGGTGGAAAACTGCTTCTGCATAGTGAGTTCAAAGTGATCTCACCTTTTTGACCTATCATCGGGGGGCAACCTAGGCATTCTGACTTTAGGATTGCTTGAAGTACCGATTTTTGCAGCCATCTTGCAATTGCCAATTTTTTGCAGTGGCTACAGATGCAGTTTTTGTTTTACTCTAGTTTTTTGTGCATGGAACGATCAAAATTGCTTGAGGCATCAAATGCATTTTTTTCAGCATAAACATTTGCAACATTAGATTGTAAATATTTTGAGGGGGATAGAAAGACAAATAGCATAATGATCTATCCAATAAGCTTCAGAAATCTGTAGTTTGACTTGGCCAGATGGAAAGGTTGTCCAGAAATGGTCAAGCAAGGAGCCATAAGTTGTTGTTGCTTGTGTTGTATGCAAAGAAAAAATATTGCTATGCATAAAACAGAAAAACGCATCTTGCTTGTTGCATAATTGCATCATTTCAATGTTAAAGTCACCAGCAAGGACGATATATTCATTTTGATAATTGTTTTCTATGATATAAAGAACAAGTGAATACAGTTGTTCAATTGGCGTGTGCGGTGCAATATAGACATTTGCTAGAGTGACAGTAGTGTTGTTAACTAGAAACCATGAGATTATTGCTTCAACAAAGTTTGTTGCATATGTGAGTTGTTTCTGAATAGCTATTTGTTTTCTATAACATGTGATTAGACCATGGACATTGTATATAGACTGACAAGAATACTTTTCTTCAAGGAGAGAATTGGTTGGAAGTGATTTTGTATGTGTTTCTTGCAAACACAGTATATCGGCTTTCATTATGTCATAGTCATTGACAGTATTGTCAATATGCAGCGAAAGACTTCTTGTGTTCAATGAGCATAGACGAAGGTGGTCTTTGTTTTCAGATGACAAAAAGCCATATTGGAATTGCAGAGCTACCTCTTTCTGGAGTCTGTCTATTTCCATGGAAACTTTATTCGAGAGACATAAATTCTTATGTTGTAATTTGTTTACGAGGTATAAATGGTCCATTTTTTTAACACGTGACAAGGTAGTATATACCAGTCCATGTTGGGCGATACCTTTTGGATCAAATGCCATTTTTTCCATTGTAAGTCCTTGCGATCTATGAATGGTTCGTGTTCATGCCAATCGGATCGGGAATTGTTGTCGAAGTATATGTTTTCTACCTTTAGATGCCATTTGCCTAGTTATTCGTGTGATAGGGGTCCATGTACAGGGAGTGCTTGATGCAAAGTGATGTTTCATTTTTGCTCGTTGCATTGCACCACTTGACGGCAAGCTAAATTCAATCTAGACTATGTCAATTCCATTTGACGTAAAGCCTTTGAAAATGCCTTCTGCACCATTTACGAGCCCATCGCCTATTGCAAAGTTCCCCCCAACCAGTTGAACAAGCATATTTTGTTTCAAGACAATTGCAAATGGCAAGTCCATTTGGCCATTTTGATACAAGTTGAATTCTATCATGTCTATTTCCTTGTCGATCGATTGCAATGTGCATGCTTTTGTTTGAGAAATTGCCAACATCTTTTTGTTGTGTTCATCAACATCCTTGTTTCTATAAAAAAGGAAGGGGAATGTCGGATCATTTGGCGGTTCTCTATAGCAATGGCTATTTAAGAATTCAATGTCAGCGTCTGTCTGCAAGTTCATTCTGATTCTATTCAAGATTGAAATGAAGGTTGGGTCTTCTTGTCTCATAACTTGCGTGAGATGAAAGCATTTTATGTTATGTTTCCAGAAGCTATAAGGAAATGGATGTGAGTCAACATTCACTTGTTGAAAAACCCAAGAATCTTTGGCAGGTTGTATTTGACACAAGTCTCCACAAAAAATAATGTCCAAATTTCCAAATGGAGAATTGGGAGTATGCATAATTTCACGTAACCTTTTTTCAATGCTCCAGAGCATTCGAGCGCCAATTAAAGACGCTTCGTCAATTAGAACTAGTCGGAGCTGTTCAAAGTCCTTGGACAATAGGTCCAATGAGTTGCAGCTTAGTGGAAGCATGTTTGTCAATGTCAAAGGCAAGCGAAGTGCTGAATGCATTGTCACACCATCGACATTCTGTGCAGCTCTTCCAGTAAATGCAAGTCTAATGCCTTTTTTTTAATAGGATCGCTACAAAGGTCCATGTTGTGGACCTGCAGAAGCCCATGGTAAATTGCTTTTGCAACAAATTTTTTGCCTGTGCCAAGGGGGCCAATCACGAACAAATGAATTGGTGTGGTTGGGCGGGCTTTCTTTCTCATTATGATTTCTTTTACTATTGCTTGTTGTTCTTTGTTAATTTTTTTCCTAATGGAAAAGTAGGCTTCTTTGCTAATGCTATGGGGAAGTTTCATAGTTTCAAATGCATTTCCAGAACCAGCTGCAGTTCTCCTGGAGAATGTTCTATGCGGAAAATCATTTTTAATGTCGTATCTATCAGACAAAGAAAGGGCAATTTGTTTTTTGCAAACTGTTTCTCTAATAAAAAGTTGTTTGTTTTTTGAGTCAATTGTCTTAGAAACTATGTCAATGTCACCCCAAGAATTCTTTTCTTTAGCTATGAAATTTTGTTCAATTTGTTCTATGGATAGCCTATGTCGAGGGTATGCTTCTGTCCATGTTTCTATAGTTTTCTTTAAAACATTTTCATTTTTTCGAAAGGGTACAAACAACATCATTTTTTCTCTATAGAAGTTCTCTCGGTCTTTGTTCTCATTGTATCGAACATAGCTTATGATTGCATTTTTCTTTCTTTTTCTAAGCCGTGAGTTAGGGCATGTGTAACAAGAGGCAAACTCGGACAAAGTAATATGTTCAAGTTCTAAAGGTCTTGCAGTATATTTTTCAATAAGCGATGGGCATAGAATTTTTTCAGAGTCGTCTGGCTCCTGGGCCAAAAGCTTAGGTTTTTTCAAGACATAGGTTCTTTTGTGAGATGGCCCTGTATCAATAAATATAGTTTTCCTAGAACTTGTGTATAAAGGCAACGAAAGCACAATATAAATAGCTTGTTGAATGGACATTTGTTGCATATTCAAGAGCGCATTTCCAAGTTTGCGGATTGTTTCAATGTTGCCATCATTATCAAGAAGGCATTGCTCTTTTATTTTTTTCAAAGCAGTTTTCATTGTGCGATCCATTTTTGTAATGTAAGAGCTACAGTAAGTTGCTAAAGCATAAGCATCAAGGATGAATTGTGCATCTGTATTTTCATTCCAAAGGCTTGGGATTTGCTTGGAGAATGCATTGATCCAGACATTAGATGGGTGTCTTTTTAAGAGCAAAGTAGGGCGTTGCAACACTAAACGAATAAGGACTAGGTATTCATCCCTTGTTATGTTGAATTCTGTAAGGAACATATCAAAGGTCATAACACTTGGAAAAATCTTTTGTTCCAGAACTAGGAATAGCTCCTTTTCTTTGCGAATTGTTTTCTCATCAGCATTTTCTATAGGTTGCAAAATGGTAGTTTTGTCAATTGGAGAAAAATGAAAGTTGAATCTACAGCTAGAATATCGATGTTTTTTGCAACTCTTTGTATGATGATGTGTTTGAATCTTGGCCAATTCTTCAGAGAGAAGAAAAGAGTCAGAAGAAAGGTATCGATCGACAAATGTTGTGACATTTGTATTAGATGTCTCGCCATATACAGGGGTGTTTTTGGTCCATAGTAAAGCATGGTCATGTTCATTGCCTCTACTCTGGAATTCAGTGATGAAAAAGTAGTCTACCACATCACCAAACAATTCATTGTTCGCTAAAATCAAAGATCGCATTGCTGACATCCGATGCCTATAATAACAACTACAAATTACTGGATTTTCTTTTATCAATGTTTCTATTGTCCAAGTAGTGTCTTCTTTGCCAATGTTGGAAGAAAGCCTATCTTCAGTCTTTTTTAATGCATTGCAAAGAGGAATCCAAATATGTTCAGCACTAGTGAAAGTGACAAAGAAAGTGGGTGGGCCAAGTTGTCGAATCATTACGAAGACATCTTTTCTTATATGTTCAAAGTAATCAGGAGATGTACATATGCTTTTTAAACATTGATAAGCAATTGGTGAGTTTAATACTTTTTGAAGGTTTGCTTTATATTTTACGTCCTTTGCAAGGAGAGGTTTTCCTTGTATCTCTCCTTTCCTTATTGAAATCCATGTAGAACCTCTTATTTGCTAAATCAGAACATGCACTGCTTTAGAGAAGGTGTTTGTATTGTGTCTTGCAAAGTCTCTTGACATATGCTGCAATTCCCAGTGAGACGTTCACTGATAGGTAAATCAATTTATGATATCTTCTGGCCGAGTGTATCCAAAGAACAATGAAGGGAAGTTCAATTCTTCAGAAAACTTGTCTTGGAAGATGCCCAATGGTTGAAATCCCTCAGAAGGTGCAATTTGTATGATTTGGTTTGCAAGGTCCTCTATTTGATGCGATTGCCCATAGCCGTGAACCATTGTTTCATTGGGAGGTTCTAGGTCTATTTCATCATCACTAAATACATTTGTGTCTATTTGCATCGAGGACTGGTTGATTAGGCCAATGTTTCTTTGGACAATTTTCCCCCACTCATGGTCAATAGTAATGTTCTCAGATTTGTACAGTGGATTATTGCAAAGGTCATATAATGCGGTCATAAGAATGTAGGGGCGGACATTTCCAGAAAAACATGCACTCTTGTATTCTAGTTTTCTTTTCAAAAGCATTGTCGCTGTTTCTGCATCTTCGAAGCTTCTAGGCAAAGATTTTTGTATCTTGTTCAAGTTTGCAGGAACATTAATAACTGTTCCTATGAGTGCAATTTGTGCTCTTTTGTATCCCAATGGTCTTATTTGAGCAAAGGCTAGCCTTGGTGACACCAGTCTTTCCTCCAGCGGTGCTAGAACTGTGACAGAATCTAGTTTTTTATTGCGAAGAATTTGTGAAGGAACTGCAAATACAGGTATCTTTTCATTATGAAGGCTATTCTTGCATTTTTTGCAAATGTCCTGACCTATTCCCATTGTCTTTGAGCTGTTATCCATGCAGATAGTTGCATAGTTTTGCATTGTGTTGTTCTCAACTTTGTCCATGTTCTTTTTGAATTGCAATGTCTCACAGACAATGCATGCATGTGTCGGTGTATCTTGAATACTAGTCAAATAAGCTTTTATTGCTGTGCGAGGTTTTGGATATTTTTTTGTCCTAGCTGAGAGAACATGATTCTGTGTTCTTATTCTTTTTTTAAGATTGCACAATGTTTCCTTTTTAGGTACATTGTTTTTTTCAAAGGCTCTTGTTGTTTTCTATGAAATTGCTTTGGAAACATGCTCTAATGCAAAGCCATGTTCTTTTGCAATGTTGGAGTTGTTTTGTTGCATTGTGCTAGTTGCATTGCAAATTTCCTTTGCTTGTGTACATCTATCAATGTCCATAAGGTGGTTGGATTGAATCAAATTTGTCTGTTGTTCTTTAACCAGTGGCCAAAAGTGCACATGTGAATTTTCACTAGCAAAATGCATTAGAAACATTGTATCCAAAGAGCCATTGGATGGTTGGAATTTTTGTGAAAATTTCTTTGTTGGCATGCTCCAGATGTCTATGTTGATATTGAAAAATTCACTTATCTATTGCAACTTTTGAAATCTCGGACACCCCTTGCCAAAAAGGGTCAGAAGCCACCTATCCCATCCCAATGCACCCCAACACAATGACAATGGAGTGTTGTCATTGGACTGGTACATTGATCAAAGAAAGGCAGTGCTGAATATCTACTATACCTTCGATCCAACCACTAAGGGAAAGTAATGTCTATTAAGGGCTCTTGCTACTTTGAAGAAGCTAAAGGCCTAGCTAGCGAAGGATAAATGCAATTTTTTTTCCGAGCCTATTTTCCACAGCCCTAAAGGCCCTTTGGAAATTTGAATTGTGGAGCTTTGTTTCTAAGAGATGCATACATAATAGTAAGCAAACAACCCATTGCATATGCAAGAAGTATCCGGTGGAACATTTGCATATACCCACCCAGTGTTTGTGGAAAATGATATTACAATGACGACAAGGAATTGAAGAAATCTAGGATTGTAAGCATATGCTCTCATGAAGTAGCTAGACATAGGAACGGAACCAGAAGTACAACCACTGAGCATAAAATCTTCAAGTTTTTTCTATATCATCCAATTTTTAAATGCCAATACATATTGAAAACATCCAAGAATCCCCCCCCCCAAAGTTTTAAATGCCATAGATACCAAAAGCGTTGAATACCCTATCATCACAATCCTCCAATATGCTCCATCCATCCACCAAGTAAAATCAGATCAGATACTAGGACAAGTACTAGAGCATCTTGACAATGTTGAAAATTTGTTTAGTATGTCAGCATATGAGAGGTAAAGAAATGATGGATATGATAGTCACTATGCAATGGAGGCATAATAGATTCCTTTGCAAAATCAGGGCATGTGGTGACTTAAAAGTCAAGCTCTCTAGATTTGGTCACGAGGCTAGAACACATGCTACTTTGAAAACATTTACTGAGTATAGGCAGAAAGAAATAAAAATTACAGGAAAAAGAATTTATAAAGGGATAATAAAGATAAACATGCCTATTATGTTTCTATTTCTGAATTCAAATTCTTGCGAAAGATGTATTTTTTTTCCAATAATTTGGATTTTAAAAAAATTATCAACCAAATATACTTATATCTTTATAGAAAAGGAAAAAAAAATATGTATTTCAAGTGTTAAAAAAAACATAAAAAACATCTTAGAAAATAAAATAATTAAAAAATATATATAATTGTAAACATCAATGCAAAATGATATCTTATTTATTTGCACATTAAAATTGAAACTAAGCTGCGTAGAAGTTGAAAGCAGTCCAACAAGCAGAAAGGCAATTGCGAGTTTTCTTTTTCATTCAATTGTATTTTTCACTTTTTTTCATTCAATTGTATTTTGCACACTAAACAAATGTATACTTGTATTTTTCAGATTAAGATAACTAGGAAAAGTCATTTTTCATTCAATTGTATTTTTCAGGTTAAGTAAATGCACAATTGCATTTTTAGCATTAAGAAAATGAGTGCACGCAACCACAACCTAAATTAGGATTTTTGTTTGAAATGGACTTGAATAAATAAAATTCAATTCTCAACCAAAAAACTTTTCCTTGACAAGTATTTTTCCAACCACTCTACAATAAATAATATAGCACAGCATCCTATATTAACACTTTTATAGAGAAATTCATCAATGTGAAGATTGCAAGGCCATTATCAGTGAGCTCTTCCGAATGTTAGAAAGCCATAGAGTGATCTTTATAGAAAAGGGAAAAAATTCTATATTTCAAAAGTGTTAAGAAAAAATAAAAAACATCTTAGAAAATAAAATAATTAAAATATATATATAATTGTAAACATCAATGCAAAATGATATCTTATTTGCTTGCACATTAAAATTGAAACTAAGCTGCCTAGAAGTTGAAAGCAGTGCAACAAGCAGAAAGGAAATAAACAGTTTTTTTTTTCATTCAATTGTATTTTCCACTTTTTTTCATTCAATTGTATTGTGCACACTAAACAAATGTATACTAGTATTTTTCAGATTAAGATAACCAGGAAAAGTCATTTTTCATTCAATTGTATTTTTCAGATTAAGTAAATGCACAATTGCATTTTTAGCATTAAGAAAATGAGTGCAAGCAACCAGAACCTAAATTAGGCTTGCTATATTTCTAGAGATCTATGGGAAGCGACTAGTTTAGTTTATCATGTCCATCACTGAGCCCTCTGGCCTTGTTTAACTATACTTAAATAAACCAGATCGAGTTTCGATTTCGATTTTGAGCTGAAGCTGGACTGTTGAAGCACTACATAGATACTTCGAAATAAAATAGAGTCATAGTCATACGTCGTTCAACTAATTCATTGTTAGGGGGTCAATTTAGAGGATCTTGTAATGGGATATCTATCATGTAAAGCGGACTCTGCAGTTATAACATGTGAGTCATACAAGAAGGAGAAGCCCTCCAAAGTTCAGTTGTTTCCATATAAGGACTTGTTGGTTGCCAGTGGAGGATTTGCGGGGGAAAGTTTGTTATGAAAAGGCAGCCATGGTTGCGTATACAGGGGTGTTTTAGGAGATGGTACTCTTGTAGCTATAAAAAAACCTTCATCTGGTCTCCGGATTTTACAAGATGAAAGTGCAGTTCAGAATGAGATTGAAAACCTATCCAAACTACACAGTCCAAGGCTTGTTAATTTAATAGGTTTCAGTCATGACACAAACGAAAGGCTCTTAGTGGTAGAGTTTATGTCCAACGGGACACTCCATGATATTGTGCACTCTGATCCCCAATCACCCAGTTGGCCCAGAAGAGTTCACTTGGCTTTGCAGATTGCCAAGGCTATTCTGACATTGCATAGTGCAAGCCCACCTGTAATTCACCGAGACATCAAGTCCTCAAATATTTTAATTGATGCAAACTGGAATGCAAGGCTTGGTGATTTTGGTCTTGCTCTGAGGGGCCACGTTGAGGATATTAAACTTAATTCTACACCCCCTGCTGGTACGATAGGGTACTTGGATCCGGGTTACATCACGCCTGGCAACCTTAGTACCAAAAATGATGTCTTTAGCTTTGGAATTCTTCTTTTGGAGATAATAAGTGGCATAAATGCGATTGATGTTCAGTACAACCCACCTTCCATCGTGGACTGGGCAATGCCATTGATCAGGCAGAACAAGATTCTTGAATTATATGATCGCAGGTTGAGTCCGCCCAAGAATCTAAACACAATCAAGCATATTGCTCTTATTGCGGCTCGATGTATCAGATCCACCAAGGAGAGGAGACCTTCCATGAATGAAGTTGTGGAGGGTAACAAATTTCGCAGAGATCCTACTTTGTATTACAAGCAAATATATGAGGTAACAAATTTTAGCATCATTGAGGATACCAACTAGCAGGACTTGAATGGCTTGAGCTTCCAAGGAACAGAAGAAGCATTAGTGCAAGGCTTAGATTTGGTAAAGTGTAATGAAAACTTATCAAGACTGCTCTTTTTTCATTATGTGATTGATTTGTTGCCTCATTAGCCTATGGCCATTTTATGATTCAGCTGCTACATATGTATTTGATATTGTGACTTTGAGTGCTACAAGGCTTGTATATCTGTTAAATGAGTTGATTCAAGTAATTGCAAGTTTATCTAATTGATGCATTTTCCTATTTTACTTATAATATTAAGAGTAAGAGCATTTTTATTCGCCTTATTTTGAACAAATCTCTTAATTTGGATTGCAATCTTTCAACTTAAAATGTCATTATATCTAGAAAGATATAATAAATCCCAAAATATTTATGATTTTCGATTCTGGTTCTTTCTTGCAATGCCATATTGCCGGAATTCCCTTATGAAGCATAGGGCGATGCTCTACAATACAAATATTTAATTTTGTTGATCAACTTGGTTGATCTTCTCTTTCCTTTTTTATGAGTACCTCTAAATTTCTAATATAGCCAGAAAATTTGATGTCATTTTTTGTGTGATGTCTATATTTTGAAATAATGGTTGAATATATTGTTAAACTGTATAGTGACAGCATCTACCCTAAGAACTTGAAATTGTTGTTTTTGTTAGCCATACCATTATTATGTTGTCTATATAGTTGATGCCAGATTTGATTTTGTATAAACTAAATCAATGGTATCAAACAGCAGGGCCTTTTGTTGCACTATTACAACAAATTCATATAAGCCTATTGGATATTATAAAACACATTATGGCAGAAGCAAGTTTTGCCTGTTGTCAAGTGTCTTGGGTCTATCTTCCATCTGGTCATACACAGTCTAAAAATTGCTTTGATGTTACTTTATAAACACTGTAAACCTGTGGCCCATGTTTTCTTCAGAAAATTGTCTCTAGATTCAGCTTCAACATGAAAAATAATGGTGCTGTTATGCATGCCATCCTATATGTTAACGTTTCCTGATATTTCATTCAAAATCTTGGCATATGTTATTAGCTCGTAATTACGTTTAGAGGGGTAACCTAGGACTGCTACAGTTAGGATATATATATTAGCGATATCCCTTTGCCTCTACATTAAAAAATGCAAGGATGCTACTGAGTACAATATCCTATTGGAATTTTAGGGAGTTAGTTTGAAGCAGTGCTGTTGGGAGTGGGAGTGAAGTGAGGAGCGCTGATTTACAAAAACTTGGAAGTGAAGCTTCAGTGGAGCATTTTTTTATAGATAATGTGTATTTTAATCTATTTTGATGCATATACATTCATAATAAAAAAATGCAGAATGTTGAATTAGTTACAGAAAATATGAAAACATAGACTTTTGTGCTACCTGTAGATGAATACTACACTTTTGAGAAGCTAGAAATTTAATCCCTAGCTGATTAATCATTAGAGAATCAACCATTTAGTACACAAATAACATCAATTATCTAGTAGTTATAACATTTGTCATCAACATCTAACTGTAATAGCTAATATCAACCATGAAATGGAATAGATTACAAGTATGATGACCAAAGATTTGTAATATGCAGTCAGCTGTCCTAAGATTTGTAATATGCAGTCAACTGTCATATAATGTTTACATAATAGGCCATAATAAAGAGATAATTTGAAGTTCTAGAATCTAAACTGAAAAGCAAAATAATTCTACTATATACTAATATTTTCTCTTCCACAAGCAATTTTGAATCTTTTTCCGTGTGATCTACAATAGGAGTAGTAGGAAATGGTCGTGGAACACTAGAATGAGCTCCGCCACGAGCTACACGACTCCTACATAGCAGTGGATTTAGTGAAGCTAAAGATACTATGTATAAAATATTGCTTGTGCCAAATGGTAGTCAATGGGGGTGGCATCTCAGCATGATCAATTTCTAGAGTCCCATCATGATCAACCAAAAGTTCATCATCCAAGCACTATAAAGCTAAGGTTCCATTCTACATATTATCCTCCTTTGGATTCTTGTCCCAAGTCTTATATGTTTTATCATTCTTCACTGTCTCACAATATGGGACAACAACCTCAAGTTACAGTGCAGGTAAACCAAACTTTCTTACAAACCAAACTTTCTTACAAGTCTACATTTAGACTGTTTCTTTTCCGAATGTCAAAAAGCCACAGAGTGATTTAACAATCTGGGAATTGAGGCTATCAAGCCTTTAAAATCTTCTAGGCAATAATATGCTTAATATCCCCACCACAGACAGATTGCAGGCAGAAACAAGCACCAAGGACAATAGACTTGCACAACTACTAGAAGAGGTTGAGAGGCAAAGACGGCCTATCAAAGTCAAAGCCATCATGACTAGGAATCTCTGTTGGGGTCTACATAGCATTGCTTAGTTTGGAAAATATTTATGCAGTGATGTACTATTGACCAAAAGTTGCTGAATTCCTCAGCAAAGCTACTAAATTGTCCACTCAATTATACCAAGAATTTCTTAACGTTAAAGTGGCAACTACAAATGTCTTATCGGTTCCAACATAGCAAGTACAGCTTGTTATGTTGCAGATCTAATAAAGAAACATGGGAATAAAAAAAAAAACATTAATGGCAAACTTAAGCTTGGATATCTGGTGTACAAGAAGATATGAAGAAATATGTCCTCCATCTTTTTTTTTTTTTCCTGGAAAAAAAAGTAGTAATTTTATTTCATCTTTCGAGTACAAAATTACATTGTGATCTTCATCACTCTTTAAGAGTGTAAATGCTGTTAGGCAGAACCAATAACAGTAATTTTATTTCATCTTTCGGGTACAAAATTACATTGTGATCTTCATCACTCTTTAAGAGTGTAAATGCTGTTAAGCAGAACCAATAACAGACTAGAGTCTACAGTTTTCAAGCTCTCTGATGAGAGTTCCATAATCCATCATCTAAAAACCCCCGTTACAGGGAAGCCATGAAAGGCTCATAACCAATAGACCCGTAGAAAAAAGAAAAGAAAGAAAACTATAGAAAAAACCTACAGAAACGTAGTAACAAACGAAATCCCCAGGACGAATGAAGCTGGAGCAGAGCCACCGGCTTCTGAATAAGCCACAATCAACCGCAAACATGAGAGAAAAATGACCCTGTCACCGGAATCAGAACCGCACCGTTGAACATCGCATAGGTGAAATAGCCCCCACCATTACTGCATGAGAGAGGCCATACTTCGACGCCTTCGCCGCCAGCAGTGGAACTAGGGCCTGGAAGACCCCCTTCTGCCGTCACCTAAGAGCCTTGGACGCCGTTGCAAAACCCCGCATCTCAGTGTAACGGCGCCGCCGCCACTGTGAAGAATCTGTCGTCACCGATGATCCATGGACGCTCCACCCTGTTGGATGCCGTGCAGCTCAGTGTGCCGCCGCCGCCGCCACTGTGCACAAACCAATGGGTCGCCGCGCTAAGTCACTACCCCCACTCCATGCACCAGAGATCCGTCAACGCTGGGTGTGGGCGGCCATGGAAAAAACCATGGCCACCAAGATCGTTTCGATGGCTGACTTCAAACCCTAGTTGCAGAGCGATTTACTTCTCCTGCCCCAATTTTCGAAGCCTGTCCTCCATCTATTGGTACTTTCGCATGTGTTCTTAGTACCAACCTTGAAATTGGTGTGCACACAAAATTTGGATCATGGATTGCTCACAACAGATAATGTTATTGATGTATCACAACTGGGAAGATTATGTGATGCACCGCACTTGAATCTGTTATCCATGCGCCTTATTGTGAAGAGCTTCAAAACTGTTGCCAAGTCAGAGGGATGGAAAGTGATGAGACAGTCAAATCCTAAGCTAGAGAAAGAGCTCCTGTTGAGCTTGATTCTGTGAGTAGATAAACCCACAAATAAAAGTTGATAGAAATGGATAATTAGAGAAGTCTGAAACTTATTTCTGATTAATAATTTGGGTTTCCATTTTTACATTAACAGGGAAAGAAAGAGAGGCTTCGAAAGATAGAGGAGAAGAAGATATACCTACAACTATACGATGCCATGGAAGCACTTGTTCACATATGCAGAGATGGTTGTCGAACAATAGGGCCTCATGACAAGCATTTAGATGAAAACCAAGGGCCTTGCAATCATGACAAGGATTTAGATGAAAACCAAGGGCCTTGCAATTTTCCAGCTTGCAAAGGGCTCGAATCTTATCTTTTCTTTTGGCATGTTCAATTTATTATTTTGCTACAGCAATTCTCCCGTTGGATTAAGTTGATTTGTTTCATCTGCTATATGAATTAATTCTTCCCCTAGTTTATTAGCATTTGTGATCTAATGCTATGATTCAATCCCCAGAGTTCATAGTGTTAGGGTTAGGCTTATTTTTTGTTTGTTTGTTGAAGAGAACAAAGCTCTCTGGCCTTCAAGCAATTCCATTTTCTATTGAGATTTCAAGACTATTGTTTTAAGTAATTGGCAAGCAAATCAAACCCCATTTCACCTCAATCATGCCTTTATTTTTGCAAAAGAATACAACAGAGAAAATTTCTTGCAAAATAACTATCAACACACATGAACAATGAAATATTATAGTCACATAAGGGAATCACTAGTGGCCAAGATGTCTTATATGCCTGAAAAATACCATGCAATTGGTTTGTGGATGGCTTCAAATTGTATGGAATCATCGAATAGGTTAACATGTTTTCAAATGCCAACACTAGTTTTGGATAAAAAGCATTATCAATCAAGCAATTGACACAGTCACTTGCATACAATGCATGGAAATTTAAATCGCTCAAGCCTTCCACTATAGATCCTGTCTGTCGACAGCAACCAGCAACCAGGTTGCTCACCTGCTATGGTACTATGCCAAAGCTCCAGAGATTGTGTAAAGTTTTGTTAAACAACACGGAAGGACACATTTCCATCTATCCGAAATTTCCAATAGGGCACCTATGTGATAGCTACATGTGTTTTTTATTAAATAAATTAAGAAACATGGCCATCCTTTGTAGATAAAAAGACCATACCTGAAAACTAGGGTACAAAACAAGTACAGGGAATGGAAAAAATAACGTGGAATGGAAAGCCCAACATTTCTAGGAGACAAAAACATCAATTAACTTTGCAGTAATTCAAGCTCTGTAGCAATTCAAATCCATAAAATAAAATAAATTATCGAGAGCAAGCCAAACACCATTGAAGACTTACCCGGGCAATGTAGAAATGGCAATGCTCTTTTGAAGACTTACTCGGGGAATGTAGTCGCAATTACTGCTACTGGAACATTGGTCACTTATTCATTTTGCTTTCCAAGAAACCTCACCCACAGATAATCGTGCCCCCCACACAGCACTGGTCAAACTAGACAACAAACACCGCAACAAGTGAAAAAGAGCATCAACAAACACGCACCGCAACCACCGTAACCAGCAAAGAAAAGCAGTGAAATATCCTCGAAGCCCCTTTAAATAAGAAACCCACGAATAGAACCAGCACGAGCCAACATTAAGATCCATTCCCACAACAATAACAACTCCAACCGCTTGAGAAACACAACTCATCGAGAAACCCCCGCTCCAGTCGTCGGCTGGCAGAGGAGAAACCCACGAACAGAACCAACACAAGCCAACATTAAAATCCATTCCCACATCAATAACTCCTCCAACCGCCCGACAAACACAACTCGCCGAGAAACCCCCGCTGCAGTCACTAGCCGGCAGAGGAAAACTACCCTCGAGCCTCCCTGATTTGCCAGTGATCATCGCGGCAATCACTGGCACATGAACCTACCCTCGGCTCTAGCTCAAAACCCCGAACGACACGAGGAGTCTTTAATTCAGAATCAGTATAGCATGAACCCGGCCTCGTTTTTTATCGTAGCTCCAGCTTTGAAACCCAGGTGGCCGATAGTCGATGTGATAAAGAGTATGCCAAGAGACATGTGTGGGGGACACACGGTGAGCGAAACCCCCGCACCAAATTCCGAGGCCAAAATTTTTGAATTGAACCTTGGAAAACTTTGTAAAATTCCTAGCAGTGGGAAAATTTGGCTTGTACAGACAGGCTAATAAGCCCAAATCCATCCCAAGATGTCATGGACATAATAATGGAAAGGCCAAAGCCATCACCTCCTGTCGATAATACATGGAAAAACATAAAGTAAAAACATAGGAGCAACACACGAACATGAAAAGGAACCCTATTACATGGAAAAACATAAAGTAAAAACATAGGAGCAGCACACGAACAGGAAAAGGAACCCTATTATTGGGACGAGGTTGATTTGAACACCTATACCTAAGGATCAAACGTCAATATTGTCAAGCACTCTAATTGCAGATAATTAAATATCAACACACAGAGCGTATGAAATTTATTGTCAACCCGAGAAAGTCTTTTTATTTCAAAGGACAAGTGCACAATATATGCTTAAACACAAACCATTAGAAGTGAATACTTTTATCTTCTATCATCTATGTTCATCCCAAGAATCTACGCAACCCCAATTGCCTTCTAACTGCTGTACTACAATCCTTTTCTATTATGCATCAAGCAGAACGAATATCAGATCTAATCAACGATTGCAGGAAGGAAATCTCAATTGCATTCTAAAAGAATCAACTGTCTAATGAAATCAAGCTGGGAATCATGAAGCATGACCTGAACATTACTCTAGAATTTAATAAGGGAGATTGAAGCAACTGTTCTAAGATGCTGAATTGCAAAATATAAATCAATCAACACATAACAGGAAAGCTAATTCGTAGGAGCTTCTGGGATTACGTTTCAGCTGCAGGATGAGCACAACAGTGTGAACAGAAATTGAATTACATAAAACAAACCTGACTCAGTCGACTGTTATTGATACCATTCACCAATCTCACAAATAAATCATTTACTGAGAAATCCACACAATGAATATTGCTGCTGCGTACAAAAGAAAGATCAAATCATCACACAACAGAAAGATGAAATCCTAAATTAACACAGCAATCTCTGTGGAAGACGGGCCCAGTCTTCACACAGAGACGCTGGTTGAACAACACTCTCTTTAACTCAGAAGCAATTCCTTATATTAACAGAAGGATGAGTACACAGTTTCGGCTTCACTGCTAATACAAGATGAATTAATTCATTGCTGTCCAACCCCTCGATCGAGATAATACCACATATTTATACATACAGTTGCAACATCTAAACCTATAATTGGGCAGCCATGAAGATCTATGATCTTCAGGCGCCCTAAATAATCTAGCTGTTACAATGCGTGGCAGAACTGAAATATCCAAATATGAGAGGAGTTATCAACTGTCCCAAGAGTGGCGGTCCTTCCAGCTCACAGCTGGATTCGAGCAGCGACATACTTAAGATAGAACTTTATGTTACAGCTGCCCTGCCACGACTGTGCCTTGATTGACGATTTGAGCCCCAAGGAACCTTCCTTAAGCAATGGACGTCCCTTCCTCCGTGACTTGTTCAGCTCCGATCTTCCTGCGGTCTATTTATCTTACTACCTTCATAATTTGCATCATGTTAGCACGAATTAAGAGATGCACAGCTTAAATCATCACAATCATAAGTATTAATACAATAAAACAATAATCGGCCATACCTTGGTAATTTGGGGAATATATAAGGACAATAAGTTGAATTGCCAAGGTAATTGGTGTAAGACAAGGTAAGGGACAGTGATAAATGATGGTCAAAAAGGGCCAATTCTGGGCTCAACAAATATTTTCTAGGCCCGCGTGATAGATACATCATAAAACCTGAAGCTTGCCACATTTATGTCATGCGCAAACTGCATGCTGCAGCCCACCAGATGTAAGAGACGAGCTTCAAAAAACTCGGCAAGCACATGTCCTAGTGGCCACCATGTAGTAATATATCCATTACATTGAAACTGTGAATTTTTAGCATGACTTCCCCACTGCTAGAACTCCAACGGCTAGCTATAAAGTCACCTCGAGATTTCTGGTTAGGTTTTTGTTTGACCCTTAGTTTTCTCGGGTTCGACCACGAATCTTGAATCCTACTAAATGTAGGAAGTGGCTTCCTCCCCCAAGGGCAAGAGCTAGGCCTCCACAACTGCAGCAGCTAACCGGCAGAGGGGCATTGCTTACTACCCCGATAGGCCAAGAAATGGAATGGTAAGGGGAGAGGGTCGTATACCGTAGATGGCCAGAAGTTTGACCACTGGGTGAACTCTAGTAGTGATTGAGTCCAGGCTTAGAAGCAACAAGGAGGGAAGGATCTAGGGAATCCTCAGTAGAGAAATGTAACTGACTGCCCACCTAGGAACGAGGGTGGTTGGGGTCAAGATGGAAAGGTAAAATGGGCAATGCAAAGTAGTTCGAAGCCTAAAAGCTTAGAGTCTGCTGTTGGAAATATGGACAGGTGGGATCTTGTTGTTCCTCCCCCTCTTGTCAATGGTTGGAAATGGGGAAGACACAATGGCAGTGGTGCCAACTTGAAATCATAGATGGCCGATTTCTGTCCATAGGCTCGTCATCGATCCTTCAGTTTCTTTCTGGTCGCCTATATTCAGCTTGTTCCTTCCATTTTTCTCAACAAACCGGACAAATAAGGTTGTTAAACACTTTCTTCCATTTTGCACTGCAAACAGGAGAAATAAGGTTGTAGTGTTTGAGGTTAGAAGCAATACACAAAAAATGGAATGCGTTAGTACATTCAGTGGTTAATATTGTGTGGCCTTGTCCATGCTTCATCCTCTACAAGCACATTGAACATGTACTCATCGTCTGCAAGTGTTGTTTGTATCCAACATAACCATCAAGATCTGTTTAATGCCTTCCCAAGGTAGCATAAATAGTATAGAGTTTACTTTGTGAATCTTTTGATTTTGCTTACTTAGCATTGCAGAAAATTTTGTACATGGCATTAAACATAAAACGTGCCTCACCTGCTCAGTAATGACTCTATAGCAACTTGCCTTCCCTCCTCTTCTTTCTTTTCTTCCTTCCTACGTCTTTTGTTACTGATGGGAATGAGAGCATGGGGAAGGAAAAGATTACCCATCGCTGCAAGGAAGGCAGAAGGAATGCAAGCATGATAAGTGTTCCTCTAAGCGAATGAAGCAACCGGTGGGAATGAACCAAGCTCGGTGAGAGATTAGCAGAGGAACTGCCATGGATTTCTAGATATGAAATAGGCTTCCTGCTTTGGATGGCACACACAGATGAGGACTATGACCACACACAGATGGCAGACAAGGGCGAGAACACAGATGGCAGACAAAGAGGTGTCAACAACGATGTCAGTCATAACTGTCAGGGAATTAGCTGTAATCTGAGAAATTATATGTTATGTGCTTAGCAGCCGCGGATGAACATGCACACGGACACACATTTAGCTGAAATCGAGTTGGGCTCCCCTGGGCATGAAACATGTAAGTGCAACACGGTGGTTGTGTTTGTGGCTTGTCGCAAGGGCAAGGGCATGTGGTAGACTGCAAGCGCGTGCAACAAACGCAGGAGAATAATGTGCAGAACGCCAAGATTGAATAAGGGACTAATAAAAAATAGCCTTGTCTCGGGTTGAGGCCAAATAAGGCTCCAAATTACCTTATTGGGTAGAATAGAATTTATTTTAAAAAACCTTGGCTAAAACGTTTTGGTAACAGTGCCAAAGTAATGCAAAAGCAAGAAATCGATTCCTATAGTCCCTGCACTGCACTGCCTGCGGGCAGGGACTAATAAGACCCTGAATTAAGTAATGGATACAATGCAAAAGTGCCTTATAAGTTATTTCAATTCTCTTGAAAATTTTGGATCCTATGATCTATATGATTATTGCCCCCATGATAATTCCTCTAGGAAAATAGGAATTAACACTGTCCTGAAGTTATTTGCAAGGCATGTGAAAATGATTTTCTTCAAAAAAAAAAAAGAATGACTTCCCATGGAATTCATTCCAATGGAAAACCAACAAAATCATGAAAGAGCAGTTAAAATTACACAATGAAATTGCAATATCTTGAAGCACATTACTAATAGTATTGTCTTGACAAACTCAACATTTCCTAACAGATATACCAATGTAATTCTCCTATGCAATACATATTAATAATTACTATGAGTGCAATTATTTCTTTCGATGTATGTTTAATAGAATAGAATACATGAAGAAAACTACATATTTAAACCTAAACCTAAACCTAAAACTAAACTTAGTTAATGGTTTTGAGAGACAAATCAACCTCAACACATAAAAACAAAAATTTTCCTTAAGTTGGACATAAAGTGGCTTTAAGTGATTAAAGCCATGAATAAAAAGCAGCATGTCAAAATACATTAAGATCTCTTTATGCATATTCATTTTAATACATTAATATTTCTTTATGCATATTCATTTTAATTTTAGCATTTGAATAACCAAAGCTGTAACTTATTTTGACAATGGCTTTGACACTAGCTTGCCTCATGTATTATGAGTGTCCTCACTTCATGCTTTACAAAATGTCTAATTTTGTTGACCATCCTCTTTGTAATTATCCTTGAATATAGGTAACTTGGTCTTTCTTTCCCTCTTTGGTTGCACATGTTTGCCTTCGATGTCTTCTTTGCTATGTGTTCTTCGAAATATTTAGTTTGTTTTTTTTCAAGTGCAATGCCTTAAAACTAGTGATAGAAATTTTAAAAACAGAGAATTTTACATCATCGACTAGTTTTGATAGAATTTAAAAAACAAAGAATTTTACAACATGGACTTGAATGCTTTCCCATCTCATGGCACCTCCATTATAGTGATATTTCTTTCTTCTAATCTCCAAAAACATGCATAATCACACAAATCTCTTTGAATTTTACTACCATGATGCTTTAACTTGATACAAATCTCACTCGTTGAAAATGGAAAGAAGATAAGATAATTTTACAAGAAGATAGCAACATAGGATATTTGATCAAATGGAAAATGAAAGGAATAGCTTCTCTAAAGCTAATTGATGGAAAATTCAGTGTTGAGACAATGAAACAATAAGGGAAATGCCACCAAACAAGTTAGGAAATTTTAAGTGGAAATAAGAATGCGGGTTAAAAATCCATAAAAAGGTTTTATGTTGTGATCCCAAAAAGAAATGAAGATGACAATGCAAAATGAAGCCATCAAGAAATTTCAATTTTTTTCCTCTTGCCAAAATTTGCAATATGCACACAAAAGAACTCCATTAACATCCTATGTAAAAGCTTTATGATATGCAATATTGCACACATCCTCACTAAAGTATTGCACATAGAAATTTGCATACAAAAAGTTATAATTCATAAAGTTTTCTACAGACAAATCTGCAAACAAAAACTTAGAATTCATAAAGTTTTGCACACAAAAATCTACATACAAAATATTAGAATACTAAAATGTTGAAGAAAAACATATTTTAAGAACAAACAAGGGGTCTTCCATAATTTTCACATGACTTGGATCTCTTTTAAGGTAAGGACTTCATTTAGTGTTGCAAATGGTGACATCAAGTGAAACCATTTGCTTTGTCATTCAATTCAAGGAGTAATGAACATTTAACACAGAAAGTTTTGAATATTTTCCTTCTTGTATGAATAAACATGTATAACATAAAAATAATTATATTCATATAAAATGCTTTATATCCCTACTAATATATATTAGATGTTAATATTTAAAATTATAATTATCAAAATTGTGAAAGTGTAAATTTTTTAAAAAGATAAATTGGAAATAAAATAAAGTATTATTTTGTATTTCATTTTGTATTTAATAGTATCCACATTATTATATGTATAAAACTTTAGATCATCCATAGTACATTTTACCATATAATTATGTTATCTTCCTTAATACATTTTACTCTCACTCTTTGTATGATTGTGACATATATTTAGAATAGAAATGACGAGTATACTTGTTAAGTGCCAATCACTTAGTAATGTGCTAATTATGTGTCAATGATTTCTTTGTTAAAAAATTTATGCTTAAAAAAATAAAGTGGTATAAAAAAATGAAGTGGTATTTAGTAATTTATTAAATGAATTGGTATTCAATAATTTGTTTTTTTTACACAAAACGCAGGAACTAAGCTACATGCTAGGACTAAAGACAGGTAACAAGCAGCATGCATATAATTTATCACTATTTTTTAAAAGTTTGCAATGTAATAGGTCCTAAGAATACCTTCAAACGCTTAAGTAGTTCTTTGCCAATTCGCCGTGCACCAATAGTACCAATAGTTTTCCATTCTAGATCATATGACCTGTAAGAAATAGCTGCTACTTTCCAATCACCCTCAACAATTTGCTTATATCCAGGAACAAAGTTTCACATCAATATGAGAATGCGCATTAGCTCATCTTCTGCGGCGAACACCACATTACTTCCTGTAAAAATTGTTGAAGAAGCCCACAGTTAAATTATAAAAAAACATTTCAGAAACTTCTTCATACTAAAATTTCCATGGTTGGAACTTGGTCAACAGAGCCGTAAGAAGGAAATAAAAAAGGAAATAGTATCTGTGACCTTCTAAAACAGGGCATTTTATATCTTCATACTGAATATATAAAAAATGAAATAGTACATGTAACTTCTGCAACAGTCACACCAGCTGTTGTTGCAGCATCTAGATCAATGTGATCAGAACTAATACCAGCTGTCAAAGAAGTTTTAAGTTTTTTTCCTTCTTGATCCTCTCTGATGTCACATGGGCAAGGTGGAAAGGTGTAGAAATCAAAACATGTGCATCAGGTATGTGCTTTTCAAGCTCTGCAAAGAAAATTAAGTGTGTAAGTTTTCTATGCAATGGGTTGCAATTCTCAAATTTATAAGCAATACACTTGGATGATCCATGCTATCAAGGAATAGGAAAGGGATTGCGTACTAGAAAACTAATGGAGTCAACTATGGAAACAAACACCCAACTTCAATTGTGAATAACCAGAACTCATTTATGATTTCGACAAAATTGCATAATTCTCACTTTTGAAGCAGCATAAATAATCTAGATTGCCTATTCAGGGTATGACGACCAAAAGGAAGGGGAAATAAAGTATCATCCACAGAGATAACAGATAACGTAATTTTATACCTCAAGGAAGTGAAACCGAAATAAACAAACAAAAACAAAAACAAGAAAAACACAAATAACTTGAGTTCAAAGGCCTTCTTAGGTTTCCATGGAAACTTTCTATAATTATTCAGGAAGATTCTTCAATGCAAGAATCAGCAAGGGCATATATAGATGGTGCACTATTGAATAAAATAAACTTTACCAAGCAAAACCCTCCAGATACATAGTTTGCATTGGCTCTTGATGGCTAGTAGCTACATTCAGACAAATTAGACCAAAACTTATGCATTTATTAAATCTGATGTACATAGATTGATAAGTGTGTCTTGGCACTCTAGTCTTAGCACGTAAGAAATCACAAATCCAAATCAATTATCACGATTTCAAGTTCCAGAGGGCCACTTCATCAACACAGTACATGTACCCTAGTAGTGAATTCAAATTTTTCCCTGTTCACTTTGCCAACACAGAGACCATATAGCCTAGTGATACAACTGGATACACAAAGAAAGAGGGCGCTTGGGCTTCTAACAGTTTAGAGCCCTGGAGTTTAACACAGCTCCCTTCCAATTTTACCCGACTTGGAATCGGGAAATCTCAATGACGCAGAAGAGTCAAGAGTTTGGACGGATGAGGAAAAACTCACGAAAAAATTGGTGAGTACAAAAATACAAAGATATGCACATATTTTGATGAAAAAATCTAAGCATCACTGGTTTCCATAGGTGCGACAATGTGACCTCCATTTGGTCAATTTCACACAAGAAAATCACCCAACAGTGGAGAAATGCATCCAGCATAGGTAAAAATGACTAAATGAGGCTGGATAAGGGTTTTTATAGGATTTGTTAGACAAGCTGACACAATGAACTGAGTCAGACTCATATTCACAAGTCAAACTCACATTGACCAAGTCAAAATCGATCAATGAACAAGTTTGACTCGGACGAGTTGGAAAAAATTATTTGCCTGGCAACTCATTTCAAACTCCGGGTTTAAGTCGTGATCCGAGTAACACTGCTATGTTTTATCTTCTGAACTACAGGTAATTTTAAATTATGCCCTTTTCCAACTTCTATGCATATGATCATGTTAAATTAAGAATTGCAAAAAGACACAATGATTTTATTTCGCAGAAGTGTTAACTAAATAACAAAAGAAATCATTTGCATGACACAACTTACCACAGTCAGGACCTTCCTTGTCATCTGTCACAATGTATTGATGGCCATTAGACTCAAGCCATTCTCGTATCCCCAAAGTATTCTCAACACACACGAGGAAGTTCGAATTTAGTGAGGCATATTCATTGGCTTTATAAAAGACTCCAACAATTTTATTACTCCCCGCAGGTGCCTGAAACATAAGATCATATAAATTATTAAAATAAAAAACAGAAAGGAAAATACAATCTTGTTAACCACAGTGATAGTTGAAACTTGATACTGGTCCTGGTTTCCCAAATGTGCAAATCCACCAGTGGAGTTATTGAAGGGTCTTATGCAAAAGATTCGAACATTAGGGCACATAGATCAGACCAAATGAAGACAAAATCATCATCACATCATTCGTATGATGTAACCCTTGGATCACTAATTGGGTTCACCATTGTTGGGAGTCAGAACTATGGTCCTTTACAAAAGCGTACAAGCTAAAAGACAAAGAGCAGATTAAGGATCATGATACTGTCAAATTGTCAATATATTTGATGTAAATGCAAGTCTGGACTCCAAATTGGGTATATCCTCACATGGAGTTTGGATTCTATGCAGAAGCATAAAGTAGGTTATAACTTATAACCAACCCTACTAACTCAGTTAAGTACCTTACTTAACTAAGCCAACTCTTCCTCTCTTTTGATCTTCCTGTTCAACTTTACAAGGTATGGTTCCTTGAACTTGTAGCTATAATAGTAAGTAAAAGAGCTCAATACTTCTGAAAAGGACCAACCCTCCACTCTGCTCAGGTAAGGTAGATGAAACCAATCCTTTTAAGGGCCAGCTTAACATAAGGCTGCAGAAATCAGATCTCATCAATCCATATGATATAAAGCTAAAGAGACCAAGGGATTAACTCAGCCGGTTGTCACTGATGTTGATGGCCATTTGGCTAGTTCCATGTTGGTAGGTGCCCAATTTGAATACCCCTAGGTGAGGCACACTAAACTACACCAACAGATTTACTAGGAATGCCATCTATGAATGTGGGGAAACATTCCTTGGATTTCCCTGTGAGGTTTTCCTTGGGAAAAAAATAAAGCCAGTGAATTTTGCAATTGGGTATAATGTCAAATAGAATTGGAGGTGGTTTCTATGCAGAAACACATAATAGAATGTCAGATAAATCAAAACAGAAGAAAAGAAAACCCAATCATAGATTCCTACAATCTCCAATGCAATTGGGTAATCCGAGGTCATCCCTGTAGGAAAAATGAATGAATGACAGTCTGCATTACAGCAGGGGCATTCAACTTATATGGAATGAATGAATTTGGTGCAGAGGATGAATTTTTTAGAATTAGCAAAGTTTAAGGTTGAAATAAAAAGTTCCATGCTTATTAAGCGCCAACATTATCATTGTTGTTTGGAAGATCAACACCAACCACTTTTGGTTTTTTTATCATCATGGTCTAGTTGTTACTTTTGGTTTTTTTATCATCATGGTCTAGTTGTTACTTTTGGTTTTTTTATCATCATGGTCTAGTTGTTTACTATTAGTTGATCGCATTACAGTGACCCTTGGCCCTGTTGAAATCATACTTGTAAAGGATCCAGCAAAGCCACTCGAAAGAAGGGGTATGAATGGAAAAAGGCTCTTCGATAGAAGGGGCATGAATGGAAAGGCTAATCGATATGCTTGTGTGCCCAAGATAAAGCTTAGAATGGGTATGAATGGAAAAACGCTCATCGATATGCCCAAGATAAAGCTTCTTTCCCTTTGCAGAAACATATCAAGATCCAAAATAAAATCAAAATATTGAGAATTGAGATTAGGGTAATGTGGCCAATAAATATCACAACCAATTTGGTTTTCCCTTTGCAGAAACATATCAAGATCACAAAAATAAAAAACCGACTTCTAAAGTATATTTTACGTCATCAAAGAAGAAATGCTATCAAAAGCAAGTCCGATATTACTTTGAAGTTGAAGCATGCCAGAACAGGATGACTTGTTATGTATGAGGAATATATTCATAGACATAGACATGTACATTCACATATAGATACACAAAATACGATCTCAACTTTTTGGTAGTATGGCAGCAAGTTGGAAAAGTTTTCAGAAAGTCAAATTTCTACTGTTTCAGACAACTTTGCTGTAAATATAAAATTTCAAGCAATGTTATTTATAGCCTCTTAATTAATCATCTATAAAACCCATTCATTGAATCTCTCGAGTCTTACCCTCTCTGGCTAGTGAATGCTCCAATCACCATGAACAGAAAGGGAAACATAAACAAACTCTTAAAAATAGCATATACATTTTCAAACTGACTGAAAACTTACCTCTTTTACCAGCAAACATCTTCCTTTGATTTAGAAGCCTCTGCCACAATCTGAAGTATAGCATCTTTAAAATTCAAATAGTCTTCCAAAGTATTGTGAATTTGATGAGAGATTCTTGCATAAGCTTTGAAACTTGGCCCTCTATCTGAATGCAACTCTGTCTTCTGTGCCCTGTAATAAATTGGAACCTTTGCAACAAACTCCTTCCTAACACGATACCTTAGCTTTAAGGCATCCTGGTCTGATGAAACCTCCAAACAATTTGGTAAAGCAACCACCGCCATAGATGAGCATAATTTTGGAGATGTTCCCAACTCAGTTCCCCAGGCCAGCATTTGCCCCAAAGCAACTACCTTCTCATGATTTTTCTGCCTGATAGCATCAATGCCACCCTCGAAATTTTTAGTAAACTCCAAAACAGAAGGCACACAAAGCTGTGCACTATAGTCTCTAGTACCAACCCAACTAGACTCTGCCGACAATCCGTTTCCAAACTCATGAGAAACAACTGGGTGATGCATAATATAATGGAATGTGCGACGGCAGTAAAGAAATGCAACATAGGGAGGGCAGAAAAACCATTTGTGGAGGTTGCTAGTGTAGAAATCAGCACCAATCTCTTGCATATCGATATCTACATTCCCAATAGCATGAGCACCATCTACAAAAACCTCATCTACCCCTTCATCTCTGCATATTCCTATCAACTCTCTTACACGGACAAGAACAGAGGGCATGGAACTTGCATGTTTTATGAGTGACAATCTGATTTTACCGCCATCTCACTTGCCTCAGTCCGTGCTGCCCTGAACTTCTCTATGATTTCTTTGTTGGATCGCACCAGGAATGGAAATTCAACCTCAATGATGCACGCTCTAGCCCAACATACATACGCCTAGATTGCCTTCTTCACAGCGCCATAGGCATAATGAAGCATCAATATGACATCACCCTTCTGAAAACTGCTCTCCATGAATTCCCAAGCAACCTATTGGAGCACAACTGCCAATGCAGTGGTGGCATTGTCCACTAGGGAAAATTCATCAACATGTGCAGCATTGATCAACTCAACTACTATCTTGCGAGATTGCAATAGCCCCTCCTGTTAATGCCCAAAATAAAAACTATCAGGCTGTTGCAAGAACAAACGTGCCCAGTTGGACTGTAAATCTAAACCGAAGTAGGGCAGGCCCCGAAACTTTAATTGTTTATCCGAGATATCCCATGTTCATGGTGCCCAAATTCTCTTCTGATCAAGTCCATCTCACCACCACGGCCATCCTCTGCAATAATACGTCTTTCTCTCTTTATCCCTGTTTTGTATCATTCAAAGAATGATTTCTGATCTCTTCACTTAATACCATTCCATCTGCAGTACTTACAGAATAAGATGACCTGTGATTCGATCCTTCTCACACATTTCACATATACCCATTTTATTTTCTTCTTGACCCACAATCCCATTAGAGCAATAACGCCCACACAACAGTTCCTCTCTCTCCATTTTCAATGGCAGGATAAATGAAAACCAAAAACAATTAGTTCAAATCTTTGATTCTCCCCCTTTTCCCTTACAAAAATTTCAGAGCCCATAGCCCAGAAGGGATTCTTGATTCTTGTGATATTTCTTACCTGTTTTTATTTTCGCTTTGCCAGGTCCCATCAAAGTACAAAAAACAAGCACAATGCCTTGAAAATTATACACAGAAACCAAGCACAAAGCACAACAGGCATGAATGTAATCTCAGGAAAGAGTTGAATCACTGCAAGGTTAAAACCAAGCTCATATGAGAACAGAAATCATACTACAGCCCAATACCTGGATTCTGCCACACTTAGCATTCTAGGAGGAACACAATTGTAAAAAGGTTTAAATGCAAAGTTGCAAATCAACCTGTAAACCTTGATGCCTGTCAACCACATCAGTATGTCATTATGCTAACTATCAGGTTATCCACTATAAACAAAATATTTAGATTTTAACATTTGCAAATTCAAAGTCATTCTATTAATGATGAAAATTGTCTTTTCAAACACTTTCCACCAATTAGACCTACACACTTATTAAAATATTTTATTAAATAAATACAAATAAATACTTAAATTATTTCAACATTGGATAAACTATAGGAAAGTTTTAGAAATATTTTTGTACAAAGTAAATTAATAGTAAAAAATAGAACATATAGTGGACTAATTAATGGAAAACACATCTTAAAATTAATTAATTATTTTTTATGTGAATTGCTTTCACACATCAATGTTTTATTCTTCTCAAACATAAATTTATTTATTTATTTTTTGTATTCTTATTTATTATTTTATTTATATATATTTTAATTTTAATAATTTGTGTGAGATGTATTTTACAATTCAAAGTGGATGAGATGTGCCACATCTATCACATTAACTTGGCATATGTAGGATCCGAGTTAAAGAATGCAACTTTTGTGTATTTGATGATTAGATCCCTCTCAGTGCTTGATAGATCTGAGTTTAAGATAGATCATTGCTCGTAATTAATTAATTAATGCAATTTTTGCATATTTGTAGGATTTAGGTATGAGCATTTACAACATGATTCCAAATTGGAATAGTTGGTGCTTGGACAATTATAGTAGAGGCAAACCTTTCCTCAAATTTAAGACCCTAAAATGAGTTTGC
The DNA here is from genome assembly GCA_027924585.1 of Larix kaempferi. Taxonomy (NCBI): domain Eukaryota; kingdom Viridiplantae; phylum Streptophyta; class Pinopsida; order Pinales; family Pinaceae; genus Larix; species Larix kaempferi. The sequence goes on along the minus strand of BSBM01000047.1, from coordinate 18,655,827 downwards.
ACATGAAGAGATTTGCTCCCTCTAGATGCTTAATAAAGTTAGAGTTAAGATGGATCTATACTCGTTATTTTTACATTCACATATATATCATTGATGTATTTTAATAATATAAAATAAGAGAATATAATAATATAAAAGGTTTATATGTTTGATGTTTCCTAATTTTATTTTTTTATATATCATCTTAATTTTAATATAGAATTTTGCATTTAATTTAAAAACTTTTTCAAACAAAGGTTTCATATTCAAAGTGTTAGAATTTCCAAGAAAAATCATGCCATAACATGTATTTAGTGATGAAATACTCTAAAGCAAAAGGTGTTTACCATATATATGTAATTAGTGAGCAAACAAACAAAAAAATTACCATATTAGTTTCTATATTAGTTTCCCTCCTATCAGATAGGGGTAAGGTGTTTTACTTAATGCACAAGAAAACATGCATGGAAGAATCTAAACAAGTCTCTAAGATATTAAGCGAGAAGCAGCTTGGCCTAAAAGTTAAAATTTATAAAGACCGGGAAGCTTGGCCTAAAAGTTAAAATGTATAAAGACTGGGTTACTTAATGCATGAAAAAGGATCAAGTTATTTAAAATTTATAAAGACCGGGTTACTTAATGCATGAAAAATGATCAAGTTATTTATTGCATGAGAAAGTATGCATGAAAGAATCTAAACAAGTCTCTAAGATATTAAGCTAGAAGCTTGGTTTTGTTTGAAGTTTTAACAAAAGTTAAAACTTATTGAGTGCATACCACTATGAAAGAGACAAGTCTTTAAAGAGTTTGACAAAGATAACACCACTAACCATATAAAAATAAAATTTAGTTAACAATGGAATACTTGAAAGAATTTATGGAACTTTAGAATGCATAAAAGAAACATTGAAAAGATATAAAGAAAGAATGTAATCAATACATAGTCACCACCAAACACATTATTAATGTTCACTTTTTTTTTCCATGAAAAAAAGATCGGAGCTCGTATTTTATTAAAATCGAACAACTTTGTTCATAAGAAGAATTCCATACATTTAAGTGTCTAGCTAGAGACATCTATTCAAAACCTTCAGTTCATTTTCAAAAATATACATAGTATAAATATCCCAAGATTGCATATAAAAAATATGTCTACAAGATGATAGCAAGTGAACCTCCCTATTTCACTATGACCCATTTATATGGGCAATATTTAAAATCTAGCCTAGGTTTTGGGTCAAATTCCTTTATGCCATCTTTATCAATTTCCCAGACTTGAGTTACTCTAGTATTGAGTTGAAGTACTTGTTTAGACATGAGATCTACTTCAGTATTCATGTCCCTATAAATGTGTTTGAAGGAAATATCTTCGAAAAGTACAATTAATCTCTAGACGTCATCATTGATTGGCCTAAGATATATATTCTTTGACATTCTTCGAAAAGTATAATTAATTTGCAGATGTCATCATAGATTGGTGTTAGCACCCAAAATGACCCCCAAGGCTATGGGAGAGAGCCATCAAGGGGTAACCACTAACCACTTCAGCTCGTCCTACTGACCCATGTTGATGTATTTGTAACTACATAATGTATTTCACATATGTATATTGTACTCCTATAGAGATGGTATTATTTCTCTATTCGGAAGTGTCGTCATTTATATTGTAAGTGTCGTAACTTATACTTGATGGGTTATTAGACCACCCTATTGGGGGTCGGCCTTGTCAGCATTATGTTATGTGGTTAAGTTGAGGCCGACCTAGTAAAGGTTATTAGGCAAGTCAAGTCAAGTATAAATAGAGTGCGGGAGTCACTCTATTTGATCATTCACTTTCTCACCAATACACTCATTGGAGAGTTGCGCACTAGTGGAGGAGGAGAAGCTGTTGCTAGGAGTCTATCTCTTATGCTTGTGTTTTGTATCATTGCTCTATCTATCTCTGAGGAAGTTATTGGGGTTTTTCACCTTTATGGTTTTCCCCAAGGAAACTCTATGTGTCTATTGTCTCTTGTAATTGCTTGTTGTGATTGATATGCTGTACATGTTATTGTCTCAGTAAAGATCCTAGATTATATTGAATTGATACTAAAAAAAAAATTAACATGGTATCAGAGCTAACCTCAGAAGAAGACACTCTGCAGTTGCGAAAGCTAGGGATTCTTGTCTTTTGGGTTTCTCTCCACATATCTTGAAAGGTAGGCAGCTATATTGACTCTCCTTAGCAAGGTCCATCTTTCTGTCGAAACAGAATTCAATTCTGAGCATTTTCAGTTTTGGCCCTAAAAATTAGGCTTTCCGCAAAAGTTGGAATTTCTGAAATCTGAGACCATGGCTGGATGCTCCTTGAAAAAATCGAATTTTAGAGCTTTGGATCGAACTTTTTTGTTTGGTAAAGCTTTGGGAAAATCAAACCCTAGTTTGGGGTCCTCTCGAGTGAAGCCAGAAATTAGGGTTTCTGCAAAAGTTGAAATTTCTGAAATCTGAGACCATGGTTGGAAGCGCCTCTGAAAAATTGATGTTTAGAGACCAAGATCAAACTTTTTGGATGGGTGAAGCTCTGGGAAAATCAAACCCTAATTCAGGGTCCTCCCGAGTGAATCCGGAAGTTTGAAAAGCAAATTTGAGGGGTGAAACTTTGGAGTTTTCAAATTCTGTGTATACCAGCTTGATCAGCTCATCAAGGCGCATCTTTCTATCCTTTTAGAAGTATGAAATTCAAAGTTTGATTTTTTAGGGTTTCTTTGACAAACCCTAATCGAGCTCGAGATCCAGATTTCTGCAAATCAAGTGGTAAGACCTAAATCTTTTCTATTCCATTTGAAGCACTCTATAATATGTCCCACCACACCAAGCTTGAGGATAAGCTTGAAGGGGCTGATAACTTCCGAACATGGAAGTATAGGATTAGGTTTATTCTAGAAGAGAGTGAGTTGAACACCTACATAAGTGAAGGGGTTCCTGTCCCAGAGGGAGAAGAGACTAAGGCCTTACACAAGAGGAACTTGGTCAAGGCTAAGAGGATCATTGCTGATTCTATCAAAGACCATCTCATACCACATGTGTCATCTCTGAAGACACCTAAGGAGATGTTTGATTCCTTGACCAAGCTATTTGAAGGGAAGAACATAAATCAGAAAGATGACCTTGAGGAATCAATTGAAGAACATCAAGATCTACAATGTGGAGACCATGCAGTATTATTTCTCAAGGGTCTCCAAGATAAAAGAACAACTTGAAGCTGTGGGAGAAGATATAGAAAATGGAGAAGTGGTAATGACCACTCTTAATGGCCTTCCTAGGTCATGGGATTCCTTCATCCAAGGAATTTGTGCTAGGAAGAAACTTATCTCTTTCAGTAAGCTGTGGGAAGAATGCTCACAGGAAGAAGCTTGGATTGTAGCTCGAGAAGAGAAGATGCGGAATGAAGATCAAGCTCCCATAACACATACCAAGAAGAGGACACTTTTCCTCAGATTGTCCTAAGAAAAAAAGGAACAACAACAACAACTACTACAAGCAATCTGACATGTATGACTTACAGGAATGTTTTGAAATCTATTCATGATTAAGTTTACAATATGATTGTCTTCATGTTATTGAGTTTAGTAACAATCTTGATTAATTTTAGACTTGTCTTATCACCCTAGTAAAAGTGTGAATGCATGATGGAAGACATTCATTGATTAGGGTTATGACACTTATGATTGTATTATGATTGTACTAATGCATTGTGGTGTTGTATGAGGATAATGTTATCTGCTAGCATGAAGGTACAAAATCAAGTTCTAGATCAAGACCATGGTGACATGAAGACAAAGACTCATCCATAGTCATGGATCACATAGAGGTATGTATATTTTGGTTCTACAATGGTTAACTTATGAGTTATGCAGGTCATTGAAGAGAATGAGAAAACATTGCTAGACATAACTAGAAAATAGAATGACCAAGTATGTTTTTTCTTATATCAAGTTAGAAGCCTACCCTATGTTAGGATCTTATACTTTTGTATATGATTATTCATGAAGTTAGAAATTTAAGTAATCAAGGGTTTATGCATATTATGTCTCTTACCTTGATTGATGATATGACTAACCAGAAGAGTTCTATGGTAAAATATGAATATGCATGAGTAAGAGAAGTCTTCTCTTAAACCTTGAATACGAATGCTTATTATTTGTGTTTGAAATGATCATGACTATACATGTTTAAAATTATTTTGTTTTATACTAATGAATGTATTATTATGTATGAAATATTGAGGATGGAAAAATCATCACACTAGTGCACACTTAAGCATGCATAATGGTCCTCGATAAATATAAGTTCAAGGACATGTAATCTAGGAAGCAAAGATCAAGAGGGAGCACACTCTAGTAGTTCTTGTAAGGAAGCAAAGATTGAGAGGGAGTCCACCCAACAAACAAACAAAGATAAGTATTTGAATTATCATTGTTTAAATAATATTGTTCAATGATGTATGTGCCTATGTTCCTAGACTTAGGTTGTGTATTTTGCATATTAGAATAATTGCATTAATGAACAGTATACTACTAATATGCATGTGATGGGTAAGTGGCCTATGGCACTGTACAACATTCCATTGCTACTTATCTAGAATGAAACCTCTTTGCTAACATATTGGGAGTTGTGCACACTCTTAACAATGTTCTAGTAGAGATTGGAAGGTATCTAGAAAGTTACGGATATGGATAAATGTTGTATTGAAGCATTGGATAAGATAATTGCATGACTGTGTGACATATTTCATTATATGAAAGAATTTGTTTTGAAAACTATGAGATGTTTATAATCATGCAATTTAACTTGTTTTGTATGAAAGATCGCATACCATCACCTACAAAAGGACTACAACATTTGTTCCAGTAACAAAGCTATCTATTCAAGAAATTGAAGAATCTGAAGTTCGCAGGATTCGGGATGAAGTAATGGAAGAATGCCATGATCGAGGAGTACCAGTTGATCATGAAGAATGATGTTTGGGATGTGGTCCCAAGACCTAAAGGGAATTCTGTTGTGACTTCCAAGTGGATCTATAAGATCAAGCATGTTGTAGATGGTAGCATAGAGAAATATAAGGCGAGGTTTGTAGCTCATGGCTTCTCCCAGAAAGAGGGAATAGATTATGAAGAGACTTTTGCACCTATATCCAGGTACACTTCCATTAGATCAGTACTTTCTTTGGTTGCACTGATGAAATGGAAGATACACCAGATGGATGTCAAGACAACTTTCTTGAATGGTGTAGTCGAAGAGGAAGTGTATGTGGAGCAACCACTCGGTTTTGAGACACACGACAGAGGGACTCATGTGTTAAAACTGAAGAAAGATTTGTATGTCTTGAAGCAAGCTCCTAGGACTTGGTATGGTAGGATAGAAAACTTTCTATCCAGTTTGGGCTTTACTAAGAGTAAAGTAGATTCCAACCTTTAATACAAGGTTGAGGAAGGAAATCCTGTGATACTACTCCTGTATGTGGATGACCTGTTTGTTATAGGTGAGGATAGATTGATTGACGATACCAAGAGGAAGCTTGATCCTGAGTTTGAGATGAAGGACTTGGGGATGATGCACTATTTTCTAGGCATGGAGTTGTGGCAGAGTACAGATGGGATCTTCCTTGGACAAGGGAAGTATGCAGTAGAGATCCTGAAGAGGTTCGGGATGATGGAGTGAAAGGCCATGGCCACACCTATGGCATCAAACTTGAAGCTTCTGTGTGATGCTACATTTGATCCGGTTGATGTCACTGTGTATCGTGAGATGATTGGGTCCTTGATGTACCTGATGAACACGAGACCAGATATCTACTTTCTGGTGAAAACATTGAGCCAGTTCCTGACGGATCCCAGAGGTGTTCACCTGGTTGATGTAAAGCATATTCTAAGGTACCTGAAGGGTACAATTGACTATGGGATAAAGTATGATGCGAATCAAAAGTTTAACCTGCAGGGTTATGTTGATTCGGACTGGGCGGGCAGTGCTGCAGATAGGAAGAACACTTATGGGTGTTGCTTCAGTATGGGATCATGTGTGATCTCTTGGTTTAGCAGGAAGCAGTCCTGTGTAGCACTAAGTACAGCTGAAGCAGAGTATGTTGCAACTTGTTCGGCTAGTTGTGAGGTAGTATGGCTCCGGAAGCTACAGTCTGAGTTATTTGATCTCCCACTGGAGGCTACTGGTATCTTTTGTGATAACTAGAGTTGTGTGAAGCTATCTAAGAATCATGTGTTCCACGACAGGTCGAAGCACATTGAGATCAAATATCACTATATCAGGGATATGGTGCAGAGAGGAGTAGTGAAGCGACTGTATGTTGCGACGGATGAGTAGGTTGCGGATGTGTTGACGAAACCACTAGAAAGAACGAAGTTTGAGTACTTCAAAGAGAGGCTTGATGTTCTTCAGATTGACGACACTTCGAGGAAGAAATGATGGACACATTTGCAGGAGCCATTCCGAGCATGGTGAGAGGAGGATCCTTCCCATGGCTGTGGATGTAAGCACTGGATGATGCTCTAGTTACTGTTTTACATATGCATCATGTTGGATGCTGGATATGATCAGTTGGGTCATGTATATGTGTATGCATCATGTTGGATGTTGGATATGATTAGTTGGATCATGTATATGTGTATGCATCATGTTGGATGCTTTGTATGATCAGTTGGATCATGTATTTGTATATGTATCATTTGGATACATTGTATGATCAGGTAGATCATGTATGTTGATATGTATCAGGTACTTACATTATATGATCGGGTGGATCATGTATTTGTTTATGTATCAGGTGGATACATTGTATGACCAGGTAGATCATGTATGATGATATGTATCAGATAGATACTATGTATGCATCAGGTGGATGCATTGTATGATCAGGATGATCATGGATGATGAGCTTCAGGATGTTGTTCCAGATGATATGCATCAGGATGATGCTATGATGATGATCAGGATGATGTATGGTGAGTATCAAGTTGATACTCTGTGGCCATGGATAGGTTGTGCTTGGAAGGATATATAAGACCTAGGAGATCCGATAAATTGGGCTGTGTGCCCGTAATAAGTCCTGGGATGCTCTTTCGAGGGTTTGTCCTGTGCCCACATGTAAGACCTGGGAGTTCCGATAGGTTGGGCTGTGTGGCCGTAATAAGTCGTGGGATGCTCTTTGGAGGGTTTGTGGTAGAGATCACATGTAAGACCTGGGAGATCCGATAGGTTGAGCTGTGTGCCCGTAATAAGTCATGGGATGCTCTTTCGATGGTTTGTGGTAGAGATCACATGTAAGACCTGGGAGATCCGATAGGTTGGGCTATGTGCTCGTAATAAGTCCTAGGATTCTCTTTCGAGGGTTTGTGGTGGTCATCACATGTAAGACCTGGGAGATCTGATAGGTTGGGCTGTGTGCCCGTAATAAGTCCTGGGATGCTCTTTCGAGGGTTTGTGATGAGGGTCACATATAAGACCTGGGAGATCCGATATGTTGGGTTGTGTGCCTGTAATCAGTCCTGGGATGCTCTTACAAGAGTTTTTGATGCACGTAATAAGTCTCAAGGATTCCACAGTATGGATAGTGATGATGAAGACCTATAGGTGGTCAGCCTACATCTAGTATGAAAAAGGATTGGCTCTATAGAACTTTCTATGATGAGTAGATAATAGATTTATTGAGATAGCAGCAGCCGTGACGATGACGATGATTCGATGACGATGATCCAGTGACGATGATTCGATGACGATGATCCAGTGACGATGATCTAGAGAAGAAGACTTGTGCTAGCAGATCTATGTTGAGAAATACCTTCCTAGTTAAGAGGGAGTGTTGATGTATTTGTAACTGCGAAATGTATTTCACATATGTATATTGTACTCCTATAGAGATGGTGATATTTCTCTATTCGGAAGTGTTGTCATTTATATTGAAGTGTCATAACTTATACTTGATGGGTTATTAGACCACCTTGATGGGGTCGGCCCTGTATAAGTCATGTGGGTTAAAGGGTTATTAGACAAACCTATTGGGGGTCGGCCCTATCAGCATTATGTTATGTGGTTAAGTTGAGGCCGACTTAGTAAAGGTTATTAGGAAAGTCAAGTCAAGTATAAATAGAGTGCGGGAGGCACTCTATTTGATCATTCACTTTCTCACCAATACACTCATTGGAGAGTGGCGCACTAGTGGAGGAGGAGAAGCTACTGCTAGGAGTCTATCTCTTATGCTTGGGTTTTGTATCATTGCTCTATCTATCTCTGAGGAAGTTATTGGGGTTTTTCATCTTTATGGTTTTCCCCAAGGAAACTCTGTGTGTCTATTGTCTCTTGTGATTGCTTGTTGTGATTGATATGATTGATATGCTGTACCTGTTATTCTCTCAGTAAAGATCCTAGAGTATATTGAATTGATACTCAAAAAAAAAATTAACAACCCAGCACAAACAGAGAGGGATCTCTCTATAAATCTATGAAAGACTGAAATATAATCAATAAACTTGCATCCGTGAAGAATATGCATAGAAGACCAAAAACAATTGGAAATAAACTGGCAGTCTTCTTATTGAAGATATTCAATCAAAACAAATTTAGAAGGTCAGATTTCTGTAAGGGGAGCAAAATAGTTTATAATTTGCTAGGATAATCATAAGAGAGATGTGGGCGAATGGAGTCAAGATACGATATATAAATCAAATAACAACGTTGTAGTTTGAGATACCAGAACAGAGGAAAGGTAGCCACTCGCTTCCCGTCAAAATGCTAATTTTAGGTGATAAAAGAAGAAGGAAAGAACAGACCATCGATATGAGCAACCAACATGGATGAATTCAATATCGACTTTAGTAGAACTATTGAGTGAAAATTTGAAACAGTAGCTAGAGCCTGTTGCTAAGAATTCTATACTACTATACACTAATTTCAGATATGAAAGGGAAAACATAATGGAAATGAATAACTGGAAAGTACAATCACATTAGAGAAGAGAATGAACAGACTGTAAGCAAAGTGACACATGAATCTCTATCAGAACATCCATTACAAACACTACAATTCTATTAAGGACGATACCTCGGAAATACAAAACCAGGGTCTCCCAGGCCTTGACCACATGATTTTCCAACCCATTTATATTCTATTACATTGCCATTTATAGGCTCTCGGCCCTTGACCGAGTATCAAATAATGTTACAAAAAACACCGCCACATACAGGGCTCAGCTAACTACTTTTGACAGCGAAGCATAAGGTGAAAACGACTACTAACTAACCATGAGCACTTCCTTTAGGTGTTTTCTTGTAGATCCTTAAACTACGACCATTTTAAATGCTATGTGGATTTCTAGCAGAACTAAAACATTAGAGCAAATAGACAATTAATAGAAATCTAGCCAATGACAGACTTGCCGGGTGAGCAGAAAAACGACACGAACAACTTGTTGCTTCATTTTGGATCCTTTAATTCTCCCTTCGGCCCGTAGAAATCCTCCACCTTCCAGACATCTTCATCTGGTGTGTTCTCTGCTGAAATGTGAGGTGTCGGCACTTCTGTGGGAAGGATGAGATCCCTGATGATTTCCATATCTGGGTGCGTGCCTTGCTCACCCTTGGAAGCTCCTTTCTTCTCTAATCGACGTTGAGTCCTTCTGCGCCCCTGATGGTCCTCTGGCTCCTCTGATTCGCTGGATGAAATCTCCTCCACGCGGTCGAAAACAAGTGGGAAGGAAGGAATATCCTCTTCTTCCATCTCAGACCATACCTGTTCAGGCACAACCACCACCCCGGCTCCCTGGTTGCTTTCCATAACCAGACTGCAACTACCAAATGCTTGAGCGCCCAGGTCCGCCACCTTCCCTATGCCACTGCACGAAATTGGGACATGAGGGTCGTGCCTATAATGACCATGACAATGACGGTAGCTTCGTACGATGACCCCTACCCTGTTGGCCTGACATATCTCCCAATCGAGCAGCAATGACGACTGCCAATCGATTTGACTCTATGCATGCTTGACATGGCCTCTCAGATAGGCGGGGAGGCGTGTGACGACGCTGAGGTGGCTCTGGCCTCACTGGTCATCATTTGGTGCCAGTGAGGTGACCTTTCACGCTTCCACCATATCATCAAATGAGCGCCGTTGATTTACACCTTACCTAGATCTAGACCGTTGGGTGGAATTGTTGCTATCTCCTTTCACAAATCTGGAGTTGATTGGCTCATCGCACAAGTAAGATCTGCGAACTCAATATGAGCTATAGATCTCCCCCCTTTTGAATCGTAGCCATCGGAATATGCTAGGGTTTAGTCGGACTTTGCAAATATGAAATGCGGTCATTCATGCACATGTGGGAAATGCGAACTCGCTTTTGGCTGCTGATCCAGGTGATCGACCATTGATTTTCCTAGACATGCACACTGATTAAACTTTCCTGCTTGCGACTAAAGAGCCCGCGACCTTCCCCGCAATGGGCGATCTGGACCATCGATCCCATTCCATCTCACTCTCCACCAACCCCAAGGTTCCCTTTCTACCACTGACATAGCTCTTTGAATCCCATTCCGGTGACCATCCTTTAGACTTCGTGTCCTGTTAGCTAAACCCTTCTCAGGCCTGACTGACTGCGCTCGGCTCTTTACTTTCTGCTTCAGTGTCATGCAGACCGAGAAATAAAACTCATCCTTGCTGATCTTGGTAGCCCAGGTCCCATCTAATATTTAGCACAATTCTGGTGCTAACAATTGGTCTAAGATATATATTCGTTGGTGGCTTCCTATCAGATAACCAAGTTATGGCTCCTTATATGACAACCAATTTGATGACTTTGTAAGCAACAAATAACTCCAATTTGTTATTTGTAGCTAATTTACAATGTTTACAGAGAGCTTATAAAAATGAGTGTTAGAAATATGCAAAACTAACTAAATTTAACTTAATCAGTACTATGTTTTATAACAATTATGAATTTCGATTTTTAATATGTGAAATTCTACATGAAGCTTCTTACACATAGATTAATAAACTTATTTTTATGTAAAAGTAATATACTTTGCTTATTTGAGATAAATTAAAAAAATAGTAATGGTATAGGTGGACAAACACCCAAAGAAGACCGTTCCACCCAAACATTTCCTAAAAGCAACCAAAGTTACTTGCTTTAGGATCACCGAGCCTATTTCCTTTCCTCAAGAGCTATCACCGAGGAGCACAATTCAAGAGCAGTAAACAAGAACTGTTTCCCTGCCATCACATACATCCTTGGTTAAAAGATGAATCCCTACACATAGGAAAGAAACTTCACAAACAAGAATTAAAATGGTAAAACATTATAAAAGAAATTTTTACCTTCACAGGTTTCGAACTCAGGCCAAGGGCCGAGCAGTGGTTTCCTAGGCATGCTTGGGATACCATAAAGACACCATGACCGGTACATTCATTGCTGAAACTTCCTCTGCAAGTGGTGCTTTATTAGTACAACACCCATGGAGGCCGAGAGGGCTCATACCTCTACAATAACACTGAAACAAACACCAAATTCCAATACCAAACCCTCCAGCGTAGTGTTAGGGTTTTCTCCATATGTGGAAGGCCATAACTCAACATTCATGTGGTCTCATTCAATGCATGACCTTTCAACCACTATTACTTAGATTTTTAACACTATGCTATAATCCATTATGCATTGCTCGTCGTAGATTAATACCAACGCTGGTCGCTAGGCTAACCACCTTTTTTTCTATATAGTTTGGATCACATTTTAGAACACCATCGGGAAATGTATAAGGATCTCCAATCCTATCTTAAGAAATGGACCAAGCATATAATTACATAATAATTCAACCTTGCTAATAATTGATTTAAAACTTTGACCATAATACCAACATAACCCTTGTTGTAAACCAAACTTGTAACCTGTCAAGGTCATCATTAAACATTAGCTTGGAAAGCTAAGTAAGCTTTGGGGCATCATCAAGGACCCCTTCAACAAGAGGGAAACATGTTTAGTATCAACATAGTAGTTATAACTAGGAATTCATTTACTTTAAGAAATATGAAAAATTAAACGTTAAACATCATCATAAGTATTAAATTATCATATTGATGACAGTCAAAGAACGATGCATTCCGAGGTTATGACGCATTAAATAAACAATGCATTTGTAGACAATAAGTGCCGTCCATACAAGCATAGATAAACAGTTAACTAATACCTTATATACATGTTATGAGTGAGAACAAATGTAAGTATCGCAGGTTCACATTTATCTCAAAATTGTCACACATAGATATGCCTCGTCGTATTATTTCAAAGAAGACATATCATATTAAACAATAAAAGTTATCGCTCATAACTATACCTTCCACATTGTAAATTGTATCATTTCAACTACATAGAAATATTTTAAATTTTTATGGATTTTTGGAGGTGTTACATGTGGTATCAGAGCGCAAGTTCAAACACTAAGCTTGAAAGTGGCTCAACTCACGCATTTTGACAAAAAAAAAAAACACATAGTTACTGATTTTTGTTTTAAATTGTTTTTGTACAGAACATTCGATATCTAATTTTCAGGTAATGGATGGAGAAGAGGCATCTGCCGAGGATCGATCCCATCATAATGAACAAAATAGTCATGAACGTGAAAATGTAAATGAAGAAAATATATATGTGGAATTAAATGATAATTCATCTGAACTTCTTCGAACTGTTAAAGATTTACAAGCTGAAATAAAAACGGTTAAAGAAGAAAATGAAAGAATTTTAAAGGCACAGGAAGGACTAAATCAAATTTTACTAGATAAATTTCATAATGAGGGAAAATGTAAAAGAAAAGAATCTAAATCAGAATTTGGAACTATCTTATCAGCATAAGGGTAAGAAGTTAAAATTTTCCAAAAATGAGAGTAATTCTTCTTTTGAATCTAATGTTAAAACACATAAAAAGAAACATAGGTATTCGAGTGACAACAGTGATAGAGACCACGGTCCTAAAAAGAGAAAGTACAAACCATATGAAGAAATCTCAGGAGAGTTCAAGAAGATAAAACCTCCGATGTTTAATGGGGAGATAGAGAAAGGAGAAGAAGTCGAAGCTTGGCTGTTGGGAATGAAGAAGTACTTCCAAATTTATGACTATTCCGATAGGTTGAAAGCTAAGATGGCCTTTTATAATCTAATTGGAAAAGCGGATATATGGTGGCAAGATATCAAAATATTAAAAAGTCTTAAAGAAAAGTATCTAACTTGGAGTACGTGTAAGACATTATTTAAAAAGAAGTTTATGTCTGAACAATACTATGAAGAAAAGGCTAAAGAATTTTATGAGTTGAAGTTAGGTTCTATGAACATGAAAGAGTTAAGCAATAAATTTTTAAGTTTATTAAGGTATGTACCATATATTATTGACGAAAAGCCTAAAATACAACGATTTCTAAGTTGTTTTCCTTTCCACATCAAGGTCAAAATTGAATAAGATAACCCTAAAACTCTTGAGGAGGCTATGAGGAAGGAAAATTTATGTTATGAAAGAAAGTGTGCCTAGCTGTAAAGTAAATAGACCAAGTAATTTTGAACAAAGAAAGAAGAATTTTAAATATAACAGGAATGCTGGAAATTAAAATTCTTGAAATTTTCCTAACATATATTTTCAAGGAACTAATTTTAAAATCAATGCACAACAGAATTTTGAAGCTGGAAGAAACAGAGACATGCCTAATAATTATGCTAAGAATAATGAACGGAAAGAACCTATAAAATGTTTTGAATGTCAAGGACCACATTATGCAACCAACTGTCCTAACAGGAAAAGAACTGTCAGCAACATACATACAGTGCAAGAAGAGGCAACAGTTAGTGACTTAGCAAGGGAAATGCCTAGGATCAATGCAACCTTGGAGAATCGACAAGCTTATCATCAGACTTCAATGTTCGAAATAGAAGGTATGCTACATAACAGATCCATCTCTACTTTAATTAACCTAGGTGCTAGTTTGAGTCATGTATCACCTGATATAGTAAAAGGCTAGTACGGTTAGCTACAGGAACCAAAAGGAAGGTAGTTGATTTTGTTAAAGATTGCGATTTGTTTATGAGTCAGTATAAGACACAAGTAAAGCTGAATGTATTACACTTAGGGTCTTATGATGTTCTAATCGGAATGGATTGGCTGGAAAAGCATAGGGTAATTTTGAATTGTTTTGAAAATACATTTATGTGCTTTAATGATAAAGGAGAAACAGTAATAGTAAAAGGAATCCCTAGAAAAACTTCAGTTAAATAGATTTATGGATTACAAATGAAAAAGGTTGTACGTAAGGGATGTAGAGTATTTGCTGTGAATGTAATAAACAATGAGCACACAACTAAAAAAGATAAGTTAAAACTCGAGGATATACCAATTCTGAAAGACTTTTCAAATGTATTCCCAGAAGAAATTCCAGGTCTACCTCCGAAAAGAGAATTGGATTTCCCCATTGAGCTAGTACCCGGTGCGGTACCAAACTCAAAAGCTCCTTACCAAATGAACATCCTGGAGCTTAACGAATTAAAATCATAGTTAAAGGAATTAATTGATAAAAATTACATAAGACCAAGTGTGTCTCCTTGGGGAGCACCTGTCATTTTCATTAAAAAGAAGGACGGTACCTTGTGTTTCTGCATAGATTACCGTCATTTAAATAAAATGACGATGAAAAACCGATATCCTTTGCCCCGCATAGATGATCTATATGATCAAGTACGAGGAGAAACGATATTTTTGAAAATAGACTTGAGATCTGGATATCATCAAGTCAGAATAAATGATGAAGATATCTTTAAAACTGCTTTTAGAACCCGATATGGGCACTATGAATTTGTAGTTATGCCTTTTGGGCTAACTAACACTCCAGTAGTTTTCATGTGTTTAATGAATAATGTTTTACATCAGTATTTGGATAAATTTGTAATTGTTTTCATTGATGATATTTTAATTTATTCAAAGACTAAAGAAGAACATGATAAACACTTACAAATAATATTACAATTTTTAAGAGAACATCAACTGTACGCTAAATTCAGTAAGTGTGAATTTTTCAAAGATAAAATACAGTATTTAAGCCACGTGATATCCAAGGATGGAATCTCAGTTGACCGAGATAAAATAAGAGCAATTAATGAATGGCTTGTCCCAAAAGATGTAACAGATGTACGGTCATTCATGGGAATCACAGGTTACTACCGAAAGTTTATTGAAGGATTCTCAAGAATCGCAAACCCCATAACATCTTTAGAGAAAAAGGGAAAGAAATTTGCTTGGGATCAAAAGTGTGAAGAAAGTTTTAAGAAGCTAAAGGAACTATGAACTACTACACCAGTCTTAAAAATAGCAGATCCAAACAAATTTTTCGTTGTATGCACTGATGCATGCAATGAAGGATTAGGTGGAGTGTTGACACAAGAGCATCATGCAGTAGCTTATGAATCCAGAAAGTTGAAAATTCATGAAAAGAATTACGCTACCTATGATTTAGAGTTGCATGCTGTGATACACGCTTTGAAGATGTGGCGCCATCATCTAATCGGTAGAATTTTTTATTAATGACTGATAATAAAGGTTTAAAATACTTGTTGGATCCACCAAATATAAACGCAAGGAAATCTAGGTGGTTAGCTTTCCTTAGTGAATATGATTTTTAGATTTAACATATAAATGGTAAATAAAAAAAGGTGGTTGATGCATTAAGCAGAAATGAAAAATTAAATTTTATGGCAGCAATTAGCACTTACAAAACAGATTTAGAAAATCAGTTTGAAGTAGGGGCAAAATTGGATACGAATTATCTGAAATTACAAGAAAAAGTTGCTGAAAATATATCTGAAAATTTAATAACAAATTACAGTATGAATGAAAAAGGTCTAATGTTGTATAAAAATAGACTATATGTACCAAATGTACCTGAAATTAAGTTGTTGATTTAAAATGAAGTACATAAAAGTCGTTATTCAGGACATCCTGGTTACCAAAAGATGATAACTATGTTGAGAAAGGATTATTTCTGGCCAAATATGAAGAATGAAGTGGTTGAATACATAGCTAGGTGCATTGAATGTCAGCAAGTTAAAGCTGAGCATCAACACCCAGCTGGTTTATTACAGTCATTACCAAATATGAAGAATGAAGTGGTTGAATACATAGCTAGGTGCATTGAATGTCAGCAAGTTAAAGCTGAGCATCAACACCCAGCTGGTTTATTACAGTCATTACCAATTCCCGAATGGAAGCGGGAAATTATCAGTATTGATTTGATAACTGGCTTGCCTAAAAATCAAAAGCAGAATGATTCAATAATGGTAGTAGTAGATAATCTTAGCAAAGCATACCATTTCATACCTGTTAAAACTACTTTTAAAGCTACTAATGTTGCTGATGTGTTTATGAAGCAATTTTTTCATTTGCATGGAATTCCAAAGGTAATAATTTCTGATCGAGATTCTAAATTTACAGGGAATTTCTGGAAATCATTGTTTAAAGGTTTGGATACTAAGTTAAATTTCAGCACATCTTTTCATCCGCAAGCTGACGGACAAACTGAAAGAGTGAATATGATTTTAGAGGATATGTTAAGAATGTATGTTAAATATCAGCCAACTAAATGGGAAGAATACGTGCACTTAGTTGAATTTTCTTATAATAATCACTACCAATCTTCAGCCAAACTTATCCCTTTTGAATTTTTGTATGGTAGAAAGTGTAATACTCCTATCTCATGGAGTAATCCAGTTGAAAAATTGATGTTAGGACTTGAGTTATTGAAAGCGATGGAACTAACAGTGAAACAGGTACAAGGCAATCTGAAAATTGCACAAGACAGACAAAAGAGTCATGTAGATTTAAACTGAAATCAGAAAGAATTCTAAGTTGGTGAGCATGTGTTTGTGTAACATCTCTCCAATTTGACCCTTAATATTATTATTACTTTTGTAAATGTAATTGTAATTATGTAGTTGGCTCTAGTAAGGAGCTCAAGGCCAAGGCCCCACGAGTGGAACTTGAAATTTGTGTGATGATAATAATTTTTATTCTAAATCTTAGGGAATTAGAGCGGCAATGCGACTAAACAATAAGTAACTAAATTCTCCCAAGGGGGGGGGATGCTAAGATAACTAGGAAGTCATGAAAATTCTATATTAAGTTATAGACATTTGAAGGTGGGGAAACTAGTGATGTTTCCTTAAAAATATTAAAGAACCCACCTTAGTAAAGTAAAACTTAAAACTAAGACGACAAGGAAGAGAATTCACGTGATCACTAAGCAACTTGGTGAGTCTAATATTTCATAACTAAGTGCCGCAGTGGTGCCCTTGAGCACTGAGAGTAAAGTAAACTAATTTCACTATGTCATAAAACTTACAAATTAATTATAAGTCCTTTGAGATGAGAAGTTATGGCTAGAAGCCATGGAAATCTAAGTTACCACACTAAGATATATATATATATATATATATATATGTGAAAAGAAATTTAATTATCAAAAGAATGTGTATTATAAGAATTATGTAAATGATTGATGAAAGTAAAATTTAAATCATATCTATTAAGTACGCTTAGTTATACTTAAACATGTATATATATGATTAGATGTATGTATATATACATATAAGAAGGATCTATGAGTACTAACTTACTTTTATTAAGTTAGATTTTAATTGAATGATATGAAATCTAGCCTATTGAAAGTTACATGTTAAAGGTATATGCTAATGAGTATATTTATATATATATATAATAAAAAGAAATATAAACAGATATCACTAAGGGCAAATATTTATGTATTGCATTATGCCTCTATATATATACATAGACAAACTCTTTTAGCAAAGCAAAACGAAAAGGTTGAGAATCCAATAATAGTTTGGCACTAGCTCGTTCCATCAGCTGTTGTCTTCTTCCATTAAGAGAGTGGGGAGTTAAAAACTGAGAGTGGAGATTTAAAGTTTTGGTAAGAATCCTCGAGGTGGAGCGCCAGAAGCTAACTGAGCCATGGTGATGAAACCACTTGGAAACATTTTGTGTTTACTCCTAAACCGTATCCATCTCCATGTGAAAGAAGGAATGAGTCTTACCATATTCGATGGGATATTCAAGGGAACTGAAGCCATAAGTATAGTGGTGCTCGCAGCCGAGTAAAAGGGGTTTTGGGGGGGGGGAAACTCCGTTGGAGCTTTCGGTCACTTTCAGTTATTGCGTAGTGGAGCAGTGAACTGCGTGGGAGGGCGTGGTTTGATTTCATTAAAGGCGTTATGAGATGGATAAAGGAAAATCCCATTCGAGCATTAGGGGATCGATTTGAGTTGGAAACTTAGCCTGAGAGGAGGACATATCTCTGATCAGGGATCGAATGGTAGCCTGTGACTGGAGAATAGATCCTGATAGTAGTAATTATTACAGGAGCAGGGATGTTTGAATCGGGAATCGTTGTAACTCAGAGTAGAGACTTTGCAGGAGAAAGGAAAAACGTAGTAGATCTATCATTAGGCCAAATGCAGAATAAGATAAGTAACCTATACATCTATTAACTAGTGAAGTTGCATTGAAAGATCTTTATCCTGCATCCTGATTTAGTAAAACACATTCCTGGTTTTGGCCTAAACTACTATATGTTATAGGATGGTGTCCTTTCCCATACTAGGGTTTTCTTTTCCCCTTAGATTTCTAAAATGAGTTATACCGGCAGTTAGAATGTAGTTTTAAGCCTAATCTCTGCAAGTACCTTTGTAGCGCGATTATTTGTATTTTGAAGCTGATCTCTATGCATTGTTGAGACCTGCTCGAGCATCATACATATGTGTTATCCATTATTAGGTTTTAGTTATAAGTTTGGTCTCTACGTATATTTGTTCTTCATCAACTTATAAAATACGATTCCTCTACATCTGAGTTCAAGTTAAGTTGTTAACCTCTACGCATTAGTTTTCTTCTGCTCAACATTTTATGTGAGTGAATTTGTAACATAAACCAATACTTAATTCAATAATGTTGGGTTATTGGTTAATGCCAAAAACGTAAATCCTATTTTTCTCTTCGGTTGTTGCTATAGTCCTTTGAGTGCGAGTTAAGCTTAGTCCCTTGGTTTGTTGGCCATTGCATTTGTATGATATCATGTCAAGCTCCAACTCGTTTTCCTGCTAGAAAGTCCTGTTACATTTTATCTTACTGATCGGAGTCTAGCTCTATAAAAATGTGGAGTATTTCTGGCTTAAACCCCTGCTAGCAAGGCGATGTCCTTTGTTGCTCCTCATCGAGCACAATCCCCATCGTTTTTATTTGGGCATTGAATACATTATTTTACAGTTTTTCATTAGTGAACTCATGAAAGGATGGATCTGTAGAGGGAGCACACTCACAAATAAGCTACTTTCAACACCACCAGACTATGCTTTTATTCCGATTTCGTTCGTAAAGGAAGTAATGCTAGATTTAGGACTCCAGTCTGTGTAATCGTTGTCAAACTCTACTAAGTTATAATTTTCATTGTCTAGTTCTCTATTGAGATCTCAAGTCTTTATATATTTTTCATCGCCCAGTTCTGTGGGTGAAAAGCCACAAAATTCCATTAGACCCAGGTTTAGGATTTCGACTTATTTAATACTATAATAAATTTCTATTTTCCATATGATATTGCTTTAACACACTGTTCTGAGACATAGTTAGAATGTTTTGAGATTTCACTAACATATAGTTCTTAGCTAGATTTATCACAACAGTGATGAGGGAAAAATCGGTAGAAAATGGATGAAATCATAACGGTTAGCCTTCACTTTTATGTTAAGGTTGGGTTGAAAAGGCCATATAGCTTATATTCTTTAATACTGGCTTGATTTATATCTCATCGTATAGTTAGACACTGATTTTTTCTTCTCAAACTATGTTTATAGCTATACACTTCTCGATGTTGGTCCAAACACCTTCCCTTGCTTAATTGCAATGCACACCTTCTTATAGGTTAGATGCTAGATCAAACATACTTTACTTTGTACATATGTATATATTTTCTTAATACTTAGTGTTGATAACATGAACCTTAGGTTTGAGACTAGAATGTCGAACACAAGTATGTTATTAAATTAGAGACATAATAAAGCGAAGGTATTCTCCACTAACCGTCATAATACTTATGACTTAGAAGTTTTGATAATAATAATTTATAATCATAAAAGTATGAGCACTTTATCAATTATATCTTAGGGTGTTTGAAATGTTTTCTAAGATGGGGGTTGTGGAAATATTTGAAGCCCTTATAGTTAAATGGACCTAGAGGAAGACATCTACAAAGGGATTAATCTACAACAGATATACGGATAATAGTGGAATAAATTATGGATAATAAAGGTGTGACTTTAGTAATTTTAAAAGAAAAAGTATATGGGATTATGTTATAATATACTTGAGTTATATGTTGGTATTATTACAACATGATATGACATATGGTATGTATAAAATAATTATAATTGGACATATAAGTCATAGAATAGAAGCGTTTATTCATTGAGAATTTGTCGAAAGGTTTATCAACCCTTGTGGTGTTGTATGAAGAACCTTATCTCAACAAAGGATATCTTATTTTTGGAAGATGTTTCATGTAAGGAAGGCTTGAAGAAAATAAGTCTTGTGACAATTGTGTCGTAGTAGAATGTAACCCTTCACTTTGTTTTTAATAAAAACACAACCTTTTGTGGACGTAGCCCGAGATACGGGTGAACCACGTCAAAATGTTCTCTTGGTATGTATGCCTCATGTGTATATCTCTCTGGATAATTGTGGTCATATTTGTGCGTCTCTTTTGTGTATTCCCTTGATATTGTGTCTCAGTTATTTCTTTAGTTTTGTTTACTTTAAATTTGTGTACCTTAGGCATTTTACTAATATGATGGTTGTTATTTATATCTTTCTCTCTTGTTTACATGTAGTTAAGTTGGGACTAATCAATTATAAGTGTACTTCGTGGACCGCTTGATCAAATAAATAAATATATATATTAGAGGCTTATATAAATAAATTCTTTCTCTCACAAATATGTCTCAGGTTTGATGAGTAAACTGCATTTCACAATTAGTAATCCTCAAGTATGAATAAAGATGAATATGTTAGATAGAGCGTCCTTTTGATGACTAAGGAAAGTTTGGGTACGATGTATTGTTCATTTTAAATGTTTAAGTTAGTAAAAGGAATTGGTTAAGGTGGGAAAAGTGATGGAACATTATTAAATTATGCTATTAGAATAAGATATGTCATAAAGAGTTGTATATTTTAGTTAGGGTTGCTTGTGAGAATATAAGAAGACCTTTCTGTAGACAAGCAAAGTTTTATTAATGTTTACAATTAAATGTTAATAGTTATGAGATGTTATAATGATCTTATATTAAAACAGTAAATATAGATGTTGTACATACATTTTATCTTCCGCAGTGATAACTAATGACGTTTGGACACTTAGAAATTTTTTAAAATTTTACGAATTTTTGGGTATGTGATAGTTTGTCAAGGTAAAACCCAAAAAGAGCTCATTTAAGCTGGGGAAATTTTCTAAATTAGCACCCAGGTATTGTGGACCATTCAAAATATTATCCAGAGTTGGACCAGTGGCTTATTAGTTGGCCTTACCAACTAGTCTCAAAATACATAATGTATTTCATATTTCTATTTTGAAAAAGTATGTACATGATGCTACTCATGTAATCGATTGGAATGACATACAGGTGGAACCAGAAGGGGATTTTAAGGTGGAACCGGATTGTATCCTCGACAAGAGAGAAATTTTACTCTGGAATCGCACCATTGGACAGGTAAAGGTGCAATGGAAGCACCTTAGTCGAGATGAAGCAACCTGGGAATTCGAGAGTCATATGTGGGTAGCATATCCAATTCCATTCCACGAAGGATTTGATGACGATTAAGCAACATCGAGGACGATGTTGAACTTAAGAGGGGGTGTTTGTAACCTAACTAGAACATGAAACATTTTATGTTTGTGGAAAAACATTACTCTAAATTTTATTGTAAAGTTTTATGACCAAGGATGGTCAAGGATGAATGCAATTGAATATTATTATTATTTAATAAATTAAAATAGGAGATGCTCATCCAAAGAGGATTGTTGAAGAGTGTTCACTGACCCACTAGGGGGAATGAAACTGTTGTAGAAGGAAAATGACAAGTGGTTGCATCTGCCCTCACTTACTAGCTGTTGCAGGAGGCAAGCTACCTAAAATTGTGGTCATGTTCCCCAAGGAAGGTGGAACTGAGCAAGTGGCTCATTAAATGATTTTCAATTGACCCAAAGACCTAGGTAGACATATAACCATCGAATGAGGCAGGAAGCCCACACATACTTTGCCTTGTGATTGCTCAAAACTGTCATGTTGAGCACATAAGAGGAATTCAATGAGGGGATGCTAGAATGAGTTGGAGAGTGAGACTGTCAAGTTAATCTGCTGAGTTTGCAGATAGTGATTTGTGTGCAAGTATTCATGATTGATGAAGTACAAAGAAATTGTCATAATATTCTACACAATATCTTCATGCTGGTGGTTCAGTGAAGAGGCTCGGGGGTCCTAAAGCAAGTAACTTTGGCTGCTTTCAGGAGACGGTTGGGAGGAACAGTCTTCTTTGGGTGTTTTCCCACCTATACAATCTAAACAGGTTCTACATTGTTTTTTTTTAATTATCTTGCTCTATATATTCTGAAATAACACTATTAAAAACTTTGTTATGTTTCAATACTATCAATTTTTTATTCAATTATCAAAGTACAGAACTCATAAATTTATTTGCATATATGATAGAATGATTTATTTAGAAAATTTCATAATGATGAATATAATTCTTCTATGTATTTTTCCTTTCACATTCGTGATGTACTCTAGTACAGAGAAGTTTGTCTTAAGTAATAGATTAGAAAGATATTAATAATCTGATCTGAATGTTGATTCTTTACCTTTATAATAAATGTAGTTTCAAATAAAGGAATGTATGCCAAAATAATATACAGAAAACTTAAAATGATACAGACTGTAATTCTTCTTACAAGTTCTTACAATTATAGAATAGTAGATAGTTTATGTGATAATCTAATAAATATGCTGATAGCAATGTCATTGTTCCAATAGTCACTATTTCTTCTAAATATAAATTCTTAGCACTTAGAAATCACATCATATAAATAGTACAAAATTACGGAAATATTTGATGTAGGTATACTACATATATACTCCCTAATAATTATTAGTATGATTGAGTAAATAGAATAACTTTGTATATATATATTAAAAAAAACAATATCTACACTCTACAGAACACATTGTCAACTATTATACAAACATAATGCATTATGAATTATTATGATACAAACAGAAGTAAACAAAGGCTTATAAATATCTTGAAATCAATTCTAAAAGTATCCCCTATTCAATTCATAAGCAAACTCACTATAATCCTGTTAAACAACCTTATTACATTATACAAGATCAAATTCATGATTTCATAGAAATTCAATGTTTTATTTTATAACAAATTCCAAACAGTCAAAGGACTGTAAGCTAAACATATTTACATAGTAATAGGATCTATTTTTCACACAAATATAATTAAAGATCAAGGTTTCGAGACTCATAAAGAGCTCACCCGTCAAAATTTATACGCATATTCTTTATATATGAAATAGTCCAGATTACATATTAAACAAGAATCCAAGAATGGGCGTGGTGCCACTAAAAAATTGGTAAACCTTGAAGTATTTTAATTATAAAACTAACCATTCGAATCCATACTCGAGTTCACCATAAGGTTTAAGTAAAGCATGATTCCATTTGAAAGGATGCACATCTCATTTACATATTAATAATTATAATCAAATTCAAGTCAAGGGTTTGAGACTCGCGAGAGTTCTCCCCACGAAATAGTTATAGTTTCTAAACAAACTATGAGTAGGAGCTTTGCAGATCTACTACAGAGTAGGGTTTAGGGTTTAAACCCTACTACAATATTTTCATATAAACTTTACAAATAAAATCTAAACATAGACAACCAAATTCTTCATGAAGTCGCAACCTTTCAGAAGAACGTTTTACTCATGCCAAACAGACAGTAGTCTCGGCATTTGAGTTGCAAGAAAACATAGGCTCGAGACAAGTTGAAATAACAAATAACTATAGTTTTGAATTTAGTTCAAGAATCATTTGGAACCAAACCCTAAGGTTTAGGGTCGAACCCTGTTACCGAAGAACCAAACGTTAAAGCTAAATTCGATACACTTTTGTTAACATAATTCATAATTCAGGGCTTGGCCCAAAACAAATTCTTCGTAGACTTTTAAACATTATAAACTCGCTAGAAGCCGAAAGCAAGCATTGGCCATTTCAACATAAGATTAATAAACAAGTATTAAGACAATGAGTCTGTATATTCCATTAAAAGGCTTTTCAAACACAGTATTACTGCTTAGGGATACACAAGAGTTCCCAAATAGTTAACCCATACATCCAAACTTTTAAAAACAGTTGATTCAAACACCAACGATGGCTTTTAAGCCATGAAAACATTTACGCTAGCATTGATTCCTAAGCTGCCGAATGGATCACTTAATTAAACAAACAATGGAGAAAGGAAACATAAAAACAAGCGACCCAAACTTGTTGACAGAGGTTCCATTCGAGGGAAGACCCGAATCTTACGGTGGTTCTCCAGAGCCACTGAAGTTTCATTTCCTTTCCTCAAGAGCTATCGCCGAGGAACACAATTCATGAGTAGGAAACAAGAACCGTGTCCCTTCCATCACATAAATCCTTGGTTAAAATATGAACACCTACACACAGGAAAGAAACGTCACAAACAAGAATTAAAATGGTAAAATGTTATAAAAGAAATTTTTACCTTCGCAAGTTTCAAACTCAGGCCGAGGGCCAAGCAGTGGCTCCCTACGCATGCCTGGGATACCATAAAGACACCACGACTGGTACATTCATTGCTGAAAATGCCTCTGCGAGTGGTGCTCTATTAGCACAAATCCCATGGTGGCCGAGAGAGCTCAAACCTCTACAATAGCGTTGAAACAAACACTAAATGCCAAGACCAAACCCTCCAGCGTAGTGTTAGGTTTTTCTCCATAGCTAGAAGGACATAACCAAACATTCATGTGGTCGCATTCAATGCATGACCTGTCAACCGCTATTACTTAGATTTTTAACACTATGCTATAGTCCATTATGCATTGCTCATCGTAGATTAATACCAACGCTCGTCACTAGGTTAACCACCTTTTTTCTATATAATTTGGATCACATTTTAGAACACCATTGATAAATGTATAAGGATCTCCAATCATATCATAAGAAATGGACCAAGCATATAATTACATAATAATTCAACCTTGCTAATAATTGATTTAAAACTTTGATCATAATACCAACATAACCCTTGTTGTAAACAAAAACCTATAACCTGTCAAGGTCATCATTAAGCGTTAGCTTAGAAAGCTAAGTAAGCTTCAGGGCGTCATCAAGGACCCCTTCAACAAGAGGGAAACATGTTTAGTATCAACATAATAGTTATAACTACGAATTCATTTACTTTAAGAAATATGACAAATTAAACGTTAAACATCATCATAAGTATTAAATTATCATATTGATGATAGTCAAAGAATAATGCATTCCTTGGTTATGACGCATTAAATAAACAATGCATTTGTAGAGAGTAACTGTAACATCCCTCCAATTCGACCCCTATTGTTATTATTTTTGTAAATGTAATTATGAATTATGTAAACGGCCCTGGTGAGGAGCTCAAGGCCAAGGCCCCACCAGTGGACCTCGACGAGATGATAAGTAATGAAACCCACCCATAAGAAAAAATAAGATGGTTAGGAAGCCGTGAGATTCATGTCTAAGTCGTAAACATTGAGGGTGAAGAATACATATATATATATATATATATATATATATATATATATATATATATATAGGGTCTAACATTTGGTAAATATATATATGTATATATAGTGTTAATTAATAGTTGTGATAACTATTAAGTAAATACTATATAAGTTATATAGCTTATGTTATAGTTAGCATAAAGATAACTATGACATAATAAAACCCTGGAAGACCTAAGACACGTCATACAAAGGTAGCACCCTAACCTCGGTAATGTAACACCAAGGAAATGGGCTCGACATCTCTTAGTATTACTTCTTAGCATCACTCCTAGGATGCTATACGGGGACATTTATTTCATTAAAGAAAATAATGTAGGGATAAAGATATATATATATATATTTAAGTGGGTAAGGCTATAACCTTGGCTATGATTAAATTTATATCTTTATTAGAGAAGGTTTACCTTCTAAAACTTAAACAAGTCAAATGAGGTTATAACTTAGATATGTAAAACATTATATATATATATATATATATATAGTTATTAGAAGAGGGTTTACCTTCTTAGATTGTGTTGGGAAGCATGATAAAAAGACAACACAAATAGTATAAGGCCGAGCTCTTGGAGTAAACCATGGGCAAAACCTTCTTATATACTAAGATTTTATATTACACATTTAAGCTCTCACTTAAATATAAATATTATTAGTGATAATATTTCTTCAAAAATAATAAATTTACATAGTACCTATTTTACAAGTGTATATATATATATAAGACAAACCAAATAGTTAAGATAAATATGAGAGATGTATTTTTTATGGGACATATAAATATTTATATATATAAATATGAGAGATGTATTTTTTATGGGACATATAAATATTTATATATATATATATATATATGTTAGAGTTTGTTATCCAAGCAATTAACATATATTAGGGTATGTTAAAAGAACCCGAATGAGCCTAGTCATGACTTTAAGAAGTCGATTCCCTAATGGGAAGAAGGTGATCCTTGTGATAAAGTAAATCTACGGAGGGGAAACTATAATGCTATTTTCGTTGTTATTTCGACCTTGAGATTTTGATGAAGGGTGTCTCGTTAGTGGAGAACCTTTCACCTTGTTGTTGCCTTTGAGTATTTATTGTTAAGAGGTATGCATCTTAGGCATACTCCTTAAAGAAGAGCGAACGAACAGTCTACCTTGTCCATCAGTTAGGAGTGGAGTTTAATAGATGAGCTTTATAAGGAAGTGGTCTCCTTCATGTATGCATCACGGAGCTAGTCGAGTTGCCACTTGGCCAACGGATGTTGTCATCGACTTTATGATTAGATATTGTTGCTCGGGTGGAGTTCCTGAACGACTCTTCCTTGCCAGCTGTTTGTTTCTTTTCCTTCGTGGAACGCATGGACTAAATCCATCGCCATATGTCGAGAGAAAAGAACGATATGTTTTGATGTCTTTCAAACGAGAGGGAGAAAAAAAAGATATAATGGCTACACACAATAGTAGAACGGGAAAGGAGGTCCCCTGTAGACGTGGATGATAACGGTGGATCGATTCAGTTGACAGAAGTAGGGTTTAAACGCTGAGATACCCATTCATTATCTTGGTATCGGAGCTAAGTGCAAAGGAGAGGAGCTCTGTTATGAAGGAGGGACACACAGTGTTAGGGCAAAGGAGAGGAGCTCTGTTATGAAGGAGGGACACACAGTAGTAGAACGGGAAAGGGGGTCCCCTGTAGACGTGGATGATAGCGTTGGATCGATTCAGTTGACAGAAGTAGGGTTTAAACGCTGAGATACCCATTC
Source organism: Larix kaempferi (assembly GCA_027924585.1). Lineage (NCBI taxonomy): Eukaryota > Viridiplantae > Streptophyta > Pinopsida > Pinales > Pinaceae > Larix > Larix kaempferi. The sequence goes on along the minus strand of BSBM01000047.1, from coordinate 18,628,100 downwards.
ATTATCTTGGTATCGGAGCTAAGTGCGCTTTTCTTGAACTGAATCTGCCTTGCCTGAAATGAGGAACGCCTGCATGTTGAGCGACGCTAAGGTATGGTAAGCTTTTTATTCACGTGTTCGTATTATAATTATAAGATATATATTATACTGTTGACCTCAACTTATACACAGTAGAGATCGGCATTTTGCAATCCTTCGTTTGATTTAGTATTTTTGGAACCCCATGGCTTAAATACTAGGAAGAAATCGTGACACGCCGTCGGATTTTTACTTCGTTGTTTACGCTGTCTCAGTTGGAGACCTTCCTTAGTTACTTACACCGCCATTGTTTTACTTCTCACTCTGTCGTTGGATAATAAGTTTACACTTGTTGTTTTAAGGTTTGTCTAATATACATACTATGCATTACGGTAGTTTATTTTATATGATATACTTCTGCCTGAAATCATAAAGGACTGGTTTTTTATATGCATTATGGTTTTATCTTTATAAAACAACGTATAATTTCTGAGGGGTCGCTCAGTTCCGATCTATGTAGTTATACATTTGATATTTCTTCACGTTAGTGATAAATTTTTTTTTTATATGCCGGATCATTTGTTAGTTTAATACTGATAACAGTGATCGGTTGTATATCACCAGCATCTCGGTATTACTGGTTAATGCTATTTTCCCTGTCTTTGAATTTCTGTATGTTTCCTTGTTGGAAAATCGATCTTGTTTGGATCTCAGCCAAATCGTTGTCCAATTACCTTATCTTACACTCAGTAGCCTATTTCCATTTGATTGATATATTTATATATATATGTATCTGATCGACTACTGTTGTCGCAGATTAGTACATGAGCTTGAAGTTTACTTTGTGAGTTTAGTGTTTTTAGGAAGGGTTTTAACTTTGACGGGTTCACTACTTGGTAGTTAATACCCGTTCTCAAAGAACGTCTTCAATATTTGGATGTGAATTATATTTATGATTAGTTGATCCCACATATAGAAGCCTTACATTCCTTACCCTTCTTGACTGATATGTTCCTGCATGGAATAATTATTTCCTTTTTACTCTAGTGACGAAAAGAAGGATAGCGAGGATCTCTGTACAGGATCTTGGTTCTGATATTTAAAAGTATTTTCAATTTTTGCTGATTATTTTATAGTATATGTTTCAGTACCGGGGGTGAAGGCTTGATTGATTGACCCGGTGAACTTTCCCGCCTTGTATTGTTTTATTTCCTGCAGCTCATTTTCATCTTGACCTAAAGACGTAAAGCTAAATGTTAGTTAGCTAATGCCTGTGAAAGAAACTCTGTCCTATGAAGGCTTTAGACGTGGGGAGATCTCTGTTAATTTAGCAGTATGAGTGAAATTCTAAATCAATCGGATTTAGCCTTAAAGGCACTTTCCTTGTTTTGCAATTTCCCCTTTTCTATTTTTACATATAAGTATAAGATATATCAATTAGCTAAAGGAAATACACTTAAGGTGCATAGCTTTCCACTATAGTATTAAAATATATTAAAAGGTGTACTATTCAATGAATAGATATATTTAGGTATAGATATATATATTATTGCTATAAGTGGGAAAGTTTCAAAAGTCATATTAGACCAATCATGTGTATGGAATGTTTTTCCTAGTTAAATCATTGAATAAATTATATATTTAAAAGTATGTAAGGTTCTCCCTTAGTCAAGATCAGGTTTCTATATACCTTTGTGTATATGATCGATGAAGAGGCATAGTATCCTAATTCTTGTGTAATGCCCTTAAAGATGGCCATATTTTAAAGTGATGTAATAAAACCCTTATTTGAGTTGTTTATTTTAGGTGGATTAGCAACAATCCTGTTGCAGATTGTAACCTCTTTTTTGAAATAATAATACAACACAACCTTTTGGTTCATGACCTAATTGTTTAAGCATTCTAAATGTTGTGTTGGTTTGTTGTTACATCAAAAAATGAGTATATGATTGGTATAGTATAACTTGTAGTTAATTCTTCATATTAATCTTGAATTGTATTTTTGTGTTTCTAGAATTACTTAGGCTTACACCAAATTTAATAATTGGTTGGGATTATATAAACACGCTTTTATTTAAGCAATTTTCTATATAGCATACTATTGTCTTAATATTCTCTTACTTAAGATTGTCCAAGGTATGATTCAGAAGTTGCTTAGTTAATATTTTTAAGAAGGAAACTCATGATGCATATGAGGGTTGGAATATATGGTTTAGGCAATTTAGGTTATAAAGTATTGATTGTAGGAAAATTGAAATTTTATAAATGACATTCCATCATAAAGAAGTTGTTTGTGTTATTGAAATTTATTTGGGAGTTTAGTAAATTTTATTAAACTCACAAATTTGGGTTAGAACATATGTTATCAAATTTGGGTTAGGATATATGTTATGAGACATAGGTTGCGTATCCCTCTGAATGTCGTTAACACACTTTAAATTTTATGATTGTTGTAAATAATAATAAACGTAATTAAGCGTATATTTAAACAGTAATAAAAATGTAATTAGTTGCAATTGTACTCCCACATAGAAATTATAGAAATTATAGCAAATAGGCTGCTTAGAAAAAAGAATGGCAGGTTCACATTTATCTCAAAACTGACATAGATACACCTTGTCATATTATTTCAAAGAAGACATATCATATTAAACAATAAAAGTTAATCGCTCATAATTACATCTTCCGCATAGTAAATTGTAGCATTTAAACTACATAGAATTTTTTTTAATTTTTATGGATTTTTGGAGGTATTACAGTAGTCAATAACTACAGGTAAAATTCACATCTCACCATAGTAAGAAGCATTGTTACGTCTGAGTCTTTAACCAAACCACTATAGTCACTAACCTGCAAAATATCGCGTGCAATGAGAAATAAGAGTGCGCAACGTTACCTTCAGCCTCCTCTATGCAGAGAAGACGATGAGCTCATATAACAAGAGTTGGATCTTTGCATCTGTCAAAAATTCCTCAGCAGTGATCACTGGCACCTAGAATTTGTCAAGCAAGCAAACTCACTTTTCAGTGAATAATCTAATGTGTTTGCATATAGCTTCCAAAATCTTTTCCATTTAGTATATATTTGCTTGAGTTATTGACTAATTCGTGAATCATGTTATTTGCTTGAGTTATTTTCCATCCTCTAGATAACACCCAATTTCATTTTCTGAACTATATTTGTAGTCTGAATATTTTTGCACATGCAAGGGCCTCATATCCACATAGAATGCTAATAAGCATATTGGCCAAATTTAATGAACAAAAATTTAGTTATATGTGAATTCCTTACCATAATGTCAATATGCAATCCATACAATTAATTAGTCTAATGATCATTTCAATTGCTAGATCATTATAATTTAGTACTACAACATGCCAAATTTAATATTTTAATTAAATGAGAAATTTATAGGAAATTTGTCATCTTTATTTAATTAAATTAGATTTTTTTGTAAAGTGAATTGCAGTAGCATTTGATTCACTAAATTTCAAACCATGCGATTTCGTTAAATTTAAAGTCATAAGATTTTCCCTAAATTTATAGTTGAATATCTATTCTTTTTAAAAAATTCATTCATCAAACTCCACTTAGACCTTCATTCATAAACGAAGCAGGATCAAATACTACGAGATCTCATTGCTTCTATTGAGGCCGCAAGATTCATCTCATCCACAGTCACCACTTAGCTTTGCAAAGGAACCACTTCAGATGCGAAACAACCACCACTTAGCTTTGAAGCAACGATTCATCAAATCCGGTGATTTGAACAATAATGGGTGTAACCTATAATAAAAGGACATTGCATTTCTTCTCATCTTTATTTTATAAATTCAAAATATATTAGGCAGTTTTTAAATATTAAACTAGTTATTTACACACTTCTATAATTATGTAAATATAATCACACAATTTTATAATTATTATGTAAATATAATCACACTGTTATATTTTTTTTCAATATGTTATTACCGAATATTAATATTTGCATACTACCATTTTATTCTTCTATTCATTTAATGGTAATGTTCTTCCAATTAAACATAGTTAAATATGTATAGATTATATAAACAATGTTTTAAAATAACGCTCTATTGTTTTATATAAAAGATGATATTTAGCCATATATATCATGCCATGGTACATACATTAGCTTAATTGTTACAATTTTAAATCCACTATTACACAATACATAATTTTAAATATTTAGACTGTTTTTAAATATTAAACTTGTGGTTTACACAGTTTTGTATTTATATATTTTTTTTTCATTCTGTTATTACAAAATATTAATATTTGTACACTAGGTTTTATACTGCTATTCATTTAATGATAATGTTCTTCCAATAAAACATAGTTAAGTATCCTTAAATTATATATAAAAAATATTTTAAAATAATTCTTTATCATACATATGATTTATAATTGAATGATAAATATTTTCTATATATCATTTATTCTAATTTTAATTATCCTAATAAATAAATAAAAATATCATAATATTAATATTTGCAGAGTATTAATGCCTTTTATAATTCTATTCATTTAATGATAATGTTCTTCGAATAAAATATAATTAAGTATCCATAGAGTATAAAGCTTGAAAAATATATATATATATATATATAATTAAAAATAGTAATTTGATTTTGATAATGTTAAATTTGATTTTTTTAATTATATAATATTTTTTTAAATTTAAAAATATTAATATTTTATATTTGCTTATGTATAATATAAATATTATACTTATTAATCAAAGTGATGATCTTCCATTGTTGCAATTTAAATTAAGTTGTTAAGTTAAAAATGATATAATTTTAATAATAAAAAATGTATTTAATATAATGTATAAGTAATTTTAATTATATTTTTTTCTTTCTAAATTTTGTTAGGTTATTAACTTTGAATTGAAAATTGAAAATTATTTTAATATTGTTTTCCAAAATGTTCCTTAAAATACATTAATAAATATATTTCCAAATGTAATATCGTGAATTTTGACTCACTATTTTTGATGTTATATATTGGGCTTAAGCCCCAACACATATGTTTTATTTTGTTATATTGGGCATAACCCTAGTGCACATGATTAATTTCTTTTATAGATTTACATATTGGGCATGGACCCTCACTGATGCAGACTATTGTTATATACTCGGAAGAAAGCCCCAATATATTGATTTATGTTTTATTATGAGATTGGGTACAAACCCTAATATACTGAGATGATCTTTTGTTACATATTGTGCAGATTTATGGTTTACATGATTGATTTGTATGATGTGTTGAGCGTGGACTCGAGAACACACGGATGACCTATGTACTGGGCATAAGCCCTGATGTACCTAGAGGATTTTATTATGTACTGGGCGTAAGCCCCTCGATGTACCTAGAGGATTTTATTATGTACTCGGCATAAGCCCCGATGTACGTAGAGTGTTGGGCATAAGCCGTGGAGCACTCCAAGATTGATAATGAATACCGTATCCAAGGCCATTTGTACATTCTAGATGTGCTTCACAACCACATTCTAGTACTAGTGTTGAGCGGGATGCTCTGGAATTGCACTAGCGTAATGCCCATGTGAAAGTGTTGAGCTAAAGCTGTGAAGAGCACTCGGGGTTACTTGATCTTAAAAGTGTTGAGTCGAGAAGACTCTGAATAGCACTTCTATTCATCACATTTTAAATTGGTTAAATGAATCATTTTCTATCTATCATCAAGGACTGCAGGAACTACCATGTTAAATGAGGGAATCCAACATGCATGAGAGACCTAGAGGCACCTAACCTAGCCAACTATCCAAGCTTACCAAAAGACCCTGTCCAAAGAGTTGGACCTTGTATTTAATATTTATCAAAGAATTATTATGATATAATTAAATCAAAGAGTCATCATATTTAATTATTGAATAATCAGATTGATTATTTATAAAAGAAAAGATTACTTATAGCATGCATAAAGGTTATGCATAAAATATTTCTCATATTATTATTAGTAGTAGTATTATTATTATTAGTATTTGTGATCTAACTGTAAGATACATCTAAGTGTACCAAAATAAAGTTCCTAGATAAACTAGGAGTGAATACTTAGTAAAATACCTTTTATAAATACTGTAATTCAAATTAAAATGAAAACTCAAAATATTATTAGTTAAACTCAACAGCTATATGTAACATACCCAATACATGAGACATTTTATGTTGAAGGAAAAACATTGTCTTAACTTTTATTGTAAAGTTTTATATTTGGCCCAGTGGCCAAGGATGACTGTAATTGCATAATATTATTATTTAATAAAATAAAATAGGAGACACTCACCCAAAGAGACTGTTGAAAGAGTGTTTACTGACCCACTAGGTGGAATGGAATCTGGGGTAGAAGGCAATGGATGAGTGGCAGCATCATGAACTCAGTAACTAGCTATTGTTATTGGACAACTCCCTTGAATTATGGTCCAGTTCCCTCGAATGTGGAACTGGATCTTGAGGCTCATTTATTGAAAACGGACCACTAAAAGACCTAGGCATCTTTTATAAACCATCGAATTTGAGTAGAGGCTCACACGTTTTCTAACGAGAAAAGTTACCTTGTGGTTCTATTGTATGCACACAAGAGATTCGATGAGGGGAAGCTATGTTTTGAGTTGGAGTGTAAGTCTGTCTTATTTTTGCTAAGTGCAGAGGTTGAGGTGTATGCAAGTCTCCATTGATTGTTGAAGTACAACGTGGGTGCATTTCTTCTACACAGAGTCTTCTACCTAGTGGTTCAATAAATAGGCTCGGGGGTCCAAAGGGAGCAAGTGATTTGGCTGCTTCTTCTTGAGAAGGTTGGGAGGAACAAGCCTCTTTGGGTGTTTGTCCACCCTAGCAAAATTATCAGGTTGTACTTGTTATTTATTCTCATTTCTATAATTGTGTATCTGTTTCTTAAAATTGTTTGAATGTCGTTTATGAAGGATTTGTACATTTATAGAGTAGGAAGGTTAGGACAAGAGTATGTCTATTCCCTAACAAAAATATACTGTTTAAAATGTTTAAAGATTTTATTTTCTGGTTATCAATTTAGCTAAAATAGTGCACGATGTTCTGATTTAGATACATTAGCTTCTACAGATTTAATGAATGAATGAAATGATAAAAGTGATTGAACAAATGTCTGTATTTTTCCTTTCACCCTAAGGTGATGTACTCTAGTACAGGAAGTATTTAATTAACTTAGGAATAATATGATTTTAGAATGAATGATGATTTTAGATTTGATTTCCTTATCATCTTTGTTTCTCTGTTAAATGATAGTTTATTTTAGAAGTTAATTTTAGGACCTCATTATAAACAGAAATCGAAAAGGATTCATTTCGTTAGAGTTATCTATAATAATACACAATAGCCATATAATTATATAACACATAGAACTAGGATAGAATCCTAGATTGCAATTTGTAAACTTCTAGTTATACTTACTATTCTTTCCTTGAGACAAAAATAAATATCAGAGTCTATGATTTGTATCATTTTCAATCGGAATGCTAGGTACTAAGTATTTATCCTAAATACTTTAATGTCTATTAAATAACTCATCAAAACATACCTTGGATTTATCAATCCAAAAACCCTAAATATAGAATTATCATTTATTATATTTCCATAAAAATATTCTAGTATTCTCGTGCATAGAAATTACATGATACAAACCCTTCGAATAAACATAGCATACTATTTGAAAAAATACAATATTATTATCACGAAGTATAACCATCCATATAAATATCCAGATACTATTATCATGGTTCAAAACATTGTAGAGGCATCAAATTATTTCCACAGTAATACAAACATTCATTTAAATGTTTCATACATCATAGTATTGACCAAGAACCATTCACATAAGTATCATAGCGTTGCAAAAACATCACTATATTTATATATAAAATGTACAATTGGGGAATATCCCTGTAGCCATTAACACATACCGAGCTATATTCATCAAACATATGGATTGAGACCTATACAGCTCATCCCAAGGTTCAACCCTACTCTTGTTGACTTTTAAAAAAAATTTAAAAACATAGTACAGAATTTCAACTAAGAGTTAAAGGTCAAGTCTCTAGGTGGAGGAGCTAACCCTACGCCGAAGCATAAGGCTTTTCTTTTACAAATAGGAAACGATTTCAATGCCGGATCCAAAACCCTAGACCCCGTAGAGTAACTCGGTTACTGATCTTTTAAAAAGACTAAAAACCAAATACAACTACTAAGGAAATCGACAAAGCATAGCTGTACTTATAAATCAACTAGCATGTGAAGAAATTATAGGTTCGAGACTCATTACGAGCTCACCTATGTTGGAAAAACCTTGCGGCTTAAACATTACAACATCTAAATTGAAAACTCTTTGCACAGTTTTAAAATCTTAAATGAATTCGTAAAAAGCACTGTACAGGTCACGGGCTCGAGTCTCAGCTCGTTGAGGTACTACTTATATAAATGATAGTCAAACTTAGAATTACACAAAGGTTCAAAACCCGTAGGTTCCATCATACAATTAGGGTTTATACCTTCCTTTAAAAAAAAAACACAAACATCAAAACATTTGTACACCAAGACTGTATTTCATTTCCTAAAAACACAAACGTGTGTATTTATATAATGCAAGTTACATTGCAGTCTAACTGCCAATAGGATAGACCAATATCTTGTACAAACCTTCCTATCAATGCTACGAGCGATAAAAACAACTTAGGTTTTTACCCAGTGAAGCATCATTGAAGAAACAAAGAACCATATGACCAGTGGAGTTGCACTGACGAAGGGAAAAACAAAACACTTCACCCTATTGATAGAGGGACTGAGTCTAACCAAGGTTTACCGGTGGAGTCACACCTTTGCAGGTTGTCTCTTCACTATTTACAACTTCATCGTGGTCATTTTTTATATATCCCTGTCACAAGAACAAAAACCAGGTTAAAAACAAAACGAGAAAGTTAAAAATTTAAACTTAAAGATAAGGGTTTGAAAACTGTAAATGTAGCTTACCCATAGATAATCTCATAGCCAAGGAAAAAACCAAAAGTTGGAGACTCTGTACACGTCACTGAAGCCATAACTCTCCACGAACCTACTTTCTCCAACTTCCAACTAAAGCAAGGAGTGGTACATTGAACTACTAATAGTTATGGCAGACGAGAAGGCCCAGTAACCTCCTCCATAACGCAAAACGATAACAAAACCCAAAGACCAAAACCCCAACAAACTCATAGTAGGGTTATGATAATACCAAAGCGCATTTACGACCATCACATGGACTCATTTATTATGCCAGCTAACCCCAACGTTCGTATACGAGAGAACCAGTTCACTATAGTTCAAATCATAGCTTATGCATCCAAATTTTATTATAGCGCTAATAGAAAACTTACGACCCATTTCTATATAGTTTATCCTATTGATGTATTTGTAACTTCGGAAGATATTCTTCTATGTATTACATTTGTAGTTTATTGTATCCCCAATAGAGATGTATTATTCCTCCGATTGGAAGTGTCGTCATGTGTACTTGCATGTGTCTCAAGTTATATTGTAAGTGTTGTAACTTATACTTGATGGGTTATTAGACCACCTTGATGGGGTCGGCCTTGTATGAGTCATGTGGGTCAACGGGTTATTAGACCACCCTAGTAGGGGTCGGCCCAGTCAGCATTATGTTAAGTGGTTATGTTGAGGCCGACCTAGTTGAGTAAAGGTCAAGCCAAGTTAGTGTATAAATAGAGAGTGTGTCTCTCTCATTTTACACATTCTATTGTTCACTCACTTCGTATTAGTGAGAGAGAGGAGGAGTGCGCACAAGTGGAGGAGGAGCATGCTGCTAAAGATATCTATCTCTTGGGTTTGATAATGGTGATCCTTGTATTTATGCTTATTCTATCTCTGAGGAAGTTGCGGGGTTTTTCACCTTCTTGGTTTTCCCCGATGAAATGTTTTGTGTCTCTTGTCTCTTGTCTCTTATGCTTGATATGCTGTACATGTTGTTCGTTCAGTTAATATCCTAGATCATAATGTATTAAATTTTGAAAAACTAACATGGGATCAGAGCTATCCTGAAGGAAGGCATGCTATGGCATTTATGAGACTTGTTGCACTTGCGACAAATCGGAAGCTAGGGCTTCATATAGAAAAAACAAGTCATTATGGCACTTTCATTATAAATCCATTTTGGCGAAGTTTAAGGTTCTAAAACTTTTACATGTCGTAGATAACATCCTGAGGTACCTTGTGTGAGAAGCACAACATCTAATTCGTTGTACTTTGTGATTTATGATCCGTACAAGTTAGGGTTTCGGCCTCTTCCACATCTCAGTCATAAACAGGTGACCTAGGAAAAAAGGTCACAACTTGGTCTAGAAAGCTCCAAATGAAATTTAGTAAAATATCACAGGTAGGGCATGGAATGTACTTTCACAAGAAATTTTTTTAGAGGCCGAAATTGAACCAGTTACACGTGGCATGCTGTACAAGTTCGCTCTCCTGCTTTATCCCATAAACAGGTCACGTTGCGATACTTGGCATAAATCTCTTTCAGAGAATCCAATTGAGTTTAGATCGGTGGGGTTGGAAATATGACAAGTCAGGCTACCACATGATGAAGTTTCAGACCCTTTGGAATCGTAATTTCTGAGTTACGCTAGAAACAATAAGGTGCATATTTCTGTCAAAACATATTTGGATTGTGAGCACCTTCATTCCTGGATCGTCACTACTGTGGGAAATTAGGGTTTCAGAGAAAGTTGAAATTCTTGGAATTGGAGACCACGGTTGAATGCTACTCAAAAAAATCAAAATTTAGAGACCAATATCGAATTTTTTGGTTGGGAAGAAGGTCGGGCTTGATCAAACCCTAGTTCAGGATTTTGATGGGAAAGGTGAAAAATTAGGGCTTTTGCAAAAGTTGGAATTTTTGAAATCTGTGACCATGGCTGGAAGCTCCTCAAAAAAATCGAAGTTTATAACACAAGATCGAACCTTTTGGATGGCCAGAAGACCGGGCTTTATCAAACCCAAGTTCAGGATCCCATCGAGTGAATCCAAAAGTTTCAAAGGCAATTTTGAGGGGCCAAATTTTGTAGTTTTCAAAATTGAAGTATACTAGCTTGATTAGCTCAGCAAGCCACATATTTCCATCCATTCAGAAGTTTGAAACTCAAATTTTTAATTTTTGGGTTTTCTCTGAAAAACCCTAATCTAGCTCGAGATCCAGTTTCAGCAAATCAAAGTGGATTGGGTTAATCCTAGAAAAGAATGAATTGGACACCTGCATAAGTGAAGAAGTTTCAGTTCCAGAGGGAGATGAGGCTAAGGCTATATATGAGAAGGCTACAAGCAATCTCTACAGGTATGACTTGAGGAGATATAGGTATGTGTTGAAATCTTTCATGATTAATTTTATGATATGATTGTCTTCATATTATTGAGGTTAGTACAATCTTGATTATTTTTAGAATTTTCTTGTCACCCTAGTAAAAGTATGAATGCATGTGAATGATAGAAGACATTAATTGAATAGGGTTATAGGATTGTACTAATGCAATGTGGTATTGTATGAGGATGATGTTGTCCACTAACATGAAAGGTACAAATCAAGTTCTCTATCAAGAACATATGACCATGGTGACATGAAGACAAAGACTCATGGATCACATAGAAGCTCTAGTTACGAGGAATGTATAATATGGTTCTACAATGGTTAACTTATGAGTTATGCAGGTTACTAAGCACAAGTCATTGAAGAGAACAAGAAGACATTGTTTGGGTATGTTAGTCATAACTAGGAAACATGATAACCAGGTATGTTTTTCCTATATCAAGTTAGAATCCTACCTTGTGTTAGGATATTATACTTTTGTATGAATGATAATGTTTATTCTTGAAGTTAGAAGGTTAAAGTAATCAAGGGTTTATGCATATTATGTTGATGATATGAATAACTAGAAGAGTCCTATGGTCAAATAAGAATATGCATGAGTAATAGAAATCCTCCCTGAAACCTTGAATACTAATGCTTGTGATAAATTACCTGTGTGTTAAATGATCATGACCATACATATTTAACATTATTTAGAATCATAATGTTTTGATAGTATTGAGATTATACTGATGGATGTATGATTATGTATGAGATCTTGAGGATGACACTAGTGCACACTTAAGCATGCATAGTGGTCCAGGATGAATATAAGTTCAAGGATAGGTAATTCAGGAAGAAAATATCAAGAGGGAGCCCACCCAACAACTAAACAAAGATAAGTATTTGAATTGTCATTTATTATATATATGATTACTTAAATGATGTTGTCGAGTCATGCACATACTTATGTTCCTAGATTTAGGATATGTATTATGCATATTAGAAAAATTGCATTAATGAACAAGATACTACTAATATGCAAGTAATGGGTAAGTGGCCTATGGTATTGTACAACAATCCAGTGCTACTTATCTAGAATGAAACCTCTTTGCTGACATGTTGGGAGTTGTGCACACTATTAACAATGTTCTGGTAGAGATGGAAGGCATCTAGAAAGTTATGGGATATGGATAAATGTTGTATTTTAGCATTGGCTAAGATAATTGCATGACTATATGACATATATTCTTATGTGTGAGATTTTGTTTTGAAAACTATGAGAAGTTTCTAATCATGCAATTGAATTTGACTTGTAGGAAGGATCGTGTACAATCACCTACAAAAGAAGGACTACAACATTTGTTCAAGCAATGAAGTTTAAATAAATCTATCTATTGAAGATATTGAAGAATCTGAACTTCCCATGATCTAGGATGCAGTAATGGAAGAATTCCATGATCGAGGAATATTAGTCGATCACGAAGAATGATGTTTGGGATGTAGTCCCAAGACCAAGAGGGAAGTATGTTGTGACTTCCAAGTGGCTCTATAAGATCAAGCATGCTGCAGATGGTAGCATAGCGAAATACAAGGTGAGGTTTGTGGCTCGTGGCTTCTCCCAGAAAGAGGGATATATTATGAAGAGACTTTTGCACCTGTAGCCAGATACACTTCCATGAGATCAGTACCTGAAGCTTCTGTGTGATGTTTCATCTGAGTCGGTTGATTCCACGGTGTATTGTCAGATGATTGGGTCCTTGATGTACCTGACGAACATGAGACCAGATATTTGCTTTACTATGAACACATTGATCTAGTTCCTGACGGATCCGAGAAGTGTTCACCTGGTTGCTGTAAAGCATATTCTGAGATACCTGAAGGGTATGGTTGATTATGGGCTCAAGTATGATGCAAATCAAAAGTTTAACCTAGAGGGTTACATTGATTCAGACTAGGCAGGCAGTGCTGCTGATAGGAAGAGCACTTATGGGTGCTGCTTCAGTATGGGATGAGGTGTGATCTCCCAGTTTATCAGGAAGCAGTCCTGTGTGCCACTAAGTACAGTTGAAGCAGAGTATGTTGCAGCTTGTTCAGCTAGTTGTGAGGCAGTATGGCTTAGGAATCTACTGTCTGATTTATTTGATCTCCAGTTGAATGCTACTTGTATATATTACGACAACCCGAGTTGTGTGAAATTGTCAGAGAACCCGGTGTTCCATGACAAGTCGAAGCACATCGAGATCAAATATCACTATATCAGGGATATGGTGCAGAGAGGAGTAGTGAAGCTCCTGTATGTTGTGACAAACGAGCATATAGCCAATGTATTGACTAAGCTGCTAGCCAGAGTGAAGTTCGAGTACTTCAGAGAGACACTTGGTGTACTTCATATCAAGATTCCCTCTAAAGGGAAGTGATGAGTCCGGAGACACAGATGCAGATGAGCCATTCTCACATGGTGGTAGGTGTGTCCTCCCATGGTGTAGGTATAAGGGCTCGGGCCATTCCGACATGGTTGAAGTGTGTTTTCCCATGGTTGTTGATGTAAGAGCTATGCCATTTGAGCATGGTTGAAGTGTGTCTTCCCATGGCTGTGATATAAGTGATGTGCCATTTGAGCATAGTTGAAGTGTGTCTTCCCATGGCTACGATATGAGTGTTGTGCCATTTGAGCATGGTTGAAGTGTGTCTTCCCATTGCTTCGATATAAGTGTTGTGCCATTCCTAGCATGGTTGAAGTGTGTCTTCCCATGGCTATGGATATAAGTGTGATGCCATTCTCTCATGGTTGAAGTTTGTCTTCCCATGGCATATATATACGTGTTGGGCCTTTCATGGATGGTTGAAGTGTTTCTTCCCATGCCGGTGAGTGTAAGTGTTGTGTGATGTGCATTTGGGTTGTGCTCTGTGGATTATGAGGTGATCTGAAGATGATGATGTGACAGTAGGGTACATAGGTTTTGCAGAGGCATATAATCAGTCCTGAGATGCTCTTGCAGGTTTTGCGGTGGCATATGATCAGTCCTAAGAGATATTGCAGGTTTTTGCAGAAGCAGTATAATCAGTCCTGAGGTGTACCTACTTGATGGCTTGCTCGTAGAGATGATGAAGACCTACATGGAGGTTAGGCCTACATCCAACATGAAAAAGGGATGGCTTTGTAGAACTTCCTATGACGAGTAGATTAGAGATTGAGTGTGATAGCAGCAATAGTGACGATGATGCTTTATGATCCAGTGGCGATGATCCAGCTCCAGAATTGAAGACTTGTGTCTATGTGTATTGATGACTTGTGTCTAGAGAATACCTTCCTAGTTAAGAGGGAGTGTTGATGTATTTGTAAATTCGAAATATATTCTTCTATGTATTACATTTGTACTTTATTGTATCCCCAACGGAGATGTATCATTACTCTTATTGGAAGTGTCGTCATGTGTACTTGCATGTGTCACATGTTATATTGTAAGTGTTGTAACTTATAATTGATGGGTTATTAGACCACCCTAGTAGGGGTCGGCCTAGTCAACATTATGTTAAGTGGTTAAGTTGAGGCTGACCTAGTTGAGTAAAGGTCAAGTCAAGTTAGTGTATAAATAGAGAGTGTGTCTCTCTTATTTTACACATTCTATTGTTCACTCACTTCGTATTAGTGAGAGAGAGGAGGAGTGCACACAAGTGGAGGAGGAGCATGCTACTGAATTTATCTATCTCTTGGGTTTGATCATGGTGATTCTTGTATTGATGCTTATTCTATCTTTGAGGAAGTTGCGGGGTTTTTCACCTTCTTGGTTTTCCCTGGTGAAATGTTTTGTGTCTCTTATCTCTTGTCTTTTATGCTTGATATGCTGTACATGTTGTTTGTTCAGTTAATATCCTAGATCAGAATGTATTAAATTCTGAAAAACTAACATATCCACTCATATTTTATAAATGTAGCACCATTGGAAATCATACGAACTACTATTATATAGTTTATCCATATTATTTCGAATGCCCCAAGTCACCTTTGCACTAGATTTTAAGGTGACAACCTTTAGTTTGGAGCGTATCCCTTGACTTTGCTAAGGTGGTAGACTCTCAACTAGGGAGAGTTCTTTTTAAAACTAGATCAATGAAGAATCGCTTGGGTCACCTTGGACCTAATGCATTCCTTCAAACTTCACACGCCATTTATCGAACTTATGATGTTTTTATAACCTTGGTGTTGAAATCACTTATTCCTAACTTTAAATAAAGTTAAGGCCTGCAATGCTCTCACATAAGACTAATACCAATCAACATAAAATCTCATCAAACCATAAATTCCCAACCTATAACCTGGACAATTAGAGAGAACAATGCTTTAGCGTAAAAGCTAAGTAAGCCGTCAAATCATTACCGAGAATCCAACTGCCAACAAGAAGTATGTTTTACACGACAACTTATACTTACGTAAATAATATCATAAACATCAACTATCATATTTTAACACAGTGTACAATCAAATAGTATTATGAACGCACCTGCATATAGAACTATAACATATTTATCACACATCATATCAAAGAATATTAACTTCATAGGTTATAGTTATAGTATGACAATACTAAGTACCATCCGATACAGGATGAGTAGATCGACAAAGTAACGACACTAATTAATAGATGTGATAATTACAGCTGCTATAGGATTGATGGACGCATTTGAATTGTCGATAAGACAATTAAAAATCCTTAAAGATAAATACATGTTGTAAATAAATTATCATCAAGTTCATTAATATTAGACATTTATTACTTTCGCACATCATTTAATGCTAACTTTCATATCTAGAAAAAAATTTAAAATTTACGAATTTTTGGGATGTTACATGAGGTATTAGAGTGCGAGTTCAAACTCTAGGCCTGAAATAGGCTCACGTGCACAAAATAGAAAATGAAAATAAAAAAAATTAGTTACTGGCTTTTGATTAAATTTGTTTATGTACAGAACAACTTGATATTTAATTTGCAGGTATGGACATACCAGAAGAATCCGCAGAGGACAGATCTCATCATAATGAACGTAATAATAACGAACATGATAATATTAATGAAGAAATCTACGTAGAATTAAATGATCAATCATCTGAATTATTACGTACGGTTAAGGACTTAAAAACTAAGATAAGAAATGTTAAAGAAGAAAACGAAGAATTTTAAGAGCACAGGAAGAATTGAACCAGATTTTAATGGAAAAGTATCATCACAATGAAAAAGATAAAAGAACAGAAGTAAAATCTAAGTCTGGAACAATGTCCTATAAACACAGAGATAAGAAATTGAAATACTATAAAAGTAAAAGTATCTCTTCTTCTTTCGAATCTAATGATAAAACTTATCGAAGAAAATATAATTCTGATCAAGACAACAGTGATAGTGACTATGGTCCTAAGAAAAAGCGTAAACATCATGAACAAATTTTTGGGGAATTTAAGAAGATAAAAACGCCATAATTTAATGGCAAAAATGAAAAGGGTGAGGCAGTCGAAGCATGGCTGTCTGGTATGAAGAAGTATTTTCAAATTATGATTACTCATCTCAGTTAAAAGCTAAAATGGCCATATACAATTTGACCGGAAAGTCAAACATTTGGTGGAAGGATATTAAAAGGGTTAAAAGCATTAAAGAAAGAGATATAAAATGGATTACATTTAAGAAACTGTTTAAGAAAAAGTTTTTGTCCGAATAGTATTATGAAGATAAAACAAAAGAGTTTTATGACTTAAAATTGGGTTCAATGAGTATGAAGGAGTTGAGCAGCAAGTTCCTCTGTCTGTTAAGGTATGTACCTTACTTAGCTGAAGAGAAACCTAAGGTACAAAGGTTTCTGAGTTGCTTTCCCTTTAACATAAAAGACAGAATTGAATATGATAATCCTACAACTCTTGAAGAAACCATGAGAAAGGCCAACTTCTGTTTTGAATGGAGTAAGAAAAGAGAAGGTGTATCGAGTTGGAGGAATAATAAATCAAGTAACTTTGAGCATAAAAAGAAAACTTTTAATTTCAAGAATTCTGGAAATAATAGAAATTTCAATAACATAAATTTTCAAAGTAATAATTACAGAGGTAATGCACCACAGAATTACACATCTGCAAGAAATGTGCCTCATAAAAACAAGAACAATAATAATAATAATAATAATAATAATGCCAGAATTAATGAACAAAGACCACCTTTAGAGTGTTATGACTGTAATGGACCGCATACCAGAGAAAACTGCCCACTCAGAAGAAAGACAGTCAGCAGCATTCACACCATGCAAATGGAATCGACAGTTGGTGATGTAGCAAGAGAAATGCCTAGGATTAATGCAGCACTAGAAAATTGACAAGCAGACCATCAAACTTCTATGGTCGAGATCGAAGGTATGATATAAAACAAAGCTATTTCCATTTTAATTGATCCAGGTGCAAGTTTGAGTTACATATCACTTGATTGAGTGAAAAGTTGCAAGTTAAAAGTAGATAAATTTGATAAATCATGGTTAGTTCAGTTAGCAATAGGCACCAAAAGAAAAGTTGTAGAGTTTATTAAAAGTTGTGATCTAATTATGAGTTAGTTGAAGACGCAAGTTAAATTGAATGTTTTGCAATTAGGGTCATATGATGTATTAATAGGTATGGATTGGATTGAATAGCAAAGAGTAATACTTAACTATTTTGAAAATTCTTTTACTTGTTTGAATAATGAAGGAAATACTGAAATAGTAAAAGGGATTCCTAGGAAAACATCTGTTAGACAAATTTATGCTTTACAAGTAAAGAAAGCTGTAAGAAAAGGGTGTAAAATGTTTGTTGTAAATGTGATTAATGATGAACATTCATCTAAAGAAGATAAGATAAAATTGGAAGACATACCTATTCTTAAGGAATGTTTGGATGTATTCCCGGAAGAAATTCCAGGACTACCTCCAAAAAGGGAATTAGATTTCACCATTGAGTTAGTACCAGGTGCGGTACCAAACTCAAAGGCTCCTTATAGAATGAACATTCTTGAATTAAATGAACTGAAATATCAACTAAAAGAACTAATTGATAAGAACTACATAAGGCCAAGTTTGTCTCCTTGGGGAGAACCGGTTATCTTGGTTAAAAAGGACGGTACCTTGCGATTGTGCATAGATTATTGTCAACTTAATAAAATGAGTATTAAAAATCGATATCCTTTCCCCCGCATTGATGATCTATTCGATCAAGTACGCGGAGCAACGATATTCACTAAGATCAACATGAGGTCTAGATACCATCAAGTTAGAATAAAGGATGAAGACATTTTTTAAAACTGCTTTCAGAACCCATTACGGGCACTACGAGTTCGTAGTTATGCCTTTTGGGATGACTAATGCACCGGCAGTCTTCATGTGTTTAATGAATAATGTTTTGCATAATTATTTAGATAAGTTTGTAATTGCGTTCATTGATGATATTCTAATTTATTAAAAAACTAAAGAGGAACATGACGAACACTTTAGAATAATTCTGCAAGTTTTAAGAGAACATCAGCTTTATGCTAAGTTCAGTAAATGTGGCTTTTATAAAGATAAAATACAGTACTTAGGTCACATAATATCTAAAGATGGAATTTCTGTCGACCCAGATAAAATAAGAGAAATTAATGAGTGGCATGTCCCTAAAGACGCAACTGATGTACGGTCATTTATGTGGATAACAGGTTACTACAGAAAATTTATTGAAGGGTTCTCCAGAATTGCGAATCCCATAAGTTCTTTGCAGAAGAAGGGAAAGAAATTCATCTGGATAAAAAATGCGAAGAAAGTCTAAAGAAATTAAAAGAATTATTAAAAGAAGCACCTATATTAAAAATTGTTGATCCAAATAAGGACTTCGTTGTATGCACTGATACATGCAACGATGGACTTGGAGGAGTCTTAACTCAAGAAGGTCACGTCATTGCATATGAGTCCAAGAAATTAAAAATTCACTATAAGAACTACGCAACTTATGATCTAGAGCTGCAATCCATGATACATGCATTAAACATGTGGCACCATCACTTGATTGGAAGGAATTTCTCACTAATGATAGATAATAAAGGTTTAAAATACTTGTTGGATCAAACAAATCTTAATGCGATGCAAACTAGGTGGTTAGCTTTCCTTAGTGAATAGGATTTCGAGATTCAACAAATTAAGGGTCAAGAAAACAAAGTTGTTGATGCTTTGAGCAGAAACGCCAAATTAAATTTTGTGGCAGCAATCAGCACATATAAAACAGATATGGAAAATCAGATCGAAGAAGGAATTAAACAAGATGAAAATTATCAGAAGTTACATGATAAAATTGTTGAAAATGTATCTGAAAATGTAATAACATATTATAGCATTAACGAAAAAGGTTTAATGACTTACAAAAACAGAATTTATGTACCTAATGTGTCAAAAGTTAAACTGCTGATTTTGGATGAGATTCATAAAAGTCCTTATTCGGGACACCTTGGTTATCAGAAAATGATAACCATGCTGAGAAAATATTAGTTTTGGCCAAACATGAAGAATGAAGTGGCTGAATACATAGCTAGGTGTTTTGAATGTTAGACAATTAAAGCTGAGCATCAACACCGAGCTGGCCTATTGCAGCCATTGCCAATTTCGGAATGGAAGTGGGAAATTATAAGTATTGATTTCATAACTGGTTTACCTAAGAATAAAAAATAGAATGACTCAATAATGGTCGTTGTGGAAAAGCTCAGTAAAGCATCTCATTTTATTCCGGTTAAAACTACTTTTAAAGCTGCTAACATTGTTGATGTGTTTATGAAGAAAATATTTCGTTTACATGGGATTCCAAAGGTAATTATTTCTAATCGAGATTCTAAGTTTACTGGAAATGTAGCGGGGGTTTTAGCCCCTGCTTGTGCAAATGAGCACCTGTTAAGGATTGTGGAATCCTTAACAGCAGTATGGAAGTAAATAACAATAAACTAAGTACAAACAATTATAGTAGACAACATTAAATAGTAAACCTGAGCTTAAACATGCGCATGAAATAAAAATATAACTTGAAACGACAAACAGCAGGTTTGCAAAAAACTGTAGAATAAAGAATCTTTTTTTTATTACGGGCAAGCAAAGGGCTTGCAAAAAATAAATTTACCTCAGAGATGAGGCTGGTGGAGTTCTGGTAGTGTGCTCCGGAGCTCCTTGGTTCCATACTCTTCTCTCCAATGCTTTGATGGTTGCTAAATTTTTTTATCTCAAGGGAGGCCAAAAATCTCAAGGATGGATGACTTAAGGCTTTGAAAAAAACTCAGCAGCATGAGGGTAGAGTGATTGAGGGCTCTTGAAATGGGGGGCCTCCACCCCTTTTTATAAACTTGAATTAGGGTTTTAGGGATTTTTTAGGGTTTTTTCCCTATTTTCTTTTTTTGTAATTTTATTTCATGTTTTATTCCCTATTATTTTGATTTTGATCCTCTTTTGGGGTTTTAGTATGTTTTTGAGGGAATTTTAGGTATTTTGGTACCCATTTTGGGTTTGATGGGGTTTTGGAGGCTGTGTTGGTAGGAAATTTGATCAGCAAAGGTGTATGTCCAAAGGGATGAGCTCGTAAGCACTTTTTTGGTGTTAACAGATTGCCCCCTGATGTGTGAGGGCAAGAGCTCATCGTATGGCCGATGGAAATCATAAGTACTGTGATTTTTATGGGTGATAAGCATTGGGATGGAGGAGAGCATGAACTTCTTGGAGACCGAAACACGAGGTCTGTACTGACTACTAAGAACAAAAAATACATGTTTCACTGAGTAGTATCTCAACATATGGACGAGGTGGGCATACCCATGCTCGTTGTTAAAATATAATAATGAGGTCCAAAAAAAGGGGGACCAGAATAATACATGAAACAACTGTTGTGTACGTCAAATTGGTCCAGATGGGACGTAAATCTGGGATATATCCATGGTAGATCTGAAGAACTGATACACTGGAAAACATTCGTCACTCTGATTGTGGTACCAGAATGACTGATAAAAAATGCTGGGTCTGAAGGTGTCCAACAACTCTGAGTTGAAGAAGCATGTGGCTGAGGTACTTCCATGAAACTGTTGCCAAGTGTAGCCTAGATGTTTATAGGAACATGTGACTGGTTGTATCCTCAAGTAGACTAAAAAATGTGCTAGAGTAGGGTGACATCTGGGGTCTTCAACTCATAACAGAAATGACCGATAACCTGTACGAATCTCAATGATGCGATCAAGGTGTTGACGTCAAGCATGTGAGAAACAATCATTTGGAGAGGCACTAAGGAATCCTTTCAAAATGATCCGTAGGCACTCATCATTGGTGGTGATGAGTCCAAGGCACAGGGACCTTTGGGTCTATCCTCTAGAATAGATTAATTAGCATTGACACAGGGAGACCTTGCAACTATCAAGGCAATAATGTTTCCTTGATAGGAGCGCGAGGTGTACAACCGAAGTGTGATGGTAATGATGGTGGGACTGACATATGGAGGGGTAGGGGACAACTGAGGTTGTAGAGTGGGGGGAAGACTCAAACTTCCTTTGTTTAGAGTAAGACGACATGGCTTGACCTGGAAGCGTATGAAACTTACTTCGGGGATCAGTACCATAGCGTAAGGGACCAGGGGCTGTGATTTTAATGGGAGAGCTGTAAGGGTGACACTTCGTAGAATACTCTGAACAAAGGAGACCATGCTGGGGACGCTGCCATAATAGTGTGACTATATTTGATCTGTTGTGGAGCCGAGAGGCACCGTTGGGGCCTTCTTCATGTTTTAGGTAGCTCAAAGAAGGGATAGAACTGTGCTCACAATGGTACTGTCATGTGGATTTGTACGAAACCCAGGACAGTTCATGCTAGGGTGTGCTTTCAATTTTAAGGAGTCTGAAAGCGATAAGAAGACTCTGAGATGGTGGAGAAGTATTGTTGTGTGGATGTATGTGAGCCCAGGACAGTGAATGCCCATTGTTGCTTTCAATTTTAGAGAGTCTGAAAGCAATAAGAAGACTCCGAGGGGGTTCTTTTTTGTGTGTTAGTCTCCAAGGCCCCAAAAAGCATAAAAGGATGCAATGAAGAACTCTTCTAGTTGATGTGGCTAGAGTATTCATTTTTCGTAATTAGTCCAGTCGGTCTGGAAAAGGGGTAAACTTATACCGAATAGATGCCCTTTCGGATACTTTAACGAGCATGAAAGGAAGCAAGATTGCACGACGATCTTTTCATTCTTTTAGGAGTCAGAAAAGAGCTTAATAGAAAATCCCTAAGTGCCTTTTTCGTAAAGGTGTTGTTCAGCCCGAAAAATGGGTAAAATTATACTGAATAAAATGGTGGCTAGGTCGCAGTCAGGGTGGCACGCAAATCGATATGTTAAGGGACCTGGAAAAAAATGCCCTAACGAAGGTTGTGTGAGAGCGAGAAATGATCTCGAGCATTATCATGAGCACAAAAACTTAATCCGACGATATAAAAAATTTCAAAATCGGATGATGACAGATGTGGCACGCAAACCGAGGCGATGAGGGGGGTGCAAAAATGCCCAAAAAATCTAGAGGTGAGAGCGAGAAATGATCTCAAGCATCATCACGAGCGTAGAAAACTGAATCCAGTGATATAAAGTTTTTCAAAAATGGACAACATTCGATGTGGCATGCAAACCGAGGTGAGGAGGGGGATTAAAAGATGCCCGGAAAAGGTTCCTGTGAAAAATGTAAATTGACTGGACCACTGCGAAGTTCTAGTTGCGATGAGTGCATTGGTATCAACGGTTTGATAAACGGGCCTCGGATGATCCCGTAATGGTAAAAGGAAAATAAGGCCAATATCTATAAATAGTAAGTGGTCCCCATAATAGGTATCATTTGTGTGTGGTGAGTTTTACAGATCTTTAGAGGAGGTCAGAGCTAAAGGTTGAGTTTGTGGGAGATTTCACTGGTGGATTTGGATTCCGGGAGTTGCAGGTAAGAGTTCGTGTCCTTAGCCATGTCATTTAAGAGTTTTTGTATGTTTTCGGGTCTCTGGGGGGTCGTACTGGCCATAAATGGGAACCTACATGGCATAGCGTGGGTTCCAGATGGTTTGGTGTGGTGTGGACTGTGGTAATGGGGGAGCTAGCTGCACTGTAAAGCATGGCTTTCTTCGCCAAGGGTATGGTTTAGGCTGCACTGGGGTACTCGGGAAACTGCGATGTGCCCCGCGGGTGGACTCATGCTGGTTGCGCTCCGAAGCGCGGCTTTCCAGGGGGAAAATGCGCTTTAGGGTGTAACCAGGGGGTGGTTCGCTTTGCGGTGTGGGCCGCAGCTTTCCGGGAGGAAAGCGCAGTGTGAAGCGCAGGGAAATGGGTGGTGTATGCATTCTGGAACACGCGTTTCAAGGGAGAAAGCGCTCTCTAGAGGGTTGTGTGTGTTTTTTTTTTGTTTTGAATGGGGATCTGATGAGCTTTATTATTGTCATTGGCAGGATGCCAGAGGTTGGATGGCGAGAGCGGTAGATTCCTCGCAATATCCAGAGGAACATCCGGACAGACCAAGGGGTTCGAGAGGCACTAGCTGATAGTGGGCTCGTGAAGTTTGCATAGATCCCGTATATGCATTCAACACCTCTATTGCTAAACAAGTTAGTTGAGTTCTGGGATTCTGACATCGAGTATTTCATGATCCAGGGAGAGTGGCTAGATATGACCCTAGCCGATGTATACTTCTTGACTGGGTTTCCCCAGTTAGGTATGGTTGTCGAGACTCAGCCAAGGAGGCTTGAGAACGTCTCGATGGAGAATTTACTAGAGAGACATTGTTTTCCTGTGGCGGTGGTGAGCGGGTCTTCACTCATGTTATGTGACAAAGAGAGGCTGGTGATGCAGGCTATTGCGGCGGCAGTGGTACGGGTTTTGGGTTCCCATGGCCCTAACCGGATCACGGGAGTGCAGATGTTATTGATAGAGA
The DNA here is from genome assembly GCA_027924585.1 of Larix kaempferi. Classification (NCBI taxonomy): domain Eukaryota; kingdom Viridiplantae; phylum Streptophyta; class Pinopsida; order Pinales; family Pinaceae; genus Larix; species Larix kaempferi. The sequence goes on along the minus strand of BSBM01000047.1, from coordinate 18,603,735 downwards.
GCGTCCTTAATGGGACGTATTATACATGGGGACAAATGTATTTGACCGTTGTTCGGCGAGAGCTGAGAAAGGTCCGGCACCTGGGGAATGAGTTTTGTTTCCTGTCTTTTCTGTGTGCCTTTTTCTTTGAGCGGGTCCAGACGCTGCGGTCTCACAGAGCCATGCGAGTGGCGCCCCTGACCGAGCCGCGTATGCGGCGATGGGGCAAGATGATGACTCGTAGGGGTGGAGGGCTGGTGGGCCATTTTTTTACCGAGGAGTTGTTTTTACAGTGGATGTAGATATCGGTATCCATCGAGGATTATCCATATGCAGGGATGGACTTTCATGGAGATCCAGAGATGCTGAGACCACCTATCCAGGCTTGGGGCCCAGACGGTATGTTTGTTTTATTTTGGTTTGACAGGTTTTGTATATGATATCATTTTGTAGTTGCTGGACCTGTATTTGACATTTTGGTATTTTTGTTTGGTAGATGTGGGACGGTTACCACCGCCAGGTCATAGGCTACGGTGAGGTCATGTGGAGGGAGTGGACCCAGTTGGGCGTGGACAGGGTCGTCGCTGGAGTGCTGCAATTAATATGGATGTTTTGAGACAGGGGATTGATCGACTCCTGGAGGGGATCTCGAGCGATGGCTAGTAGCATTTGGATTAGGAGTTGATCGATATTTGTTATGATGCTCCACAGGAGTGGAGGCCTATTATGCGGCACATTGCGATGGCCGAAAAGAGAGTGAGAGCGTTTGCTCGAGGGGATATACCTTATCTTGGGAGAGATGAGGAGGATGAGTAGCCCGAGGAGGGCTTCCTGAGGAGGAGCTGGGAGAGGATGAGGAGGTAGCACGGGCAGCTGTGGCTGTTGCCGCTGAGGCTGTGGGGTCAACGGGGGATGATGATGATGAGGACTATCAGGAGGAGCCTAACTAGGCATTTGGCAGGGATGCCCCCACTATGATGATCATGTGGGATTTTTGTATATACGGCTCATGATATTTACCAAGGATGAGGTTGGGGCTCCTCGTTGTGTTTATATGTATATTTTGGTACAATGGGTACTTATGACATTTTGATGCTGATGATATATATATATATATATATATTTATGGCACATGGCTACCTTTCGTGATGATGTTTTGCTTGCTATGCACGTGGATGAACTTATGTTTATGCACATGGATGCAATTTATAGTTGGTTTTATTTTTGATATTTTTAAATGATAATGTTATGTACATGTGGATGGTATGTATGATCGGTGCCCTACATATGGTGATTTGTGTGCCAGTTGAGAATATTATTAGCCATTTGGTCTGCTACACTATTTTGATTGCGTGGGATATGAGTGAATGTAATGGATTCAAACTGTCTAATCATTTGTTTAGTGCGTAGGAACTTTCTAAAAAGGCAGGGATCTCGTACCTGGTAATAGTTGTTGAGTTGAGCGACAAGCAGCTGGGAGTCAAGAAACACACGAGGAGACTTATGCTCATATGAAGGACGATGGTCAGTAGACCGGTCACAGCATTGTACTCAGCCTGGTTGTTGGTAGCAGCCCTTATGCACAATCCATCAAGGTGGATGAGCTCATGTGAGGGGGAATATAAAACCCAAGCTGCAGAGGCGAGGTTCAGGGACCAGCGACTTGCACCATTGGTGAAACCAACGTGTGGTAGTAGGAGGGATCCCATCTGCGATCATGTAGGGTAATCAAAATGTAAGGTCGTAGATAAAAAGGGTGGGAAAACAAAAAAAGGGGAATGAAACTGTACAAAAAGGGGACTGGTGGGTCCTCAAAAAGTTGTTATGGGTAGAAGGGTTTAAGGTACAATCCGTTCCGAGAGTTGTGCAAAGGGGTCCCTTCAGAATCGGTGAGGATGTATGCCCGATGTCCCAAACAAGTATGCACGATGTATGGTCCTTGCCACATGGATTCGAATTTTCCTTTCCCAATATTATCATGTGCTTGGTCGTAGACTAGTACAAGGTCTCCTTCCCTGAAATTGCGTGGGTGAACGTGTTTATCGTAACCCACTTTGGATTTGTTTTTTGCAGCTTCGATGGTTTGAAGGGTCGTCTAGCGATCCTCATTAGCCTGTTCCAAAAGGATTAGGCATTGTTCAAGTGGGGAGGTGTTGGGAATGAGTTCTACAGCTATGTGGAGGGAGGGAATCTGACACTCTAGGGAAGATTTCTACTAGTCTCCTTTGGTGGTCGATTGTTACTATGATTTTTCTCCTTCAAGATAGTTGATGCATATTTCTTCTTGGTAACCTTAGAATCAATATTATTGTAGAGTTTGTTTGAAGAGAATCTGAAAAGTCTCTTCTTGCTAGAAAGAATGGCATCCAATGAGGCTTTACTTTCGATTCCTCTTTCTTCTTCTTTGCTTGGGGTAGTGACAAAACTTGGTTCCTCCATGGATGGTTTCATGCTCTCAAAATAATCCTGATCTACATCCTTGGGCTCTAATCCAAATCTACAATAAAAATAATCTTTGAAGGAAATGGATTTACAAATATCTTCTCCCAAGGCTAGATACTCCTGGTAGTTGTGGGGCAATTTTTCACATGCATATATAATTTTTTCTAAATCCTTTTTAGGATTAGCCATCGGTGCTTCATCCCATTGGTCTTCACTATACATATGATCACAAATTTAACCATCCTCATCTCTTGGTATGCCTCCATCAATGTAAATGATGTCTTCTTCCTCGTATAACTCGAAGCCTTCATCTTCCATGATTGTATCTAGTTCCATAGTTTCAACTTGAAGATAGTTCTGAGATATGTCATCATCTGATATTTAATTTCCACAGGATGATCCAAATAAAGTGCTTTGATACCACTGCAATTTACCAACCAGGATTGGTGATACACTAACTAAATCTCCTACAAGGGTCAATGAAAAACAATGGACTCTGGTGACTAGTTTGACTATAGGTAAGAAAAATCAAAGTATTCTGGAGTGGATGAGGAATATGCTAGATTATAGAACCTTTTCACAAAGTACTGGGACCATTAATATTTTGAACATCATCTAGGCTAAATTCTACTCCAATGCTCCTAGGCACCCCGACATATGCAAACTAGACTTTCAACTAAGCATTGAATGAGAACCAATGGTGAAGCATTCTGAATTAGGGAGGATAAATAACATTAAATTATATTCAACTAACATCCTTTTTTTTATCCAAAAAAATTGGGAAGGTTTTGAGAAGATCTCACAAACATGCAAGAAAAATTGCCTTCCAGGATTGCACAACTATGCCAAATTCACGATTTCCAAAACAGTCTGATAGGCTCACGAATTTATGATATTAATCTTGGAATGATTCATATGGAATCTTAATTAAAATCATAAATATAAATCACTTCATTTGGATCAATACTCATTCATTTACCATATAGATTCTCGAAACTAGCTCATTTTCATTGAAATCTAGACTAGGTACAAGAAGAGGTATTGGAATCAGATTTTTATTTAGTATAACTTCAGAATTGAAATCATAGATCCATTATTATAGTCATATCAGCCATCAATATCTGATTCATACATCAAATAGTTCTCAAGAATGAGATACAACCAGAAGAATCTCTTTCATTAGGAAAACTAGGAAGTTACTCATAAATATGCATGGAGGGATATTGTCACGGGCTTGTAGTCCAATGGTACAGTCTTCAGGACCTACAATAATCTCAATGAAAATGGTTGGATACCATCATCCTCTCATAGGAAGCAATAGCACATCTCCCAGCTTGGACTAGGGGCACATTTCCCATGCCACTGATGCACAATAGCACTCAATCCAATTCTTCAACTTTCAAAATATGTGAAATGGAGTTGTAATCCTTCTTTTATAGATTGAGGTGACTTGTTGAGAAATTAATATAGGCTAAGGTGCCTTCATGGAGTGGATAAGGTTGCTTTGCTTTCTGCTTTAGCTTTTTCCTTTTTTTCTTCTTTGCTTTGCTTTATGCTATGCTTTGATTTCTAATTTTCTTTTTTTTTTCCTTTCTATCCTACTTTTTCCCTCTTTTATACCTTATCCTTATTTTTTGCTTTGTCCTACTTTTTCTCTTCCTTTCTATCTTACCCTGTTTTTCTGCTTTGTCCTGCTTTTCTTCTTTGTCCTATTTTTGTCCTGCTTTTATGCTTTGTCCTGCTTTTCTGCTTTATTCTACTTTTCTTGAGCTTTGCTGCTTTATTATGCTTTCTTCTCATTTTCCTACTTTCCTTGCTTTGACTCCTTTATCTTTTCTTGTCTTGGAATTTACCTCTTATTCAACCTTATCCTCTAAGGTGCACTTGTGGAGCATTATCCACTTTATTTCAAAATAAAAATAACTACTTATTTAAAAATAATTTCCAGCAAATGCATATCAAAATTTAAGAAAATAAATTCAACACCTCTTAATAAATTAATACCTGAACTTTCAAAATTAACCCCAAGTAAATGGCATAGCTATCATCTACTAACTTGATGAGCATATGCTCACATTCATTTATTTTCAATCTATAGTTCATTGTGTATACCTTAGTGTGGATAGACCATCATAAAGAACAATGTTCTTTCCTCTACTACAAAGCTTTCATAGCAATGCTTGCTTAACCGAGTTTATTTTGGTTTAATGTATATACATGTAACCTTCTGACTTTCCATGGTTTATGTGGCTTGATTTCCATTTAATAGAAAAAATACAAGGATATCGACAATATCGATCCCACTTTAATTTTATTCTAATAAACAATATATATATATATATATATTGTGTTTGTATTAATAATCTCGTTTATACTTTGTTCCTGTTCTAAATAATATATTTTTCGACCCCAACAGGGAACCTATTGGCATCTTAGTTAATCGCGACTCAAACACACAACCTTGCAGGCCTTGACCTGTCTATATGTAATGTGTTTAATGGATAATTTTTTTTTAAATTTATACACACGAAACACATTTAAATGTAGTTTGGTTATAATGCAGCGCATATAATTTTAATGTGGATACCTTTGGTTTAATCCTTCCAGATTGTATCGTGTGCCGACCTATCCATACGACTCTCAAACCATCATCATGGAATCGTATTCACATGGTCCCATTATTTCTTAAGGTATTTATAACATTAATTTGTTTCAATATAACATTTATAAATCTATCCTATGAGTCTCTTTCTTAAGTTGTAATGTAAAAAGTTTCCAAATGATTGCAATCCTCTTGGATTGCATCATAGCTAAATACTACTCCCATCCTATCGCTCAAATCCAAATCCTCGTTTTAACTTGTTGAAAACTATTAATATATTAACAATTTGCGAATAAAATAAATGAGGTTTATATGTAAGGATATCACAACGATAGTTTATCAACAAATATCTTAGAGAGGCTCTAACAGTCTACTCATTGAAGCATGCAAATATACAGAGTAACAAAATGTATGACACAAGACCTATGAATACTACTTGTACTTTATCTACAACAATTCTATTAAACAAATTCTCAATAATACAGTGCTATCACACTCATAAAAACATATAAACCATTCATTTATAAAGTACAATAATTCCATTATTATGAATGAAACCATTTTCTAAAATAGAGAATAACACAACAACATACAGTTTTCCCATATAGTCTATAATATGAATATTTAGGAGAATCAAAATGTAATGTACCCAATTTCCTCATTGCTATTTTGTGAACTGGGTATGATTTTTTTTTCTTAATCATCATCTCTACGAACAAAATGTTAGTCTTAATAATCATTTGCCAACATAAAATTTTATAAAGTTAAGACATTATCCTTTTTAATCATAAACAAATATCCATTCCAATATAATTATGTTTACCCATGATGACAATAGTTTCTCACTTATAAAGTACAATTGATCATGTAGCTGCTACCTCAATTTCGCATAAACCCATTTTCACACTTAGTATGACCTAGAAATATTTCAATTTCATCCATACTAATATGAAGGCATGTCAATACTTTACTTGCATCAAATAAACCCTTTGCTAATTAGGTACATGGAATCTATTGTTTTTATTATTATTTATAACTAATAATTTAAACACCTAAAAATAATGTGATACATTCATTCATATTTGGTTGACTTTCAACCATACATTTTATGGCCAAACCAAAACTTCAACCATTCAAATAAGAATACTACCTTTAACTTATATGCACACCTATAACAACATTTCAACACCCTTCATCAAGTAACTTACAAACTCTTACATAGAATTATCACACTTGCAATTACATGTAACTTACAAACTCTTAGATAGAATTATCACACTTGCAATTACATTTATTTATAGGAAAAAATGGAATTATAATTCACCTTATGTTTGCGTGCTTACATTATACCATTATTTCTAACTACCTTAAATTCTAACGCTAAGAATACTATCAACACTTTAACTCTTCAACCATAAGCAATGTAATTTATTACGTAAATTCCTTTTGTTACCTTCCACATTCTCATAATATTCGATCATAGTCTATTTTGTCACTAGTTAAATAGTATACATTTATTTGACCATCTTTATACATAATGAGGCAAAGTCAATTCTCTGATTAATCACTTAATAATAAAATTAATTGGATAACTTCATATATCAAGTTTGAGTATTAACTATAATAATCCCTTTCATAATATTCTTTAAAAGTACAAGAGCATACCAAACATTATTTATGGACCTTAAACCAATATCTCATTTCTCACCATCTTAAATGACATGGTAACTTACACTTTTATAAGAATTCTATTTATTTCTAGCATCATGAGTAAATATTTACATAGATTAATAAAAAATAATACAACAAGTTAAGAATACTTATCTAAATTAAGTAGAATGGTAAGACTGAAGTGACTGAAGTCTTGACTTCAATTTTCCACCCAACCATTCTGATTCTTTGTCCAACCTGTGTTTTCCGGTAGAGAGGTCACTCCCAATTTGGGCAGTGAATCCACTAGATTAGGGGATAATCGCTCTCATAGAAAGACCTTCCTCTCTCATCAATACAAGACTCAATATTTAGTAACACATAAAGATTTAGAGCAATGGGTGAAGCCTACCAGTTATCTCTGAAGGCAGAGGAGAAACTATTGAGGAAATCCGCAGCGACCAGAGGTAGGATGATCAGTCGGGGTGCGAAGACTGTTTCCGCGAAAGCCCAAAGTAGCTGTTACAGGAAGGAAACTATTGAAGATAGTCGACATGCAGAAGGGATATTGACAAGGGAGAACGTGCAAGAAAACCGACGTGATGGTAGAGGACCATGCAGTCGAGGTGCGTATGGTCGAAGTGGTACATCCAACAGAAAAAGGGATAACAGACCATCCATAATCTATTATAAGTGTCGTGGAGCGGGATACAAGGCATATGAATGCCCAGAGAACCTACATGCTGCAGAGGAGTCGAAACCCAGACGTCGAAGAGATGAGCGAGTCGATGAGAGGGAAGAATCAGCATCCTACATCAATGAGGATGAAAGGAGGAAGAATCGGAACCTGACAGTTAGCAGAACATTAGTTCAAGAGGACCGACGCGATGAGAAAGAGCTAGCACAGCAAAAGTTGATCTTTCGAACCAAGGTACGAATCGGGGAATGGCGTTGTAAGACCATAGTTGATGGTGGAATCACTGAGAATCTTGTGTCGACAGAGGTCATCGATAGGATTGAGTTGAAGTGTCGAGAACATCCACACCCATACAAGATCTCATGGTTGCAGAAAGGACACCATGTGAAGGTGACTAGACAGTTCCTGGTTAAATTCACGGTCAGTAAGTTAGACGACAACATACTGTGCAACGTAATCCCAATGCACACGTGCCAACTGTTGTTAGGAAGACCATGGAAATATGATCGGAAAATGATCTATGATGGTCGAGCCAACACAGTCACAGTCTGGAAGAATGGTGTACAGAGGAATCTTAAGACGAAACCAGAGAAGCAAGATGATAGTAAGCAGGGCGAGAGCAAATTTTGGGAGAAGCGGGTGCTGATGTGTTCAGCAAAAGAATTCCTCGCAGAAGAGGAAAAGTAGTCAGGATGTTTTGCGATCATTCCAAAAGGGCCATGTGTTGAGAAGGCAATAATGGAGAAGATTCCGGTCGAAGTCGGAAAGATGCTTGAGGAGTTTTAGAGCATAATATTTGATGAGACACTGACAGTATTTCCACCGACGAGAAGCATATCCCATCAGGTCGACTTGATTCCAGGGTCAAGTTTTCCAAACAAAGCACCACCTAGGATGAGTCCGACATAAGGTTAGGAACTTAATCGACAGGTCCAGGAGTTGTTGGACAAAGGATTGATCAGAGAGAGCCCGAGTCTGTGTATGGTACCAACAGTATTAGCGCTGAAGAAGGGTGGAGAATGGAGGATGTATACAGACTCCAGAGCTATCAACAAAATCACGATCAAGTATCGGTTTCCATTGCCGAGGATGGACGACTTGATGGATTGTTTGAGTGGAGCGAAGTACTTCACAAAGATATACTTGGAGAGTAGTTATCACCAGATTCAGGTTAGAGAAGGAGACGAATGGAAAACAACATTCAAGACAAACGAAGGGTTGTATGAGTGGTTAGTCATGCCATTTGGATTGACTAATGCACCCAGTATATTCATGCGATTGATGAATGAAGTACTGAAACCATTTTTGGGAAATTTTTCCATAGTCTATCCAGACGACATTCTAATTTTCAGTCGAACCAAGACATAACACTTGGGGCACATTCGACAGGTATTGCAGGAAGAGAAGCTGATGATGAACCTGCAAAAGTGTTTCTTCATGAAGGAAGAACTGGTATACTTGGGATTCATAATATCGGGTAAAGTGTTGGTGATGGACCCAGAAAGGTGAAGGCGATATTGGATTGGCCTGAACCGACAAGCGCGACTGGAGTGAGGAGTTTCCATGGACTTGCCACTTTCTACAGGAAGTTCATCAGGGGATTCAGTCGGATTTGCAGACCATTTACAGATTGCATGCAAAAAGGGGAGTTCAAGTGGCTGGAAGCTTCCCAACGAGCTCTAGACAAGTTGAAGGAAAAGGTCACTAAGAGCCTAGTGTTAGTGCTCCCATATTTTGACAAAGTTTTCCAGGTCGATTGCGATGCAAGTGGAATAGGAGTTGGAGTAGTGTTGAGCCAGGAAGGCCAACCAATTGCATTCTTCAGTGAGAAATTGGATGACGCGAAGCAGAAATATTCATTCCATGACCAGGAATTCTATGCTATTGTCCAAGCGTTGAAGAAATGGAGGCATTAGTTTTTTTCCCAAGGAATTTGTGTTGTACACAGATCACCAAGCGCTAAGGTATCTAAATACTCAGTCGAAGTTAAATCATCGGCACATGAAATGGTTCGAGTTCCTACAGGGATATACGTTCATTTTGCGACATAGGTCAGGCAAGTCGAATAAGGTTGCCGGCATGATGAGTAGAAGAGTTGCGTTGCTGAACACGATGACAGTTCAGGAAACAGGAATAGAGTCGGTAAAGACAGAGTATGCGACCGACGAGGATTTTGAGAAAGGATGGGGAGCTTGTCGTGAAACATGGAGTGTCAATAGGACTCCATACTTGGATTATTTTATCCAAGAGAGATACCTATTCAAGGGACGACGGTTGTGTATTTCCCGAGGATCCGTGCGAGAGAACCTAATCCAAGAGTTGCATAGTAGCGGATTAGCAGGTCATTTTGGCATCGACAAGACTAAGGCACTAGTCGAAGAGAAGTATTACTGGACAGGAATGACAAGAGATGTCGGGAAGTGGGTTCAACATTGTAGAGTTTTCCTGTTGGAAAAAGGAAGAAGTCAGAACACGGGGTTGTATACACCGTTGCTGGTACCAAACACCCCATGGGAGCACTTGAGCATGGATTTGTGCTAGGATTGTCGAAGACACAGCAAGGAAGTGACTCAAAATTTGTTGTAGTTGATATGTTTTCAAAAATGGCACACTTTATTCCATGTCGGAAGACAAGTGACGCCACAGGCATTGTTGTACTATTCTTCAAGGAAGTAGTTAGATTGCATGGGTTGCCGAAGAGTATCACATCAGATAGAGATACCAAGTTTAAGTGGCATTTTTGGAGAACCCTATGGAAGAAACTGGACACGGGGTTGCAGTTTAGCTCGGCATATCATCCGCAGACAGACAGATAGACCGAGGTGGTGAACAGAAGTTTGGGAAACCTTCTAAGATGTTTGATGACCGACATACCCAAACAGTGCGAGAACGTGTTGGCGCAAGCAGAGTTTGCATACAACAATTCTGTGAATCAGTCAACAAGTTTGAGCCCATTCCAGATTGTTCAAGGAAGAAGCCCACATGGAGTGGTGGATTTGGTCGAGTTGACGACAGAAACCAGGAAAAGAGCGGATGCAGAATCATTCACAGAGCACATGAAAGAAATTCATGAAGATGTGGGAAAGCGTATAGAAAAGAGAAATGCAGCATACAAGTTGAGAGCTGACAAGAAGAAAAGACTACAGTAGTTCAGTGAAGGAGATATTTCCGATGGGAACCTAAAACAAGCTGAAGCTGAAGAAGATTGGACCATGTAAGATTCTGAAGAAGATTTTGGACAACGCTTATGTGTTAGAGTTTCCGAATGACTTGAGCATTTCACCAAAGTTCAATGTCTCAGATCTATACAAGTTTGAAGAAGGTTCAAGAAGAGGAAACGCAGAAGTGTCGAACATTGACTGGATAATGCAGATTCCAAATCAACACAAGGAGGCAATCGCAGAAGTAATAGAGGAACGCGAAGTCGGGCGTACGCATAGTTCGCGAAGGAAGGAATACTTGGTGCGATTGAAGGATGATGAGTTGCAGGAGGCAACATGGATTTACGAAGAAGAGTTCATGAGACTGACGGAGCAGTCGAATTCTTTTTCACTTGGGGAGTCTGATGCAGGGGCATTGGAGCCTAGGCAGATTAGTCGAATTTGATTGACACGAGGAGACTTACCAGAGGGGGTGTTGACGACCACTGGTGCAAATAAGCAGGTTGGTTGTCGAAGTAAAAAATTTGAGCAGAATTTGTCAAGATGCGTCGACAGGAGGAAAGAGGTCGAGAGTCGACATGAAAATGGTCAACAGTCAACATGCGAATGCCTACAGGAAACAAATCATCACAGAATCGCATTAAGGTCAACATGTTGTCAGACCGCGACATCGACAAGTTGGGCATGAGCCAAGCGAGGAGGACGCGGCAGAATGGCGAAGCCTAAGCGCAGAGTGAAGTTGATAGGTGAGTCGAAGCTGACAAAAGGACAGTATGGCTGACATGACGGATCACTATAGCTTGTCAAAAAGATGCGTAAAAGTCAAGGAGCGTACTTGGCAACAGTTCGGGGTTGCTAAGGAAGTTAATGACAGTTATTGCAAGTGGGTGAAGACATGACAGATGTCATCACAGGAAGAGGTTGTGCAGCACGACAGGGGTGCTGACAATTGCAGGTCTGCAGGATCATGGAAGGATCGGCTGACAGAGGATGTGTGTCTCTGGGATCACAGTGGTCTTCGGAACAACAACAGAAGAGTAGAAGGCCAGAAAAGGGAGATGAGTTAGATCATCATTCCGCAGTTGAGGGAGTTCAGGTAGAAGTTCTGTAGATTGGAGAGAATCATCACATAGCTTCCGAATGCAGAGGAGATTGAGCCATAGCTCAGAGTTCCGCAGTGAACCAGGAGAGGGTGAGGTCGACACACTAAGAGAACACACAGTTACTTCTATGTTGTAACGGCCAAGGTCGAAAGTTAGTTAGTTATTTCATTTATTTGTAGTTTGCATTGTAACCGATTCGGAGAAGTAATATAAGCCATCTTCTGGCATTTTGTTTGCATCTTGTCTATGCGAATGTGTGTGGAGTGTGTAATTGTTAAGCAAGAACCTTTGTTGATAAGGCACCTTGCATCAAGCATCATGAGTAAATATTTACATATCTTAATAAACAATAATACAAGTTAAGAATACTTATTCTTAATTAAGTAGACTGGTAAGATTGAAGCGACTGAAGGATTGACATCAACATTCCACCCAACCATTCTAACTCTCTAGCATGTGTTTTCGTGCTTACCGAGAGGTCACTCCTGAGAGAAAATCCACTAGAGTAGGGTGGAGAACCGCTCTCACATAAAGACCTTCTGCTCTCATCAACAAAAGACTCATTCTTTAGTAACACACAAAGCATATTGTTTTAATATAATGGCACTGAATCTATGCCTCTTCTCCCTCTAGTATATTCATTATGTGTACACTCTGTTTACTTAGTAATGCGAAAAGGGTTTTAGCTATTCCCTTTCTGTACCATGCACACCTATTTACTTTTTAAAAATTATATACAAGGATTTCAAATCAAAGATAACACCCTTTTGAGTTTGTTCTATGCTTGATATGTAAAGTATAGCATACTATAAACATGAAAATTGACCAAGTGTCGCACTCTTATTGGCCCATCTAGCCTATACTTAAATATTTACCAATGTACATGAGAATGCCTTTAAGTAGAGGGACATGCCCTTACCGGCTCTCATTTAGTTACTCATTATAATATTGAAGCATAAGCTAAATGAGTCTCGAGTGGTGCCCTCATGAACTCTTCCATGAATATAATTGATTATAGAACTATAACATAAGAGGTGTGAACCATGGCTGCACTCAGTTGGGATTCCCTATACATAAACATGATATAATAACTAAAGTATTCAAATAACAAAGTGACGTTCCTCTTCCCTAAAGTAGTTTATTCTACAGCTATCATTATTCAAACAAGAAGGAGATGGGGTCGTGCTCTTCTTGCTCCATATCAAATACAAGGTAAGATTAAGGCTATGCCTTCTTCACATAATCACAATGCCACTCTAGAGGGTTGTTCCCATCTTAAATTTTATGGTTAATAAAAGGGAAGAGTTTCTCCCTCATACAGAGAGGCGTTGTCAACAACAGTCGTTAGTAGGTAGTAGACCAGTATCATTAAATGCAATGGTATTTAAGGGTTGTTCTCACTCAACCATATTAAGGCATGGCTTCTCCAGATGAGAGCCAAGCCAACCGAATGTTATCTCTGCAAACGGAAAATGCATAGCTTCTCCGAGTAGGTTACCAATCAATAGAGAACAAGATCACTTGCAATATAAAAGGAAAACATGGCTCTTTGATTGAGAAACCATCCAATGAAAAACTATATCTATGCAAACAAAAGGAAAGTGACCTCTCTTCCATGAAGAGACCAACTAGTCAACGATATATCTAGAGCACAAGATTGTCGTGGATCTTCCCTATGAGCTCCCAACATCAAGACAATTAATAAAAAAGAACATAAAGAAAAATAAAAGTCGAGACTCTAGCAGACTCGAGGAATACACGCTCTCTCCTGAAAGATGTGTAACCATCTCCCCGAGGATTCTAGGCTATGTGCCCTTTTGTGTTTCCTCCAAGATAATCATGAGAACCAGGAAATCATTCTTTATAAATGGTGGCTGTCAACAATGTATAGTTATGGCTTACCCTCTTGAAGAGAGGAGCAAGGTAATTTCATGGTATCACTAAGGACCATTTTCTTCACTCGACAAAGAACAAGGAGTCATTGCTCCTCTTTTATCCACAATGAACAAACTATAAAAGATATCGTGGTTTTGGATTGCAATAATAAACAATATAGGTTTCCAAACTGTTCAAACTCAAACACACATATTCCAGGTCAAATAACTATAACGTGAACCCCCTCTATCCAATTTACAAAACATATTCAATAGACAGTGTTTAAAATATGGAAATAGGTTTTTATTGACGATCATCCTTTCTATTCATCAATATAGACTTGCATTGTGAACCTGTATCAACTTATGAATCTAAAAATATTTATGGAGTTGGTCCTCTCTGAGAAGCCACTCCTATTCTTCTCTACAGTTAACAAATAAGACTCACAAGCCATATTAATAATATGGCTTATATACACCGATCAACATATTATCAACCATGGCCACACATTTAAATGTGGTTAATATATGTCGATCGACGTATATAAGCCATATTATTAATTATTAATATGGCTTGCTAGTTGACGGTCGATGTGCATAAAAGGATTGTTGAGTGTTAATTATGATTTATTATAATAGTTATAATAATAATAGTTATTATCTATTATTATAATAATTATTAATATTTATAAAAGAAAATATTAATGATAATTAAATAATAATTAATAAAATGGTTAATAATAATAATAATAATAATAATAATACTTAATATAATGGTTAACCATGGTTGATCTTGTTTGGTTGACCACGATTAACAACTATTAAGCATGGTTGTTGACTATGGTTGGTTGACCATTGTTAAGTATGTTTGACTTTGTTTGACCATGGTCAACCAGTAGTCAACTTTGGTTGACCATGGAAGACTCTTGTTAACTATGGTTGTCTTTGGTTGTCCATGGCTGAACATTGTTGACCATGCTTGAACATGCTTGCCTTTGGTTGACCATGGTTGACTATGATTAACCCTAGTTCACCTTGGTACTCGATGATTTTGGTCGACCATGGTTGATGATGGTTAACCATGGTTTACCATAGTTGACCATTGTTTAACATGGTTGACCATGGTTGCCTTTGGTTGAACATGGCTGAAGATGGTTGACCATGGGTGACTATGGTTGACTGTACCAGACTTTTGTTGACCATGGTTGACTTTCGATAACTAAGGTTAACCATGGTTAACTTTGGTTAACCATGGTTGAATATGGTTGACTTTGGTTGACATGGTTCACCATGGTTGACTCTCATTAACCATCATTGACTTTGGTTGACCTTGGTTAACCATGGTTGACTATGCTTAACCATGCTTGACCATGGTTGACATTAGTTTCCATTGGTTGACTATGGTTGACTTCGCTTGTCCATGGTTTAACATAGTTGACCATGGTTAACCATGGTTGAATTTGGTCGACCATGATTCCCTATGGTTTACCATGGTCGACCATGGTTTTCCCTAGTAGTATTTGGTTGACTATGGATGATTATGGTTGACCATGGTTTCCCATAGTTAACTTTGGTTGACCATTGTTTAACATGGTAGACCATGTTTAACTTTTGTTGAACATGGGTGAACATGGTTGACCATGGGTGACTATGGTTGACTATAGTTGACTTTAATTCACCATGATTGCCTTTGGCTGACCATAGTTTACTATGGCTAATTGTGGTAGACCATGGTTGACTATGGTTAAGGCGTCTTAAGGTTGACCATGGTCATGGTTGGCTGTAGTTGACCATGGTTGACTTTGGTTGACCATGGTTAATCATGGGTGACTATGGTTGAATTTGGTTGACAATGGTCGACTTTGGTTTACTTTGGTTGGCCATGGTTGACTTTGGTTGACTAAGGTTGACTACGGTTGACTTTGGTTGACTTTTACTTAACTTTTGATTGACCATGGTTGAATTGGGCTTACCATGGTTTACTTTGGTTACCTTTTGGTTTACAATGGTTGAATTTGGTTTACTTTTGGTTGACTTTAGGTGACCATGGTTGACCATGGTTGGACATTGTTTACTTTGTTTGATGATGGTTGACTTTTGGTTGACTTTGGTAGACCATGGTTGACTTTGGTTATCCATGGTTGACTATGGATGAACACGATTGACCATGGTTGAATTTAGTTGTCCATGTTGACTATGGTTGACCATGGTTGACTTTTTTACTTTTTGTTTGGCTATGGTTGACTTTTGTTGACTTTTTGTTGAACATGGTTGACTATGTTTGACCGTTGACTTTAGTTTGCAATAGTTATGTTGTGGTTGGCCTTGGTTAATTATGGTTGACCATTGTTTACTTTTAATTATCTTTAGTTAACTATGGTTGACCATGGTAGGATTTTTGTTGGCTTTGGTTGACTTTGGTTAACTATGGTTGACCATGGATGACTATGGTTGAATTTGGTTGACCATGCTTGGCTTTGGTTAAATTTTGGTTGACTATGGTTAGCCATGGTTGGTTATGGTTGACTATGCTTGACTTTGGTTGACTTTGATAATTATTGTTAACCATGGTTGACTATGGTTGACTTTGATTTACCATGGTTGACCATTATTGTTTATGGTTGTTCATGGTTGACCATGGTTAATGATGATTAACCATGGTTGACTATGTTTATTCATGATTGACTATTATTGATGGTGGTTGTTCATTGTTGCCTATTGTTGATTATGGTAATTGTTTGACTTTGGTTGACCATGGTTGACTTTGGTTGACCATTGTTGACTATGGTTAACCATGGTTGACTTTGGTTGTACATGGTTGACTATGGTTCACTTTGTTTGACCATGGATGACTATGGTTGACCATTGTTAACTATGGTTATTCAAGGTTGAGCATGGTCAATGATGATTAACCATTGTCTACTATGTTTATTCATAATTAACTATTGTTGATGGTGGTTGTTCATGGTTGGCTATAGTGTATTATGGTAATTGTTTAAAGTCAACCATGGTTGATTATGGCTTACCATGGTTGAATTTTGGTTGAATTTGGTTGAATATAGTTGACCATGGTTAACGTTTGGTTGTCTTTGCATGGCTATGGTTGATGATGGTTGACCATTGTTGACTATGGTTTATTATGGTTGACTGTGGTTGACCATGGTTGACTATGCTTTATCATGGTTGAATTTGGTTGAATATGGGTGACCATGGTTGAGTTTGGTTGACCATGGTTGACTATGGTTGACCATGGTTGAGTTTGGTTGACCATGGTTGACTATGGTTGACCATGGTTGGTTTTGGTTGAGCATGATTAACTATGGTTGAATTTGGTTTACCATGGTTGATTATGGTTAACCATGGTTGATTATGGTTAACCATGGTTGACTTTTGTTGACCATGGTTGACCAATGTTGACTATGGTTGTTCATAGTTAACTATGGTCAATGATGATTGACCATGGTTTACTATGTTTATTCATGATTGACTATTGTTGATTGTGGTTGTACATGGTTGACTATAGTTAATTATGGTAATTGTTTGAATTCAACCATGGTCGACTATGGTTGACTTTGGTTGGCTTTCGTTTAATATGGTTGACCATGGTTGACTTTTGGTTGGATTTGGTTAATCATGTTTGTGTTTGGTTGACCATGGTTGGCTGTGGTTGACTTTTGGTTTACCATTGTTGATTATGATTGACTTTGCTTGACCATGGTTGACCTTGGTTGACTATAGTTAACCATGGTTGAGTATGGTTGACTTTAGTTGACCATGGTTCACTATGCCCATGGTTTAATTATTATGTTCCTAAATGGTTATATCTCATTTGATGTTTAGGGTTCTGTATTAATGCGACATTTTTCATGTGTTTTATTAAATTACAATAATTATCAATGCATACGTACAATGTCTACAATTAATACTTAGTGAAAGTATACAATGTCACATTGGAACATTCTCAAGGGTCATGTTAGAATGCAATGATCATTATATGTTATGTCAGATTGCAATGTACATTGATGTTTATGAAATATAAATGTTAATATTAATATTAATATTAACATTAACAATAATTTGATAAAGTTATGTTATGTTTGAGGTTGATGTTAATTCTTGTATAAAGTTTAATATGTAATGTTATGGTGTAATTATGGTTTCATTAATGAATCCTCAATTATGCTTTAATGACATTGGAACCTTCCCATGTTGGATTGCAATGATCATTATATGATATGTCATACTATGACATTGATGTTAATGTTAACTTTAGGATTCATTTGATGAGGTTATGTTATATATGAGGTCTATGTTAATTATTGTATACGGTAATGTAATTAATATTGTTATGCCTAATTAATGTTATGGCTATTGATTATTAACCATTAATAGTGTTAATAAAATGGTTAATATTACATGAAAATGTTAATAATAAGTAATAATAATTTTTAACTTTAATAATATTCAACATTAATGATAATAATAATAATTTAAATGTAATTATGGTTTAATTATGATTCGAGAATGCAATTATAATTTAATTATGATTTAAATATGTGATACTCGAATCTTCCTAATTTTAAAATTTTAAAAATTATATTTACAATATTTTTTAAATGTATATAATTTAAAATTATTATTCAATACAATTTGAAATTATTATTTTTAGAATGTTATTTGAAAATTTGCAATGGTTTAAAAATTATTTTAATTTAAAAGGAATTATATTATAATATTTGGTATACCGTTACATATTTCTATTACATATGGTTCTCGAAACTTTAACATAAGTATACCTTTGCATAAGTAAAAAAAATATAAAACATAAAAAAACCTTAATATTAATATTTTGTACATATATTTATTATATATATATATATATGAGACTATTAATATTTTGTACATATGTTTATTATTATCATATGGATTTCAATATCAAAACTTTTACATTAATCAAAAGTTTAAAGTACACAAAACCATAAAGGATTATTAATATTTTGTATATATGTTTTATTATTATTATTATTATTATTATTATAATAATATAGAGTAATCAAAACTTGATATTGATTGTAGAAACTTTTATATTAGTCAAAAGTATGCAAAACCATAACCATTAAAGTATTATTAATATTTTATTTCATAGTGTTTTAAAAAATTTAATATATTTATTAAAAAAATTAGAGGTTAATTTATACATATTTATATTTAATTAGAAAATAATAAATAATTTTTTAATATGTTTAGAAAACAAGTTTATAATTTTAAAAGAAGTTAGAGGTTAAATTTTGCATATTTATATTTTAAACTTAAAAAAATAAATATTTTTTTTCCCAAAAGTTTAAATAAAAAATTAATATTTAATATTGTTTTCACATGAACAAATAAATAAATTTTAAAAATTAAATAGAAAATGATTTAAAGATATATTTTTTGAAAAACAAGAAGTGTGCAAATGTAAATAAAATCAAAATAATCAAACCACCAAAAATAGAAATTCAGACTTTTTGTTATAATCTGTTTTATGTTTTTTGTTATTGTAGTGCATTTTTCATTCCTCTATTATTGATTAAACTTAATCATTTTCTTTTTCTTTTATAGTTGATCTAGATTGTACATATTCTAGTAAATTGTTCTTTATTTTGTTTTCGAGATCATATCAATTTTAATAATATAGAATGTTTTCCCATATTTATATGTTCTCAAGCTTGTAAACATAATTACTTTTGAATATATACAATTTTAATAATCTAAAATGTATTCCCACAAATATACATTTTCAGGCTTGTAAACAAAATTAAGTTTGAATATATATATATATATATATATATATATATATATATAATTGTTACAATTCAATTCTCAATTATTTAAAATAATAAGATAACAATTAATATAAAAATTATATATATAAAATTTAAATGAGTAATGGCTTCTATAAAATGAAGATTGATTTCATTAATTATGAAGAAATCTTTGTTCAATTCCAATTAATTTAAAATATATCTCAAGTGAAGATTGATTTCAAAAGCTATATATAAAAGTAAGTGAAGATTGATTTCAAAATCTATATATAAAAGTAAATGTGTAATGGCTCTTGTTTTCTCACCGTTACATCAGATGAACACTCATAATAATATGATATCTGAATGCCATTCTCTCCTCATGGAGGGCATGGGATAAACTCAATATGAAATTGTATAGTCTAGTTGAGTTAGAAATATAAATTTTAAAATAGTTGCAGCTATGGAGCGAATATTTTAAAATTTTAAAATATTTTTTTCAAATTAAACCAATTCCATAATTTTAGACATGTACAAGTTTGTAATGAATGTTTACTGATCATTACGATTAAAATACAACCCTTTGAACTTCAAATTGTTATCTGAGCTTAATTACACAAAACATATTTAAGAATTTACCAATTATTAAGATTAAAATACAACTCTTTAAACTTCAAATTGTTATATGGACATAATTAATGGAAACTGTTGAAAAATAATACCTAGCAGCACCTAAAAGAATAAAGTTTTTTGATATAAACTTCAAGGTACGAACTTTTTTTTTTGATATAAACTTCGAGGTACGAACTTCGAGTGAATGTTTTGGGACATGTTGATTTTTACATTGGTACTACTCTCAATCCGTTTGCATTTTTTAATAGAATGCACAATAAAGAATTTAACTGAAACTGTTTCGAAATATTATTGAGAAAAAGTCTTAACTGTTCAGCCGTGTAAAGTTATACTTAAGACGGTCAAATGATTTTCATAAATCATCACGGCCAGCAACATAAATAAAATCTCAGGCACCAATCCTAGTGAAGATGCAAGTTCAGATGACACAAGGACATATCATACCACCAATATTTTGCATGTAATGCCTGTGATTGTCTCTCTTGCCATTGGCGATGGCAGCCCAAAGTTGTATGGCAAGAAATCCATCAACATTAGTAAATGCATCAGTAGATTTTCCTTTTAAGCAAATCATCATTTATTATGTTGAGTATAAATCTTGAGGCAAAGCTTATAAACAATACGTAATAATTTGAGTATAATTAGATACCAAAACAATACGTAATAAAATAATCCAATAGAGAAATAAAGAATTTAATTGAAATTGTTTCCAAATATTATTGAGAAAAAGTCTTAACTGTTCAACCGTGTAACGTTATACCTAAGACAGTCAAATGATTTTTCATAAATCATCAAGGCCAGCAACTTAGTTCTTCGTGAAGGCGGAAATAAAATCTCAGGCACCAATCCTAATGAAGATGCAAGTTCAGATGACACAAGGACGTTTCGTACCGCCAATATTTTGCATATAATGCCTGTGACTGTCTCTCTTGCCATTGGCGATGGCAGCCCAAAGTTGTATGGCAAGAAATGTCAATTCCATCACATTAGTAGATTTTCCTTTTAAGCAAATCATCATTTATTATGTTGAGTATAAATCTTGGTGCAAAGCTTACAAATCATAGTAGCATAATTCAAGATGCAATTAGATATTGTAATAAAATAATCCAATAGAGATAAAATATGGAAGTAGACTTCTTATTTATAATACTTTTAATAAAATATATAAACTAAATTAGCATAAAAAGTCATTAGTTTTTATAAGAAAGAAATAAATTGAATGCTATTTATATTCTATAGTTAGTAAATAATTAAAATTTGGTTTTTTAAAATTGGTTTTAAAATTTACTTTTTCATTAGTAAGAATTTATATTCGTATTGCTTGTAATTATAAATGGGTTCCTTTGAACATAGAGAAGGTCTCTCTGAATGTTCAATTGATGCATATCATGGAAGAAGAAATCCAAAAAATAAGATATACTCTATTTTCTTGAATTGAGATATACATGCAATTTTATATTTATCTTTCATAGACTTAATATTGATATATTATTAGTTATTTATATTTATAATATATTAATATTTCTCTTTCAAGACTTAATATTTATATATATGGACTATTTCATATTAATATTTAAATAATATTAAATACCACTCAACAATCATATAACATATAATGTTCGCTCTCATTCACCACATATGTTAAATATTCGTTCAACTTATTGAATGAAAGCATATATTTATAAGCTATTAGGTCAATGTTGTCCATCGAAAACCATCATTGTGCGAGAAAAGGAAAACGTAATCTTGTGGACATATTTGTGAACGGATTATTAAGAAACCCTACAACAAAGAATAAATTTTATAAGGAGGGTATATAGATAAGAAAGCTCATTAAAGCCCTATTCTTTATATAAACGAATAAGAAAAAGGACAAACTCTATTGGTGGAATCGATCATAAATACTCCATACATAAAAATGAATAAGAGTTAGCATTCTGAATCTATCAGAAATGCATACATTAAATCGATCTTATGGGTAATGGGAATTCATATAATATTAATGTTCAATTAAAAATGTTAAAATCTATCATTTAAATGCATACAAGGAACATAAAACCCTAATTGTAATATAGATTAAATATTCTATCATCATGGTGGTTTTTTGCTAGATATGAAGGCAAAAGGCCCGGCCATTCTTTGATCCAAATTAATACCGCTGTTGTGAGTTAAGTAGACTCGAGCGTAGTTGATGTCGGTTTGAATGTTGCATGATGTGGGATTACTCAGTGTGTATGCAAACAACAATGTAGAAAATGAAAGCAATGTGAGCACAAGAGTAAGAAAATGAAAGCAATGTGACCACCAAATCTATTCTTTCATAACTGAAAGTAAGAAAATGCAGCCACTGAAATGAAAACAACTTGCAAAAACTGCAAAACAATTTGGAAAATTTGGAAATCTATGGAAGATAATGTCTGCTTACCAAGGATAGGGGTGTTGGCAGCCGTAATTCCTTCATCGCCACTGCCTAGAAAAGACAACCACCGCCTTGCTCAGTGGCTGCCGAAACTATAAGGAGTCAGCCACCGCCACACCGTTTGATTATGTCTTGCTGTCACAGTTTGAAAGGGGAAGCACACCACAATGATTTCTGAAGAAGCAGTTGCAGCCATGTGCCACAGTTGATCGAATGATTATTTAGGCTTCCCATTGCATTGATTTTTGAAGAGCCAAATCTGAAGAGTTATTCACTGACATGTTCATGATGATCAGATGTTAAAAGGAGCTGCGTGTTCATTGTTGCAGCACATCCATGTAATATCCCAACTTTTTGACTAACTATGTTATGAGGTTATGTCGGGCCACGACCCTAACATATGTGATTTATTATTTTAGCATAACATTAGTATGTTTTGATTTATGCTTTCATGAGTTGATATATTGGGCATGGACCCTGATTAATTCATTGTTGGATATATATATTGGGCAGGAAAGCCCGAACGAATAAACTATGTTGTATTATGAGAATTTGTTACAAATTATGATATACTGAGATTTTCTCTTTTGTTACATTATACTGTGCAGAACATGATTCATATGGCTAATTTTGTAGTGTGTTGAGCGTGGACTTAGAAACACATGAATGACCTATATACTGGGCCTAATCCCCGATGTATCTAGAGGACTCTTATTACGTACTAGGCTTAAGCCCTGAGGTACGTTGAGTGTTGGGCATAATCCCTTGAGCAATCCAAGCTTGAAAGAAATGATTACCGGATACGAGGCCACTTAAATATCCTAGATGTGCCTCACAACCACATTCTAGCTCTAGTGTTGAGTGGAGACTCTAGAATTGCACTAGCGTAACGCCCACGTGAGAGTGTTGAGTTAAAAGGCTCTCAAGAGCACTCAAGGTTACTAGATCTCAAGTGTTGAGTGAGGAAGACTCTGAATAGCACCTATGTGTTTTATCACAACTATTCGACATGATTAAATAAATCTTATTATCATCAAATACTGCGGGAACTGCCATGTTAAAACGAGGGAATTTGACATGCAAAGAGAGAGACTAGAGGTGCCTTTACCACCTTACCGAAACCGTCCAAAGAAGTGAACCCTTTACTTAAAAAGAATTAAAAGAAGCATCATGTGAAACAAAATGCTAAGGACCACAAAGCTAAGTATTATTATTAGGAGTTTCAATACATAATATTGTTATTTATTACATGTATACTTATACATAAGTGGGCTGCCACTTATTAATTATTAGTTATTAATATTTAGACAGGATTGTAATTTTTATATTATTATTATTATACAAAGATTAAATATCAAAAACAATTTAATCAAACAAAGTGAGAAATCCTAGTTCCAAAAAATAACTAGCAGTTAAGTAAACAAATATTATTTTTATAATTCAAATAATTTTAAAGAAACCAGTAAATTCGAACAGTCCTAATTCAAGATTTGTCCTACTTAAGGAGGACAGACCCCAAAGTTTGGGGGATCTTTTTCTTTTGGTATTATGATTCCAAGAAGAACTCTCTGTTCCAAGAAGTGAACTCTACCCATAAATTTCTGATCCAGCTACACATCTAGGGCCTCTACTTCTCAGTTTGCATGTCAAAACAAGCTTGAGGGGATTCTTACTGAACCAAGAACGGTTGTAGAATCATGGTTGGGAGGAACGTGGTAGTCCCAAAGTCATCCAATCCAAGATCAATTATCAGGTCAGCTAAGAGTCAGTAGTTTCCCTAACTAGTTGGCTGAGTGTGCAGGCCAGTATCAGCAAGAACAAGCTACCGGGATCAGCAGGACAAGCTATAGGGATCAATAGGTATGAATTGTTTATAAAACCCTCCTACGATTTATATCTCTTTTATAAATGCAATGTTAAAATAGCAATGTCCTCAGTATCAATTTTTAAATCAAGTTTTCTGAGAATCGAATGGCATTCCCAACAGGACTAGCTGGCTAGTCTTTGCTAGTCATTTGTATTGCTTAAACTGTTAGAATAGGCGAATCGTTGATTTTAACTCGGCAAAATATATAGTATTTAATTTCTCTTACCTAAAACCTTGTTGTAAATTACAAACAAAATCACTTAGCTACCGAAATCAAACCTTTCACAGAAATCGTTAAACATCATGTAAAACCATTCGAAAGCCCAGTTATACAAACTATAGCAAAAATGCAGACATTATTTTGTAAGTATTTCCCATATACTCCAATTCTAAACTCAAGACTCATATATTGTCCAGTTTTCCCGGTCTATCTTAGCTTTCTTTTTCAAGACCATACATACCATAATTGAAACAAAGAAAACAGGTAGAACAGAGATCGCATACACTGTGCTTTTACAATTACATATTCATACCCACTTCCCAATAAAAAGAACATGCATCATTTAGCTGTCATTACCATTCATAGCCCCCTAGTATTCTACAAGTCAAGAATTTAATACTATTGAGTGTGCAGTTTAACTACAACGATTTTAAATGATGGGAAGTTACAAATGCAGACGCCATTGAAGGCAAAGGCCAAGGATCAAACCCCATGGACTCCCTTAAATCAAAACTCATAGTGGTCTCCTACAGGACTCACGTATGGCCAACATTTTGAAACAATTCTCCCATCTAAACAATACCCATTCATTCGACACAGACAACACATAAAATCGAGATTTGTCCATTCAAAACCTAGCAACGTTACCATAATAGAAGTACAGAAAGCCCCATATTAATCTCCTACGTTTTCACAAACATTTATTTAAGTATCCAGAAGCATCATGGTACTAGCAAACTCAGGAAGTAAACAAAGATGAAACCAATACCCAAGTGCTAACTACGTTACAAGACAGGGATATAGAGAATAACATTTAATTTTGTTCTTTCTACCAAATCACACATCATATTACATAGAAGCTAAAAGAAATAAGTTAACCCAGGATGGACGTAGCCGATAGTATTGTCTCATACATTGTTATAGGCACAACTGTATAGGAGTCATATCCGAAATGAAATAGCATTACATTTTTATAAGAATTCGGAGAGCCGAGTAACAAGTAAGACCCAGCTGCCACATAGTTCTTTACATCACAGTCCCAGTACTTATTCAACTATTAAATTTACATTGAAACACCATTCCTTGGCCTAGCCAGTAGACGACTAATAGACTCCCCAAGGTGAATCAGTAAGCCATGGGCTTACGGGAGCCTCATTCTAAAACCAGGCCAAACGCATACATACAACACCAGAGGTGCGGGAGATAGGGGAAGAGTGGGTAAGCCAAACTTACAATTACCCTAGCCACGCCTACAACACCATGAATCTTCGCAGCTCCCATACGAAAGCATTTATCACCTGTCATAAGTGACATACAATACGAGTTAGTTCAAACATTTGTTTTCAAATCAAAGAAGATAAAAATGTCAATTGCAGATAGAGATTATTTCCTCACCTGTAAGAAGCATGGCCACCTTACGCCATAGCCGAAAGCAATAGTTACCAAGTGTGGTGACCACGAGTAGAGCTCGGGTCAGTACACCACACCATCACCATACAACGAAGTGCAGAGCCAGAAACGAAGAACAAGACGAATACATGGATAACAGAAAACCCCATATCAATATCCAAACCCTCTTACCAGGTTGTTCCCCATACTCATTAAAAGTGCATTAAAGGGTACATGAGCCTCACTCTAGTGGAGGTTCAATTCTTTTTGCAAGTATATAGTGAAGTCATGGAGTCAACCACCCTTGTTTTAAATTACAAAGGGCTCGATTTTTGTACAAATTCTATAGCAAAATTATGACCCAACCCACATTTGTTTATATTACAATAAGCTTTTAGTCGTGAACCTCACATTGGGAAAACATTGATGTTGTGAACTACCATGGTAATGGGATACCCACCTTTTAATAACTTATCATTCACCCTGATGAAATAGGACCAATAGTAACATAGGAACCAACCCTTTAGAGATAGTACTCTCAGATTGAATATACCTGCAAACATAGAAGTATGGAATGGCGTTAGCATTATGCTAAGTAAGTTTGGCAACCACTATATTCACCCATACCTCCCGGCACCCTGCCGAGGTATGTAATTACCTACCTTGGAGTAGTATAGTACCACCACGTGAACAACATACCGACATCAACGGAGCTCATCACCTGAAGGTGACATTAGACATTCAAGATTTAATCACATGATTTATTAAGACACTAAGGAGTGTATTTCTATCTTGCACTAGTATTTGCAATTAAAATTAAAACATGCCATCATATTATATTCCACATCGCTTCCACAAATCTTACACTCACGCATAGAAGAGACCATGTAAAACGAAATTCTTAGGATTACATTTGTTTCATGCAAGTAGGGATGTATTTAATGATATTAGATTTAATTTGTAAAGCTATCTACGGTAAATTAATGACTATTGCAGGTACAATTTTTTTTTTAATTTTCACTAGTTTTGGGACATTACAAGTGGTATCAGAGCAAGTTACAAACACTAAGTGACCTATTGGGATCACTACCAAACACTGCTACAAATCCAAAAAGCTTTGCTTAAAATATCGTATTATATTTTATGTGAAAGAATTAACTAACAAATTGTTTTCCGTGAACAGATACTTATATCAATTTCAGGTACAGGTAGTATCAGAAAAATGAATACAGAATAAGGCATCAGTGTACGAGGAAATCTAAATTCCCCACCACGAGAACAAGAAATTGTGGTGGAACTCAACTCAGATTTAGAGAAATCCATGCAGCAACTACAGGCTGAATTCCAAAGTTTCAGGGATGAGAATATGCAAGAAAGAAGAGAACAACGGGCTATCAATGAAGCTTTACTCCAAAAATTAATAGGGGCAAAACCCCATGAACAACCTACTCTCTCCGTCAACACTCTTAACACAAGGAAAGCAGCCAGTTGCAGGATAGGAGAGCAAGAAGAACATAAATCAGAACCATTGCAAGAGGACTGTAAAAGCTCTTTCAATGACAATGGCTCCCCACCTCCTTGCAAGAGAAGGAGGAAGAGTGATGACAGCTTACAAGGAGAGTTCCGAAAGATAAGAGCCCCAACTTATGACGGGGGAGTTAACTTAGGAGAAAAGGCTGAAGAATGGTTGTTAGGAATGAATAAATACTTTAAAGTTCATAATTATTCGAGTGAGATGCAAGCCCGACTAGCCATATACAACCTAAATGGTAAAGTTGACAGATGGTGGCGGGACTTGAAACACACTAAGGGACAAGAGCTGTGAGACATAAGCTGGGATACCGTCAGCAAAATATTCTGGGACAAGTATATGTCTGAAAGATTCTTTGACAAGAAAATAAAATAATTTCATGAGTTGAAAATGGGCTCCCTGACTATAGAAGCTTTCATAAATCGGTTCTTAGACTTGCTGCACTATGTGCCTTATATTAAGGACGAGAAGGTGAAAATTCAGCAGTTCTTGGGTGGGATGCCACCAAACTTTAGAGAGAAGATAGAATTCGACATGCCCAAAACCCTTGACATAACCCTACATAAAGCCAGGCTGTGCTATGAGCATGGGAAACCAAGGAACGACAACATCAATAGAAATAGGGACATATTTAGGACCTTCTCAAACAACCACAGACCGGGTTTTAGACCCCCACCTTTTCGGAAACATAACAACAGTTTCCCACCCAACAAAGGTTTCAACCGACCCCAAGCTCGACCAAATGCACCCCCACCACCAGCCAACAGGCCAGCCTTCAACAAAGGGGCAAAGGCGGTCCCACCAACTGTTTCTTTCTGGAAATTCCAACGGCCACATTACTACATAGACTGTCCCAACAAAACAAATGGGACTTTACACAACATCCAAACGGAACCTACCATGGAGGACATGGCAAAAACACCGAGGATTTATGTCGCCCTTGATGGACGATAGGCAGATCATCAAGCTACCATGGTAGAAATTGAGGGTAAGATATCTAACACTGTCATTTCAGTTCTAATATACCCGGGTGCTTGCCGAAGCTACATCTCTCCTAGGATAGAAGAAACTTGCAAACTAAACCGAGAAAGTCACAAGGTACCATGGCTGGTACAAGTAGCTATGGGTACCAAACGAAAGGTTTCCTAACTAGTTAAGGGCTGTGAGATTGATTTAAACAGATTCCCAACTAGAGTAGATTTAAACCTCTTACCGTTAGGGTCTTATGACATAATAATAGGCATGGATTGGTTAGAAGGACATCATGCCTTGCTAGATTGTTTAAACAAATCCATCTTATGCATAGATAGTCAAGGGAACCAAAGAACGATTCAAGGTATACCTAAGGAAGTATCAGTACGATAGATATCTGCATTACAAGCAAAGAAATGTTTAGAAAAGGGTTGTAAACTATTCGCGATCCACCTCCAAACTGTAGAAGCCGATAGAGCACAAAAGATCGAGGATTTTCCAATACTAGTAGAATTCATCGACATATTTCCCAAGGAGATACCAGGGTTACCACCCAAACGGGACTTAGACTTTTCCATCGAACTAACCCCCGGATCCGTACCCGTCTCTAGGAATCCGTACCGTATGAGTACACTAGAGCTGGTAGAGCTCAAGATACAGTTACAAGAACTAATAGATAAGGGATACATTCGACCGAGTGTGTCTCCCTAGGGAGCACCAATTCTCTTTGTTAAAAAGAAGGACAGTACGATGCGTATGTGCATCGATTACCGCCAACTCAACAAGTTAACCATCAAGAACCGTTATCCACTCCCTAGGATCAATGACTTGTTTGACCAAGTCGGAGGAGCAAAGATATTCTCGAAGATCGACCTGCGATCCGGATATCACCAGGTGAGAATCTGTGACGAGGACATCAGTAAGACCGCATTTCACACCCGATATGGCCACTACGAGTTTGTAGTAATGCCTTTCGGTCTGACGAATGCACCCGCTAACTTCATGTGCATGATAAACAACATTTTCAATAAGTACCTCGACAATTTTGTTCTAGTCTTCATAGACGATATCCTGATCTATTCCAAGAATGAAGAAGAACATGAGGAACACCTATGAATAGTACTACGGATATTGCGAGAACATCATCTATACGCAAAATTTAGCAAGTGTGATTTCTATAGACCTCAGATACAGTACTTAGGACATATCATTTCCGAGAAGGGAATAGCAGTTGATCTTGAAAAGATCAAGGCTATCGAAGAATGGCCCACACCTACATGTGTTTTCGATATACGAGCATTCCTAGGATTAGCCGGATATTATCGAAAGTTCATTGAGAACTTCTCGCGGATCGCTTGTCCCATGACCACGTTACAGAAGAAGACCAGTAAGTTCATCTGGACAGACAAGTGCGAGGAAAGTTTTCAGAAGTTAAAACAACTTCTGATTAGTGCACCAATACTACAAATCGCCAACCCCAATGGGGACTTCGTAGTTTGCACCGATGCAAGCAAGGAAGGACTCAGTGGAGTCCTTATGTATGATGATTTCGCCATCTGTTACGAGTCAAGGAAACTAAAAGAACATGAGAAAAACTATCCTACTCATGACCTCGAACTGGCCGCCATTATCCATGCTCTAAAGATGTGGAGGCATTACCTCATGGGTAAGAAATTTCTATTAAAGATGGACAATATGAGTCTAAAATACCTGTTAGATCAACCAGACCTAAACGCTACACAGGCTAGATGGTTAGCCTTCCTTAGTGAGTATCACTTTGAACTGAAACACATCAATGGGAAAGAAAACAAGATCACCAACACCTTAAGTCGACGAGCTCATATGTTATATGACGTAACTGAAAGTCGAATGGACTCCGACTTACACGACAGAATTAGAACGACATGCCAAAATGACTGATTCTATGTCGAGATCCTTAAAAAGATCCAGGAAGATAGGCTTTTTCAACAACAAAAAGAATACAAGATAGATGAATCAGGATTGTTGTGGTCAAAAGAGAGACTTTACATTCCCGAGGGAGGAGACATTAGACCTAACATACTCACCGAATTCCATCGGAGTCTCTATTTAGGACACCCCAGATATCAAAAGATGATTTTAGCCATAAAGAAACACTACTTTTGGCCTAAACTGAAAGCTGACATCGCATTGTTCATCGCGAAATGTCGGGAATGCCAGTTGGTCAAAGCAGAACACCAACAGCCCTCCGGTCTACTTCAACCGTTACCCATTCCAGAATGGAAGTGGGATGTAATAAGTATGGATTTCATTACAGGCCTACCTAAGAGTAAGAAACAAAACGACTCCATCTTCGTAGTAGTAGACAAGCTGTCAAAAGCCACACATTTTATACGAGTAAAATCTACCTACCAGGTAGTTCACATTACGGAAATCTTCCTAAAGGATATTTTCCTGTTACACAGAATACCCAAAAGCAATTATCTCTGACCGAGACACGAAGTTCACTAGCAACTTCTGGAGAGCACTGTTCTCCGGGTTAGAGACACGACTGCAGTTTAGTGCTGCATACCACCCCCAAATCGACGGACAGACGAACGCATAAACCAAATTCTAGAGGATATGCTGAGAATGTATGTCATGAACAATCCCACTAAGTGGGAAAACTATTTACACCTCGCAGAGTTTGCATACAACAACGGTTACCAAACCTCGGCCAAATTGAGTCCTTTCGAAGTACTCTAGGGTCAAAAGTGTCGGACCCCGGTTGCATAGGATATCCTGGTGGATAGACTTATGCTGGGGCCAGATTTACTAAAAGACTTGGAACAACTAGTCTCCAAGGTGCAACTGAATTTAAAAGAGGCAGAAGACCGCCAAAAGAGTTACGCATACAAGAAGAGAAAGGACAAAGACTACCAAATCGGGGAACATGTTTTCCTAAGGATAAAAGCAAAATGAAGCTCGTTGAGTTTGGGGCGTTGCAGTAAACTAGCCCCAAGGTTTTGTGGACCTTTTGAAATACTGGGCAAGAAGAGTCTAGTAGCATATGAGTTAGCCCTACCAACACATATAAAAGTTCATAATGTTTTTCATGCTTCTTTATTAAAGAAATATGTATACGATACTAAACATGTTATTGATTGGTCCTTATTACAGGTGGAGCCCAAAGGGGAGTTCATGCCAGAACCACTCCACATTTTGGACAAGAGAGAGGTCCAGCTTAGGAAGAGGACCATTACTCAGCTAAAAGTGCAATGGAGGCACTTTGGACCAGATGAGGCCACTTGGGAGAATGAGGCTACCATGAGGGAAGCATACCCAGCCTTGTTTCGTGAGCTCATTCCTAGTCCCTAAGAACACCGGGACGGTGTTGTTCTAAGCGGGGAGGGATGTAATATCCCAACTTTTTGACTAACTATGTTATGAGTTTATATCGGGCCACGACCCCAGCATATGTGATTTATTATTTCAGCATAACATTAGTATGTTTTTATTTATGCTTTCATGAGTTGATATATTGGGCATGGACCCTGATTGTTTCATTGTTGGATATATATACTGGGCAGGAAAGCCCAAACGAATAAACTATGTTGTATTATGATATTTTCTTACAAATTATGATATACTGAGCTTTCCTCTTTTGTTACATTATACTATGCAGAACATGATTCATATGGCTGATTTTGTAGTGTGTTGAGCGTGGACTCAGAAACACACGAATGACCTATATATTGGGCCTAAGCCCCGATGTATCTAGAGGACTCTTATTACGTACTGGGCTTAAGCCCCAAGGTACGTTGAGTGTTGGGCATAAGCCCTGTAGCACTCCAATCTTGAAAGAAATGATTACCGGATCCGAGGCCACTTAAATATCCTAGATGTGCCTCACAACCACATTCTAGCTCTAGTGTTGAGCGGAGACTCTGGAATTGCACTAGCATAATGCCCATGTGAGAGTGTTGAGTTAAAAGGCTCTGAAGAGCACTCGGAGTTACTATATCTCAAGTGTTGTGTCAGGAAGACTCTGAATAGCACCTATGTGTTTTATCACAACTATTCGACTTGATTAAATAAATCTTATTATCATCAAATATTGCAGGAACTACCATGTTAAAACAAGGGAATCTGACATGCAAAGGGAAAGACTAGAGGTGACTTTACCGGCTTACTGAAACCGTCCAAAGAAGTTGACCCTTTCCTTAAAAACAATTAAAAGAAGCATCATGTGAAACAAAATGCTAAGGACCACAAAGATAAGTATTATTATTTAGGAGTTTCAATACATAATATTGTTATTTATTACATGTATACTTATACATAAGTGGGCTGCCACTTATTAATTATTAGTTATTAATATTTAGAAAGGATTGTAATTTTTATATTATTATTATTATACAAAGATTAAATATCAAAACACTTTAATCAAACAAAGTGAGAAGTCCTAGTTCCAAAAAATAACTAGCAGTTAAGTAAACAAATATTATTTTTATAATTTAAATAATTTTAAAGAAACCAGTAAATTTCAATAGTCCTAATTCAAGATTTGTCCTACTTAAGGAGGATAGACCCCAAAGTTTGGGGGATCTTTTTATTTTGGTATTATTATTCCAAGAAGAAATCTTTGTTCCAGGAAGTGAACTCTTCCCATAAATTTCTGAACCAGCTACACATCTAGGTGCTCTACTTCTCAGTTTGCATGTCAGAACCAACTCGAGGGGATTCTTACTGAACCAGGAATGGTTGTAGAATAATGGTTGGGAGAAAAGTGTTAGTCCCAAAGTCATCCAATCCAAGATCAATTATCAGGTAAGCTAAGAGTCAGTAGTTTCCCTAACTAGTTGGTTGAGTTTGCAGGCCAGTATCAGCAAGAACAAGCTACTAGGATCAGCAGGTCATCATCAGCAGGACAAGCTACAGGGATCAACAGGTGTGAATTGTTTATAAAACCCTCCTATGATTTATATCTCTTTTATAAATGCAATGTTAAAATAGCAATGTCCTCAGTATGAGTTTTTAAATCAAGTTTTCTTAGAATCGAATTGCATTCCCAGCAGGACTAGCCAGCTAGTCTTTGCTAGTCATTTGTATTGCTTAAACTGTTAGAATAGGCGAATCGTTAATTTTAACATAGCAAAATATATAGTATTTAATTTATCTTACCTAAACCCTTGTTTTAAATTACAAACAAAATCACTTAGCTACCGAAATCAAACCTTTAATAGAAATCATTAAACATCATGTAAAACCATTCGAAAGCCCACTTATACAAACTATAGAAAAAATGCAAACATTATTTTTTAAGTATTTCCCATATACTCCAATTCTAAACTCAAGACTGATATATTTTCCATTTTTTCCGGTCTATTTTAGCTTTCTTTTTCAAGACCATACATACCATAATTGAAACGAAGATAGCAGGTAGAACAGAGATCGCATACACTGTGCTTTTACAATTACATATTCATACCCACTTCCCAATAAAAATAACACCCATCATTTAGCTATCATTACCATTCACAGGCCCATAGTATTCTACAAGTCAATAATTTAATACCATTGAGTGTGCAGTACAACTACAACGATTTTAAATGTAGGGAAGTTACAAACGCAGACGCCATTGAAGGCAGAGGGAGAGGATCGAACCCCATGGACTCCCTTAAATCAAAACTCATAGTGGTCTCCTACAGGACTCACATATGGCCAACATTTCGAAATAAATCTCCCATCAAAACAATCCCCATTCATTCAACATAGACAACACATAAAATTGAGATTTGTCCATTCAAACCCTAGCAGCGTTACCATAATAGAAGTACATAAAACCCCATATTAATCTCCTACATTTTCACAAGCATTTATTTAAGTATCCAGAAGCCTCATGGTACTAGCAAACGCAGGAAGTAAACAAAGACGAAACCAATACCCAAGTGCTAACTACGTTGCAAGACAAGGATACAGAGAAGAACGTTTAAGTGTGTTCTTTCAACCAAATCACACATCACATTACATAGAAGCTAAAAGAAATAAGTTAACCCAAGATGGTCGTAGCCCACAGTATTGTCTCATACATTGTTATAGGCACAACTGTACAGGATTCATATCCAAAATGAAATAGCATTACATTTTTATAAGAATTCGCAGAGCCAAGTAACAACTAAGATCCAGCTGCCACATAGTTCTTTACATCACAGTCCTAGTACTTATTCAACTATTAAATTTACATTGAAACACCATTCCTTGGCCTAGCCAGTAGACGACTAATAGACTCCCCAAGGTGAATGAGTAAGCCATGGGATTATGGGAGCCTCATTCTAAAACCAGGCCAAACGCATACATACAACACCAGAGGTGTGGGGGATAGGGAAAGATTGGGTAAGCTAGACTTACCATTACCCTAGCCATGCCTACAACACCATGAATCTTCGCAACTCCCATACCAAAGCATTTATCACCTGTCATAAGTGACATACAATACCAGTTAGTTCAAATATGTGTTTTCGAATCGAAGAAGATAAAAATGTCAATTGCAGATAGAGATTATTTCCTCACCTATAAGAAGCATGGCCGCCTTACGCCATAGCCGAAAGCAACAATTACCAAGTGTGCTAACCACGAGCAAAGCTCGGGTCAGTACACCACACCATCACCATACAACGAAGTGCAGAGCCAGAAACGAAGAAAAAGTCGAATACAGGGATAACTGAAAAAGAAACCCCAAATCAATATCCAAAGCCTCTTGCCAAGTTGTTCCCCATACTCATTAAAAGCGCATTAAACGATACACCAGCCTCACTCTAGTGGAGGTTCAATTCTTTTTGCAAGTCTATAGTGAAGTCATGGAGTCAACCACCCTTGTTTTAAATTACAAAGGGCTCGATTTTTGTAGAAAGTATATAGCAAAATTATGACCCAACCCACATTTGTTTATATTACAATAAACTGTTAGTCGTGAACCTCACATTGGGAAAACATTCATGTTGTGAACTCCCATGGTAATGGGATACCCACCTTTTAATAACTTATCATTCACCCTCGTGAAATAGGACCAATAGTAACATAGGAACCAACCCTTTAGAGATAGTACTCTCAGATTTAATATACCTGCAAACACAGAAGTATGGAATGGCATTAGCATTATGCTAAGGAAGTCTGACAACCACTATATTCACCCATACCTCCCGGCACCCTGCCGAGGTATGTAATTACATGCCTTGGAGTAGTATAGTACCACCACGTGAACAACATACCGACATCAAAGGAGCTCATCACCTGAAGGTGACATTAGACATTCAAGATTTAATCACATGATTTCTTAAGACAATAAGGAGTGTATTTCTATCTTGCACTAGTATTTGCAATTAAAATTAAAACATGCCATCATATTATATTCCACATCGCTTCCGCAAATCCTAAACTCATGCATAGAAGCAACCATGTAAAATGAAAGTCTTAGGATTACATTTGTTTCATGCAAGTAGGGATGTATTTAATGATATTAGATTTAATTTGTAAAGCTGTCTTTGATAAATTAATGACTATTGCACGTATGAAAAAAAAATTAATTTTTCGCTAGTTTTGGGACATTACAATCCATCTCTGTTGCAGCCTATCAAAGATTGAAGGGGCTTCCAGTGTTCCTGTTACAATACAT
The DNA here is from genome assembly GCA_027924585.1 of Larix kaempferi. Lineage (NCBI taxonomy): Eukaryota > Viridiplantae > Streptophyta > Pinopsida > Pinales > Pinaceae > Larix > Larix kaempferi. The sequence goes on along the minus strand of BSBM01000047.1, from coordinate 18,567,780 downwards.
GAAAGGGAAGATCATTCATTATATTTTGAAGAGCCAATTTGTGAAAGGTCAAGCTAATTAAATGACCGACTGATCGCATGGTGTATAAATATCGATGTAATCTGTGTTTTGTGAGATAGAGAGAAATGGAAGAAATAGAGTGGAATACAATGTTCAGTTGATGCTAAACCCAAAATTGTTTTTGTGTGTGTTTATTTTTGTTACACTCTGTTATTTGAGTTTGTAAACTCATAATTATTCTGTAGTTGTTTTTGTTGTAGCAAGGGTGAAGAATTGTGTTTATGATGTGTTTGATTGTTGAAACATGGTATTATTCAAGTGTTATGAACATAGGGGTTATCAAAACATAGCTGATACACTCAGCTGTAACAGTCATGTAGTTTACTGTTAGCTGAAACAGTCGTGTAGTTTAATGTTAGCTGAAACAGTCCTGTAGGTTACTATTGTGTGAAATAGTCAGCTGTTACAGTTAGCTGCGACTGTGGTGTAGATTGTTGTTAGCTATAACAGTAAGTTGCAACTCACCTGGAACTTAGCTATAACAGTCATGTAGATGACTGTTAGCTAAAACAGTCAGCTCTGACTGTGCTGAAGATTACAATGAGCTGTAGGTGAAATTTCTGAGTTTGAAAATCTGAGTGTGTTGCTTTGAGTTAATGCAACACCCCCTTGCCTCCCCTCAAGGGAAACAAATATTGGCGGGGAATTTAGGAGCACATTTATCACAGTAAACCTTTTCTGTAACATAAAATTTATGACCAACATGGGCATTATCAAACCACATAAGTGCTATCAGTGCGATTAAACCACAGAATGTTTAGAGCTCGTCCATTGTTTAGATACGCGCCATGCCCAGAGATAAAAAAATTGGTTTATGAATCAAAGAATAAGATTAGGCATTGGAATGTGGGGAGAGCAAACCCAATTGAGTATTATATCCATTTTAGCCACAAATCACCATAACACAACCTTTGAAAATCGAAACGGTGATATGGAGAAACGACCATGAATAAACACAACCTGAATAGACAATAAACAAACAATCCATAAACACAATAAATAAATAAACACTTCGAATAGCCAATAAACACACCGAACAATTGGGCATGGGAAGAACAATAGTTAACAATAAATAACAAGAGGACGAAAACAATGAACAACAACTGGACGAACACTGCTATTTAAAAATCACATCGCTCATAGACCTATCCATCCAGCAAACCATGCACCATTCCAATCACCGTCACCTAGCCTTCATCTGTGATAAATCCACCGTGTCCTCTTGTGAGTTTCCTTACACGTTCCCCTAAACAGGTTTCTGGTTTAACCTCTGGTGAGTTTGTGATAACTCCATAGCATTCTGTGACTCTGTTGTATGCAATTTGAAAATGAACAGCACTGATTTAAAGAAGACCTAATCGGTGTAATTGCTCCATGTATTCATTTAAAATGAAACGATTGGGAACAAATAAAGTGAAGCATTTAAGAAGCATGGAGAGTGGAACAGCTGCGAATGTAGATGCAACAGAGTATGGAAACGTGGAAGTCATATTGAATCAATTGTATTTCCAAGTGTACATGCACTTCCTCGTAGTGGAGGATCCATAGGAGGCACCTTAAAAAATGGACAAAATGGGGCAATTGAAATGCGCAATGTAACAGTGGAGCGTTAGAAGAGGAGAGTGGAGCGCTCGAAAAAGAGAATGAAGTTTAATTTTTTGAATTCTTGATAATAAACATTACATGTAATTAAAAAAAAAGTTGCATATGAGTTAATTTGTTAAATTTAAACTCTTGATTTCTGTGTACGACAATATTCCATGATCAATAAAATATAGCAGCCCAATTTTTTAAAGATAAAAATTCATTAACGTCACCTCCACCCCAAAGTTGAAATAATAAGCCTATCCTCGTAATAACAAGTGAAAAAGTTGTATTTGCGAGAAATTCCCTGCCATAGAGATAGCTGAGAGTAAGCAAAGAGTCGACAATATAATTTTTAAATTGGCAAAAAGCATTTATGCCTTAATATTTAGACCTCTGAAATGGGATTGGAGCTTCAGTGCTCAAACCAACGAATTATTGTGTTAAGTGTTATGGCGTGATGAGATATCGTTTGTTGTGAAAAGCCATCCGAATGGAGTTGTGAAATTTCCCCGCCTGCTATATCCCTTAGGGCTCTGAAAACTCACGCCAAAACGTGTCGTGGAGCACCATCATCCTAGTGTATCACATGCTTCCTTCATGAATACAGTGCAGTTTGGTGGGCGGCCTTCAATATATACTCACTGCTCCACCTTCGATTTATTTTGACAATCTTTTGTTTGATGTGGCCCAAATGTGCCATCATTGCACTGATGAGAGCGCCAGTGTGGCAAAGACATGGCTTCCACTTATATCTGTGTGGCTTTCCATTACATATTTCCCACTAGGCATGTGATCTTCATGGAAAATGCACTTAATCACAGATCCTCTGTGAATCATTTATAAACTATTATGGAATCACCTGATCTCTGTGATATGTGATCTACTATTGTATAAACTATTTTAGCATTTGTCCATTGCCCTCATGATTAATTCAAAAGTGGATTGGAAGAAAACCTACGTTGGATTGTACATTGGATTGAAGTCGCAATTTTGAAAATAATTCACTCAAATTAATGGCACAATTACAATCCATATGCTTTAAAAAAAATGCCAAATATCCTTCCCATGCCATCAATCTGAGCATCTAGAATCAACTAACACATAATAATGCAATTCTTTCATATGTAATCTCTGCCCAAATAAATTCATAAATGAGAAAATTATAGAAGAAATGACACTTACAATGCAGGGATTTGCATTCTAGCTAAGGTATCATGCTGTTTTAAAGAATGCTGGCCCAAAAACATAGTAGCAAATACAAAAGAATTTAAAAGCTAAATGTAGATCAGTGCCAATGTTTGAATTAAAAACTGAACAAAATAAATTCAAATTTTTTTAAGAGAAATCAATTGGATGTAAATCAAAATTTCAAAATACTTTCATTTAGAAATAAATGGGCCACATTGTATGTATTCATAAAATCCGTGCACACCACTCAAAAAATTGAATACTTGATACTCACCGGGTAGCTTCGAGTCTACTATTGTATAAACTAATGTAGCATGCATCCATTTCCCTCGTGATTAATTCAAAATTGGATTGGAAGAAATATTACCTCGGATTGAAGCCGCAACTTTGAAAATAATTCTACTCGGATTAATGGAACGGTTACAATCCATATGCTTAAAAACAATGCCAAATATTCTGACTATGCCATCAATCTGAGCATCCATAATCAACTAACAGATAATAATGCAATTATTGCATATGTAATCTCCGCGCATATAAATTCATAGATGAGAAAATCATAGAGAGGAAGAAAATTATTGCATACAAGCCTTTGCATTCTGGCAAAGGTATCCTGCTGTTGTAAAGAACGTTGTCCCAAGGAGAGACTTGTCATGTACCCAAAATTTGAAATTTATATTTTGGTGAAATTTTCAGGAATTTTTCAAATTTTCTATGGTTCCTAAAAATGCAAAGTACCATTTTTCCTTATACTTCATTTTCATTCTTATAGATATACATTTCACAATATTCCCTACATCCTTCATAATTTAACATCCTAAATATATATATAGGTACTTATACACTTACATTAAATATTTACATAATTGAAGAACTTAAATACAAATGTATTTGATTTTCAACATAAGCCATCATGCAACACTGAACAGTTTATAAGACCAAACACTTCATGCAACAGTTTATAAGACCAAACAGTTTATAAGACCAAACACTTCATGCAACTTTTATCTTAACTCATGATGGAATATCATTCATCATTACTAATATAAACATGGTCTCTTTATGTAACATCTTTCATATCGACAACATTATCTAAATTCACTTAGGATAATTATATACATTACCTTTTACTCTATGTTCTTTCCAACAATACAAACTGATCAATATATATATATATATATATGTGAAAGCTCATATTCCAAATCACGATTTCATTCACCATGGTAAGCCACACATAGGAGACCAAAAGAAGATGAGATACATCGACACAATATCAAGGAATCAAATATACATGCATCTAATTCTAAAATAACCAACATAAATACATAAGGGACACGTGAGGAAAACACATCAGCAAGATACTTTTTAAAGTGGTTCACCCTATCTAGGGCTACGTCCACAAAACGTTGGATCATATATTATTTCTTTCAACATAAAGTTACATCGTCCGACTCCATGGTCGCACTTTACGTCTATGTTATCAACATAGTTTATTAGAGATGTTTAATGCTTACATCAATTGTATCAGTAATAAAACAGAGGTCTATAATCCACTCTGGATATTTCTAATTTAGATAATGTATAGTCCTACTCAAATAAAACCCTAAATACTAGAGTATTATAACCAAAAGTCCTCACATAAAAATATATACCATAACCCTTGAAGTGATGCTCGGCTATACCATCTATAAACTATTTAACTAGAGTTTGTCTCGGGTTTTAACTGCGTGAACTATCCCTTTTCAATTATAGTTTAGAATAAGTTACAAGGATCCTGAGTAGAGATCCCTGAAGGTAGTATACAAAGTATAAGGATTGCAGCATTACAGGAATCTACACTGTCACGGCAACTTAATGAAAACAAAAACCAATATCCTACATTTTTATGATAGTGACAACAAAGTTACGCTTTGTGGCAGAAAGGAATTATAGCAAAAATAAATATAAAACTGAATATCTCGAAAATAAAATACGCGTTGGGCCTAGATTCAAGAAGCCGAGTCCAGACTCTGCTAACCGAAATTATAAACATGGTTTGGACTACAGTCAAATTAAAATAAGAGGTAAGAATGTGGGTCAATTATTCCACAAGGGGATCGCCCAACCTTTTTAAACGACTTTCAGGAAACATAACATAGACACATTACCAGAAGCGGGTCACCAAAATCAGAAGCAATACAAGAGTTGCTTAATGATAAGAGAAAACAAGGATCTAAAACGGGATCAACGCTCATAATCTAAAACAGAGAAACATCATTTATTGAGAGAGGATATACGCTGGCGGACAGAAGTCTAAAATATGGATCGATGACCAACAATGTATATAACAGGATCTGGAGATCAAATTGGTAAAATCGATACCAAGATCAGCTCTGGGAGTTTTTTGGGGGGGTAAAACGCGTTGGTACAAAAATAACCCGGTAGCCTTTACCAACTAGTGATATAAAACATATTAAAAATGAAATATACTTATCGACCAGAAACGCATATTCGAAAGTAACTGAGGTAACAGTTTGTTGATACTTATCGTTAATACGTTTGAGTGCAACAATGAACTCCTTTATCGATATCGCACCTTCCATCAACGCCGAGATCTTTATACATGGATGACCCTATTTATGCAGAGGTGCCATCATCATGAGGAATCACATTCCTTTTTCTTCCCTCCGTGGAAGAACACACGGTGATGAAATCTGTCTTCCAAAGAGCAGGAAGTAGTAGCGGACAAAAATCATTTTTCAGGAACGATTCACCATTTTTGTTTGATCCCCCCACTAAGATCTAACTCCTCCCTAGGTAAGAGTATTCCCACCTTAATATAACACATGAGCTCGACGCACTGAGGTTTTCCCTCGACTTGGTACCGAGAGGAAACATCACGGTCCTCTTTTTCCTCACGTCGGGATATCCTGAATAGCTCTCCATCATGCAAAAGAGGATATCGGGAAACAGGCCATTCCTCTAACTAAAGTCTCCCACCAACACAGAATGCTTTCTTCGTTGGTCATAGATAATCGAGGTGGTAGTAACTCCCTCATGCTGCAACGAAAAATTTTATAAAAAGAAGAAGCCATCTGGCCTGGGTCGATCTCCCCTCAGGAATCGCCCTCTCCCTTTTTAACAAACATACAACCATAACCTCAGGAACCACTACCGCGATTTGCTATATCCCCCACTACTTTCAGTTTGGAATTTCCCTCTTACCTTTCTGCAACCTACCATAACACTTTTCGTTTCTCCCTTTCCACGTTTACCATCCTCCCACTCATCCCCACTACTTCGAGCTCGACGTGGAAGACAGTCGCCATCAAAATAAATGGAACAAATTCGATCATAGGTAAAAAAGTCGATCATTACCATTTATCTACCTTTTATAATATTTATATGAGTCATACATATATATAGATGGTATCCAAATAGTTATCACAACTATTTATTTATCTTTCATAACTTTATACAGTACACACATTTAAATATATATATCATATCCATTAATAATGACCTCAACTATATATATATATATATATATATATATATATATGATATCCACCATTATATATATATATATATATATATAATCCATCTTTATGGCTTAATCATAATAGGATTAGAATACTTAGGCAATAGTAGATCTTAGCTAGATATTTAAGGTGAATAATAATCCTACTAGAACAAACTTATATCTCCACCCTTCATAATTCAATATGATGAGTCATGATATGGTCAACCAACACATGGCTCCCTAGTCATTATCTTTTCTTATAGGTGGGTTTTGTTACTTATCGTTTAGTCGCATTACCATTCTTTAATCTTCTAGGCTTAAACTAAGACTTATAAACATAACACTAGCTGGAGGTCCACTAGTGAGGCCTTGGCCTTGAGCTCCTCACCAAGGCCGTTTACACAATTTATAATTACATTTACAAAAATAATAACACTAGGGGTGAAATTGTAGAGATGTTACACCACAGTAGCAAATAACATCGAGCACTCAACGAGCCAACTAGATGTAGATCAATGCCCATGTTTGAATTAAAAACTCAACAAAATCAATTCAATTTTTTTAAGAGAGACCAATTGGCTATAAATCAAAATTTCAAAATACCTTCATTCAGAAACAGATTGCCTATATTGTATATATTCATAAAATCCATGCACTTCACTCAAAAAATTGAATACTTGATACTCACTCGGAATATACTTTTTCTATCAAAACATTTTTTATTCAATGGGAATATATGAATATTATCCCCAAAAAAACTATGTGCAAAACATATTTGATATTTAAATTTCTTCGACAATCATTTTTCTTAATCTTTTAGGAGAAGACCTGAGAGAATCTTGGTTAGATGCAAGTGATTACCTTCACTCGAGCCGAGTTTGCATCAAGTAGCCTTAATAGAGCTTGGACAATCTAGAATCAAATACAATCTTTCTCTCACACCATTTACATGCTGTAAAGCTATTGCTTGTGTCTTAACCCTACATTTTAGGGGAAGAACTTAAGTGCCTTGTGTGCCATCGTGCCCGTGAACTTATTGTTTAGAGGTGCATTTCCCTTATATAAGTAGTCGCCACCACACTCGTGTTATTGTTGTAACCTAAAGCTGGGATGTTTTTTGTCATTAACTTTGTTATCTTTATGTTTTTTTACAAATATCTGGCATTTTTATAAATTTTGGATTTAAAAATTAATTTTGCAAAACTTTTAGAAAAAAATTATGTAAAAACCTTATAAAAAATATTATAAAAAAGAAAGTAATAAAAATCAATAAAATTTTACTAACCATTGATTATATATTCCTGCAAGAAATAATTATAAAAAATAAAAATGAATTCACATTAGAATTTGTGAATTAATTTCAGGTTACATTAATTCATAAGTTTACGATTGCAAAAGGTACATTTAGTAAAAAGTCATAGGACATTTGACGGATGCAAGAGCGACGAGGAGTAAAAAGTCTTATTAAGACATTAACGTGGATACTTTCTTGGACATCCTAAGTTGTTACTTGGGATCTTACATGTTACTTGGATGTTATTATTAGTGGTTATTTGGGATGTTATTGTGGGCATTTTCTACAACATATCAAAAATCAAAATTGAAACATTATATAGTATAGGGTATATTTCATAGTAGTAATGTAGATTACTCAAACTACTAAGTTAAATAAAATGCATATCTATGAATTTTCACATGTTAAAAATTTATACTTACAAATTGAAAATGATATTTACAAACTATTAGAGATCATTTGCATATAATTTGATATCTTTTGAGCATACATTGAAAATATACTAATAGTTTTTGTCTTTTTTAAAAGACCATTTAAATCCACTTTTTTTTTTTTAAATGGCATTTAAATATTGGTGTATGTACTAATAGTTGCTATTCATACATTTTTTTGACACAGAAAAGCTCTATACTGTTATAGTATTAAAAAACTGTCAAAGTATTACAATCTCTTCATATACCGAAGATCCTCAAGAGAAAGCCAAATCCAACCATATACAAGATGGATATAGCCTCCATAACCCAACCCCCACTGGTAATCCATAAATCCAAGGTCTATGATCCAATCCCAAGCACAAGGATACTATAGTAGATGGTAAACAAAAAGCTAAAAATAAATAAAAATAAACTAAAGCTGCATACCTCCAGTTAAGTGGAGATACAAAAAGGGATCAGCTGTTAAATCTCTGAAGCAGCTAACCCGGAAACAAAAGAAGAGAGCCAAAATCCCACAAATATAGATCTGCATGAAGTTCAAAAGTAATACAACCCTCGCTAGCTATTCGTCCTACATATAACCGTCACAAGCAAACATTTTAGTTTAGAGACTAATACATATTTCGTCCTAATTTGCAAGATTATCGGTCCTCTGGAATATTTCTATGAAAGCTACAGAAAATAGGTCACCCGATATGGTTAGTCAAAGTTCACAATTGATCTGTAGGTGGCACCGGGTTGCCAATTCCGGGGAATGACATTAACTGTTGTGAGAGTTTTTCGAGTTGAGAGAGTAGTCAACCGAATAGAGAACGGAGCTAGTGAAGGTTGGCTGCCACTCAAATACCAATCTGCACCCGAATTTTTCTGCATTGCTTGCCATAAATTAGAGTTTGCCTGCACACAACAAGAACAACAACAGAAACTATAATCCACTGCATGCTTTTGATACATTAAGACATTTCACAATTTAAGAACACGGGATCTACGTACTTGCTTCAGGGACACTGCTCCAAGATCGCCATCTCCATCCTCGTATTCAACAAGGAATGCAAACCAATAAGGATTGGAGCCTTCGTTGATTTGGAAGTGAATCTTCTGCCCTGGATATTCGCAAGGTGTCCTGTGTAACATAACAAATAACAAGCAGTTGATGTTGTTCCAAAATCACCCAAAATACATTAACATGATTGGATTTTTTTGTGTCTTCTCCCACTCTCCCACTCCCCCACTACCCAGAATTTTGATTGGATTTTTTTTTTCTCTTCGCCCATTCCCCCACTACCCAGAGTTTTGAACCCAACCCCACTACCCCAAATTTTGAACCGCCAAACAAAAAGATCCCTCAATACCAACCATACCACACTGGACTACCCCCACTACCCCGAGTTTTGGACCGACCCCACTACCCCGAATTTTAAACCGCCAAATCCCTCGATACCAACCATGCCACATGCCAGTGGAACCAACCGTGCTACTGAGAGTTAACTAAGAGAAGTTGTTATTATCTCGAATCAAAATGATATCCTTCACATTAATTAATTTTTCCATTCATTTTGATTCAAATCAATCAAATTATAAGATTAAAAAATTAAAATAAAAATACCGTTTAAAAAATAAAAATAAAAATACCGTGTGAACAAATTTTTCCATTCATTTTGATTCAAATCAATCAAATTATAAGATTAAAAAATAAGAATAAAAATACCGTGTGAACAAAAGTGAGACAACTCCAGCATTACGCATCTGCGAAGCTCTATTAGGATCAGAAGCCAGATGGCCAAAGGCAGTACCGCTGAGATCAAAGTGTGTGTTGCCATTAGACAACATTGGTGGGCCACCAAGGCATTCATCAGTAATCACCACAGTCACTGGCTTTGCTGAACACAAAAGATTATCTGTGCATTTTATCTGCGTACACAGACATACAAAATTTAGGATCTAATTATTATTATTTTTATCAATGTCAAGATGGAGATCTATTATCCAATTTAGTATATATACCTGATAGCAAGCTCCGCAGCCTCCTCCTTCTTTGAACAGATCTGCACTACCTGCTGATACTTTTGATTGGAAAGGTTTCTGTTTTACGTCGCTGCCATATCCGCATGCACCGCCTGTAATTAGAAAGCCAAACATAAATACTACATACAAAAATTTCCAAAGTAGAGCAATCATGCTACATACAAAAATAATGTATATTACATGTCAAAGAAATACTATGTTTGCCCTTACCATCGTTTCCATCTCCATTTGGATCGCCAAACCATGTACCAGTGGCTGGATTCCAATGTGTTTCCTGTATTGCTAATTTGTGTTTTCCAAGGACATCTGGAGCAGCAGCAGCAGCAGCTTTAGAGCATAGCATTACTACGAAATAAGCTAAAGAAATTTGTCTCAACTTCCTCATTTTTTTTAAAATGGGAGTAGATGGCATAGGCTTAAGCTAAGACTAGTTGAAAGAAATCACTTCGCCAGAAATTGAAGAATAGCCCCATTTTATAGCAGAATCGAACTGTAAAGCACCTTTGGTGCATCGAGATAAAGTGTAACGCACTGGTTGCTGCATGGTTTTCAAACTGCGTGATGTGCAGAAGTGGACCAGAATATTTTGGCCAGCTGCCATACGACGACGACCTAATAGTACTAAGAATCGAAGGCATCGCTAAGCCAGAGATCCGCTATTGCAGGAATATGAAGACACAAGGACACCGCTGCTGCGGGAGAGCGGTCCAACAAGTGGATTGGACGACAGGTGGACGTGAAAAAAGCAACGGCTGCTCATCCAATTGATTTTAATTCCAGTGAGTTCATCTGCATTTCATGTGTATGCTGTACGCGTAACGCCACAATAGGGTTGATGTCAGTTCATCTGCACGCTGCCATACGACGACGACCTAATAGTTCTAAGAATCGAAGGCATCGCCAAGCCAGAGAAATGCTATTGCAGAAATATGAAGACACAAGGACACCGCTGCTGCGGGAGAGCGGTCCAACAAGTGGATTGGACGACAGGTGGACGTGAAAAAAGCAACTGCATTTCATGTGAGTTCATCTGCATTTCATCTGTATCCACAATAGGGTTGATGTCAATTCATCTGCATGCTGCACCCCACCCGCCACCCCAGGTTGTTCGTCAGGATCCTTGCGTGCTCTGCAAGCTAAATGGATTTAGGTTGTTCGTCAGGAATATCCTTGATTGAGTGGAACTATACCTCAAATTCTAAAATATAAACTCAAATTCTAAAATATCAACTCTTAACGATATAATTACACTATATCATGCCATACATAAAATACTCTAAAAAAAAGGTGTTACTTATATATAAAAAAAAAAGGTGTTACTTATATATAAATGTAATTAGTAAAAAAAAGCAAAAAAAAAACTTCATATCATGCCATAACATATATTTAATCATAAAATACTTTAAAAAAAGGTGTTACTCATATATAAATGTAATTAGTAAACACAAAAAAAAAAACTTCACTAAGTTACTTCTTAAGTCATGACAAGACAAAGCATGCATGAAAGAGATTTTAAGCAAGGCCTTGTCTCACGTTTTAAGAAAATTTAAAACTTATTCGATCCAAATCATTACGAGAGAGATAAGGTATGGTCCGGCTCTTAAGTTTGTTTGACATATAGCTAGTTACTAGCATGCTACATTAATATTAATAATATGACATATATACGCCGATCGTTGTAAAAATATTAATAATAATTATTTAATTAAAATTGTTTTAATATAATAATATATAATAAAAACTATTAAATTATAATAATAATATCATCTATTATTATTATTATTATTATAAATAACAAATATTGAAATATATTATGATAATAATAATTGTGTACACATATATTGTTATGGTAAACAATACATCGTAATATGGCATATGTTTTTATAATAATAATAATAATAATAATAATAATAATAATAATATCTTTTATTATTATTATTATTATTAAAAAAAAATATATTATTATTAAAGTTGTCAATTCTCATTATAAAATATTTTCATTTATTATTGTTATAATTATATTTTCTTATTTTCATTTTCAATTATCTTAATTAATTATTAATAATACATAAATATTTATTATTTATTATTATTATTTTCTTATTTTCATTCATAATTATTATAATTATATTTTTATATTATTATAAAATATTTTAAAGTAAAATAAAATAATAATAATAATATTTATTTTTATTATAAAATATTTAAAAATAATAATAACAATAATAATAAAAATAATTGTTATTATTTAAAATAATAATAATAATAATTATTATTAAAATTGTCAATTCTCATTACAAATTATTTTCATTTATTATTATTATAAATATATTTTCTTATTTTTATTTACAATTATTTTAATTAATAATTATTTTTTATTATTATTGCTATTATTTTAATTAATAATTATTTTTATTTACAATTATTTTAATTTATAATTATTATAATTATATTTTGTTATTGTTGATAAATAGGATTATTAATAATATATTATTTATAATTAATTAATTAATAAAGTTATTAATTTTTTATAATATCATGATTGAACATGTTTCACGTTTATATATATTTTTTTCCCTTTATATATATAAGTAAGTGTTAATCAATATATCATATAACTTTTGTATAATTAAATTTTTAACATGAAATATTCTTTTTGTTTCTAAATATACATTTTCTTTATTATTTTAATATTCTTTTTCTTTATAAATATATTTTCTTATTTTCATTTACAGTTATTTTAATTAATAATTATTAATTATTAATTAATAATAATTAATTAATTATTAATTATTAATTATTAATTAATAATTAATAATAATTAATTAATTAATAATTATTAATTAATAATAATTAATTAATTAATAATTATTTATTATTATTTTTTTCCAAAAGAAAAAAGCGTAAGATAATTATTTATTATTATTATGTGGTTGTTTGTCGTTTTTATTGTTATTATTAATTTCATATTTTTATTTATAATTATTATAATTATATTTTTTTATAAATATTTTTATAATTATAAATATTTAAGAAATAAAAATAATAAGAATATTATATTATTATTATTATAAAATATTTAAAAATAATAATAATAATTATTATTATTATTTAAAATAATAATAACAGTAACAATAATTATTATTATTTAAAATAATAATAACAATAACAACAATAATAATAATAATAACAATAATAATAATAATAATAATAATAATAATAATAATAATAATTATTATTATTATTATTATTATTATTAAATAGCAATTTTTAAAATATTTTATAATAATAAAATTAATTATAAAAATAAATAAAATAAATTATAATAATTTTAAATGAAAATAAGAAATTAATTAAAATAATAAAAATATTAATAAATAATAATTATTAATTTACTTTAAATTATTAATTTACTATTAATTATTAATTACTAATTAAAATAACTTTAAATGAAAACAAGAAAATATAATTATAACAATAATAAATGAAAATAATTTATAATGAGGATTGACAACTTTAATAATAATATTTTTTTTTAATAATAATAATAATAACAAAAGTACGGGCACTTTTTTCCAAGAATGGTGAGCATGAGGTAGCAGAAGGCGGTAGCATGAGCGGGTTTTCCAGATCTGACAGGGGGTGGGTCTACCTGACCGTACCACCCTCTGTCACTGTCATTTTGGCAGCTCGGGGATATGTGCAGGGTCTTTGTTTTTTCCTCGCTAACCTCATGATGGTAGTTTCGCTTGCTTTTTTTTTAGGGTTTTGACTGTTAATGGTCAGGGGTTGTTGCAGTTTTGGCTCCTTTTCTATTTAGGGTTTTTGTTTGCATGGATCCAGCGGCCGTGATGGAGGATTTGGGGGACTACTCTAGTGAACAGTTGGAGATTCAGGATGTTTGGAGAGGGCCAGCTGGAGGGTTGCTGGAGGGTTTGGAGGATACCCTGTGGCTGGGGTCTGAGGGCTTGAGGGCGACAGGTTTTGGGCAGCTGGGATTGAAACCTGATCTCTCACCCTCTTATTTCTTGACCCTCACTCCGCATGGTCCTGTGTCGGAAGTTTTGGTTGAAGGTGATGGGCTCCAGGTGGAGATGTGGGGCAGCAACAGCTAGAAGGAGGCGGGGGATTTTTTTTGCCCGGAATCTAGGGTTTCCGGTTATCGGTGTGGAGGGGGGTTTTGAGGCAGTGACCGGATTTGACACTGTAGCGACAGAGGGGGTGGCTCGGCAGGTTGAACAAGCCGGTGGGATCTGCGCAGAGGTGGATCCGAAGGTGCTGTTGGGAGAATCAGAGTCGCTAGTTGAATCAGAGCACCAGGGGTGTGCGAGGCCAGTCCCGAGCGAAAGGCCTCCGAAGAGGGCTGAAGGGGTCTCGTCCAGGGAAGTGGAGACTTCCAGAGGGCCTGTCAAAAGGCGCAGGAGGAGCAAGGTGAAATCTAGAGCTTCGGGAAGATATGCAGTAGGCGACAATATTGAATGGGACCGGGTCCTTGAAATGGCGCAGATGACATTTGTGGGTAGATTTTTGGGAAAGAACTTCGGCCGTCAGTCTGTGGTGGAGTGGGTGGAGGAAAGCTGGAAGGAGCTCCTGGGATATGTTCCGGTGGTGGACATGCTCCTGCGAGGATGGTTCGCTGTGAATTTGCAATCGGAGGGTGATATGAGCTTGCTCCTGCACAAAAACTGGCACATTAAACGCACGCCCCTCCTGCTGAAACCATGGAATCCCCTCTTTGATGCAAGCAGGGAGAGAATTGACAAGATCCCCATCTGGGTTCGGCTACCAGGGTTGCCGCTTCATTTCTGGGGACCGCAACATTTCAGAAAGATTGCTGATATTTTGGGAACCTACTTGGAGGCAGACCTTTCATACTTTGAGACTCATTATAAACAAGTGGCTGAAATTATGGTGATGATGAACATTCGTGAGAGTCTACCTGAGACCATAATTTTTGATTGGGGACCCGTTCCCATTACACAGATGCTGGACTATGAAAATGTGCCCTTCCGTTGTAGAAGGTGTCATGCCTATGGACATCCTTCCTCTGAATGCCGTCTTCCAGTGCGTACCTTAAACGGTGGGAAGAGAAATACTCGAAAGCTGGCCTCTGAGGGAAAAACAAAGGAAATGGAGTTCTCGGATCCTATGCCGATGACTGATGTATCTGGAAGTGAGCGGGTCTCTGAGGTATCCGATCCTGTTAGCCTAGATTCTGAGATGGAACCAGATGCTCGTGAGGTTCCTCCACCGGCTACTACAGACGAGGCAGTACCTGTGGAAGAAGCTGATCCTCCGGGGCCTTCAAACCCGGGTATCTCTACTTTCTCTCTTACTCCCTCTATTAATTTACTGTTGAATCAATGTAATCTAGTTGGGCGTGATTGGGTAGAAGGGATAAAAAACCTGACCATATCGGGCCCTTCTATAGAAGGATTTTTGCCCTCGGTGAAGGGCTAGGGTGGGATTAGGCCTCCCACGGAAGTAAAAATCATTGAACCACCCTTTGATAGCTCTGTTGCTATGGCCATTTCTGTAGACGAGGATCCGATCACTCTGGAACCGGATCCTGGAAAAGTGGACGAGGAATTGGGGTTGTCATCTCCTGAGACCTCTGTTTCGGGATACTTTCTTCGGTCGTGCAATAAGAAGCCTGGAGGGGGTTTGGGGAAATATTTGACTCCGGTGAGGAGGGGCAGGGGCCGAATCTCGCATTTCTCAAAAGCTCAGTCGAGAGCCAAGAATGATCTGCGTGAAGGCAAACAACTCTCTTGAACACCCGGTGAATGCCCGTATTTTTGGTAAAAAATGAAGATTATGTCTTTCAACTGTCGGGGTCTGGCTGGGCCAAAAAAGAAATCAGCCTTCAAAAGGGTGCTTACTCTTGAACACCCTGATGTGATCTTGCTACAAGAGACTTTAGGTTTAGGGGTTGTCATCAAGGAAAGACTAGAGAGCTGGCTGGCTGGTTGGTCTTTTGTGACTCTGGATGTAAGAGGTCGCTCGGGAGGGCTGGCTGTGGGATGGAAGATTGTGGCTAAGCTCATAAATTCTTGGGGCATGGAGTTAGTTTTGGGAGTTGAGCTTTTATCAATTGATCTGGGTACTAGTATTTCTGTGATCAATGTCTATGGGCCTTATGCGAACCGAGCTTTGTTTTGGGATTCTACTCTTCAGGAACCCCATTTTGGAGGAGATTCGGTTGTTGTGGGGGGAGATTTAAATTTCACGTTGGGACAGTCTGAAGTTTGGGGACCACAAGCACAATTGGATCCACAGGCAGGGTACTTTCTCCATAAATTGGTTGAAAAAATCTTGTGGATATAGATCCGATCAAGCTGAAACCTACCTGGAGAAATAACAGCGGAAGGGAGGCTAGGGTTGCGAAAAGATTGGACATATTTCTGGTGGCTGAGCAGCTGGTGGACAGATAATTTATGGTAAGGCAGTGGGTTGGAAGTGGGGGTAATTCAGATCATTTCCCTATCTTCTTTGAGATAAAAAATGGGCCTATTAACCCACCCAGCTCTCTGAAGTTCAACAAAATCTGGTTACATGATGATTCTTTCAAATCTCTGTTCTTAGACATTTGGAGGCCTTTTGATGAGAACCTAGATCGAACAACAGCATTTCAATTTGTTGAAAATATTAAAAGGCTAAAAGGGGTGGTCAAGGACTGGGCTAAAGAAAAACGACGGAGGGAGGACGCTGAACTGAAGCAAGTTGAGGCAGATCTTCTGCTGATCTATGAAGGGGAAGGAGGGGGGTTTATGTCTCAGGAATCAAAAGAGGATTTGATCAGGATGGAAGGTAGAAGGAACACAATCTTGCTAGAAAAGGAAGAAACTTGGAGACTCAAAAGTAGAGCGATCTGGCTCGAATGTGGGGACGAGAATACTAAATTTTTTCATTCTTACACTCAGCGAAGGAAGGCAGCCAATACTATATGGTGCTTGAAAGATGAAGCGGGGATTGAACACTTCGATTTTGAAGGCAAAGCTAGGTATGGGGTAAATCACTTTGAATCTTTGTTTCGGGCACCTGCTCAGGCATCCATTGCGGAAGTTATCAGGGTGGCTCAGATGTTTTCGAGGTTTGCTGAGGAGGAGGATAACAGAAGGTTGATGAGACCTGTGAACGAGGAAGAGTTAAAGGAAGTCCTGGGAAGCTTTCAAAAAGACAAGAGTCCTGGTCCGGATGGGTGGACGATTGAGTTCTTTTTGGAACTTTATGAGGTCTTGGGACTGGACCTTATAAAGGTGATAGAGGATACTAGAGTCTCGAGAAGGATCCCAGCTAGTTATAACTCTACCTTCATAGCTCTCATTCCAAAGTCGGACAATCCAGCATCTCCTAATGAATTTAGGCCCATCTCTTTATGCAATTGTATCTATAAGATTGTCTCGAAAGTCATTGTCCAGAGATTAAAAGTTATCTTATCAGATCACATTTCAGCTGAACAGTTTGGGTTTTTGGAAGGTCGACAGATCCATGAGGCCATAGGGGTGGCACAGGAAGGTTTACACAGTCTGAAGACCAGGAATATCAAAGGGGCAATCCTGAAAATTGATCTATCCAAAGCATATGACAAGGTGAGTTGGATCTATCTCCGTTTGCTACTAACACATTTGGGATTTGATATAAATTTCATTAGATGGATTATGTCTTGCATAACTACTGTATCCTTTTCTGTATTGATAAACGGGGTGGCCTCCCCTTTCTTTCATGCTGAAAGGGGCCTCCAGCAAGGCTGCCCTCTCTCCCCTCTCCTTTTTCTGCTGGTGGCTGAAGGATTAAGCAGGGCTATACAGGAGGCAAAGAGGGCTGGACAGTTCTCTAGAATCCTTATTGGGGATCAGCTAGCTCTTACTCACCTACTTTTTGTAGACGATATCTTGATCTTCTGCTCTGGAGATAGAAGGGATACCCGAGTCTTGAAGGAACTGCTGGATCTTTTCTCCAAAGCAACGGGGATGGATATAAATGTTGACAAATCTACTATCACTACTCATTTATTGTGCCCGGAAGAAGAATTTGAAATCATTGAAAATTTCCCTTTTAAAACTTCAGGTATTGAGGGGGGACTAAAATATCTGGGGTTTTTCTTAAAAGCAAATTTATATTTGAAAAAGGACTAGAGGTGGCTTTTAGGCAAGGTGGAGAAAAGACTGCAGGTTGGGAGTCATAGGTGGTTGTCACAAGCTGGGAGGCTGGTTTTGGTTAAAGCTGTCTTGGAAGCCATTCCTGTTTATTGGATGTCACTCTATTGGATCCCTAAAGGGATCTTGGAACTCATAAGGCGGGTGTGCTTCAGATTTCTTTGGAGTGCGATGAAGGAATGTCAGGTGACTCCATGGCTAAATTGGAAGAGGATAGCTGTGCCAAAGGGGCTCGGGGGGTGGGGGCTAAAAAACATCTTCTTGTTTGCCCAAGCCTTGGCTGCTAAAGGAGGATGGAGATTGATCAAGACCAACAGCTTATGGACTCGGGTTATTAAACAGAAATATTTCCCATATGAAAGTCTTGAGGATTGGATTAGGAGGCCCAGGAAGTCACATACTGGGGGTTCGGTTATATGGAAGGCTGTGGTAAGTTCCTTCTCTTTGATTGATACAAATCTTGCTTGGGATGTGGGAACCAGAGTGAAGGTCCAAGTTGGAAGGGACCCTTGGCTGGGTAGTGAACAACTACACATTCTGCCAGGTGAAGTTATTAATGCTTTGGCCCAAAGGGGGATTACAACACTTGACGAGCTGGCAGACCACAGACCTGAGGATCCATGGATTCAACATTGGAAGAGCGCAGATATGCTGGTTTTGGAAGATCCAGAAGCAGGTTTTCTTGACAATTATATCAGAGGACTACATCTAGCACATATTCAGATCTCAGATCAGGAAGATTCCCTGATATGGGACTCGGATCCGGAAGGGGTCTATACTCCAAAGGCGGGCTATTTAAAATTAAGTGCTGAGGAAGGAATAAGGGAGGTGGAATGGTGGTGGAGATCAATTTGGAAACTTAAGTGCCCCTCAAAAACTAGATTGTTTATGTGGTGTGCCTTAGAGAATAGGGTCCCGACTTGGGACATCCTACAGAAAAGGAGTTTTCAGGGACCTGGATGGTGTGCTCTTTGCAAGAAGGATTTGGAGTCAACTACACACCTCTTCATTTCTTGTCCATTCATGATTGCTGTATGGAAAGAATGTTTGAGCCAGGTTGGAAGGGACTTAAGATGGGAAGGCAACTCTGTCAAATGTGCATGGGAAAGTTGGTGGAGAACGGCCCCACTTACAAACTTAAAAGCTTTACCTCTTCTAGTTATCTGGGGGATTTGGCTAGCAAGGAACGGGGCTATATTCCAGGACAGAGCTTTTACCCCCGAAATAATCAGTGCTCAAGCTGTGGGCATATTCAAAGCTTTACCTGAACATGTGAGGGCTGCAAATCAGATTAGAAATTTGGAATTTGAGCTGGACAAATCTCATCCATGGGGTTTCTTTGACGGTGCAGCTCAAAATGAAGTTTGTGGAGGGGGTGCATTTTTATACTTGTCAGATTCACATTACTTCTCACTTACTATGGGGTTGGGAGCGGGTACAAATAATTTTGCAGAAATTATGAGTCTTAAACTACTTCTGATTTTTGCTGTTGAGAAGGGCATTAACCGGTTAAATTTTCTTGGAGACTCTATGAATGTTATCAACTGGATCAAACAAACACAAGATTGCAGAAATGTTAGACTTGCAAATATTCTCTCTTCGATAAGGAATGTCATTCTTACTTTTGACCATTTCTCCTGCCGACATGTTTACAGGGAAAACAACAGGCAAGTGGACCATGCGTCCAAGAATGGGCTGCTCCTGGACTTTGGTATCTGAAAAGTAAGTGAAGTCAGGGAGGGGCAGAGCTATGATTTTTACCACAGACCTTTTGTGGACTGATTTACTACTTTTTTATTTTATCTAACAGAATCAAACATATGTACCTTTTATTTTATATGCTGCTACTGAATTTTCAGATGAAGATGTAACAGAATATAGTCCGTTGGGACAAAACTTCTCTCTTTTTGAAAACAGAAATGTTTCATATTTTGATTTTTGAAAGTAGACGTAACAGTCTCATCAAAAGAACCTATGTTTCATAGGACATGGATTTTCACTGACACAGTGAATACGCAATATGTAATTTTGATCTCGAAAGATGAATGAAATTACGCTTTTTTCTTTTTGAAAAATAATAACAAAAGTATAAACCTTGATGCTCACGAGCTAACTTGTGGTTGACTATGGTCGACCATGCTTGAATTTGGTTGACCATGGTTAATTATGGTTGACTTTGGTTGACCATGGTTGACAATAGTTAAACAGTGTTGACTTTGAATGTTCATGGTTGACTATGGTTGAAAATCCTTGAGCATGGTTGACCAGCGTTGACTTTGGTTGACCTTAGATGACTTTTGTAAACCATGGTTGGTTTTGGTTGACTATGGTCGTCTATGGTTAACCATGGTTGACTTTGGTTGAACATCATTGACCATGGGTAACTTTGGTCAACCATGGTTTACTTTAATTAATCATAGTTGGCTTTGGTTGACCACGGGTTACTATGGATGGCTATGGTTGACCATGGTCGATCATGGTTGACTATGATTGACTATGGTTAACAATGGTCAACCATTAGTTTATTATGGTTGAGAATGGTTAACCATGGTTGTCCATGGTTGACTATGTTTGACCATGGTTGGCATTACTTACTTATGGTTGACTATTATTAATAATTATCTTAATTAAATATTAATAATAAATAAATATTTATTATTATTTTTTTTCTTATTTTCATTCATAATTATTATAATTATATTTTGATATTTATAATTATTTTTATTATTATAAAATATTTAAAAAAAAAAAAAAAAATATTTATTATTATTATAAAATATTTAAAAATAATAATAATAATTGTTATTATTTAAAATAATAATAATAATTATTATTATTATTAAAATTTTCAATTCTCATTACAGATTATTTTCATTTATTATTATTATAAATATATTTTCTTATTTATATTTACAATTATTTTAATTAGTAATAATTTCTTATTTTCATTTATAATTATTATAAGTATATTGTGTTATTGTTATAAATAAGATTATTAATAATATATTAATTATAAATAAATAATTAATTAATAAGGTTATTAATATTTTATAATATAATGATTGAATACTGTTTCACGTTTATATATATAAGTAAGTGTTAATCAATATATCATATAACTTTTGTATAATTAAATTTTTAACATGAAATATTTTTTTTGTTTCTAAATATACATTTTCTTTATTATTTTAATATTCTTTTTCTTTATAAATATATTTTCTTATTTTCATTTACAGTTATTTTAATTAATCATTATTAATTAATAATAATTAATTAATTAACCATCATTTAGGCAGTGAAAGGCTACACCCACAAAAACATATACCTTATCATTTGCGAAAAAAATAAAAAAGTGAGTGCTAGAAAAAATGAAATTTGACATAGTTATGTAAATTTTCAATACTTAAAAGTTGTATATTTGGAAATGTGACTCAATTTCGTAGGTTTCATCTTTTTTACTCGATGCAAGATATCTTATGTAAGCATCTCAAAAAAACCAAGTTGAGGGATGCCTGATTTTTCAGCTTTCTATTGCATCTAACACGCCAAAAGTGACCCTCATTAGCTTGCACATGCCCTTTACTTGACTTTGGTTGACCATGGTTGACTTTAGTTGACCATGGTTGATTTTGGTTGACCATGGTTGAGCATGGTTGACTTTCAACAACCATGGTTGAGATTAGTTGATGATGGTTGACCTTAGTTGGCCATGGTTGACTTTGGTTGACTATGTTTGACTTTTGTTTATTATAATTGAATTTAGCCACACAAAGTTGACTTTGGTTGACTTTTTGTTGACCTTTGTTGACTTTGGTTAGTCATGGTTGAATTTGGATGACCATGGCTAGCTTCAGTTGACTTTGTCTCACTATGGTAAACCATCGTTGACTTTGGTTGACTATGACTAACCAAAGTTGACTTTGAATAACCAAAGTTGACTATGGCTAACCAAAGTTGACATTTCCTGACCAAAGTTAAGCATGGTTGACTTTGATTAACCATGGTTGAATTTTTGTAGACCATGGTTGGCTTTGATTGAATTTTGGTTGACAATGGTTGACTGTGGTTAACCATCGTTGAGTATGGTTTCTTTTTGGTTGACCTCAATTGACTTTGGTTGACCATGGTTGACTTTGGTTGATTATTGTTAACCATGATTGAATTTGGTTAGCACAACCATGGTCGACTTTGGTCAACCGTGGTTGACGATTGGTTGAGTTGGTTAACCATGGTTGACTTTACTTTTCCATGGTTGAGTTTACTTTGCCATTGTTGAGTTTGGTTGATTATGGTTCACTATGGTTGACGATGGTTCACTTTGGTTGAGTAAAGTAGACTTTTGGCTCGCTTTTGTTGACTATGGTTGATTATGGTGGAGTTTATCTATCCAAAATTGACTCTGGTTGAATTTTGGTTGATCGTGGTTGAATTTGGTTTACCATGGTTGACTTTGGTTTACTATGATTAACATTGGTTGACCATGGTTCACTTTTGGTTGACTTTTGCTTAACCATAGTTGACATTAGCTGACCATGGTTGACATTTGTTGGATTTTGGTTGACCTTGGTTGAATTTGGTTTACTTTGGCTTACTTTTTATTGATAATGGTTGACTATGGTTGGCGAGGACCATCGTTGAATTTTGGTTGACCATGGTTAACTTTGGTTGACCATGGTTAAGTATGGTTGACCATGGTGAACCATGGTTGACTTTGGATGACCATGGTTGACAATGGTTGACTTTGGTTGATTTTGCTTGACTATGGTTAACAATGGTTAACTTTTGGTTCACAATGGTTGATTTTGGTTTACCATAGTTTACTTTGGTTGACCATGGTTGACTTTTTCTAAACCATGGTTGACTTCTGGTTGACTTTGGCTAACCATGGTTAAGTTTGGTTGAGCTTGGATGACTTTTGATTAAACATGGTTGAGTTAGGTTTACTTTTGGTTGACCATGGTTAACTTTGTTGGACTTTTAGCTGACTTTAATTGACTATGGTTGAGGAAGGTTTACCACAGTTGACTACGGTTGACAATGATTGAGCATGGTTGTTCATGGCTAGCCATGTTGGACTTTTGTTGACCATGTATGAATTTTGTTGACGATGGTCTAGAGTTGGTTGACCATGGTCTACTTTTGGTTGGTTTTGGTTGACCATGGTTGACTTTTGGTTGACTTCGGTCCACGGTTGACTTCGGCTGTCCACGGTTGACTTCGGTTCACATTTGGTTAACCATGGTTGAATTTGGTTTACTTTGGTTTGCTTTTGGTTTTCTAAGTATGTTTTTAATGAAACACATTTCATTGTGGTATTGATTATTTAATATCAATGAATATATATATATATATAAGTTCTTTAGTTTTTGGGATGTGGTTTAGTAGCGTAATTGTAATGAAAAATATATCCAAATTCAAATTTTATGGGCATGATCCATACTCAAGGGTGTTGCATGTGGATTCATATTGATGTAGCTTCTAAATACAAAATGCGTTATTTTTAATTTATATGTAAAAGAGAATTATGAATGCTTTTGTCTATTATTATTGATATTGATATACTTTTAAAGTGAAAAACCATTCATTTGTTGTAGAAGTACTACTATATCTCATTAATAATGTTGATAATATTGCTATAAATGTTATTATCAATGTTAATATAAGTATTATTATTAATGTTATATTGATGTTAATGTTAACATTAATATTGTTAATGTTTTGAAAATTAATATTATTAACTTTATTAATTATATTAATTATCTTATTTATGTTTTACTTTTATTAATGATATAGTTATTATTAATAACATTTTAATGTTGTTAATTTTAACTTGATCTTATTATTAATGTATTAATATTCATTTTAATATGTTCTTTAACTTTATTCATTTTAATATTGTTAATGTTTTCAAAATTAATATAATTAACTTTATTAATTATATTAATTATGTTATTAATAATTATAATATTATACCCATATTAATATTAAAAAATGATATTAATATTAGTTACCTTTTGATATTAATATAGCCATATAACCATATTATAATATTATATGCATATTATTAACTATTAATATTTTTAAAAATAACATTATAGCCACTACCCCTAGACCCCTAGGGTTGTTATTATAATATTATAGCCATATTAATATTAATAATAATGTGGCTTACAAAATATTCTATTAATTATTAATAACAATTTATTAATGTTTTATACCATTAATGTTAATGCCAATCTTAATATTAATGTTAAGTTAACTATATATTAATGTTAGTTAATATTAATTTTAACCATGGATCAATATTAATATTAATATTTATCATGGTATTCATGTGTTATTATTATTAACTTTATTGATGACAGTATTAATTTTATTAATATCTTTTGATGGTTGGATTATCATGATCATTTTTTACTTCAATGTTCTTAAAATTAATATTCATAATAATGTTATTAATGTTATTATTAATATTAACGATATTATTAATGTTAATAATTACCTCGAATTTAATGTTGATAATATTAGAGTTAATATTAATGTTAATATTATTAATGTTATTCATATTTCATATAGCCACAATTCACAATCAATAAGATAGAAATAAAACATTTAATAAGTAATAATATATTGTTTCAATATTATGTCAAAATAAAACATTTAATAAGTTATTATGATTATTCATTTATGTCATTATTATGATTATTATTATTATTTATTCAACTATTTATATAATAAAGTTTTTTTTTATCTATTATTATTATCAATTAATATAATTGTTTATATTTATTATTTATTTAATAATTTATATATTGTTTATTTATTATTTTTATTGATAATGAGATAATTAGTTTTAATATTAATATCTTAACCTAGTCTGTATTCTTTACTAAAAAATTATTGGTTCTCGTTCTGTTTGCTAATTTGATAAATTATTATTTTTGACTAACAATATTCCTTACTACTATACAACTTCTAACTATAAAAACATTTCTATACGATAATATTGAAACTATTTCAATAACTATGTTGACTATTCGGAAAGCAAGACAAAAAAAACTATTTATAAGTAGGAGTCAAATGAAGAAGTATGCATAATAAACATGTTGATATATATATATATATATAAATTGAAATATCACGTTTTAATATATAAAGTAAATGTAAGTAATAGCAAGTCTGTGATTACACTTTTTCATGAAATTTATAATTTTGTATTATTCTATTAGAAAAGAATTGATTAGTTTAATTATAGAAATACACATTATAATGATCAATTTTTTAACATGGAAATAAATTTAGATTTTAAAGAAAAATAAATAATTCAATAAAAATAAATATTAATTTAAATTTAAACCTAATTAAATATCAAAATAAACTTTTGGTAAAAAAATAATGTTGAATATTTTGACGGAAAGATATTTTCATTTTTTTCAAAATTCATCTCATCCGCAGAATACATCTAGCCTCGTTAATTTTTTTAAATTTTTTTTCTATTTTCAAATTATGATTACAAATTGATTTATAAATTAGAATATCAAATTTAAAAAGATTACAAGTTCTACTTTATATTTCCAATCAATCACAATTTCTAAATAGAAATATTCATAACATGAATTTTTACATTAAGGTTTCATATTATTAATATTAGGGTTTCTGATGACAAAAGCGAGCCTCAAATACTTAAGATGACAAAAGCGAGCCTCAACTACTTAATATTCATATTATTAATATTAGTGTTTCAAATACTTAATATTCATATTATTAATATTAGGGTTTCTGCATCAATTTTTGCTAGATGGTCGCGACTCTTCAAAGAAGAAGGGAGCCTTTTAATTTTAAGTAGCACACATCGTATGATTCTCCAAAGAATTAACCTAAGATGAAACCGCTCTTGAGATGACATACGAAACAATTTACAGTAACTGCAGAAAGAAGACATAAAGAGAAAATGAAATTACACACTTTGGCCAAAACGTTGTTCATATTAAGTAGCCATTTCAGTTGCAGACCTTTAACATTCTCTCCATCACGCAAAACCTCTCCTTTAACTCGATTGTAGAACCGTTCTAGTAATGAAATGGCTGTCGATTTTCCAAATCCACTGCCGCCCACTAAAGCCACTGTTTCGCGTGCATGAATAGCGGCCACGCTTGCCAATCATCTCCAATATTCGAATAGCGGCCATGCTTGCCTCAGAGAAGTACCTGGGATTTGGAAGCGCACTAGCCAAAGACCTGAGTTTGAGTTCAATTATTTTGTATTTCATCAAGCAGATAAACTAAGCACAAATAAAGTTTACAATAATAATTAATAATAAAATTGAATAAATGTTGTTATAAGACTTACAGTCCACCGAGGATTATGCAGTAGCCTACACCAAGAATATTTCCTCCAGTATCTTCCTGATTCATCACCAACCGGCTTCCATACCATGAAATGAATGCCCACAAACAAAAACTTACTGATTCGTTGCCACCTATGGCAATCCCCTTTGCGAACCCTTGTTTAATTCCAAGTTTTACTGTTGCATCAAGTGGAGGTTGGCATTGGTCACTTTGTGTATTCTACTTGCATCTTTCTCGCTATCCTTATCAGCATTCGACCGTAAAGCAGTCCCGCTACAATCAATAAACTGGCTACGGGCAATGTCACCAATGCCAACCTCCACGACAAATAAAAACTGGTCGTGTAGCAAGCAATGAAATTTGACAAATTCATGATGAAATTGGGAAGCCGAAACTCTCCCACACAAGATATGTTAGAATCTACCCAGCTACAACCATCGAATGCACATTAATCCACTGAATTGAATTTCTAACACAGAATAAATGATGTATGTTCAAAAGGAGAAGAACAAAGTTCTAAGCTATTGTTCTTAGATGGATGGATATCGGAATCAGACCTTTTCACTAAAGGTGTCCTGAATGAGGAGGGTATCATTGTAAACATTGTTAACTACCTCAGTAATATGTGTTCCTCTGGTATCGAAAAATCTAATGGCCTGCCTAAGAACAGCCTTCAAATATTTTCTGCGCAGCAAAGATGCATGTCTTTCTCCAATCCTTGTCTAGCACAAACCCTCTAAAACGCACGGTCAATGATCAATGCATTGAACTAACTTTAAACCCTATCGCACATTATTGAACAGTACAAGCTCTTCGATAATATGATAAACATCACCTAAAAACTCTGCAAGCCATACTCACCAGGATCCTTTTCATAGATGGCGATCACCAGGATCATGATAATGTAGTGCTATGTAATGTAGTTATGTGATTTATTGACGGGTTGAGAGCCAATATTCATGATCTTTGATGCTTTGGCTACTTCCTGTACATTTAACCACACAGAAGGAGGGCACACCACTTAATTAAGGGGGTTCAACCCAAAAAATCACTTAACCAATGGGGCGCATTGTAGCAAATAAGGGATTCGAACCATTAGTATAGATTCAACCCCAGCTTCCAACAAGAACATAAGGGTATTCAACCACAGATTCAATTTCCAATACAATTAAAACCATTGGCAATGAACTTCTCCAAGAATTAATTACAATGCTAAATATTTAGGAATCAAAGGAAACCCAACAACACCCACCACCTGCAGGTCCTTTTTCATACTGGATGTAGGCCCACCACCTGTAGGTCTTCGTCATCACTGGCCATACTGTGGAATCCTCAGGACTTATTACGTGCGTCACAAAACCTCGAAAGAGCATCCCAGGCTGTTACGAGCACACGGCTCTACCTATAGGATCTCCTAGGGCCATATTATATGTGACCTCACCACAAAACCTCGCAAGAGCATCCTAGGCTGTTACGAGCACGTAGCTCTACCTATAGGATCTACCAGGGACAGATTACATGTGGTCACCACAAAACCTCGAAATAGCATCCCAGGACTGATTATGAGCACAAGGCTCAACCTATTGGATCTCCTAGGGCACAAATTACATGTGGTCATGGAAAAACCTCGAAAGAGCATCCCAAGACTTATTACGAGCACACGACTTAACCTATCGGATCTCCCAGGGTACAAATTACATGCCATAGGACAAAACCTCGAAAGAGCATCTGCTAGATATCCCAGGGCACAAATTACATGCCATGGGAAAAACCTCAAAAGACTATCTGCAAATCTCCCAGGGCACAAATTATATGTCCTCCCAAGCAAAACCTCGAAAGAGCATTTGCCAGATATCCCAGGGTACAAATTACATGCCATAGGAAAAAACTCGAAAGACTATCTGCAAATATCCCAGGGCACAAATTACATGCTTATCTACACAACCTGTTCCACGGCCACAGAGTATCAACCTGATACTCACCATACATCATCCTGATGTACACATGATCATCCTGATCATCATCACTGCAACATCTTGCTGCATGTCATTTGGAGCAACATCCTAAAGCTCGTCATCCACGATCATCCTGATCATATAATGCATCTACCTGATGCATACCAAGTATCTACCTGATACATATCATCATACATGATCCACCTGATACAAATACAAATACATGATACATATCACCATACATGATCCACCTGATCATACAATGTATCCACCTGATACATATATAGATACATGGTCCAAGCATCCAACATGATGAATACAAAATACATACAAATGATCCTACTGATCATATCCAGCATCCAACATGATGCGTACATGCATATACATATAAATGATCCAACTGATCATATCCAGCATCCAACATGATGCGTAAATACATATACATATAAATGATCCAACTGATCATATCCAGCATCCAACATGATGCGTACATACATATAAAAATGATCCAACTGATCATACAAAGCAGAAACCAGAACATCATCCTGATGTTCATCATCCAGCGCTTACATCCACAGCCATGTGAAGGATCCTCCTTCCAACATGCTTGGAATGGCTTTAGAAAATGTGTCCATCACTTCTTCCTCGAAGTGTCCTCGATCTGAAGAACACCAAGCCTCTCCCTGAAGTACTCGAACTTCACCCTGGCTAGTGGCTTCATCAACACATCTGCAATCTGCTCGTCCGTCACAACATACAGGAGCTTCACAGATCCTCTATGCACCATATCCCTGATATAGTGATATTTGATCTCTATGTGTTTCGACTTGTCATGAAACACTGGGTTCTCGGATAGCTTCACACAACTCTGGTTATCACAAAAGATACCAGTACCATCCAATGGGAGATCAAATAACTCAGACAGTAGCTTCTGTAGCCATACTGCCTCACAACTAGCTGAATAGGCTGCAACATACTCTGCCTCAGCTGTACTCAGTGCTACGCAGGACTGCTTCCTGCTAAACCAAGAGATCACACCTGATCCCATACTGAAGCAGCATCCAGATGTGCTCTTCCTATCTGCAGCACTGCCAGCCCAATCTGAATCAACATAACCCTGCAGGTTAAACTTTTGATTTGCTTCATACTTGAGCCCATAATCCACTGTACCCTTCAGGTACCTCAAAACATGCTTTACAGCAACCAGGTGAACACTGTTGGTCCTCTATTTTGCCCATTCAGTGTACTGTTTTCTAGCATTTAAAGTCTTAATGGAATCCAATAATAATCAGTTTTATGTGTCTTTTTGGAGGTCAACACTGCTAAAGCTATGGTAAGTGATTTTAATTATTTGTTTATTGTATTTTCTTGTTTTATGCATATGTTTTGGGTTTTAGGTTTCATTAAACCATATGCTAATAATAAGATTGGGTTCTCTTTTATACAGGGTTCGTTTGGTTATCTGCCCCAGCGTTCAAAGGAGGTTTATGCAGAGATCGGGGATTCAATCTACAATGAGGGCGTTTTTCCTGGATCCATGTCATCTTTCAGATTCTTTTGAGGATTACTCCACTGCTATTTTAGGCATGATCTTTGATCGAGGAACTGTTGATTATTTTCTCCTTAACGATATGTGTATATTTTGGGGTCTGAGATTCCATTTTTGGCTCAGAATTGCTAAGATATCTGAGGGTTGTTATTCATATCGACCCTTGTTCCAGGGCGATTTCACTCTGTATAATTCATTATAAAAGCAACTGTGGAAACCCTAAGTAGGGAGGATTGTACAAACTTCATTTTATCAATACGATTCAGTGTGTGATTTTATCAAACCTGTGATTTAAGTGTGTGAGGCGTTGAGGGCAGGGCCCACCTTCAACACCAAATCGTGATATTCCAGTAGTGTGTGGTTTGCAGAAGATTGGCGTTTTTATCATTTCACATTTCTTTTCAGATTATAAATGGTTTGCTCATCACTGGATTGCAATAGAAGGCGTGACTGTTATTATTAGTTAATAGCATTTACAGTTGATGATAATGGATTGAGCTTGTTAACGGTTTAAATTTCAGACTTCCTCTGGTTTTTAGGGTGAATTGTTATTTAAAGCCTAGGGTATACATAATCGTGTGATCAATTTGATGTAGGTTATGGTAAGATTCAATTTTGTGAATGATTACGAATAGATTGAGTGTTATATTCCATTTCACTAGCATACAATATTATAACAATAGCTACAGGAATGGTTTGAAATTGTCTTATTCACGGGACTGTAAAATGAATTAAGAAATGGCTTGGATTTAAATCTTTTCTTTAATCTCCAGTGTGTAATATTGGTACATGAATCATGAGTTTGACTCTAGATATTAAAATCTTTGTGTTGCAGCATGAGAGTGGCTTATAAACAACCTCTCCTTTTACTATCGAATTTGCAATATTTGAGCATCATTTGCAAAAGAGTCAAGGGTTTGAAGACTGTCATCATAAAGCGTTTGAGGTTTATCTCTTTTTGGATGAAAGATTGAATAGAAACTGAAGTTGTACGTGAATGAGTTTTGGAAAGGAGTTCTTGTTTATAACATTGTTTCCTTGAATTGATAACTAGTTTTATAGTAGAAACCAAAACCAGTGAATGTCTAGTACACAGTTTTAACATATATTGATAAGCAGAGTCTGAAGAGTTTTAGTGTTCTGTTATGTGCACTTGTATGCACAAATCATAAACAGAGTACATTGAAATTTCACTAAATAGTCAACCTCTCCTTTGATAGACTGTATGTATTGACAACTTAAAGCTAAAAGGCATGGGTTTATTTCAGATTTGGGAATACTTGTGTGGATTTAAACATTAGATTTGGAGTGCAGCTAGGAAACAAGATCAATTAAGCATATGCGTTGGTTGATAACAGATTGATTGTTTTTATGGATTGTAATTACAATAACTTAGATTGCTGTAGAGATTATTAGTTGCTCTAAAGACTACTGTAGTCTAAGATTGTGTTTATTTCTCTAACAGGTTGTTTTTGTTCTTAAAATCATAGAATTGCAATTTGGAAATTCCTTGTTGGTTATTTTTGAGTTCAATAGTGAGATAGGAATTAGTAGATTAGTTTCCTTTTCTATAGTACAGACCTAGTGATCTTTGGCATTGGTCATTTAGTGTTAGCTTCATTTTTGTTGTAAGTAGATTAGGGTTTCTCGAGGAATGAGCATTGAGGCTACTTTACCCGCACATGTAGTGTAGCAACTCAAAGTCTACGATTCTCCGGTTGATAAATTAAATTGAGGTGAATTAAATATCAATAATTTTAACCAACATTTTGGCGCCGTTGCCGGGGAGTTGCTCCAAGGTAAGCTGGTATTTTGCTCATTTTTTTGAATTGATTGATTGAGAAGTTCGGGTAGATAGGATCTTTTTACAATACACAACAAGGTGGAGGGGAAACATTAAGACGCAAATACGAATTCACTTTGGGATTCCCATGGTGTAACAGCCTGCCGCAGCCACTTTAGTGGGTTACCCCAAATTTTTGTTGTGTCCTGCTGGTAAGTGTGATTGTTTTTCTTCACAAGTTTGACTTATTACAAGAAGTGTGTTTATCTTTTCTGTAAAAATTGTTTACAAGTGTGGTTATCCTTTTGTAAGTGAGGTGTGTTAATTCCAGAAATCTAATTTTACAGCAATTGTTAGGTGTGACTAGTTGTGGCAGATTGGAGGAGGAGGATTGGTAAGGCAAACTTGCGCATTTCATAACAGATTCCTTCAAACCCAACTGTGGCACAGGTATTTCAATTTATTTTGATTAAAAGTTTTGTTATTTTTAGAAATTGTTTTGATGAGACCTAGAGATAGTAAGGGTAGATTCATCAAGGTTCATTCTGATCTTTTTGGAAACAACAAAACCCCCCCCTTCACTAACCCTAGGGATAGGGATACCGGCAATGAAACTGAAAACAACAACATTCAGAATTCAGCAGAATTTGGGACCCAACCAGTAAGGAACTGAGGTTATACTCAGTGAACAGTTACATTCAGAAGAAATCCCACAGATCCAACAAGCTTCACCTTTAAAGGAAGATCCTAATTTGGTTGACACAGTGAACATAGAAAAAGTGAACTTCCTTCTTGAACATAACCAGAATCCGGTGGTTTCTCAATTAGAATCCACTACAGATTTACCTTTCAATTTTCAAACTTGGCCTAGGCCAGACCATTGGGATTTTATTTTATCCCCAAGAAGAGTCAAGTTAGGTGTCAACTGGTTTAGAAACCCTCTTGTCATGAGTGATCAGGAAACTGGACACCAGATGGAAGGAGAAGGAGAACATGAGGGACGAACTGAAACAACTTTTGGCTTTCCCATTCTGGATCTTACACAGGATGTCAGTATGAAAAATATCCCAGCATCTTCATTACCTACCTTCTATGGGAAAAGCACTGAAGATCCGGATACCTTTCTATTTGAGTTTGACATCTTATGTAGGAGTTATAATTATCTACAGGATGCTCAAAAGTTAAAACTATTTCCAGCCACCCTTAAGGATTCTGCACTTAGATGGTTTATGAGCTTGGGGGAATCCACCATCCGAACTTGGGAACAAATGAAGAGTGCTTTCCTCAGAAAATACCGAGACTACTGTGGGCCTCGAGACTCCCAAAATGATATCTTTAAAATGCAACAGCATGAAGAAGAGAGTCTGGAGGACTTCTTAGAACGATTCTGCTTTGTATTGCAGAATTCTAAGTATAATACCTTACAGGAGGATGCAGTCAGAACTCTTTTTCTAAAAGGGATCCTGGATGAATATGTGGAAATCCTCAACTTGATGGCATCAGTTGATGTATCTCATAAATCCTTTGAGGAGATTACTGAACTATGTAGAAAGTATTCGAGGAGTAGAGCCAAGGCAGGAAAAAGCACAAGGGAAGGTCCTTCCCGTATTTCTAGAACAACAGGAACTAGTGGGGTCACAAGAGTTGAATTGGGAAACCTGTTAGAAAATTTCAAAACTGACATTTTAGGCACCTTAAGCTCCCAATTTGATGCATTGAAGACAAAGAAACGGCAAGAGGAGGAGGACATAGCAGCATTACACATATTCTGCCCCAAATGCAGAAAAAGACACCCTTTGAAAGAGTGCCCTCTAAATACCATTTCAGTCTGTGCTCTTTGCTCTGCTCAACACCCAACTGACAATTGCCCTTCTTTACCAGAACTACAAGCTTTTTACAAGCTTAATGCTGAACCCACCGATGCATCAAGAAGGCCTTGGCATCCTAGACCTCAAAACATGTACCCAGAGCCTGTTTTCCAGAACCCTGCATATTATTATCCCATGCAGCAATCTCAGCAGCCATGGAGTCCACAAATGTGGCAGAATTGGCCCTCTCAACCTACTCAAACCCAGCCTTGGCAGCAAGGCTGGCGGGGACAGTCATATGGGGGACCACAAGGACAACCCTATGGAGGAACACAATCAACCACCCGTCCTAGTTACTGTCCAATGCCACCAAATATTCAGCAGCTACTACCAGGCTTTACACCACCTGCCCTTCCTCCTATACCCCCAGTTCCACAACAATATCAAAATCCAAATCCACCTCGACCCACGTTGTTGCCAGCCCAACCTATCCCAAACCCTAATAACCGACCCCCCCCAGCCTCTTAATAATGCTGAAATTCAAATGGCTCCAACTTATGTAATTCATTCAGCTCCTTTACAGGAAATACAATTAAGGTCTGGGAAAACATTAAATAAAACCCCTCCAGCAGTGATTATTCATGAAGAGACTGGAGAAGAAAGTGATGAAAAAGAGATTACAGAGGAAGAAGAAGTGCAGATTGCCTTAGAAAATACTCAAGCACTGGGAACTCATTTCCAACCACCAGCTCATCCACAGGTAAATAACAACCCCCCTTACCCAGAGAGGTTATTAATAGAGAAGCCTGTGATGCGTCCACAGTTTGATTTGGAAAGTGAGTTGAGAAATGTTTGCATCAAAATTCCATTACTTCAGGCTATTAGGGATGTCCCTATTTATGCAAAGTTGGTAAGGGAACTGTGCTTAAAGAAACCTGGTCGAAAACAGAAAGATCCACCCAAGATAAATGTTTTAGGCCAGCTGTCTAATTATATTTCAGACTGCCCCTTACCCCCAAAATTTGCAAATCCTGGGAATCCAGTGGTGACCATTTACATCAATGAGGTTCCAATAGGAAACACTCTAGTTGACCTGGGGGCTGCCATTAATGTCATGTCTATGACCACTATGCAGAGACTTCAGTTGCATAATCTCCTCAGATCTACTCCTACTATTTTGGAGTTGGCTGATAGGAGCACAGTCAAACCTGTGGGGGCCTTAGATGACATTACTGTCACAGTAGCTTCTTGGGAGTATCCAGTGGATTTTTTGGTACTCCAAACCAAACACCCAATGGGGGAACATCCTGTTATATTAGGCAGGCCTTGGTTAGCCACTGCCAATGCCTTTATAGGATGCAGAGAAGGTATTTTAACTATATCAAATGGCACTTCTCTACAAAACCTAATTATTTATCCTCCAGCACAGCCTGTATCGGAAAACATGTTATGGTTAGAGAATCCTTATGGGGATGAGGATGTGGGACAACCCTTACTGTCCATCAGTCAAACTAGGGGGCTGGAACACCAGACTGAGGATGATATCCTAGATCAATTTATTTCAGCCACCACTAGTATTGAGTACCCTCAGTCCTTCTCTGACTTAGACAATGTTTTCACATAAGATTTTCAGGAACACTATTACCCTTCATCCACCTCATCATCAGTAGTTTTATTCATAGATGAGAAGGTTGAAGCTGCAACTATACCAATGGAGATCAGTCCAGGGAGATCTTTGTTTATTAATGGGAATCTGTCTCAAAGCCAGCAAAATCAGGTAGTTAATTTACTCAAAGCACAGTCTGGAACATTTGCTTGGGTTTATACAGACATGAAAGGCATTCACCCTGACACATGCATGCATCACATCTATACGCAGGAAAATATTAGACCAGTAAGGCAGCCACAGAGAAGAATGAATCCTGCACTTAAAGACATTGTGAAGGAGGAATTACAAAAAATTGTTGGATGCAGATTTCATCTATCCCATTTCTGATAGCAAATGGGTATCTCCGTTGGTGATTGTTCCAAAGAAGGGAGGTAAGTGGAGAATATGTGTTGATTTTCGTGAGCTAAATAAAGAAACTCTCAGAGATTACTTCCCTCTTCCTTTCATAGACCAGGTTTTAGATACATTGTCTGGAAAGAAATATTTTTCTTTTTTGGATGGATACAGTGGATATAACCAGATAAGAATAGCCCCAGAGGATCAAGAAAAAACCACTTTTACCTGCCCATGGGGAACTTATGCTTACAAGGTGCTTCCATTTGGACTGTGTAACACTCCTGCCACTTTCCAGAGGGCAGTGTTAGGTATTTTGGCTGATTTGGTCCATAACTGTGTGGAAATATATATGGATGATTTTACAGTCTACGGTAATGATTTCAAGGAAGCCTTAGATAACCCGGAGAAAGTTTTAATTAGGTGCCAAGAAACAAATCTTGCTTTAAGCCATGAAAAGTGTAAGATGATGTTAACTGAGGGTATTGTTTTAGGGCACCATGTTTCATCAGAAGGTATTAAGGTTGACCCAGCAAAAATTGAAATCATTACTAGTCTATCTTCACCAACTACACAAAAAGAAGTCACAAGTTTTCTGGGACATGCAGGGTACTATCGTAGGTTTATTGCTAATTTTACAAAGATAGCAGCCCCACTGTTCAAATTGTTGTCCAAAGACAGTGGTTTTGATTGGGATCAACACTGTCAGACATCCTTTGACACATTAAAGTCAGAATTGTCTTCAACACCAGTTCTGCGGGGGCCAAATTGGTCTTTGCCCTTCCATATACAAACTGATGCTTCAGACACTGCCTTGGGGGGAGTGCTCGGACAGAAAGAAAATCAGTCCTCCTATGCTATTTATTTCATCAGTAAAAATTTAACACCTGCAGAACTGAACTATACAGTGACTGAGAAAGAGTTTCTAGCAGTAGTTCATGCCATCAATAAATTCCGACATTATATTACAGGTTACGAGGTATTTGTTCATACCGATCATTCTGCTATTAAATTTTTAATGAATAAGCCAATCACTAGTGGCAGAATTACTAGATGGTTACTTTTGCTACAGGAATTTAACATTACCATAGTCGACAAACCAGGGAAGGAAAATTTGGTTGCAGATTTCCTCTCCAGATTGACTCATGCTGATGATAATGTTCTTGTAGATGATACATTCCCTGATGAACACTTGTTTGCTGTTTCTATTAAAACACCTTGGTTTGCAGATGTAGCCAACTATTTGGTTACAGGGAAACTACCTGCTCATTTGTCATCTTACGAAAAACGAAGAATCATACAGCAAAGTGCTAATTATTCATGGGTGGGTAATGACCTCTTTCGAACCGGTCCAGATCTGATTATCAGGAGGTGTGTGAGGGAGGATGAGATGTGTGACATCCTCCAAGCCTGTCATGATGGACCCTGTGGAGGTCATTTTTCAGACAAGCGGACATCATATAAGGTGTTACATCAAGGGTATTACTGGCCTACCCTTTTTAAAGATGCTGAGAAGTATGTACAGGGCTGTGACAACTGTCAAAGAATGGGGAGACCCACTACTGCTGATCAAATGCCTTTACAAGCCCAGGTACAAATTGAACCTTTTGAAAAATGGGGATTGGATTTTGTTGGCCCAATCTCACCAATGTCAAGAAAAAAGAGATATATTTTAGTATGCACTGACTATGTGACTAAGTGGGTTGAGGCAAAAGCTCTATTGAGGGCCACTGAGAAATCAGTCATAGAATTTATTTAAGAAGAGATTTTTACTTGTTTTGGTATTCCTCGTGAAATTGTGACTGACAATGGAGCACAGTTTGTCTCTAAATCAATGAAAGCACTTACAGAACAATATGGAATTAAGCACTATAAATCTTCTCCTTACCACCCCCAAGCAAATGGTCAGGTGGAATCAACCAATAAAGTGCTAGAATACAATTTAACTAAGACTTTGCAGCTACATCACAAGGACTGGGCAGACAGGCTACCTGAGGCATTGTGGGCTTACAGAACTACGTGGAGAAATACCACAGGGTATACCCCATATCAACTTGTTTATGGTAAACAGGTCCTGCTTCCTATAGAATTTCAGGTGAAAACTTTTCGTACTACTGCACAACTGAGCCTGAATTTAGATGAAGCCCAGGAACAGAGGCTGATGCAATTAAATGAACTTGATCAAATTAGGCAAGATGCTGTCCAACAAACTGTGTTGATACAGAATCAGCGGACTAAGTGGCATGATAAATTTTTGAAGAAGAAGACTTTTGTAGAAGGTGATTGGGCTCTGTTATTTGACTCACGATTCAAACATTTCAAAGGTAAGCTTACCACTAGATGGATGGGGCCATATGAAATTGTGACTGTTTTTGATAATGGTTCTGTCAAAATAAAAACAATAGATGAAGAACAAACTGCCTTTGTAGTGAATGGACATCGGTTAAAGGTATATCATAAACCTCTCTCTAAGCAAGAGTTCATCCATAACATGAGTCAGCAGTCTGAACTAGAACTAGTACGTGAGGAAAAGACTTCTTCATCTCCTACTCTCTCTCAGTAATCTTCAATGGAATTGTTTTTTTTGTACATATGTACAGGGATTTGTTTTTTTTTCTCTTTTCGAAAGGGTGCAGATATTCTTTTCAGTAAGACTCAGAATGTTTTGAAACATAAGGGAGGTGTTTTATCACTACTCTATTTTTCTGATTATTTTTGCAAAACATCTTTAAGGACTGTGTAAATTTGGGTCAATTTCTGAGTTTCACTGATTTATTGGAATGTCTGCATTTGTGTGTCAGATTTTTTTTGTCAGAACCGTTTTGGCTATTCATAAGAGTACTTGCCCACCAGGCATTTCCTACATTAATGCTTTAAGCTTCCCAAATATTTTATGCTTATGAACCTATGGGCTGCTAGGACCATTTGATTTGGTTTCACACTAGATAAAGAGTGGGAATTGATGTTAGTTACATCTATGGGCATGAAGTTATTCTTAAGATAGGCATCATGTTAAAAAGGTGTTCAAGATCGGGCAGTTTGGGGGTTATTATCTCTTGGCTGTTATAATATTAAACACATATATATATACTGTCTTTAGCCACTTTATGACTTTCACTTTCTACAGTTACGAAGGTTAGTTGTTCATATGGGAAAATCTTTACAGACATATACAAAGAATACTCTTCCAATTCTGGTACCATCCCACTCCTATATGGTTTTCAGAGCAGCTCCCCCACTCATCTATGCTTGAGCAAATCATAAATTTTATCTTTAAGATGAAATTGGGACAAGAGCCTCTGATAGAAAAAGGGTGTAAGAGGTTAACCCGCCGGGATACTGAACAGGTCTGCTGGCAGCGGGTACTGACCTGTGGTATGAACAGGCAAACCCATCAGGGTTCTGAACAGGCCTGTTGGCAATGGGGCATCTGTCTGGGGAAGAAGCTTCTTAAGATGTTATAGTTACCCCACCGGAGTACTGACCAGGCTTGCTGGCAGTGGGTTCTGACTTTAATATCTTCTTTAACAGCCTCATCTATACTTGTCTATATGAACAACGTACCTATGTGAAGGTAAAAGAGAAACCATGAGGATGGTTAATTAAAATTTATTAAATTCATTAAAAAAATAAAATGATAGCCAGTTGATAATCATCTCGAACTGTTCTGCATTTTGGGTTACCTGATTCTAAAAAAGAAGGTTTATGTTTGATGCCTAAAACATAGCTGAGAAATGTAGTACTATTTGTTCTACTACTCAAATTATCCTGGGTGAAGCTGAGTCAAAATGGACCAGTACCCCATTAGCTTCTGCTGCTATTTTCCTTGTCCTGTGGCATATGTCCTGGTGGAAAAAGTTCAGTATGGATAACAAGGATGAAGTCTGAATTTTTGATTAATGAAGTCTGAATTTTTGATTGTTTAAGTTATGAGTGATTGATGAAGCTTGCATTTCTGATTATTGAGTTATGAGTGATTGATTGAAGTCTGCATTTTTTATTGTTATTTGTATTTTCAATAAAAGATGGCTTTATAGCACAATTGAGTTTCCTGTGTGGTTAGATAGAGCAGCAACCTTACAATAAGGAAATCATGCCATAAAAACTGTTGAGGGTCCAACGAATCTTTTAATCCAATCTATTTGCTTATGAACTCATCCAAGTGATGTTTATTTGAGAGATTAATGGTTTTACATTACTATTCATAGCCTAGCAGCTGCTCCAGATGCTGGTACTTACCTTTACACTGGTAAATTGTTGTGCATCGTTATCAGCCTAAAAGCACTGCTGTATTTGTTAAAGTGCCGGATTGAGTGCCGTAAGGAGTGCTGGAAGTTATCTTGGGGAAATTGGCATGTATATGGTAATGGACGTTGATGGAAGTAAGGAAAGGCGTACGATTGGCTAAATCTTAATTATTAATAAGGATTATAATTAAATATTTTTGCCATTATATGAAATTCGAAGAGTTATGAACTACCTTAAATACCTTTGATAATATTTCACCCTCTATTATTGGCAACCTTTGATAAAACGAATTATAACCTTGTTCCATTATAATTGGGGTTCTTACGTGTTATGAGATTAAGCTAGTTTAAAACGTGTTACATCATGGTTATCATTTCCTGCGAAGTGGGCAGTATGTGCCACCGCTTGTAATGATTTTCTCTTGTCACGATGCTTTCCTTCATTACCCTCACTTCCTGTCATTTTTACCATGTTCATTCGGGTTTTTTACAATCTCTATCCTTACCATTGTCATTGCCTGCGAATTGTCTGTCTGAATTCTCTGCTAATTCTCTGCTAATTCGCCATCTTCGTGGCTCCACCATGCTCAACCGGCATGAACCCTCTGCGTATGAGCAGCTATTAGCCATCCCTGAGTTCGTTGCATGCAAAGATATGTTTACTCGGGCTGGATGGCATGCATTTTTAACTAATTTACAGGGCCACGATGACGCTGTCTCTTTACAATTCGCCCTGAGTTTCGATGGGCATACTGCTAGAGTGGGGGCCCTGGAGTTTGTAGTGACAGAGGAGTCCATTTCAGTTGCCACGGGACTTCCACGCACCGGTGATAGATGGTTTAAGAATTTTCGGTTGCCACGAAAAGAATATGACTGTGTTTTCAAACCAGAATATTTGGCTGTGAAGGGTGAGAAGGGTTTCTCCAAGCTGTGGGTCAGAGAAGAATTTCATAATTCCTTGATGATCATCACCAAGCTAATTACCTGTGAAGGTCGATTCTCCACCTACAAAGCTTGTCATTTTCGCCTTCTAGCTCACTTCGAGTTTGGTAAGCTTCTGAAATTCCCATTTTATTTTTGGAAAAGTTTGATTAAGATGGCTTCGCAAGTGAGGAAGAACTTAGAGCATCCAACTCATAGTCTTTACCATCATGGGCTTATTAAAATGCTCGTTTTAG
Source organism: Larix kaempferi (assembly GCA_027924585.1). Lineage (NCBI taxonomy): Eukaryota > Viridiplantae > Streptophyta > Pinopsida > Pinales > Pinaceae > Larix > Larix kaempferi. The sequence continues at coordinate 18,526,661 of BSBM01000047.1, read as the reverse complement.
CTGAGTTAAAGAAGCAAGGTCGGGGATGGGAACAGTTTGTGTATGAACTCTCTAACCCTCATCTTCAGTCACCCTTGAGGAATGAATCAGGTGAGCCTGGTGTGCCTGATCTAATGGAGAAAGCTTCCTCCACAAACAATTCAGTTCCTCAAGATGATTGCCCTCAGGAACCCGCTGTTAATAGCTGCAAGAAAACTGCTCCATTATATGCTAAGAAGTCCCCAATCTCTAAAAGGCAGTGTGTTAGCTCTCGGTCTGGGGGGGATAAGGAGCAGGAAAATTTGTTTGTTTTGCCAAATAGACGTTTTACTCGCAGCATGGCTGCTAAAGAGGGGAGAAAGGGATCTAAGGGTAAAGAACCTGTTCAAGTTGAGTTGTCATCATCCGATGCTTCCTCTACCCATGCTAACTCCGATTCTCCTGGTTCTCCTCATTATTCTGCATCGTTGAGTCCTGTCAGTGAACCCTTGCTGCCAGTATCCCCTGCAAAATCGAGTCTGAAATCTACCAAAGGATCTCCTTCAAAGTCAAGCTTGAAATCTGTCAAAGTATCCTCTTCCAAATCGAGTTGAAAATCTGTCAGGGCATCACTTTCCAGATCTGGTTCAGAGGCTTCAGCACAGGGGATTGACTATTTTAGGCAAAAGAATATCAAATTGAAAAAGAAGCTGCAAGAATATGTGAGGTTGGATCGGGTTGTCAAACAAGAAAATGCCATTTTAAAGGCTAGAATAGTGTCCTTGCAAACCCTGGTTGATGAAGTTAAAGGGACAAATCACAGCCTTCGAAAATAGTTAAAGAAAAAGGACAAACAGTTTGAACAGTTGGTTAGCATACAGCAACACACTGCCCCCTCTCCTCCTCAGGTGCAAGTCCTGTTTAATACCTCAGCTTCAGTCTCTGGAGTTGGCTCCAAGGATTGACAATCCACTTTGAAGATTTAAATTTTGTCTATCTGAAATTTCCTTGCATTGGGACATGCAAGACCTTCAGTCTGGGGGAGATGTTGGTCCTCTATTTTGCCCATTCAGTGTACAGTTTTCTAGCATTTAAAGTCTTAATGGAATCCAATAATAATCAGTTTTATGTGTCTTTTTGGAGGTCAACACTGCTAAAGCTATGGTAAGTGATTTTAATTATTTGTTTATTGTATTTTCTTGTTTTATGCATATGTTTTGGGTTTTAGGTTTCATTAAACCATATGCTAATAATAAGATTGGGTTCTCTTTTATACAGGGTTCGTTTGGTTATCTTCCCCAGTGTTCAAAGGAGGTTTATGCAGAGATCGGGGATTCGATCTACAATGAGGGCGTTTTTCCTGGATCCATGTCATCTTTCAGATGCTTTTGAGGATTACTCCACTGCTATTTTAGGCATGATCTTTGATCGAGGAACTGTTGATTATTTTCTCCTTAACGATATGTGTATATTTTGGGGTCTGAGATTCCATTTTTGGCTCAGAATTGCTAAGATATCTGAGGGTTGTTATTCATATCGACCCTTGTTCCAGGGCGATTTCACTCTGTATAATTCATTATAAAAGCAACTGTGGAAACCCTAAGTAGGGAGGATTGTACAAACTTCATTTTATCAATACGATTCAGTGTGTGATTTTATCAAACCTGTGATTTAAGTGTGTGAGGCGTTGAGGGCAGGGCCCACCTTCAACACCAAATCGTGATATTCCAGTAGTGTGTGGTTTGCAGAAGATTGGCGTTTTTATCATTTCACATTTCTTTTCAGATTATAAATGGTTTGCTCATCACTGGATTGCAATAGAAGGCGTGACTGTTATTATTAGTTAATAGCATTTACAGTTGATGATAATGGATTGAGCTTGTTAACGGTTTGAATTTCAGACTTCCTCTGGTTTTTAGGGTGAATTGTTATTTAAAGCCTAGGGTATACATAATCGTGTGATCAATTTGATGTAGGTTATGGTAAGATTCAATTTTGTGAATGATTACGAATAGATTGAGTGTTATATTCCATTTCACTAGCATACAGTATTATAACAATAGCTACAGGAATGGTTTGAAATTGTCTTATTCACGGGACTGTAAAATGAATTAAGAAATGGCTTGGATTTAAATCTTTTCTTTAATCTCCAGTGTGTAATATTGGTACATGAATCATGAGTTTGACTCTAGATATTAAAATCTTTGTGTTGCAGCATGAGAGTGGCTTATAAACAACCTCTCCTTTTACTGTCGAGTTTGCAATATTTGAGCATCATTTGCAAAAGAGTCAAGGGTTTGAAGACTGTCATCATAAAGCATTTGAGGTTTATCTCTTTTTGGATGAAAGATTGAATAGAAACTGAAGTTGTACGTGAATGAGTTTTGGAAAGGAGTTCTTGTTTATAACATTGTTTCCTTGAATTGATAACTAGTTTCATAGTAGAAACCAAAACCAGTGAATGTCTAGTACACAGTTTTAACATATATTGATAAGCAGAGTCTGAAGAGTTTTAGTGTTCTATTATGTGCACTTGTATGCACAAATCATAAACAGAGTACATTGAAATTTCACTAAACAGTCAACCTCTCCTTTGATAGACTGTATGTATTGACAACTTAAAGCTAAAAGGCATGGGTTTATTTCAGATTTGGGAATACTTGTGTGGATTTAAACATTAGATTTGGAGTGCAGCTAGGAAACAAGATCAATTAAGCATATGCGTTGGTTGATAACAGATTGATTGTTTTTATGGATTGTAATTACAATAACTTAGATTGCTGTAGAGATTATTAGTTGCTTTAAAGACTGCTGTAGTCTAAGATTGTGTTTATTTCTCTAACAGGTTGTTTTTGTTCTTAAAATTATAGAATTGCAATTTGGAAATTCCTTGTTGGTTATTTTTGAGTTCAATAGTGAGATAGGAATTAGTAGATTAGTTTCCTTTTCTATAGTACATACCTAGTGATCTTTGGCATTGGTCATTTAGTGTTAGCTTCATTTTTGTTGTAAGTAGATTAGGGTTTCTCGAGGAATGAGCATTGAGGCTACTTTACCCGCACATATAGTGTAGCAACACAAAGTCTACGATTCTCCGGTTGATAAATTAAATTGAGGTGAATTAAATATCAATAATTTTAACCAACAAACACTCCTTTGTTTGGAACCTATGTCAACCCTTCTCTTTACTATGTTAGTATATTGTTGTTGGACGCATATGCTTTGTAAGTCATCCCATAGTATTTGTTGATCCGTAGTTTATATTAGCCCATAGTATTGACCCATAGTATTGGACGCATATGCTTTGTAAGTCGTCCTATAGTATTATATGTCCCATGGTTTTGACTCATAGTATTGGGCATAGACTTAGTATATAAGTGTGTGTTGAGGTCATTGAAGGCACCGTGAAGTTAATTGTATTGAGCTTGCTTAAAGGAGGTTGCCCCCTCGAAGTGGCCTATGATGAATATAAAAGTGATTATGTTCTATTATTTCTGCTATTTCGCATATTCTTAGTAATTAATTGTTGCAGGTGCATCTCATCTGGTATCAGAGCACTTTCCTTGGCACAAGTGGGAATTTTTTTTTTCTTTTTTTGGGCGGTGACTTTCAGATCAATTTCTGCAACTTTCTACACAAAATCAGATGAAACTGATTGCATATCTGAATTTCTCTTTCAAAAATACGCAGTTTCAAAAAAAAATCATCTCATTTGGAGTTCTAAAATTGGAGATATCGCGGATTTAAAATCAGCAATTTTTCAGAATTTCGGTGACGACCGCGGAAATGGCGGTGAGAAAATCTTTTGACCGAGTGCCCAGATTTCTATTCCTCTTTAATGGGTGGAAGCAGAGTGGTTGTTCCAGTTCTGGAAACATGCTATAATAGCGATTTTTAGCAATATAGATCCGGTTTTTGAACATTGGGTGGAATTTCTACCCAATTTTTTTTTGTTGCAGGTTCGGATTTGGGAATCATCCCTATCCGCTTAACTGTGGGAAGTACTTGGGCATAAGCCCTAAAACTCATTGTGAGGAGTACCACAGGAACCCCAAAGTAGCTGGCCCATTGAGAGGACCTACCAGCGAAAAGGGCAACGACCCCTACCTGATTCACTAGTTCCCACCCGTGAGGTAAACCAAGAGCTGTCGTTTGTGGCAAAGCGATTATCAGTTTTACCTGAGCCGTGGAGTGAGGGGTACTTCCCCAATGCGCAAGCCGTCAGACAGCATTGGTGGCCGAGCGAAACCCCTGAACTGTTAGGAAGCCGCACATACCTGGGGTCCATATCTACTTTCAGCTGAACTATTACCGATCACTGCTGCGCCGTTTCAGATCCATTTTGCAAGCCGTTCCAGATCCAGCCGTTCAGTGTTGTTCCAGATTCCTTCTGAGCCGTAACCGCTCCAGTCTGTATAAAAAATAAAAAATAAAAATAAAAAATCAGTTTTTCTCCATATCTCTCTTGTTTTACCTTTGTTTCCCTTGAAATTTTCAGAGAACCCCTGTCATTCCATTCTGCATATTTCATTCCTGAGGACCCTATCCTCAATTCCCCTTCCTACAGCCCGAAATCTTACATTTGTCAATTTTTAGGGTTTGTCATAACTTCCTCAGATTTCACCCAATCACCTTCAAATTTTACCACAGAGTTCCTTTCTGAATTCTACTTCTTTGTTCCCCTCTACCAAATTTTCCCATTCTTTCACCTCGCTTCTGAAATCCTCATTTTTGCTTCCCTGTCTATCTAACAGCGTCCAAACCCTAGTCAAACCCCAATTACCCTTCTGATTTTTTCCCAAATCCAAATTTTCCCTTACTGAAGTAGTTCCTATTTTTGTTTTCCTACCCAGTCAACAAAAAAAAAAAAAACAGGTTATGGTTGTCACTCTGCTTCTAGCAATTTTCGTGGGCCGAAGCTTGATTTTCCTCGCTTCAATGGTACTAATCCAACTGGATGGATATACTGAGCAGAACAATATTTCAGTCTGCATAATACTTTTGATGTTCAGAAAGTTCCATTTGCATCCTTTCATTTGGAACAGGAAGCCCTTCAATGGTACCGTTGGTACATCAAAGCTCATCCCAAGCCAAACTGGATAGATTTTTGCCAACTCATTTTGCCACGATTTGGTCCTAGTGCTTTTGATGACTTCACAGGAGCACTCACTAAACTTCACCAAACTGGCACAGTGAGAGAGTATCAGATGGAATTTGAGAAACTAGGCAATCACACAGAAGGATTGTCTGATGAATTCTACAGGAGTTGTTTATCAGTGGTCTCAAGGATGAAATCCACTCAGAGGTCAAAATGTTTTGTCCCAGCACAATGATGGACGTCCTAGGGTTGGCTAAGTTGGCCGAGGACAAGATTGTAGCTCAACAACGCTCCAAACCCACCTTTGTTCCCTTCAGAAATATGGGTTCCCAATGACCTCCCATCACGCCTACTCCTCAACCAACTCCTATCAAGCATTTGTTTGAAATAGAAATGCAGGCACGCCGAGAAAAAGGGCTTTGCTATAATTGTGATGAGAAATTCACTCGGGGACATAGATGTGTTCAACAAAAGCTCTATATCTTGGATGTGGATTCTCCGCCTGCCTTAGAACATGGTGAAGAAGCTACAGATACAGTAGATGATGCGGTCGACATGCAACACCCGCCTGTTGACACCCCATCTCAGGACGACCCACCCAAGATCTCTCTCCATGCTGTAACCGGCGTCACCACCCCACAAACAATGCGGGTTAGAGGATACTTCAAGAAGCTCCCTCTTACCATACTTATTGATTCTGGTAGCACTCATAACTTCATTGACCCTCGAATTGCCAAACAGGCTGATTGTTTTGTCCATCCTTGCTCCAACTTTGAAGTCATGGTTGCCAATGGGGGCACCTTACCTTGCAAGGGGAAGTGTCACAATGTGCGTATCTCTATGGACGATTATAACCTACGCTCCGACATGTTTGCCTTGTCCTTAGGCGAATGTGATGTGGTTTTGGGCGTTCAATGGTTATGCACACTTGGCCCCATCTTATGAGATTTTGCTGAACTCTGGATGCAGTTTAACGTTAATGGGGCACAACACAAATTTTGAGGCTTACAACCAGGGTCTCTCTGCATCATCAGTTCACATCGCCTGGAAAAAATCCTTAAGAAGAATTCACATGGTGTCATCGCTCAGCTCAATTCCATTCAGATGCACCCATCAACAGTCTCCACTACTTCCTTGGATAGATATGCAGGAATCTTTGCTGAACCAATGAGCTTGCTGCCTTCAAGGGACCTTTCCGGTAAGAATGTAACCACATCTACCTCTCAGCAGGAAATGATAGCTATTTTGCATGCAGTACAGAAGTGGCAGCCATACCTATTAGTCAATTATTTCCGCATCAAGACTGATCTCCCGAGTCTAGAAAATTTTATGGAACAATGGGTCTCCTCCCCAACACACCTGCAATGGGTTATCCAACTCATGGGTTATCCCTATGTGATCACTTACAAGAAGGGTAAGGAAAATATGGTGGAAGATGCTCCTTCTCGCACAATTGATGACCCAGTTTCTCTTACAGCTATTTCTCTGCTTGTTCCAAATTGGTTGCCATATGTTCAACAGGGCTATCTCTTCTATGATCTCCATGCTTCTTCATCAACAGGGCACTCTGGGTTTTGCAAAATGTATGACCAGGAACAATGTAACTTCTTTTGGCTGGGACTAAAAATGACAATTCAACAGCTGGTGGCTAACGATGATACTTTCTAAGTCAACAAGGGGGAACCGACACTCCTTTCGGGATTGATCAAACCCTTGCACATCACTACATAGCTTTGGCCAACTATTTCTATGGATTTCCTAGCAGCACTCTGGTGGTACAATACCACATCTCAAAGGACACCATATGAAGCAGTCTATGGACAAACACCGCTAGTTCTTCTTCCATACACCCTTAGCAGCTCCCCAATTCAGGAAATTGACTCGGTTCTTCGAAACCGCGATCAGATTCTTCTCATTCTGCAGGACAATCTTCACATGGCCAGAATTCGCCTGAAACAACAAGCCGATCAGCACCGTTCTGAGCACATTTTCCACGCAGCTGACAGGGTTCTTCTTCATCTACAGCCTTCCAAGCAATCCTCCTTGACAATCCAAAGGCGTCAGTGGCCCGAAATGCAAACCAAGGATGCTACCGGGGAACAACTCCTTCAGATTCTGCAGCAATTTCTCCAACCAAAGCTTTGAGGACAAAGCTTTTTCTAAGGGAGAGGGGATGTTAGGAACCTATGTCAACCCTCTCTTTACTTTGTTAGTATATTGTTGTTGGACGCATATGCTTTGTAAGTCGTCCCGTAGTATTTGTTGATCCGTAGTTTATATTAGCACATAGTATTGACCCATAGTATTGGACGCATATGCTTTGTAAGTCATCCTGTAGTATTATATGTCCCATGGTGTTGACTCATAGTATTGGGCATAGACTTAGTATATAAGTGTGTGTTGAGGTCATTGAAGGCACCGTGAAGTTAATTGTATTGAGCTTGCTCAAAGGAGGTTGCCCCCTCGAAGTGGCCCGTGATCAATATAAAAGTGATTCTGTTCTATTATTTCTGCTATTTCGCATATTCTTAGTAATTAATTGTTGCAGGTGCATCTCATCCTTGGATCTGTCAGGAACTGACTCAATGTGTTCACAGCAAAGCAAATGTCTGGTCTCGTGTTTGTCAGGTACATCAAGGACCCAATCATATGACGATACATAGACACATCAACCGGCTCAGATGAAGCATCACATAGAAGCTTCAGATTCGATGCCATAGGTGTGGCCATGGCCTTGTAATCCATCATCCCAAATCTCTTCAGGATATCTACTGTGTACTTCCCTTGACCAAGGAAGATCCCACCTGCACTCTGCCACACCTCCATACCTAGGAAATAGTGCATCATTCCCAAATCTTTCATATCGAATTCAGTAGCAAGCTTCCTCTTAGTATCTGCAATCAGTTTGTCATCTCCTATTAAAAATAAGTCATCCACATACAGGAGTAGAATCACAGGATTCCCTTCCTCAACCTTGTAGTAAAGGTTGGAATCTGCTTTACTCTTGGTAAAGCCCAAACTAGATAGGAAACTGTCCATCCTACCATACCAAGTTCTCGGAGCTTGTTTCAAGCCATACAAGGCTTTCTTTAATCTGCACACATGTGACTCCCTGTTAGGTCTTGGGACTGCATCCCAAACATCTTCTTCATGATCGATGGATCATGGCATTCCATTTCTTCATCCCAGATCCTGGGAACTTCAATATCTTCAATAGATATCTTTGTTGCTGGAACAAATATTGTAGTCCTTTTGTAGGTGAAGATATACGGTCTTTCCTACAAAACAAGTTAAATTACATGATTAGAAACATCTCATAATTTTCAGAACAAATTCTTTACACATAAATAAACATGTCATGCAGTCATGCAGTTATCTTAGCCAATGCTTCAATACAACATTTATCCATGTTCCACAACTTTCTAGATGCCTTCCAGTCTCTACCAGAACATTGTTAAGAGTTTGCACTACTCCCAACATGTTAGCAAAGAGGTTTCATTCTAGATAAGTAACACTGGAATGTTGTATAGTGCCATAGGCCACTTACCCATCACATGCATATTAGTAGTATACTGTTCATTAATGCAATCATTCTAATATGCATAATACATCTCCTAAGTCTAGGAACATAAGCATAATATTATTTAAACAAACAAAATAGGCAAGAAATGATAATTGAAATACTTATCTTTGTTTGTTTGTTGGGTGGACTCCCTCTGAGTCTTTGCTTCTTGGAAGGAGCTGCTGAAGTAGCTTCTTCTACACCTTTCTGTTGTGGAATGTAGGAAGATGGTCAACTCCCTCTGAAAATATGCATCCTTGCAGGAGCTGCTGGAGTGTGCTCCCTCTTGATCTTTGCTTCCTGGATTACCTGTCCTTGAACTTATATTCATCCTTGCTGACATCAATCTTCTTAAACCCTGGAAAGTCTATTCGGTAAGCCTTCGAGCTTTCACTGTAACCCACAAAGATACCCTTATTTCCTGATGGATCTAGTCTAGTCCTATTTTCCTTTGGGACATGAGTGTATACTGGACAACCAAATATTCTGAGATGGCTGACTTTAGGTTTCTTACCAGAAAAGGCCTCTTCTAGTGTCTTGTTGTCCAATATCTTGTGGGGTGTTCTGTTCTGCACATATACAGCTGTTCTAGCTGCTTCTGCCCATAGAGGCATAGGTAGATCCTGGTCATGCAGCATTGCCCTTGTTGCTTCCATGATTGTTCTGTTCTTACTTTCTGCAACTCCATTCTGTTGAGGATTATAAGGAGCAATCAACTCCCTCTTAATCCCTGAATCACTACAAAGCTTCTTGAAGTCACCTGAGGTGAATTCTCCACCATTATCGGATCTGAATGTTTTGATCTTCTTGTAAGTTTGATTCTCCATCAAGGTTTTGAATTCCTTGAACTTATCAACCACCTCATCTTTGTTCTTCAAGAAGTATACCCAAGTCTTCCTGGAGAAGTCATCAATAAATGAGACATAATAAACATACCCACTTAGAGAACTGGATGACATAGGACCACATACATCTAAGTGGATGATTTCCAGGATATATTTTTCCTTGCTTTCACTGCTTGGGAAAGCCTTCTTAATGTTCTTACCTTTTGCACATCCTTTGCAAACACCTTCATGTTTGGTCTTGATTTCAGGAAGACCTTTCAATTTATACAAACCTCCCTCTTGCTCTCCAATCACTACTGCATCATTGATTTTTTTACCCTTTGGCCACATTAGGACTTGGCCATCCACAAATGCAACCCTCATACCTTTTGCATCCAATGCAGAGATGGAGAGTAAGCTCTTCTTGAGCCCAGGTACATAAAGGACTTCTTTCATCTTCAAAGATTTTCCAGAATCTAGGTTGTAGGAGGCTTCACCACTTCCTTTGATTGGGTATTGATAATCATCCCCAAGTTTCACCTTATGGGGTAATTCGTGTTCAGATAGATTCACAAAAGATTCCTTAAACCCAGTCATGTGTTTGGAAGCTCCACTATCAATCAACCAATCATTAAAACCATGGGATATGGTACCTGTGAGAGAAGAGATTAGAACATACTCTTCTTCACTTGATGAGTCAACATCACTTTCTGCCCTAGCCTTCTTCTTTGGAGGTTTATCATCCTTGGCAGCATGAGCATGAAACTTTCTTTTGCCGCCCTTCTTCTTCTTGCTGGAGTTGTTGTTATTATCCCTTTTGTTCTTGGGACAATCTGAAGCAAAGTGACCCTTCTCATTGCATGTGAAGCATCTTAGATCCTTCTTATTCTTTTGATAGGATCTCTTGTGGCGAGAGTGCTCCTTCTTGGGCTTGCTTCTTTTGGTTTGAGCTACAAGAGCTTGATCTTCACCTCCCATCTTTTCCTCGCGAGCTATAAGTCTAGCTTCTTCTTGAGAGCATTCTTCCCGCAATCTGTTGAAGGAGATCAACTTCTTCCTTGAATAAAGGAATCCCATGACCTCGGTAGGCCATTTAGAGTGGTAATCACCACTTCACCATTCTCCACCATTTCATCCACTGCTTCTAGTTGTTCCTTGATCTGGGAGACCCTTGAAAAATAAGATTGAATGGTTTTTCCATTTTGAAACTTTACTCCTTTCAATTGGTTCCGCAGGATCATCTTTCGATTTATGTTCTTCCCTTCAAATAGCTTGGTCAAAGAGTCAAACATCTCCTTGGGTGTCTTAAGAGAAGACACATGGGGTATGAGTTGGTCTTTGATAGAATCAACAATGATTCTCTTTGCCTTGACCAAGTTCTTCTTATGCAATACCTTGGCCTCTTCATCCTCTGGGATAGGGATGTCTTCTTTTATATATGAGTCCAACTCATTCTCTTCCATGATTAACCCAATCCTATACTTCCAGGCTCGGAATTTATCATCCCCTTCAAGCTTATCCTCAAGCTTAGTGTGGAGAGACATCTTAAAGAGTACTTCAAATGGAAATAGAAAAGATTTAGGTCTTACCACTTGAAATGCTGAAAACTGGATCTGGTCCCGGATTAGGGTTTGTCTAAAAAACCCTAAAAATTCAAAATGTGAATTTCAAATTTCTGAAAGGATAGAAAGATGTGCTTTGATAAGCTGATCAGCCTGGTGCATTCAGAATTTGAGATCAGCAAAGTTTTACCCTTCAGATTTGACGTTTTATCCTCTCGGGTTCACTATGGAGAGCCCTGAATTAGGGTTTGAGTTTCCCGGAGATCTACCCAACCACAAATATCGATCCAAATCTCTAAAATTCGATTTTTGCAAGGAGCTTCCAGCTGTGTCTTCAGATTCCAGAAATTCCTATTTTGTGGAAACCCTAATTTTTAGGGCCAAATCTGAAAATAATCGGAATTGAATTCTGATTGGACAGATAGATGCACCTTGATGAGTAGAGTCAATCTACTATATTGTTTTTCCAAAATATATGCAGAGAAACCCAATAAACAAGAAACTCAAGTTTTCGTCACTGCAAAATGTCTTCTTCTCAGGTTAGCTCTGATACCATGTTAAATTTTGAGCATTAATTCACAATACTCTAGGATCTTTACTAAGAGAATAACATATACAGTATATCAATGCATGACAATCACAATAAGCATGACAAGCATCACAAGAATGAAAAGCATGAGAGACAAGAGACACAGAGTTTCCGTGGGGAAAACCCTAAGGTGAAAAACCCCACAGCTTCCTCAGAGATAGAGAGAGCAATGGCTCAACCAAAGTACAACCAAAATACACTAAGATAGTCTCCTAGTAGTAGATGATCCTCCTCCTCACTACTGCGCCACTTTCTGAGTGAGAGTGAGATACTTTTCCGAGTGATATAAATAGAGATCACCTGATCTTTATTTATACTGATCTGTTTTCCCAGTGACCTTATGGGGCCGACTTGTCTAGCTAGGTACATCCACATTATAGTATATATAGTTCAGGGCCGACCCCACATGGTGGTCTAATAACCCATCGGAAAGTACACAGACTTGCAACACTTGTCAATCCACATGACGACACTTCCTTATAGAGGAATAACACGTCTCTAATAAGGGTACAATAAAAATATATGAAATACATTCCGAAGTTACATATACATCAACAGAACCTGTAACTATAATAGTAAGTAAAATAGCTCAATACTCCTGAAAAGGACCAACCCTTCACTTTGCTCAGGTAAGGTAGATGAAACCAATCCTTTTAAGGGCTAGCTTAACTAAAGGCTGCAAAAATCAGATCTCATCAATCCATATGATATAAAGATAAAGAGACCAAGGGATTAACTCAACCGGTTGTCACTGATGTTGATGGCCGTTTGGCTAGTTCCATGTTGGCAGGTTCCCAATTTGAATACCCCTAGGTGCGGCACACTAAACTATGCCAACAGATTTACTAGGAATGCCATCTATGAATGTGGGGAAACATTCCTTGGATTTCCCTGTGAGATTTTCCTTGGAAAAAAAATAAAGCCAAAGAATTTTGCAATTGGGTATAATGTCAAATAAAATTGGAGGTGGTTTCTATGCAAAAACACATAATAGAATGTCAGATAAATCAAAACAGAAGAAAAGAAAATGCAATCATAGCTTCCTACAATCTCCAATGCAATTGGGTAATTGGAGGTCATCCCTGTAGGAAAAATGAATGAATGACAATCTGCATTACAGAAAGGGCATTCAACTTATATGGAATGAATGAATTTGGTGTAGAGGATGAATTTTTTAGAATTAGCAAAGTTTAAGGTTGAAATAAAAAGTTCCATGCTTATTAAGTGCCAACATTATTATTTTTGTTTGGAAGATCAACACCAACCACTTTTGGTTTTCTTATCATCATGGTCTAGCTGTTTACTATTCGTTGATCGCTTTATAGTGACCCTTGGCCCTATTGAAATCATACTTGTAAAGGATCCAACAAAGCCACTCGAAAGAAGGGGTATGAATGGAAAAAGGCTCTTCGATAGAAGGGGCATGAATGGAAAGGCTAATCGATATGCTTGTATGCCCAAGATAAATCTTAGAAGGGGTATGAATGGAAAAAATCTCATCGATATGCCTGTGTGCCCAAGATAAAGCTTCTTTCCCTTTAAAGAAACATATCAAGATCGCAAAATAAAATCAAAATATTGAGAATTGAGATTAGGGTAATGTATCCAATAAATATCAAAACCAATTTGGTTTTCCCTTTGCAGAAACATATTAAGATCACAAATATAAAAAACCGACTTCTAAAGTATATTTTACGTCATCAAAGAAGAAATGCTATCAAAAGCAAGTCCGATATTAATTTGAAGTTGAAGCATGTCAAAACAGGATGACTTGTTATGTATGAGGAATATATTCATAGACATAGACATTTACATTCACATATAGATACACAAAATACGATCTCAACTTTTTAGCAGTATGGCAGCAAGTTGGAAAAGTTTTCAGAAAGTCAAATTTCTACTGTTTCAGCCAACTTTGCTGTAAATACAAAATTTCAAGCAATGTTATTTAGAGCCTCTTAATTAATCATCTATAAAACCCATTCATTGAATCTCTCGAGTCTCACCCTCTCTGGCTAGTGAATGCTCCATCACCATGAACAGAAAGGGAAACATAAACAAACTCTTAACAATAGCCTATACATTTTTAAACTGACTGAAAACTTACCTCTTTTACCAGCAAACATCTTCCTTTGATTTAGAAGCCTCTGCCACAATCTGAAGTATAGCATCTTTAAAATTCAAATAGTCTACCAAAGTATTGTGAATTTGATGAGAGATTCTTGCATAAGCTTTGAAACTTGGCCCTCTATTTGAATGCAACTTTGTCTTCTGTGCCCTGTAATAAATTGGAACCTCTACAACAAACTCCTTCCTAACACGATACCTTAGCTTTAAGGCATCCTGGTCTGATGAAACCTCCAAAAAATTTGGTAAAGCAACAACCGCCATAGATGAGCATAATTCTGGAGATGTTCCCAACTCAGTTCCCTAGGCCAACATTTTCTTCATAGCAACTACCTTCTCATGATTTTTCTGCCTGATAGCATCAATGCCACCCTCAAAATTTTTAGTAAACTCCAAAACAGAAGGCAACAAAGCTACGCACTATAGTCTCTTGTACCAACCCAACTAGACTCCGCTGACAATCCGTTTCCAGACTCATGAGAAACAACTGGGTGATGCATCATATAATGGAATGTGCGACGGCAGTAAAGAAATGCAACATAGGGAGGAAAAAAAATCCATTTGTGGAGGTTGCTAGTGTAGAAATCAGCACGAATCTCTTGCATATCAATATCTACATTCCCAATAGAATGAGCACCATCTAAAAAAACCTGATCTACCCCTTCATCTCTGCATATTCCTATCAACTCTCTTACAGGGACAAGAACAGAGGGCATGGAACTTACATGTTTTATGAGTGCCAATCTGATTTTACTGCCATCTCACTTGCCTCAGTCTGTGCTGAACATCTCTATGATTTCTTCATTGGATCGCACCGGGAATGGAAATTCAACCTCAATGATGCATGCTCTAGCCCGGCATACATATGCCTAGATTTCCTTCTTCATAGCGCCATAGGCGTAATGAAGCATCAATATGACATCACCCTTCTGAAAACTTCTCTCGATGAATTCCCAAGTAACCTATTGGAGCACAACTGCCAATGCAGTGGTGGAATTGTCCACTAGGGAAAATTCATCAACATGTGTAGCATTGATCAACTCAACTACTATCTTGCGATATTGCAATAGCCCCTCCTGTTAAGGCCCAAAATAAAAACTATCAGGTTGTTGCAAGAACAAATGTGCCCAGTTGGACTGTGAATCTAAACCGAAGCAGGGCAGGCCCCAAAACTTTAATTGTTTATCCGAGATATCCCTTGTTTATGGTGCCCAAATTCTTTGTTGATCAAGTCCAGCTCACCGCCACGGTCATCCTCTGCAATAATATGTCTTTCTCTCTTTAATCCCTGTTTTTTATCATTCAAAGAATGATTTCTTATCTCTTCACTTAATACCATTCCATCTGCAGTACTTACAGAATAAGACGACCTGTGATTCTCTGAGAGATCCTTCTCACACATTTCACATATACCCATTTTATTCTCTTCTTGACCCACAATCCCATTAGAGCAATAACGCCCACACAACAGTTCCTCTCTCTCCATTTTCAATGGCAGGATAAATGAAAACCAAAAACAATTAGTTCAAATCTTTGATTCTCCCCCTTTTCCCTTACAAAAATTTCAGAGCCCAGAGTCGAGAAGGGATTCTTGATTCTTGTGATCTTTCTTACCTGTTTTTATTTTCGCTTTGCCAGGTCCCATCAAAGTACAAAAAACAAGCACAACGCCTTGAAAATTACGCATAGAAACCAAGCACAAAGCACAACGGGCATGAATGTAATCTTAGGAAAGAGTTGAATCACGGCAAGGTTAGAACCAAGCTCATAGGAGAACATAAACCATACTACCGCCCAATACCTCGATTCTGCCACACTTAGCATTCCAGAAGGAACACAGTTGTAAAAAGGTTTAAATGCAAAGTTGCAAACCTATCAACCTGTAAACCTTGATGCGTGTCAACCAGATCTGTATGTCGTTATGCTAACTGTCAGGCTATCCGCTATAAACAAAATATTTAGATTTTAACATTTGCAAGTTCAAAGTCATTCTATTTTAATTTTATTTTCATTTTTACTTAATTCTTGCCAATGATGAAAATTGTCTTTTCAAACACTTTCCACCAATTAGACCTACACACTTATTAAAATATTTTATTAAATAAATACGTAAATTATTTCAACATTGGATAAACTATAGGAAAGTTTTAGAAATATTTTTGTACAAAGTAAATTAATAGTAAAAAGTAGAACATATAGTCTCTGCCTACGGCATGGGCTAATTAATGGTAAACACATATTAAAATTAATTAATTATTTTTGATGTGAATTGCTTTCACACATCAATGTTTTATTCTTCTCAAACATAAATTTATTTATTTATTTGTTATATTCTTATTTATTATTTTATTTATATATATTTTTAATTTTAATAATTTGTGTGAGATGTATTTTACAATTCAAAGTGGATGAGATGTGTCACGTCTATCACATTAACTTGGCACATGTAGGCTCCGAGTTAATGAATGCAACTTTTGTGTATTTGATGATTAGATCCCTCTCAGTGCTTGATAGATCTGAGTTTACGATAGATCAATGCTCGTAATTAATTAATTAATGCAATTTTTTCATATTTGAAGGATTTAGGTATCGACATTTACAACATGATTCCAAATTGGAATAGTTGGTGCTTGGACAATTATAGTAGAGGCAAACCTTTCCTCAAATTTAAGACCCTAAAATGGGTTTGCACATGAAGAGATTTGATCCCTCTAGATGCTTAATAAAGCTAGAGTTAAGATGGATCTATACTGGTTATTTTTACATTCACATATATATCATTGATGTGTTTTAATAATATAAAAGAAGAGAATATAATAATATAAAAGGTTTATATGTTTAATGTTTTCTAATTTTATTTTTTTATATATCATCTTAATTTTAATATAGAATTTTGCATTTAATTTAAAAACTTTTTCAAACAAAGATTTGATATTAAATTTCCAAGAAAAATCATGCCATAACATGTATTTAGTGATGAAACACTCTAAAGCAAAATGTGTTTACCATATATATGTAATTAGTGAGCAAACAAACAAAAAAATTGCCGTATTAGTTACTATATTAGTTTCCCTCCTATCAGATAGGGGTAAGGTGTTTTACTTAATGCACAAGAAAACATGCATGGAAGAATCTAAACAAGTCTCTAAGATATTAAGCTAGAAGTAGCTTGGCCTAAAAGTTAAAATTTATAAAGACCGGGAAGCTTGGCCTAAAAGTTAAAATGTATAAAGACCGGGTTACTTAATGCATGAAAAAGGATCAAGTTATTTAAAATTTATAAAGACCGGGTTACTTAATGCATGAAAAATGATCAAGTTATTTATTGCATGAGAAAGTATGCATGAAAGAATCTAAACAAGTCTCTAAGATATTAAGCCAGAAGCTTGGTTTTGTTTGAAGTTTTAAGAAAAGTTAAAACTTATTGAGTGCAGACCACTATGAAAGAGACAAGACAACTAACAAGCTGGAACTTTTAAGAGTTTGACAAAGATAACACCACTAACCATATAAAAATAAAATTTAGTTAACAATGGAATACTTGAAAGAATTTATGGAAC
Source organism: Larix kaempferi (assembly GCA_027924585.1). Taxonomy (NCBI): domain Eukaryota; kingdom Viridiplantae; phylum Streptophyta; class Pinopsida; order Pinales; family Pinaceae; genus Larix; species Larix kaempferi. The sequence continues at coordinate 18,509,381 of BSBM01000047.1, read as the reverse complement.
TTTAGAATGCATAAAAGAAACATTGAAAAGATATAAAGAAAGAATGTAATCAATACATAGTCACCACCAAACACATTATTAATGTTCACTTTTTTTTCCATGAAAAAAAGATCGGAGCTCGGATTTTATTAAAATCGAACAACTTTGTTCATAAGAAGAAAGCCATACATTTAAGTGTCTAGCTAGAGACATCTATTCAAAACCTTCAGTTCATCTTCAAAAATATACATAGTATAAATATCCCAAGATTGCATATAAAAAAGATGTCTATAGGATGATAACAAGTGAACCTCCTTATTTCACTATGACACATTTATATGGGCAATATTTAAAATCTAGCCTAGGTTATGGGTCAAATTCTTTTATGCCATCTTTATCAATTTCCCAAACTTGAGTTACTCCAGTATTGAGTTGAAATATTTGTTTAGACATGAGATCTACTTCCGTATTCATGTCCCTATAAACGTGTTTGAAGGAAATATCTTCGAAAAGTACAATTAATCTCTAGACGTCATCATTGATTGGCCTAAGATATATATTTTTTGACATTCTTCAAAAAGTATAATTAATCTGCAGATGTCATCATAGATTGGTGTTAGCACCCAAAATGACCCCCAAGGCTGTGGGAGAGAGCTATCAAGGGGTAACCACTAACCACTTCAGCTCGTGCTACTGACCCATGTTGATGTATTTGTAACTGCGGAATGTATTTCACATATGTATATTGTACTCCTATAGAGATGGTATTATTTCTCTATTTGGAAGTGTCATCATTTATATTGTAAGTGTCGTAACTTATACTTGATGGGTTATTAGGCCACCTTGATGGGGTTGGCCCTGTATAAGTCATGTGGGTTAAAGGGTTATTAGACCACCCTATTGGGGGTCGGCCTTGTCAGCATTATGTTATGTGGTTAAGTTGAGGCCGACCTAGTAAAGGTTATTAGGTAAGTCAAGTCAAGTATAAATAGAGTGCAGGAGGCACTCTATTTGATCATTCACTTTCTCACCAATACACTCATTGGAGAGTTGCGCACTAGTGGAGGAGGAGAAGCTGTTGCTAGGATTCTATCTCTTATGCTTGGGTTTTGTATCATTCCTCTATCTATCTCTGAGGAAGTTATTGGGTTTTTTCACCTTTATGGTTTTCCCCAAGGAAACTCTGTGTGTCTATTGTCTCTTGTGATTGCTTGTTTTGATTGATATGTTGTACATGTTATTGTCTCAGTAAAGATCCTATATTATATTGAATTGATACTAAAAACAAAATTAACATGGTATCAAAGCTAACCTGAGAAGAAGACACTGTGTAGTTGCGGAAGCTAGGGATTCTTGTCTTTTGGGTTTCTCTCCACATATCTTGAAAGGAAGGAGGCTAGATTGAATCTCCTTAGCAAGGCGCATCTTTCTGTCTAAACAAAATTCAATTCTGAGCATTTTCACTTTTGGCCCTAAACATTAGGGTTTCCACAAAAGTTGGAATTTCTGAAATCTGAGACCATGGATGGATGCTCCATGAAAAAATTGAAGTTTAGAGCTTTGGATCGAACTTTTTGGTTGGGTAAAGCTCCGAGAAAATCAAACCCTAGTTTGGGGTCCTCTCTAGTGAAGCGAGGAATTAGGGTTTCTGCAAAAGTTGGAATTTTTGAAATCTAAGACCATGGTTGGAAACGCCTCTGAAGCATTGAAGTTTAGAGACTAAGATTTAAATTTTTTGATGGATGAAGATTCGGAAAAATCAAACACTAATTCAGGGTCCTCCCGAGTGAATCCGAAAGTTTGAAAAGCAAATTTGAGGGGTGAAACTTTGGAGTTTTCAAATTCTGCGTATACCAGCTTGATCAGCTCATCAAGGCACATCTTTTTATCCTTTCAGAAGTATGAAATTCAAAGTTTGATTTTTTAGGGTTTCTTTGACAAACCCTAATCTAGCTCGAGATCAAGATTTCTGCAAATCAAGTGGTAAGACCTAAATATTTTCTATTTCCATTTGAATTAATCTTTAATATGTCCCACCACACCAAGCTTGAGGATAAGCTTGAAGGGGCTGATAAATTCCGAGCATAGAAGTATAGGATTAGGTTAATTCTAGAAGAGAGTGAGTTGAACACCTACATAAGTGAAGGGGTTCCTGTCCGAGAGGGAGAAGAGACTAAGGCCTTACACAAGAGGAACTTGGTCAAGGATAAGAGGATCATTGCTGATTCTATCAAAGACCATGTCATACCACATGTGTCATCTCTGAAGACACCTAAGGAGATGTTTGATTCCTTGACCAAGCTATTTGAAGGGAAGAACATAAATTAGAAAGATGACCTTGAGGAATCAATTGAAGAACATCAAGATCCAGAATGCGTAGACCATGCAGTATTATTTCTCAAGGGTCTCCCAGATAAAAGAACAACTTGAAGCCGTGGGAGAAGATATAGAAAATGGAGAAGTGGTAATGACCACTCTTAATTGCCTTCCTAGGTCATGGGATTCCTTCATCCAAGGAATTTGTGCTAGAAAGAAACTTATCTCTTTCAGTAAGCTGTGGGAAGAATGCTCACAGGAAGAAGCTTGGATTGTAGCTCGAGAAGAGAAGATGCGGAATGAAGATCAAGCTCTCATAACACATACCAAGAAGAGGACACTTTTCCTTAGATTGTCCTAAGAACAAAAGGAACAACAACAACTACTACTACAAGCAATCTGACATGTATGACTTACAAGTATGTTTTGAAATCTGTTCATGATTAAGTTTACAATATGATTGTCTTCATGTTATTGAGTTTAGTAACAATCTTGTTTAATTCTAGACTTGTCTTATCACCCTAGTAAAAGTATGAATGCATGAAAGAAGACATTCATTGATTAGGGTTATGACACTTATGGTTGTATTATGATTGTACTAATGCACTGTGGTGTTGTATGAGGATAATGCTATCTGCTAGCATGAAGGTACAAAATCAAGTTCTAGATCAAGACCAAGGTGACATGAAGATAAAGACTCATCCATAGTCATGGATCACATAGAGGTATGTATATTTTGGTTTTACAATGGTTAACTTATGAGTTATGCAGGTCATTGAAGAGAACGAGAAAACATTGCTAGACATAACTAGCAAATATAATGACTAGGTATGTTTTTTCTTATATCAAGTTAGAACCCTACCCTATGTTAGGATCTTATACTTTTGTATACAATTATTCATGAAGTTATAAATTTAAGTAATCAAGGGTTTATGCATATTATGTCTCTTACCTTGATTGATGATATGACTAACAAGAAGAGTTCTATGGTAAAATATGAATATGCATGAGTAAGAGAAGTCTTCTTTGAAACCTTGAATACTAATGCTTATTATCTGTGTTTGAAATGATCATGACTATACATGTTTAATATTATTTTGTTTTATACTAATGAATGTATGATTTTATGTATGAAATCTTGAGGATGGAAAAATCATTTCACTAGTGCACACTTAAGCATGCATAATGGTCTAGGATAAATATAAGTTCAAGGACATGTAATCCAGGAAGCAAAGATCAAGAGGGAGCACACTCCAATAGTTCTTGCAAGGAAGCAAAGATTGAGAGGGAGTCCACCCAACAAACAAACAAAGATAAGTATTTGAATTATCATTGTTTCAATAATATTGTTCAATGATGTATGTGCCTATGTTCCTAGACTTAGGTTGTGTATTTTGCATATTAGAATAATTGCATTAATGAACAATATACTACTAATATGCATGTGATGGGTAAGTGGCCTATAGCACTGTACAACATTCCATTGCTACTTATCTAGAATGAAACCTCTTTGCTAACATATTGGGAGTTGTGCACACTCTTAACAATGTTCTGGTAGAGATTGGAAGGCATCTAGAAAGTTACGGATATGGATAAATGATGTATTGAAGCATTGGATAAGATAATTGCATGACTGTGTGACATATTTCATTATATGAAAGAATTTGTTCTGAAAACTATGAGATGTTTCTAATCATGCAATTTAACTTGTTTTGTAGGAAAGATCGCATACCATCACCTACAAAAAAAGAACTACAACATTTGTTCCAGCAACAAAGCTATCTATTGAAGATATTGAAGAATCTGAAATTCCCAGGATTTAGGATGAAGTAATGGAAGAATGCCATGATCGAGGAGTACCAGTTGATCATGAAGAATGATGTTTGGGATGTGGTCCCAAGACCTAAAGGGAATTCTGTTGTGACTTCCAAGTGGATATATAAAATCAAGCATGTTGTAGATGGTAGCATAGATAAATATAAGGCGAGGTTTGTAGCTCATGACTTCTCCAAGAAAGATGGAATAGATTATGAAGAGAATTTTGCACCTGTATCCAGGTACACTTCCATCAGATCAGTACTTGCTCTGGCTGCACTGATGAAATGGAAGATACACCAGATGGATGTCAAGACAGCTTTCTTGAATGGTGTACTTAAAGAGGAAGTGTATGTGGAGCAGCCACTCGGTTTTGAGACACATGACAGAGGGACTCATGTGTTCAAACTGAAGAAAGCTTTGTATGGCTTGAAGCAAGCTCCTAGGACTTGGTATGGTAGGATAGACAACTTTCTATCCAGTTTGGGCTTTACTAAGAGTAAAGTAGATTCCAACCTTTAATACAAGGTTGAGGAAGGAAATCCTGTGATACTACTCCTGTATGTGGATGAACTGTTTGTTACATGTGAGGATAGATTGATTGCCGATACCAAGAGGAAGCTTGCCCCCGAGTTTGAGATGAAGGACTTGGGGATGATGCACTATTTTCTAGGCATGGAGGTGTGGCAGAGTACAGATGGGATCTTCCTTGGATAAGGGAAGTATGCAGAAGAGATCCTGAAGAGGTTCGGGATGATGGAGTGAAAGGACATGGCCACACCTATGGCATCAAACTTGAATCTTCTGTGTGATGCTACATCTGATCCGGTTGATGTCACTGTGTATCATGGGTCCTTGATGTACCTGATGAACATGAGACCAAATATCTGCTTTCCGGTGAACACATTGAGCCAGTTCTTGACGGATCCCAGAGGTGTTCACCTGGTTGTTGTAAAGCATATTCTGAGGTACCTACAGGGTACAATTGACTATGGGCTCAAGTATGATGCGAATCAAAAGTTTAACCTGTAGGGTTATGTTGATTCGGACTGGGCGGACAATGCTGCAGATAGGAAGAACACTTATGGGTGTTGCTTCAGTATGGAATCATGTGTGATCTCTTGGTTTAGCAGGAAGCAATCCTGCGTAGCACTAAGTATAGCTGAAGCAGAGTATGTTGTAGCTTGTTCGACTAGTTGTGAGGTAGTATGGCTCCAGAAGCTACTGTCTGAGTTATTTGATCTCCCACTGGAGGCTACTGGTATCTTTTGTGATAACCAGAGTTGTGTGAAGTTGTCTGAGAATCCAGTGTTCAACGACAGGTCGAAGCACATTGAGATCAAATAGCACTATATCATGGATTTGGTGCAGATAGGAGCAGTGAAGCTCCTGTATGTTGCGACAGATGAACAGGTTGTGGATGTGTTGACAAAACCACTAGCGAGAATGAAGTTTGAGTACTTCAAAGAGAGGCTTGGTGTTCTTCAGATTGATGACACTTCGAGGAAGAAATGATGGACACATTTGCAGGAATCATTCCGAGCATGGTGAGAGGAGGATCCTTCCCATGGCTGTGGATGTAAGCACTGGATGATGAGTATCAGGATGATGCTCTTGTTATTGCTTTATGTATGCATCATGTTGGATGCTGGATATGATCAATTGGATCATGTATATGTGTATGCATCATGTTGGATGCTGGATATGATTAGTTGGATGATGTATATGTGTATGCATCATGTTGGATGCTTTGTATGATCAGTTGGATCATGTATTTGTATATGTATCAGGTAGATCATGTATGTTGATATGTATCAGGTGGATACATTATATGATCAGGTGGATCATGTATTTGTTTATGTATCAAGTGGATACATTGTATGATAAGGTAGATCATGTATGATGATATGTATCAGATAGATACTATGTATGCATCAGGTGGATGCATTGTATGATTAGGATGATCATGGATGATGAGCTTCAGGATGTTGCTCCTGATGATATGCATCAGGATGATGCTATGATGATGATCAGGATGATGTATGGTGAGTATCAGGTTGATACTCTGTGGCTGTGGACAAGTTGTGCTTGGGAGGACATATAAGACCTGGGAGATCCGATAGGTTGGGCTGTGTGCCCGTAATAAGTCCTAGGATGCTCTTTCGAGGGTTTTTCTTGTGACCACATGTAAGACCTAGGAGATCTGATAGGTTGGGCTGTGTGCCCGTAATAAGTTGTGGGATTCTCTTTGAAGGGTTTGTGGTAGAGATCACATGTAAGACCTGGGAGATCCGATAGGTTGGGCTATGTGCCTGTAATAAGTCTTGGGATGCTCTTTCGAGGGTTTGTGGTAGAGATCACATGTAAGACCTGGGAGATCTGATAGGTTGGGTTGTGTGCCCGTAATAAGTCCTGGGATGCTCTTTCGAGGGTTTGTGATGAGGGTCACATATAAGACCTGGGAGATCCGATATGTTGGGTTGTGTGTCCGTAATCAATCCTGGGATGCTCTTACAAGAGTTTGTGATGCACGTAATAAGTACCGAGGATTCCACAGTATGGCTAGTGATGATGAAGACCTGTAGGTGGTGAGCCTACATCTAGTATGAAAAAGGACTGGCTCTATAGAACTTTCTATGATGAGTAGATCAGAGATTTATTGAGATAGAAGAAGCCGTGATGATGACGATGATTTGATGACGATGATCCAGTGACGATGATCTAGAGAAGAAGACTTGTGCTAGCAGATCTGTGTTCAGAAATACGTTCCTAGTTAAGAGTGAGTGTTGATGTATTTGTAACTGTAGAATGTATTTCACATATGTATATTGTACTCCTATAGAGATGGTATTATTTCTCTATTCGGAAGTGTCGTCATTTATATTGAAGTGTCGTAACTTATACTTGATGGGTTATTAGACCACCTTGATGGGGTCGGCCCTGTATAATTCATGTGGGTTAAAGCGTTATTAGACCACCCTATCGGGAGTCGGCCCTATTAGCATTATGTTATGTGGTTAAGTTGAGGCCGACTTAGTAAAGGTTATTAGGCAAGTCAAGTCAAGTATAAATAGAGTGCGGAAGGCACTCTATTTGATCATTCACTTTCTCACCAATACACTCATTGGAGAGTGGCACACTAGTGGAGGAGGAGAAGATGCTACTAGGAGTCTATCTCTTATGCTTGGGTTTTGTATCATTGATCTATCTATCTCTAAGGAAGTTATTGGGGTTTTTAATCTTTATGGTTTTCCCCAAGGAAACTCTGTGTGTCTATTGTCTCTTGTGATTGCTTGTTGTGATTGATATGATTGATATGTTGTACATGTTATTCTCTCAGTAAAGATCCTAGAGTATATTGAATTGATACTAAAAAAAAAAATTAACAACCCAACACAAACAGAGAGGGATCTCTCTACAAATCTATGAAAGACTGAAATATAATCAATAAACTTGTAGCGGTGAAGAATATGCATAGAAGACCAAAAACAATTGGAAATAAACGGACAGTCTTCTTATTGAAGATCTTCAATCAAAACACATTTAGAAGGTCAGATTTCTGTAAGGGGAGCAAAATTGTTTATAGTTTGGTAGGATAATCATAAGAGAGATGTGGGCGAATGGAGTCAAGATATAATATATAAATCAAATAACAACGTTGTAGTTTGAGATACTAGAACAGAGGAAAGGTAGCCACCCGCTTCCCATCGAAATGCGAATTTCAGGTGATAAAAGAAGAAGGCAAGAATAGACCATCGATATGAGCAACCAACATGGATGAATTCAATATCGACTTTAGTAGAACTATTGAGTGAAAATCTAAAATAGTAGCTAGATCCTGTTGCCAAGAATTCTATACTACTATACACTGATTTCAGATATGAAAGGGAAAACATATTGGAAATGAATAACAGGAAAGTACAATCACATTAGAGAAGAGAATGAATAGATTGTAAGCAAAGCGACACATGAATCTCTATCGGAACATCCCTTACAAACAATACAATTCTATTAAGGATGATACCTCGGAAATACAAAACCAGGCTCTCCTAGGCCTTGACCAAATGATTTTCCAACCCATTGATATTTTATTACATTGCCATTTATAGTCTCTCGGCCTTGGACCGAGTATCAAATAATGTTACAAAAAACACCGCCACATATAGGGCTCGGATAGCTACTTCTGACAATGAAGCATAAGGTGAAAACGACTACTAACTAACCATGACCACTTCCTTCAGGTGTTTTCTTGTAGATCCTTAAACTACGACCATTTTAAATGCTATGTGGATTTCTAGCAGAACTAAAAAATTAGAGCAAATAGACAATTAATAGAAATCTAGCCAATGACAGACTTGCAAGGTGGGCATAAAAATGACACGAACAACTCGTTGCTTCATTTTAGATCCTTTAATTCTCCCTTCGGCCCGTAGAAATCCTCCACCTTCCAGATGTCTTCATCTGGTGTGTTCTCTGCTGAAATGTGAGGTGTCAGCACTTCTATGGGTAGGATGAGATCCCTGATGATTTCCATATCTGGGTGCATGCCTTGCTCACCCTTGGAAGCTCCTTTCTTCTCTGATCGACGTTGAGTCCTTTTGCGCCCCTGATGGTCCTTTGGATCCTCTGATTCGCTGGAGGAACGCTCCTCCATGCGGTCGAAAACAAGTGGGAAGAAAGGAATATCCTCTTCTTGCATCTCATACCATACATGTTCAGGCACAACCACCACCCCGACTCCCTGGTTGCTTTCCATAACCAGACTGCAACTACCAAATTCTTGAGCACCCAGGTCCGCCACCTTCCCTATGCCATTACACTGAATTGGGACATGAGGGTCGTACCTATAACGACCATGACGATGATAGTAGCTTCGTACGATGACCCCTGCCCTGCTGGCTTGACATATCTCCCAATCGAGCAGCAATGATGACTGCCAATCTAGTTGACGCTATGCATACTTGACATGGCCTCTCAGATAGGCGGGGAGGCGTGTGATGACGCTGAGGGGGCTCTTGCCTCACTGGTCATCATTTGGTGTCAGCGAGGTGACCTTTCACCCTTCCACCATTGTAGCTAGGGTTTTCACCCCAGCTTGTGCAAATGAGCACCTACTAAGGAGAAAGGACTCCTTAGTAGCAGTTCAATAAAACATTAAATGAAAGACAATACAGTAAAATGGTAATTATTCTAAACATTTGCATAAAAATAGAAAAGACAAGATAATAAACAGTGTTTTTGTATTAATTATACCTTCAATGTGAAAGTTGGTGGAGCTCTTGTAGCATTCCAAGAGGGTTGCTTCCAAGCTTCTAGCTTTGCTCCTTCTCTTTCTCCAAAGGGTTGGAAATGGGCCAAAAGGGGCACTCAAGGGTGAAAGTAGCTCAAGGGTGAGCTAGGGTTTCAAGAGGGATTTTGGCAGAGTAAGGGTGTATTTGACTGTGGATATGAAATGAGGGGCCTCCATCACCTTTTTATAGGTTTTTAGTGGTGGAGTGCTGGCCGATGGTTTTGGGAACCATATGGTTTAGGTTAGCTGTATAGCGTTTTTGTCTCCTTTTTCCTCCTTTTTTATATTTTTTATTCCCTTTTTGGAGGGTTTTTGCTATTTTGGAGGAATTTTGGATTATTTTGGGGGGAAAAGGCGTTTTTTTGGCGTTTTTGGAGGCTTTTTTAATGGTTTTGTGGCCTTTTGGAGGCTTTTCAATGGGATTTTAAGGTATTGGAGGCAAATATGGTGGGAAATATGGACAAATGAGTCATGTAATGGGGTAGATGAGGTAGTGAGCACTTTTAGGGTGTTAACAGATTGCCCCCTGATGTGTGAGGGCAGGAGCTCATCGTATGGCCGATAGACATCATAAGTCTTGTATGGTTTTCCTAGGGTGTGGAGAAGAGAAGAAACGAACTAGAGCCCGGAACAATTGTCCTGAACAAACTGCAAAAACTTAAAGTACATGACCTCAATAATGAATGAGGAATAATCTGAACATATGGATGAGGTGGGCATTCCCATGCTCGTATCAAGATATAGAACAACAATAATAATGGGGTCCAAAATATGGGGACCTGAAATATACATGGCCTCAAATAGTGAATGAGGAAGAATCTCAATATATGGACAAGGCGGGCATACCCATGCTCGTATCAAGATACATAAAAAATAACAGTGAGTCCCGAAAAGGGGGACTTGTAGGATACATAGAGAATCACTGTGTACATCATAAGGGTCCAGAGGGGACACGAATCTGGGACATACTGCTAGGCTGACCATGTCTGAGCTGAAGAACTTGTACACTGGAATAACAATAGTGCTACTGAGTGGGGTACCCGAGGAGCTGATGAGCTACTGGATCATAGTGACGAGGAGTCATATCCTCAATGGTACACTGAACTGGAACTGAACTGGGTACTCAAGGAAGCATATAACTGGATGGCTTCCGAATACAATTGCCAATGCAACCCGGACATTTACGAGAACATATAACTGGGCGTTCCAAAGTGACTCACCAATGTGCTAGAGTCGGGGGAAATCTGGGGTCTTCGACCAATAACTGAAGGGATATAAGCCCTGCGCGATTCTCAACGATGCGATCAAGGTGTTGAAGTCAAGCATGTGAGAAACAACCACTCGGAGAGGCAATGATGACTCCTCTCAAAATGGTCCGTAGGAACTCACCACTGATGGTGATGGGTCTAAGGCGTAGGGACCTCTGGGTCTATCCTATGGAATAGAGGGGTTGTTGTCAACTGAGGGAGACCTGCAACTAGCAAGGAAATGATGTTTCCTTGATAGGAGCATGAGGTGGAGAACCGAAGTGTGAGAGTATTGATGGTAGGAATGACATACTGTGGGGGATAACTGGGCAAGTAGAGTGGGCGGACTCAAAAAACCTTTGTTGAGAGTATGATGGCGGGGACGATCGGGAAGCATATAAAACTGACTGGTGGGAAAGGGATCATAGCTGTACTAGATCAAAGATAGTGACTGGGATGAGGGATACTCAAGCTGGTGTAAAATGGCAAGAGATTGCAGACTACTCTGAACAAAGGCGACCTAATTGGGGGTGCTGCCTAGATGATCGATCATAGTGCCAAGAGGCACGAGGGAACTTCTTCATGGGTTAAGGAACTAGAAGAAGTGTGTGTAAAATGGCACTGTCGTGTGGATTTGGACTTCTTCATGCTCGTGATGGCTTTCAATTTTAAGGAGTCTGAAAGCGATAAGAAGACTCTGAAATAATGGAATGGTACTGTCGTGTGGATTTGTACGAACCCAGGACAGTTCATGCTCGTGGTTGCTTTGATTTTTAGAGATTCTGAAAGCGATAAAAAGATTCCAGGGGGTTGCTTTTTCGTGTGTTAGTCTCCAAGGCCTGAAGAAGCATAAAAGGATGCAATGAAGAACTCTTCTAGCGAGTGTGACTAGAGTATTCCTTTTTCGTAATTAGTCTACCAGGTCTGGAAAAGGGTTAAACTTATACCAGATAGATGCCCTTTCAGGTACTTTAATGAGCATGAAAGGAAGCAAGATTTCTCGGTGATCTTTTCATTGTTTTAGGAGTCAGAAAAGAGCTTAACAGAAACTCCCTAAGTGCCTTTTTCCTAAAGGACTTGTTTGACCCGAAAAATGGATAAAATTATACCGAACAAAAGGAATGGCCAGGCAAGGAGGAAGTGCTCAATCAAGGAACATTGATGATGACCAAGAATGAGGGTAGGGGGGAACACTAGTGGGCCTCCTTGCAGGATAATGAATGGTGTCAAAATAACGAAATAATTGCAGTATGACAGGAGTGAATGGCTCATGTAAAAATGTGGAACAATCCAATGGTGGCCAATGTGGTACGCAAACCGAGGTAGCAAGGTGTCGAGACACAGTGTTGAAACTGTACCAAGTAAGAGAGAGAAATGATCTCATGCATCATCATGAGCTCAGAAAAATGAATCCAACGATATAAAAAGTGTCAAAAACGGATAACGACCGATGTGGCATGCAAACCGAGGCGATGGGGGGGGTTTTGGAAAAAATACCCGAAAAATCTGGGGGTGAGAGAGAGAAATGATCTCAAGCATCATCACGGGCTCGGAAAAATGAATCTGATGATATAAAACGTACAAAAAATGAAGAGCAGCCGAAGTGGCACGCAAACCGAGGTGACTAGTCGTGTCTAAAAATGCTCAAAACATTATGTGGAAAAAAAAGAGAACAAGTTGACCATCATGACGGTCTCGTCGTGCTGATTCTAGTGGTGGAAACGGTTCCAAAAATGGAATCCGTATGGGTTCAGAATGGCCAAAAAAAGAAAAAGTCAACAGATGATAAATAGTGAGTGGGTCCAACATGACATGTGTCATTTGGACTTGTTGACTTTGACTAGTGACCGGCCGTTTTCATATCCAGGATTTACAGGTATTCCGACAAACTCATACTTGCATTTTCATTGGGTTCAGGGGGAGGGTGGTGGGTCCCAGGGGATTTGTTGTGCGGTCCACGTGGGTGGACCGCGGGTTTGTGCGGTGGAACCGCGGTCGGGGACCGCAGGTTCTAGGGTGGTTCAGGTCGGAATATGCAGTCGGGTACCGCGCTTTTCGAGGTTGGACACACGGTTTACGACCATGAGTTTGGCTCCTACAGGAATGGTTTTGGACCGCGACTGTAGCCCTGACAGCCACGGTTGGAAACCTCGGAAAGGGGCCCTAAAGCCGCGATTGGGATCGAGCTGTTAGGCTTTCCCTCCGGGGGGGGGGGGGGAGCTTTACTTTTTTGACATGAGTCTGATGAGTTTGCCTTGTGTGATTGAAAGGATGCCGGTGGTGCTTTGGCGAGAGCGAGATGTCCCGGATGAGATAGTGGATGCCATCCAGAGGGATCGGCATGTGTGGTCGACATTGGGGTTGTGTGGACTGCTGAAGTTCGCATAGGTGCCTATGATGCATTCAGCAACGTTGCTGCTGAACCGGTTAGTGTGATTTTGGGAGCCGGACATTCAGGCATTCAGGGTGCAGGGGGAGAGAGTGGATCTCACCCTCTCAGATGTATACTTCCTGACTGGGTTTCCCTGTCTGGGTAGGGTGGCAGATACACTGCCACGAGTATCCGTTGATGTGGATATGGAGGATATGTTGGAGTGGTACTGTGTTCCAGAGGCTAGGGTGTAGTGGAATGCACTCCGAGTGGTGGACCTGCAGGAACCATTAGTACAGGCTATCGCAGCGTGCGTGGTTCGCGTTTTGGGGTCCCAATCACCTGAGAAGGTGTCCGGGGGCTAGATGCAGCTGGTGGAGCAGGTGTTGGATGGTGTTTATTATGCTTGGGGCGAGATGTTCCTCACTTGTGTTTAGCGGAAGCTGACATTGGTGAAGGAATTTGGCAAGGGATTCTATTATGGATCCTTTCTGTGTGCCTTATTCATGGAGCGGATACCTACATTGCGGCCACGGGTGCTGGTCAGGGCAGGAGGATTGAGGGAGCCGCGCATGGTGTGGTGGGGAGAGATGATGCATCGCTGGGGCGACGGTGAGGTGGGGAGATACTTTACTCAGGAGCTTTACCTTCAGTGGCTGCAGATGCCGCTGACACTAGATGATTATCCATACATAGATATGGACTACACCGGGGATCCAGAGGCACCATGGCCGCCAGGGCAGGTGTGGGGACTAGATGGTCTGTATGATTTGCTTGCATGTTATGGATGTCAAGTCTTATATATGGTAGTTGCTTTGATATAATGTTACTGACTGATGTGTGATCTACAGATGTTGGCCCAAGACCACCACTAGGACATGTAGCGCGCAGGGGGCATGTGGCGGTACTAGCCCTGCCAGGCCGAGGGGAGGTTCGTCGATGGGACACTGAGGGGACTCTAGAGTCCATACGGATGCTTTTGGACTGGTTGCTGGCTGGAGTGACTGATGATGGGTGGCGAGACGTGGATCCGGAGGTGATTCAGGACTGTCTGAGGGCGCCACAGGAGTTCCGATCGATCGCCATCCGGGTGGCTATCTTGGCGGATAGGGGTCGGAAACAGGAGCCCATAGGGGATGAGGAGTTACCGGAGGAGGAGCGAGGTGAGGACTCAGAGGCAGCTGATGCAGGAAGTGACGGAGGGTATGACTCTCACTAGGGAGTGTAGGGGACTCCCCCCGATTTTGTAGCTACGACATGTATTCTATGAGGCGTATGGATGTATAGATATTTTTTGTATAGCTGAGTACGGGGGTACTCAGGACATGTGTAGCATATTAACATTAATTTTTTTTTTTGATATATATATATGCACATGGATGCACCTTTTTGCGATGATGATTTAGTGTACGCACGTGGATGCAGTTATGGTTTGTTATATGATTGTACTGCACATGGATGCAAGTAGTGTAGGATGATGGGCACATGGATGCCCCTTATGTATGTTATGTGATGCAACATGATGTATGTAGGATTAGGCACGTGGATGCCCCTGTATAGTAATGTGGTTTTATTTTTATTGCACATGGATGCAAATGTTTATGTGGTGATAGGCACGTGGATGCCCCTTGCAATCTCTTTTTTTTTTTGGATTTGTGATATGTTTTTGATGAGATGTTTATGGGATGATGATGCATGATGGATGTTTTACATGGTGTGATTGATGTGCCAATCTAGGATGTTGTTAGCCATTTGATCTGCGATACTATTTTGAGCTCTTGGGACATGGGTGAATGTTTTGGATTCAAACTGTCGGCTGAGTTGTTTTGTGCGCAGGAATTTTCTAAAGAGGCAGGGATCACGCACCTGGTAGCAGTTGTTGAGCTGGGAGACAAGTAGTTGGGAGTCAAGGAACACATGAAGGTGACATATGCCCATCTGGAGAGCAACAGTCAGGAGACCAGTCACAGCATCATACTCCACCTGGTTATTGGTAGCAGCGCCTATACATATTCCGTCAAGGTGAATCAATTCATGTGAAGGGGAATATAAGATCCATGCTGCAGAAGCCAGGTTTGGAGACCAGCGGCTTGCTCCATCAGTGAAGCCAATGTAATGAGGTGGAAGAGGGTCTATCTGTGAGCATGCAAAAACGATGAATGTAAGATTGTGGTAAAAAAAGTGAAAAACAAAAAGAGAGCAAACTATACAATACGGACCAATGTGGCCGTGGGTTATTTAGGGATAAAATCATTTAAGATACAACCCATTACGGGGGTTGCGCAAAGGGTGACCTTCTGAGTTAGTTAAAATGTATGCCCCATTGCCAAGACAGGTCTGCATGATGTAAGGACCTTGCCACATGGATTCAAACTTTCCTTTACCAGTCTTTTCATGGGCTTGGTCATAGGCGAGGACGAGGTCCCCTTCGCGGAAAGTTCGAGGGTGTACATGTTTATCGTAACTAGATTTGGAGCGGTTGTTGGCGGCTTCAATTGTCTGGAGAGTGGCACGACGGTCTTCATCAGCTTGTTCTAGTGTTAGCAGATGGTGCTCGAGTGGGGAGGTGTCTGGGAGAAGCTCGACGGCGATGTGTAAGGTAGGTATCTGACACTCAATGTGGAGGACAGACTCCACACCGTGAACTAAATGAAATGGGGTAAAAACGGTGGCGGTTTTGGTGGATGTACGGTAAGCCCATAAGGCAGGGAATAACATGTGGTGCCAATTGGACTTATGCCGGTCAACAATGCGTTGGAGGATGGTTTTTAAAATTTTGTTAATGGCCTCTACTTGGTCGTTCCCTTGGGGGTAGTAAGCAGAGGAATACTGATGTTCGAACTTCAGTAGTGTGGATAACTCGCGCCAGAGGGAATATTCGAAGTGTGAACCATGGTCTGAGACCAACTGTTTGGGGACCCCGAATCGAGTGATAACGTGGTTGAAAAAGAAACGGGCAGCAGTTTCAGCTGTACAATTGAAGGTGGGCATGGCTTCGGCCCATTTGGTGAAGTAATCGACGACGACAATGATGTACTTATGGCCGTTGGCAGATGGGGGTTTACATTCCATGAAGTCGATGGCCCACTTACAAAAGGGACCAACGGTGACGACTGGGTGTAACGGAGCAGGTGGTGTCCGGGCCTTGGGGGCAAAAAGTTGGCAATTATGGAAATGTTTGACCGCTGTGATGCAGTCGGTAAAGAGTGTGGGCCAGAAGTATCCAGCGCGGATGACCTTTTGGGTGGTGGCCATTCCAGAGAAATGTCCGCCGTAGGCACCGCTATGATAGTCATTGAAGACGTGTTCGGCTTCCGCATGTGTAAGGCAATGATGGAGAATTGTGTCAACCCCTCGCCGGTAAAGGACATCGCCTAAGAGGAGATATCGAGAGGCCTGGTGATGGATACGACGGCGTCCATCACGACTGATGTTAGGTCTGAACTTCTGTGTGCGAAGGTATAACAAAATATCACCGTACCATGGGTCATAAGACGAGATGATGAACAAGTGATTGTCGGGTAACTCATCGGAGATTTGTGGGGATGACAGAAAGGAGGGGAGATCGGTGATGAGCTGGGCAAGCCCGAGGGCTTTAGTGCTCTTAGGGGTTCTGAAAGTGAGGTCATATTCTTGGAGGATAATGACCCATTTAGCAACGCGACCTTGCAGGAGGCATCGGTTTAAGAGATAGACCATGGGGTTGGAGTCGGCGACAACTGTGGTATGACTGAGAAAAATGTAGTGTCGCAATTTTTGGACGGAAAAGACCACAGCAAGGGCTAGTATTTCCTCATATGGGTAATGTAGGGGTGCTCCAGACAAGGTCTGGCTAACGTAATAAATGACATGCTCCTGGCGAGCAGCGTCTTCTTGAACCAGGACTCCAGACACGACATAATCAGATGCTGAGACGTAAAGGATGAAGTCTTGAGAGAAATCCAGAGGGGAGATCAAAGGGGCTTGTGTGAGGGCTTTCTTGAGGGCTCCGAATGCATCTTCTGCTTTCTCATCCCAAACAAAGGGTATGCGGGTACAAAGCAGGCGTAAGAAACCATGAACGGTGGTGGAATAATCAGGAATGAAGCGACGGAGGAAATTAGATCGCCCCTGCAGACTCTGGAGCTGCCGAAGCATGCAAGGAGAAGGAAGTTCTAAGATGGCTTGGACTTTCAGGGGATCAACAGCGATTCCTTTCTGGGAAACAATGAAACCAAACAATCGGCCTGCCGGAATGCACAAGACACACTTGTGTGGGTTCAAGCGGATTTGATATTTGCGACAACGCAGAAAGACTTGCCGAAGGTCGTTAAGGTGGTCTGATCATTTCCAAGAACGAGTTGTAAGATCATCAAGATAGACTAGCAGGATATGGACCAAGTCGTGAAAACAATAGGTCATCGCCCGCTGGAAGGTGGCACCAGCACTTTTGAGGCCGAAAGGCATGACGCGATAGGAAAAGGTGCCCCATGGGGTGGTAAAGGCAGTCTTGTACTAATCCTCCTTACGGATTTGAATCTGATTGTATCCAGAAAAACCATCCATGAAAGATAGGACTTCATGCCCTGCACACGCATCGATGAGTTGGTCAATAAATGGCATGGGGAAGTTGTCTTTGGGATAGGCTTGGTTTAAATCGCGGAAGTCAGTGCATACTCTGATGGTGCCTTGTTTTTTGTTAACAAGAACGGGATTTGACACCCAGGTGGTATACGCAATAGGATAAATGAATCCTGCCTTGCGAAGTTTCTCAATCTCTGCTTTAACAACAGGGAGCTTTGAGGGATGAATGGGGCGCTGTTTCTGGAGAACGGGGGGTACATCTGGCCATGTGTCAATGTGGTGCTCTATAATAGCAGGATCGAGACCAGGCATTTCGGTATAGGACTAGGAAAAGACATCACAAAACTCTTGGAAAAAAAATTTGTACTCTCCAATCTCATGCTCACTGCAGGAGGCTCCTAAGTTAATGATTTCAAGAGCACCAGGTGGGTCAGAGAAATCTATGTGGATGACGGGTGAGATGTTGGCCATGTTACCTTCCTCAAAGGCATCAGGAGCAGGAATAGGATCCTTAAACCAGTCGACTTTGGTGGGAAGGAAATATTTGGACTCAACCGCGAATTGGGTAGCTGTGGTAGAGGAGGATGCTTCTAGGAGGAAATAGGAACGATGGTGCATGCCGTCCCAGGGATAATCCGGGGCAGTGAGAGCCTCTAGAATCTCCTCATCATTGCGGAAAGTTTGAGTCGTCAAATCGGTTGACGAGGAAGTGGTAGTCGAAGAGATCATATAAATGGTGTGAATCTCTCCGGATGAGGGTGATACTGGGGGTTGGATCTCCTCAATTGTGGGGGGTGCCGTCTCAAGGTCCAAATTATTCATCTCATAGAGAGTTGCTTTGTAATCTGGGAGATCAGGACAGTGATGTGAGTAATGGCCGTAAATACCGCATATTGCACAAGGTTGGTTGGTACGCAGTGATTTATCACGAGGCTTAGGGGTTGGATCGAGTTCGACAACCGAGATGTTGGGGTCGTCGTCAAGTATTTGCATGTGTTCCTATAATGCAGGTAATTGTGGATATTGATGAGTTGGATGGCCTAACTCATCAAACAATGAGCATTTGGGAGGAGCGCGAAACACGGGGGGGGGGGGGGGTTAACTGCTTTGGGTGGGGGTACAGCAGTGTATGGTTGTGGGCCTCTGCCCCCAGTGTGCTTCATAAGAGGGGGGGGATTCGTAGATGACGAAGGGGTAGTGACACCGGGAGGTGGTTGACTAGTAGTAGCAATGGGTTGCACCGGTTGTAGGACAACATTTGGTGTCGGCGAGGGAAAGGGAGGCGAAATATACCACACGGGTAATCCTAAGGTTAACCCGGGGAGGCTGAGATTAGCCATAACTAGGGCACTTACTACTCCCGAGGGAGGGAATAGGAAGGGGATTGTGTGGATGGGTGTAACACTAATGTGACTAGGTACCAATGGTGGTTTGGGTAATAAGGGCGGTTGATTGTTGGGTGTTTGTGTATTGTGGGAAAGGGTATATAGGTCAGATACTTCGGTCGTAGGTGACGGGGGTGGAATGGATTGGAATGTTGAGGTCATCGGCGTATCTGAGTAAAGTCCGGGTCCCACGGAGGAAACAAACAAGGTAGTCGCTCCACAAACAGGTTGTTCAATCATGGGGAGAACATTTTCTGGTGCAGCGGGGGCATTGGGATCGTAATAGGTGAGTTGGTCGACCTTGACCATGCGTCCGTCATGGGGGAACATCATGGTACAAAAAACGGATGAGGCAACCGCCCGCATGGCATACATGTAGTTGTGGCCAAGTAAAAGGTTATAATCAAGTTGGGCATTGATGACCTCTATGTCAATGAGCACTGTTTTACCAGCCAACTGGATGGGGACATTAGCTAAGAGACCTTGGGGTTGAGCTGAACAGCCGTCGTAGGCTCGCAATGCACTGGTGGACTACTCGAGAGTAGGGGATCCCAACTTCTTCCAAATGAATGTGGACATAATGCATGTAGAGGAACCTTCATCGATAATGCATCGATGGATGACAAGATTCTGAACGGAAACAAAAACTTGGAACGCTAAAGTGGAAGGCAGGCGTGGTTCAGACTGGTCCAAATCGAAGACCATCAGTCGTGAATCATTTGGGTCAATAGCACCAATGGTGGAGAGCAAAGTCTTGCGCTGTGAAGGACAGTTTTTTAAGACTTCTAACGTAGACATGGCTACGGGAGATTGGGCTAAGTCATCTACAATGTTGTAATTTGACGCAGCATGAGCATTGGGGTTATTGTTGATGCGACAAAGTGGGAAGCAAGGTGCTTTGGAGGTGCCATCTAGTGGAGCCGGAGGTATACGTAACGTCTGATCAGTGGGATGAGCGTTAGTGATTTTGTCGACGGGAGGGGCTTCAGGGGTGGAGCCATATTGGTTTCGACGGGTTTGGAGATTGACATCAGCTGATGACATCATTAACAAGTGGTGGGTACCTGAGTCTAACACGGGTTGATCAGGAGCAGCATAAGTGATCTATTGTTGTGGTGGCGGGTGGCCTTGAGGGGGAGCCAACGGATGAGTGTTCACTACGCCTTGGTTTGGTAAGGGGTTTTGCAGCACCAAAGGTTGATGCTGAGGTGGTGGGGGGTTGGGTGGCACCTGAGGAGTCGCGTGCCCTTGGCGATGGGCATCATCAGTCCCGAGTTGCCGAGCGTGCTCCAAATGTGGGAAAGCATGTGTGTAGTGGCCATAGACCCCGCAAATAGAACAAGGATGGTTTGTTCGCAAATTAGGATTTTTGGCTTGCTTGGGCGGCCGATCAGGGTTCTGGTTGGCAAGTGCCGCATTATTGTTGTTTGGGGGATTGGGAGGTTGACCGCCTTGGTCTCGAGGGGGTTTGTTCCCACAGTTACGGCCTTTGCCACAGTTTTGCTGGCCCTATTGGCGCTGGTTATTTTGGTTCTGCTGTGGATTCTGTTGGGCGTTTACTTGCCCTTGGGCATCAGGTGGGTTTTGGGGTTGCGCAGGTGCGGGAGCAGGCTGTAGTGGATAATATGTAGGGGGAGGTTGTGCAGGTGTTGAACATTATGTGGATTGATGATATGTTTGTTGAACGGGTTGTGGGTTTGCCGCAGGGGCTGCCTGTGGTGGGTAATAAGGATGTTGGGCTTGAGAGGATATAGGAGCTGGCGCAGCTTGCGGGTGGTAATATGGATGAGTTGCAACCGGGGGGGGTGTAAGCGGGCGGCGCATGACCAAAGCACTGTGGTGGACATGAGGGTCCTTGGGAATGGTGGTGATGTGCCATGGGAGCATACGAATTGGTTGCTCTGGATTGAGATGCAGCCCGTGAAAGGTTGGGGCCATGGCTAGGTCGTGCTATGGAAAAGGGTTGGGGATGCGAGGCAATACGACCAATGATGCCATCTGCGGCATGAGATGCCCCCAGCACATTGTGTTGGGAGGAATCGCCACGAGGGGCATCAGGTATGATGGAATACAGATAACCTGACTAGGCGTAAATGAGGTCAAATTGCAGGGCTTTGAGGATGGCCTCTTCTTCGGACTGGGGTCGTTCGGATGCCACATCCTTGGAAATGACAGGAAGGAGGTATTTTAGAAACCAATATAAGAAGATACGGTCGTCTAACTTAATTTTGCAGAGGCTGCAGCGTCGACGCCACTCATGAATGTGGTGAGTGATGTGGGTAGCCGTGTTCTGTCTGCAAGACAGTAGGATCTCAACTCTGGCGTCATAGCGGACAGGTAACTGAAAGAACTGCAAGAAATTCGAGGCAAGGGAGGTAAAGGTGGCATGGGTCCCATGGGGTTGCTCGATGTACCACTTAGCTACAGAGCCAGTGAGGGTGCGCTGTAATAGACGGAGATGGACAGAGTCGTCCACTATGGAGTTGGAGGAACACCATAGATGGAAGGACATAATATGGTTCTGGGGGTCCTCACCTGCCTTGCCCTCAAACTTAGGGATGTCGGAGGGGAGCTTGGTTGGCATGTGAGGACACGCAGGGTTGTGTCTGATGGGATCGTTAGTTAGTCTAGCTAGGTCAGGAAGGTTGAGACTAGCCATGAATGGAAAACTAGTAGAAGGATGTGACATACTAGTAGGTGTGACCGTGATGGGGCCAATGCCCCTAAGTGGAGGGGCAAGGTTTGGAATGTTGCCCCCAAGTGGAGGAACGAAAGTGGTATGGGACGGTCCTGCACTACCAAGGGTAGTGTGAGTCACTGATGGAGTGGCGATAGTTATGCCAGCTACTGGAATGGGTACAGTGATCGGAATGGCAGATGTGGGCCCCATCGAGGGCATACCCAAAGCAGGTGTGGTAGCTGGTGTGGTGGTGGATGCTCCATCAATGGTCCCTACAAAGAAATGGGTGGAAGTCATGCCGGCCATGGGGCTTGTTGGTGCAGTGTAAATGGGGTTCTGAGACTCTGCCTCAGAATCAGAGGTAAAATAAGGGGCGTCTAGATCGGGTGACGGAGTTTTATGCCGTTGACGAGTGGAGTCAAGTGACAAGGCTCGAGATCTATGATTAATGGTATCAAGTGATGAAGATCTATGTCTATGATGGGTGATGTCAAGTGAACCGAGCTATGGGGGCTCGCCCCGGATGCGCCGAGAATGTCTCGAGGACTCAATGGTGATAGATGGTGTCAAATATCTGGGGGTTGTGTTGAGTGAAAAAACAGCTCAAAAACCCTGATGCAACTGAGTGTGCAGAAGGAGAGCTCAAAAAATATGGCACTCAGGCCAACAACCAACTCAAAACACTTACTGTAACAACTATGCTACAATAAGTGGAGTATCAACAGAAATGGTCAGAATACCAACAAGCAACAGGTTTCCTAAAAAATAAAAATAGTGGACTTGCTAGACCAAAAGGAGGTAAGGGAGCATGCAAACACCTAGCTAAATAGTATTCTGACTCAACTAGACATATCCTTTGCAAGGTGATGAAATCCAAGTCTTACAATATGGATAGTAGAGCCAAATGGCTAAAGATATCCCTCTACCAGGAGGGACACCGGGTAGTCAATCCTAGAAGAAAAGCAACTAAGATACCCCGTTCATGACACGTTCAGTTGGGTGAATCTTCCATTTGGTTCTATCGCCGCGGTATCCTCATACGGGTGATACCTCAAGAACTGCGAAAGGTAGCCTTCTGTTACTGAATGGATTGCAGTATTACACTCAGGACTCCGAAACCAGTCTGGCGACTTCAACCCTCCTAGGGGAGAGGCCTTCCCGATAAATTGGTTTTAAACCGTGTCAAAAAATACTTGGGGATTTTGGTTCCCTAATGGACAACAGCTATGTTTCAAGTGTAAGAAACCGAGGGGTGTTATTTGGATGCCTATCCCCCATATCCTACCTAACTACAAAAATTCTTATGTGTTCCCCAAGTGGGGTTAGAATGTTGGTTGTGTTAAGTAGTATTTTGAGGGCTCACTTGGATTAGTTGACAGAGTGTGTGCATGTGAGATGATGAACCCAAGTAAAAGTGCCACGGAGTGGGAAACTTTCTAACTAAAAATAACAATACAGAATTTGAACTTTGAAATGCAAAATTTTCTCTTTTTCAATTAAAATGCTGAAATTTAAAAAAAATATTCTGTAAATGGAACATAAATAATACTGCATAAAAGACTGTAGGGAAGTATGGTTGCAGGTACGACAGATGGCTGTGCAGGTGCAGAAAATATTGCAGCAAAGTGCTGGGTTCAAAACAAGAAAAAAGTGCAGAAAACAGACCGCGGGTTTGTGGCAAATCTGGGCGGTCGGACCGCAGAAAATAGCTCAACAGTCGCAGACGGGTTGCAGGATTTTGGCTGAAAGACGCAGTCGGGACGGAGGAAAAAAGGTCGAAAGACGCCGGCGGGTTGCAGGAAAATGGCTGAAAGCCGCAGGCGGGACGCAGGAAAAAGGCCGAAAGACGCCGGCGGGTTGTAGTAAAATGGCTGAAAGGTGCAAGCGGGACGCGGGAAAAAGGTCGAAAGATGTCGGCGGGTTGCAGAAAAATGGCTGGAAGCCACAGTCAGGATGCAGGAAAAAGGTCCAAAGATGCCGACGGGTTGCAGAAAAATGGCTGAAAGCCGCAAGCGGGACGCGGGAAAAAGGCCGAAAGACGCCGGCGGGTTGCTGAAAAATGGCTGAAAGCCACAGGCGGGACACAGGAAAAAGGCCGAAAGACGCCGGCGGGTTGCAGTAAACTGCTTGAAAGCCGCAAGAGGGACGCGGGAGAATGGGTTAACAGCCGTTGTCGGACCACACGAAACAAACTAATAGCCATGGTCAGATCACAGGTAACAGACTTGAATCCGTCGGTAGGTCGTCGGAAACAGTCTGAGAGCCGCGTTCGGATCGCAGGTAAATGCCTGAAAGACGCGGTCGGAACGCACTTGCGGAAGGTAAAAAATGCGGTTTACGGCAGCCGAAAGAGACAGCCGAAAGGAAAAAACAGAAAAATAATGCAGAAAATTAAAAATATTTAAAACTATAACCAGAAATTCAAAGGAACACAAGGGGAGTCGCCAAAAATATAGCTAGGGTTTTCACCCCAGCTTGTGCAAATGAGCACCTACTAAGGGGAAAGGACTCCTTAGTAGCAGTTCAATAAAACATTAAATGAAAGACAATACAGTAAAATGGTAATTATTCTAAACATGTGCATAAAAATAGAAAAGACAAGATGATAAACATGGGTTTTGTATTAATTATACCTTCAATGTGAAGGTTGGTGGAGCTCTTGTAGCAGTCCAGGAGGGTTGCTTCCAAGCTTCCAGCTTTGCTCCTTCTCTTTCTCCAAAGGGTTGGAAATGGGCCAAAAGGGCCACTCAAGGGTGAAAGTAGCTCAAGGGTGAGCTAGGGTTTCAAGAGTGATTTTGGTAGAGTAAGGGTGTATTTGACTGTGGATATGAAATGAAGGGCCTCCATCACCTATTTATAGGTTTTTCGTGGTGGAGTGTTGGCCCATGGTTTTGGGAACCATATGGTTTAGGTTAGCTGTATAGGGTTTTTGTCTCCTTTTTCCCTCTTTTTCCTCCTTTTTTTATATTCTTTATTCCCTTTTTGGAGGGTTTTTGCTATTTTGGAGTAATTTTGGATTATTTTGGGGGAAAAAGGGGTTTTTGGCCTTTTGAAGGCTTTTTTAATGGTTTTGTGGCCTTTTGGAGGCTTTTTTGGTCTTTTGGAGGCTTTTCAATGGGATTTTAAGGTATTGGAGGAAAATATGGTGGGAAATATGGGCAAATGAGTCATGTAATGGAGTAGATGAGGTAGTGAGCACTTTTTGGGTGTTAACAACTGTATCATCAAATGAGCGTCGTCGATTTACACCTTCCCTAGATCTGGACCGTTGGGTGGCGTTGATGCTATCTCCTTTCATAAATCCGAAGCTGATCAGCTCATCACACAAGTAAGATATGCGAACTCAATCTGAGCCACAAATCTCCCCCCCTTTGAATCGTAGCCATCGGAATATGCCAGGGTTTAGTCGGACTTCGCAAGTATGAATGCGGTCGTTAATGCTCATGTGGGAAATGCGAACTCGCTTCTAGCCACTGATCTAGGAAATCGACCGTTAATTTTCCTAGACATGCATGCCGATTAACATTTCCTGCTTGCGACTAAAGAGCCCATGATCTTTCCCGCGATGGGTGATCTGGACTATCAATCCCATTCTATGTCACTCTCCGCAAACCATAGGGTTCCCTTTCTGTCGTCGGCATAGCTCTTTCAATCCCATTCCAATGACCATCCTTTAGACTTCGTGTCCTGTTGGCTAAACCCTTCTTGGGCCTGAATGACTACGCTCGGCTCTTTAATTTCTGCTTCAGTGTCATGCAGACTAAGAAAGAAAACTTGTCCTTGCTGATCTTGGGAGCCCGGGTCCCATCTAATATTTAGCACAATTTTGGTGCTAACAACAAGCTCCTATTGGGGATGCTATCCTCCCTGCGAGGTAGCAAAGAACACCGTAGACCGAGTGCCTGATCCATTGGGCCTATTTTGTCATAAAATATGCAACCTATAACCCTCTATTATTCAAAAACTGAAAGCAAACTGAAAACTGGAAACTACTGCTGTGCTTGGAAAATTTTGGAAACATTCTCGCCATGTTGAGCTTATTTATGTACACGATTCCCTACCCTACGTCACCCTGGGGAGGTTCTATATCAAGTGATGTTAAAATGCCAGTGTAGCCAATCCAGCAGCTGACCTCTCGAGCAGATTCTTCCACCATTCTCAGCAGATTTTCTTTTGGAAAAACAATAAGTAGGCCATTTATTCCCCTAGGTGCTCAGGTCAAGTCTAGGGATTGCATACCTCTGACCAATGCCAATCAAGGCCTGAAACTCATGCCTACTAATAGCTCCACAAGATGTAGAGAGGTTGAAACGAGCAACTTCAAGCACCTCCCCACGACGTGGTTGTCCCTTTGTAATTTGGAAGGTTGCTCCCACACAGAAGCTGACTATAACACCTCCTCTTGGGCTTCTTATGATCCCCAGATTGAAAACTAGGTTTTGCTCTGGAACTTCAAAAGAAACTTTGCCTTGTCCCCAAAAAGGGTCGAGAAAGGGCCACTCTTCTTGGCATTCAGACTCCCGGTTCGAAAATCCTGCATGAAAATCATACTAACTAGCCGCATCCCACTCAAGCATCTCAACTATCTGGTCGGTCGGCTGGAGATATTGGCTAGGCTCGAGAACTTCTTCTAGGATTCTATAATCAGATTCAGCCCAAAAAGAGAATTCCATCCGGTGGGGGTCCCCAGGAACTTCTTGACCACCATCTCTCTCTCCGTCATGTGGATGAGGGCAAGGTTCTTCATATAGAGCCTCGAGGGTTTCTTCATTCATAGATTTAAGAATTTTCCTTATTTTGGCTAATGATTCATCTTCGAGAGATGGGGCTCCACCACCCTCGGGCTTGACATCCCCGTGGATTGCAATAGAGGAGCTAGGAACCGGCACTGCGTCTTCCTCCCTGGTGAGATTTCCAGAGTACTTAGGATGACCGTAGAAAACTTCATTCTCCCCACCCATGTCTAGGAAGCCTACAACCTCATCATCTCCATATTCATCATATATGGGTGGACCAAGCTTTTCTTCAAGACTTCGTATCACGGGATCTTCCAAATGCTGAGCACGACCTTCCTTAAGCATAGCAGCTTCTCCTCTTTCTCGTGCAGGGCCAGGCTGACCATCTTTCTTCCTGTCATGAGAAAACAACTCAGATACTCTATGCCTATTTTCTTTTTGAACTCTAACCTACTCCATGTCCCTTCCCTATCGCCTGGTTCTGGGATTTTCCCAGACATTCTGAGATTGTCTTCAACCTCCACCGCATCCGTGAACATATGTTGCAAATCTGAGGACCTTCTTTCCAAAAGAAGGAGAGATAAACCAAGAGGAAAGACAGATGAGTAGTGTAGCTTAGAAGCATTCTCTAGGGGATGAATTTCCTTCGGGATATTATAATTGAAACTTGTGAATCTCCTATTAAAACTAGGCATGGTCTCATCTTCTTGCCTTCTCATGGAGTAAAATTCTGCAAGGACTAGGTCTCATGACCTTCTTTCACCCCAAAATTCCAGAAAGGCTTCGGATAACTCCTCCCACGTATGAATGGACTCAGGTTGTAAAGGCTTGAATCATTTCTTCACATTTCCTTGGAGGGATTGGGAAAAAATTCTCATATAGACATCATCATGTTCTACTTCAAAAAGGTTTAAAAAATGCTCAAAACCTTGAAGATGTCTCTCGGCGGTAAGGACTTCGGAGTCTCCATCGAAAACAGGGAGGTATTTACGGTATTTGGGAGGATATTCATGAAGCAGAGGGGGTAGCTTTAAGGGGCTATATCTTAGCTGAAATCTGGAAGGCGAGGGATTATGCACATGGAGATCATTTCCAGTTTTTCCCTCATGGGATCTATGAGGCTAGGTATGGATCTTACACGGTTCGGCAGGAAGGGCGGGTTTGGCTCTAGGGGAGAGAGGAGGATGTACATTTTCAAATTCTAGTGAAGGGTATACAAAGGAGGCCCTATCATGAATTAGAGCTCTTCGGTGAGACAATAGTTTTTTGATGTATATACATAAAGGCAAAAGGAAACCAACACAGAAGAACAAGACCTCTTTGAGGAGGTTTATACCTTGATACCTAGACCTTAGTTCTTCCATGTCCAAAATGGCTGAGTTTGTTCTCCTGTGGAGTCTGCAAATTAAATCACGAGTGGAGTCGCCAGGTGAAAAGTATACAGCCCTTTCTATGTCTGACCATTGTTCACCTTCAACAACCAAAAATGGAACCTAGTCGTTCTCCCAGGGGTGATAGAAAAAATAGTTCCCCTGCAGCAGCGCCAATTTGTTAGCACCGAAAATGACCCCCAAGGCTGTGGGAGAGAGCCATCAAGGGGTAACCACTAACCACTGTAGCTCGTTCTACTGACCCAACACAAACAAAGAGGGATCTCTCTACAAATCTATGAAAGACTGAAATATAATCAATAAACTTGCAGCCGTGAAGAATATGCATAGAAGACCAAAAACAATTGGAAATAAACCGACAGTCTTCTTATTGAAGATATTCAATCAAAACACATTTAGAGGGTCATATTTCTATAAGGGGAGAAAAATCGTTTATAGTTTGGCAGGATAATCATAAGATAGACGTGGGCGAATGGAGTCAAGATACGATACATAAATCAAATAACAGCGCTGTAGTTTGAGATACCAGAACAGAGGCAAGGTAGCCACCCGCTTCCCGTCGAAATGCTAATGTCAGGTGATAAAGGAAGAAGGCAAGAACAGACCATCGATATGAGCAACCAACATGGTTGAATTCAATATCGACTTTAGTAGAACTATTGAGTGAACATCTCAAACAGTAGCTAGATCCTATTGCCAAGAATTCTATACTATTATACACTAATTTTAGATATGAAAGGGAAAACATAATGGAGATGAATAACAGGAAAGTACAATCACATTAGAGAATAGAATGAACAGACTATAAGCAAAGCGACACATGAATCTCCGTCGGAACATTCATTACAAATGCTGCAATTCTATTAAGGATGATACCTCAGAAATACAAAACCAGGCCCTCCCAGGCCTTGACCAAATGATTTTCCAACCCATTGATATTCTATTACATTGATATTTATAGGCTCTCGGCCTTGGACCGAGTATCAAAAACTGTTACAAAAAATGCCACCACATATAGGGCTCGGCTAGCTACTTCTGACAGCGAAGCATAAGGTGAAAAAAACTACTAACTAACCATGACCACTTCCTTTAGGTGTTTTCTTGCAGAGCCTTAAACTACAACCATTTTAAACGCTATGTGGATTTCTAGCAGAACTGAAAAATTAGATAAAATAGACAATTAATACAAATCTAGCCAATGACAGACTTGCTGGGTGGGCAGAAAAATGACATGAACAACACGTCGCTTCATTTAAGATCCTTTAATTCACCTTACAGATCGAAGAAATCCTCCACCTTCCATATGTCTTCATCTGGCCTGTTCTCTGTTGAAATGTGAGGTGTCGGCACTTCTCTGATTGACATCAATTCCTTCTACGCCCCTGCTGGTCCTCTAGCTCCTCTGATTCGCTGGATGAAATCTCCTCCACGTAGTCGAAAACAAGTGGGAAGGAAGGAATATCCCCTTCTTCCATCTTAGACCATAGTTGTTCAGGCACAACCACCACCTCGACTCCGTGGTTGCTTTCCATAACCAGACTGCAACTGCCAAATGCTTGAGCGCCCAGGTTTTCCACCTTCCCTATGCCACTACATCGAATCGGGACATGAGGGTTGTTCCTATAATGGCCATGACAATGACGGTAGATTCGTGCAATGACCCCTTCCCTGTTGGCATGACATATCTCCCAATCGAGCAGCAATGATGACTTCCAATCGATTTGACTCTATGCATGCTTGGCATGGCCTCTCAGATAGGCGGGGAGGCGTGTGATGGCACTGAGGTGGCTCTGGCCTCACTGGTCATCATTTGGTGCCAGTGAGGTGACCTTTCACCCTTCCACTGTATCATCAAATGAGCACCATCGATTTACACCTTACCTAGATCTAGACCGTTGGGTGGCATTGCTGCTATCTCCTTTCGCAAATCCGGAGCTGATCAGCTCATCGCACAAGCAAGATCTACGAATTCAATCTGAACCATAGATCTCCCCCCCTTTGAATCGTAGCCGTTGGAATACGCCAGGGTTTAGTCGGACTTTGCAAATATGAAATGCGGTCGTTAATGCACATGTGGGAAATGCATATGTGAGAGTTAGTGTGCTTAAACTTTGCTTAAATAAATTTCTTGTTGTGTTTTTTCTTGAAGATTTATACATTTTTGAATTATTATTAAAATGGTTTGTCTTAATATTGCTTCATGCCAGCCTTCTTCTTTATATATGGTAATTGTTATGGAACTATTGTACTGCTATAGTTCAAATTAGAAGTTCCAGTCTGAAGAAAAATTTCATTCCCTACTATCCTATCTTGTTATTTCTAGATGGCAATAACAATCCCTTATCACTTCTATGTTTTTCAATGTTGTGACCCTCTAGTCTTGGAAAATTTACATTCTCTTTATGTCTTTAGGATTATTGTTTTGATGCTTTTTTTTGCAGGTTGGAGGATGGACTCAAATATACAAAGGGTTGACACTTGTGATAATCAGAGGGGCCGGGCATATCCACCTTTCAACCTTGGGGTATCCAATCCTTACAAGAGGAGGCGGGTAACGCTGTATCAACATAAATGGCACTATAAAAAGGTCATGGTACTCTATTTTAAGCCTTACTTCCTATAGTTGTTTTAATATTCTTTGTAAGTATGGAACCCAAAAGAGTCCTCACCAGATCTCAAGCTATAGAGAGTGACTTAGAGTTTGAAAAGCATTCCCATCCTCCCAAAAGTAAGAACCCCATAGTTGTATCACCTCAAGATTCCTCACCCTCAACAAGTTATTCCCATTATTATCAAAGGATATAAATGGTTGCTGTGAATGCACCCTAGCTTACAGGAAGCAGTCCCTTTTACATCTAGGGACCAACACATAAGATGCCAAAGAATGTTGATAAATAATTTCCAAAATACAAGAAAATGGCATAAGGACCGGAGAATAAAACATCCAAACATACAAGGATTCCTTAATAAGACTGCAAGTGGACTATGAATATGTGTTATGCAAAATGTTTTCCATGACACTTGATGATCAGTCTTATGACTGGTATATCATCTTTCCCATTGGCTCAATCCCTTCTTGGGCTGAGCTATAATCTTCCTTCATAAATATCACTTTTTGCTTCCCATTATTCCTCCAGTGCTATATCATCAATTTGCTTCAGCACACCGAGATCCAAATGAGCCCATGAGGTTTTACAAAACACTATTTACAAGCTATATACCAGGTTGGTAACTCCTTACACTCTCAATGAGCAAGCAGTTGTTCAAATATATTTGATAGCTTTAGATCCATCCCTTGACCTCAATGTTTGTTAGGAGGTCACCCACTATAACTACCCTTACATTAGCCTATGTTGAAGCCATGGCAGTGGAACAACAATTGATGCCCCAAGGATATGGAGTTAGCCAGTGACCAATAGTCGGTTCCTGTTGGGTACCAAGTTCCATGGTGGTAGCATTTACAAGTTATTTCGAGTAGGTTAAAGACATGGAACTTGAAGCTTGGGGGTCCCTCGGATTGATACCTGGAGTGTTAGGAATAGATTTCCTTTAGAATTGTTAAAGCCAGTTTTATTTCCAGTTGAAGTTGGGTTAACTTTTGAAGTTTGAAGATATTTAACCAGTTTGATAGAGTTAGTTTTGTTTTTTATGCTTTCTTCCTGGGCAGCATGCAGTTATAACTGTCATATAACTTTAATAGATCTTGACTTTTATCCTTATTTTCTTTGTGTATTCTTTTTTCTGGTAATATTTGGTTTTCTTATATTTAGGGCCACTTCTCGTAGTTGTTTCATGCTCTGCCTGTTTATGCATGGGTGTGTTTTAGCTCCCATCTTCATATCCTGAGATAAATATTTGTTGATATTTATCATGTAGAACTCATTCATTAGTTATGATGTTCTCAATAAACTTGTGATTCCCCAGCCTAAACAATACTTACAGGTAATAATTATTTATAGTTTTTTTCAACTATTTGTGTAATCATTGGCTATTTTGAATATATCGGCGAGGAAGCTAGAATATTATCTGATTTACAGTAATCTAAATAGCGTTCTTTTACCCTAATCCTGACTGAAGTGAACTGTTACCAATATTATCTGATTTACTTTAATATTGTTTCATTGTTACACAATTATATGCATATGTACTGCTACAACAATGCCAATGGTCCTTTTACCCTAATCCTGACTGAAGTGAATTGTTACCAATAGAACATGCATAGGGCCTAAGCATTGGAGATGGTTGAAACTATCTGAAGGTTTTGTAATATGTTCATGGAACCTGAGAGAAACATGCGCCTGTGTTAATTTTACAGGGGATGGTGGCTTGGCCCACATTGGAGGAAGATGATTTTGGGACACCATTTGGTCATTCTTTGCTTCTATATAAACTGAAATTCTCCTTTCCATGGCATCATCCACCACTATCTTCAAGTTACTTATGAATTTTCAGTCAAATTTAGATATCTTGGCATGACTCTAGATGACTTAGTAGATTGTTTAAAAATGTTTGCATGCTTGTCATTCCTATAAATTTATGGGATTTTTGCATTTTGCATCATTCAAGCATACAAAATAATGATTGCCAAGTTACTATAGATCCATAATGGTTACCTTGCACTAGTCCTTCAAGTTGTTCAACTGCTTTTCTTAAGTGCAAAAATATTTGTGCACTTAATAAAAGCAGTTGAATAACTTGAAGGGCTAGTACAAGGTAAGCCATTATGGATCTATAGTAACTTGGAAATCATTATTTTGTATGCTTGAATGATGCAAAATTTGTTTGAATATCATCATTGTCAAGCAATAACTACTTCTTAAAGGGTGCTAGCTCAATGGTAGAGCACCTGCGTAATTATAGGAAGGAGATTGGTGGTTCGATTCCTCCGTACCCTATCATAAATTAGTGACTAAGAAAATGAATAAATTCGCATATACGACTATTAGTATCTAACTTCTAGTATCTTATAGCACGACTAACGTTTAATTGTATTTACCTTAGTCATTAATATGTTATCATCTAGTAGTTTATTTAGTCGTATATTTGGTCATTAATTGTGGCAATCAATGACTATCAATGACTAAATAAATGACTAAATCGGTGACTATCAATGACTAAATCGGTGACTATCAATGACTAAATCAGTGACTGTCAATGACTAAATCAATGACTAATAAGTCAACCAATTAATGACTAGTGAAAATACGACTAGCTATAAGATAGTGGAAATTCGCTACTATTAGTCCATGACTCAAAAATAGTCGTTTTTAGTAGAATTTTAGTCATTAATTCCTCATTTTATACTAGTGATTTTATGTTGTGACTTTTCAATAAATTTCTTTCAACAACTAACGTATGGAATTGTATAAAGTTGTTTACAATCATTGCTCTCTTTTAAATTATGCTCCTTGCAAGGATAGGTTAAGTAGATTAAAATATTGCATTTAATTAGGACATTTCTTATTTGAATGATAATAAAGGGGTAATAAGATGAGAGGTAAGAATTTGTGCATCACTAAGTGAGGCCTTTATACCCATCAAACAAGTATAGGTAGAATCATACATATTTAGGATTAGTATTTTGCATTACATACATAATAATAAAAATATAAACAGTGGATCGAGCCATAACCGGTAAACTCATCACAAGAGCACATCATACGATAGCTGGGATGTAAATTGGATGGGTTCCCTATTCCAAACAATGAATAGTCTAATTGGGAATTTTCATTGAGGAGAACCCCTACTGTTGACACAAGGAATTTTCCAGGAATCAACAAGACCTTAAATCGATTTTTGAAAACACCGCAGCTCCTCGTACTTGATCAAACATGTCGTCTATACGAGGTAGTGGGTATCTATTTCTAATATACATTTTATTAAGTTTTCTATAATGTATGCAGATTCTTAAGGTACCATCTTTAATTTTTTTTAAAGTATTGGTACTCTCCATGGGGACACACTTGGTCTTATGTACTTTTTATCTAACACTTCTCATATTTGCATTTTTAGTTCTACTAATTCTGGTGTGTTCATTCTATATGTGGATTTAGAAGCAGGTACTTCTACCGGTACCAATTCAATAGTAAATCAATCTCCCTCCTTGGAGGTAATCCAGGTAATTCCTCTAGAAATACATCTTTAAATTCTTTCAAAATAGGATAATCATCCAAGCTAGGCTTGAATTTTTCATCAAATTTTTTATTTATATGAACAAAAAACATTTTACATCCCTTTCTAGCACATTTCTTTAATAGTAAGCATATACTTTTTGAGTAAAGACATTCTTAGGAATACCTTTAACAAGCCTACTCTTACCTTGTTCATCAATGCAAGTAAAGGTCTTTTCAAAACAATTTAATATAAATTTGTGTCTTTATAGGCAATCCATACCAATCATCATGTCATATGAACCCAAAAGTAAAATATTTAAATATGATTTTGTAACTAAAGCATTCATGAAAAACTCACAATTATGAATAAAACTAGTTACTTTTCTTTTTGTTCTTGTAGATAACTGTAGTGGCCATGAATTTTCAAATTCATGCTTTTTCATATTACACATTTCTACTATTTTAGGAGATATATAACTCAAAGTAGAACCTAAATCAATCAAAATAAAGGTAGACTTATCAAACATATTACATTCAACTTCTATGATAGAAGGTTGATAGTTTGCTTGATGGTTATCCAATGATGCCGTTATCTTTGTAATATTTAGAGCAAATTATCTGTAATCTACCAACTAGTATTGGTGATACACTAACTAACACTCCTACAAGACTCAATGAAAAACAATGGACTCTCGTGACTAGTTTGACTGTAGGTAGAAAAAATCAAATTATTCTGGAGGGGATGAGGAATATGCCAGCTAATAGAACCTTTGCAAAAATTAATGGGACCATTAATGTTTTGAACATCATCCAGACTGAATTCTACTCCAATGCTCATGGGCACCCCAACATATGCAAACTAGAACTTCAACTAAGCATTGACTAAGAACCAATGGTAAAGGATTATGAATCAGGGAGGATAAATAACATTAAATGCAATTCAACTAGTAGACTTGGTTCACTCCAGTAAGTTTGGGAATGTTCTAAGAAGATATCACAAACATACAAGAAAAATTGCCTTCCAGGATTGCACAACTAGGAAAAATTCAGGACTTCCAAAACAGTCTGAGAGGCTCACGAATTTATGATATTAATATTTTAATGATTCATATGGAATATTAATTAACATCAGAAACATAAATCACTTCATTTTGATCAATATTCATTCATTTACCATACAGATTCTGGAAACTAACTCATTTTCATTGAAATCTAGACTAGGTGCAAGAAGAGGTATTGGAATAAGATTTTTATTCAGTATAAATTCATAATTGGCATCATAGATCCATTATTACAGTCATATAAGCCACGAATAGCTGATTCATACATCAAATAGTTCTCAATAATGATATACAACTAGAAGAAACTCTTTCATCATGAAAACTAGGAAGTTACTCATAGATCTCAATGGAGGGATATCAAATATCTATCACAGGCTCATACTCCACTGGTGCAGACTTTAGGACCTACAATAAGCTCAATGAAAATGGCTCGATACCATCCAGTTAATTTTAGGGGCGAAATTTTTCCAATTTTCTATATGTTGGGATTTTTTTTCAATTTTTTTTTTCGCAATTTGGTCATTTTTAGTCTCTAATATCACCTATATTTACATAATTTTTTTTTTCATCATAATATTTGCCAAAATTTACACGTTTCAGTAGTAAATTGTATGTTGCATATTTAATATTCGCCTACCTATCTATATACATGTTTTTTTCAATCCAAAATATTCGCCTACGATACTATACTTAAGTAAAATATTAGAATCCTTAAAAAATAACTTGGATACCATCATCCTCTCATAAGAAGTAGGGGCACATCTCCCAGCTTGGACTAGGGGCACATCTCCCAAGTCACTGATGCACAATAACACTTAGTCCAATTTCTCAACTGTCAAAAGATGTGAAATTGAGTTGTAGTCCTTGTTTTATAGATTGAGGTGACTTGTTGATCAAGTAAGATAGGGTAAGGCGCCCTCATGGAGTGGATAATGTTGCTTTGATTTTTTCGTTAGCTTTTGCCTTGATTTTTGTTTTTCTTTGCTTTTTGCTTTAGCTTTTGCCTTGCTTTCTTCTTTGCTTTGCTTTCCGCTTTTGCTTTATCCATCTTTTGCTTTTCTATCCTGCTTTTTCCTGCTTTTCTACCTTATTCTGCTTTTCTTATTTATCCTACTTTTCCCTTCTTTTATGCTTTGTCCTGCTTTTTCTTTCTTTTCTACTTTATCCTTCTTTTATGCCTTTGTCCAACTTTTCTGCATTGTCCTTCTTTTCTGCTTTGTCCTGCTTTTCTTCTTTATTCAACTAAATTTCCCGAGCTTTGCTGCTTTATTATTCTTTCTTCTCCTTTTCCTACTTTCCTTGCTTTGACTGCTTTATCTTTTCTTGTCTTGCAAGTTACCTCTTAGTCAAATTTATCCTCTAAGGTGCACTTGTGGAGCATTATCCACTTTATTTCAAAATAAAAATAACTACTTAATGAAAAATACTTTTCATCAAGTGCATATCAGACTTTAAGAAAATAAATTCAATGCCTCCTAATTAATTAATGCCTAAAATTTCAAAATTAACCCCACGTAAATGAAATTTTATCGTCAACCCAAGGGATTGATTGGGTTAGGAACTTAATCCAATGATCATCAATGAGGGAAAATGATAGTCCTCCCCTCCCAAGATTGCTTGTCCTCAACCAATGAAAAAACATGGGGTTAAAGAACTTGTATACTGCCACCAAACTATTGCTGCCAATCAAGATGACCAACCAAGAAAGTGTACTCCATCACATGGAGTTGGCAGATGTTGCACTCCTCCATGTGATTCGATGCATCTTCTTTGGATTTCCTCCATGTAAACCTCTTACTCACCCTCATGTGAATCTCCAAACAATCATGGTGACTAACTAAGAGTGGGACATGAACAAATCCCAAAATATCCTCCTTTAATATTTACTTGGGCACTAAGTAGATAGGGTATTTAAACCAGATGAATGCCATATGTGGATCTTCATGAATCCTCCCATCCATCGAATCACATGCAAGCCATTGTTGTTTCCACTCATTAAGTTCAATCTCACCTTCAAATATGCACTCAACCATTGCACACATATGAGCTAGCGTATCCTTGTTATGGTGTGGATAATTCTTTTCTTGGAGATGCAATCTCTTGTGCACATATTTGGGGATGGAAAAAATAAGGGCGGAGTGAATCCTCTCCATGTACACATCAGCTTCACCTTTCTCAAGCATGATATTAAGATATATTTTCTTTATTCTCCTACTTCACACTCATACAATGTAAATTCTTTTCCAAGCATGCAATGCAACTCCCCATTAAAGGAAGTTCTTAATTAGGAACAAATAATGGGAAACCCCCATAAACCCTTCCATAAAAACTGATTTTGGCACCCAAAAGATGCCTTCCCCCATGATGTCAAATTGTTCTTCGTGAACCCAACCATTCAGTAGCTCATCTGCGAATCTACCTTTGTGATACTTTTCTACTAAATGACTTCCCAAAACAAGTAATCCTTCCCATGAACAAAGAAGAACCTCTACTTCTATATTATTGCATTCATGATCAGATTTATAAACTTGGACTTCACTTACCAACCTTGGTTTCCAATCCTTAAGCTTCATCGGTATCATGTAATGCATCCCACCTTTGTGATAATATTTGACCACCCCTTTGTTCTCCTTTAAAAATTATTTGAACCAGTCCATAACATGCATGATGGTTGTCATGATGTCATGCTTCTCATATGGCTGCAACCTTCTTCTTTCAAAACCATTGATGTTCCCATTATCCATCAAATTTTCTTTTATGCCTTCTTTTGTGACACCCCATTGTAGGCCGAATGGGTGAGTGGAACTTGGTAGTGTAGGTATGAGGCAACCAACCCTCACTCCCATCATCTCTTGAATCATCATTTAGGCCTCTCCTATCCAGCAAGAAACTTATACCTTGATGCTTACTTGTGAGAAGCTAAATAAGTCTCTTGTGTTGCTTCTTGAACTTGGTCCACCATGAGTATCCCAAATCATCCCATCATGCAAGTTTGTACTAACTTGCACATCCATATGATTAAGATTCATGATCTCAATCTCTTTCGTCTTGTACTTGGACCCATTTGCATGGAATGATAACTCCGCTATAAGGGTTAGTACAATATCCAAGCATTCTTTCCAAACCTTGCTGCAAACAAACATATCATTAGAAAATTGGGAAACATACTTACAAATTTGTTCATCTACCATGATGTATATGCAAAGATGAAATGTAGTAGGTGTATAAGTCAAGCCAAGGAGCATGAATAGAAACTCAATGTGCCCACAATGGTACTTGA
Source organism: Larix kaempferi (assembly GCA_027924585.1). NCBI lineage: Eukaryota > Viridiplantae > Streptophyta > Pinopsida > Pinales > Pinaceae > Larix > Larix kaempferi. The sequence goes on along the minus strand of BSBM01000047.1, from coordinate 18,471,154 downwards.
ATAATAGCCTCCACATGTCTTCTTCCTTGAACCTTTTCAAATGCTTGTAATTAAAGATATTGATGGATTGTACATTCATCCTCAATTCATCTTTATGCTTCTTCACCTTCTCAGGTGGTCTACCTGGTGGAAGGTATTCAAGAATATTCTCATTTTGTTGTAATGACTTCCATATGGCATCAATTTTATGTAATTAGTTTATACTTGTGCCTTTAATGGTGGTGATTCCCTCAATATCCCTCACAATGTCACCATGCTTCACTATGAATATCATGCCATGAGATAACTTCTCATCTGCTATGTAATTTTTCCTCCAAGGTATGAATGGAAATGTATGTAAAACATCATATTGCATCCATAGATTCCTTGGATGCTTCTCATTGAACATAACAAACTCAAATGCAACAAAAGATCCATCACTAATGCAAAAATAACTCTAACCAATGTGAGCTAGTCTTGCACAATCTTGGGTCTCCATCATGTCTCCATCTTGGTGATGTAGCTATCCATTCAATTCAATGATGACTAGAATTATTTGTTTGTTGATCCAAATGGGATGTAATCAACCATATTCATCAGGTCCAAGTCTTCCTTACATGAAAGAGGTTCATAATCTCTTGGGAGTGACACAGGTTCCTGTCAATCATCCTACAAGTCAATGCTTTCTTCAATCACTTGTAAATTTGAAGACTCCTTATGTTTACCTCGGACATGATGTTGCTCCATAATGTCATGTGCACTATTAGACACACACGTATGATCACATGTGTGCTCATGAAACTCTTGAGATTCATGCAAACTCTCTTCTAAAATTTCAACCTTCTCAAAAAATTGGATCTCAACACTACAAGGATATTTCCTGCCAACCTTCTCATCGAAAGTGGCTTCCCTATCAAGATGAAACAAAATAATTTGGTGAATTCAAAAATAAGAATGGTTTTAATACCTTTGTGACACCTCTATCTCTTCATGAGATGGAGTGGTGATGGTCCGCTCCTCCACCAAATCTCTAGGTTCACTCTCAACTAGATTTTAGTTGTCTTTTCCTCCATAATAATGTTCTGAGAATGCTTGAAGGGTTGATATTTTCTCTTCCTCCAAATCTGCTCCACATGCGGTTTTTCCTCTACCAATCCCATCTTCCATATCCCTTGTAGGGATCTCAAACTCAGCAACAAAGAAGCTTGGGTGTTCATGATTGGAGTCAATCTCAATACTATGAATAACCTCTTGCATGGTGGCTTGGCCTACCCTCTTAGAGTGTTCCTCAATATCTTTTGTGATTAAATCAATGGGATATTCTTCAGATTGATGCAAGAAGAAATTGCTACTACCAAAATCAGATTTACCTTTCTTCCTTAGCTTGAAGTCTTCTTTTTCTTGCTCAATGCATTCATTAGAGGAACCACATGGCTCTTCTCTTGGAATATTGCTACTACTCTCCTTTGGTGGTTGATTGTTACTATGATTTTTCTCCTTCAAGATAGTCGATGCATATTTCTTCTTGGTAACCTTAGAATCAATATTATTGGAGAGTTTGTTTGAAGAGAATCTGAAAAGTCTCTTCTTGCTAGAAACAATGGCATCCAATGAGGCTTTACTTTTGATTCCTCTTTCTTCTTCTTTGCTTGGGGTAGTAACAAAACTTGGTTCTTTAATGGATGGTTTTTTTCTCTCAAAATAATCCTGATCTACATCCTTGGGCTCAAATCCAAATCTACAATAAAAATAATCTTTGAAGGAAATGGATTTACGAATATCTTCTCCCAAGGCTAGATACTCCTGGTAGTGGTGGGGCAATTTTTCACATGCATATATCATTTTTTTTTAAATCCCTTTTAGGATTAGCCATCGGTGCTTCATCCCATTGGTCTTCACTGTACATCTGATCACAAATTTAACCATCCTCATCTCTTGGTATGCCTCCATTAATGTAAATGATTTCTTCTTCCTCGTATAACTCGAAGCCTTCATCTTCCATGACCGTATCTAGTTCCATAGTTTCAACTTGAAGATACTTATGAGATATTTCTTCATCTCATATTTAATTTCCACAGGATGATCCAAATAAAGTGCTTTGATACCACTGCAATTTACCAACCAGGATTGGTGATACACTAACTAAATCTCCTACAAGAGTCAATGAAAAATAATGGACTCTGGTGACTAGTTTGACTATAGGTAAGAAAAATCAAAGTATTCTAGAGGGGATGAGGAATATGCTATATTATAGAACCTTTTCAACATCATCCAGGCTGAATTCTACTGCAATGCTCCTGGGCACCTCGACATATGCAAACTAGAACTTCAACTAAGCATTGAATGAGAACCAATGGTGAAGGATTCTTAATTAGGGAGGCTAAATAACATTAAATTATAGTCAAATAACATCCTTGGTTTTATCCAAAAAATTTGGGAAGGTTCTGAGAAGATCTCACAAACATACAAGAAAAATTGCCTTCCAGGATTACACAACTATGCCAAATTCACGACTTCCAAAACAGTCTAATAGGCTCAAAAATTTATGATATTAATATTGGAATGATTCATATGGAATATTAATTAAAATCATAAATATAAATCACTTCATTTGGATCAATACTCATTGATTTACCATATATATTCTGGAAACTAGCTCATTTTCATTGAAATCTAGACTAGGTGTAAGAAGAGGTATTGGAATCAGATTTTTATTTAGTGTAACTTCAGAATTGAAATCACAGATCCATTATTATAGTCATAACAGTCATCAGTATCTAATTCATACATCAAATAGTTCTCAAGAATGAGATACAACCAGAAGAATCTCTTTCATTAGGAAAACTAGGAAGTTACTCATAAATATGCATGGAGGGATATTGTCACACGCTTGTACTCCAATGGTATAGACTTCAAGACCTACAATAAGCTCAATGAAAATGGTTGGATATCATCATCCTCTCATAGGATGCAGGGGCACATCTCCCAGCTTGGACTAGGGGCACATTTCCCAAGTCATTGATGCACAATAACACTCAATCCAATTCTTCAACTTTCAAAAGATGTGAAATGGAGTTGTAATCCTTCTTTTATAGATTGAGGTGACTTGTTGAGAAATTAATATAGGCTACGGTGCCTTCATGGAGTGGATAAGGTTGCTTTGCTTTCTTCTTTAGCTTTTTCCTTGCTTTCTTCTTTGCTTTGCTTTGCTTTGATTTCTGATTTTTTTTTTTTCTCTTTTCTATCCTACTTTTTCCCTCTTTTATACCTTATTCTTCTTTTTTGCTTTGTCCTACTTTTTCTCTGTTTTTCTACCTTACCCTCTCTTTTTGCTTTGTCCTGCTTTTTCTTGCTTTTATGCTTTATCCTGCTTTTCTGCCTTTGTCGTGCTTTTCTTCTTTGTCCTATTTTTGTCCTGCTTTTCTGCTTTGTCTTGCTTTTCTGCTTTATTCTACTTTTCCTCAGCTTTGCTGCTTTATTATGCTTTCTTCTCATTTTCCTACTTTCCTTGCTTTCACTGCTTTATCTTTTCTTGTCTTGCAATTTACCTCTTATTCAACCTTATCCTCTAAGGTGCACTTGTGGGGCATTATCCACTTTATTTCAAAATAAAAATAACTACTTATTTAAAAATAATTTCCATCAAATGCATATCAAAATTTAAGAAAATAAATTCAACACCTCCTAATTAATTAATGCCTCAACTTTCAAAATTAACCCCAAGTAAATGGCATAGCTATCATCTACTAACTTGATGAGCATATGCTCACATTCATTTATTTTCAATCTATAGTTCATTGTGTATACCTTAGTGTGGATAGACCATGTAAAGAACAATGTTCTTTCCTTTACTACAAAGCTTTCATAGCAATGCTTGCTTAAACGAGTTTATTTTGGTTTAATGTATATATACATGTAACCTTCTGACTTTCCATGGTTTATGTGGCTCGATTTCCATTTAATAGAAAAAATACAAGGATATCGACAATATCGATCCCACTTTAATTTTATTCAAACAAACAAACAAACAAACAAAATATATATATATATATATTGTTTATATTAATAATCTCTTTTATACTTTGTTCATGTTCTAAATAATATATTTTTCGAACCCAACAGGGAACCTATTGGCATCTTAGTTAATCGCTACTCAAACACACAACCTTGCAGGCCTCGACCTGTCTATATTTAATGTGTTTAATGGATAATTTTTTTTTAAATTTATACACAGGAAACACATTTAAAAGTAGTTTGGTTATAATGCAGCGCATATAATTTTAATGTGGATACCTCTGGTTTAATCCTTCCAGATTGTATCGTGTGCTGACCTGTCCATACGACTCTCAAACCATCATCATGGAATCGTATTCACATGGTCCCGTTATATCTTAAGGTATTTATAACATTAATTTGTTTGAATATAACATTTATAAATCTATCCTATGAGTCTCTTTCTTAAGTTGTAATGTAAAAAGTTTCCAAATGATTGCAATTCTCTTGGATTGCATCATAGCTAAATACTACTCCCATCCTATCGCTCAAATCCAAATCCTCGTTTTAACTTGTTGAAAACTATTAATATAACAATTTGCGAATAAAATAAATGAGGTTTATATGTAAGGATATCACAACGATAGTTTATCAACATATATCTTAGAGAGGCTCTAACAGTCTGCTCATTGAAGCATGCAAATATAGAGAGTAACAAAATGTAGGAGACAAGACCTATGAATACTACTTGTACTTCATCTACAACAATTCTATTAAACAAATTGTCAATAATACATTGCTATCACACTCATAAAAACATATAAACCATTTATTTATAAAGTACAATAATTCTATTATTATGAATTAAACCATTCTCTAAAATAGAAAATAACACAACAACATACAGTTTGCCCATAGAATCTATAATATGAATATTTAAGCTAGTCAAAATGTAATGTGTTCAATTTCCTCATTTATCAACATAAAATTTTATAAAATTAAAACATTATCCTTTTTAATCATAAACAACTATCCATTCCAATATAATTAAGTTTACCCATGATGACAATAGTTTCTCACTTATAAAGTACAATTGATTAGGTAGTTGCTACCTCAATTTTGCATAAACCCATTTTCACACTTAGTATGACCTAGAAATATTTCAATATCATCCATACTAATATGGAGGCATGTCAATACTTTATTTGCATCAAATAAACCCTTTGCTAATTAGGTACATGGAATCTATTGTTTTTATTATTATTTATAACTAATCATTTAAACACTTAAAAATATTGTGATACATTCATTCATATTTGGTTAACTTTCAACCATACATTTTATGGCCAAACCAAAACTTCAACCATTTAAATAAGAATGCTACCTTTAATTTATATGCACACCTATCACAAGATTTCAACACCCTTCATCAAGTAACTTACAAACTCTTAGATAGAATTATCACACTTGCAAATACATGTAACTTACAAACTCTTAGATAGAATTATCACACTTGCAATTACATTTATTTATAAGAAAAAATGGAATTATATTTCACTTATGTTTGCGTGCTTACATTATACCATTATTTCTAACCACCTTAAATTCCATTGCTAAGAATACTATCAACACTTTAACTATTCAACCATAAGCAATGTAATTTATTACGTAAATTCTTTTTGTTACCTTCCACATTCTCATAATATTCGATCATAGTCTATTTTGTCACTAGTTAAATAGTATACATTTATTTGACCATCTTTATACATAATGAGGCAAAGTCAATCACTTAATAATAAAATTAATTGGATAACTTCATATATCAAGTTTGAGTATTAACTATAATAATCCCTTTCATAATATTCTTTAAAAGTACAAGAGCATACCAAACATTATTTATGGACCTTAAACCAATATTTCATTTTTCACCATCTTAAATCACATGGTAGGTTACACTTTTATAAGAATTCTATTTATTTCTAGAATCATGAGTAAATATTTACATAGCTTAATAAACAATAATACAAGAAATTAAGAATACTTATCTGAATTAAGTAGAATGGTAAGACTGAAGTGACTGAAGTCTTGATTTCAATTTTCCATTTAACCATTCTGATTCTTTGTCTAGCCTATGTAAACAATAATACAACAAGTTAAGAATACTTATCTGAATTAAAGTAGAATAGTAAGACTGAAGTGACTGAAGTGACTGAAGTCTTGACTTCAATTTTCTACCTAACCATTCTGATTCTTTGTCTAGCCTGTGTTTTCCCGCGAAGAGGCCACTCCCAATCTAGACAGTGAATCCACTAGATTAGGGGATAACCGCTCTCATAGAAAGACCTTCCGCTCTCATCAATACAAGACTCAATCTTTAGTAACACACGAAGCATATAGTTTTAATTCAATGTAACTGAAGCTATGCCTCTTCTCCCTCTAGTATATTCATTATGTGTACACCGTGTTTACTTAGTAATGCGAAAAGGGTTTTAGCTATGCCCTTTCAGTACCATGCACACCTATTTACTTTAAAAATATATATATATAAGGATTTCAAATCAAAATTGAGCCCTTTTGAGTTTGTTCAATGCTTGTTATAAAATATAGCATATTATAAACAAGAAAATCAGACAAGTGCTACGCCCTTATCGGACCATCTAGGATATCAGAATGCCTTACTAGTGTATATCAGAATGCTTTAAGTACATGGCCATGCCCTTACTGGTTCGCATTTAGTTACTCATTATAATATTGAAGCACAAGCTAAATGAGTCTCAGGTGGTTCCCTCATGAACTCTTCCATGAATATAATTGATTATAAAACAATAACATAAAAGGTGAGAACCATGCCTGCACTCAGCTGGGCTTCCCTATACATAAACATGATATAATAACAAAAGTATTCAATTAAAAAATCGACGTTGCTCTCCCCTAAAGGAGATGGGGTCGCGCTCTTCCTACTCCATACTGGATACAAGGTAAGATTAAAGCTATGCCTTCATCACACAATCGCGATGCCACTCCAGAGGGCTGCACCCAACTTAAAGTTTACAGTTAATAAAAGGGAAGTGTCTCTCCCTCATACAGAGAGGCATTCTCAACATTAGTCGTTAGTAGGTAGTAGACCAGTATCATTGAATGTAATGGTCTTTAAGGGCTGCACTCACTCAACCATATTTAGGCATGGCTATAAGAGGCCAGCCAACCGAATGCTATCTCTGCAAAGAGAAAAGGCGTAGCTTCTCCGAGTAGGTTACTGACAAACATAAAACAAAACAAGATCACTTGCAATATAAAAGAAAAGCATGGATCTTCAATTGAGAAACCAGCCAATGTAAAACTATATCTCTGCAAACAAAAGGAAAGGCGCCGCTCTCCCATGAAGAGACCATCCAGTCAACAATATATGTAGAGCACAAGATTGTCGTGCATCTTCCCTATGAGCTGATGGCATCAAGACAATCAATAAAAAAAAACATAAACTAAAATAAAAGTTGAAACTGTAGCAGCCTCGAGGTCTACACGCTCTCTCCCGAAGGATGTGTAACCATCTCCCCGAGTATTCTAGGCTATGTGCCCTTCCACTTTTCCTCCAGGATAACCGTGAGAACCAGGAAATCGTTCTTTATAAATGGCGGCTGTAAACAATGCATAGTTATGGCTTGCCCTCCTTGAGAGACGAGAAAGGTGATTTCATGATACCGCAAAGAACCATTCTCTTCACTCGACAGAGAACAAGAAGGAGTCACTGCTCCTCTTTTATCCATAGTGAACAAACTATAGAAGAGATCATGGTTTTGGCTTGCAATAATATACAATATAGGTTTCCAAATTGTTCAAACTCAAACGCACATATACCAGTTCAAATAACTACAACGTGAACTCCCTCTTTTCAGTTTACAAAACATATTCAACAAACAATGTTTAAAATCTGGAATAGGTTTTTATTGAAGAGAATACTCTCCATTCATAAATATAGACGTGCATTGTGGAATAGTATCAAGTTATGAATCTAAAAATATTTATGGAGTTGGTCCTTTGCTGAGAGCCCACTCCTATTCTTCTCTACTGTTAACAAATAAGAATATTAACCAGCATACCAATACAGATACAACATGAATGGAAATCCTTTCCTTTGAAATTGGGTTTAGAGTTGTGGCCTCCCCTCTTTTTCCTTTTCGATCTCACAAGAGAGTCCCGAATGGAGTAACTAACTCCCAATAATATGGTTAGCGTACAACCATTTTCCCGTCGAGGAGTCTTCCTCATTATGGAGGCGATGCTTCTCTAAAACAATTTCCAGCACCAGGAAATCCCTCATGACAGAGTGTTCTTCTCCTAGACATGTGGGTTCAAAACCCTAACTAAATTCTTATCGGGAATCTATCAATAAATTAAAACACTAAATCTTTTTTATAATCAATAAACTACATAAATAGGTGGACATGTAATATATATATATATCTATATGTATGCATGTACATATATATGTTTATCTTTTACATATATAAAACATCCTTTCCAATAGGTGTATGTACAATCAAATGAATACTTGAATGATCCCCTTTTATATATATATATATTTCTTATCATAATAATTTCCACCTCTAATCAAGGTGAGGATGTTTAACTTCATATTACACAGATTGTCAAAGATAATTCTTCAACATGTATTTCGAAGAGAAGAAGAATTGTTTATAATAGTATTTAAGATAATATTTTAAATTGTATACTACCAATCATATTCTAGAAGTTTTCCATCCACTTTCCAACAAACAACAATTACTTTGGCACTCTTAGATTGATCGCAACTTAGGATAACACCTAAAGCTTTAGGAAATCACTTAAACCATTACTTGCTTCAAGTGCTTGATATACTAAGATGATACATGTCATCAATAATTAAGTTCTCATGGTTTCCTAGTCATCAACCTCTCCCCCTAGTGCATTCGTGCCCCTATCATTTAGTTGCATCAATCCCTTTAGTATCCTAAGTCTACAAAATCAAATTACAACTTAGGAAATTGACAATAATACTTATAGTGCTTTACTGATGAGGCCATAATCTTGAGCTTCTCACCAAGGTCTTATTTACCATACCTTTAATTTGTATTTATGTTTATAGAAGAATTGGGGTAGCAGAGGGGATATTACATCCTCCCACCCTTAGAAAACACGGTCCTTGGTGTTTGTTCTATTCAAAACTTTGTCTTCAATTTTCAAGTCCCTTTACCATGTCATTCTTCACTTATCTTTGCTTGATTTAGCATCTCTTTTGATATCTTCAATGTTTCCTCACTCTCTTAACCTTCTCTTTACAAAACATAATATCGAGGTATTTCCAACTTTTATCATAAAACACATGCATAGATATAATTTCTAAAATCTAGAGAGGCATGAATAATAATTTTCTTTTGCAATATATTGTTGTTGCTTTTCATGACAACTCATTAAGATTTAGTTTTACCCTTGAAGATGTACCTGCAACATTTGTCAATAAGACATGACATATATAAAATTCACAATTTAAAATAGAATTCACTCATGCATTTTCATCTCATAGCACATAACTTTTCCATATTTAACTTTTACATCCATACTTCTTATATGGTAGTACTTCTTCTCAAGTACCTTTAATAAAAAATTTAAGTTGCTTTTCAACATAAAACATTTATATCAATTTTTATTTAATCACGAGAATAAGAAAAATCTGAAAACACATATTTATAATAATACTAATGTGCATATAGGTAGTTCAATCCATGAGCATAAGACATGCCCATGGTCATTCATCTCGAACCTATTGCCAACGGTCATCAACAAATACCATTACAGGGACTGTGGTCTTATTCTACCCTGCAGTCCAAGACCTCTTTGTGTGCCCTTTGAGGTTCCCTGAGCCTCGACACAACTTGCTACTACAACATGCCCCATCCAACACGATTACAATACCCTTTCATTTTACTATATAGTTTCAAGTGTATCTCCTATTACTGCTCTTCAAGAAGTGCATACAACTTGGACATCCCCACAGTTGTTCAATAAAACCAAATACTAAGCCAATACATGATTGGTCTTATTAGGCCAATGCCAAACCAATAGACACTTGGTCTTAATAGGCATTCTCATCTTACACATCTCTTATTTTGTTATCATTTGTTTGTTTTTATTAGGTTCATTTGTTAGAGAGGGCGTTGATTATGTTAGTAGGTAGAAAGACTCTTGTTTTCATTAATTTCATTTTTCTGAGGGTTACCCCTTATAAATTGGTAGCCAATACTTTATCCTTTATTATTGATACTCCATAGTTCCAAATTCAACATCAATTAATGTATAAAGTCCTTCGAGACTTATATTCTTACTTTGAAACTACTATAATACATCCCATGTAGTTACTTCAAAACAATGTCGGTCATAATGACATATAATAGATTCCTCTAAAAGAAATGATGTTTTACCATTCATCATTTTGGCCATCTTGTTGTTTTACGAACAAGCTCACCTTCCCAAGTGTACATTGCTACATGTATCATTCCTATTTCACCCCACACTTACCTTTCATAATTCAATATTCATGCATTTTAGTACAATTAGATTGCACTAGAACATACATTCAACATCATCAATATTTTAAGCATCATAGTGCAATTTCATATCTTGATACTCCTATTATATTAGGAAAGCAAACACGTGTAAATAATTTAACAATACTTTAATTTCTATCGATTTAGACTTTCTACCTTTTGTAACTCAATTGCTTAAACATAATTATGCCATCCACTTCACATTCTTAGAAAATTTATGTCTACTTCTTTCAAGTGTTTCAATAGAAATTCAAAGATCTCAATTGTTTCCTAGATATACTTGTCATAAATCATTCATGCTTTGTTTCTTTTAATACATTTGAGTATCATATGTTAAACACTTAAATTGAATCATATCATATTAAAGTTACCTCATGTATTTATTTCTATTACCTTGACTTATATTCAACTTACATCTTTTTGGAAGGAATTATTGTCATCTTCTTTTTCAATAATATAAATCAAGAAGTAAGGTGTGACATTAAATTTTTACTTTGGTACACTTAAATGTTACTGTTATGCACAATGCACAATTTTTTATGAAACAAAATATGTGGTTTATGCATGAATCATGTGCGTTAACTACTTTAACATACATAATCTTGTTATAAGCACGATGGATTATTATGCATTATTTTGTCATAACTAACTATAAGTATTTGCTACTCATACTTGCATAAAATTTTCGTCAATTTAAACCCTTTATGTCTATATTACTTAAGCACAATTCATGTCATGCCTATTTATCAAGTTTGCATTGATAATAAACTTTCAATACTACCACTAACTTTACCACATCATGCCCCTAGATTGGGCATTACCCCCATAATGCATTAAAATATAAAAAGAGTATCTTTGATAAATTTAACATGTAATTAACTTATCAAGCAGGATTGCAATAACTAAATTCAGACTCATACATGTAGTGTTTGTGGCTTACATTGCTTCTTCAAGCACATACAGGGAATCAATTATGTCAATTATCCTCTTCAATTTTATCAAATTCATATTTAGGACATGCATATACATGAATCTTCTTCACTTTGTGGTGAAAAAGTAGGTGATCATATTTTTCCCTTTCTTCAATCTGAAGAAAAACACATTCCGTGTTGTTTATACTTGCATGAGCATCATGTATTCAAAATATTTGAAGCATTTATTTACCTAAACAAGTTACTGTGCATTACAATTACTTCATACTAAAATCATAATGCATTCATTTTGATTTGTATGTTTTTCTTAATAGTTTAAGATGTATGATACATTTATACAATTTCTATAACGTAAGGGAATCAAGCATGCTTCAATGCATACCCGTTTTATGGTTGTTGTAACCTCATATAAAACACATCAATTTCATATAAAACACATCAATTTGTTTCTCACATTCTTTGTATTACCAAATAAACCATCTATATCAATGATAACTTACAATCTCATTTACATTCAATGTGCTTCATGTTCACATTTATACAACTTGAAGATTAAATATGTTCTATCTTTTCAATGTTTACTTTCAGTGAGTGCTTAACTTTCTACTATTCTTCCTATTAAAAACAATAATTATATTTTTAATTTATCATTACCATAAGGTTTACTTATAACCAAACCAAGTTACAAATCATAGAATTTCCTTAACCATTACTACATTTTCTTTCTCATGTAGGGTGATGAATAATCATACATACCTCATTGTTCATTCACATACATAATCATACCACCATGCATTTAATCAAGCATGTCTAGTTTAGTTAAATACTTTACATACTTTGACTATCACTCAAAATGTTTTAAACTATATCCTTTATGGTCAAGAAAATATGCTAGTAAACCAACATAAAACATATTTTCTATAACACTTATACAACTAAGGTAAACATTTGTTGCAAACAACTTTGCATTCAAATAAACAATAGTTCATAAAGTACACAACTTACCTATATGCATGTGAGTCCATTAGGCCACACGGTGCCAAAAATTAGTACTTAAGACATATAGCATATTCATGCATCTTTTAGATAATAACATTATAAGATCAATAATGCGTACATGTCTTGTACATGTCTTGTCGTTGTCTTAACTCATTGGTTTAACACATTTAGAGGGATAAACATGTTAGTATCTCAAGTTCTCAACTCTATATCTGACCTTTAACAACAACATAATATTACTACTTATTTCCATTGTAGAGTTCTTCATAATCATATTCGTATAACATGAAAATAACAAGAGAACAAAATTTGTTTGATCTTTTCAAAGGCTTTCCTTTTAGGATGGTATTAAAATATTATTATAGTTTTCTTCATAACATTTAATAAGATAAAATGCATCACAATTCTCATGAGTTCACTTTTGACTAGTTCGAGTTATGAGTCATAGACTTCCTAGTCATTCTTTCTTTAGTTCTTAGGTGTTAATATTATTCTTCACACTTGCATTTTTTATCATCCATTATACACAACTATGTGATCATGTATTCAATTAAGCACACCAAACTTAAGTAAATAAATTTACATGTTTCGATTATCGATCATAATATAAATCTATATTTTTTTTATCAATAAAACATTCTAGTAGCATGCTTCAAACATTACTTTTAATAGCATACATTTCAATAAAGTAAACAATTATGAAATCGAATTACTTTCAACAACTAATAATCAATATAAGAGAGCAAATTACCATCACGTAGGTGAGTCCATAGGTCACATAGTGTTGCAACCTGGATCTCATACTACTTATAATGTACCCAATTTCTTCATTGCTATTTTGTAAAATGGGGTATGATTTTTTTTTCCTTAATCACCATCTCTATGAACGAAATGTTAGTCTTAATAATCATTTGCAAGCATAATCTTTTATATAGTTTAAACATTATCCTTTTTAGTCATAAACAACTATCCATTCCAATATAATTAAGTTTACCCATTATGACAGTAGTTTCTCACTTATAAAGTACAATCGATCTAAGGTAGTTGCTACCTCTTGCATAAACCCATTTTCACACTTAGTATAACCTAGAAATATTTCAATATCATCCATACTAATATGAAGAAATGTTAATACCTTATTTGCATCGAATAAACCCTTTTCTAATTATGTACATGGCATTTATTGTTTTTATTATTATTTAAAACTAATACTTTAAACACCTAAAAATAATGTGATACATTCATTCATACTTGTTGACTTTCAATCATATATTTTATGGTCAAACCAAAACGTCAACCATTCAAATAAGAATGTTAGCTTTAACTTATATGCACACCTATCACTAGCTTTCAACACCCTTCATCAAGTAACTTACAAACTCTTAAATAGAATTATCACACTTGCACTTACATTTATTTATAGGACAAAATGGAATTATATTACATTATACCATTATTTGTAACCGTCTTAAATTCTAACACTAAGACTACTATCAACGCTTTAACTATTCAACCATAAGAAATGTAATTTATTATGTAAATTCCTTTTGTTACCTTTCACATTCTCATAATATTCTATCATAGTCTATTTCGTCACTAGTTAAATAGCATACATTTATTCGGCCATCTTTATACATAATGAGGAAAAGTTAATTCTCTCATTAATCACTTAATAATAAAATTAATTGGATAACTTCATATATCAAGCTTGAATATTAACTATAATAACTCCTTTCATAATCTTTTTTAAAAGTACAAGAGCATACCAAACATTATTTATGGACCTTAAACCAATATCTCATTTCTCACCATCTTAAATCACGTGGTAACTTACACTTTTATAAGAATTCTATTTATTTCAAGCATTGATGTAGGGGCATCAGAGCCTAGTCAGATGAGTCGAAGTTGATCGACACGAGGAGACCGACCAGAGGGGGTGCCGATGACCACTGGTGCGGATAAGCAGGTTGGTTGTCGAAGTCAACAAGTCGAGCAAAATTTGTCGAGGTGCGTCGACAGGAGGAAAGAGGTCCAGATTTGAAATGAAAACGGTCGACAGGCGACATGCGGATGCCTATAAGAAACAAGTCGTTGCGGAATCACAGTAAGGTCGACATGTTGTCGGAACGTGACATTGACAGGTTGGGCATGAGACAAGTGAGGAGGATAGGGCGGAATGGAGAAGCCTAAGCGCAGAGTGAAGCCGACACGTGAGTCGAAGCTAACAAAAGGACAGCATGGCCGACATGACGGATCATTGTAGCTTGTCAGAAAGACGCGTAAAACTCAAGGAGAGTACTTGGAAACAGTTCTGGGTTGCTAAGGAAGTTAATGACAGTTATTGTAGGTGGGTGAAGACATTACAGATGTCATCACAAGCAGAGGCTGTGCAGCATGGCAGGGGTGCTGACAGTTGCAGGTGTGCAAGATCATGGAAGGATAAGATGGCAGAGGATGCATGTCTCAGGGATCGCAGTGGTCTCGGGAATAGCAACAGTTGAGTAGAAGGCCAGAACAGGGAGATCAGTTAGATCATCATTCCGTAGTTGAGGGAGTTCGGGGAGAAGTTCTATAGATTGGAGAGAATAGTCGCATATCTTCCGAACAGAGAGGAGATCGAGCCATAGCTCAAAGTTCCGCAGTGAACCAGGAGAGGGTGAGGTCGACACACTGAGAGAACACACAATTACTTCTATTTTGTAACGGCCAAGGTCGACAGTTAGTTAGTTATTTCATTTCTTTGCAGTTTGCATTGTAACCGATTTGGAGAAGTAATATAAGCCAGCTTCTGGCATTTTGTTTGCATCTTGTCTATGCAAATGTGTGTGGACTATGTAATTGTTAAGCAAGAACCTTTGTTGATAAGGTGCCTTGCGTCAGTTGGTATCAGAGCCATAGCATATTGAGATTTGAAGGATAGCATCAGTGGTATTGAGCCTGCAAGTGTGTTAAACATCTCCAGCTGCAGTTGGGTAGAGTTGTGCATGACTGTGGAAGTCCAGTTGCGATTGGACGATTGGGAGTTTCAGCCGAGGTTGAAAATGGATCACAGAGGCGTTAATGTCTGAGGATGAAGAGCGCATGGCGTAGTAATCATAGTTGATCGTGATATGTTCGACAAGTGTGTCCGAACAATGTGAACTTTGACAAATGAAGTCACATCGATCAAAGAAAATAAAAGGCGTGGCTGTATTCCTCATGCGCTAGACCACAACGACGAGGAATTCAAAGAAGTGGAAGCTCGGGAAGCTGCAGGAGAGGAACCAAAAGAAAAATTGATCAAACTTCTGACAGAGATGAGAGGTCAGACCAAGATAGACGTTCGTACCTACTCAGGAAGTCTGGAACCAGAAGATTTGATCGACTGGTTCATAGAAATGGAGAAATACTTCGACATAGAGCAAATCGAGGATCCTAAGTGGGTTAAGACTGCATGTTTGAGGTTGAAGGGTCATGCCTCATTGTGGTGGGACAATGTACAGGCTGACAGAGTCAAGAAGGGCAAGGAGAAAATAAAGTCTTGGGATAGGATGGTCTCCAAGCTGAAAGGAAAGTTCTTGTCGAACGACTATGTAATTTCATTGTTTAGGAAGTTGCAAAAATTTTGACAAAAAGAGATGACCGTAAAGGAGTACACGGAAGAGTTCTATAGATTGTCGATAAGGTCGGGCCAGACCGATGAAGGTGAAGAAGTTGTCGCTAGGTATGTGAACGGCTTGAAATATGCCATTCAGGATGAATTGAGCATGTCAAGATTCAGAGCAATCGGTGAAGCCTACCAATTAGCTTTGAAGGCAGAGGAGAAACTGTTGAGGAAATCCGCAGCGACCAGAGGTAGGATGACCGGTCGAGGTGCGAAGACTGTTTCCGCGAAAGGCCAAAGTAGCAGTTACAAAAGGAAACTGTCGAAGATAGTCGACATGTGGAAGGGAGATTGACAAGGGAGAAAGTGCAAGAAAACCAATGTGATGGTCGAGGAACACGCGATCGAGGTGCGTATGGTCGAAGTGGTCCATCCGACAGAAAAGGTGATGACAGACCAGCCATAATCTGTTATAAGTGTCTTGGAGCGGGATACAAGGCATATGAATGCCCAGAGAACCTACATGCTACAGAGGAGTCGAAACCGAGACGTTGAAGAGATGAGTGAGTTGACGAGAGGGAAGAATCGACATCCAACAGTAATGAGGATAAAAGGAGGAAGAATTGGAACCTGACGTTCAGGAGAACATTACTTCAGGAAGACCGACGCAACAAGAAAGAGCCGACACAATGAAAGGCGATCTTTCGAACCAAAGTGTGAATCGACGAATGGGGTTGCAAGACAATAGTTGATGGTGGAAGCACTGAGAATCTTGTGTCGACAGAGGTCATTGATAGGATCGGGTTGAAGTGTTGAGAACATCCACACCCATACAAGATCTCATGGTTGCAGAAAGAACACCATGTGAAGGTGACTAGACAGTTCCTGGTTAACTTCAAGGTCAGGAAGTTAGAGGACAGCGTACTATGCAACGTAGTCCCAATGCACGCGTGGCATCTGTTGTTAGGAAGACCATGGCAATGTGATCGGAAAATGATCTATGATGGTCGAGCCAACATAGTCACAGTGTGGAAGAATGGTGTACAGAGGAATCTTAAGCCGAAACTGGAGGAACAAGCCGATGGTAAGCATGGCGAGAGCAACTTTTGGGAGAAGCGGGTGTTGATGTGTTCAGCGAAAGAATTCCTCGCGGAAGAGGAAAAGAAGTCGGGATGTTTTGCAATCATTCCAAAAGGGCCATGTGTCGAGAAGGCGACAATGGAGAAGATTTCAGTCGAAGTCAGATAGATGATTGAGGAGTTTCGGAGCATAATAGTCGATGAGACACTGACGGGATTTCCACCAACGAGAAGCATATCCCATCAGATCGACTTGACTCCAGGGTCAAGTTTTCCAAACAAAGCACCGCATAGGATGAGTCTGACAGAAGGTCAGGAACTTAATCGACAGGTCCAGGAGTTGTTGGATAGAGGCTTGATCAGAGAGAGTTTGATTCCGTGTGCGGTACCAATAGTATTAGCGCCAAAGAAGGGTGGAGAATGGAAGATGTGTACAGACTCCAGAGCTATCAACAAAATCACAATCAAGTATCAGTTTCCATTGCCGAGGATGGAGGACTTGATGGATTGTTTGAGTGGAGTGAAGTACTTCACGAAGATATACCTGAAGAGCGGTTATCACTAGATTCGGGTTAGAGAAGGAAACGAATGGAAAACAACATTCAAGACAAAGGAAGGGTTGTATGAGTGATTAGTCATGCCATTTGGATTGACTAATGCACCTAGTACATTCATGTGATTGATGAATGAAGTACTGAAACCATTCTTGGGAAATTTTTCCATAGTCTATCTAGACGACATTCTGATTTTCAGTCGAACCAAGACACAACACTTGGGGCACATTCGACAGGTATTGCAGAAGTTGCAGGAAGAGAAGCTGATGGTGAACCTGCAATAGTGTTTCTTCATGAAGGAAGAACTGGTATACTTGGGATTCATAATCTCGGGTAAAGTGTTGGTGATGGACCCAGAAAAGGTGAAGGCGATATTGGATTGGCCTGAACCGACAAGCGCGACTGGAGTGAGGAGTTTCCATGGACATGCCACTTTCTACAGGAAGTTGATCAGGGGATTCAGTTTGATTTGCGCACCATTGACAGAGTGCATGCGAAAAGAGGAGTTCAAGTGGATGGAAGCTGCCCAGCGAGCTTTCGACAAGTTGAAGGAAAAGGTCACTGAGAGCCTAGTGTTAGCACTCCCAGATTTCAACAAAGTTTTGCAGGTCGATTGCGACGCAAGTGGAATAGAAATTGGAGTAGTGTTGAGCCAGAAAGGCCGACCAATTGCATTCTTCAGTGAGAAATTGGATGATGTGAAGTGGAAATATTCGATCTATGACCAGGAATTCTATGCTATTGTCCAAGCGTTGAAGAAATGGAGGCATTATTTTTTTCCCCAAGGAATTTGTGTTGTACACAGATCACCAGGCGCTGAGGTATCTGAATACTCAGTTGAAGTTAAATCAATGGCACATGAAATGTGTAACGCCCCATATTTTGACTAGGCGTGTTTATGAGTTATACACCTTTCACCTTATTTGCTTATTATCTGTTGGACTCAACTAGATAGAGTGAACTATATTTTCGCCATGTTATATGTGATGATATGTTGCTACTATGTTTAGGATGTTACTATGCCCATGCTGACACTACGATTATGATGTTATGATGTTACCATCCTCATGATGTTATTAGGTTTATGTGGTTACTATGTTGTAGTTATCATGAGATTCTTTTATTTCATAATGACAGTGTATGATTAATAATCGTCCTAGATGAAATGTGATATATATGATGTGGTAATTATGTTGTGATTGATTTAATGATTTTATGTGATGAAATAAATGATGTTGACAATATGGATCAGATGATGATAGAATGGAAATATTGTTATAAATGTATGGCTGCAAAGTACTAATCCGCAGGACACCGGGGATATGTAATAGTCGGATACCTGATACGAAGTATGGTATAGTACCTATTTGGAAGAGAGCCTTGTTTACCAAAGTTGATGATATGATGACACAAACCAATAATCTCGAGAGCAACAAAGTATGAGTTGATAAGGGCGTAGACCCAGTATGTTGAGAGGGATAGATGTATTGCCCACCCTATGTTTCTATGATACCCGAGGTCGTGGGAAGGCCGTGCTGAGACACGCTCCCCAAGTTGTTGTGATGACGATGGTCGGATGCCTACTAGGAGAGGTTAGGTCCGCTAGTTAGCCGACGCTACCGCTCTCACATTCTACGTGGCTAGGTCAGTATCGCTGACATCCACTTTTGTACTAGCAGAGGAAGGACACGGAGGATGCGGACGCAGGTTAGGATGGGAGGATATTTTAGTTAGTACTGTTGAGGGTTGGGTATTCCTTGATCTTGAGTTAGTGGTAGTAGGTATATTTCCTTGTACTTGATTGATTGAACTGATGTAATCATAAAAATAATGAAATGAAATCTTAAAAACTCATAAGATAACCAATGATGTTTTAGTAATGTTATGATAAATGTAATATACTTGTTCTATTTGCATGAAGTATTATTAGTATTAGTTAGCTGTTAAGCATAGGAAATATGATGTATGCTTATAGTACTTGTCAGACGTGTGCATACGCTGGCCACGCATGCACATTTTGTACATGTGCGATAGTATCGGTTTACGACATACTTATCAGTATTTAACAATGTTATAAGTTGTCATAGATAACTCAGTTAAGGTTTGGGTAAACGACATGAGTAATAGATGATCGATTTGTTTATGTATAAAATAAGTTAATTAATCTTATATGTAAACATTGTAATGAACAATTAAAATAATTGCCGCCAATTGTAATTCTCATCAAGTGAAGGTATCGGAAATATGAAGTATAGCAGATAAACATTAATGCTGGAAGTGTGTATTATCTCATTGTTAATATTGATTAATTAAACCCTTAAGAGTACTTCGTTTATCAATGAAAGTATGTTAGATTAGTGCTAAGGTACTTAAATCACCATTAATATTTATTATTATTATGATTATTTAATATTATTATTATGATTATTTAATATTATTATTATTATTATTTAACTAATGTTAATAATGATAATGTGTCCTTATTGGAATAAAAGAAATCATAAGCGGGTAAGTGAACATGTTTGAATTATTAAATTAATTAATTTATTGTTATGAAACAAGAAAGGAGTATTATTAAATTATTAAATGAGGAAGGTTAAGATAAAAATCAATTGAATTTATATTCATAAATTACTGTTATGTCACACAACTGACACAACCGATTTGAGATTGGATTTTTATATGTATTTATAAAACTACCACTTCAAATATGAAAGGGTCAACATGATAGTATTTAATTATTATTTTAATCAACATATTAAATGGAGGATAAGACTAATATTGAATCCACCGCCTCATGAATGTCTTAAATTGAATAGTTCGACAATCATTAAATAATGTACATTCAACCCATCAAATCCATCCTAACTAGTCTTAATACCATTGAACTGCTCGAGAAAAGAGTACTATAAAATAATATTTATTTATGAATTGGATTGGAAAACAAGCAATCAATTTAATGTTTTGGGGACTCGAGGGTTTTTATGGAGGGCGGTGGAGTAAACAGGAAGGCAAGTGGAGGAGGAAAATGGATCTATAAAGCAATGGTTTCACGGAGATGAGAGGGGGGGGGGGTTTGGTTTTCTTTTAGGAGAGGTACACTTAGTATTTTAGTATTTTGATGAAAAGGAGGAATGTCGAGGAGGGGGAGAACTCGAAGCTTTGAGGAGGTGGGAAACTCAAAGACTGAGGTGGGGTTAACTCAAAGTAAAATTACTATTGAACTATGGAAAGGTACTAAGGAAAGTTGCTGTTGGGATTATTGGTTTGTGGGCTCGTGGGCTAGGAAACCCGTCGGTTTCCTAGGGCCTGCACGATAAGAGTTGGTTGGCAGGGTGGTTCATCTATTTTTGGTATCAAAGGCTTGGAACGGAAAGTCTGTGGGAGCAAAAAGCTTGGACGGGAAAGGCTACAGGAGCAACGGGACAATCTACAACCTACATCGGTCCAGGTATTCTACTGGTAGTTAGAAAAATTATTTATATTTCAATATACTGAGTATTATGCAAGAAATTACAATTATATGTGTGATGTTAAAATTACTATATGTAGGTGCACTATATGCTACTAGACATTTCCTAATCACTAAAATTTTGCAGAAAATTAGCATAATGAAAGCATAATGACACTTATTTATTATAGAAATAAGTAAGAAAGAAAAACAACTCCGTAGGAGCTGGTTACAAAACTTAATTTCAGAATCTAGAACTTCGGTGCCCTTCCGGATAGAGGGGCACTACAGATGGTATCAGAGCTTAAGGCTGGAACACTTAGACCTTTAGGGCCTGCACACGCCTAAACTACCTTGACTTTTCACCATGTTAAAGCCTACAATAACTTAGAACCACTTAGAACATGACCCTTGATAGAAATACCTGCACGAACACAAACACCATTAGAAAGTTGGATATGTTAGAAAAAGTGCATATATGTAAATATATGTGTGTTTGTATTTCAAAATAGATACATATTGCAAATATATTTAAGGAATTAAAAAGATTTTGTCATCAAAATCTATTACTCATTAGGAATGAAATTTAACCTCTAGCAATGTTCTTGGGATAAAAATATTTACATAATATAACAAAGTGAATCCAATCACACCCCAGTTTTAATTGAAAAAAAAATACAATTATTTGCAGGTTGAAGCAAGATAACAAGTACAAATTGTATATATAAAGTTTTAGTGTTATTTTCTAGCATGAGCTATGTTAATGTAATTCAACTGGAATGCAGATCTATATTCAAGGCACCACATCAGAATGCACATATTATATCAACATTTACAGATGCCATAAAGTGATCAATATATAATTACAGTTGTACACTAGTTTAATAGGGGAGGATGCAATCAATCTCTAAACTATGTCTAAAAGCTCTGTAGTTTTATATGTTGACTCGTCCAAGATAACAAGGCAAAATGCACAAAATATATTAACTTCCAAAGATGGCTGAAACGGATCGACATAGTGTAAGGGGTTGATATATGCATGCTTAAATAACACATGAGGGAGCAACATAGACAATTCTGATCAACGTAGCATTTGCTATTGAACAAAAAAAAAGTAGAATTCCTCGCTATATATATATGAAAAAATTGATTATTATATAAAATGCAAGATTTCTTCTGTTAAGAAGAGTTGGTGCTCGTACAGTGTGACTGGTACAAGTGATCGATATCATTTCATCTCAAATTATGCATCTTAGTCATTCTCTCTACTAGTTTATATCATACATATAGGTCTGCTAATTAATTTTCAAGAGAAGCTCTGAATTTAATCATCCATATAATTATTGCTTTAGGCATACAATTATGAAATTGTTGGTTTCATAGAGTTACTGAGAATGTTGGATTATATGTAGCTACTTGCAAAATATTTTGAGATGAATTTTGGCATGTTGGATTTTAAGTGGCTACCTATAAGATATTGACCATAAATTTTAGTTGTACATTTACACCTTACAATTATTTTCCTAGTTCAATGAAAAACATGTTTGCAACAAAAGTCAACTAGCAAAATGTCTGCCATTTACAACTCTAATTTAGTAATGTTACATCTACTCTTAGGGTTTATTCTAGGAAGCATATACATGCCAGACCCACGTTAATAACTCGGAATCCTGAATGAGTAAATGTTGTTTGGAATATATTAGATTTAGACCCTATTTGCATAGTTGGAAGATCCCACAGGTTGCCTCTGTTAGCAACAGGTTTACACCGGAGACATATCTTAGTGGGTACTAGAATGATAAAAGCCAAGACATCTAGGTCTCCAACAAATTTTATTAGATGGCACCTCAATTATGCATTGATTACATGAGAATGCTTGAAGGCATGATCGAATAGGAATCACCACCGATGAGACCTGATATTTAATTATTTTGAAATTAGGTCGTAACTAGTAAAAAAAAGGGCTAAATGATTGAATCGGCTCTTATACCTACCAACTTCTAGTTTAGAGAAACTGTAATATCAAAAGAAAAGCATTTACATATACTTATACAGAAACTCCACAATTGCTTAAAGCAATCGATCTTACAACCAAAATTTCAGGATGGAAATACTTTATTTAGTGTTTGGAAGGCAAAACGTGACTGATGGGTTTTAATGAAAACTGCGAACCCGAACTACTAAAGTCGTCAAGGAAAGACCCACAAGGAACCAAAATCTTGCACAACACGTCGAGAGCAAGGGTGAAGTAAAGCACCATCACGTCACAAATGTAGTGCGCCAGATAAAAATTCACAAACCACCTGCAATTAATAAATTTCCAGATAAGTTACTGTGAAAATGCCATACCTGGAAAATGTCTCGGAAAATTCCGTAAGCTTAAAACCGCTTGCTCGGAGGCCTGAAGGCTGTAAATTTGACTAGAAGAGAGGGGGGGGGGGGGCTACACTTGGTTCCTTTTCGCAAAAACCCTAGTCAGTAATAGCGTTCTTTTAGTCTATCACGCCATTCTCCCAAAACGCTGGTCAATAACTAATATTTAATC
The DNA here is from genome assembly GCA_027924585.1 of Larix kaempferi. Classification (NCBI taxonomy): domain Eukaryota; kingdom Viridiplantae; phylum Streptophyta; class Pinopsida; order Pinales; family Pinaceae; genus Larix; species Larix kaempferi. Next base: position 18,447,455 of record BSBM01000047.1, on the reverse strand, counting down.
GATAACCTTTAGAAGGATTTCTATGAGTCTTCTAATTTCCATCATTTATATTGTCGTGGCTTCAGCACCAACCCCTAAACTTCAAAGTCGCAGCCAAGCAAGCCTAGCGCAGATGGCTAGTAGGGCTGCCAAAAATGTGGCAGCCACCTCCGGAGTTAGCATCTGGTGCACTGTGCTTAGTCCTGGTCGCATTATTGCCCATAAAGTTTCAGAACAGTCATACAGTAGACAACCTAAGACCAAATGAACTGATCAGTGTACCCAAATATTACTCCTAAATGAACTTTTCTATAGAAAAGAGTCCACAAAGAAATTTAATGTCTGTCTCGACTCTCAATAGTGTTTTCAAGTTTAGCAGTCAACTGATATGCAAGGACCTTGATGGCTTTTGGTTATTTGCATGTCAAAGCCCCATATAAGTACCAATCAAAATGCTATGACTCTCTAAAACATAACATGGTGTGATATCCCTCCTTGTATCCCTATTAGATTTATAAATGAATATTTTGCAAAAGAAAATCCATAGTAATACCATTTAGACATCTATTTAGAAAGGACTTTCAAAAGATTCCATTACAATATTTATTGTATACTTGTTAAAACAAGAAAATCATCTTATCACTTCACTTCGATTCTTAGATTTAGTAAGGCACACCAATTTAAAGAGGGGTGTTTCTATGGAGAAATTTGAGGAGAGTTTTAAGCAAATTGTCTCCTTAGTGGGAGTATTTCGAACTTCCTTCTTTCCGCCATTTGTCGCAATAGGAAAAACATGGAAGAAACAATTTTCTTTTACCTACCATTTGTCTCATTCGAAACCACCATTTGTCAATTTGAAGGAAGAATCCAATGGCCCTCTTGTTCAAGGGCGGCATTTCCAAGGTAGGAGTGAAGGATAACGACTGTGTTTATAAGGTAGTGGATTGTAGAGTTTCGGGGGGGGGATGGAATAGAAGAGTATTCGGAATTTGGTAGGATTTTGCCGTCAGAAATGAAGCTTAGTCCATTGTATCTGAGAGTTGGATATAGATGGGATCTAGCACATGCGTAGAGGGAGGAGATCTCTGCGAGTTACACAGAGATGAAACTTATCTCAAGCTCAGATTTATCTGATGCTGAGATTCAAAAGATCTCTGCGAGTTACACAGAGATGAAACTTATCTCAAGCTCAGATTTATCTCATGCTGAGATTCAAAAGATCTCTGCGAATTGCACAGAGAGGAGACTTATCTCATGCTCAGGCTTGAAACGATCTCTGCAAGTTGCACAAAGATGGGATCTAGCACATGCTTAAATTAAGCGATCCTTGGAGACGACTTGAACAATTTTCTTTTGGGAAATGGATCCATTTCGTGATTGGAGACAGGAAGTAAGAGAGGGCTTCACCTCCACTATCAATTCTTGTAGAAGAAAGGAGGTACCATCTTTGCCGAAGAGGAGAGGTAAAATCTCTAATTATTGTGGTTGCAATTGATTGATGCATTTTCTCAGTATAATTATCCGGGTTGTGTATAGAAAATAATATCGGAGGTTACATTTTATATGATATCTTCTATTGTAGGTTTATATCTCTGAAATAGATAATGTTCTATATGTTATCTGCCCTTATAACTTTGTAGGGTATCGAGATGATCCTAGTTTGGGAAGATGGTATATGTCGCCTTCGGTAGTTCTCATCCACAGGGAGTGCATTTCTGGATCGAACGCTGGCTAAAGATTTAGATCTCTGTTGAAATATGTAGATCTCTATGTGCATAGGGTTTGAAGTAGAAAACTCTGTTTTTTGTATTTCCTTTTAAAAAATTTGTGATCCGTAGTTTTAAAGTTAGAGGTTATGCATTTCCTCTTTGAGATCAAACCATGGATACTTTTACATATAGTTGTATATAGTTTCTGACTTGTGAAATGGGATAAGAGAACGCCCATCGAGATCCTAGATGTTAAGTTTTTGTGATATAGTATATATATATATATATATATACTAATACTGAAACTCTGCCTATCGATTTAATGAGGGGAGAACCCTGCGTGTTGTGATAGAAATTCTATTATTAAATTTCAAATCTAGAATTGGACAGATTCGAATCTCCTTGATTATGTGTAATAGTAACTCTGCCCATCGAATTCGTATGATAGTATGAACCCCTTTAGTTTTGGGTAAGAACATCAACTGTTCCAACTGTATATATTATGGGACATAGTGTAATTATATTACAATAGAATTGCTAAGGAAGAACACCGGCATGGGCTATAATGCAGTGGAGAGGAATAGTAGCAGAATTCTAGTTGTGCGTATATCCATACTTTCGTGGTGGATCTATAGAATTTTAAAATATAGCTCTCTGCGCCATTGAGTTTTACCAGTCGATACTGTCTCTGTTCCATAGTTCAATCATAGTTGTACCTGTGTGTTTAATAATACATTTTTTTAAGTTTGAGTAGGATCTCTACGCTAGGGGACCATAGATCCTGTAGATATTTAAACATTTTGGTTTTCAAAACAGGTTTTTTAATATCTGTAGAAAACGCTAGGTTGTTTTGATAATCCTGTAAATTGTATTGACAGTGCAGCTCTACGTCTTTTTTTAAATTGGGTAAAACGTTCTAGTTGAGTGCAGCTTAGAAATTCATTTCATTATGACAGTGGACATTTTTATAGGGGTTCTTTATCTTGAGAGAGATTTAGCTATCTTAGAAAGGTTAGGTGATCGCATTATTATGATTGTGCTTATCACTTTTGCTTGAGGAATAAGGTGTGTTTATATTACTTTGGATTGATAAACAGTGAAATTCCTTACCAACCAATCCATCCCAACAGCTGCTTATAGCACATAAACTTTGTATTTTAGTTGTGTTATTACTGGTTGTGAATGTTGGTTGCGGTGTAGTGAATTTTGTACATAATTTATAATTATCGAATATATGTTATTTCCGAATAGGGGAGAACCTTTCTGCTTATGTCCAAATATGTAATACATTGCTATCATAGGTTCCTCGAGAAAGGGATGGCCAAGTAGCGGCATGATCCATGTGTTTTACTTATTAATTATTATTGATCTGTTCGGAATCAATATGGAATAATTCCTTCTAAGGATTTCTGAGATAGGCTTTGGATGTTTTGAAATTACTCTCCATGAGAGAGGTAGTAAGAAAGCTGGAAATGAGTATAGTAACATTGGTGTTGCTGGTTGTAAGCTCTGTTTTGATAATTAATACAAGATGCGACTCTCCTTTGGTGGACGTAGCCCAATGTGATTGGGTGAACCACGTACATTTTGTCTCCCCATGTGTATGACTCTATTGTTGATGTCTTGTCAGTAATTCTTGTTTCGCATGTTTATGTCTTAATGGTTATGTCTTGTGAATAAGTCTTAACTAAGTGTTTATTCATAGAATGCGTATAGAAATGATTTTTGTGAAGACATTTTGTTATGATAGCATGCAGCTGTATAGTTCCTTTATATATAATGGTCTCGAAAGAGATCCATGGAGTTGTAATGGTAACCCTTAATCCAACAAGTAAATTGTTCTAGATAGCTGGAAGGACTTGGAATGCTGGAAGTTGAAGAACGCAACAATTGGTTGCAGATGTAAAACCCCCTTCCTGTTGAGTAATAAAAGAAATGACCTTCCTTTGTGGACGTAGCCCAATAGGGGCGAACCACCTGAAATTGTTCTCTTCTTAGGTGTATGCATGTTATTGTGGTTGATATGGATTTGTTGTGGGAATTCTTTGATGTCATGAGATTAAATGTATGGTTGAAGGAGACCCAAGGAGCTGCAATGGTAAACTTAATAACATAAGCAAATCGACTTTTATAAGAATGTCAAGTGTATGCACAAGGATCAATTACATGTTGGCTGTTTTCTTATATTATTTTATTGTGAAGATCTTTAAGGGAAGAAATTTCTAATTTTCACCAAAATACTAACTCGCAAAACTTGGAAACATTACAAGTGGTATCAGAGCTGAGGTTTCAGCACTCGGGCCTATAGGGGCTCAACATAAGGTAAATAAATACGAGGGTTTCGAAACTAACAAACAAATTGTGTTTTGGATGCATGGGACGAATGGACGAGAATATACTATCCAAATTAATCGTCGAGTTCTCCAAGAAGAAACTAAGGGAAATATGGAAATATCGTGACGAAGCAATTTATTGTGGAATTCCAACCAAGACTCGTCTGATTAAACTGTAAGTATATGAGTTCCACTTTCATCTCTAGTCTAGTATGTTGTGCTTTATTTACATACTGAAAATTGAAAGTTATTGGATTGAATGATATTGATCATCCACTATCATGTATAAGGATCATCCGCATTATGAAAGACAAAATGTATCATTAAAGGTTAAAGGGATTAACTTTAATGGTTTACTTAGAACTCCTAACGATGGATGTGTTCGATGCCTAGAAAATTCCCTACTTACTACATAGATAGACGTCGATGATCCGACATCCAAGAAGAATATTATACAAACCGGAAATTATTAGAATATTGACCACATAGATATGGAAGGGGAATACGACTAAAGGAGTTGGTAAGTTTCCCTCAATTTTTGAGTAGAAAAGTTAAGTAGTATATAGAATTTATGACAATAACTACAGTACATATTCCTTCGGAAGGGGTGATGCTCCTCTTAGATAAAACCAAAGGATAAGAAGTTTAGATAAATAATTTCTTGACTAGTATATGGGAATGTGTGGTTCTCTTATGAAATAAACTGTATCACCCTGATAGGAAATGATGTAAAAAGTTATATCCTGTCTTGTGCGAAATATAATTATTGGAATTTGTTGTTTACAAATCTTAGAAGTTTAAACGTGTTCGGTTGATTGAATGACAAATGGAGCAAGAATGTAGTCTAAACATTTACTACCTTGAGAAGGAAGTTAGCATGTTCTTCACCTGAGTGTACTTCCACAGATGAATAGTCTTTGTTACTATATTTTTCACTTTAGCAGATGAAGGTATGGGATAAGTGATTACGATACTGAATGTGAGGCATTAGAGCATTCTTATACCCTTGCTTGTTAGTTCAACAAAAGGACAAAAGGGTTATAAACACTTAAAAAGTATGCATATGTATAGGGTGCATATGATGAAAATGCATGTTTCCTTTTTACAACTTCTTACTCCAGTAATCCTTAAGCTAGATGTTGGGAACAATGATAGATGGTTATAGAAGTTATACTTTTATTTGTTACAATATTTATGACGACTTGCTATCCATGTACAACTATATGTTATTTTGTTAAGGGATAGATTGTTGGAAACCTAGAACCAACATGAAATAAATACAGGTTAGTAGGATGGTGTAATCTTCTGACGTCCTTATGTTGCCACAAGGAATGACTGTTTTTATTTATTATGTGTTAAGGAAAACATTGATGACATGGAATTTGCAGGGTAGATCGGAAGTGATCTTTGAGACAGCGATCGAGGTATAAGCTTTTATGAAACAAGTAAAAATGATGTTTGAACATATGTTATATGTATGATTGTTCTTATGATTTAATTACCTTTATACGACTAACACTTTGAATGTTGTGGTCGAGCAAATGTTATTTTTCCCACACATCACTGCCTGACACCCATCAATGGGTAAATGTGGGATATATATCGATTCATGTATAATACTAATGTGTGATGATACAAGTAAACTGGAACCGCGGCAGATGAAGGTGAGCTATGCGGTTGCCTTTACAAAGGTACGTGGTTATCTGTATAAGGTATGTAAGTTTGTTTTAGACAATTGGTTATCCCTATATGATGTTAGGTTATACAAAAGGGGTTGTATAACTAAATAGGAATTGTATTGAAATGGTGAAATCTAACATTCAAGGTTAAATGATCATAATGTCCATGGATCGTCATAGAAAGAATGTTATATCGTGTTCAAAGCATTATGAAATCTTATAAGCTAGTTATGTGTAGTAGGAAATGACATCTTACATGATCACATATGGATATTTTATTAAGAAAGATGATTTTCTGTTTAAGGAAGGGATCTTCTTACAATATTTGATTTCGTATATAAAGTGATGCTAACAAGTGAAATTTGGCAATGGTGAAAGTTCTGTGAATCTTGTGAAAATGCAAGAGCATAAATGTATGCATGGTAAAATGAGGAGTGAGGAATAAGATTCACATCACAATTTTAACATGTTCTTTTAAAAAAAAAATGTTGGTAATTATTGTTGAACAAAGCACTCGACCCAGATTGGTCAGAGTAATCATATGGGTACAAAATGTAATGTGACGAAATAAATTGATTAAATTGAAAGAGATTTTTCCTAGACTCAAGCAAGACGGCTTGGGGGAAATAAATTCCGGGACTCAAGCGAGAAGGCTTGAGGGGAATTGTGTAAAAAGTGTTGTAATGGCATTGAAATATTCCCTAAAATCAGGGATTGAACAGCCACTAGGATTCTCGGACAATCGGCTGGCTGTAAGACCCGGGCAAGCTATAAGAAAATGTATATGTGGGAGGCAGGACGCTGCTTAGTATGCATGAAAGAAATGTTTGCTATGTGAGCACTAAGGTGTTAGGCAAAACATGAGAGAAATGTTTGCTGCGTGAGCACTAAGGTGTTAGGCAAGACATGAAAGAAACGTTTGCTGTGTGAGCACTAAGGTGTTAGGCAAAAACATGAGAGAAATGTTTACTGCGTGAGCACTAAGGTGTTAGGAAAGAATTTCTTGGATCAAGTGAATGTTGTTTGTTGATTTCCTCAACAATATACAATCAGGGAGCACTAGATTTATTCCATATATTGCAAGTGATATGTGCAATAAAGAACTCGTGATTTATGTTTCTGAGTTTGATTATGAAGTTGATGACAAATTGTTACTAAACATTGATTCTTTTGAATTCCAATTTGGTGATACAAATGATTACTCCAAGAGAAGAGTGAACACCGAGGACGGTGTTATTTTAAAGGGTATGAGGATGTGATATCCCTCCTTGTATCCCTATTAGATTTATAAATGCATATTTTGCAAAAGAAAATCCATAGTAATACCATTTAGACATCTATTTAGAAAGGACTTTCAAAAGATTCCATTACAATATTTATTGTATACTTGTTAAAACAAGAAAATCATCTTATCACTTCACTTCGATTCTTAGATTTAGGAAGGCGCACCAATTTAAAGAGGGGTGTTTCTATGGAGAAATTTGAGGAGAGTTTTAAGCAAATTGTCTCCTTAGTGGGAGTATTTCGAACTTCCTTCTTTCCGCCATTTGTCGCAATAGGAAAAACATGGAAGAAACAATTTTCTTTTACCTACCATTTGTCTCATTCGAAACCACCATTTGTCAATTTGAAGGAAGAATCCAATGGCCCTCTTGTTCAAGGGCGGCATTTCCAAGGTAGGAGTGAAGGATAACGACTGTGTTTATAAGGTAGTGGATTGTAGAGTTTCGGGGGGGGATGGAATAGAAGAGTATTCGGAATTTGGTAGGATTTTGCCGTCAGAAATGAAGCTTAGTCCATTGTATCTGAGAGTTGGATATAGATGGGATCTAGCACATGCGTAGAGGGAGGAGATCTCTGCGAGTTACACAGAGATGAAACTTATCTCAAGCTCAGATTTATCTCATGCTGAGATTCAAAAGATCTCTGCGAGTTACACAGAGATGAAACTTATCTCAAGCTCAGATTTATCTCATGCTGAGATTCAAAAGATCTCTGCGAATTGCACAGAGAGGAGACTTATCTCATGCTCAGGCTTGCAACGATCTCTGCAAGTTGCACGGAGATGGGATCTAGCACATGCTTAAATTAAGCGATCCTTGGAGACGACTTGAACAATTTTCTTTTGGGAAATGGATCCATTTCGTGATTGGCGACAGAAAGTAAGAGAGGGCTTCACCTCCACTATCAATTCTTGTAGAAGAAAGGAGGTACCATCTTTGCCGAAGAGGAGAGGTAAAATCTCTAATTATTGTGGTTGCAATTGATTGATGCATTTTCTCAGTATAATTATCCGGGTTGTGTATAGCAAATAATATCGGAGGTTACATTTTATATGATATCTTCTATTGTAGGTTTATATCTCTGAAATAGATAATTATCTATATGTTATCTGCCCTTATAACTTTGTAGGGTATCGAGATGATCCTAGTTTGGGAAGATGGTATATGTCGCCTTCGGTAGTTCTCATCCATAGGGATTGCATTTCTGGATCGAACGCTGGCTAAAGATTTAGATCCCTGTTGAAATATGTAGATCTCTATGTGCGTGGGGTTTGAAGTAGAAAACTCTATTTTTTGTAATTCATTTTTGATCCGGGTTTGATTTTGATGCCGCCTTTCCAGCCTATACCCTTACTTCCTTAGAAAATTGATTTATGATCTCGGTATATGTGGAATGCTGCGACGCTCTCTGCCTATATGTTTGTTGATTATGTGTTGATCAAATAATATCGGAGGTTACAGTTTATATGATATCTTCTATTGTAGGTTTATATCTCTGAAATAGATAATGTTCTATATGTTAGCTGCCCTTATAACTTTGTAGGGTATCGAGATGATCCTAGTTTGGGAAGATGGTATATGTCGCCTTCGGTAGTTCTCATCCATAGGGAGTTCATTTCTGGATCGAACGCTGGCTAAAGATTTAGATCTTTGTTGAAATATGTAGATCTCTATGTGCATAGGGTTTGAAGTAGAAAACTCTGTTTTTTTGTATTTCCTTTTAAAAAATTTGTGATCCGTAGTTTTAAAGTTAGAGGTTATGCATTTACTCTTTGAGATCAAACCATGGATACTTTTACATATAGTTGTATATAGTTTCTGACTTGTGAAATGGGATAAGAGAACGCCCATCGAGATCCTAGATGTTAAGTTTTTGTGATATAGTATATATATATATATATATATATATATACTAATACTGAAACTCTGCCTATCGATTTAATGAGGGGAGAACCCTGCGTGTTGTGATAGAAATTCTATTATTAAATTTCAAATCTAGAATTGGACAGATTCGAATCTCCTTAATTATGTGTAATAGTAACTCTTCCCATCGAATCCGTATGATAATATGAACCCCTTTAGTTTTGGGTAAGAACATCAACTGTTCCAACTGTATATATTATGGGACATAGTGTAATTATATTACAATAGAATTGCTAAGGAAGAACGCCGGCATGGGCTATAATGCAGTGGAGAGGAATAGCAGCAGAATTCTAGTTGTGCGTATATCCATACTTTCGTGGTGGATCTATAGAATTTTAAAATATAGCTCTCTGCGCCATTGAGTTTTACCAGTCGATATTGTCTCTGTTCCATAGTTCAATCATAGTTGTACCCGTGTGTTTAATAATACATTTTTTTAAGTTTGAGTAGGATCTCTACGCTAGGGGACCATAGATCCTGTAGATATTTAAACATTTTGGTTTTCAAAACAGGTTTTTTAATATCTGTAGAAAACGCTAAGTTGTTTTGATAATCCTGTAAATTGTATTGACAGTGCAGCTCTGCGTCTTTTTTTAAATTGGGTAAAACGTTCTAGTTGAGTGCAGCTTAGAAATTCATTTCATTATGACAGTGGACATTTTTATAGGGGTTCTTTATCTTGAGAGAGATTTAGTTATCTTAGAAAGGTTAGGTGATCGCATTATTATGATTGTGCTTATCACTTTTGCTTGAGGAATAAGGTGTGTTTATATTACTTTGGATTGATAAACAGTGAAATTCCTTACCAACCAATCCATCCCAACAGCTGCTTATAGCACATCAACTTTGTATTTTAGTTGTGTTATTACTGGTTGTGAATGTTGGTTGCGGTGTAGTGAATTTTGTACATAATTTATAATTATCGAATATATGTTATTTCCGGATAGGGGAGAACCTTTCTGCTTATGTCCAAATATGTAATACATTGCTGTCATAGGTTCCTCGAGAAAGGGATGGCCAAGTAGCGGCATGATCCATGTGTTTTACTTATTAATTATTATTGATCTGTTCGGAATCAATATGGAATAATTCCTTCTAAGGATTTCTGAGATAGGCTTTGGATGTTTTGAAATTACTCTCCATGAGAGAGGTAGTAAGAAAGCTGGAAATGAGTATAGTAACATTGGTGTTGCTGGTTGTAAGCTCTGTTTTGATAATTAATACAAGATGCGACTCTCCTTTGGTGGACGTAGCCCAATGTGATTGGGTGAACCACGTACATTTTGTCTCCCCATGTGTATGACTCTATTGTTGATGTCTTGTCAGTAATTCTTGTTTCGCATGTTTATGTCTTAATGGTTATGTCTTGTGAATAAGTCTTAACTAAGTGTTTATTCATAGAATGCGTATAGAAATGATTTTTGTGAAGACATTTTGTTATGATAGCATGCAGCTGTATAGTTCCTTTATATATAATGGTCTCGAAAGAGATCCATGGAGTTGTAATGGTAACCCTTAATCCAACAAGTAAATTGTTCTAGATAGCTGGAAGGACTTGGAATGCTGGAAGTTGAAGAACGCAACAATTGGTTGCAGATGTAAAACCCCCTTCCTGTTGAGTAATAAAAGAAATGACCTTCCTTTGTGGACGTAGCCCAATAGGGGCAAACCACCTGAAATTGTTCTCTTCTTAGGTGTATGCGTGTTATTGTGGTTGATATGTATTTGTTATGGGAATTCTTTGATGTCATGAGATTAAATGTATGGTTGAAGGAGACCCAAGGAGCTGCAATGGTAAACTTAATAACATAAGCAAATCGACTTTTATAAGAATGTCAAGTGTATGCACAAGGATCAATTACATGTTGGCTGTTTTCTTATATTATTTTATTGTGAAGATCTTTAAGGGAAGAAATTTCTAATTTTCACCAAAATACTAACTCGCAAAACTTGGAAACGTTACACATGGGAAGGTCTTCACAAAGAAGCAAGCAAGCAGAGAAGAAGAAGGGATCACGATTTCTACTTCCGAGGTAGAGTCCCACATGATCAATTATGTTCAGCTCTATTTCATATTAATCCCCTATGCATTTCTTCCTTTGGTCAAATGTTGAGCATTATTTTTTTAAATGATTGACAGTCAAAATTCGGGCCAGAGTTGGGTTGCCATTCTAGCTTGGGAAACTGGAGATGTGAGCACAGGCCTACCGTTTTACACAATTTAACAAAAAAAAGGTAAATTTTGGGTATTACCAGTAGAACACAAGAAAAAAAACTGAAAGAGAAATTTGCAAGCCCGAAATCCACTGAATCTAAAGTCCAAACGTATCCATCTAAATCCATGCACATAGTGTTTCCCAATTTAACAGTGATTGAGATATAATTATCCTACTCCTGAACTGAAAAACAGAGTAAAAGACTAACACGCAGTCTCATATATAGGGAAAAGTTTTGTTACTAAGCCATCACTAATGAAACATAATCTACAATATCACAACAAACCCGAAGAAATGAAAATATTTCATGTGCGTGATTGAAAAAAAATGATTTCTTTCATTTACCTTCAAAGCTGCACCTAGCCAAGCTCACCGACTCTTCGATGAATACGGAATATTCTCATCTTGACCGCTCATCCTTGACCTAGAGTCCAAGCAGGAGGGAAACACAGACACTCTGGTCTCATGAGATCTCTTTCCTCCCTATTACACAACCCTCCCTCACAGCTAGCACTCTCGATGCATAGTTGCAGAGCCTCAATATAAAAAAAAATAATATAAAAGAGGAGGCACAGAGTTGCCGAGCCAGAAAGGAGAAGAAATGAGAGTCCATGCGCGTTCGAGGTAGGTGGAAAATGGATATAAAGAAGATCTCCTTCAGCTGGGGCTCCCCACTGGAGTCTGCCTGGTAGCATGCACACCGGCGCGTGGCAAGCATGCAGGAGACAGTCACGTGGGCGCCATTGAACCATTGGTTGCCCTGGAGGTGAAAGGATGGGGATCCGGGAGCAAGTCAGGGACGCGTGGGAAATAAGGGCTGCGTGCCCTATGGAGAGAGCGAGTTGCTAGCTAGGGATTAGGCTAGGGTTAGGTTAATATTTTATAAAATAAAATTGAAAAAAAAATGTGTAAAATCATTATTATAAAATGTTTAAAAATTCAAAACTATAGTTCCATTAAGTCTCAAAATGAACGGAGATTTTTTAAATAAAAAAATAATAAAAAATAAAAATTAATTAATTAAAATTAAAATGATAATTGATGTTGATTAAATGTTTTGAGTAATGTCTAAATTAATGATATATCAAATTCTAATTAATGATGAAATATGTTTATTTAAATTTAAATTTTAGGTTTAAATTGAACTAGAATGTGAAATAATGATGTTGATAGTGGAATATTAGTGCTTAAATTAAGTTAAATAAATTATTTTTATTATGCTGAACCATTAAGATTAATGTCTGGGTTTAATATGTAGACTTGATCAAACGTTAATTAATTTATTTAAAACTTAGAAAATCCATTGCCGAGACTTCAACGTATAGTCGAAGGGGCGAGACGAACGCAGAATCTCACAAGCAAGACACCGATGAGACCAACACGACGAGATGAACACTAGGACACTGAAAAGTTTACATGATGAAACAATTTAATAAAAACGACCATAGAGTTAACACGACAATCCTAACAAACTATTCCTTACACATAAGTATAAACAAATGCATAGCTAAATTTCATGTTTGTTTATGTTCGAGTGTTGCAACGATACAATGCGGTAAGGAATGGATATGTTATAACCCATAACTTATGTATAATGAATGAGTTACATTACGTCTTAAAACACCTTCATGTATGAGGAGACGTTAAATAGCCTAGTTGTATTGGCAAAACACCATAGTTTGAGCTAACATAGTTGAATCTAGGCATCAAATTGGTAAATAAATATATGTACACAAGTGTTGGGGATTGATGCTTGATAGTACTAATTAATTAGTATGATGCATTCTTCCACATTGTGTGCAATTAGTCGTGTTTCAATATACTAAGTGGAAGAGATTGAAGGAACTAAGTATGTGCGAGAAAAGCGTAGCAATTATGTCGCTCGTCTTGCTTATGTTAAATTATCATGATTTGAGGGAAAATATTGTTGGGAAACAACTAGGATTTAATAATTACAAAGTGAACAAGCAATAGAATATAAAAAGTACGAAAATTGGTGGGGAACTAATAAGTTAGCTTGAGTAAGCATATACGAGATTAAGAGAAGTAATGATAATAAAATAGAATAATAATGAATACAAATAGGGAACCAATGTGCATTGAGATGAATAAGTTATGATGTTCAAACCCCTAATATATGATGGAAGAACTCGATCATCATGTGAGAGGTAAAAAAAAAAAATTGTTGTTAACTGAGAAAAACAAAGAAAATGAGAAGTATAATGTTATGAAGAAAGGATTATATGTCTCCGTTTACATCAACATCTCACAAAATAAAAACAAAGCTTGATGCCACGTAAGTGCATAATGTGTGTAGGTATCCATAAGATCCATGGAGATTAATGAGCGTATGTATAAGAAAACTTAGATTTACGACAACAAATACAAGTTTATAGTATGGTAGATACTAGTAAAAGCCTTTACGTTGTGGGAACAAGAACAAATTAGCTATAAATTTATTAGAAGTGATGGTTCCTCTTCTAAATATATCACATGGAAAAGGAGAGATCAATGGTTAAAGTTGATAACATTTGCATTCTAATATGGTATAGCCCCAAAAGCCTTGTAACAATAATAGTTGTCCTAGTTTAGTGAATGTTACAATAGTTTTGTTATTTCTAATTATCAATAAGGGAATAATATCGTAGGACCTTAGGATTTAAAGTACATGAACCTTCTCCCCTAAAAGAGGTATGCCAACCTTAAGGTTCCTTGGTTGTTGCGTGTTGAGTGAATACAAATTATGAGTTCTAAAGACCTCCATTTTAAATCGTTGATTATTTCATGCTAAGTTGGATCAATATAAGCTTTTGTAATGAGTAAACCCCTCTGGATGTTATAACTTAAAGGACATTGCTAAACGGTAAGAAGTAGGATACTAAGGTGGATAGCACTTGATTATAACCTTAGGGATTCTAGATATAATATTGAGATTCGATAGAAGGATTAAAATAAATGTTTCTTTAATTATTTGAATACATATCAGGGGATAAAAGAAGTAAAACCATAAGATAATATCGACATATTCGGTCAAGTCAAGGCTAAGTAGGACAAGTATGGCCAACACCTGCTACTTGCAAGAATGAAGAGGTTAGGCATCAAGATTTTCCCTGCATTATTATGACCATAAGTTCGGGACGAAGTTTCCTGAAGGGTGGGTGTATGTAACGCCCCATGTTTTCACTAGGCGTGTTTATGAGTTAGACACCTTTCAATTTATTTGCTTATTATCTGTTGGACTCAACTAGATAGAGTGAACTATATTTTCGCCATGTTATACGTGATGATATGTTGCGACTATGTTTAGGATGTTACTATGCCTATGCTGACACTACGATTATGATGTTATGATGTTACCATCCTCATGATGTTATTAGGTTTATGTGGTTACTATGTTGTAGTTATCATGAGATTCTTTTATTTCATAATGACAGTGTATGATTAATAATCGTCGTGGATGAAATGTGATATATATGATGTGGTAATTATGTTGTGATTGATTTAATGATTTTATGTGATGAAATAAATGATGTTGACAATATGGATCAAATGATGATAGAATGGAAATATTGTTATACATGTATGGCTGCAAAGTACTAATCCGTAGGACACCGGGGCTATGTAATAGTCGGATACCTGATACGAAGTATTGTATAGTACGTATTTGGAAGAGATCCTTTTTTACCAAAGTTGATGATACGATGACACAAACCAATAATCTCGAGAGCAACAAAGTATGAGTTGATAAGGGCGTAGACCCAGTATGTTGAGAGGGATGGATGTATTGCCCACCCTATGTTTCTATGATACCCGAGGTCATGGGAGGGCCATGCTGAGACGCGCTCCCCGAGTTGTTGTGATGACGATGGTCGGATGCCTGCTAGGAGAGGTTAGGTCCGCTAGTTAGCCGACGCTACCGCTCTCACATTCTACGTGGCTAGGTCAGTATAGCTGACATCCACTTTTGTACTAGCAGAGGAAGGATAGGGAGGATGCGTACGCAGGTTAGGATGGGAGGATATTTTAGTTAGTACTGTTGAGGGTTGGGTATTCCTTGATCTTGAGTTAGTGGTAGTAGGTACATTTCCTTGTACTTGATTGATTGAACTGATGTAATCATAAAAATAATGAAATGAAATCTTAAAAACTCATAAGATAACCAATGATGTTTTAGTAATGTTATGATAAATATAATATACTTGTTCTATTTGCATGAAGTATTATTAGTATTAGTTAGCTGTTAAGCATAGGAAATATGATGTATGCTTATAGTACCTGTCAGACTTGTGCATACGCTGGCCACGCATGCACATTTTGTACATGTGCGATAGTATCGGTTTGCGACATACTTATCAGTATTTAACAATGTTATAAGTTGTCATAGATAACTCAGTTAAGGTTTGGGTAAACGACATGAGTAATAGATGATCGATTTGTTTATGTATAAAATAAGTTAATTAATCTTATATGTAAACATTGTAATGAACAATTAAAATATTTTCCGCCAATTGTATTTCTCATCAAGTGAAGGTATCGGAAATATGAAGTATAGCAGATAAACATTAATGCTGGAAACATGTATTATCTAACTGTTAATATTGATTAATTAAACCCTTAAGAGTACTTCGTTTATCAATGATAGTATGTTAGATTAGTGCTAAGGTACTCATTATTAATTAAGTATGTTAGATTAGGGCTAAGGTACTTAAATCACCATTAATATTTATTATTATTATGATTATTTAATATTATTATTATTATTATTTAATATTATTATTATTATTATTTAACTAATGTTAATAATGATAATGTGTCCTTATTGGAATAAAAGAAATCATAAGTGGGTAAGTGAACATGTTTGAATTATTAACTTAATTAATTTATTGTTATGAAATGAGAAAGGAGTATTATTAAATTATTAAATGAGGAAGGTTAAGATAAAACTCAATTGAATTTATATTCATAAATTACTGTCATGTCAGATAACCGATCTAAGATTGGATTTATATATATATTTATAAAACTACCACTTCAAATATGAAAGGGTCAACATGATAGTATTTAATTATTATTTTAATCATCATATTAAATGGAGGATAAGACTAATATTGAATCCACCGCCTCATGAATGTCTTAAATTGAATAGTTCGAGAATCATTAAATAATGTACATTCAACCCATCAAATCCAACCTAACTAGTCTTAATACCATTGAACTGCTCGAGAAAAGAGTACTATAAAATAATATTTATTTATGAATTGGATTGTAAAACAAGCAATCAATTTAATGTTTTGGGGACTCGAGGGTTTTTATGGAGGGCGGTGGAGTAAACAGGAAGGCAAGTGGAGGAGGAAAATGGATCTATAAAGCAATGGTTTCACGGAGATGAGAGCGGGGGGTTTTGGTTTTCTTTTGGGAGAGGTACACTTAGTATTTTAGTATTTTGATGAAAAGGAGGAATGTCGAGGAGGGGGAGAACTCGAAGCTTTGAGGAGGTGGGAAACTCAAAGACTGAGGTGGGGTTAACTCAAAGTAAAATTACTATTGAACTATGGAAAGGTACTAAGGAAAGTTGCTGTCGGGATTATTGGTTTGTGGGCTCGGGGGATAGGAAACCCGTCAGTTTCCTAGGGTCAGCACGATAAGAGTTGGTTGGCAAGGTGGTTCATCTATTTTTGGTATCAAAGGCTTGGAACGGAAAGTCTGTGGGAGAAAAAAGCTTGGACGAGAAAGGCTACAGGAGCAAGGGGACAATCTACAACCTACATCGGTCCAGGTATTCTACTGGTAGTTAGAAAAATGATTTATATTTCAATATACTGAGTATTATGCAAGAAATTGCAATTATATGTATGATGTTAAAATTACTATATGTAGGTGCACTGTATGCTACTAGACATTTCCTAATCACTAAAATTTTGCAGAAAATTAGCATAATGAAAGCATAATGACACTTATTTATTATAGAAATAAGTAAGAAAGAAAAACAACTCCGTAGGAGCTGGTTACAAAACTTAATTTCAGAATCTAGAACTTCGGTGCCCTTCCGGATAGAGGGGCACTACAAAATGGGTTGAGTTCCTACAGGGATATACGTTCATGTTGCGACATAGTTCGGGAAAGTCGAACAAGGTAGCCGACATGCTGAGTAGAAGAGTTGCATTGTTGAACACGACAACAGTTCAGGAAATAGGAATAGAGTCAGTAAAGACAGAGTATGCGACTAACGAGGATTTTGAGAAAGCATGGGGAGCTTGTCGTGAACCATGGCGTGTCGACAGGACTCCTTAATTGGATTATTTTATCCAAGAGGGATACCTATTCAAGGGACGACAATTGTGTATTCCCAGAGGATCCGTGCGAGAGAACCTAATCCGAGAGTTGCATAGCGGCGCATTAGCAGGTCATTTTGGCATCGACAAGACTAAGGCACTAGTTGAAGAGAAGTATTACTGGCCAGGAATGACAGGAGATGTCAGGAAGTGGGTTCAACATTGTAGAGTTTTCTAGTTGGCGAAAGGAAGAAGTCAGAAAACGGGGCTGTATACACCGTTTCCGGTACCAAACACCCCATGGGAGCACCTAAACATGGATTTTGTGCTAGGATTGCCGAAGAAGCAGCAAGGAAGCAACTCAATATTTGTTGTAGTCGACAGGTTTTAAAAAATGGCACACTTTATTCTGTGTTGGAAGACAAGTGATGCCATAGGCATTGCTGTACTATTCTTCAAGGAAGTAGTTATATTGCATGGGTTGCCGAAGAGTATCACATTGGACAGAGATACCATGTAACATCCCTACTACAATTCAGTCAGTATTTAGCGAAGTTTTGAAATTTTTGCCAACAGTACTACTTAGATTTTTGGCTATACTCATAAGAACTTTGAAAGTTTGCTTCATTGCTTGCTCAATATTTAAATTACTCCTATAACACTTTATTTTTTGTTTACTCCTACTAACTCTTAGTCCACATTCCATTTATAGCAAGCTACCAATGTAAACAAGTAAAGTTTTCACAATCCCTTTATCTCCTTCGAACGATTACATATAAGTGAACTTCATAATAGTGATATGCTTCTATAGAAATTCTCTTTAATAAACCCACACCTATATAGGCACACTAGTTTATTCATCACATTAATTGTAAACATGAATATACTTAAAACACAACATACCTTTCATGATCCATACAAAGATTATCTATAACTCATGTCTTACCAATCACCTAGTCAAGTATTGATGTAAACGACAACACCATCACAATATCTTAGGACAATTTAATCAAGTAAGGACACATTTAGAAGGAGACACCAATTTCACGTGGTTCACCCAACTCTTTGGGCTACGTCCACCAACCGTTGTTGCATCATGTAATATTTATCCAAAGAATTACATCCTGGAAACTTCATTGTTGCTCTTACAGCTTATCTCACTGAGATCATTTTCTTTTGCGACATTCGTCGATGTAACTTACACCCTCACAGAGAACTTTCTCTGTATTTATTATGTCTCCACAAGCTCTGGCCTTAGTACAAATCCCACACCATTAGTGCAGTTTATAACTACAGCCAGCATAGATATCTTACAGGTTCTACTTTCGATTATCAAAAACATTATCACTTAGCCGCAGATGTCTACCCATTCAGATCTAAGAGAAAAGTATCACTTAGCAGTAGATATCTACCAGCTCTACTTTCAACATTCAAAACTATAAATGGGAAATCGCATAGTAGCAGATGTCTACCTTCAAACATCCAGATCTAAAACGATAGTCGCTTAACAATGGATCAATCTAGCAGAAAGGGAGAAAGCCCCATACTTACAGAAGGTGGTTTCCTAAACCCTTGAAAGGAATCACCTGCATAGATTCCGTGCTATCTGCTGAATATTCAACCAAGGTCATGTTCTCTGTCCATTGCATTGAGTGACTCAATCCTCGTATTGATGTCTCCATCGCTCGCACCCCCTAATATTCACGGGGATACAGAGTAGTGCAAGCAACCACCATTTCCAGAAATTAATGGGAAGAACAGTCATGTCAAGCTGAACAAATGGTTCTCTGTATTTAGAGAGATCGCTGAGATTGCTCAGCTTCCCATCGAACAACAATACTCAGACATATGCAGAAAAAGTCACCAATCAATCTCAATATACAGTAAAAAAAAAAAATATTAAAGTAGATAGATCCCCAATCACGAGCTCATAAAAGGCAGAGTACTAAAACCACATTTTAACCTCTTTGGATATGAACATCTCCACAATCTTCAAGAGGACATTATGACCGCGCATGTATCATACTCACTAGGAATAAGTCATGCTGTGGAAGCTCAACCTAGTTGAGATATATATATTTTTCATCCGAAAAGAATAAGCAAAGAATCGTAACCACGATTTCAATATAACAACAGAGATCTTGAAGAACAGAGATCTACGATTTCAATTCAGCATACAGCCATAGATCTATGACTTCCATTCAGCGTATAAAAAAAAACTAGCATTTTCATTCGAGAATAAGGAGAGAAATGTAGCCACGATTTCCAAATAACAACCAAGATCCTGAAGAACATAGATATACGATTTTCAATTCAGCATACAACCAGATATCTCCGACTTCCATTCAGCATATAAAATAGAAATAGCATTTTCATCCAAGAATAAGCAGAGAAATGTAGCCACGATTTCAAAATAACAATCGAGATCCTGTAGAACATAGATCTACGATTTCAATTCATCATACAACCAGAGATCTATGACTTCCATTCAGCATATAAAACAGAACTAACGTTTTCATCCAAGAATAAGCAGATAAATGTATCATAACAACCGAGATCTGAAGAACAGAGATCTATGACTTCCAATTCAACATATAAGACAGAACTATTGCTTTCAAGAAACTTAGCAAGAATTGAAACCCCGATTTTCCATACAATTTACAAAAGAACAGAGATCTGCATTTCATTTATTTAAACAACAAGAAAATACGATTCTCGTTTTTTACCAGAGGTCCTGAAGAAACATGAAATTTCTGCTATCATTCCACCAAACAAAACGATGATCTACATTTCATTTAGCCTACAGGAAATCTGTGTTTTTCAACTATTAATAAGCAAGGAAAAACATTTAACCAGCCAAGAAGTAGGATTTCATTTTCGAACAAAGATCCTAAAGAAACATAAAATCTCTGCTATCATTCCACCGAGTAGACTGTTGATCTATATTTCATTCAACCTACAACACATAATAGATCTTCCCCATAGAGATCAAGTATAAGAATAGAACAATACTATACCCAGGGGATCATCGATCTTGAGTTGGCTTTTAGCCATCTCGATCTTCATCCCAAGTTTAGCGAGGAATCTTAGATAGCACGAATGTCTCATCTCTACACAAGAACCCTAAAACAAAATTTATGCGCAAACATGCTACCACAGAGAATAAGACCGAGTCTTTCAGGAAATCAAGCCATCACAGAGATAAACCAAGAGAGTCCACACGACATACACATAAAGTTATAGGGATCAGGCATTTTCCTGCCTTCCCTTCCCATGATTTTGGTGCAGTGATCCACATTATAGATGGAGGGTATATCACTCCAGCGTAACTATAATTCAAACAGGAATTATCAACAGGGATTGGGCCTTAAGTTGGCCGTCCCATCCCCAACACAAATTTTGCAAAAAAATATAACAAGAATTAAGTGTATCATGTAAGAGAGACAGAGCATTTCTACAACAGGAACCATACGCAGAGTTCAAAATCAAAATCGATGGAGAATGAACTTTAATCGCAATATAAGAATCAGTTTGGACTTAGAGCTCAGTTGCTGTAATTTGAGTATACAGAACCGATCCCTATTTTCCTTCGAAGCCAAAATTTGACTAAGTGAGGATCCGAGGAGAAAAGTTCAGTACTGTCATAAAATATTGCAAAATCTTGATTTCTACACCACAAACAGAAATAGATGCGATTTCATTATAAAAGGCAACTTCCGAGTATCAATGATCTCCCAAAAACAACCTCCCCCCCACTCTCCTTCCCATGATTTTTAAATAGATGAGAACCCTTTCCTTGGGCATATCGTGTCCTCAGGGGAGTTCTAGTTCTCTAAAAGGAGGAGACAAATGGCAATGATAAGGAGGCTCCACGATGGTTAGTGGAAACCGTAGTGATGAAGTGTCTTTTGCCCATTAATATTAATACTCTAGTGAATGGAGCGCGCCATTCGTAGAGGAAGATAATTCTACTAAAGTAATTGCATCTTCTTTATTTACTCCATATATATATATTGGTTTTTGCGTTATAACACTTCCATATGTGTTATTCCATTAATTTAATAACTTAAGATGTAATAAAATTGCCTATAAGACATTATAAATAATATCTTATAAAACGTATGGCTTATATGTCTTTTATCTTCTTAAGGGTACCAAATGTATATCTTGGAGGTGTCCACCCTGGAGGTGTCCACGCGACCAAAAGTAATAAAAGATTTCATATTCCTAACCTAGTGTAAAAGGTTAGCTTATGACAATTACTAGATGGTGGGGTTTTGTTTTAACATTGTGAATCGTTTTGGCGTCGTGTGCCGGAGTCATTCCAGGCATATTTTACATAATAATAATGGGAAGGTAAGGAGGGATATCACATACCAAGTTTAAGCAACATTTCTGGAGAACCCTATGGAAGAAATTGGACACGGGATTGCAGTTTAGCTCGGCATACAATCCACAGACAGATGGACAGATCGAGGTGGTGAACAGAAGTTTGGGAAACCTTCTGAGATGTTTGACGACTGACAGACCCAAACAATGCAAGAATGTGTTGGCGCAAGAATATTTTACATACAACAATTCTGTGAATCGGTCAACAGGTTTGAGCCCATTCTAGATTGTTCAAGGAAGAATCCCACATGGAGTGGTGGATTTGGTCGAGTTGACAGCAGCAACCAGGAAAAGCGCAAATGCAGAATCATTCGCAGAGCACATGAAAAAAGTTCATGAAGATGTGTGAAAGTGCATAGAAAAGAGAAACGCGGAATACAAGTTGAGAGTCGATAGGAAGAAAAGACTACAGTAGTTCAGCGAAAGAGAGATTTCGGAAGGAAACCTAAAACAAGCTGAAGCTGAAGAAGATTGGACCATGTAAGATTCTGAAGAAGATTTCGGACAACGCTTATGTGTTGGAGCTACCGAATGACTTGAGCATTTCACCAACGTTCAATGTCTCAAATCTGTACAAGTTTGAAGAAGGTTCAAGAAGCGAAAGCGCAGAAGTGTCGAACATTGACTGGATAGCATAGATGCTAGATCGACACAAGGAGGAAATCGCAGAAGTAATAGAGGAACGCGAAGTCGGGCGTATGCATAGTTCACGAAGAAAGGAATACTTGGTGCGATGGAAGGATGATGAGTTGTAGGAGGCGACATGGATTTACGAAGAAGAGTTCAGGAGACTGACGTAGCAATCGAGTTCTTTTTCACATGGGGAGTCTGAAGCAGGGGCATCGGAGCCTAGGCAGATCAGTCGAAGTTGATCGAAACGAGGAGATCGACCAAAGGGGGTGTCGACGACCACTGGTGTGGATAAGCAGGTTGGATGTTGAAGTCAAAAATTTGAGCAGAAGTTGTCGAGGTGCGTCAACAGGAGGAAAGAGGTCGAGATTCGACATGCAAATGGTCGACAATCAACATGCGAATGCCTACAGGCAACAAGTCATCATGGAATCGTAGTAAGGTCAACATGTTGTCAGACCGCGACATTGACAAGTTGGGAATGAGCCAAACGAGGAGGATGGGGCGGAATGGCGAAGCCTAAGCGCAGAGTGAAGTCGACAGGTGAGTCGAAGCTGACAAAAGGACAGTATGGCCGACATGACGGATCACTATAGCTTGTCAGAAAGACACGTAAAAGTCAAGGAGAGTACTTGGCAATAGTTCAGGGTTGCTAAGGAAGTTAATGACAGTTATTGCAAGTGGGTGAAGACATGATAGATGTCATCACAGGAAGAGGCTGTGCAGCACGGAAGGGGCAGTGACAAATGTAGGTCTGCAGGATCATGGAAGGATCGGTTGACAGAGGATGCATGTCTCTGTGATCGTAGTGGTCTCGGGAACAGCAATAACAGAGTAGAAGGCCAGAAAAGGGAGATCAGTTAGATCATCATTCCGCAGTTGACGGTGTTCGGGGAGAAGTTCTATAGATTGGATAGAATAGTCACACAGCTTCCGAACGTAGAGGAGATCGAGCCATAGCTCAAATTTCCGCAGTGAACCAGGAGAGGGTGAGGTCGACACACTAAGAGAACACACAGTTATTTCTATGTTGTAACGGCCAAGGTCGACAGTTAGTTAGTTATTTCATTTATTTACAGTTTGCATTGGAACCGATTCGGAGAAGTAATATAAGCCAGCTTCTGGCATGTTGTTTGCATCTTATCTATGTGAATGTGTGTGGAGTGTGTAATTGTTAAGTAAGAACCTTTGTTGATAAGGCGCCTTGCGTCAAGAATCATGAGTAAATATTTACATATCTCAATAAACAATAATACAAGTTAAGAATACTTATTCTTAATTAAGTAGACTGGTAAGATTGAAGCGACTGAAGGATTGACATCAACATTCCACCCAACCATTCTGACTCTCTAGTGTGTGTTTTCATGCCTACCGAAAGGTCACTCCTGAGAGAAAATCCACTAGAGTAGGGTGGAGAACCGCTCTCACATAAAGACCTTTTCTTCTCATCAACAAAAGACTCAGTCTTTAGTAACAAACAAATCATATCCTTTTAATATAATGGAACTGAATCTATGCCTCTTCTCCCTCTAGTATATTCATTATGTGTACACCATGTTTTCTTAGTAATGCGAAAAGGGTTTTAGCTATTCTCTTTCTGTACCATGCACACCTATTTACTTTTTAAAAATTATATACAAGGATTTCAAATCAAAGATAGCTCCCTTTTGAGTTTTTTCCATGCTTGATATATAAAATATAGCATACTATAAACATGAAAATTGACCAAGTGTCGCGCTCTTATTGGCCCATCTAGCCTATACTTAAATATTTACCAATGTATATGAGAATGCCTTTAAGTATAGGGACATGCCCTTACTGGCTCTCATTTAGTTACTCATTATAATATTGAAGCATAAGCTAAATGAGTCTCGAGCGGTGCCCTCATGAACTCTTCCATGAATATAATTGATTATAGAACTATAACATAAGAGGTGTGAACCATGGTTGCACTCAGTTGGGATTGCTTGTACATAAACATGATATAATAACAAAAGTATTCAAATAACAAAGTGACATTGCTCTTCCATAAAGTATTTTATTCTACAGCTATCATTATTCAAACAAGAAGGAGATGGGGTCGTGCTCTTCCTGCTCCATATCAAATACAAGGTAAGATTAAGGCTATGCCTTCATCACATAATCACAATGCCACTCCAGAGGGTTGTGCCCATCTTAAAGTTTATGGTTAATAAAAGGGAAGACCAGTATCATTGAATGCAATGGTATTTAAGGGTTGTTCTCACTCAACCATATTAAGGCATGGCTTCTCCAGATGAGAGGCCAGCCAACCGAATGTTATCTATGTAAACAAAAAATGCATAGCTTCTCCGAGTAGGTTACCAACCAATAGAGATCAATATCACTTGCACTATAAAAGGAAAGCATGGCTCTTTGATTGAGAAACCATCCAATGCAAAACTATATCTATGCAAACAAAAGGAAAGTCACCGCTCTTCCATGAAGAGACCAACTAGTCAACGATATATCTAGAGCACAAGATTGTCGTGGATCTTCCCTATGAGCTCCCAACATCAAGACAATCAATAAAAAAAGAACATAAACTAAAAGAAAAGTTGAGACTCTAGGAGACTCGAGGAATACATGCTCTCTCCTGAAGGATGTGTAACCATCTCCCCGAGGATTCTAGGCTATGCGCCCTTCCGTGTTTCCTCCAAGCTAATCATGAGAACCAGGAAATCATTCTTTATAAATGGAGGCTGTCAACAATGTATAGTTATGGCTTACAATCTTGAAGGGAGGAGCAAGGTAATTTCATGATAACACTAAGGACCATTTTCTTCACTCGACAAAGAACAAGGAGTCATTGCTCCTCTTTTATCCACAATGAAAAAACTATAAAAGAGATCGTGGTTTTGGATTGCAATAATAAACAATATAGGTTTCCAAATTGTTCAAACTCAAACACACATATTCCAGGTCAAATAACTACAACGTGAACCCCCTATATCCAATTTACAAAACATATTCAATAGACAGTGTTTAAAATATCGAATAGGTTTTTATTGAAGATAATCCTTTCTATTCATCAATATAGACTTGCATTGTGCAACTATATCAACTTATGAATCTAAAAATATTTATGGAGTTGGTCCTCTCTTGAGAAGCCACTCCTATTCTTCTCTATAGTTAAAAAATAAGACTTGCAAGCCATATTAATAATATAGCTTATATACACCGATCAACGTATTATCGACCATGGCCACACATTTAAATGTGGTTAATATATGTCGATCGGTATATATAAGCCATATTATTAATTATTAATATGGCTTGCTAGTTGATGGTCGGCGTGCATAGAAGGATTGTTGAGTGTTAATTATGATTGATTATAATAGTTATAATAATAATTGTTACTATCTATTATTATAATAATTATTAATATTTATAAAAGAAAATATTAATTATAATTAATAAATAATTAATAAAATGGTTAATAATAATAATAATAATATTTAATATAATGGTTAACCATGGTTGATCATGTTTGGTTGACCACGATTAAAAACTATTAAGCATGGTTGTTGACTATGGTTGGTTGACCATTGTTAAGTATGTTTGACTTTGCTTTACCATGGTTAAACATAGTCAACCAGTAGTCAACTTTGGTTGACCGTGGTCGACCATGGCTGACTCTTGTTAACTATGGTTGTCTTTGGTTGTCCATGGCTGAACATTGTTGACCATGCTTGAACATGCTTGACTTTTGTTGACCATGGTTGACTATGATTAACCCTAGTTCACCTTGGTACTCGATGATTTTGGTCAACCATGGTTGATGATGGTTGACCATGGTTGACCATAGTTGACTTTAGTTGAGCATTGTTTAACATGGTTGACCATGGTTTCCTTTGGTTGAACATGGCTGAAGATGGTTGACCATGGGTGACTATGGTTGACTATACCTGACTATACCTAACTTTTATTGACCATGGTTGACTTTCGATAACTAAGGTTAACCATGGATAACTTTGGTTAACCATGGTTGAATATGGTTGACTTTGGTTGACATGGTTCACCATGTTTGACTCTCATTGACCATCGTTGACTTTGGTTGACTATGGTTAACCATGCTTGACCATTGTTAACATTAATTTCCATTGGTTGACTATGGTTGACCATAGTTGACTTTGGTTGTCCATGGTTTAACATAGCTGACCATGGTTAACCATGGTTGAATTTGGTTGACCATGATTCCCTATGGTTTACCATGGTCGACCATGGTTTTCCCTAGTAGTATTTGGTTGACTATGGATGATTATGGTTGACCATTCTTTAACATGGTAGAGCATGTTTGACTTTTGTTGAACATGGGTGAACATGGTTGACCATGGGAGACTATGGTTGACTTTAATTCACCATGATTACCTTTGGCTAACCATAGTTTACTATGGTTTACAGTGGTAGACCATGGTTGACTATGGTTAAGGCGTTTTAAGGTTGACCATGGTCATGGTTGGTTGTAGTTGACCATGGTTGACTTTGGTCGACCATGGTTAGTCATGGGTGACTATGGTTGACTTTTGTTGGCCATGGTCGACTTTGGTTGACCATGGTTGACTTTCGTTGACAACGGTTAACTTTGGTTGACTAAGGTTGACTACGGTGGACTTTGTTTGACTTTTACTTAACTTTTGATTGACCATGGTTGAATTGGGTTTACCATGGTTGACTTTGGTTACCTTTTGGTTTACCATGGTTTAATTTGATTTACTTTTGGTTGACCTTAGATGACCTTGGTTGACCATGGTTGGACATTGTTTACTTTGTTTGACGATGGTTGACTTGGGTAGACCATGGTTGACTTTGGTTATCCATGGTTGACTATGGATGAACACGGTTGACCATGGTTGAATCTGGTTGTCCATATTTACTATGGTTGACTTTTTTGACATTTTGTTTGGCCATGGTTGACTTTTTGTTGAACATGGTTGACTTTGTTTGACCTTGGTTGAATTTTGGCTTACTATATTTATCCATGGTTGACTTTGGTTTACCATGGTTAACTTTAGCTTTCCTTTTTGTTGACCATGGTTGACTTTAGCTTGACTTTTTGTTGACCATAATTGACTTTTGGTTGACTTTAGTTCACAATGCTTATGTTGTGGTTGGCCTTGGTTGATTATGGTTGACCATGGTTTACTTTTAATTAGATTTAGTTAACTAT
The DNA here is from genome assembly GCA_027924585.1 of Larix kaempferi. Taxonomy (NCBI): domain Eukaryota; kingdom Viridiplantae; phylum Streptophyta; class Pinopsida; order Pinales; family Pinaceae; genus Larix; species Larix kaempferi. Next base: position 18,419,854 of record BSBM01000047.1, on the reverse strand, counting down.
GGTTGATCATGGTAGGCTTTTTGTTGGCTTTGGTTGACTATGGTTGACTATGGTTGACTTTGGTTAACTATGGTTGACCATATATCACTATGATTGAATTTGGTTGACCATGGTTGGCTTTGGTTAAATTTTCGTTGACTATGGTTAGCCATGGTTGGTTATGGTTGACTATGGTTAACTATGGTTGACTTTGGTTGACTTTGATAATTATTGTTAACCATGGTTGACTATGGTTAACTATTCTTGACTATGGTTGACTTGGTTTACCATTGTTGACCATTATTGTCTATGGTTGTTCATGGTTAACCATGGTTAATGATGATTAACCATGGTTGACTATGGTTAACCATTCTTGACTATGGTTGACTTTGGTTTACCATGGTTGACCATTATTGTCTATGGTTGTTCATGGTTGACCATGGTTAATGATGACTAACCATGGTTGACTATGTTTATTCATGATTGACTATTATTGATGGTGGTTGTTCATGGCTGCCTATTGTTGATTATGGTAATTGTTTGACTTTGGTTGACCATGGTTGACTTTGGTTGACCATTGTTGACGATGGTTGAGCATTGTTGACTATGGTTAACCATGGTTGACTTTGGTTGTACATGGTTGACTATGGTTCACTTTGGTTGACCATGGATGACTATGGTTGACCATTGTTAACTATGGTTATTCAAGGTTGAGCATGGTCAATGATGATTAACCATTGTCTACTATGTTTATTCATAATTAACTATTGTTGATGGTGGTTGTTCATGGTTGGCTATAGTGGATTATGGTAATTGTTTAAAGTCAACCATGGTTGACTATTGCTTACCATGGTTGACTTTTGGTTTAATTTGGTTGAATGTAGTTGACTGTGGTTAATGTTTCGTTGTCTTTGCCTGCCTATGGTTGACGATGGTTGACCATTGTTGACTATGGTTGAGTGTGGTTGACCATGGTGGACTATGGTTGACTTTGCTTTACCATGGTTGAATTTTGTTAAATATGGGTGACTATGGTTGACTATGGTTGACCATGGTTGATTATGGTTGACCATGGTTGGTTTTGGTTAAGCATGGTTAACTATGGTTGAATTTCGTTTACCATGGTTGACTTTTGTTGACCATGGTTCACCAATGTTGACTATGGTTGTTCATTGTTGACCGTGGTCAATGATGATTGACCATGGTTTACAATGTTTATTCATGATTGACTATTGTTTATTGTGGTTGTACATGGTTGACTATAGTTGATTATGGTAATTGTTTGAAGTCAACCATGGTCGACTATGGTTGACTTTGGTTGGCTTTCGTTTAATATGGTTGACCATGGTTGAATTTTGGTTGGCTTTGGTTAACCATATTTGAGTATGGTTGACCATGGTTAACTATGGTTGACCATGGTTGACTTTTGGTTTACCATGGTTGACTATGATTGACTTTGCTTGACCATGGTTGACCTCGGTTGACTATAGTTAACCATGGTTGAGTATGAATGACTTCGGTTGACCATGGTTCACTATGCCCATGGTTTAATTATCATGTTCCTAAATGGTTATATCTCATTTTGATGTTTAGGGTTCTGTATTAATGCGACATTTTTCATGTATTTTATTAAATTACAATAATTATCAATGCATATGTACAATGTCTACAATTAATACTTAGTGAAAGTATGCAATGTCACATTGGAACATTCTCAAGGGTCATGTTAGAATGCAATGATCATTATATGTTATGTGAGATTGCAACGTACGTTGATGTTTATGAAATATAAATGTTAATATTAATATTAATATTAACATTAACAATAATTTGATAAAGTTATGTTAAGTTTGAAGTTGATGTTAACTCTTGTATAAGGTTTAATATGTAATGTTATGGTGTAATTATGGTTTCATTAATGAATCCTCAATTATGCTTTAATGACATTGGAACCTTCCCATGTTGGATTGCAATGATCATTATATGATATGTCACATTGTGACATTGACGTTAATGTTAACTTTAGGATTCATTTGATGAGGTTATGTTATATATGAGGTCTATGTTAATTATTGTATAAGGTTATGTAATTAATATTGTTATGCCTAATTAATGTTATGGCTATTGATTATTAACCATTAATAATGTTAATAAAATGGTTAATATTACATGAAAATGTTAATAATAAATAATAATAATTTTTAACATTAATAATATTTAACATTAAAGATAATAATAATAATTTAAATATAATTATGTTTTAATTATGATTATAATTTAATTATGATTTAAATATGTGATACTCGAATTTTCCTAATTTTAAAATTTTAAAAATTATATTTACAATATTTTTTAAATGTATATAATTTAAAATTATTATTCAATACAATTTGAAATTATTATTTTTACAATGTTATTTGAAAATTTGCAATGGTTTAAAAATTATTTTAATTTAAAAAAAATTATTTTATAATATTTGGTATGCGGTTACATACTTCTATTACATATGGTTCTCAAAACTTTAACTTAAGTTTATATATGAGATTATAAACTTTTATTATGAGATTATTAATAAGTTTAACATATATATGAGATTATTAATATTTTATACATATGTTTATTATTATCATATAGAATAATCAATATCAAAACTTTTACATTAATCAAAAATTAAAAGTACACAAAACCATAAAGGATTATTAATATTTTGTATATATGTTTTTTTTTATTATTATTATTATTATAATATAAAGTAATCAAAACTTCATATTGATTATAGAAACTTTTATATTAATCAAAAGTATACAAAACCATAAGGATTATTAATGTTTTGTTTTATATTTTATCTTATAATGTTTTAAAAAATTTAATATATTTATTTTAAAAATTAGAGGTTATTTATACATATTTATATTTAATTAGAAAATAATAAATAATTTTTTAATATGTTTAGAAAACAAGTATATAATTTTAAAAGAAGTTAGAGGTTAAATTTTGCATATTTATATTTTAAACTTAAAAATAAGAAAAAAAAAATTTCAAAAGTTTAAATGAAAAATTAATATTCAATATTGTTTTTACATGAACAAATAAATAGAAAATGATAGAATATGATTTAAAGATATATTTTTTGAAAAACAAGAAGTGTGCAAATGTAAATAAAATCAAAATAATCAAACCATCAAAAATAGAAATTCAGACATTTTTGTTATAAGATATGTTTTATGTTTTTTGTTATTGTAGTGTATTTTTCATTCCTCTATTATTGATTAAACTTAATCATTTTCTTTTTCTTTCATAGTTGATCTAGATTGTACATATTCTAGTAAATTGTTCTTTATATTGTTTTCCACATCATATCAATTTTCATAATATAGAATGTCTTCCCATATTTATATGTTCTCAAGCTTGTAAATATAATTACTTTTGAATATATACAATTTTAATAATCTAGAATGTATTCCCACAAATATATATTTTCAGGCTTGTAAACAAAATTAAGTTTGAATATATATATATATATATATATATATATAATTTTTACAATTCTATTCTCAATTATTTAAAACAATAAGATAACAATTAATATAAAAATTATATATATAAAATTTAAACTATAAAATGAAGATTGATTTCATTAATTATGAAGAAACCTCTGTTCAATTCCAATTAATTTAAAATATATTTCAAGTGAAGATTGATTTCAAAAGCTATATATAAAAATAAGTGAAGATTGATTTCAAAAGCTATATATAAAAGTAAATGTGTAATGGCTCTTGTATTGTCACTGTTACAAAAGATACAACAGATGAACACTCATAATAATATGATATCTGAATGCCATTTTCTCTTCATGGACGGCATGGGATAATCCCAATATGAAATTGTATAGTCTAGTTGAGTTAGAAATATAAATTTTAAAATAGTTGCAGCTATGGAGCGAATATTTTAAAATTTTAAAATATTGATTTCAAATTAAACCAATTCCATAATTTTAGACATGTACAAGTTTGTAAGGAATGTTTATCGATCATTAAGATTAAAATATAACCCTTTGAACTTCAAATTGTTATATGCGCTTAATTACACAAAACATATTTAAGAATTTACCAATTATTAAGATTAAATACAACTTTTTAACTTCAAATTATTACATGGACATAGTTAATGGAAACTGTTGAAAAATAATACCTGGCAGCACCTAAAAGAATAAAGTTTTTTGATATAAACTTCGAGGTACGAACTTTCTTTTTTGATATAAACTTCGAGGTACGAACTTCGAGTGAATGTTTTGGGACATTGGTACTACTTTCAATCCGTTTGCATTTTTTTAAATAGAATACACAATAAAGAATTTAACTGAAATTGTTTCGAAATATTATTGAGAAAAAGTCTTAACTATTCAGCCGTGTAAAGTTATACTTAAGACGGTCAAATGATTTTCATAAATCATCAAGGCCAGCTACTTAGTTCTTCGTGAAGGCGGCAACAGAAATAAAATCTCAGGCACCAATCGTAGTGAAGATGCAAGTTCAGATGACACAAGGACATATCGTACCACCAATATTTTGCATGTAATGTCTGTGACAGTCTCTCTTGCCATTGGCGATGGCAGCCCAAAGTTGTATGCCAAGAAATGCCAATTCCATCAACATTAGTAAATGCATCAGTAGATTTTCCTTTTAAGCAAATCATCATTTATTATGTTGAGTATAAATCTTGATGCAAAGCTTACAAACCATAATAGCATAATTTGAATATACAATTCGATACTAAAAAATACGTAATAAAATAATCCAATAAAGAAATCAAAAATTTAAGTGAAATTGTTTCCAAATATTATTGAGAAAAAGTCTTTAACTGTTCAGCCGTGTAAAGTTATACCTAAGACGGTCAAATGATTTTTCATAAATCATCAAGGCCTGCACCTTAGTTCTTTGTGAAGGCACCAATCCTAATGAAGATGCAAGTTCAGATGACAGAAGGACGTTTCGTACCGCCAATATTTTGCATGTAATGCCTGTGACTGTCTCTCTTGCCATTGGCGATGGCAGCCCAAAGTTGTATGGCAAGAAATGTCAATTCCATGAACATTAGTAAATGCATTAATATATATATTTTTTTAAACAAATTATCATTTATTATGTTGAATATAAATCTTGGTGTAAAGTTTACAAATTATAGTAGTATAATTCAAGTACGAATACGAATAGATACAATTGGATACCTTAATAAAATAATCCAATATAAATAAAATATGGATACACATGCAATTTTATATTTACCATTCATAGATTTAATATTAATATAGATTTAATATTAATATTTCTCTTTCATTGACTTAAATATTTATATATATGGACTATTTCATATTAATATTTAAATAATATTAAATACCACTCAACAATCATATAACATATAATCTCTCATTCACCACATATGTTAAATATTCGTTCAAGTTATTGAATAAAAGCATATATTTATAAGCTATTAGGTCAATGTTGTCCCATCGAAAACTATCATTGTGCAAGAAAAGGAAAATGAACTACAATCTTGTGGACATATTTGTGAACGGATCATTAAGAAACCTACAACAGAGAATAAATTTTATAAGGAGGGTATATAGATAAGAAAGCTCATAAAAGCCCTATTCTAAGAAAAAGGACAAACTCTATTGGTGGAATCCATCATAAATACTCCATACACAAAAATGAATAAGAGTTAGCATTCTGACTCTATCAGAAATGCATACATTAAATGGATCTTATAGGTAATGGAAATTCATATAATATTATATTAATGTTCATTTAAAAATGTTAAAATCTATCATTTAAATGCATACATGGAACATAAAACCCTAATTGCAATATAGATTAAATATTCTACCATCATGGTGGTTTTTTGCTAGATATGAAGGCAAAAGGCCCTGTCATTCTTTCATCCAAATTAATACCGCTGTTGTGAGTTAAGTAGACTCGAGCGTAGTTGATGTCGGTTTGAATGTTGCATGATGTGGGATTGATTAGTGTGTATGCAAACAACAATGTAGAAAATGAAAGCAATGTGAACACAACAGTAAGAAAATGAAAGCAATGTGACCACCAAATCTATTCTTTCATAACTGAAAGTAAGAAAATGGAGCCACCGAAATGAAAACAACTTGCAAAAAATGCAAAACAATTTGGAAATCTATGGAACATAATGTCTACTTACCAAGGATAGGCGAACAAATATTTGCCGGAAATTCAGGAGCACATTTATCACAGTAAAACTTTTCTGTAACATAAAATTAACATAAAATTAATGACCAACATGGGCATTATCAAACCACATAAGTGCGATCAGTGCGATTAAACCACAAAATGTTTAGAGCTCGTCCATTGTTCAGATACGCGCCATGCCCAAAGATCAAAAAATTTGTTTATGAATCAAAGAATAAGATTAGGCATTGGAATGTGGGGACCGCAAACCCAATTGAGTATTATATCCATTTTGGCCCCAAATCGCCATAACACAACCTTTGAAAATCGAAACGGTGATATGGAGAAACGACAATGAATAAACGCAACCTGAATAGACAATAAACAAACAATCCATAAACAGAATAAATAAATAAACACTCCGAATAGCCAATAAACAGAGTCGGGCCGAACAATTTTGCATGGGAAGAACAATAGTCAACAATAAATAACGAGAGAACGAAAACAACGAATAACAATAGGAGGAATCAAGGAAAAAGCACAGCACAGTGGATGAGTATCTTCTTTTTCTTCTTTTCGGACTTTGCGGACCATACAATAGAGAACTTCAATTTTGCTTGGCGGAACACTTACTTCTCTAAGAATTAACTTCGCTCCAATATTTCACTTCCTTCACAAACACTTCACAGAATACTTAACCAAACTTTATCATCAAATATATTTCTCTAATGCATAACAACTAAAATCATCTAACTTAAATTTAGAACTTTCAGTGCGGTGAACTTATTTGGTAATCTTGATTTCTTTTACTGCGGGTAAATGTAAACAGTATTCACACAAGTAAAACTAGAGATGATGTGCCACTTGCAAATTACAACATTCTTGAGAATGAAACATAAAACATAGACTCATATATTTACCATAGTAAACTGCGCAATTCCTCAATACATTGAAATGAGTTTTAACTGCCATCTTTTACATTCACAAAGCTTGGGCTCTTGATACAAACTTCACGCATCTTCCCTTCTATTCTTCTTCCTTTCACATCACTCTCTGAGTTTCAAACTATAAGTTTCTACTTATAGAATTTCTATCAACCGATTTACGATTTAGGATGGCTTCTCTTGGAAGCTACAGGATTGCATTAAACACTATAATAAATTCTATTTGTGAACTATTAACGCGGTGAAATAAATACAAACAAAATGTCCACAGGATTTGCTGTGAACTAACTGACGCGGATTCTGCACGCTGACACAAAGCGGCTGTGAGAGTGACTGACAGAGTTGGCGTAGTTCTGCTACACGATCAGCTCATAAATTACTATATTTTCGAACAAGGAACACGGCTATTTAAAAAGCACATCGCTCATAGACCTATCCATCCAGCAAACTATGCACCATTCCAATCACCCGTCTCCTAGCCTTCATCTGTGATAAATCCACCGTGTCCTCTGGTGAGTTTGGTTACACGTTCCCCTGAACAGGTTTATGGTTTAACCTCTGCTGAGTTTGTGATAACTCCATAGCGTTCTGTGAGTCCGTTGTATGCAATTTGAAAACGAACAGCACTGATTTAAAGAATACCTAATCGGTGTAATTGCTCCACTTATTCATTGAAAATGAAACGATTGGGAACAGATAAAGAGGAGCGTTTAAGAAGCATGGAGAGTGGAACGACTGGGAATGTAGATGCAACAGAGTATGGAAACGTGGAAGTCATATTGAATCAATTGTATTTCCAAGTGTACATGCACTTCTTCATGGTGGAGTATCCATAGGAGACACCTTACAAAATGAAGGAATTTAAATGCGCAATGTAACAGTGGAGCATTAGAAGAGCAGAGTGGAGCGCCTGAAAAAGAGAATGAAGTTTAATTTTTTGAATTTTTTATAATAAACATTACATGTAATTAAAAAAAATCTGCATATGAGTTAATTTGTTAAATTTCAATCCTTGATTTATGTGTACGACAAAGAATATTCCATAATCAATAAAATATAGCAGCCCAATTTTTTAAAGATAAAAATTCATTAACCTCACCTCCACCCCAAAGTTGAAATAATAAGCCTATCCTCATAATAACGTTTTTTTTTTCCGCGATCCTCATAATAACATTACATGATGAGAGTAAGCAAAGAGTCGATAGTATAATTTTTAAATTGGCAAAAAGCGTTTATGCCTTAATATTTAGACGTCTGAAATGGGACCAGAGCTTCAGTGCTCAAACCAGCGAATTATTGTGTTAAGTGTTATGGCGTGATGAGATATCGTTTGTTGTGAAAAGCCATCGGAATGGAGTTGTGAAATTTCCCCGCCTGCTACATCCCTTAGGGCTCTGAAAACTCACGCCAAAATGTGTCGTGGAGCACCATCATCCTAGCGTATCACATGCTTCCTTCATGAATACAGTGCAGTTTGGTGGGCGGACTTCGATCTACACTCACTGCTCCACTTTCGATTTATTTTGACAATCTTTTGTTTGATGTTGCCCAAATGTGCCATCATTGCACTGATGAGAGCGACAGTGTGGCAAAGACATGGCTGCCACTTATATATGTGTGGCTTTCCATTACATATTTCCCACTAGGCATGTGATCTTCATGGAAAATGCACTTGATCATAGATCCTCTGTGAATCATTTATAAACTATTATGGAATCACCTGATCTCTGTGATATGTGATCTACTATTGTATAAACTATTTTAGCATTTGTCCATTGCCCTCATGATTAATTCAAAAGTGGATTGGAAGAAAACCTACATTGGATTGTACGTTGGATTGAAGTCGCAATTTTGAAAATAATTCACTCAGATTAATGGTACAATTACAATCCATATGCTTTAAAAAAATGCCAAATATCCTGCCCATGCCATCAATCTGACCATCCGGAATCAACTAACAGATAATAATGCAATTCTTGCATATGTAATCTCTGCCCAAATAAATTCATAAATGAGAAAATTATAGAAGAAATGACACTTACAATGCAGGGCTTTGCATTCTAGCTAAGGTATCATGCTGTTGTAAAGAATGCTCGCCCAAAAACACAGTAGCAAATACAAAAGACTTTAAAAGCTAAATGTAGATTAGTGCCAATGTTTGAATTAAAAATTTAACAAAATAAATTCAAATTTTTTTAAGAGAGATGAATTGGCTGTAAATCAAAATTTGAAAAGACTTTCATTTAGAAATAAATAGGCCACATTGTATATATTCATAAAATCCGTGCACACCACTCAAAAAAATGAATACTTGATACTCACCGGGTAGCTTCGAGTCTACTATTGTATAAACTAATGTAGCATGCGTCCATTTCCCTCATGATTAATTCAAAATTGGATTGGAAGAAATATTACCTCGGATTGAAGCCGCAACTTTGAATATAATTCTACTCGGATTAATGGAATGGTTACAATCCATATGCTTAAAAACAATGCCAAATATTCTGACTATGCCATCAATCTAAGCATCCAGAATCAACTAATAGATAATAATGCAATTATTGCATATGTAATCTCCGTGCATATAAATTCATAGATGAGAAAATCATAGAGAGGAAAAAAATTATTGCATACAAGCCTTTGCACTCTGGCTAAGGTATCCTGCTGTTGTAAAGAACGTTGTCCCAAGGAGACTTGTCAGGTACCCAAAATTTGAAATTTATATTTTGGTGAAATTTTCAGGAATTTTTCAAATTTTATATGGTTCCTAAAAATTCAAAGTACCATTTCTCCTTATATTTCATTTTCATTCTTATAGATATACATTTCACAATATTCCTTACATCCTTCATAATTTAACATCTTAAATATATATATAGGTACTTATACACTTACATTAAATCTTTACATAATTGAAAAACCTAAATACAAATGTATTTGATTTTCAACATAAGCCATCATGAATATTTTGTAATAATTAATTAAACAAAGGACCTAAAGAGATATAAAAACTTCCCTTGAGTGATTTCCTACACTGAACAGTTTATAAGACCAAACACTTCATGCAACTTTTATCTTAACTCATGATGGAATATCATTCATCATTACTCATATAAACATGGTCTCTTTATGTAACATCTTCCATATCGACAACATTATCTAAATTCACTTAGGATAATTATATACATTACCTTTTAATCTATGTTCTTTCCAACAATACAATTGATCAATATATATATATATATGTGAAAATACTCGTTTTAACATGAAAGCTCATATTCCAAATCATGATTTCATTCACCATGATAAGCCACACATAGGAGACCAAAAAAAGATGAGATACATCGACACAATATCAAGGAATCAAATATACATGTATCTACTTTCCCCCACTACTTTCAGTTTGGAATTCCCCCCACTACTTTCTCCCACTACTTTCAGTTTCGAATTTCCCCCACTACTTTCAGTTTCGAATTCCCCCCACTACTTTCTCCCACTACTTTCAGTTTGGAATTTCCCCCACTACTTTCAGTTTGGAATTTCCTGCTTACCTTTCTGCAACCTACCATAACACTTTTCGTTTCTCCCTTTCCGCGTTTACCATCCTCCCACTCATCCCAACTACTTCCAGCTCGACGTGGAAGATGGCAGCGCTCAAAATAAATGGAACAAATTCGATAAGGATATGGCGTGATTAATGTAGTGTAGTGAACTCCATAATTAAAGTAAGGTTGTCCACCTTCTATCGGAGCACTACCTTCATTAATGAAAGTAATTTACGATAAGGGAAGAGTCATGCTTGACCTTTTAACCCTTAAGAAAGGGATTTTAATCTCCCTTTTCTACTACACTCAAAAGCTTTCGTTAGAGAGGCCATGTTTCTCTCTTTTTGAAATACATATTAAATTTATTTATAAACATGCATGAATTTACTAATTTAAAATCTAGTAATATCATTTGATTTATATAATTGACTATACTAACATTACATAATATAGCTGATAATTAATTATACTAAATGACTAATTAATGAACAAAACTTATAATACCCATCAATTAACAAGCTCCATTTATTATATATTTGTTTAAGAAGTTTAGAATTCATATATATATATATATATATATATATATATAAAAAGTAAAACTAGATCCTTTATTATGTACCTCTTCAAAGCATATACATCAATAGCTTTCATATATGAAAATATATATATAAAGTAGCATCCCCTTTCCAAAGGTATCTTCCCCTTTTTATCTTATTTTTAATAAGGATAATAAAAGTAATAGTATATAGTATTCTATAATTATTTTTATTTCAACTTGTGTAATTAAAGAAAATAATCTCCTATTATGAAGATGGGGCTAAGAAAGATATATTCATATGTTTTACAAGGTATTTACAAAATTATAACTAATTATACCTTATATATATAAATCTCTTCTATCTTCTTAGGTACTTAATTAAAATTATCATAATAGTTAAGATTCTTCTTTGTATATTTGGGATATTGAAATGACCATACCATGTCATTATACATATAGAATTTAGTTTATGTATATATATACTCTTTCATAATAATATGCTTAGCATCTAATATAGGTAAAAAAGTCGATCATGACCATTTATCTACCTTTTATAATATTCATATGAGTCATACATATATATATAGATGGTATCCAAATAGTTATCACAACTATTTATTTATCTTTCATAACTTTATACGGTACGCACATTTAAATATATATATCATATCCATTAATAATGACCTCAACTATATATATATATATGTATATATATATGATATCCACCATTATATATATATATATATATATATATATATATATAATCCATCTTTATGGCTTAATCATAATAAGATTAGAATACTTAGGCAATAGTAGATATTAGCTAGATATTTAAGGTGAATAATAATCCTACTAGAACAAACTTATATCCCCACCCTTCATAATTCAATATGATGAGTCATGATATGGTCAACCAACACATGGCTCCCTAGTCATTATCTTTTCCCATAGGTGGGTTTTGTTACTTATCGTTTAGTGGCATTACCATTCTTTAATCTTCTAGGCTTAAACTAAGACTTATAAACATAACACTAGCTCGAGGTCCACTAGTGGGGCCTTGGCCTTGAGCTCCTCACCAAGGCCGTTTACACAATTTATAATTACATTTACAAAAATAATAACAGTAGGGGTGAAATTGTAGAGATGTTACACCACAGTAACAAATAACATCGAGCACTCAACCAGCCAGCTAGATGTAGATCAATGCCCATGTTTGAATTAAAAACTCAACAAAATCAATTCAATTTTTTTAAGAGAAACCAATTGGCTATAAATCAAAATTTCAAAATACCTTCATTCAGAAATAGATTGCCTGTATTGTATATATTCATAAAATCCATGCACTTCACTCAAAAAATTGAATACTTGATACTCACTCGGAATATACTTTTTCTATCAAAACATTTTTTATTCAATGGGAATATATGAATATTATCCCAAAAAAAAAACTATGTGCAAAACAGATTTGATATTTAAATTTCTTCCACAATCATTTTTCTTAATCTTTTAGGAGAAGAGGAGAGAATCTTGGTTAGATGCAAGTGATTACCTTCACTCGAGCCGAGTTTGCATCAAGTAGCCTTAATAGAGCTTGGACAATCTAGAATCAAATACAATCTTTCTCTCACACCATTTACATGCTGTAAAGCTATTGCTTGTGTCTTAACCCTACATTTTAGGGGAAGAACTTAAGTGCCTTGTGTGCCATCGTGCCCCTGAACTTATTGTTTAGAGGTGCATTTCCCTTATATAAGTAGTCGCCACCACACTCGTGTTATTGTTGTAACCTAAAGCTGGGATGTTTTCTGTCATTAACTTTGTTATCTTTATGATTTTTTACAAATATCTGATATTTTTATAAATTTTGGATTTAAAAATTAATTTTGCAAAACTTTTAGAAAAAAATTATGTAAAAACCTTATAAAAAATATTATAAAAAAGAAAGTAATAAAAATCAATAAAATTTTACTAACCATTGATTATATATTCCTGCAAGAAATAATTATAAAAAATAAAAATGAATTCACATTAGAATTTGTGAATTAATTTCAGGTTACATTAATTTCATAAGTTTACGATTGCAAGAGCTACATTTAGTAAAAAGTCATAGGACATTTGACGGATGCAAGAGCGACGAGGAGTAAAAAGTCTTATTAAGACATTAACGTGGATACTTTCTTGGACATCGTGAGTTGTTACTTGGGATCTTACATGTTACTTGGATGTTATTATTAGTGGTTAATTGGGATGTTATTGTGGGCATTTTCTACAACATATCAAAAATCAAAATTGAAACATTATATAGTATAGGGTATATTTTATGGTAGTAATGTAGATTACTCAAACTACTAAGTTAAATAAAATACATATCTATGAATTTTCACATGTTAAAAATTTATACTTATAAATTGAAAATGACATTTACAAACTATTAGAGATCATTTGCATATAATTTGATATCTTTTGAACATACATTTAAAATATACTAATAGTTTTTGTCTTTTTTAAAAGACCATTTAACTCCACTTTTTTTTTTTAAATGGCATTTAAATAGTATATATACTAATAGTTGCTATTCATACATTTTTTTGACACAGAAAAGCTCTATACTCTTATAGCATATAAAAACTGTCAAAGTATTACAATCTCTTCATATACCGAAGATCTTCAAGAGAAAGCCAAATCCAACCATATACAAGATGGATATAGCCATCCATAACCCACCCCCCACTGGTAATCCATAAATCCAAGGTCTATGATCCAATCCCAAGCACAAGGATACTATAATAGATGGTAAACAAAAAGCTAAAAATAAATAAAAATAAACTAAAGCCGCATACCTCCAGTTAAGTGAGATAGTAGCTAACCCGGGAACAAAAGAAGAGAGCCAAAATCCCACAAATATAGATCTTCATGAAGTTCGAAAGTAATACAACCCTCGCTAGCTATTCGTCCTACATATAACCGTCACAAGCAAACATTTTAGTTTAGAGACTAATACATATTTAGTCCTAATTTGCAAGATTATCGGTCCTCTGGAATATTTCTATGAAAGCTACAGAAAATAGGTCACCCGATATGGTTAGTCAAAGTTCACAATTGATCTGTAGGTAGCACCGGGTTGCCAATTCCGGGGAATGACATTAACTGTTGTGAGAGTTTTTCGAGTTGAGAGAGTAGTCAACCGAATAGAGAATGGAGCCAGTGAAGGTTGGCTGCCACTCAAATACCAATCTGCACCCGAATTTTTCTGCATTGCTTGCCATAAATTAGAGTTTGCCTGCACACAACAAGAACAACAACAGAAACTATAATCCACTGCATGCTTTTGATACATTAAGACATTTCACAATTTAAGAACATGGGATCTACGTACTTGCTTCAGGGACACTGCTCCAAGATCGCCATCTCCATTCTCGTATTCAACAAGGAATGCAAACCAATAAGGATTGGAGCCTTCATTGATTTGGAAGTGAATCTTCTGCCCTGGATATTCGCAAGGTGTCCTGCATAACATAACAAATATAACATAACAAATAACAAGCACTTGAGTAGTTGATGTTGTTCCAAAATCACCCAAAATACATTAACATGATTGGATTTTTTTTGGTGTCTTCTCCCGCTCCCTCCCAGTACCCAAAATTTTGATTAGATTTTTTTTTTGTTTTCTCCCATTCCCCCACTACCCAGAGTTTTGAACCGACCCCACTACCCCGAATTTTGAACCACCAAACAAAAAGATCCCTCAATACCAACCATGCCACACTGGACTCCCCCCACTACCCCGAGTTTTGGACCGACCCCACTACCCCAAATTTTGAACCGCCAAACAAAAAGATCCCTCAATACCAATCATGCCACATGCCAGTGGGACCAACCGTGCTACTGAGAGTTAACTAAGAGAAGTTGTTATTATCTCGAATCAAAATGATATCCTTCACATTAATTAATTTTTCCATTCATTTTGATTCAAATTAAAAAATTAAAAAATTAAAATAAAAATACCGTTTAAAAAATAAAAATAAAAATAAAAATACCGTGTGAACAAAAGTGAGACAACTCCAGCATTACGCATCTGCGAAGCTCTATTAGGATCAGAAGCCAGATGGCCAAAGGCAGTACCGCTGAGATCAAAGTGTGTGTTGCCATTAGACAACATTGGTGGGCCACCAAGGCATTCGTGAGTAATCACCACAGTCACTGGCTTTGCTGAACACAAAAGATTATCTATGCATTTTATCTGCGTACACAGACATACAAAATTTAGGATCTAATTATTATTATTTTCATCAATGTCAAGATGGAGATCTATTATCCAATTTAGTATATATACCTGATAGCAAGCTCCGCAGCCTCCTCCTTCTTTGAACAGATCTGCACTACCTGCTGATACTTTTGATTGGAAAGGTTTCTGTTTTACGTCGCTGCCATATCCTTATGCACCGCCTGTAATTAGAAAGCTAAACATAAATACTACATACAAAAATTTCCAAAGGAGAGCAATCTGCTACATACAAAAATAATGTATATAACATGTCAAAGAAATACTATGTTTGCCCTTACCATCGTTTCCATCTCCATTTGGATCGCCAAACCATGTACCAGTGGCTGGATTCCAATGTGTTTCCTGTATTGCTAATTTGTGTTTTCCAAGGACATCTGGAGCAGCAGCAGCAGCTTTAGAGCATAGCATTACACATGAAGTTCCAAGCACTACGAAATAAGCTAAAGAAACTGGTCTCAACTTCCTCATTTTTTTTTAATGGGAGTAGATGGCATAGGCTTAAGCTAAGACTAGTTGAAAGAAATCACTTCGCCAGAAATTGAAGAATAGCCCCATTTTATAGCAGAATCGAACTGTAAAGCACCTTTGGTGCATGGAGATAAGTGTAACGCACTGGTTGCTGCATGGTTTTCAAACTGCGTGATGTGCAGAAGTGGACCAGAATATTTTGGCCAGCTGCCATACGACGACGACCTAATAGTACTAAGAATCGAAGGCATCGCTAAGCCAGAGATCCGCTACTGCAGGAATATGAAGACAGAAGGACACCGCTGCTGCGGGAGAGCGGTCCAACAAGTGGATTGGACGACAGGTGGACCTGAAAAAAGCAACGGCTGCTCATCCAATTGATTTTAATTCCAGTGAGTTCATCTGCATTTCATGTGTATGCTGTACGCGTAACACCACAATAGGGTTGATGTCAGTTCATCTGCATGCTGCACGCTGCCATACGAGTCTACGACGACGACATCGCCAAGAATCAAAGGCATCGCCAAGCCAGAGAAATGCTATTTCAGAAATATGAAGACACCGCTGCGGGAGAGCGGTCCACAATAGGGTTGATGTCAATTCATCTGCATGCTGCACCCCACCCGCCACCCCAGGTTGTTCGTCAGGATCCTTGCGTGCTCTGCAAGCTAAATGGATTTAGGTTGTTCGTCAGGAATATCCTTGATTGAGTGGAACTATACCTCAAATTCTAAAATATAAACTCTTAACGATATAATTACACTATATCATATATCATGCCATAACATATATTTAATGATAAAATACTCTTAAAAAAAGATGTTATATATAAATGTAATTAGTAAACAAACACAAAAAAAACCTTCATATCATGCCATAACATATATTTAATGATAAAATACTTTAAAAAAAGGCGTTACTCATATATAAATGTAATTAGTAAACAAACAAAAAAAAACTTCACTAAGTTACTTCTTAAGTCATGACAAGACAAAGCATGCATGAAAGAGATTTTAAGCAAGGCCTTGTCTCACGTTTTAAGAAAATTTAAAACTTATCCGATCCAAATCATTACGAGAGAGATAAGCTATGGTCGGGCTCTTAAGTTTGCATATGGCTAGTTATTAACAAATTATACATCAACCGATTTTAACTTTATTGCTATTATAAGAGTCTAAACTTCTTTCATAACATCTATATTTTTTTATTTTAAATATGTAAAAGTATACATCTAAATTAATAAATTTCTTACACAAATTAATAAATCTTTTATAGATAAATTAATATATTTATTTAAAACAAAATTTAAAATATAATACAATACAAAATAGTCAAACAAGGTGATAACACAACCAAGAGCATTATAGCTCCATGCTTGACGCTATGTCTCATCAAGAGCAACCTTTACTCAAAGAAAGTGGTAACAATCAAGGGCTTTGAAAGCTTATTCTTCAAATATAAGACAGATTAGTTTTAAAATATTACAACGGAGCATTCCTTATATATATATATAAAACAAGAGCGTTGTGCAATTTAATCCCTCTCCTAGTGAATTAATGCAAAAACAAATAAGGAATAATAATGAATTTTTGTTGATTTAAAAAAAACAAAAAAACAATGTTATTGAGTTAATTGGAATACCTCAATATTTATAAATTGATTACAATGGGAATGAGTTTCCATATCTCAACAAGAAAATGTAGCAAGAGATTAAATCTAAGAAAAAACATACAACAACATACATCTTCATTGTTAACTCTCACACCAACACATTGACAGTGGTAAAGTCTCGTGTAATGTTACCCAAAAAACTCTAAACTACATAAATGAACAAGCACTATTCGCCTAAAGTAGAACTTAAACGGCCCATTTGAAAAATGGCCACCTCATGCAGAACCTTAATCAATCTCCACTGATGTGTATATTGTCTGCACAAACTAGAGGTGGGAATAGAAACCTATTGTACGGATTAAAAAAAAAGAGTACGAAATGATGGTCATGTAGCCAAAATACAAAATTCTGGAAACAAGTTTGTCATCTCCAACTTGGCAAAGAAATAGAATGTAGCATAGAGAAACAATTAAAATGTTGAGGAGCTTGTAGTTAAATAATCTCTCTACCACCAGTTGTAATCTTCACTACACAATTGGAAGTAGCACGGAACAATAGTGATTTCTACACATGTAACAATGAGGATCAGAAAGACAATGAAAAGGAACCCAAAGATATAGTAGAACTGATGCAGCCATATTGAAGTTAAGATGAAGAACATTTTAATGAATACATCTCTAAATGGAAAAATGCCTCAATTAGTATCGAGAAAATGGGTCGCATATACCAAGCTTGTTTTGGAATCTTCCTCGGTATTTTATTGGTTTTCACTGGATCCTCAATTGTAGGTTTCTTGTAGCCAAGTAACTTCCAACAAAGCCAATGGCACAAAAATTCTATGCATAAAAGGACCAAGCCAAACATAGTTCCGAAAGGAACTGAACCAAATTATTTATCACCCCATATCACTGCATTGAGAATAAAAAAAATGCAAAGAGCAATGCCTAGAAAAAAGAATGTTGTCTTGAGTTTGTTCTTTCTCCATTATGTGCCCTTGAACATATTATATAGACATGGTGAGGAATACCCATAAAAACCCATAAAAGAAACATAGCATTCATCAAACCTCCATGGTTCTAGGGAGAAAAGACACCAAGGATGGAAAATATCATTGTCACTAGTGTCATTGCAAAAAATTGTCCTAAGTTCCTACATACATAGAGTAAGATTGCATTCGTTGGAGCCATGAACACCTCTATAGATTAACTTACATCATGTTTCCTCCTGATCTTCATCTTGTGTTTCTAATTGGTTGTATTTTGAGATATCTTGGTACAATGTTCGCATTATGATCATTGCAACCGTTCCAGAAAGAAACAAAACAATCATCAATGAGTTGATGATAGAGAACCAATGGCTCTGATCATTTGTCATAAGAAGGTAAGTATCCCAACAAGATTCCCATTTAATAAGGATATCTTGCAAAATCCAACTATAATGAAAGCAAAGAAAAATGCATAGGTTTAAAAGGAAAAAACTCAAGAGTCAACGTATCTTAAAAAGACCAGAAATGAGATGCGACTGTAATAATAGGACATTGGGTAACACCCATAATGTAACGTCATAAGTGAATATGATTTTTGTCTTTTAAAACTTCTTGGGGAGGCTTGGAACTTGAAATTGTGTTCTTGGTATTTGGATCACAGGTTATCACGGGTTGTGCTAAATACATTGCGAGACAATATTAAATATTTTAACCTAACCTCATTTGCGTGTCTCGCATAATCAACTGCGTTTCTACCATAAATTATCTCCATGATAAACACCCTAAAATTGTAGACATCACTTCTCTCATTGAGCATTCTAGTACTTGCATACTCTAGTGCTACATACCAGCAAGAAAGACACCAAGCAAATTGTATTCATCATTAACAAATTTTACTTTTTTTCTAAATATGGAATAACATAAGATTTCAAAACTGCATGCATTAAACATTGATGAGAAGAGAAAAACCAACCCAAAAGTTCCCATAACACGGGTTCTGACATAAATTCTCTCAGACCCTGAGTTTTCAAGCCATAAACTAAATTTAAAAAATGGGGAAGAAACATCAACAAGCAAAGGAAAAGGATGAGAGAACCTTCTGTTTCCCGCAAATAAAGATAGAAATAAGAGTCCCTACAAAAGAAAACCATAAATTAAATTTAAAAGGACGAGACTCTTATCCTTACTTCATTATTTTGCACTTTGTCCTAAAAGAAGTGATACCTTGTCTCGATGTGTATGGGTTTTTATGAAACAAATGATTAGATTCCATCTTAATGATACATTCCTTATCACAAGATATTATCAGCAGATGGTCCTGCATAATGCCGAACTAAAGTAGAAGCTTCCTTAAAACAAATGCTTCCTAACATGTTGAAGCAGCTACAATGTATTTAGCCTGTGTAAAAGACAAGGATATAGTTGGTTTCTTCTTATTGCTCATTGCAAAGGTCTTGAACCTAATGAGAAGTAGTAACAAGATGTATTCTTTATGGTAGGACAACAACCATCCTAATGTAAATCCATAAATCTAACCAACCTAAAATTTGTGTCATGTATATATACTATAAACAAATGAAGCAACACCCTTAAAGTACCTCAAAATTCATTTTGCAGCTTTGTAATGAATCTCTCTTGGAGCATTCATAAACTGAT
This sequence comes from Larix kaempferi, assembly GCA_027924585.1. Lineage (NCBI taxonomy): Eukaryota > Viridiplantae > Streptophyta > Pinopsida > Pinales > Pinaceae > Larix > Larix kaempferi. Next base: position 18,399,643 of record BSBM01000047.1, on the reverse strand, counting down.
TTAAAAATGCCACTATAAGATTATCACACCCCCAATAAGTTGTATTTGTAATGTACGAACTAACAAGTCATATTTTTCATCACATACAAGTTTGGAGTTAGTTTCCATTGAAAAGTTGGCTCTCTGTGGATTTAAGCAAGATCCTAGAGTTTGGTACATACATATTGGGTCTTTCTTTGTAAACAAAGGTATAAGGAAAACACAAGTAGAAAGAAAGAATAGGACAACAGTGGAGGTTACAGTTTTCATGAGAAATTATTTTTGCTAGTTCTACTTTCAATCCCAAACTTAATCAAACTAAGACTTGCTTGAAAATCACTCAAACATATATATATATATATATATATTCTTTTAATACTGAAAGGTATCCAACCAATTTTTTCTGTATTTATTTATTTTTTATTCAATTCTGACTTTTAGTGGCATATCCAAATATGTACTTCGCTACTATTCAATGTGATAAGGAAATCCTAGTGCGACAACAAATTGATGATAATGTATTAAACTCCCCATGTAAATCATACTCTCAAAGCAAAAGGAGATGGGACTAAGCAAAAGGAGATGGGACTGTGACTGTACTAGTTTTCATATAACTATGATATTTTGATGCCTCAAAGATGCACCCCAACAAAAGGGAAAACCTATTACTATTATGGTAAATATTTTTTATTTTATATAATTAATAGAATTCTCAAATAAATATACTCCTTTGACATTAGTGTCAAAGGAGGAAAGGGATATTTGACAAATGATAGATCGATGAGTTGTAAAGGTGGAATAAATTAAAGACTATTTGACCTTGGCTTTTTTAGTTTCTTGATGGTTCATAGGGGATTTAAATCAACATTATTTGCGCTTACTATTTATGTGTCTTTTATTTTTTACATCGTAGATGAAATTTGAGTTGCAGAAGTAAGTACCTCTAGTTGTGGAGATTCCTCTTTTCACTGACCCATACTTGTAAAGCACACTTGGAATGACCTGTCTTCGTGAAAAAAATTAAAGTGGTAATCTATTAGGTAGGAGATCTAAGATGGATTCCTACTCAATGTTCTATTATATTTAGTGTTATTCTAGAGATCCCTAAAGAATCCATAAACTATTATATTAGGCTCGATTAACTGATAGGGTTCAAGAATAACTTTGCAACTGTCTCCAAAAATAACGTTAATAGTCCTTGAAAAATAATATTTATGGTTGACAGACCTACAGAAAACACATGTCATGAAAATTATTAGTTCATCCAATTCAAATTCAAGCATCCATGTCACTCAAACCTAATGAAGAAAATGCAATTTGAAATTTTGCAATCAAGATTCATATAGGGTGATCACTGATCTAAAAATTATGTTTAGTCTAATTCTAAACTTAGTGTAAATAAGACTTCCCATGATGAGTTCTTGTCACAATAAAACTAAATATATTTATCTTTTAAACGATTCATGAATGAATGAATCTGAGTAAGATTTACAGTTAACAACACATGAGAATTCCAAAATATGAGGGAATTACAAAATTATAAATTAAGGGAACGAGGAAGAAACAACGATTGATCTTGTACTATTGAATGGATGGATGAATTGGAGAGCAAAACTTACAGTGGTTGTGGCCCTCAACAAGAAGAGCTTCTCCAAATACAGCCCATTACTATTGTAATCAAATTAGTAATTTGATTGAACTGATGAGCTCTTTGATATAAAAGAACAAGCTACATCAATCTTAGAAGGGGACCCTCACTTAAACACTTGAGTCTATATTGCCTCATTAAATAAGCCAATAACTCTTAAGAATTCATGATTCATTTTCTAATTGCACATGCAAATATAATATCTTGTATATGTGACACACTGCAGGAAGGTGGCATGGATTCTAGGCCAATCAAATGTACGCATACAAAAGGAACACACTGTAGGTAATCAATATTTAATATTATTATTTCAAAAATGTGTATCACGGGCATAAGAAAGAAGATATGACCAATATAATCGAGCATTTGCGTATAGCTATTTAGTTATTCATAGGGTCACTAACCATGAGCAATATCATGCTATATATTGTTTGCAGATGTAACACTTGCACAACAAAGCAACGAGGATCAAAGATTAAAAGAATGAAACAACCATCCTCATCAAGAAAATGTATTATTCCCGCAAGTATTGTATTTTTCTTTAATAATTTGAAAATAACAATCCCTGCACTATTGCAGCTAATCATGGACACACATTACAGCTAATTGATATATAATATTTATTACTTAAAGAATGTAGAACACATACACAAGAAAGAAGAGACGACCAATTAAATTTAGCATTACTTATAGTGTTGAGTTAATCATAGGGCCATTGACTATGAGCACTATGACGGTATATATCATTTGCAAAAGTAACACTTGCACAACTAAGCAAACATAATCAAATATTCAAGGAACAAGATAGCTATCTTCTGCACGGATTGGCATTGTTCTTGCAATAACTGTATTTTGCCTTAATTTTTTGAAAATAACAAGCGTTTCACTTTTCATAATAAACAAGAGCCACATGCGGCAATGTTTGTGACAGAGTATGAAAATAGATTTTGCAAATGTATGAGCTGCAAGAAACAATGTTGATAACGTTGCTATTTGAAAGGACACAACATGCTGCAGAAAACAACAATGCCCATGTGATTTGCAAATAGCTAAGAGGGGCAATGCCCATGACAAACTCTATATTGTAGTGAAAAGAGTGGATAGTAGCAATAGAGCAATAGGGAACCAGACTTAACTAAAAATTACAAAAATACTAGTTAACCTTCTATGAAGAAATTAACTAAAATAGATAAGTGTCTATTCAACTAATATGTACCCTACTCCTATACCATCAACTTCATTGCATGCACTAGTCATGTGCCTACTATCCACCAATCAAACGATAAGAAGTATTGTTTGAAACTTGTGGAATATAAACCTCACTACCCATGCCCTCACTTACTGAGTATAGACTTCAGTACTTGTGCCCTCTCTAGCCTTGTAACCTTAGGACCCAATGCACTAGACTACAACTTCATACAATAAAAATATATGAGGTAGCTATGTATTGTAGTAGACTATCCTAAAGTAGCATCCTTAGTTGCATGCACCCTAACTGAAATCAGATATAAAAAGCATTCTTATAAAGTATTGTGCTCCATTAATAGCATAGTTATCGCACCACAACCACTAACAGCAAGTGTGCCTTACTACTATTGTAAATGGATATATATGATGTGTATGGTTGTCATGGAAGAAGGAATGTCATCTGGATGAATACACTATCATCTTCATCAACATTTTCAACAATAGTGTGTTCCTCCTCTATAAATTTAGCTTCAGATCCCTAATAAGATTCTAACTCATTCTCTATTGGATGATTATGTTCTCCATCGCCAACAATATTGACATTATGTTCTCCATCATGTCTTGATAATCCTAAAAATAGACCTTTGATAGTGCAAACTCAAACTTTTGATTTTGTGTCCAGCCCTTTTACTTCCTATTTCTCTTCCTCGATAGAAATCTCTATGTCCTCTATCAAATGCATCAATCCCATATTTGACATGTTTTAATTGTTCTTCAAATATATCTCTTAAACTAATATACTGAGATCTAATATTTTTTTATGGTTAGTGTCAGTATTATCTCTAAAGTACCTAAAATTGAACCATGGGAATGCTCAAGTCAATGATGCGAGTATTTTTTTTTCCTCTAATATGAATGAAGAATTGAAAACATGTTTAGGCCAAGTATTTAATTTTTTTTCTCTAATATGAATGAAGAATTGAAAACATGTTTAGGCCAATAATTAACCTATACCCATTATGCTTATACTATTTTCCATAGTGTTCACAAGTTACATACTCAAATATTTTCAAATATGTGCCTATAGTAATGGGTCTTGAAGGCGTAGAGATACTAATAAGAAACTTCTAAGCTAATAAAGTCTATCACCAAAGAAATTTTTCTAGGTTTATCGCAAGTGTACATGACAAGGATACCCCATGTTAAGCTCCTCCAATATAGAAAAAATATCAAAACATCAGCCATATATATGTTGCTCTCACTAGAAAGTTGTTGGAATGGTCAAGAAAAGGATACCAAACCAAATAATCTAGGGTGTAATATCAAATAGAAATAAATTTCAAACTCCAATGCACAAAATGACTCAACAGAGGGGATATGAGAGGATAAGATAAGATCATTAATAAAATTAATGTTCAATGTATGGCCATAAGAATTCCAAACAGACTACTAAGTACACCATAATAAAAACACAAGTGGAAGTTCTAATGGAATCCTATAGAAGAATGTCTAATCTATGAGATAAATACTTAAATCCAAAGTATCACACAACAATGAGACACAATATTCGGAGCCACAAAAGAAGAAAAATAAATCTCTCCCGGAATCTGGATAGCTTGGAAGAATGTCTTGGTTGAAGATAACATATGAGAGTGCACAAGGTCTCCATAAATAATGGACTCATAGCCAACATATCTCATTAACACAGATTCCTCTGCAAAAGTAAACATGATATTCTGCAATCAAAAGAATCAAATGGCAATGATATAGATAACACAAATATGAATTCAGTCTTCTCTATTGTTAATATCCAATAGGAATACAAGAATGGTTTTGTTTCAGATTTGTTTTTTAGACTTGGCCTTCTTGTTGGCATTTTGCCCAATACTGATGCTCAAGAAAAGAAACAAGTGCACTCTAGTCAAAAATAAATATTTAAGCACAAAATTCCATTTCTTATGCACTTAGGTCTACAAATGTGGATGGCTAGTAGTGCACAATGTTCAATCCTACACTCTAAGTCTCCCAACCAAACATAACACCAACATATTGCAATATTAATTAAATAACATTGACAAAAAGAATTGATTCATGTGAGAAAGGTGGAAAACTGCTTCTGCATAGTGAGTTCAAAGTGGTCTCACCTTTTTGACCTATCATCGGGAGGCAACCCAGGCATTCTGACTTTAGGATTGTTTGAAGTACCAGTTTTTGCAGCCATCTTGTAGTTGCCAATTTTTTGCAGTGGCTACAAATGCAGTTTCTTTTTTAGTCTAGTTTTTTGTGCATGGAACGATCGAAATTGCTTGAGGCATCAAATGCATTTTTTTCAGCATAAACATTTGCAACATTAGATTGTAAATATTTTGAGGGGGATAGAAAGACAAATAGCATAATGATTTATCCAATAAGCTTAAGAAATCTGTAGTTTGACTTGGCCAGATGGCAAGGTTGTCCAGAAATGGTCAAGCAAGGAGCCATAAGTTGTTGTTGCTTGTGTTGTATGCAAAGAAAAATTATTGCGATGCATAAAACAGAAAAACACATCTTGCTTGTTGCATAATTGCAGCATATCAATGTTAAAGTCACCAGCAAGGACGATATATTCATTTTGATAATTGTTTTCTATGATATAAAGAACAAGTGAATACAGTTGCTCAATTGGCGTGTGCAGTGCAATATAGACATTTGCTAGAGTGACAGTAGTGTTGTTAACTAGAAACCATGAGATTATTGCTTCAACAAAGTCTGTTGCATATGTGAGTTGTTTCTGAATAACTATTTGTTTTCTATAGCATGTGATTAGACCATGGACATTGTATATAGACTGACAGGAATACTTTTCTTCAAGGAGAGAATTGGTTGGAAGTGATTTTGTATGTGTTTCTTTCAAACACAGTGTATCGGCTTTCATTATGTCATAGTCATTGACAAATTGTCAATATGTAGCAAAAGATTTCTTGTGTTCAATGAGCATAGACGAAGGTGGTCTTTGTTTTCAGATGACAAAAAGCCATATTGGAATTGCAGAGATGCCTCTTTCTGGAGTCTGTCTATTTCCATGGAAACTTTATTCGAGAGATAGAACTTCTTCTATTGTAATTTGTTTACGAGGTATAAATGGTCCATTTTTTTAACACGTGACAATGCAGTATATACCAGTCCATGTTGGGCGATACCTTTTGGACCAAATGCCAATTTGTCCATTGTAAGTCCTTGCTATCTATGAATGGTTCGTGCGCACGCCAATCGGATCGGGAATTGTTGTCAAAGTATATGTTTTTTACCTGTAGATTGCATTTTCCTAGTTATTCATTTGATAGGGGTCCATGTACAGGGAGCGCTTGATGCAAAGTGATGTTTCATTTTTGCTCGTTGCATTGCACCAGTTGACGACAAGCTAAATTCAATCCAGACTATGTCAATTCCATTTGACATAAAGCCTTTGAAAATGCCTTCTGCACCATTTACAAGCCCATTGTCTATTGCAAAGTTCCCCCCGACCAGCTCAACAAGCATATTTTGTTTCAAGACAATTGAAAATGGCAAGTCCATTTGGCCATTTTGATACAAGTTGAATTCTATCGTGTCTATTTCCTTGTTGATCGATTGCAATGTGCATGCTTTTGTTTGAGCAATTGCCAACATATTTTTGTTGTGTTCATCAACATCCTTGTTTCTATAAAAAAGGAAGGGGAATGTTGGATCATTTGGCAGTTCTCTATAGCAATGGCTATTTAAGAATTTGATGTCAGCGTCTGTCTGCAAGTTCATTCTGATTCTATTCAAGATTGAAATGAAGGTTGGGTCTTCTTGTCTCATAACTTGCATGAGATGAAAGCATTTGATGTTATGTTTCCAGAAGCTATAAAGAAATGGATGTGAGTCAACATTCACTTGTTCAAATACCCAAGAATCTTTGATAGGTTGTATTTGACACAAGTCTCCACAGAAAATAATGTCCAAATTTCCAAATGGAGAATTGGGAGTATGCCTAATTTCACGTAACCTTTTGTCAATGCTCCAGAGCATTCGAGCTCCAATTAAAGACGCTTTGTCAATTAGAGATAGTCGCAGCTATTCAAAGTCCTTGGACAATAGGTCCAATGCGTTGCAGCTTAGTGGAAGCATTTTTGTCAATGTCAAAGGCAAGCGAAGTGCTGAATGCACTGTCACACCATCGACATTCTGTGCAGCTCTTCCAGTAAATGTAAGTCTAATGCAATTTTTTTAAGAGGATCGCTACAAAGGTCCATGTTGTGGAACTGCAGAAGCCCATGGTAAATTGCTTTTGCAACAAATGTTTTTCCTGTGCCAGTGGGGATAGTCACAAACAAATGAATTGGTGTGGTTGGGCTGGCTTTCTTTCTCATTATGATTTCTTTTACTATTGCTTGTTGTTCTTTGTTAAGTTTTTTCCTAATGGAAAAGTAGGCTTCTTTGCTAATGCTATGGGGAAGTTTCATAGTTTCAAATGCATTTCCATAACCAGCTACAGTTCTCCTGGAGAATGTTCTGTCGGAAAATCATTTTTCATGTCGTATCTATCAGACAAAGAAAGGGAAAAAAAATTTCGCAAACTGTTTCTCTAATAAAAAGTTGTTCGTTTTTTGAGACAATTGTCTTGGCAACTATGTCAATGTCACCCTAAGAATTCTTTGCTTTAGCTATGAAATTTTGTTCAATTTGTTCTATGGATAGCCTATGTCGAGGGTATGCTTCTGTCCATGTTTCTATAGTTTTCTTTAGAACATTTTCATTTTGTCGAAAGAGTACAAACAACATCATTTTTTCTCTATAGAAGTTATCTCGGTATTTGTGCTCATTGTATCAAACATAGCGTATGATTGCATTTTTCTTTCTTTTTCTAAGCCGTGAGTTAGCGCATGTGTAACAAGAGGAAAACTCGGACAAAGTAATATGTTCAAGTTCTAAAGGTCTTGCAGTATATTTTTCAATAAGCGATGGGAATAGAATGTTTTCAGAGTCGTCTGGCTCCTCGGCCAAAAGCTTAGGTTTTTTCAAGACATGGGTTCTTTTGTCAGATGGCCCTGTATTAATAAATATAGTTTTCCAAGAACTTGTGTATAAAGGCAACGAAAGCACAATATAAATAGCTTGCCGAATGGACATTTGTTGCATATTCAAGAGAGCATTTCCAAGTTTGCGGATTGTTTCAATGTTGCCATCATTATCAAGAAGGAATTACTCTTTTATTTTTTTCAAAGCAGTTGTCATTGTGCGATCCATTTTTGTAATGTAAGAGCTAAAGTAAGTTGTTGCAGCATAAGCATCAAGGCTGAATTGTGCATCTGTATTTGCATTCCAAAGGCTTGGGATTTGCTTGGAGAATGCATTGATCCAGACATTAGATGGGTGTCTTTTTAAGAGCAAAGTAGGGCGTTGCAACACTGAACGAATAAGGACTAGGTATTCATCCCTTGTTATGTTGAATTCTGGAAGGAACATATCAAAGGTCATAGTACTTGGAAAAATCTTTTGTTCCAGAACTAGGAATAGCTCCTTTGCTTTGCGAATTGTTTTCTCATCGGCATTTTCTATAGGTTGCAAAATGGTAGTTTTGTCAATTGGAGGAAAAGGAAAGTTGAATCTATAGCTAGAATATCGATGTTTTTTGCAACTCTTTTTATGATGATGTGTTTGAATCTTGGCCAATTCTTCAGAGAGAAGCAAAGAGTCAGAAGAAAGGTATCGATCGACAAATGCTGTGACATTTGTATTAGATTTTTGGCCATATACATGGGCGTTTTTGGTCCATAGTAAAGCATGGTCATGCTCATTGCCTCTACTCTGGAATTCAGTGATGAAAAAGTAGCCTACCACATCTCCGAACAATTCATTGTTCGCTAAAATCAAAGATCGCATTGCTGACATCCGATGCCTATAATAATGACTACAAATTACTGGATTTTCTTTTATCAATGTTTCTATTGTCCAAGTAGTGTCTTCTTTGCCAATGTTGGAAGAAAGCCTATCTTCAGTCTTTTTTAATGCATTGCAAAGAGGAATCCAAATATTTTTAGCACTAGTGAAAGTGACAAAGAAAGTGGGTGGGCCAAGTTGTCGAATCATTATGAAGACATCTTTTCTTATATGTTCAAAGTAATTAGGAGATGTACGTATGATTTTTAAACATTGATAAGCAATTCGTGAGTTTAATACTTTTTGAAGGTTTGCTTTATATTTTATGTCCTTTGCAAGGAGAGGTTTTCCTTGTAGCTCTCCTTTCCTTATTGAAATCCATGCAGAACCTCTGATTTGCTGAATCAGAACATGCACTGCTTTGAAGAAGGTGTTTGTATTGTGTCTTGCAAAGTCTCTTGACATATGCTGCAATTCCCAATGAGACGTTCGCTGATAGGTAAATCGATTTATGATATCTTCTGGCTGACTGTATCCAAAGAACAATGAAGGGAAGTTCAATTCTTCAGAAAACTTGTCTTGGAAGATGTCCAATGGTTGAAATCCCTGAGAAGGTGCAATTTGTATGATCTGGTTTGCAAGGTCCTCTATTTGATGTGATTGCATATAGCCGTGAACCATTGCTTCATTGGGAGGTTCTAGGTCTATTTCATCGTCACTAAATCCATCTGTGTCTATATGCATCGAGGACTAGTTGATCAGGCCAATGTTTCTTTGGACAATTTGCCCCCACTCATGGTCAATAGTAATGTTCTCAGATTTGTACAGTGGAGTATTGCAAAAGTCATATAATGCGGTCATAAGAATGCAGTGGCGGACATTTCCCGAAAAACATGCACTCTTGTATTCTAGTTTTCTTTTCAAAAGCACTGCAACTATTTTTGCATCTTCGAAGCTTCTAGGAAAAGCTTTTTGTATCTTGTTCAAGTTTGCAGGAACATTAATAACTGTTCCTGTGAGTGCAATTTGTGCTCTTTTGTATCCCAATGGTCTTATTTGAGCAAAGGCTAGCCTTGGTGACACCAGTATTTCTTCCAGTGGTGTTAGAACTGTGACAGAATCTAGTTTTTTAGTGCGATGAATTTGTGAAGGAACTACAAATACAAGTATCTTTTTACTATGAAGGCTATTCTTGCATTTTTTGCAAATGTCCCGACCTAGTCCAATTGTCTTTGAGCTGTTATCCATGTAGATAGTTTCATAGTTTTGCATTGTGTTGTTGTCAACTTTGTCCATGTTCTTTTTGAATTGCAATGTATCACAGACAATGCAGGCATGCGTCGGTGTATCTTGAATATTAGTCAAATAAGCTTTTATTGCTGTGCGAGGTTTTGGATATTTTTTCGTCCTAGTTGAGAGAACATGATTCTGTGTTCTTATTCTTTTTTTAAGATTGTGCAATGTTTCCTTTTTAGGTACATTGTTTTTTTCAAAGGCTCTTGTTGTTTTCTATGAAATTGCTTTTGAAACATGCTCTAATGCAAAGCCATGTCCTTTTGCAATCTTGGATTTGTTTTGTTGCATTGTGCTAGTTGCATTGCAAATTTCCTTTGCTTGTGTACATCTATCTATGTCCATAAGGTGGTTGGATTGAATCAAATTTGTCTGTTGTTCTTTAACCAGTGGCCAAAAGTGCACATGTGAATTTTCACTAGCAAAATGCATTAGAAACATTGTATCCAAAGAGCCATTGGATGGTTGGAATTTTTGTGAAAATGTCTTTGTTTGCATGCTCCAGATGTCTATGTTGATATTGAAAAATTCACTTATCCATTGCAATGCAAATGCATTGCCTTCTATTCTTCCTTCTCTATATAGCATTGAAAGGTTTACGACAAAGGCTTTTGGATTTCCAATACATTGCTCTTGCATGATGCTTGTATGATGTAAATGTTTTATGAAGCAACCAATTGCTCTAATATCATTTGCATTATAACAATTGCAAAATGTTTGTGCAATTGCTTTTCATAAAGAAAGGACATCAAAATTCGACACCATGCTGCAAATTGACTCAAACAATGAGTCATGGCAATCAATGAAAACCATGTCCATTGGGAGAAGTTGTTGTTTGGCCAATTCTTGATGGATTGATGCCATGTTCACTTGCACATGTTGACCATGTGTTGTAAATGGGCATACGGGTCGTGCAATTTGCATATGCAAAGTGTTGTTGCTTGTTCTATATGACAACAATGACTCAAAATGTCCAGCAGATGCCACTTGATCATGGAATAAAATATCAATTCCATGCATAGCACAAGCACCTTTGAAATTCAAGTATCTTTGTTTTTTTTCAAATGACCAAACTGAAAATAGAGAGATCCGGCCAACTTGAAAACCACTTTATATAGAAAACATCATCGCATAGACCAATCTCTAAATAAGTTTGCACACTTGCAGCGGAAAGAGCCATTCGATGAAGATATACATTTGAATCATGCACACCATGCAAGGTTTGCAGAAAGCCACTACTTAATTCTGTTCTCAATGAACTCAATGCTTCTAGATCTCTTTGACTTAAACATGCTCTAAAATGATGTACTATGCCTTCTCTTATTTCATTCGATGAATATAGAAAATGCAGTAGGACTGCAAGTGCATCGAACAGACAATCCCCTGGTCAGTAGCAAAAATATTTTAACTGAAAATGTCCATATCTAGCCAATGCACTATCAATTGTCTGCACACGATGACCATCGATTCCACAAGCACATGCTCTGTCGATAAATCCTCCATTGTGATAGTTTCCAATATGCATGTCCATTTCAACAATCAGGAAATGTGTCTAAAGAACAACACACATGGAACACAACATATATTGCATGTGTCTGCTATGGTCGCAAATGATTGGTGCAATATGCGAAAGGATCTGCTTCGACCTGGCAACATGAATATGTCAAACCAAGAAGAAGCAATTGGAAAAATGTCTATGTTTCTAGGAGAAATATGCCACAATTTGCTCAATAGATGATGAAAACGAAACATTGTTCATAGATAGGACTTTTTGAGTTTGCTCATTTGAAAATAACATTTTTTTTATTTAGAAGTTACATGAGTAGCAAAGTACTTGATTACTAGAAAACGATATCAATAGTTTGTCTATATAAAGAACACATGCACATTCCAATATTCACATTTCCATCTAGTCCCTATGCACTGGATGGGAAAATAGAAAAATGATGAAAACGGAAACTTCGAGAATGCCACTTAGAGAAATTGCATTATTCAAGGGATTCTTTTACAAAAGAAACAATGGTGACCGAACTTAAAATGGATTCTTGTGCATTGTGAAATCCTTTACCTTTTCCAAAATAAGTATAATGGCAATACATTTAGTAGGACATAGGGATTCCTCTAGCTTCTTTGGGCACAGTGATAGAATACGCATAAGCCTTCCAAGACTTCTTTAAATCTACAGATAATATTGTACAATAAAAAATAACAATAAATATGGACGGCCTATAGGAACTTTTGAAATCTCGGACACCCCTTTCCAAAAAGGGTCAGAAGCCACCTATCCCATCACAATGCACCCCAACACAATGACAATGGAGTGTTGTCATTGGACTGGTATATTGATCAAAGAAAGGCAGCGCTGAATATCTACTATACCTTCAATCCAACCACTCAGGGAAAGTAATGTCTATTAAGGGCTCTTGCTACTTCGAAGAAGCTAAAGGCCCAACTAGCGAAGGATAAATGCAACTTTTTTGCCGAGCCTATTTTCCATAGCCCTAAAGGCCCTTTGGAAATTTGAATTGTGGAGCTTTGTTTCTAAGAGATGCATATAGAATAGCAAGCAAACAACCCATTGCATATGCAAGAAGTATCCGGTGGAACATTTGCATATGCCCACCCAGTGTTTGTGGAAAATGATATTACAATGACGACAAGGCATTGAAGAAATCTAGGATTGTAAGCATATGCTCTCATGAAGTAGCTAGACATAGGAACGGAACCAAAAGTACAACCACTGAGCATAAAATCTTCAAGTTTTTTCTATATCATCCAATTTTTAAATGCCAATACATATTGAAAACATCCAAGAATCCCCCCCCAAGTTTTAAATGCCATAGATACCAAAAGCGTTGAATACCCTATCATCACAATCCTCCAATATGCTCCATCCATCCACCAAGTAAAATCAGATCAGATACTAGGACAAGTACTAGAGCATCTTGACAATGTTGAAAATTTGTTTAGTATGTGAGCATATGAGAGGTAAAGAAATGATCGATATGATAGTCACTATGAAAAGGAGGCATAATAGATTCCTTTGCAAAATCAGGGCATGTGGTGATTTAAAAGTCAAGTTCTCTAGATTTGGTTAGGAGGCTAGAACACATGCTACTTTGAAAACATTTACTGAGTATAGGCAGAAAGAAATAAAAATTAAAGGAAAAATAATTTATAAAAGGATAATTAAGATAAACATGCCTATTATGTTTCTATTTCTGAATTCAAATTCTTGCGAAAGATGTATTTTTTTTCCAATAATTTGGATTTAAAAAAAATTATCAACCAAATATACATATATCTTTATAGAAAAGGAAAAAAATTTATGTATTTCAAAAGTGTTAAAAAAAACATAAAAAACATCTTAGAAAATAAAATAATTAAAAAATATATATAATTGTAAACATCAATGCAAAACGATATCTTATTTATTTGTACATTAAAATTGAAACTAAGCTCTGTAGAAGTTGAAAGTAGTCCAACAAGCAGAAAGGCAATTAACAGTTTTCTTTTTCATTCAATTGTATTTTTCACTTTTTTTCATTCAATTGTATTTTGCACACTAAACAAATGTATACTTGTATTTTTCAGATTAAGATAACCAGGAAAAGTCATTTTTCATTCAATTGTATTTTTCAGGTTAAGTAAATGCAAAATTGCATTTTTAGCATTAAGAAAATGAGTGCAAGCAACCACAACCTAAATTAGGCTTTTGTTTCAATTGGACTTGAATAATTAAAATTCAATTCTCAACCAAAAAACTTTTCCTTGACAAGCATTTTTTCCAAGCACTCTACAATAAATAATATATCACAGCATCCTATGTTAACACTTTTATAGAGAAATTCATCAATGTGAAGATTGCAAGGCCATTATCAGCGAGGTCTTCCGAATGTCAGAAAGCCACAGAGTGATCTTTATAGAAAAGGGAAAAAATTCTATATTTCAAAAGTGTTAAAAAAAAAAAAAAACATCTTAGAAAATAAAATAATTAAAATATATATATAATTGTAAACATCAATGCAAAATGATATCTTATTTGTTTGCACATTAAAATTGAAACTAAGCTGTGTAGAAGTTGAAAGCAGTGCAACAAGCAGAAAGGCAATAAACAGTTTTCTTTTTCATTCAATTGTATTTTCCACTTTTTTTCATTTAATTGTATTTTGCACACTAAACAAATGTATACTTGTATTTTTCAGATTAAGATAACTATGAAAAGTCATTTTTCATTCAATTGTATTTTTCAGATTAAGTAAATGTACAATTGCATTTTTAGCATTAAGAAAATGAGTGCAAGCAACCAGAACCTAAATTAGGCTTGCTATATTTCTAGAGATCTATGGGAAGGGACTAGTTTAGTTTATCATGTCCGTTACTGAGCCCTCTGGCCTTGTTTAACTATACTTAAATAAACCAGATCGAGTTTCGATTTCGATTTTGAGCTGAAGCTTGACTGTTGAATCACTACATAGATGCTTCGAAATAAAATAGAGTCATAGTCATACTTTGTTCAACTAATTCATTGTTAGGGGGTCAATTTAGAGGATATTGTAATGGGATATCTATCATGTAAAGCAGACTGTGCAGTTATAACATGTGAGTCATACAAGAAGGAGAATCCCTCCAAAGTTCAGCTGTTTCCGTATAAGGACTTGTTGGTTGCCAGTGGAGGATTTGCGGGGGAAAGTTTGTTATAAAAAGGAAGCCATGGTTGTGTATACAGGGGTGTTTTAGGAGATTGTACTCTTGTAGCTATAAAAAAACCTTCATATGGTCTCTAGATTTTACAAGATGACAGTGCAGTTCAGAATGAGATTGAAAACCTATCCAAACTACACAGTCCAAGGATTGTTAATTTAATAGGTTTCAGTCATGACACAAACGAAAGGCTCTTAGTGGTAGCGTTTATGTCCAATGAGACACTCCATGATATTGTGCACTCTGATCCCCAATCACCCAGTTGGCCCAGAAGAGTTCACTTGGATTTGCAGATTGGCAAGGCTATTCTGACATTGCATAGTGCAAGCCCACCTGTAATTCACTGAGACATCAAGTCCTCAAATATTTTAATTGATGCAAACTGGAATGCAAGGCTTGGTGATTTTGGTCTTTCTCTGAGGGGCCACGTTGAGGATATTAAACTTAATTCTACACCCCCTGCTGGTACGATAGGGTACTTGGATCTGGGTTACATCACGCCTGGCAACCTTAGTACCAAAAATGATGTCTTCAGCTTTGGAATTCTTCTTTTGGAGATAATAAGTGGCAGAAATGGGATTGATGTTCAGTACAACCCATCTTCCATTGTGGACTGGGCAATGCTATTGATCAGGCAGAACAAGATTCTTGAATTATATGATCGCAGGTTGAGTCCGCCCAAGAATCTAAACACAATAAAGCATATTGCTCTTATTGCGACTCGATGTATCAGATCCACCAAGGAGAGGAGACCTTCCATGAATGAAGTTGTGGAGGGTAACAAATTTCGCAGAGATCCTACTTTGCATTAGAAGCAAATATCTAAGGTAACAAACTTTAGCATCATTGAGGATACCAACTAGCAGGACTTGAATGGTTTGAGCGTCCAAGGAACAGAAGAAGCATTAGTGCAAGGCTTAGATTTGGTAAAGTGTAATGAAAACTTATCAAGACTGCTGATTTTTTTCTTGTTCTTTATGCACATTGTAATGCTTTCTGTAAATTCAGTTATTTCCATAGAAGCCAAACTATTCAAAATGAGATTCTCCGATTATCTCTCATTTGCTCTTTATTCATTTTGTGACTAATTTGTTGCTTCATTAGCATATGGCCATTTTATGATTCAGCTGCTACATATGTATTTGATATTGTGACTTTGAGTGCTACAAGGCTTTTATATCTGTTAAATGAGTTGATTCAAGTAATTGCAAGTTTATCTGATTGATAAATTTTCCTATTTTGCTTATAATATTAAGAGTAAGATCATTTTTATTCTCCTTATTTTGAACAAATCTCTTAATTTGGATTGCAATCTTTCAACTTATAATGTCATTATATCTAGAAAGATATAATAAATCCCAAAAGATTTATGATTTTCGATTCAGGTTCTTTCTTGCAATGCCATATTGCCGGAATTCCCTTATGAAGCATAGGGCGATGCTCTACAGTACAAATATTTAATTTTGTTGATCAACTTGGTTGATCTTGTCTTTCCTTTTTTATGAGTACCTCTAAATTTCTAATATAACTAGAAAATTTGATGTCATTTTTTGTGTGATGTCTATATTTTGAAATAATGGTTGAATATATTGTTAAACTGTATACTGACAGCATCTACCCTAAGAACTTGAAATTGCTGTTTTTGTTAGCCATACCATTATTATGTTGTCTATATAGCTGATGCCAGATTTGATTTTGGATAAACTAAATCAATGGTATCCACCAGTAGGGCCTTTTGTTGCACTGTTACAACAAATTCATATAAGCATGTTGGATATTATAAAACACATTATGGCAGAAGCAAGTTTTGCATGTTGTCAACTATCTTGGGTCTATCTTCCATCTGGTCATACACAGTTTAAAAATTGCTTTGATGTTACTTTATAACCATTATAAACCTGTGGCCCATGTTTTCATCAGAAAATTGTCTCTAGATTCAGCTTCAACATGAAAAATAATGGTGTTGTTATGCATGCCATCCTATTTGTTAACATTTCCTGATATTTCATTCAAAATCTTGGCATATGTTATTAGCTCGTAATTACGTTTAGAGGGGTAACCTAGGACTGCTATAGTTAGGATATATATATTAGCGATATCCCTTTGCCTCTACATTAAAAAATGCAAGGATGTTACTGAGTACAATATCCTATTGGAATTTTAGGGAGTTAGTTTGAGGCAGTGCTATTGGGAGTGGGAGTGAAGTGAGGAGCACTGATTTCCAAAAACTTGGAAGTGAAGCTTCAGTGGAGCATTTTTTTTATAGATAATGTGTATTTTAATCTATTTTGATTCATATACATTCATAATAAAAAAATGCAGAATGTTGAATTAGTTACAGAAAATATGAAAACATAGACTTTTGTGCTACCTATAGATGAATACTACACTTTTGAGAAGCTAGAAATTTAATCCCTAGCTGATTAATCATTAGAGCATCAACCATTTAGTACACAAATAACATCAATTATCTAGTAGTTATAATATTTGTCATCAACATCTAACTGTAATGGCTAATATCAACCATGAAATGGAGTAGGTTACATGTATGATGACCAAAGATTTGTAATATGTAGTCAGCTGTCGTAAGATTTGTAATATGCAGTCAACTGTCATATAATGTTTACATAATAGGCCATAATAAAGAGATAATTTGAAGTTCTAGAATCTAAACTGAAAATCCAAATAATTCTACTATATACTAATATTTTCTCTTCCACCGGCAATTTTGAATCTTTTTCCCTGTGTGATCTACAATAGGAGTAGTAGGAAATGGCCTTGGAACACTAGAATGAGCTCTTCCATGAGCTACACTACTCCTACATAGCAGTGGAGGTAGTGAAGCTAAAGATACTATGTATAGAATATTGCTTGTGCCAAATGGTAGTCAATGGGGGTGGCATCTCAGCATGATCAATTTCTAGAGTCCTATCATGATCAACCAAAAGTTCATCATCCAAGCACTATAAAGCTAAGGTTCCATTCTACATATTATCCTCCTTTGGATGCTTGCCCAAGTCTTATATGTTTTGTCATTCTTCACTGTCTCACAATATCGGACAACAACCTCAAGTTATAGTGCATGTAAACCAAACTTTCTTACCGGTCTACATTTAGACTGTTTCTTTTCCGAATGTCAAAAAGCCAGAGAGTGATTTAACAATCTGGGAATTGAGGCTATCAAGCCTTTAAAATCGTCTAGGCAGTAATATGCTTAATATCCCCACCACAGACAGATTGCAGGCAGAAACAAGCACCAAGGACAATAGACTTGCACAACTACAGGAAGAGGGTGAGAGGAAAAGACGACCTAGCAAAGTCAACGCCATCATGACTAGGAATCTCTGTTGGGGTCTACACAACATTGCTTAGTTTGGAAAATATTTATGCAGTGATGTACTATTGACCAAAAGTTGCTTAATTCCTCAGCAAAGCTACTAAATTGTCCACTCAATTATACCAAGAATTTCTTAACGTTAAAGTGGTAACTACAAATGTCTTATTGGTTCCAACATAGCAAGTACTGCTTGTTATGTTGTAGATCTAATAAAGAAACATTGGAATAAACAAAAAACGATAATGGCAAACTTAAGCTTGGATATCTGGTGTACAAGAAGATATGAAGAAATATGTCCTCCATCTATTGGTACTTTCGCATGTGTTCTTAGTACCAACCTTGAAATTGGTGTGCACACAAAATTTGGAGCATGGATTGCTCACAAGAGATAATGTTATCGATGTATCACAACTGGGAAGATTATGTGATGCACCGTACTTGAATCCGTTATGCATGTGCCTTATTGTGAAGAGATTCAAAACTATTGCCAAGTCAGAGGGATGGAAAGTGATGAGAAAGTAAAATCCTAAGCTAGAGAAAGAGCTTCTGTTGAGGCTGATTCTATGAGTAGATAAACCCAGAAATAAAAGTGGATAGAAATGGATAATTAGAGAAATCTGAAACTTATTTCTGATTAATAATTTGGGTTTCCATTTTTACATTAACAGAGAAAGCAAGAGAGGCTTCGGAAGATAGAGGAGAAGAAGATATACCTACAACTATACGATGCCATGGAAGCACTTGTTCACATATGCAGAGATGGTTGTCGAACAATAGGGCCTCATGACAAGCATTTAGATGAAAACCAAGGGCCTTGCAATCATGACAATGATTTAGATGAAAACCAAGGGCCTTGCAATTTTCCAGCTTGCAAAGGGCTCGAATCTTATCTTTTCTTTTGGCATGTTCAATTTATTATTTGCTATAGCAATTCTCCCATTGGATTAAGTTGATTTTTTTAATCTGCTATATGAATTAATTCTTCCCCTAGTTTATTAGCATTTGTGATCTAATGCTATGATTCAATCCCTAGAGTTCATAGTGTTAGGGTTAGGCTTATTTATTTTTGTGTTTGTTGAAGAGAACAAATCTCTCTGGCCTTCAAGCAATTCCATTTTATATTGAGATTTCAAGACTATTGTTTTAAGTAATTGACAAGCAAATCAAACCCCATTTCACCTCAATCATGCCTTTATTTTTGCAAAAGAATACAACAGAGAAAATTTCTTGCAAAATAACTATCAACACACATGAACAATGAAATATTATAGTCACATAATGGAATCACTAGTGGCGAGGATGTCTTATATGCCTAAAAAATACCATGCAATTGGTTTGTGGATGGCTTCAAACTGTATGGAATCATCGAATAGGTTAACATGTTTTCAAAAGCCAACACTAGTTTTGGATAAAAAGCATTATCAATCAAGCAATTGAGGACACAGTCACTTGCATACAATGCATGAAAATTCAAATCGCTCGAGCCTTGCACTATAGACCCTATCTGTCGACAACAACCAGGTTGCTCACCTGCTATGGTACTATGCCAAAGCTCCAGAGATTGTGTACAGTTTTGTTAAACAACACGGAAGGACACATTTCCATCTGTCCGAAATTCCCAATAGCGCACCTATGTGATAGCTACATGTGTTTTTTATTAAATAAATTAAGAAACATGGCCATCCTTTGCAGATAAAAAGACCATACCTGAAAACTAGGGTACAAAACAAGTACATGGAATGGAAAAAATAACGTGGAATGGAAAGCCCAACATTTCTAGGAGACAAAAAAATCAATTAACTTTGCAGTAATTCAAGCTCTGTAGCAATTCAAATCCATAAAAGAAAATAAATTATCGACAGTAAGCCAAACACCATCGAAGACTTACCTGGGCAATGTAGAAATGGCGATGCTCTTTTGAAGACTTAACCGGGCAATGTAGTCGCAATTACTACTACTGGAACACTGGTCACTAATCCCTTTTGCTTTCCACGAAACCTCACCCACAGATAATAGTCCCCCTGCACAACATTGGTCAAACTAGACAACAGACACCGCAATAAGTGAAAAAGAGCATCAACAAACAGGCACTGCAACCACCATAACCAGCAAAGCAGAGCAGCGAAATAGCCTCGAATCCCCTTTGAATAAGAAACCCACGAACAGAACCAGCATGAGCCAACATTAAAATCCATTCCCATAGAAATAACAACTCCAACCGCTCGAGAAGCACAACTCGCCAAGAAAGCCCCACTCCAGTCGTCGGCTGGTGGAGGAGAAACCCACGAATAGAACTAGCACGAGCCAACATTAAAATCCATTCCCACATCAATAACTCCTCCAGCCGCCCGAAAAACACAACTCACCGAGAAATCCCCGCCGCCCAAAAAACACAACTCACCGAGAAATCCCCGCTGCAGTTGCCAGCCGGCAGAGGAAAACTACCCTCAAGGCTCCGTGATTTGCCAGTGATCATCGCGGCAAGCACTAGCACATGAACCTACCCTCGCTCATCGCCCTCGGCTCTATCTCAAAACCCTAAACGACATGAGCAACCTTTAATTCAGAATCAATACAGCATGCACCCGGCCTCGTTTTTTATCATAGCTCTAGCTTTGAAACCCAGGTGTCCGATAGTCGATGTGATAAAGAGAACACCAAGAGACATGTGTGGGGGATACGCGGCAAGCGAAACCCCTGCACCAAATTTTGAGGCCAAAATTTTTGAAGTGAACCTTGGAAAAATTTGTAAAATTCCTGGCAGTGGAAAAATTTGGCTTGTACGGATAGGCTAATAAGCCCAAATCTGTCCCAAGATGTCACGGACATAATAATGGAAAGGCCAAAGCCATCACCTCCTGTCGATAATACATGGAAAAACATAAAGTAAAAACATAGGAGCAGCACACGAACATGAAAAGGAACCTTACATGGAAAAACATAAAGTAAAAACATAGGAGCAACACACAAACAGGAAAAGGAACCCTATTATTGGGACGAGGTTGATTTGAACACCTATACCTAAGGATCAAATGTCAATATTTTCAAGGCTCGCACGATAGATACATCATAAAACCTGAAGCTTGCCACATTTATGTCATGCGCAAACTGCATGCTGCAGCCCACCAAATGTAAGAAAGGAGCTTCAAGACACTTAGAAAGCACATGTCCGAGTGGCCACCATGTAGTAATATATCCATTACAGTGAAACTGTCAAGTTTTAGCATGACTTCCCCACTTCTAGAACTCCAACGGCTCGCTGTAAAGTCACCTCGAGATTTCTGGTTAGGTTGTTGTTTGACCCTTATTTTTCTCGGGTTCGACCACGAATCTTGAATCCTACTGAATGTAGGAAGTTTCTTCCTCTCCCAAGGGCAAGAGCTAGGCCTCCACAACTGCAGCAGCTAACCGGCAGAGGGGCATTGCTTACTACCCCGATAGGCCAGGAAATGGAGCAGTAAGGGGAGAGGGTTGTATACCGTAGATATCCAAAAGTCTGACCAATGGGTGAACTCTAGTAGTGATCGAGTCTAGGCTTAGAAGCAACAAGGAGGGAAGGAGCTGGGGAATCCTCAGTAGAGAAATGTAACTGACTGCCCACCCGCGAATGTTGGTGGTTGGGGTCAAGATGGCAAGGTAAAATGGGCAATGCAAAGTAGTTCGAAGCCTAAAAGCTTAGAGTCTGTTGTTGGAAATATGGATAGGCAGGATCTTGTTGTTCCTCCTCTCTTATCAATGGTTGGAAATGGGGAAGACACAATGGCAGCGGTGCCAACTTGAATTCATATATGGCGTATTTGTGTTGATGTATATGTAACTTCGGAATGTATTTCATCTGTGTATTATATATATATTTATTGTACCCTTAATAGAGATGTGTTATTCGTCTATAAGGAAGTGTCGTCATGTGGATTGACAAGTGTCGCAAGTGTGTGTACTTGCCGATGGGTTATTAGACCACCATGTGTGGGGTCGGCCCTGAAATATACATATTATAATGTGATGTACCTAGCTAGACAAGTCGGCCCCATAAGGTCATTGGGAAAACAGATTAGTATAAATACAGATCAGGTGATATCTATTTAGATCACTCGGAAAATTATCTCACTCTCACTCAGAAAGTGGCACACTAGTGAGGAGGAGGATCATCTGCTACTAGGAGACTATCTTAGTGTTATTTGGTTGTACTTTGGTTGAGCCATTGCTCTCTCTATCTCTGAGGAAGTTGTGTGGTTTTTCACCTTAGGGTTTTCCCCACGGAAACTCTGTGTCTCTTGTCTCTCATGATTTTGATTCTTGTGATGCTTGTCATGCTTATTATGATTGTCATGCATTGATATACTGTATATTTTATTCTCTCAGCAAAGATCCTAGAGTATTGTGAATTAATGCTCAAAATTTAACATGGTATCAGAGCGAACCTGAGAAGAAGACATTTTGAAGTGACAGAAGCTTGAGTTCCTTGTTTATTGGGTTTCTCTCCACATATTTTTGAAAATCAGTATAGTAGATTGAGTCTACTCATCAATGCGCATCTATCTGTCCAATCAGAATTCAATTTCAAGCATTTTCAAATTTGGCCCTAAACATTAGGGTTTCCACAAAAATAGGAATTTTTGGAATCTGAAGACACGGCTGGAAGCTCCTTGCAAAAATCAAATTTTAGAGATTTGGATCGATATTTTTGGCTAGGTAGATCTCCGGGAAACGCAAACCCTAATTCAGGGCTCTCCCAAGTGAAATAGGGAGGACAAAAAGGAAATTCTGAAGGGAAAAGCTTTGCTGATCTCAATCTCTAAATGCACCAGGCTGATCAGCTCATCAAGGTGCATCTTTCTATCCTTTTAGAAATTTGAAATTCACATTTTGAATTTTTAGGGTTTTTCTGACAAACCCTAATCCGGGACGAGATCCAGTTTTCAGCATTTCAAGTGGTAAGACCTAAATCTTTTCTATTTCCATTTGAAGTACTCTTTAAGATGTCTCTCCACACCAAGCTTGAGGATAAGCTTGAAGGGGCTAATAACTTCCGAGCCTGGAAGTATATGATTGGGTTAATCGTGGAAGAGAATGAGTTGGACTCATATGTGAAAAAAGACATCCCTATCCTAGAGGATGAAGAGGCCAAGGTATTGAATAAGAAGAACTTGGTCAAGGAAAAGAGAATCATTGTTGATTCTATCAAAGACCATCTCATACCCCATGTGTCTTCTCTTAAGACACCCAAGGAGATGTTTGACTCTTTGACGAAGCTATTTGAAGGGAAGAACATAAATTGGAAGATGACCCTACGGAACCAACTAAAAGGAGTGAAGTTTCAGAATGGAGAAACCATTCAATCTTATTTTTCAAAGGTCTCCCAGATCAAGGAACAACTAGAAGCAGTGGATGGAATGGTGGAGAATGGTGAAGTGGTGATGACCACTCTAAATGGCTTACCCAGGTCATTCCTTTATTCAAGGAATTTGTGCAAGGAAGAAGTTGATCTCCTTCAACAGATTGTGGGAAGAATTCTCTCAAGAAGAAGCTAGACTTATAGCTCGTGAGGAAAAGATGGGAGGTGAAGATCAAGCTCTTGCAGCTCACACCAAAAGAAGCAAGCCCAAGAAGGAGCACTCTCGCCACAAGAGATCCTATCAAAAGAATAAGAAGGATCTAAGATGCTCCACATGCAATGACAAGGGTCACTTTGCTTGAGATTGTCCCAAGAACAAAAGGGATAATAACAACAACTTCAGCAAGAAGAATAAGGGCAGCAAAAGAAAGTTCCATGCTCATGCTTCCGAAGATGACGAACCTCCAAAGAAGAAGGCTAGGGAAGAAAGTGATGATGACTCATCAAGTGAAGAAAAGTATGTTCTAATCTTTGCTCTCACAGGTACTATCTCCCATGGTTGTAATGATTGGTTGATTGATAGTGGGGCTTTCAAGCCCATGACTGGATTTAAGGAATCTTTTGTGAATCTATCTGAACATGAATCACCCCATAAGGTGAAACTTGGGGATGATTATCAATACCAAATCAAAGGAAGTGGTGAAGCCTCCTACAACCTAGATTCTTGAAAATATTTGAATATGAAAGAAGTCCTTTATGTACCTGGGCTCAAGAAGAACGTACTCTCCATCTCTGCATTCGATGCAAAAGGTATGAGGGTTGCATTTGTGGATGGCCAAGTCCTAATGTGGCCAAAGGGAAAGACCATAGATGATGCAGTAGTGATTGGAGAGCAAGAGGGAGGATTGTATAAATTGAAGGGACAACCTGAACATGCCATGGTGACATAAAGACAAAGATTCATCCATAATCATGGATCACATAGAGGTATGTATAATTTGTTTTTGCAAAAGTTGACTAATGAGTTATGCAGGTCATTAAAGAGAACAAGAACACATTGCTAGACATAACTGGAAAATATGATGACCAGGTATGTGTTTCTTATATCATAGGATCTATCATGATTGTTCATAAAGTCATAAGTTTGAATAATCATGGGTATATGCATATTATGTGTCTTACCTTAATTAATAACCAGAAGAGTCATAGGTTTGAGTAATTACAGGTTTAGACATATTATGTTTCTTATGATATGACTAACCATAAGAGTCCTATATAAACCTTGAATGCTAATGCTTATTATTTCCGTTTGAAATAATCATGACTATACATGCTTGAGATTATTGTGTTTTAATAGTATACTAATGAATGTATGATTTTGTATGAGATCACAAGGATAACACAATCATGATACTGATAAGCATGCATAGGGATCAAGGATGAATATGAGTTCAAGAACAGGTAATCCAAGAAGCAAAGATCAAGAGGGAGCACACTACACTGGTTTCTGCAAGGGTGCAGATATTCAGAGGGAGTTGTCTATCTCTCTACATTCCACAACAGAAAGGTGTAGAAGGACTCCAGCAGCTCCTTCCAGGAAGCAAAGACTCAGAGGGAGTCCACCCAAGAAACAAACAAAGATAAGTATTTCAATTATCATTTCTTGCCTATTTTGTTTGTTTAAATAATATTATGCTTATGTTCCTAGACTTAGGAGATGTATTGTGCATATTAGAATGATTGCATTAATGAACAGTATATTACTAATATGCATGTGATGGGTAAGTGGCCTATGGCACTGTACAACATTCCAGTGCTAGTTATCTAGAATGTAACCTCTTTGTTGACATGTTGAGAGTAGTGCAAACTCTTAACAATGTTCTGGTAGAGACTGGAAGGCATCTAGAAAGTTGTGGAACATGGATAAATGTTGAATTGAAGCATTGGCTAAGATAACTGCATGACATATTTCTTTATGTGTAAATATTTTTTTCTAAAAATTATGAGATGTTTCTAATCATGCAATTTAACTTGTTTTGTAGGAAAGACCGTATATCTTCACCTACAAAAGGACTACAACATTTGTTCCAGCAACAAAGATATATATTGAAGATATTGAAGTTCCCAGGATATGGGAAGAATGCCATGATCCGTCGATCATGAAGAATGATGTTTGGGATGTAGTCCCAAGACCTGAAGGGAAGTTTGTTATGACTTCCATATGGATCTATCAAGATCAAGCATGCTGCAGACGACAGCATAGAGAAATATAAAAGTGATGAAATAGAAGATGCACCAGATGGATTTCAAGACAACATGGTGTAGTCATATATGTGTGCAGAACTTGGTATGGTAGGATAGACAGCTTTCTATCCAGTTTGGGCTTTACCAAGAATAAAGCATATTCCAACCTTTTCTACAAGGTTGAGGAAGGCAATCTAGTGATACTACTTTTGTATGCGGATAACCTGTTTGTTACAGGTGAAGATAGATTGATTGCTGACATGTAGCGGAAGCTTGCTGCCGAGTTCGAGTTGAGGAACTTGGGGATGATGCACTATTTGTTTTTGGCATGGAGGTGTGGCAGCGTGATGGAATCTTCGTTGGACAAGGGAAGTATGCAGTAGATATCCTGAAGAGGTTCGAGATGATGGATTGCAAGGCCATGACCACACCTATGACATCGAATCTGAAGCTTCTTTGTGATGCTTCATCTGAGTCGGCTGATGTCTCTATGTATCGTCAGATGATTGGGTCCTTGATGTACATGACGAACACAAGACCAAACATTTTCTTTGCTATGAACACATTGAGTCAGTTCCTGACAGATCCGAGGAGTGTTCACCTAGTTGCTGTAAAGCATGTTCTGAGGTACCTGAAGGGTACAGTGGATTATGGGCTCAAGTATGAAGCGAATCAAAAGTTTAACCTGTAGGGTTATGTTGATTCAAATTGGGCTGGAAATGCTACAGATAGGAAGAGCACATCTGGATGCTGCTTCAGTATGGGATCGGGTGTGATCTCTTGGTTTAGCAGGAAGCAGTCCTGCATAGCACTAAGTACAGCTGAGGCAGAGTATGTTGCAGCCTGTTCAGCTAGTTGTGAGGCAGTATGGCAACGGAAGCTATTGTTCGAGTTATTTGATCTCCCGTTGGATGCTACTGGTATCTTTTGTGATAACCAGAGTTGTGTGAAGCTGTCCGAGAACCCAGTGTTTCATGACAGGTCGAAACACATAGAGATCAAATATCACTATATCAGGGATATGGTGCAAAGAGGAGCTGTGAAGCTCCTGTATGTTGCGACGGACGAGCAGATTGTAGATGTGCTTACAAAGCCACTAGCCAGGGTGAAGTTCGAGTACTTCAGAGAGAGGCTTAGCATTCTTCAGATCAAGGATACTTCGAGGAAAAAGTGATGGACACATTTGCTGAAGCCATTCCAAGCATGTTGGAAGGAGGATCCTTCACATGGTTATGGATGTAAGCGCTGGATGATGAACATCACGATGATGTTCTGGTTTCCGTTGGATATGATCAGTTGGATCATTTTTATGTATGTATGTATGCATCATGTTGGATGCTGGAAACGATCAGTTGGATCATTTATATGTATGTACGCATCATGTTGGATGCTGGATATGATCGGTTGGATCAGGTGTATGTATTTTTGTATATGCATCATGTTGGATGCTTGGACCATGTATCTGTATATGTATCAGGTGGATACATTGTATGATCAGGTGGATCATGTATGGTGATATGTATCATGTATTTGTATTTGTTGTAGGTGGATACATTGTATGATCAGGTGGATCATGTATGATGATATGTATAAGGTAGATACTTGGTATGCATCAGGTAGATGCATTATATGATCAGGATGATCATGGATGACGAGCTTCACGATGTTGCTCCAGATGACATGCAGCAGGATGTTGCAGTGATGATGATCAGGATGATCATGTGTACATTAGGATGATGTATGGTGAGTATGAGGTTGATACTCTATGGCCGTGGATCAGGTTGTGTAGATGAGCATATAATTTGGCCCTGGGAGATTTGTAGATAGTCTTTCGAGGTTTTGACTATGGCATGTAATTCGTTGCCCTGGGATATCTGGAAAATGCTCTTTCGAGGTTTTGATCTGGGAGGACATATAATTTGGCCCTAGGAGATCTGCAGATAGTCTTTCAAGGTTTTTCCTATGGCATGTAATTCGTTGCCCTGGGATATCTGGCAGATGCTCTTTCGAGGTTTTGTCCTATGGCATATAATTCGTGTCCCTTGGAGATCCGATAGGTGGGGCTGTGTGCCCGTAATTAGTCCTGGGATGCTCTTGCGAGGTTTTTCCATGACCACATGTAATTCGTGCCCTGGGAGATCCTATAGGTAGAGCTGTGTGCTCGTAATAGCCTGGGATGCTCTTGCGAGGTTTTGTGGTGACCACATGTAATTCGTGCCTTGGGAGATCCTATAGGTAGAGCTGTGTGCTCGTAACATCCTGGGATGCTCTTGCGAGGTTTTGTTGTGAGCTCACATATAATATGGCCCTCGGAGATCTGCAGATAGTCTTTCGAGGTTTTTCCTATGGAATGCAATTCGTTGCCCTGGGATATCTGGCAGATGCTCTTTCAAGGTTTTGTGACACACGTAATAAGTCCTGAGGATTCCACAGTATGGCCAGTGATGATGAAGACCTGCAGGTGGTGGGCCTACATCCAGTATGAAAAAGGACTGGCTCTATAGAACTTCCTATGACGAGTAGAGTCAGAGATTGGTTGAGATAGAAGCAGCAGTGACGATGATGATGACAATGCATCAATGACGATGATCTCGAGAAGAAGACATGTCTAGTAGATCTGTGTCGAGAAATACCTTCCCAGTCAAGAGGGAGTGTTGATGTATATGTAACTTCGGAATGTATTTCATCTGTGTATTTTATATATATTTATTGTACCCTTAATAGAGATGTGTTATTCCTCTATAAGGAAGTGTCATCATGTGGATTGACAAGTGTCGCACATGTGTGTACTTGTCGATGGGTTATTAGACCACCATGTGTGGGGTCGGCCCTGAAATATATATATTATAATGTGATGTACCTAGCTAGACAAGTCAGCCCCATAAGGTCACTGGGAAAATAGATTAGTATAAATAGAGATAAGGTGATCTCTATTTAGATCACTCGGAAAATATCTCAGTCTCACTTAGAAAGTGGCGCACTAGTGAGGAGGAGGATCATCTGCTACTAGGAGACTATCTCAGTGTTATTTGGTTGTACTTTGGTTGAGCCATTGCTCTCTCTATCTCTGAGGAAGTTGTGGGGTTTTTCACCTTAGGGTTTTCACCACGGAAACTGTGTGTCTCGTGTCTCTCATGCTTTTGATTCTTGTGATGCTTTTAATGCTTATTGTGATTGCCATGCATTGATATACTGTATATGTTATTCTCCCAGCAAATATCCTAGAGTATTGTGAATTAATGCTCAAAGTTTAACAATTTGTGTCCATAGGCTCGTCATCGATCCTTAAGTTTCTTTCTGGTGACGTGTATTAAGCTTGTTCCTTCCATTTTGCTCAACAAACCGGACAAATAAGGTTGTCAAACACTTCCTTCAATTTTGCACTGCAAACAGGAGAAATAAGGTTGTAGTGTTTGAGGTTAGAAGCAATACACAGAAAATGGAATGCATTAGTACATTCAGCGGTTAATATTGTGTGGCCTTGTCCATGTTTCATCCTCTACAAGCACATTGAACATGTACTCATCGTCTGCAAGTGTTGTTTGTATCCAACATAACCATCAACCTCTGTTTAATGCCTTCCCAAGGTAGCATAAATAGTATAGAGTTTACTTTGTGAATCTTTTGATTTTTCTTACTTAGCATTGCAGAAAATTTTGTACACAGCATTAAACATAAAACATGCCTCACGTGCTCAGTAATGACTCTATAGCAACTTCCTTTCCCTCCTCTTCTTTCTTTTCTTCCTTCCTACGTCTTTTGTTACTCATGGGAATGAGAGCATGGGGAAGGAAAAGATTACCCATTGCTGCAAGGAAGGCAAAAGGAATGCAAGCATGATTAGTGTTCCTCTAAGCGAATGAAGCAACTCGTGGGAATGAACCAAGCTCGGTGAGAGATTAGTAGAGGAACTGCCATGGATTTCTAGATATGAAATAGGCTTCCGGCTTTGGATGGCACACATAGATGGGGACCATGACCACACATAGATGGAAGACAAGGGCGAGAACACAGATGGTAGACAAAGAGGTGTCAACAACGATGTCAGTCATAACTGTCAGGGAATTAGCTGTAATCCAAGAAATTATATGTTATGTGCTTAGTAGCCGCGGATGAACATGCACACGGACACACATTTAGCTGAAATCGAGTTGGGCTCCCCTGGGCATGAAACATGTAAGTGCAACACGGTGGTTGTGTTTATGGCTTGTCGCAAGGGCAAGGGAATGTGGTAGACTGCAAGCGCAAATGCAGGAGAATAATGTGTAGGATGCCAAGATTGAATAAGGGACTAATAAAAAATAGCCTTGTCTCGGGTTGAGGCCAAATAAGGCTCCAAACTACCTTATTGGGAAGAATAGAATTTATTTTAAAAAACCTTGGCTAAAACGTTTCGGTAACAGTGCCAAAGTAATGCAAAAGCAAGAAATCGATTCCTATAGTCCCTGCACTGCCTGTGGGCAGGGACTAATAGGACCCTAACTTAAGTAATGGATACGATGCAAAAGTGCCTTATAAGTTATTTCAATTCTCTTGAAAATTTTGGATCCTATGATCTATATGATTATTGCCCCCATGATAATTCCTCTAGGAAAATAGGAATTAACACTATCATGAAGTTATTTGCAAGGCATGTGAAAATGATTTTCTTCAAAAAAAACTAAGAATGACTTCCCATGGAATTCATTCCAATGGAAAACCAACAAAGTCATGAAAGAGTAGTTAAAATTACATAATGAAATTGCAATATATTGAAGCACATTACTGACAGTATTGTCTTGACAAACTCAACATTTCCTAACAGACATACCAACGTAATTCTCCTATGCAATACATATTAATAATTACTATGAATGCAATTATTTCTTTCGATGTATGTTTAATAAAATAGAATACATGAAGAAAACTACATATCTAAACCTAAACCTAAAACTAAACTTAGTTAATGGTTTTGAGAGGCAAATCAACGTCAACACATAAAAACAAAAATTCTCCTTAAGTTGGACAAAAAGTGGCTTTAAGTGATTAAAGCCATAAATAAAAGGCAGCATGTCAAAATACATTAATATCTCTTTATGCATATTCATTTTAATACATTAATATTTCTTTATGCATATTCATTTTAACTTTAGCATTTGAATAACAAAAGCTATAACTTATTTTGACAATGGATTTGACACTAGCTTGCCTCATGTATTATGAGCGTCCTCACTTCATGCTTTACAAAATGTCTAATTTTGTTGACCATCCTCTTTGTAATTATCCTTGAATATAGGTAACTTGGTCTTTATTTCCCTCTTTGGTTGCACATGTTTGCCTTCGATGTCTTCTTTGCTATGTGTTCTTCGAAATATTTACTTTGTTTTTTTTCAAGTGCAATGCCTTAAAACTAGTGATAGAAATTTTAGAAACAGAGAATTTTACATCATCGACTAGTTTTGATAGAAATTTTAAAAACAAAGAACTTTACAACATGGACTTGAATGCTTTCCCATCTCATGGCACCTCCAATATAGTGAGATTTCTTACTTCTAATCTCCAAAAACATGCATAATCACACAAATATCTTTGAATTTTACTACCATGATGCTTTAAACTTGATACAAATCTCACTCATTGAAAATGGAAAGAAGATAAGATAATTTTACAAGAAGATAGCAACATAGGATATTTGATAAAACGAAAAATGAAAGGAATAGTTTCTCGAAAGCTAATTAATGGAAAATTCAATGTTGAGACAATGAAACAATAAGGGAAATGCCACCAAACAAGTTAGGAAATTTTAAGTGGAAATCAGAATGCGGGTTAAAAATCCATAAAAAGGTTTTGTGTTGTGATCCCAAAAAGAAATGAAAATGACAATGCAAAATGAAGCCATCAAGAAATTTCAATTTTTTTCCTCTTGCCAAAATTTGCAATATGCACACAAAAGAACTCCATTAACATCCTATGTAAAAGCTTTATGATATGCAATATTGCACACATCCTCACTAAATTATTGCACATAGAAATTTGCATACAAAAAGTTATAATTCATAAAGTTTTCTATAGACAAATCTGCAAACAAAAACTTAGAATTCATAAAGTTTTTCACACAAAAATCTACATACAAAATATTGGAATACTAAAATGTTGAAGAAAAACATATTTTAAGAACAAACAAGTGGTCTTCCATAATTTTCACATGACTTGGATCTCTTTTAAGCTAAGGACTTCATTTAGTGTTGCAAATGGTGACATCAAGTGAAACCATTTGCTTTGTCATTCAATTCAAGGAGTAATGAACATTTAACATAGAAAGTTTTGAATATTTTCCTTCTTGTATGAATAAACATTTTTATATGTATAACATAAAAATAATTATATTCATATAAAATGCTTTATATCCCTACCAATATATATTAGATGTTAATATTTAAAATTATAATTATCAAAATTGTGAAAGTGTAAATTTTTTAAAAAGATAAATTGGAAATAAAATAAAGTATTATTTTGTATTTAATTTTGTATTTAATAGTATCCACATTATTATATGTATAAAACTTTAGATCATCCATAGTACATTTTACCATATAATTATGTTATTTTCCTTAATACATTTTACTATCACCCTTTGTATGATTGTGACATATATTTAGAATAGAAATGACGAATATACTTGTTAAGTGCCAATCATGTAGTAATGTGCTAATTATGTGTCAATGATTTCTTTGTTAAAGAATTTATGCTTAAAAAAATGAAGTGGTATAAAAAAATGAAGTGATATTTAGTAATATATTAAATGAATTGGTATTCAATAATTTGTTTTTTTTTACACAAAAGGTACGAACTAAGCTACATGCTAGGACTAAGCTACATGCTAGGACTAAAGACAAGTAACAAGCAGCATGCATATAATTTATCACTATTTTTTAAAAGTTTGCAATGTAATAGGTCTTAAGAATACCTTCAAACGCTTAAGTAGTTCTTTGCCAATTCGCCCTGCACCAATATTACCAATAGTTTTCCTTTCTAGATCATATGACCTGTAAGAAATAGCTGTTACTTTCCAATCACCCTCAACAATTTGCTTATATCCAGGCACAAAGTTGCGCATCAATATGAGAATGTACATTAGCTCATCTTCTGCCGCGAACACCACATTACTTCCTGTAAAAATTGTTGAAGAAGCCCACAGTTAAATTATAAAAAAACATTTCAGAAACTTCTTCATACTAAAATTTCCATGGTTGGAACTTGGTCAACAGGGCCGTAAGAAGGAAATAAACAAGGAAATAGTATCTGTAGCCTTATAAAATAGGGCATTTTATATCTTCATACTGAATATATAAAAAATGAAATAGTACATGTAACTTTTGCAATAGTCACACCAGCTGCTGCTGCAACATTTAGATCAATGTGATCAGAACAAATACCAGCTGTCAAAAGAAGTTTTAAGTTCTTTTCCTTCTTGATCCTCTCTGATGTCACATAGGCAGGGTGGAAAGGTGTAGAAATCAAAACATGCCCATCAGGTATGTGCTTTTCAAGCTTTGCAAAGAAAATTAAGTGTGTAAGTTCTCTATGCAATGGGTTGCAATTCTCAAATTTATAAGCAATACACTTGGATGATCCATGCTAGCAAGGAATAGGAAAGGGATTGCGTACTAGAAAACTAATGGAGTCAACTATGGAAACAAACACCCAACTTCAATTGTGAATAACCAGAATCATTTATTATTTCGACAAAATTGCATAATTCTCACTTTTGAAGCAGCGTAAATAATCTAGATTGCCTATTCAGGGAATGAGGACCAAAAGGAAGGGGAAATAAAGTATCATCCACAGAGATAACAGATAACGTAATTTTATACCTCAAGGAAGTGAAACCAAAATAAACAAACAAAAACAAAAACAAGAAAAACACAAATAACTTGAGTTCAAAGGCCTTCTTAGGTTTCCATGGAAATTTTCTATAATTATTCAGGAAGATTCTTCAATGCAAGAATCAGCAAGGGCATATATAGATTGTGCACTATCGAATAAAAGAAAATTTACCAAGAAAAACCCTCCAGATACATAGTTTGCATTGGCTCTTGATGGCTTGTAGCTACATTCAGACAAATTAGACCAAAACTTATGCATTTATTAAATCTTATGTACATAGATTGATAAGTGTGTCTTGGCACTCTAGTGTTAGCAGGTAAGAAATCATAAATCCAAATCAATTATCATGATTTCAAGTTCCACAGGGCCACTTCATCAACACAGTACATGTAGCCTAGTAGTGAATTCAAATTTTTCCCTGTTCACTTTGCCAACACAGAGACCATATAGCCTAGTGATACAAGTGGATACACAAAGAAAAAACACAGAGACCATATAGCCTAGTGATACAAGTGGATACACAAAGAAAGAGGGCGCTTGGGCTTCTAACAGTTAGAGACCTGGAGTTTAACACAGATCCCTTCCAATTTTACCAAACTTGGAATCGGGAAATCTCAATGAGGCAGAAGAGCCAAGAGTTTGGACGGATGAGGAAAAACTCATGAAAAAATTGATGAGTACAAAAATACAAAGATATGCACATATTTTGATTAAAAAATATAAGCATCACTAGTTTCCATAGGTCCGACAATGTGACCTCCATTTGGTCAATTTCACACAAGAAAATCACCCAGCAGCGGGGAAATGCATCCAGCATAGGTAAAAATGACTAAATCAGGCTGGATAAGGGTTTTTATAGGCCTTGTTAGACAAGCTGACACTGAACTGAGTGAGACTCATATTCACAAGTCAAACTCACATTGACCAAGTCAAAATCGATCAATGAACAAGTTTGACTCAGACGAATTGGAAAAAATTATTTGCCTGGCAACTCATTTCAAACTTCGGGTTTAAGTGGTGATCCCAGTAACATTGCTCTGTTTTATCTTCTGAACTACAAGTAATTTTAAATTATGCCCTTTTCCAACTTCTATGCATATGATCATGTTAAATTAAGAATTGCAAAACGACACAATGATTTTATTTCGCAGACGTGTTAACTAAATAACAAAAGAAATTATTTGCATGACACAACTTACCAGAGTCAGGACCTTCCTTGCCATCTGTCACAATGTATTGATGGCCATTAGACTCAAGCCAATATCGTATCCCCAAAGCATTCTCAACACACCCGAGGAAGTTCGAATTTAGTGAGGCATATTCATTGGCTTTATAAAAGACTCCAACAATTTTATTACTTTTTGAAAATATCCATAATACGCAAGGAATAATTTGTTGATCTGGAACTGCGTTAAGAATTACAAGACTATGCTCGACATTTTGATCTTTCCTCTGAGATCATATTCAGGAGACTTTGAAAGCCTATGATGTAATGGTTATGAAAAAATGTGTTTAAATACTGGTTCATTGCTCTTCTTTGACAATTAGAATAATTCATTCTCATGCATCTCGGCTGAATTTTAATTTGTTGTTAGTTTTGGTTTTTGTTCTTTTGCAAAAGGTGTAGTAGCCGGGTCCATGTATAGCTTAATTTTTTTCATCATCCCTATTCATGCATTGTGGGTTTAACCTAATTTCTATATTTTCCCTTACCTTTCGTTTAGTTAGATCCTCCTCTTTTGCGATGATTGTGGTTTTTTCCATGCATATATGATGTTTGGTTAAATGTGCATGTTCAACTAAGGCAGATTTTTTAACCCTATCATGTTTTAGATCTGCGCAATGTTTTTTGAGCCTAACTTCAAAAGATCTGTCAGTTTCGCCAATGTAAACATCTTGGCAAGAACATGGAATTAAGTATACTCCTTTATATAATTCGGGTTTGATTGGGTCTTTTAATGAGTCCACCATTTTTCTGATGGTGTTTGGAGGTCTAAAGGAAACCCTAATGTCCTTCTTTCTTAGAATTTTGGCTATTCTCTGTGAGGAACCTTTTATGTATGGAAGGGAGATTCTATTCCAATTGTTTTCATTGTTATCATTACTATTCTT
The DNA here is from genome assembly GCA_027924585.1 of Larix kaempferi. NCBI lineage: Eukaryota > Viridiplantae > Streptophyta > Pinopsida > Pinales > Pinaceae > Larix > Larix kaempferi. Next base: position 18,364,054 of record BSBM01000047.1, on the reverse strand, counting down.
ATTCCGAGATTTTTTAGCATTGTTTATGGTTGTGTTGATCTGATTGTTATTGTAGCCATTGTCTTTGAAAACTTGTGTTAGATGTTTTAGCTCTTGTTCTACATGTTCCTTATCACAAATTCTTCATGCTCTAGTTGCTAAGGTGTTAAGAACCCCAACCTTTTGCGGAGGATAATGGTGGGAGTTTGCATGTTAGAGAAATCAAAACAGAAGAAAATAAAACGCAATCATAGCTTCCTACAATCTCCAATGCAATTGGGTAATCCGAGGTCATCCCTGCAGGAAAAATGAACGAATGACAGTCTGCATTACAACAGGGGCATTAAACTTATATGAAATGAATGAATTTGGTGCAGAGGATGAATTTTTTAGAATTAGCAAAGTTCAAGGTTGAAATAAAAAGTTTCATGCTTATTAAGCGCCAACATTATCATTATTGTTTGGAAGATCAACACCAACCACTTTTGGTTTTTTGATCATCATGGTCTAGCTGTTTACTATTCCCTGATCGCATTACAATGACCCTTGGCCCTGCTGAAATCATACTTGTAAAGGATCCAGCAAAGCCACTCGAAAGAAGGGGTATGAATGGCAAAAGGCTCTTCAATAGAAGGGGCATGAATGGAAAGGCTAATCAATATGCTTGTATGCCAAAGATAAAGCTTAGAAGGGGTATGAATGGAAAAAAGCTCATCGATATGCCTGTGTGCCCAAGATAAAGCTTCTTTCCCTCTGCAGAAACATATCAAGATCGAAAAATAAAATCAAAATATTGAGAATTGAGATTAGGGTACTGTATCCAATAAAGATCACAACCAATTTGGTTTTCCCTTTGTAGAAACATATCAAGATCACAAAAATAAAAAACCAACTTCTAAAGTATATTTTAGTCATCAAAGAAGAAATCCTATCAAGAGCAAGTCCAATATTACTTTGAAGTTGAAGCATGTCAACACAGGATGACTTGTTATGTATGAGGAATATATTCATAGACATAGACATGTACATTCACATATAGATACACAAAATACAGTCTCAACGTTTTGGTAGTATGGAAGCAAGTTGGAAAGTTTTCAGAAAGTCAAATTTCTACTGTTTCAGACAACTTTGCTGTAAATACAAAATTTCAAGCAATGTTATTTAAAGCCTCTTAATTAATCATCTATAAAACCCATTCATTGAATCTCTTGAGTCTCACCTTCTCTGGCTAGTGAATGCTCCATCACCATGAACAGAAAGGGAAACAAAAACAAACTCTTAAAAATAGCCTATGCATTTTCAAACTGACTGAAAACTTACCTCTTTTACCAGCAAACATATTCCTTTGATTTAGAAGCCTCTGCCACAATTTGAAGTATAGCATCTTTAAAATTCAAATAGTCTTCCAAAGTATTGTGAATTTGATGAGAGATTCTTACATAAGCTTTGAAACTTGGCCCTCTATTTGATTGCAACTCTGTCCTCTATGCCCTGTAATAAATTGGAACCTCTACAACAAACTCCTTCCTAGCACGATACCTTAGCTTTAAGGCATCCTGGTCTGATGAAACCTCCAAACAATTTGGTAAAGTAACCACCGCCATAGATGAGCATAATTTTGGAGATGTTCCCAACTCAGTTCCCCATGCCAGCATTTGCCCCATAGAAACTACCTTCTCATGATTTTTCTGCCTGATAGCATCAATGCCACCCTCAAAATTTTTAGTAAACTCCAAAACAGAAGGCACACAAAGCTGCGCACTATAGTCTCTAGTACTAAACCAACTAGAGTCTGCCGACAATCCGTTTCAAAATTCATGAGAAAAAACTGGGTGATGCATAATATAATGGAATGTGCAACGGCAGTAAATAAATGCAACATAGGGAGGGCAGAAAAACCATTTGTGGAGGTTGCTAGTGTAGAAATCAACACCAATCTCTTGCATATCGATATCTACATTCCCAATAGCATGAGCACCATCTACAAAAACCTGATCTACCCCTTCATCTCTGCATATTCCTATCAACTCTCTTATAGGGACAAGAACAGAGGGCATGGAACTTACATGGTTTATGAGTGCCAATCTGATTTTACCGCCATCTCACTTACCACAGTCCATGCTGCCCTGAACTTCTCTCTGATTTCTTCATTGGATCGCACCAGGAATGGTAATTCAACCTCAATGATGCATGCTCCAGCCCAGCCTACATACGCCTGGATTTCCTTCTTCACAACGCCATAGGCATAATGAAGCATCAGTATGACATCACCCTTCTGAAAACTGTTCTCCATGAATTCCCAAGCAACCTGTTGGAGCACAACTGCCACTGCAGTGGTGGCATTGTCCACTAGGGAAAATTCATCAACATGTGCAACATTGATCAACTCAGCTACTATCTTGCGAGATTGCAATAGCCCCTTCTGTTAAGGCCCAAAATAAAAACTATCAGGCTGTTGCAAGAACAAACGTGCCCAGTTGGACTGTGAATCTAAACCGAAGCAGGGAAGGCCCCAAAACTTTAATTGTTTATCCGAGATATCCCATGTGCATGGTGCCCAAATTCTCTACTGATTAGATCCAGCTCACCACCACGGTCATCCTCTGCAATAATAGGTCTTTCTCTCTTTAATCCCTGTTTTTTATCATTCAAAGAATTATTTATGATCTCTTCACTTAATACCATTCGATCTGCAGTACTTATAGAATAAGACAACCCGTGATTCTCTGAGAGATCCTTCTCACACATTTCACAGATACCCATTTTATTCTCTTCTTGAACCACAAGCCCATCAGAAGAATAATGCCCACACAACAGTTCCTCTCTCTCCATTTTCAATGGCAAGATAAATGAAAACAAAAAACAATTAGTTCAAATCTTTGATTCTCCCCCTTTTCCCTTACAAAAATTTTAGAGCCCAGAGCCCAGAAGGGATTCTTGATTATTGTGATCTGTCTTACCTGTTTTTATTTTCGCTTTGCCAGGTCCCATCAAAGTACAGAAAAGAAGCACAATGCCTTGAAAATTACACACAGAAACCAAGCACAAAGCACAATGGGCATGAATGTAATCTCAGGAAAGAGTTGAATCACAACAACGTTAAAACCAAGCTCAGATGAGAACAGAAATTATACTACCTCCCAATACCTCGATTCTGCGACACTTAGCATTACGGGAGGAACACAGTTGTAAAAAAGTTTAAATGCAAAGTTGCAAACCTGATAATATGTAAACCTTGATGCCTTTCAACTAGATCCGTGTGTCATTATGCTAACTGTCACGTTATCCACTATAAACAAAATATTTAGATTTTAACATTTGCAAGTTCAAATTCGTTCTATTTTCATTTTTACTTAATTCTTGCCAATGATAAAAATTGTCTTTTCAAACACTTTCCACAAATTAGACTTACACACTTATTAAAATATTTTATTAGATAAATACAAATAAATACGTAAATTATTTCAACATTGGATAAACTATAGGAAAGTTTTAGAAATATTTTTGTACAAAGTAAATTAATAGTAAAAAGCAGAACATATAGTCTCTGCCTACGAGAGGGACTAATTAATGGTAAACACATATTAAAATTAATTAATTATTTTTTATGTGATTTGCTTTCACACATCAATGTTTTATTCTTCTCAAACATAATTTTTTTTTTTTTTTTTATATTCTTATTTATTATTTTATTTATATATATATTTTTTAATTTTAATAATTTGTTGAGATGTATTTTACAATTCAAAGTGGATGAGATGTGTCACGTCTATCACATTAACGTGGCACATGTAGGATCCTAGTTAATGAATGCAACTTTTGTGTATTTGATGATTAGATCCCTCTCAGTGCTTGATAGATCCGAGTCTAAGATAGATCAATGCTAGTAATTAATTAATTAATGCAATTTTTGCATATTTGTAGGATTTAGGTTTGAGCATTTACAACATGATTCCAAATTGGAATAGTTGGTGCTTGGACAATTATAGTAGAGGCAAACCTTTCCTCAAATTTAAGACCCTAAAATGGGTTTGCACATGAAGAGATTTGATCCCTCTAGATGCTTAATAAAAAGCTAGAGTTAAGATGGATCTATACTCGTTATTTTTGCATTCACATATATATCATTGATGTGTTTTACTAATATAAAATAAGAGAATATAATAATATAAAAGGTTTATATGTTTAATGTTTCTTAATTTTATTTTTTTATATATCATCTTAATTTTAATATAGAATTTTGCATTTAATTTAAAAACTTTTTCAAACAAAGGTTTCATATTAAAAGTGTTAGAATTTCCAAGAAAAATCATGCCATAACATGTATTTAGTGATGAAACACTCTAAAGCAAAAGGTTTTTACCATATATATGTAATTAGTGAGCAAACAAACAAAAAAATTACCATATTAGTTTCTATATTAGTTTCCCTCCTATCAGATAGAGGTAAGGTGTTTTACTTAATGCACGAGCAAACATGCATGGAAGAATCTAAACAAGTCTCTAAGATATTAAGCCACAAGCAGCTTGGCCTAAAAGTTAAAATGTATAAAGACTCGGTTACTTAATGCATGAAAAAGGATCAAGTTATTTAAAATTTATAAAGACCGGGTTACTTAATGCATGAAAAATGATCAAGTTATTTATTGCATGAGAAAGCATGCATGAAAGAATCTAAGCAAGTCTCTAAGATATTAAGCCAGAAGCTTGGTTTTGTTTGAATTTTTAAGAAAAGTTAAAACTTATTGAGTGCAGACCACTATGAAAGAGACAAGACAACTAACAAGCTACAGCTTTTAAGAGTTTGACAAAGATAACACCACTAACCATATAAAAATAAAATTTAGTTAACAATGGAATACTTGGAAGAATTTATGGAACTTTAGAATGCATAAAAGAAACATTGAAAATATATAAAGAAAGAATGCAATCAATACATAGTCACCACCAAACACATTATTAATGTTCACTTTTTTTTCCATGAAAAAAAGATCGGAGCTCGGATTTTATTAAAATCGAACAACTTTGTTCATAAGAAGAAAGTCATACATTTAAGTGTCTAGCTAGAGACATCTATTCAAAACCTTCAGTTCATCTTCAAAAATATACATAGTATAAATATCCCAAGATTGCATATAAAAAAGATGTCTACAGGATGATAGCAAGTGAACCTCTCTATTTCACTATGACCCATTTATATGGGCAATATTTAAAATCTAGCCTAGGTTCTCAGTCAAATTCCTTTATGCCATCTTTATCAACTTCCTAGACTTGAGTTACTACAGTATTGATTTGAAGTACTTGTTTAGACATGAGATCTTCTTCAGTATTCATATCCCTATAAATGTGTTTGAAGGAAATATCTTCGAAACGTACAATTAATCTCTAGACGTCATCATTGATTGGCCTAAGATATATATTCTTTGACATTCTTTGAAAAGTACAATTAATCTGCAGATGTCATCATAGATTGGTGTTAGCACCCAAAATGACCCCCAAGGCTGTGGGAGAGAGCCATGAAGGGGTAACCACTAACCACTTCAGCTCGTGCTACTGACCCATGTTGATGTATTTGTAACTGCGGAATGTATTTCACATATGTATATTGTACTCCTATAAAGATGGTATTATTTCTCTATTCAGAAGTGTCGTCATTTATATTGTAAGTGTCGTAAATTATACTTGATGGGTTATTAGACCACCTTCATGGGGTCGGCCTTGTATAAGTCATGTGGGTTAAAGGGTTATTAGACCACCTTATTGGGGGTTGGCCCTGTCAGCATTATGTTATGTGGTTAAGTTGAGGCCGACCTAGTAAAGGTCATTAGGCAAGTCAAGTCAAGTGTAAATAGATTGCAGGAGGAACTCTATTTGATCATTCACTTTCTCACCAATACACTCATTGAAGAGTGGTGCACTAGTGGAGGAGGAGAAGCAGCTGCTAGGAGTCTATCTCTTATGCTTGGGTTTTGTATCATTGCTCTATCTATCTCTGACGAAGTTATTGGGGTTTTTCACCTTTATGGTTTTACCCAAGGAAACTCTGTTTGTCTATTGTCTCTTGTGATTGCTTGTTGTGATTGATATGCTGTACATGTTATTCTCTCAATAAAGATCCTAGATTATATTGAATTGATACTAAAAAAAAATTTAACATGGTATCAGAGCTAACCTGAGAAGAAGACACTGTGTAGTTGCAGAAGCTAGGGATTCCTTTTTTTTGGGTTTCTCTCCATAGATCTTGAAAGGAAGGAGGCTATATTGACTCTCCTCACCAAGGCACATCTTTTTGTCGAAACAGAATTCAATTCTGAGCATTTTCAGTTTTGGCCCTAAAAATTAGGGTTTCCACAAAAGTTGGAATTTTTTAAATATGAGACCATGGCTGGATGCTCCTTGGAAAAATCTAAGTTTAGAGATTTGGATCAAACTTTTTGGTTAGGTGAAGCTCCAACAAAATCAAACCCTAGTTTGGGGTCCTATCTAATGAAGCCGGAAATTAGGGTTTCTACAAAAGTTGGACTTTCTGAAATATTAGACCATGGCTGGAAGCGCCTCTGAAAAATCGAAGTTTAGAGACCAAGATCAAACTTTTTGGATGGGTGAAGCTTTGTGAAAATCAAACCCTAATGCACGGTCCTCCCTAGTGAATCGAGAAGTTTGAAAAGCAAGTTTGAGGGGTGAAACTTTGCATTTTTCACATTCTGAGTATACCAGCTTGATCAGCTCATCAAGGCACATCTTTATATCTTTTCAGAAGTTTGAAATTCAATGTTTGAATTTTTAGGGTTTCTGTGACAAACCCTAATCTAGCTTGAGATCCAGATTTCTGCAAATCAAGTGGTAAGACCTAAATATTTTCTATTTCCATTTGAAGTACTCTTTAATATGTCCCACCACACCAAGATTGAGGATAAGCTTGAAGGGTCTGATAACTTCCGAGCATGGAAGTATAGGATTAGGTTAATTCTAGAAGAGAGTGAGTTGAACACCTTAATAAGTGAAGAGGTTCTTGTCCGAGAGGGAGAAGAGACTAAGGCCTTACATAAGAGGAACTTGGTCAAGGCTAAGAGGATCATTGCTGATTCTATCAAAGACTATCTCATACCACATGTGTCATCTCTCAAGACACCTAAGGAGATGTTTGATTCCTTGACCAAGCTATTTGAAGGGAAGAACATAAATCAGAAAGATGACCTTTAGGAATCAATTTAAGAACATCAAGATCTAGAATGTGGAGACCATGCAGTATTATTTCTCAAGGGTCTCCCATATAAAAGAACAAATTGAAGCTGTGGGAGAAGATATAGAAAATGGAGAAGTGGTAATGACCACTCTTAATAGTCTTCCTAGGTCATGGGATTCCTTGATCCAAGGAAGTTTTGCTAGGAAGAAACTTATCTCTTTCAGTAAGCTGTGGGAAGAATGTTCACAGGAAGAAGCTCGGATTGTAGCTTGAGAAGAGAAGATGTAGAATGAAGATCAAGCTCTCACAACACATACCAAGAAGAGGACACTTTTCCTCAGATTGTCCTAAGAACAAAAGGAACAACAACAACAACTACTACAAGCAATCTGATAGGTATGAATTACAGGTATGTTTTGAAATCTGTTCATGATTAAGTTTAGAATATGATTGTCTTCATGTTATTGAGTTTAGTAACAATCTTGTTTAATTTTAGACTTGTCTTATCACCCTAGTAAAAGTATAAATGCACAAAAGAAGACATTCATTGATTAGGGTTATGACACTTATGATTGTACTAATGCACTGTGGTGTTGTATGAGAATAATGTTATCCGCTAGCATGAAGGTACAAAATCAAGTTCTAGATCAAGACCATGGTGACATGAAGACAAAGACTCATCCATAGTCATGGATCACATAGAGGTATGTATATTTTGGTTCTACAATGGTTAACTTATGAGTTATGCAAGTCATTGAAGAGAACGAGAAAACATTGCTAGACATAACTAACAAATATGATGACCAGGTATGTTTTTTCTTATATCAAGTTAGAAGCCTACCCTATGTTAGGATCTTATACTTTTGTATATGATTATTCATGAAGTTAGAAATTTAAATAATCAAGGGTTTATGCATATTATGTCTCTTACCTTGATTGATTATATGACTAACCAGAAGAGTTCTATGGTAAAATATGAATATGCATGAGTAAGAGAAGTCTTCTCTGAAAGCTTGAATACTAATGCTTATTATCTGTGTTTGAAATGATCATGACTATACATGTTTAAGATTTTTTTTTTATACTAATGAATGTATGATTATGTATGAAATCTTGAGGATGGCACAATCATGACACTAGTGCACACTTAAGCATGCATAGTGGTCTAGGATAAATATAAGTTCAAGGACATGTAATCCAGGAAGCAAAGATCAAGAGGGAGCACACTCCAGTAGTTACTGCAAGGAAGCAAAGATTGAGAGGGAGTCCACCCAACAAACAAACAAAGATAATATTTGAATTATCATTGTTTAAATAATATTGTTCAATGATGTATGTGCCTATGTTCCTAGACTTAGGTTGTGTATTTTCCCTATTATAATAATTGCATTAATGAACAGTATACTACTAATATGCATGTGATGGCTAAGTGGCCTATGGCACTGTACAACATTCCATTGCTACTTATCTAGAATGAAACCTCTTTGCTAACATATTGGGAGTTGTGCACACTCTTAACAATGTTCTAGTAGAGATTGGAAGGCATCTAGAAAGTTACAGATATGGATAAATGTTGTATTGAAGCATTGGATAAGATAATTGCATGACTGTGTGACATATTTTTTTTTATGTAAGAATTTGTTCTGAAAACTATAAGATGTTTCTAATCATGCAATTTAACTTGTTTTGTAGGAAAGATCGCATACCATCACCTACAAAAGAAGGACTACAACATTTGTTCCAACAACAAAGCTATCTATTGAAGATATTTAAGAATCTGAAGTTCCCAGGATTCGGTATGAAGTAATGGAAGAATGCCATGATCGAGAAGTACCAGTCGATCATGAAGAATGATATTTGGGATGTGGTCCCAAGACCTGAAGGGAAGTTTTTTGTGACTTCCAAGTGGATCTATAAGATCAATCATGTTGCAGATGGTAGCATAGAGAAATATAAGGCAAGGTTCGTAGCTCATGGCTTCTCCCAGAAAGAGGGAATAGATTATGAAGAGACTTTTGCACCTGTATCCAGGTACACTTCCATCAGATCAGTACTTGCTCTGGCTACAGTGATGAAATGGAAGATACATCAGATGGATGTCAAGACAGCTTTCTTGAATGGTGTAGTCGAAGAGGAAGTGTATGTGGAGCAGCCACTCGGTTTTGAGACACATGACAGAGGGACTCATGTGTGCAAACTGAAGAAAGCCTTGTATGGCTTGAAGAAAGCTCCTAGGACTTGGTATGGTAGGATAGACAACTTTTTATCTAGTTTGGGATTTACTAAGAGTAAAGCAGACTCCAACCTTAACTACAAGGTTGAGAGGAAATCCTGTGATACTACTCCTGTATGTGGATGACCTGTTCGTTACAGGTGAGGATAGATTGATTGCTGATACCAAGAGGAAGCTTGCTCCCAAGTTCGAGATGAAGGACTTGGGGATGATGCACTATTTTATAGGCATGGAGGTGTGGTAGAGTACAGATGGGATCTTCCTTGGACAAGGAAGTATGCAGTAGAGATCTTGAAGAGGTTCGGGATGATGGAGTGCAAGGCCATGGCCACAACTATGGAATCAAACTTGAAGCTTATGTGTGATACTACATCTGATCCAATTGATGTCACTGTGTATCGTTAGATGATTGGGTCCTTGATGTACCTGACGAACATGAGACTATATATCTACTTTCTGGTGAACACATTGAGCCAGTTCCTAACGGATCCCAGAGGTGTTCACCTGATTGCTGTAAAGCAGATTCTGAGGTACTTGAAGGGTACAATTGACTATGGTCTCAAGTATGATGTGAATCAAAATTTTAACCTGCAGGGTTATGTTGATTCAGACTGGGAGGGCAGTGCTGCAGATAGGAAGAGCACTTCTAGGTGCTGCTTCAGTATGGGATCAGGTGTGATTTCTTGGTTTAGCAGGAAGCAGTCCTGCATAGCACTAAGTACAGCCGAAGCAGAGTATGTTGCAACTTGTTCGGCTAGTTGTGAGGTAGTATGGATCTGGAAGCTACTATCTGAGTTATTTGATCTCCCACTAGAGGCTACTGGTATCTTTTGTGATAACCATAGTTGTGTGAAGCTGTCTGAGAATCCAATGTTCCACGAAAGGTCGAAGCACATTGAGATTAAATATCACTCTATCAGGGATATGGTGCAGAGAGGAGCAGTGAAGCTCCTGTATGTTGCGACGGATGAGCAGGTTGCGGATGTGTTGAAGAAAACACTAGCCAGAACAAAGTTTGAGTACTTCAGAGAGAGGCTTGGTGTTCTTTAGATTGATGACACTTCGAGGAAGAAATGACAGACACATTTGTAGGAGCCATTCCGAGCATGGTGAGAGGAGGGTCCTTCCCATGGCTGTGGATGTAAGCGTTGGATGATGAGTATTAGGACGATGCTCTAGTTACTGCTTTATGTATGCATCATGTTGGATGTTGGATATGATCAGTTGGATCATGTATATGTGTATGCATCATGTTGGATGCTTTGTATGATCAGTTGGATCATGTAATTGTATATGTATTAGGTGGATACATTGTATGATTAGGTAGATCATGTATGTTGATATGTATCAGGTGGATACATTATATGATCAGGTGGATCATGAATTTGTTTATGTATCAGGTGGATACATTGTACGATCAGGTAGATCATGTATGATGATATGTATTAGGTAGATACTATGTATGCATCAGGTGGATACATTGTATGATCAGGATGATCATGGATGATGAGCTTCAGGATGTTTCTCCAGATGATATGCATCAAGATGATGCTATGATGATGATCAGGATGATGTATGGTGAGTATCAAGTTGATACTCTGTGGCCATGGACATGTTGTGCTTGGGAGGACATATAAAACCTGGGAGATCCGATAGGTTGGGATGTGTGCCCGTAATAAGTCCTGGGATGATTTTTTGAGGGTTTGTCCTGTGACCACATGTAAGACCTAGGAGATCCGAAAGGTTGGGTTGTGTGGCCGTAATAAGTCCTGGTATGCTCTTTCAAGGGTTTGTGGTAGAGATCACATGTAAGACCTGGGAGATCTGATAGGTTGGGTTGTGTGCCTGTAATAAGTCCTGGGATGCTCTTTCGAGGGTTTGTCGTAGAGATCACATGTAAGACTTGGGAGATTCGATAGGTTGGGCTGTGTGCCCATAATAAGTCTTGGGATTCTCTTTCGAGGGTTTTTGGTGGTGATCACATGTAAGACATGGGAGATCCGATAGGTTGGGCTGTGTGCCCGTAATAAGTCCCAGGATGCTCTTTCGAGGGTTTTTGATTAGGGTCACATATAAAACCTAGGAGATCCGATAGGATGGGTTGTGTTCCCGTAATCAGTCCTAGGATGCTCTTATGAGGGTTTGTGACGCACGTAATAAGTCTCAAGGACTCCACAGTATGGCCAGTGATGATGAAGACCTGTAGGTGGTGGGCCTACATCCAGTATGAAAAAGGATTGGCTCTGTAGAAATTCCTATGACTAGTAGATTGGAGATTGATTGAGATAGCAGCAACCATGACGATGACGATGATCCAGTGACGATAATCCAGAGAAGAAGACTTGTGCTAGCAGATTTGTGCCGATAAATACCTTCCTAATTAAGAGGGAGTGTTGATGTATTTGTAACCACGGAATGTATTTCACATATGTATATTGTACTCCTATATAGATGGTATTATTTATCTATTCGGAAGTGTCATCATTTATATTGTAAGTGTCGTAACTTATACTTGATGGTTTATTAGACCACCTTGATAGGGTCGGCTCTGTATAAGTCATGTGGGTTAAAGGGTTATTAGACCACCCTATTGGGGGTCGGCCCTGTTAGCATTATGTTATGTGGTTAAGTTGAGGCCGACCTAGTAAAGTTTATTAGGAAAGTCAAGTCAAGTATAAATAGAGTGTGGGAGGCACTCTATTTGATCATTCACTTTCTCACCAATACACTCATTGGAGAGTGGCACACTAGTGGAGGAGGAGAAGCTACTACTAGGATTCTATCTCTTATGCTTGGGTTCTATATCATTGCTCTATCTATATCCAAGGAAGTTATTGGGGTTTTTCACCTTTATGGTTTTCCCCAAGGAAAATCTGTGTGTCTATTGTCTCTTGTGATTGCTTGTTGTGAGTGATATGATTGATATGCTGTACATGTTATTCTCTCAGTAAAGATCCTAGAGTATATTGAATTGATACTCAAAAAAGAATTAACAACCTAGCACAAATAGAGAGGGATCTCTCTACAAATCTATGGAAGACTAAAATATAATCAATAAACTTGCAGCCGTGAAGAATATGCATAGAAGACCGAAAACAATTGGAAATAAACCAACAGTCTTCTTATTGAAGATCTTAAATCAAAACACATTTAGAAGGTCAGATTTTTGTAACGGGAGCAAAATCGTTTATAGTTTGGCAGGATAATCATAAGAGAGATGTGGGTGAAGGGAGTCAAGATATGATATATAAATCAAATAACAACGCTGTAGTTTGAGATACCAGAATAGAGGAAAGGTATCCACCCGCTTCCCGTCGAAATGCTAATTTCAGGTGATAAAAGAAGAAAGCAAGAACAGACCATCGATATGAGCAACCAAGATGGATAAATTCAATATCGACTTTAGTAGAACTATTGAGTGAACATCTAAAATAGTAGCTAGAGCCTATTGCCAAGAATTCTATACTACTATACACTGATTACAGATATGAAAGTGAAAACATAATGGAAATGAATAACAGGAAAGTACAATCACATTAGAGAAGAGAATGAACAGACTGTAAGCAAAGTGACACATGAATATCTGTTGGAACATCCATTACAAATGCTACAATTCTATTAAGGATGATACCTCGAAAATACAAAACCAGGCTCTCCCAGGTCTTGACCAAATGATTTTCCAACCCATTGATATTCTATTACATTTCTATTTATAGGCTCTCGGCCCTAGACCAAGAATCAAAAACTGTTACAAAAAATGCCACCACGTACAGGGCTCAACTAGCTACTTCTGACAGTGAAGCATAAGGTGGAAACGACTACTAACTAACCATGACCACTTCCTTCAGGTGTTTTCTTGCAGATCCTTAAACTACGACCATTTTAAACGCTATGTGGATTTCTAGCAGAACTCAAAAATTAGAGCAAATAGACAATTAATACAAATCTAGCCAATGATAGACTTGTCGGGTGGGCAGAAAAATGACATGAACAACTCATCACTTCATTTCAGATCCTTTAATTCTCCCTACGGCCCAAAGAAATCCTCCACCTTCTAGAAGTCTTCATTTGGCGTGTTCTCGGCTCAAATGTGAGGTGTCCGCACTTCTGTGGGGAGGATGAGATCCCTGATGATTTCCATATCTGGGTGTGTGCCTTTCTTACCCTTGGAAGCTCCTTTATTCTCTGATCGATGTTGAGTCCTTCTGTGCCCGTGCTATTCCTCTGGCTCCTCTGATTCACTGGATGAACTCTGCTCCACATGGTCGAAAACAAGTGAGAATGAAGGAATATCCTCTTCTTCCATCTCAGACCATACCTGTTCAGGAACAACCACCACCTCGGCTCCCTGGTTGCTTTCCATAACCGGACTTCAACTAGCAAATGCTTGAGCGCCCAGGCCTGCCACCTTCTCTATGCCACTACAACAAATCGGGACATGAGGGTCGTGCCTATAACAACTGTGACAAGGACGGTAGCTTCGTGCAATGACCCCTACCATGCTGGCTTGACATATCTCCCAATCGAGCAACAATGATGACTGCCAGTCTAGTTGACACTACGCATACTTGACGTGGCCTCTTAGATAGGTGGGGAGGCATGTGACGACGCTGAGGTGGCTCTAGCCTCATTGGTCATCATTTGGTGTCAGCGAGGTGACCTTTCAACCTTCTGCCCTATCATCAAACGAGCGCCATTGATTTACACCTTACCTAAATCTGGACCATTGGGTGGCGTTACTTCTATCTCCTTTCGTAAATATGGAGCTGATTGGCTTATCACACAAGTAAGATCTGTGAACTCAATCTAAGCCACAGATCTCCCCCCCTTTGAATCGTAGCCGTCGGAATACGCCAGGGTTTAGTAGGACTTGGAAAATATGAAATGCAGTCGTTAATGCGCATGTGGGAAATGTGAACTCACTTCTGGCCGCTGATTCAGGTGATCAACCGTTGATTTTCCTAGACATGCACGCCGATTAACCTTTCCTGCTTGCCACCAAAGAGCCCACGACCTTTCCTGCGATGGGTGATCTAGACTGTGCATCCCATTCCATCTCACTCTCCACCAACCACAGGGTTCCCTTTCTGCCGCCGACATAGCTCTTTCAATCCCATTCTGATGACCGTCCTTTAGACTTCATGTCCTGTTGGCTAAACCCTTCTCGAGCCTGACTAACTGTGCTCGTCTCTTTACTTTCTGCTTTAGTGTCATGCAGACCGAGAAAGAAAACTCGTCCTTGCTGATCTTGGGAGCACAGGTCCCATCTAATATTTAACACAATTCTAGTTCTAAGAACAGGCTCCTATTGGGGATGTTATCCTCCCTGTGAGGTAGCAAATAACACCGTAGACCGAGTACTTGATCCAGTGGGCCTATTTTGTCACAAAATATGCAATGTGTAACCCTCTATTATTCAAAAACTTAAAGCAAACTGAAAACTGGAAACTACTGCTATGCTTGGAAAATTCTTGAAATATTATTTCCATGTTGAGATTATTTATGTACAAGCCGCCCTACCCTACATTATGTTGGGGAGGTGCTATATCAAGTGATGTTAAAATGCCAGTGTAGCCAATCGAGTAGCTGACCTCTCGAGCAGATTCTTCCACCATTCTTAGTAGATTTTCTTTTGGAAAAGCTATAAGTAGGCCATTTATTCCCCTAGGTGCTCAGGTCAGGTCTAGGGATTACATACCTTTGACCAAATCCAATCATGGTCTGAAACTCATGCCTACTAAGAGCTCTGCATGACCTAGTGAGGATGAAATGAGCAGCTTCGAGCACCTCCCCATGACGTGGCTGTCCCTTTGTAATTTGGAAGGTTGCTCCCACACATAAGATGACTATACCACCTCCTCTTGGGCTTCTTATGATCCTCATATTGAAAGGCAAGTTCTGCTCTGGAACTTCAAAAGAAACTTCGCCCTGTCCCCCGAAAGGGTCGAGAAAGGGCCACTCTTCTTGGAATTCGGACTCCCGGTTCAAAAATCCTACACGAAAATCATACTACCCAGCCCAGTCCCACTCAAGCATCTCAACTATCTAGACGGTCGGCTGGAGATACTGGCCAGGCTCAAGAACTTCTTCTAGGATTCTATAATCAAATTCATCCCAAAAAGAGAATTTCGTCTGCTGGGGGTCCCCAGGAACTTCTTGACCGCCATCTCTCTCTCCGTCATGCGTATGAGGGAAAGGTTCTTCATATAGAGCCTCAAGGGTTTCTTCATTCGTAGATTTAAGAATTTTCCTTATTTTGGCGAATGATTCAGCTTCGAGAGATGGGGCTCCGCCACTCTCGGTCTTGACGCTCTCGTGGATTACAATAGAGGAGCTAGGATCCGACATTGCTTCTTCCTCCCTAGTGAGATTTCCAGGTTACTTAGGCTGACTGCAAGAAACTTCGTTCTCCCCACCCATGTCTAGGAAGCCTACAACCTCATCATCTCCATATTCATCATATATGGGTGGACCAAGCTTTTCTTCAAGAATTCGTATCACGGTATCTTCCAAATGCTGAGCACGACCTTCCTTAAGCATACCAGCTTCCCCTCTTTCTCCTATAGGGCTAGGATGACCCTCTTTCTGCCTGTCATGAGAAAACAACTCAAATACTCTATGCCTATTTTCTTTTTTGAACTCTAACCTACTCCATGTCCCTTCCCTATTGCCTTGTTCTAGGATTTTCCCAGACATTTTGAGATTGTCTTCAACCTCCACCACATCTGTGAACATATGCTTCAAAACTAATGACCTTCTTTCCAAAAGAAGGAGAGATAAACCAGGAGGAAAGATAGATGCATAGTGTAGCTTAGTAGCATTCTCTAGGGGATGAATTTCCTTCGGCATATTATAATAGAAACTTGCGAATCTCCTATTAAAAATGGGCATGGTCTCATCTGCTTGCCTTCTCATGGAGTAAAATTCTGCAAGGACTGGGTCCCATGACCTTCTTTCACCCCAAAATTCCAGAAAGGCTTGGGATAAATCCTCCCACGTATGAATGGACTTAGGTTGTAAATGCATGAACCATTTCTTCACATTTCCTTGGAGGGATTGGGAAAAAATTCTCATATAGACATCATCATGTTTTACTTCAAAAAGGTTTAAAAAATGCTCAAAACCTTGAAGATGTTTCTCAGCAGTAAGGAATTCGGAGTCTCCATCAAAAATAGGGAGGTATTTACGATATTTGGGAGGAAATTCATGAAGGAAAGGGGGTAGCTTTAAGGGGCTATATCTCAGCTGAAATCTGGAAGGCGAGGGATTATGCACATGGAGATCATTGCCAGTTTCGCCCTCATGGGATCTATGAGGCTGGGTATGGATCTTACATGGTTCGGCAGGAAGGGCGGGTTTGGCTATAGGGGAGAGAGGAGGATGTACAGTTTCAAATTCTAGTGAAGGGTATACAAAGGAGGCCCTCTCATGACTTAGATCTCTTCGGTGAGACAAGAGTTTTTTGATATATATACATAAAGGCAAAAGGAAATCAACACAGAAGAACAAGACCTCTTTGAGGCGGTTTATACCTTGATACCTGGACCTTAGTTCTTCCATGTCCAAAACGGCCGAGTTTGTTCTCCAGTGGAGTCTGCAAATTAAATCATGAGTGGAGTCACCAGGTGAAAAGTATACAGCCTTTTCTATGTCTGACCGTTCTTCACCTTCAACAACCAGAACTGGAACCTAGTCGTTCTCCCAGGGGTGATAGAAAAAATTGTTCCCTGGTAGCAGCGCCAATTTGTTAGCATCGAAAATGACTCCCAAGGATGTGGGAGAGAGCCATCAAGGGGTAACCACTAACCACTGCAGCTCGTGCTACTGACCGAACACAAACATAGAGGGATCTCTCTACAAATCTATGAAAGACTGAAATATAATCAATAAACTTGTAGCCGTGAAGAATATGCATAGAAGACCAAAATCAATTGGAAATAAACCGATAGTCTTCTTATTGAAGATATTCAATCAAAACACATTTAGAAGGTCATATTTTTGTAAGGGGAGCAAAATTGTTTATAGTTTGGCAGGATAATCATAAGAGAGACGTGGGCAAATGGATTCAGGATACGATACATAAATCAAATAACAACACTGTAGTTTCAGATACCAGAACAGAGGCAAGGTAGCCACCTGCTTCCCGTGGAAATGCTAATGTTAGGTGATAAAAGAAGAAGGCAAGAACAAACCATCGATATGAGCAACCAACATGGATGAATTCAATATCAACTTTAGTATAACTATTGAGTGAACATCTAAAATAGTAGTTAGATCCTATTGCCAAGAATTCTATACTACTATACACTGATTTCCGATATGAAAGGGAAAACATAATGGAAATGAATAACAAGAAAGTACAATCACATTAGAGAAGAGAATGAACAGACTGTAAGCAAAGTGACACATGAATCTCTGTCAGAACATCCATTACAAACGCTACAATTCTATTAAGGACGATACCTCGGAAATATAAAACCAAGCTCTCCCAGGCCTTGACCAAATGATTTTCCAACGCATTGATATTCTATTACATTGCTATTTATAGGCTCTCGGCCCTGGACCAAGTATAAAAAAGTATTACAAAAAATGCCACCACATACAGGGCTCATCTAGCTACTTATGACAATGAAGCATAAGTTGAAAACGACTACTAACTAACCATGACCACTTCCTTCAGGTGTTTCCTTGCAGATCCTTAAACTACGACCATTTTAAACGCTATGTGGATTTCTAGGACAACTCAAAAATTAGAGAAAATAGACAATTAATACAAATCTAGCCAATGACAGACTTGTTGGGTGGGAAGAAAAATGACACGAACAACTCATCGCTTCATTTTGGATCCTTTAATTCACCCTGTGGCCCGAAGAAATCCTCCACCTTCGTGACATCTTCATTTGGCCTATTCTCTGCTGAAATGTGAGGTGTAAACACTTTTGTGGGGAGGATGCGATCCCTGATGATTTCCATATCTGGCCACATGCCTTGCTCACCCTTGGAAGCTCCTTTCTTCTCTAATCAACGTCGAGTCTTTCAGTGCCCCTGCTGGTCCGCTGGCTCCTCTAATTCGCTGGATGAACTCTCCTCCACGTGGTAAAAAACAAGTGGGAAAGAAGGAATATCCTCTTCTTCCATCTTAGACCATAGTTGTTCAGGCACAACCACCACCTCATCTCCCTAGTCGCTTTCCATAAACAGATTGCAACTGTCAAATGCTTGAGCGCCCAGGTCTACCACCTTCCCTATGCCACTACACCGAATCGGGACGTGAGGGTCATGCCTATAATGTCCGTGACAATGATGTTAGATTCGTGTGATGACCCCTGCCCTGCTAGCCTCACATGTCTCCCAATGGAGTAGCAATGATGACTGCCAATCGATTTGACGCTATGCATGCTTGACGTGGCCTCTTAGAAAAGTGGGGAGGCATGTGACAGTGCTAAGGTGGCTCTGGCCTCACTAGTCATCATTTGGTGCTAGCGAGGTGACCTTTCAACCTTCCACTGTATCATCAAACGAGCGATGTTGATTTACACCTTACCTAGATCTGGACTGTTGGGTGGCGTTGTTGCTATCTCCTTTCACAAATCCAGAGCTGATAAGCTCATTGCACAAGTAAGATCTGCGAACTTAATTTGAGTCGTAGATCTCCCCCCTTTTGAATTGTAGCCGTTGAAATATGCCAGGGTTTAGTCGGAGTTCACAAATATGAAATGTGGTTGTTAATGCACATGCGGGAAATGCGAACTCACTTTTGGATGTTGATCCAGGTGATCAACCACTAATTTTCCTAGACATGCACATTGATTAACCATTCCTGCTTGCGACTAAAGAGACTGTGACCTTTCCCGCAACGGGCGATCTGGACCATCGATCCCATTCCATATCACTCTTCGCTAACCATAGGGTTCCCTTTCTACCACCGGCATACCTCTTTCAATCCCATTCCGATGACCATCCTTTAGATTTCGTGTTCTGTTGGCTAAACCCTTCTCAGGCCTTACTGGCTGCACTCGGCTCTTTACCTTCTACTTCAGTGTCATGCAGACTGAGAAAGAAAACTCGTCCTTGCTGATCTTGGGAGCCCAGGTCCCATCTAATATTTAGCACAATTCTCGTGCTAACAATTGGTCTAAGATATATATTCTTTAGTGGCTTCCTGTGAGATAACCAAGTTATGGCTCCCTGTTTGACAACCAATTTGATGACTTTGTAAGCAACAAATAACTCCACTTTGTTATTTGTAGCTAATTTACAATGTTTACAAAGATCTTATAAAAATGAGTGTTAGAAATATGCGAAACTAACTAAATTTAACTTAATCACTATTATGTTTTATAACAATTATGAATTTCTATTTTTAATATCTGAAATTCTACATGAAGCTTCTTACACATAGATTAATAAACTTATTTTTACGTAAAAGTAATATACTTTTCTTATTTGAGATAAATTAAAAAAATAGTAACTGTATAGGTGGACAAACCCCCAAAGAAGACTGTTCCTCCCAACCGTCTCCTGAAATCAGCCAAAGTTACTTGCTTTAGGACCACCGAGCCTGTTTCCTTTCCTCAAGAGCTATCGCCGAGGAACACAATTCAAGAGCAAGAAACAAGAACCGTGTCCTTCCATCACATACATCCTTGGTTAAAAGATGAATGCCTACACATAGGAAAGAAACCTCACAAACAAGAATTA
The DNA here is from genome assembly GCA_027924585.1 of Larix kaempferi. NCBI lineage: Eukaryota > Viridiplantae > Streptophyta > Pinopsida > Pinales > Pinaceae > Larix > Larix kaempferi. Next base: position 18,343,956 of record BSBM01000047.1, on the reverse strand, counting down.
AAATGGTAAAAAGTTATAAAAGAAATTTTTACCTTCACAGGTTTCGAACTCAAGACGAGAGCCAAGCAGTGGTTTCCTAGGCATGCCTGGGATCCCATAAAGACACCATGACCGATAGATTCATTGCTGAAACTTCATCTGCGAGTGGTGCTCTATTAGCACAACACCCATGGAGGCCGAGAGGGCTCATACCTCTACAATAGCACTGAAACAAACACCAAATTCCAATACCAAACCCTCCAGCGTAGCGTTAGGGTTTTCTCCATACGTGGAATGCCATAACTCAACATTCACGTGGTCACATTCAATGCATGACCTGCCAACCACTATTACTTATATTTTTAACACTATGCTATAGTCCATTATGCATTGCTCGTCATAGATTAATACCAACGTTGGTCATTAGGTTAACCACTTTTTTTTCTATATAGTTTGGATCACATTTTAGAACACCATCGGGAAATGTATAAGGATCACCAATCCGATCTTAAGAAATGGACCAAGCATATAATTACATAATAATTCAACCTTGCTAATAATTGATATAAAAATTTGACCATAATACCAACATAACCCTTGTTGTAAACCAAACTTGTAACCTATCAAGGTCATCATTAAGCGTTAGCTTAGAAAGCTAAGTAAGCTTCGGGGCATCATCAAGGACCCCTTCAACAAGAGGGAACATGTTCCGTATCAACATAGTAGTTATAACTACGAATTCATTTACTTTAAGAAATATGACAAATTAAATGTTAAGCATCATCATAAGTATTAAATTATGATATTGATGATAGTCAAAGAACGATGCATTCCGTGCTTATGACGCATTAAATAAACAATGCATTTGTAGACAATAAGTGTCATCCATACAAGCATAGATAAACAGTTAACTAATACCTTATATACATGTTATGAGTGAGAACAAATGTAAGTATCGCAGGTTCACATTTTTCTCAAAACTGTCACACATAGATATTCCTCGTCGTATTATTTCAAAGAAGACATATCATATTAAACAATAAAAGTTAATCGCTCATAACAATATCTTCCGCATTGTAAATTGTAGCATTTAAAATACACAGAAAAATTTTAAATTTTTATGGATTTTTGGAGGTGTTACATGTGGTATCAGAGTGCAAGTTCAAACACTAGGCCTAAAAGTGGCTCAACTCACGTATTTTGACAAAACAAAAAACACATAGTGACTGATTTTTGCTTTAAATTGTTTCTATAGAGAACATTCGATATCTATTTTGTAGGTAATGGACGGAGTAGATGCATCTTCCGAGGATGGATCCCATCATAATGAACAAAATAGTCATGAACGTGAAAATGTAAATGAAGAAAATATATATGTGGAATTAAATGATAATTCATCTGAACTTCTTTGAACTGTTAAAGATTTACAAGCTGAAATAAAAACAGTTAAAGAAGAAAATGAAAGAATTCTAAAGGCACAGGAAGGACTAAATCAAATTTTACTAGATAAATTTCACAATGAGGGAAAATATAAAAGAAAAGAATCTAAATTAGAATTTAGAACTATGTCTTATCAACAGAAGGGTAAGAAGTTAAAATTTTCCAAAAATGAGAGTAATTCTTCTTTTGAATCTGATGTTAAAACACAAAAAGAAACAAAGGTATTCTAGTGACAATAGTGATAGCGAGTGCGGTCCTAAAAAGAGAAAGTACAAACCATATGAAGAAATCTTAGGAGAGCTCAAGAAGATAAAACCTCCGATGTTTAATGGAGAGATAGAGAAAGGAGAAAAAGTCGAAGCTTGGCTATCGGGAATGAAGAAGTACTTCCAAATTTATAACTATTCTGACAGGTTGAAAGCTAAGATGGCCATTTATAATCTAACTGGAAAAGCGGATATATGGTGGCAAGATATCAAAAGAGTAAAAAGTCTTAAAGAAAAGTATCTAACTTGGAGTACGTTTAAGACATTATTTAAAAAGAAATTTATGTTTGAATAACACTATGAAGAGAAGGCTAAAGAATTTTATGAGTTGAAGTTAGGTTCTATGAACATGAAAGAGTTAAGCAATAAATTTTTAAGTTTATTAAGGTATGTACCATATATTATTGATGAAAATCCTAAAATACAACGATTTCTAAGCTGTTTTCCTTTCCACATCAAGGTCATAATTGAATAGGATAACCCTAAAACTCTTGAGGAGGCTATGAGGAACGAAAATTTATGTTATGAAAGAAAGTGTGCCTAGCTGGAAAGTAAATAGACCAAGTAATTTTGAACAAAGAAAGGAGAATTTTAAATATAACAAGAATGATGGAAATAAAAATTGTCGAAATTTTCTTAACATAAATTTTCAAGGAACTAATTTTCAAATCAATGCACAACAGAATTTTACGGCTACAAGAAACAGAGACATGCCTAATAATTATGCTAAGAATAATGAACAGAAAGAAATTGTAAAATGTTTTGAATGTTAAGTACCACATTATACAACCAACTGTCCTAACAGGAAAAGAACTATCAGCAACATACATACAGTGTAGGAAGAGGCAACAGTTGGTGACATAGCAAGGGAAATGTCAGGATCAATGCATCCTTGGAGAATTGACAGTCTGATCATTAGACTTCAATGGTCGAAATAGAAGGTATTCTACAGAACAGATCCATCTCTATTTTAATTAACCCAGGTGCTAGTTTGAGTTATGTATCACCTGATATAGTAAAACGATTGTTCAGTTAGCTACAGGAACCAAAAGGAAGGTAGTTGATTTTGTTAAAGATTGCGATTTGTTTATGAGTCAGTATAAGACACAAGTAAAGTTGAATGTATTACTGTTAGGGTCTTATGATGTTCTAATTGGAATGGATTGGCTGGAAAAGCATAGGGTAATTTTGAAATGTTTTGAAAAGACATTTACGTGCTTGAATGATAAAGGAGAAATAGTAACAGTAAAAGGAATCCCTAGAAAAACTTCAGTTAGATAGATTTATGGATTACAAATAAAAAAGTTTGTACGTAAGGGATGTAGAGTATTTGCTGTGAATGTAATAAACGATGAACACACAACTAAAGAAGATAAGTTAAAACTTGAGTATATATACCAATTCCGAGAGACTTTTCAAATGTATTCCCAGAAGAAATTCTAGGTCTACTTCCAAAAAGAGAATTGGATTTCACCATTGAGCTAGTACCGGGTGCGGTACCAAACTGAAAGGCTCCTTACTAGATGAACATTCTAGAGCTTAACAAATTAAAATCAAAGTTAAAGGAATTAATTGATAAAAATTACATAAGACCAAGTGTGTCTCCTTGGGGAGCACCTGTCATTTTCGTTAAAAAGAAGGACGGTACCTTGCATTTATGCATAGATTACCATCAGTGAAATAAAATGATGATTAAAAATATATATCCTTTGACCCGCATAGATGATCTGTTCGATCAAGTACACAGAGCAACAATATTTTTGAAAATAGACTTGAGATTTGGATATCATCAAGTCAGGATAAATGACGAACATATCTTTAAAACTCCTTTTAGAACCCGATATGGGCACTATGAATTTGTAATTATTCCTTTTAGGTTGACTAACGCTCCAGCAGTTTTCATGTGTTTAATGAATAATGTTTTACATCAGTATTTGGATAAATTTGTACTTGTTTTCATTGATGATATTTTAATTTATTCAAAGAATAAAGAAGAACATGATGAACACTTACGAATAATATTACAAGTTTTAAGAGAACATCAACTGTACGCTAAATTTAGTAAGTGTGATTTTTTTAAAGATGAAATACAATATTTAGGTCACGTGATATCCAAGGATGGAATCTTAGTTGACCCAGATAAAATAAGAGCAGTTAATGAATGGCCTGTCCCAAAAGATGTACCATATGTACGGTCGTTCATGGGAATCACAGGTTACTACCGAAATTTTATTGAAGGATTCTCAAGAATCGCAAACCCCATAACATCTTTAGAGAAAAAGGGAAAGAAATTGGTTTGGGATCAAAAGTGTGAAGAAAGTTTTAAGAAGCTAAAGGAACTATTAAATGCCACACCAGTCTTAAAAATAGTAGATCCAAACAAAGTTTTCGTTGTATGCACTGATGCATGCAATGAAGGATTAGGTGGAGTGTTTACACAAGAGGGTCATGCAGTAGCTTATGAATCAAGAAAGTTGAAAATTCATGAAAATAATTACGCTACCTATGATTTAGAGTTGGTTGCTGTTATACACGCTTTGAAGATGTGGCACCATCATCTAATCGGTAGAAAGTTTTTATTAATGACTGATAATAAAGGTTTAAAATATTTGTTGGATCAACCAAATATAAATGTAAGGCAAGTTAGGTGGTTAGCTTTCCTTAGTAAAAATGATTTTGAGATTAAACATATAAATGGTAAAGAAAAAAAGGTGGTTGATGCATTAAGAAGAAATGAAAAATTAAATTTTATGGCAGCAATTAACACTTACAAAACAGATTTAGAATATCAGTTTGAAGTAGGGGTAAAATTAGATAAGAATTATCTGAAATTACAAGAAAAAGTTGCTGAAAATATATCTGAAAATTTAATAACAGATTACAGTATGAATAAAAAAGGTCTAATGTTGTATAAAAACAGACTGTATGTACCAAATGTACTTGAAATTAAGTTGTTGATTTAAAATGAAGTACATAAAAGTCCTTATTCAGGACATCTTGGTTACCAAAAGATGATAACTATGTTGAGAAAGGATTATTTCTGGCCAAATATGAAGAATGAAGTTGTTGAATACATAGCTAGGTGCATTGAATGTCAGCAAGTTAAAGCTGAGCATCAACACCCAGCTGGTTTATTACAGCCATTACCAATTCCAGAATGGAAGTGGGAAATTATCTATATTGATTTGATAACTGGTTTGCCTAAAATTCAAAAGCAGAATGATTCAATAGTGGTAGTAGTAGATAAGCTTAGCAAAGCAACTCATTTCATACCTGTTAAAACTACTTTTAAAGCTGCTAATATTGTTGATGTGTTTATGAAGTAAGTTTTTCGTTTGCATGGAATTCCAAAGGTAATAATTTCTGATCGAGATTCTAAATTTACTGGAAATTTCTGGAAATCATTGTTTAAAGGTTTGGATACTAAGTTAAATTTCAGCACATCTTTTCATCCGCAAACTGACAGACAAACTGAAAGAGTGAATTAGATTTTAGAGGATATGTTAAGAATGTATGTTAAAGATCAACCAACTAAATGGGAAGAATACCTGCACTTAGTTGAATTTGCTTATAATAATCACTACCAAGCTTTAGCCAAACTTATCCCTTTTGAAATTGTGTATGGTAAAAAGTGTAATACTCCTATCTCATGGAGTAATCCAGTTGAAAAATTGATGTTAGGACCTGAGTTATTGAAAGAGATGGAACTAATAGTGAAACAGGTACAAGGAAATCTGAAAATTGCACAAGACAAACAAAAGAGTCATGTAGATTTAAAGAGAAATCAGAAAGAATTCCAATTTGGTGATCATATGTTTGTGTAACATCCCTCCAATTTGACCCTTAATATTATTATTACTTTTGTAAATGTAATTGTAATTATGTAATTGGCCCTGGTGAGGAGCTCAAGGCCAAGGCCCCACCAGTGGACCTTTAAATTTGTGTGATGATAATAAGTTTTATTCTAAATCTTAGGGAATTAAAGCGGCAATGTGACTAAACAATAAGTAACTAAATTTTCCCAAGACGGGGTATGATAAGATAACTAGGAAGTCGTGAAAATTCTATATTAAGTTATAGACATTTGAAGGTGGGGAAACTAGTGATGTTTCCTTAAAAATATTAAAGAACCCACCTTAGTAAAGTCAAACTTAAAACTAAGACGACAAGGAAGAGAATTCACCTGATCACTAAGCAACTTGGTGAGTGTAATATTTCATAACTAAGTGCCACAGTGGTGCCCTTGAGCACTGAGAGTAAAGTAAACTAATTTCACTATGTCATAAAACAAGTACAAATTAATTATAAGTCCTTTGAGATGAGAAGTTATGGCTAGAAGCCATGGAAATCTAAGTTACCACACTAAGGTATATTATATATATATGCGAAAAGAAATTTAATTATCAAAAGAATGTGTATTATAAGAATTATGTAAATGATTGATGAAAGTAAAATTTACATCATATCTTTTAAGTACGCTTAGTTATACTTAAACATGTATATATATGATTAGACGTATGTATATATACATATGGGAAGGATCTATGAGTACTAACTTACTTTTATTAAGTTAGATTTTAATTGAATGATATGAAATCTAGCCTATTGAAAGTTACATGTTAAATTTATATGCTAATGAGTATATTTATATATATACATATATATATCGTAGTATAAATTATGATAATAAAAAGAAATATAAAGAGATATCACTAAGGGAAAATATTTATGTATTGCACTATGCCTCTATACATAGACAAACTCTTTTAGCAAAGCAAAATGAAAAGGTTGAGAATCCAATCAGAGTTTGGCGCTAGCTTGTTCCATCAGTTGTTGTCTTCTTCCATTAAGAGAGTGGGGAGTTAAAAACTGAGCGTGGAGATTTAAAGTTTTGGTAAGAATCCTCGAGGTGGAGTGTTAGAAGCTAAATGAGCCACGGTGATGAAACCACTTGGAAAAATTTTGTGTTTACTCCTAAACCATATCCATCTACATGTGGAAGAAGGAACAAGTCTTACCGTATTCAGTGGGCTATTCAAGGGAAATGAAGCCATAAGTATAGGGTGCTCGCAGCCGAGTAAAAGGGGTTTTTTTTTGGGGGGGGGAACTCCATTGGAGCTTTCAGTCACTTTAGAGTATTAGGGGATCGATTTGAGTTGGAAACTTAGCGTGAGAGGAGGAGATATCTCTGATCAGGTATCGAATGGTAGCCTATGACTAGAGAATACATCCTGATAGTAGTAATTATTATGGGAGCAGGGATCTTTGAATTGGGAATCGCTGTAACCCGGAGTAGAGACTTCATAGGAGAAAGGAAAAACGCAGTAGATCTATCATTGGGCCAAATGCATAATAAGATAAGTAACCTATATATCTATTAACTGGTGAAGTTGCATTGAAAGATCTTTGTCGTGCATCTTGATTTAGTAAAAATCCTTCCTGGTTTTGGCCTAAACTACTGTATGTTATAGGATGGTGTCCTTTCCCATACGAGGGTTTTCTTTTCCCCTTAGATTTATAAAATGAGTTATACCAGTAGTTAGAATGTATTTTTAAGCCTGATCTCTGCAAGTACCTTTGTAGCGCGATTATTTGTATTTTGAATTTGATCTCTATAAATTGTTGAGACCTGCTCGAGCATCATACATATGTGTTATCCATTATTAGGTTTTCGTTATAAGTTTGGTCTCTACGTATTTTTGTTCTTCATCAACTTATAAAATACGATTCCTCTACATCTGAGTTCAAGTTGAGTCGTTAACCTCTACGCATTAGTTTTCTTCTACTCAGTATTTTATGTGAGTGAATTTGTAACATAAACCACTACTTAATTCAATAATGTTGGGTTATTGGTTAAAGCTAAAAACATAAATCCTATTTTTCTCTTCGGTGGTTGCTATAGTCCTTTGAGTGCGAGTTAAGCTCAGTCCCCTGGTTTGTTGGCCATTTCATTTGTATGATATCATGTCAAGATCCAGCTCGTTTTCCGGCTAGAAAGTCCTATCACATTTTATCTTACCGATCAGAGTCTAGCTCTGTAAGAATATGGAGTATTTCTGGCTTAAACCCCTGCTAGGAAGGCGATGTCCTCTGTTACTCCCCATCGTTTTTATTTGGGCGTTGAATACATTATTTTACAGTTGTTCATTAGTGAACTCATGAAAGGATGGATCTGTAGAGGGAGCACACTAAAAAATAAGCTACTTCCAACACCACCAGACTATGCTTTTATTCCGATTTCGTTCGTAAAGGCAGTAATGCTAGATTTAGGACTCAATTCCGTGTAATCATTGTCAAACTCTACTAAGTTATAATTTTCAACATCTAGTTCTCTGTTGAGATCTCAAGTCTTTATATATTTTTCACCGCCGAGTTCTGTGGGTGAAAAGCCACGAAATTCCGTTAGACCCAGGTTTAGGATTTTGACTTATTTAATACTGTAATAAATTTCTATTTCCCATATGATATTGCTGTAACACTCTATTCTTAGACATAGTTAGTATGTTTTGAGATTTCAGTAACATATAGTTCTTAGCTAGATTTATCACAAGAGTGATGAGGGAAAACTCGGTGGAAAATGGATGAAATCATAAAGGTTAGCCTTCACTTTTATGTTAAGGCTAGGTTAAAAAGGCCATATAGCTTATATATTTAATACTGGCTTTATTTATATCTCATCGTATAGTTAGACACTGATTTTTTCTTCTCAGTCTATGTTTATAGCTATACACTTCTCGATGTTGGTCCAAACACCTTCCCTTGCTTAATTGCAATGCACACCTTCTTATAGGTTATATGCTAGATCAAACATACTTTACTTTGTACATATGTATATATTTTCTTAATACTTAGTGTTGATAACATGAACCTTAGGTTTGATACTAGAATGTCGAACACAAGTATGTTATTAAATTAGAGACATAATAAAGCAAAGGTATGATCCACTAACTGTCATAACACTTATGACTTAGAAGTTTTGATAATACTAATTTATAATCATAAAAGTATGAGCACTTTATCAATTATATCTTAGGGTGTTTGAAATGTTTTCTAGGATAGGGGTTGTGGAAATATTTGAAGCCCTTATAGTTAAATGGACCTATTTATTATAGAGGAGGACTTCTACAAAGGGATTAATCTACAACAAATATACGAATAATAGTGGAATAAATTATGGATAGTAAATGTCTCACTTTAGAAATTTTAAAACAAAAAGTATATGGGATTATGTTATAATATAATTGAGTTATATGTTGGTATTATTACATTATGATATGACATATGGTATGTATAAAATAATTATAATTTGACATATAAGTCATAGAATATAAGGGTTTATTCATTGAGAATTTGTAGAAAGGTTTGTCAACCCTTGTGGTGTTGTATGAAGAACCTTATTCTCTCAAAAAAAGGATATCTTATTTTTGGAAGATGTTTCATGTAAGGAAGGCTTGAAGAAAATAAGTCTTGTGACAATTGTGTCGCAGTAGAATGTAACCCTTCACTTTGTTTTTAATAAAAACACAACCTTTTGTGGACGTAGCCCAAGATATGGGTGAACCACGTCAAAATGTTCTCTTGGTATGTATGACTCATGTGTATATCTCTCTGGATAATTGTGGTTGTATTTGTGCGTCTCTTTTGTGTATTCCCTTGATATTGTGTCTCAGTTATTTCTTCAGTTTTGTTTACTTTAAATTTGTGTACCTTAGGCATTTTACTAATATGATGGTTGTTATTTATATCTTTGTCTATTGTTTACATGTAGTTAAGTTGGGACTAATCAATTATAAGTGTACTTTGTGGACCTCTTGATCAAATAAATAAATAAATATATTAGAGGCTTATATAAATAAATTCTTTCTCTCACAAATATGTCTCAGGTTTGATGAGTAAATTGCATTTCACAATTTGTAATCCTCAAGTATGAATAAAGATGAATCCATTAGATAGAGCGTCTTTTTGATGACTAAGGAAAGTTTGGGTAAGATGTATTGTTCATTTTAAATGTTTAAGTTAGTAGAAGGAATTGGTTAAGGTGGGACAAGTGATGGAACATTATTAAATTATGTTATTAGAATAAGACATGTCATAAAGAGTTATATATTTTAGTTGGGGTTTCTTGTGAGAATATAAGAAGACCTTTTTGTAGACAAGCAAAGTTTTCATAATGTTTACAATTAAATGTTAATAGTTATGAGATGTTATAATGATGCTTATATTAAAACAATAAATATAGATGTTGTACATACATTTTATCTTTCGCAGTGATAATTAATGACGTTTGGACGCTTAGAATTTTTTTTAAAATTTTACGAATTTTTGGGTATGTGACAGTTTGTCAAGGTAAAACCCGAAAAGAGATCATTTAAGTTGGGGAAATGTGCTAAATTAGCACCTAGGTATTGTGGAAGATTAAAAATATTATCCAGAGTTGGACCAGTGGCTCATCAATTGGCCTTACTAGCTAGTCTGAAAATACATAATGTATTTCATATTTCTATTTTGAAAAAGTATGTACATGTTTCTACTCATGTAATCAATTGGAATGACATACAGGTGGAACCAGAACGATATTTTAAGGTGGAACCGGATTGTATCCTCGACTAGAGAGAAATTTTACTTTGGGATCGCACCATTGGACAGGTAAAGGTGCAATGGAAGCACCTTAGTTGAGATGAAGCAACCTGGGAATTGGAGAGTCATATGTGGGTAGCATATCCAATTCCGTTCCAGGAAGGCTCTGATGATGATTAAGCAACATCGAGGATGATGTTGAACTTAAGAGGGGGTGTTTGTAACCTACCTAGAACATGAAACATTTTATGTTTGTGGAAAAACATTACTTTAAATTTTATTGTAAATTTTTATGACCAAGGATGGTCAAGGATGACTGTAATTGAATATTATTATTATCTAATAAATTAAAATAGGAGATGCTCATCCAAAGAGGATTGTTCAAGAGTGTTCGTTGACCCACTAGGGGGAATGAAACTGTTGTAGAAGGAAAATGACAAGTGGTGGCATCTTCCCTCACTTACTAGCTGTTGCAGGAGGCAAGCTCCATAAAATTGTGGTCATGTTTCCCAAGGAAGGTGGAACTGAGCAGGTGGCTCATTAAATGATTTTCAACTGACCCAAAGACCTAGGTAGACATATAACCATCGAATGGGGCAGGAATCCCACACATACTTTGCCTTGTGATTGCTGGAAATTGTCATGTTGAGCACACAAGAGGAATTCAATGAGGGGATGCTAGAATGAGTTGCAGAGTGAGACTGACAAGTTAATCTGCTGAGATTGCAGAGAGTGATTTGTATGCAAGTATTCATGATTGATGAAGTACAAAGAGATTGTCATAATATTCTACAGAGTATCTTCATGCTATTGGTTTAGTGAACAGGCTCGAGGGTCCTAAAGCAAGTAATTTTGGCTGTTTTCACAAGACGGTTGGGAGGAAGAGTCTTTTTTGGGTGTTTTTCCACCTATACAGTCTAAACAGGTTCTACATCATTTTTGTTTAATTATCTTGCTCTATATATTCTGAAAGAACACTATTAGAAACTCTGTTATGTTTCAATACTGTCAATTTTTTATTCGATTATCAAAGTACCGAACTCATAAATTTATCTACATATATGATAGAATGATTTATTTGGAAAATTTCATAATGATGAATATAATTCTTCTCTGTATTTTTCCTTTCACTTTCGTGATGTACTGTAGTACAAAGAAGTTTGTCTTAAGTAATAGATTAGAAAGATATTAATAATCTGATCTGAATACTCATTCTTTATCTTTATAATAAATGTAGTTTCAAATAAAGGAATTTATGCCAAAATAATATACAGAAAACTTAAAAGGATACAGACTGTAATTATTCTTACAAGTTCTTACAATTTTAGAATAGCAGATAGTTTATCTCATAATCTAATAAATATGCTGATAGCAATACCATTGTTCTCGCGGTCACTATTTCTTCTAAATATAAATTCTTAACACTTAGAAATCACATCATATAAACAGTACAACAATTACATAAATATTTGTGTAGGTATAATACATATATACTCCCTAATAATTTTTAGTATGATTGAGTAAATAGAATAAATCTGTGTATATATATTAAAAAAACAATATCTACACTCTATAGAACACATTATCAACTATTATACATACATAATGCATTATGAATTATTATGATACAAACATAAGTAAAATATTATAATCATCATTCATAAGTATTAACAAAGGCTTAGAAATATCTTGAAATCAATTCTAAAAATATCTCCTATTCAATTCATAAGCAAACTCACTATAATCCTGTTAAACAACCTTATTACATTATACAAGATCAAATTCATGATTTCATATAAATTCAATGTTTTATTTTATAACAAATTCCAAACAGTCGAAGTACTGTAAGCTAAACATATTTATATAGTAATAGGATCTATTGTTCAAACAAATATAATTAAAGATCAAGGGTTCGAGACTCATAAAGAGCTCACGTGTCAAAACTTATACGCATATTATTTATATATGAAACAGTCCAGATTACATATTAAACAAGAATCCAAGTGTGGGCATGGTGCCACCAAAAAATTGGTAAACCCTGAAGTATTTTAATTATAAAACTAACCATTCGAATCCATAGTTGAGTTCACCATAGGGTTTAACTAAAGCATGATTCCATTTGAAAGGATGCACATCTCATTTACATATTAATAATTATAATCAAATTCAAGTCAAGGGTTCGAGACTCGCGAGAGTTCTCCCCATGAAATAGTGATAGTTTCTAAACAAACTATGAGTAGGAGATTTACAGATCTACTACATAGTAGGGTTTAGGGTTTAAACCGTGCTACAATATTTTCATATAAACTTTACAAATAAAATCTAAATGCAGACAAACAAATTCTTCATGAAGTCACAACCTTTCAAAAGAACGTTTTACTATTTCCAAATAGACAGTAGCCTCAGCATTTAAGTTGCAAGAAAACATAGGCTTGGGACAAGTTGAAATAACAAATAACTACAGTTTTGAATTTAGTTCAAGAATAATTTGGAACCAAACCCTAAGGTTTAGGTTTGAACCCTCTTACCGAGGAACCAAACGTTAAAGCTAAATTCGATACACTATTGTTAACATAATTCATAATTCAGGGCTTGGCCCGAAACAGATTCTTCGCAGAATTTTAAACATTATAAACTGGCTAGAAGATGAAAGAAAGCATTGGCCATTTCAACATAAGATTAATAAGCAAGTATCAAGACAGTGAGTTTGTATATTCCATTAAAAGGATTTCCAAACGCACTGTTACTGCTTAGGGATACCCGAGAGTTCCCAAATAGTTAACCCATACATCAAAACTTTTAAAAATAGTTGATTCAAACACCAACGATGGCTTTTAAGCCATGAAAACATTTACGCTAGCATTGCTGCGTAAGCTGCCAAATGGATCACTTAATTAAACAAACAATGGAGAAAGGAAACATAAAAATGAGCAACCCAAACTTGTTGACAAAGGTGCCATCCGAGGGAAGACTTGAAGCTTACAGTGGTTCTCCCGAGCCACTAAATTTTCGTTTCCTTTCCTCAAGAGCTATCACCGAGGAACACAATTGATGAGCAGGAAACAAGAACCGTGTCCCTGCCATCATATACATCCTTGGTTAAAAGATGAACACCTACACACACGAAAGAAACCTCACAAACAAGAATTAAAATGGTAAAACGTTATAAAAGAAATTTTTTCCTTCGCAGGTTTTGAACTCAGGCCAACGGTCGAGCAGTGGCTCCCTATGCACGCCTGGGATACCATAAATCCACCACGACTAGTACATTCATTGTTGAAACTACCTCTACGAGTGGTGCTCTATTAGCACAAAGCCCATGGCGGCCGAGAGGGCTCAAACCTCTACAACAGCGCCGAAACAAAAACCAAATGCCAAGACCAAACCCTCCAGCGTAGTGTTAGGGTTTTCTCCATAGGTGGAATGCCATAAATCAACATTCACGTGGTCGCATTCAATGCATGACCTGTCAACCACTATTACTTAGATTTTTAACACTATGCTATAGTCCATTATGCATTGCTCGTCATAGATTAATACCAATGTTGGTCGCTAGGATAACCACCTTTTTTCTATATAATTTGGATCACATTTTAGAACACCATCGAGAAATGTATAAGGATCTCCAATCCTATCATAAGAAATGGACCAAGCATATAATTACATAACAATTCAACCTTGCTAATAATTGATTTCAAACTTTGATCATAATACCAACATAACCCTTGTCGTAAACAAAAGCCTGTAACCTGTCAAGGTCATCATTAAGCCATCATTAAGCGTTAGCTTAGAAAGCTAAGTAAGCTTCACGACGTCATTAAGGACCCCTTCAACAAGAGGGAAACATGTTTAGTATCAACATAGCAATTATAACTACGAATTCATTTACTTTAAGAAATATGACAAATTAAACGTTAAACATAATCATAAGTATTAAATTATCATATTGGTGACAGTCAAAGAATGATGTATTCCTTGGTTATGGCGCATTAAATAAACAATGCATTTGTAGACAATAAGTGTAACATCTCTCCAATTTGACCCCTATTGTTATTATTTTTGTAAATGTAATTATGAATTATGTAAATAGCCCTAGTGAGGAGCTCAAGGCCAAGGCCCCACCATTGGACCTCGAGCTAGTGTTATGTTTATAACTCTTAGCTTAAGACTAGAAGATTAAAGAATGGTAATACGACTAAATGATAAGTAACGAAACCCACCCATAAGAAAAGATAAGATGGTTAGGAAGCCGTGAGATTCATGTCTAAGTCGCAAACATTGAGGGTGAAGAATTAGTAATGTTTTAATTTCTTAAAAATCCAGCTAAGTAAAGTCTAACATTTGGTAAATATATATATGTATATATAGGGTTAATTAATAGTTGTGATAACTATTAAGTAAATACTATATAAGTTATAGAGCTTATGTTATAGTTAGCATAAAGATAACTATGACTTAATAAAACCCTGGAAGAACTAAGACAGGTCATACAAAGGTAGCACCCTAACCTCGGTAATGTAACACCAAGGAAATGGGCTCGACATCTCTTAGTATTACTTCTTAGCATCACTCCTAGGATGCTATATGGGGACATTTATTTCATTAAAGAAAATAACATAGGGATAAAGATATATATATATATTTAAGTGGGTAAGACTATAACCTTGGCTATGATTAAATTTATATTTTAATTTAGAGAAGGTTTACCTTCTAAAACTTAAACAAGTCAAATGAGATTATAACTTAGATATGTAAAACATTATATATATATATATATATATATATAGTTATTAGAAGAGGGTTTACCTTCTTAGATTGTGTTGGGAAGCATGATAAAAAGACAACACAAATAATATAAAGCAAGCTCTTGGAGTAAACCAAGGGCAAAACCCTCTTGTACACTAAGATTTTATATTACACATTTAAGCTGTCACTTAAATATAAATATTATTAAATATAAGACAAACCAAATAGTTAAGATAAATATGAGAGACGTACTTTTTATGGGACATATAAATATTTATATAGATATATATGTTAGAGTTTGTTATCGAAGCAATTAACATATATTAGGATATGTTAAAAGAACCCCAATGAGCCTAGTCATGACTTAAAGAAGTCGATTCCCTAATGGGAAGGTGATCCTTGTGATAAAGTAAATCTAAGGAGGGGAAACTATAATGTTATTTTCGTTGTTATTTCGACCTTGAGATTTTGATGAAGGGTGTCTCGTTAGTGGAGAACCTTTCACCTTGTTGTTTCCTTTGAGTATTTATTGTTAAGAGGTATGCATCTTAGGCATACTCCTTAAAGAAGAGCGAACGAACGGTCTACCTTGTCCATCAGTTAGGAGTGGAGTTTAATAGATGAGCTTTATAAGGAAGTGGGCTCCTTCATGTATGTATCACGGAGCTAGTCGAGTTGCCACTTGGCCAACGGATGTTGTCATCGACTTTATGATTAGATATTGTTGCTCGGGTGGAGTTCCTGAACGACTCTTCCTTGCCAGCTGTTTGTTTCTTTTCCTTCGTGGAACGCATGGACTAAATCCATCGCCATATGTCGAGAGAAAAGAACGATATGTTTTGATGTCTTTCCAACGAGAGGGAAAAAAAAAAGATATAACGTTATAAGGAGAGGGGGAGAGTTACCTGTCGTGGGGATTTGAGAGGAGAAAGGAAAAAAGGGAAAATCATCTCGGAATTGGGGATATTAACATCTCGGTGTTAGGGCAAAGGAGAGGAGCTCTGTTATGAAGGAGGGACACACAGTAGTAGAACGGGAAAGGAGGTCCCCTGTAGACGTGGATGATAGCGGTGGATCGATTCAGTTGACAGAAGTAGGGTTTAAACGCTGAGATACCCATTCATTATCTTGGTAACGGAGCTAAGTGCGCTTTTCTTGAACTGAATCTGCCTTGCCTGAAATGAGGAACGCCTGCATGTTGAGCAACGCTAAGGTATGGTAAGCTTTTTATTCACGTGTTCGTATTATAATTATAAGATATATATTATACTGTTGACCTCAACTTATACACAGTAGAGATCGGCATTTTGCAATCCTTCGTTTGATTTAGTATTTTTGGAACCCCATGGCTTAAATACTAGGAAGAAATCGTGACACGCCGTCGGATTTTTACTTCGTTGTTTACGCTGTCTCAGTTGGAGACCTTCCTTAGTTACTTACACCGCCATTGTTTTACTTCTCACTCTGTCGTTGGATAATAAGTTTACACTTCTTGTTTTAAGGTTTGTCTAATATACATACTATGCATTACGGTAGTTTATTTTATATGATATACTTCTGCCTGAAATCATAAAGGACTGGTTTTTTATATGCATTATGGTTTTATCTTTATAAAACAACGTATAATTTCTGAGGGGTCGCTCAGTTCCGATCTATGTAGTTATACATTAGATATTTCTTCATGTTAGTGATAGATTTTTTTTTATATGCCGGATCATTTGTTAGTTTAATACTGATAACAGTGATCGGTTGTGTATCACCAGCATCTCTGTATTACTGGTTAATGCTATTTTCCCTGTCTTTGGATTTCTGTCTGTTTCCTTGTTAGAAAATCGATCTTGTTTGGATCTCAGCCAAATCGTGGTCCAATTACCTTATCTTACACTCAGTAGCCTATTTCCATTTGATTGATATATTTATATATATGTATCTGATCGACTACTGTTGTCGCAGATTAGTACATGAGTTTGAAGTTTACTTTGTGAGTTTAGTGTTTTTAGGAAGGGTTTTAACTTTGACGGGTTCACTACTTGGTAGTTAATAACCGTTCTCAAAGAACGTCTTCAATATTTGGATGTGAATTATATTTATGATTAGTTGATCCCACATATAGAAGCCTTACATTCCTTACCCTTCTTGACTGATATGTTCCTGCGTGGAAGGGAGAGAGTATGCCCCTTATTATTGTTTTATCATGAATAATTATTTCCTTTTTACCCTAGTGCCGAAAAGAAGGATAGCGAGGATCTCTGTACAGGATCTTGGTTCTGATATTTAAAAGTATTTTCAATTTTTGCTGATTATTTTATAGTATATGTTTCAGTACCGAGGGGGTGAAGGCTTGATTGATTGACCCGGTGAACTTTCCCGCCTTGTATTGTTTTATTTCCTGCAGTTCATTTTCATCTTGACCTAAAGACGTAAAGCTAAATGTTAGTTAGCTAATGCCAGTGAAAGAAACTCTGTCCTATGAAGGCTTTAGACGTGGGGAGATCTCTGTTAATTTAGCAGTATGAGTGAAATTCTAAATCAATCGGCTTTAGCCTTAAAGGCACTTTCCTTGTTTTGCAATTTCCCCTGTTCTATTTTTACATATAAGTATAAAATATATCAATTAGTTCAAGGAAATACACTTAAGGTGCATAGATCTCCACTATAGTATTAAAATATATTAAAAGGTGTACTATTCAATGAATACATATATTTAGGTATAGATATATATATTATTGCTATAAGTGGGAAAGTTTCAAAAGTCATATTAGACCAATCATGTGTATGGTATGTTTTTTCTAGTTAAATCATTGAATAAATTATATATTTAAAAGTATGTAAGGTTCTCGCTTAGTCAAGATCAGGTTTCTATATACCTTTGTGTATATGATCGATGAAGAGGCATAGTATCCTAATTATTGTGTAATGCCTTTAAAGATGGCCATATTTTACCATATTTTAAAGTGGTGTAATAAAATCTTTATTTGAGTTGTTTATATTAGGTGGATTAGCAACAATCGTGTTGCAGATTGTAATCTCTTTCTTGAAATAATAATACAATGCACCCTTTTGTGGACCTAGCCCAAGATGCCGGTGAACCACGGTAAAATGGCCTCTATCTGATGGTCTTTTATATGTGTACAACTTGTCTTCTCATGTGAATGACTTTTTGGTTCATGACTTAATTGTTTAAGCATTCTAAATGTTGTGTTGGTTTGTCATTACATCAAAAAATGAGTATATGATTAGTATAGTATAACTTGTAGTTAATTCTTCATATTAATCTTGAATTGTATTTTTGTGTTTCTAGAATTACTCAGGAGCAAATTTAATAAATGGTTGGGATTATATAAACACCCTTTTATTTAAGCAATTTTCTATATAACATACTATTGTCTTAATATTCTCTTACTTAAGATTGTCCAAGGTATGATTCCATTATAAATGACATTCCATTATAAAGAAGTTGTTTGTGTTAATGAAATTTATTTGGGAGTTTAGTAAATTTTACTAAATTCACAAATTTGGGTTAGGACATATGTTATGAGACATAGGTTGCATATCCCTCTAAATATCGTTAACACACTTTAAATTTTATGATAATTGTAAATAATAATAAACGCAATTAAGTATTCAAACATTAATAAAGATGTAATTAATTGCAATTGTATTCCCACATAGAAATTATAGCAAATAGACTATTTAGAAAAAATTTAAACTTTTACAAAATTTGAGGATGTGACAATAAGTGTCGTCCATACAAGCATAGATAAACAATTAACTAATACCTTATATACATGTTATGAGTGAGAATGAATGTAAGTATCACACGTTCACATTTATCTCAAAACTGTCACACACAGATACGCCTTGTCATATTATTTCAAAGAGATATATCATATGAAACAATAAAAGTTAATCACTCATAATTACATCTTCCGCATAGTAAATTGTAGCATTTTTAAACTACATAGATTTTTTTTTAATTTTTATGGATTTTTGGAGGTGTTACAGTAGTGAATAACTGCAGGTAAAATTCACATCTCACCATAGTAAGAAGCATTGTTACATCTGAGTCTTTAACCAAACCACTACAGTCACTAACCTGCAAAAGATCGTGTGCAATGAGAAATAAGAGTGTGCAACGTTACCTTCAGCCTCCTCTGTGCAGAGAAGACGATGAGCTTATATAACAAGAGTTGGATCTTTGCATCTGTCAAAAATTTCTCAGCAGTGATCACTGGCACCTAGAATTTGTCCAGCACGCAAACTCACTTTTCACTGAATAATCTAATGTGTTTGCATATAGCTTCCAAAAGCTTTTCCATTTAGTATATATTTGCTTGAGTGATTGAGTGATTAGTGAATCATGTTATTTGCTTGAGTTATTTTCCATCCTCCATACAACACCCAATTTCATTTTCTGAGCTATATTTGTAGTCTAAATATTTTTGTACATGCGAGGGCCTCATATCCACATAGAATGCTAATAAGCATATTGGCCAAATTTAATGAACAAAAATTTAGTTATATGTGAATTCCTTACCATAATGTCAATATGCAATCCATACATGCAGCTGTTCAATTAATTAGTTTAATGATCATTTCAATTGTGAGATCATTATAATTTAGACCTACAACATGCCAAATTTAATATTTAAATTAAATGAGAAATTTCTAGGAAATTTGTCATCTTTATTTAATTAAATTATATTTTTTTGTAAAGTGAATGGTAGTAGCATTTGATTCACTAAATTTCAAACCATGCCATTTCGTTAAATTTAAATTCATAAGATTTTCCCTAAATTTATAGTTGAATATCTATTCTTTTTAAAAAATTTCATTCATCAAACTCCACTTAGACCTTCATTCATAAACAAAGCAGGATCAAATACTACGAGATCTCATTGCTTCTATTGAGGCCGCAAGCTTCATCTCATCCACAGTCACCACTTAGCTTTGCAAAGGAACCACTTCAGATGCGAAACAACCACCACTTAGCTTTGAAGCAACGATTCATCAAATCCGGTGATTTGAACAATAATGGGTGTAACCTATAATAAAAGAACATTGCATTTCCTCTGATCTTCATTTTATAAATTCAAAATATATTAGGCAGTTTTTAAATATTAAACTTGTTATTTACACAATTCTATAATTATGTAAATATAATCACACAATTTTATAATTATTATGTAAATATAATCACACTGTTTTTCTATATTTATATTTTTTTTCAATATGTTATTACCGAATATTAATATTTGCATACTACCATTTTATTCTTCTATTCATTTAATGGTAATGTTCTTCCAATTAAACATAGTTAAATATCTATAGATTATATATAAACAATGTTTTAAAATAACGCTCTATTGTTTTATATAAAAGATGATATTTGGCCATATATATCATGCCATGGTACATACATTAGGTTAATTGTTACAATTTTAAATCCATTATTACACAATACACAATTTTAAATATTTAGACTGTTTTTAAATATTAAACTTGTTGTTTACATAGTTTTGTATTTATATATTTTTTCTTCATTATGTTATTGCAAAATATTAATATTTGCACACTAGGTTTTATACTGCTATTCATTTAATGATAATGTTCTTCCAATAAAACATAGTTAAGTATCCCTAAATTATATATAAAAAATATTTTAAAATAATTCTTTATCATACATATGATTTATAACTGAATGATAAATATTTTCTATATATGATTTATTCTAATTTTAATTATCCTAATAAATAAATAAAAATATCATAATATTAATATTTGTAGAGTATTAATGCCTTTTATAATTCTATTCATTTAATGATAATGTTCTTCGAATAAAATATAGTTAAGTATCCATAGAGTATAAAGCTTGAAATATATATATATATAATTAAAAATAATAATTTGATTTTGATAATGTTAAATTTGATTTTTTTAATTATATAATATTTTTTTTAAATTTAAAAATATTAATATTGTATATTTGCTTATGTATAATATAAATATTATACTTATTAATGAAAGTGATGATCTTCCATTGCAATTTAAATTAAGTTGTTAAGTTAAAAATGATATAATTTTAATAATAAAAAATGTATTTAATATAATGTATAAGTAATTTTAATTATATTTTTTTCTTTCTAAATTTTGTTAGGTTATTAACTTTGAATTGAAAATTATTTTAATATTGTTTTCCAAAATGTTCCTTAAAATACATTAATAAATATATTTCCAAATGTAATATCCCGAATTTTGATTGACTAGTTTTGATGTTATATATTGGGCTTAAGCCCCAACACATATGATTTATTTTGTTATATTGGGCATAAGCCCTAGTGCACATGATTAATTTCTTTTATAGATTTACATATTGGGCATGGACCCTAACTGATGCAGACTATTGTTATATACTCGGAAGAAAGCCCCAATATATTGATTTATGTTTTATTATGAGATTGGTTACAAACCCTAATATACTCACATGATCTTTTGTTACATATTGTGGAGAGTTATGGTTTACATGATTGATTTGTATGATGTGTTGAGCGTGGACTCGGGAACACACGGATGACCTATGTACTGGGCATAAGCCCCGATGTACTTAGAGGATTTTATTATGTACTCGGCGTAAGCCCCGCGATGTACCTAGAGGATTTTATTATGTACTCGGTGTAAGCCCGAATGTATGTAGAGTGTTGGGCATAAGCCATGGAGCACTCCAAGTTTGATAATGAATACCGTATTTGAGGCCATTTGTACATTCTAGATGTGCTTCACAACCACATTCTAGTACTAGTGTTGAGCGGGATGCTGTGGAATTGCACTAGCGTAATGCCCATGTGAGAGTGTTGAGCTAAAGCTCTGAAAAGCACTCGGGGTTACTTGATCTTAAAAGTGTTGAGTCGAGAAGACTTTGAATAGCACTTCTATTCATCACATTTTAAATTGGTTAAATGAATCATTTTCTATCTATCATCAAGGACTGCGGGAACTACCATGTTAAACGAGGGAATCCAACATGCATGAGAGACCTAGAGGCACCTAACCTAGCCAACTATCCAAGCTTACCAAAAGACCCTGTCCAAAGAGTTGGACCTTGTATTTAATATTTATCAAAGAATTATTATGATATAATTAAATCAAAGAGTCATCATATTTAATTATTGAATAATCAGATTGATTATTTATAAAAGAAAAGATTACTTATAGCATGCATAAAGGTTATGCATAAAATATTTCTCATATTATTATTAGTAGTAGTATTAGTATTATTAGTATTTGTGATCTAACTGTAAGATACATCTAAGTGTAACAAAATAAAGTTCCTAGATAAACTAGGAGTGAATACTTAGTAAAATATCTTTTATAAATACTATAATTCAAATTAAATTGAAAACTGAAATATTATTAGTTAAACTCAACAGCTATATGTAACATACCCAATACTTGAGACATTTTATGTTGAAGGAAAAACATTGTCTTAACTTTTATTGTAAAGTTTTATATTTGGCCCAGTGGCCAAAGATGACTTTAATTGCATAATATTATTATTTAATAAAATAAAATAGGAGACACTCACCCAGAGAGACTATTGAAAGAGTGTTTACTCACCCACTAGGTGGAATGGAATCCGGGGTAGAAGGCAATGGACGAGAGGCAGCATCATGAACTCAGTAACTAGCTATTGTTATGGGACAACTCCCTTGAATTGTGTTCAAGTTCCCTGGAATGTGGAACTGGATCTTGAGGCTCATTTATTGAAAACGGACCACTAAAAGACCTAGGCATCTTTTATAAACCATCGAATTTGAGTAGAGGCTCACACTTTTTCTGAAGAGAAAAGTTACCTTGTGGTTCTATTGTATGCACACAAGAGATTCGATGAGGGGAAGCTATGTTTTGAGTTGGAGTGTAAGTCTGTCTTATTTCTGCTGAGTGCAGAGGTTGAGGTGTATGCAAGTCTCCATTGATTGTTGAAGTACAACCTAGATGCCTTGCTTCTACACAGAGTCTTCTACCTAGTGGTTCAGTAAATAGGCTCGGGGGTCCAAAGGGAGCAAGTGATTTGGCTGCTTCTTCTTGAGAAGGTTGGGAGGAACAAGCCTCTTTGGGTGTTTGTCCACCCTAGCAAAATTATCAGGTTCTACTTGTTATTTCTTCTCATTTCTATAACTGTGTATCTATTTCTTAAAATTGTTTGAATGTCGTTTATGAATGATTTGTACATTTATAGAGTAGGAAGTTAGGACAAGAGTATGTCTATTCCCTAACAAAAATATACTGTTTAAAATGTTTAAAGATTTTATTTTCTGGTTATCAGTTTAGCTAAAATAGTGCACGATGTTCTGATTTAGATACATTAGCTTCTACAGATTTAATGAATGAATGAAATGATAAAAGTGATTTAACAAATGTCTTCTTGTATTTTTCCTTTCACACTAAGGTGATGTACTCTAGTACAGGAAGTATTTAATTAACTTAGGAATAATATGATTTAAGAATGAATGATGATTTTAGATTTGATTTCCTTATCATCTTTGTTTCTCTATTAAATGATAGTTTATTTTAGAAGTTAATTTTAGGACCTCATTATAAACAGAAATCGAAAAGGATTCATTTCGTTAGAGTTATCTATAATAATACAGAATAGCCATATAATTATATAACACATAGAACTAGGATAGAATCCTAGATTGCAATTTGTAAACTTCTAGTTATACTTACTATTCTTTCTTTGAGACAGAAATAAATATGAGAGTCTATATGATTTGTATCATTTTCAATCGGAATGCTAGGTACTAAGTATTTATCCTAAATACTTTAATGTATATTAAATAACTCATCAAAACATACCCTGGATTTATCAATCCAAAAACCCTAAATATAGAATTATCATTTATTATATTTCCATAAAAATATTATAGTATTCTCCTGCATAGAAATTACATGATACAAACCCTTCGAATAAACATAGCATACTATTTTAAAAAATACAATATTATTATCACGAAGTATAACCATCCATATAAATATCGAGATACTATTATCATGGTTCAAAACATTGTACAGGCATCAAATTATTTCCACAGTAATACAAAAATTCATTTAAATGTTTCATACATCATAGTATTGACCAATAACCATTCACATAAGTATCATAGCATTGCAAAAACATCACTATATTTATATATAAAATGTACAATTGGGGAATAGCCCTGTAGCCATTAACACATACGGAGCTATATTCATCAAACATATGGATTGATACCTATACATCTCATCCCAGGGTTCAACCCTACTCTTGTTGACATTTAAAAAAACTTTAAAAACATAGTACAGAATTTCAACTAAGAGTTAAAGGTCAAGTCTCTGGCTGGAGGAGCTAACCCTACGCTGAAGCATAAGGCTTTTCTTTTACAAATAGGAAACGATTTCAATGCCGGATCCAAAACCCTAGACCTCGTAGAGTAACCGGGTTACTGATCTTTTAAAAAGACTAAAAACCAAATACAACTACTAAGGAAATCGACAAAGCATAGCTGTACTTATAAATCAACCAGCATGTGAAGAAATTATAGGTTCAAGACTCATTACGAGCTCACCTATGTTGGAAAAACCTTATGGCTTAAACATTACAACATCTAAATTGAAAACTCTTTGCACAGTTTTAAAATCTTAAATGAATTCGTAAAAACAACTGTACAGGTCACGGGCTCGAGTCTCAGCTCGCTCAGCTACTACTTATATAAACGATAGTCAAACTTAGAATTACACAAGGGTTCAAAACCCGCAGGTTCCATCATACATTTAGGGTTTATACCTTAAAAAAAAAAAACACAAACATCAAAACATTTGTACACCGAGACTGTATTTCATTTCCCAAAAACACAAACATGTGTATTTATATAATGCAAGTTACATTGCAGTCTAACTGCCAGTAGGATAGACCAATATCTTGTTCAAACCTTCCTATCAATGCTACGAGCGAGAAAAACAACTCAGGTCTTTACCAAGTGAAGCATCATTGAAGAAACAAAGAACCATATGACCAATGGAGTTGCACTAACGAAGGGAAAAACAAAACACTTCACCATATTGATAGAGGGACTGAGTCTAACCAAGGTTTACCGGTGGAGTCACACCTTTGCAGGTTGTCTCTTCACTATTTACAACTTCACCGTGGTCATTTTTTATATATCCCTGTCACAAGAACAGAAACGAGGTTAAAAACAAAACGAGAAAGTTCAAACTTTAAACTGAAAGATAAGGGTTTGAAAACTGTAAATGTAGCTTACCCATAGATAATCTCATAGCCAAGGAAAGAACCAAAAGTTGGAGACTCTGTACACGTCACTGAATCCATAAATCTCCACGAACCTACTTTCTCCAACTTCCAACTAAAGCAAGGAGTGGTGCATTGAACTACTAACAGTCATGGCAGACGAGAAGGCCCAGTAACCTCCTCCATAACGCAAAACGATAACAAAACCCAAAGAGAAAAACCCAAACAAACTCATAGTAGGGTTATGATAATACCAAAGCGCATTTACGACCATCACATGGACTCATTTATTATGCCAGCTAACCCCAATGTTCGTATATGAGAGAACCAGTTCACTATAGTTCAAATCATTGCTTGTGCATCCAAATTTTATTATAGCGCTAATAGAAAACTTACGACCCACTTCTATATAGTTTATCCTATTGATGTATTTGTAACTTCAGAAGATATTCTTCTATGTATTACATTTGTAGTTTATTGTATCCCCAATAGAGATGTATTATTCCTCCGATTGGAAGTGTCGTCATGTGTACTTGCATGTGTCGCAAGTTATATTGTAAGTGTTGTAACTTATACTTGATGGGTTATTAGACCACCTTGATGGGGTCGGCCCTGTATGAGTCATGTGGGTCAACGGGTTATTAGACCACCCTAGTAGGGGTTGGCCCAGTCAACATTATGCTAAGTGGTTAAGTTGAGGTCGACCTAGTTGAGTAAAGGTCAAGTCAAGTTAGTGTATAAATAGAGAGTGTGTCTCTCTCATTTTACACATTCTATTGTTCACTCACTTCGTATTAGTGAGAGAGAGGAGGAGTGCGCACAAGTGGAGGAGGAGCGCGCACAAGTTGAGGAGGAGCATGCTGCTGAAGATATCTATCTCTTGGTTTTGATAATGGTGATCCTTGTATTTATGCTTATTCTATCTCTCAGGAAGTTGCGGGGTTTTTCACCTTCTTGGTTTCCCCGGTGAAATGTTTTGTGTCTCTTGTCTCTTGTCTCTTATGCTTGATATGCTGTACATGTTGTTCGTTCAGTTAATATCCTAGATCATAATGTATTAAATTTTGAAAAACTAACATGGGATCAGAGCTATCCTCAAGGAAGGCATTCTATGGCATTTATGAGACTTGTTGCACTTGTGACAAATCGGAAGCTAGGGCTTCATATAGAAAAAACAAGTCATTATGGCACTTTCATTATAAATCCATTTTGGCGAAGTTTAAGGTTCTGAAACTTTTACATGTCATAGATAGCATCCTGAGGTACCTTGTGTAAGAAGCACAACATCTAATTCACTGTACTTTGTGATTTATGATCCGTACAAGTTAGGGTTTTGGCCTCTTCCATATCTCAGTCATAAACAGGTGACCTAGGAAAAAAGGTCACAACTTGGTCTAGAAAGCTCCAAATCAAATTTCGTAAAATATGACAGGTAGGGCATGGAATGTACTTTCACATGTAAGTTTTTTAGAGGCCGAAATTGAACCAATTACACGTGGCATGCTATACAAGTTCGCTCTCCTGCTTTATCCCATAAACAGGTCACGTTGCGATACTTGGCATAAATCTCTTTCAGAGAATCCAATTGAGTTCAGACCGGTGGGGTTAGAAATATGACAAGTCAGGCTACCACATGATGAAGTTTCAGACCCTATGGAATCGTAATTTCTGAGTTACACTAGAAACAATAAGGTGCATATTTCTGTCAAAACATATTTGGATTGTGAGCACCTTCATTCTTGGATCGTCACTACTGTGGGAAATTAGGGTTTCAGCGAAAGTTGAAATTCTTGGAATTGGAGACCACGGTTGAATGCTACTCAAAAAAATCAAAATTTAGAGACCAATATCAAATTTTTTGGTTGGAAAGAAGGTGAGGCTTGATCAAACCCTAGTTCAGGATTTTGATGGGAAAGGTGGAAAATTAGGGCTTTTGCAAAAGTTGGAATTTTTGAAATCTGTGACCACAGCTGGAAGCTCCTCAGAAAAATCGAAGTTTATAACACAAGATCGAACCTTTTGGATGGCCAAAAGACCGAGCTTTATCAAACCCTAGTTCGGGATCCCGTCGAGTGAATCCAAAAGTTTCAAAGGAAATTTTGAGGGGCCAAATTTTGTAGTTTTCAAAATTGAAGTATACTAGATTGATTAGCTCAGCAAGCCACATATTTCCATCCATTCAGAAGTTTGAAACTCAAATTTTTAATTTTTAGGTTTTCTCTGACAAACCCTAATCCAGCTCCAGATCCAATTTCAGCAAATCAAAGTGGATTGGGTTCATCCTAGAAAAGAATGAATTGGACACCTGCATAAGTGAAGAAGATCCAGTTCCAGAGGGAGATGAGGCTGAGGCTTTATATGAGAAGGCTACAAGCAATCTCTACAGGTATGACTTGAGGAGATATAGGTATGTGTTGAAATATTTCATGATTAATTTTATGATATGATTGTCTTCATATTATTGAGGTTAGTACAATCTTGATTATTTTTAGAATTTTCTTGTCACCCTAGTAAAAGTATGAATGCATGTGAATGATAGAAGACATTCATTGAATAGGGTTATAGGATTGTACTAATGCAATGTGGTATTGTATGAGGATGATGTTGTCCGCTAACATGAAAGGTACAAATCAAGTCCTAGATCAAGAACATATGACCATGGTGACATGAAGACAAAGACTCATGGATCACATAGAAGCTCTAGTTATGAGGAATGCATAATATGGTTCTACAATGGTTAACTTATGAGTTATGCAGGTTAATAAGCACAAGTCATTGAAGAGAACAAGAAGACATTGTTTGGGTATGTTAGTCATAACTAGCAAACACGATAACCACGTATGTTTTTCCTATATCAAGTTAGAATCCTACCTTGTGTTAGGATATTATACTTTTGTATGAATGATAATGTTTATTCTTGAAGTTAGAAGCTTAAAGTAATCAAGGGTTTATGCATATTATGTTGATGATATGACTAACTAGAAGAGTTCTATGGTCAAATAAGAATATGCATGAGTAATAGAAATCCTCCCTGAAACCTTGAATACTAATTCTTGTGATAAATTACCTGTGTGTTAAATGATCACGACCATACATATTTAATATTATTTAGAATCATAATGTTTTGATAGTATTGAGATTATACTAATGGATGTATGATTATGTATGAGATCTTGAGGATGACACTAGTGCACACTTAAGCATGCATAGTGGTCCAGGATGAATATAAGTTCAAGGATAGGTAATTCAGGAAGAAAATATCAAGAGGGAGCCCACCCAACAACTAAACAAAGATAAGTATTTGAATTGTCATTTATTATATATATGATTACTTAAATGATGTTGTCGAGTCATGTACATACTTATGTTCCTAGATTTAGGATATGTATTATGCATATTAGAAAAATTGCATTAATGAACAAGATACTACTAATATGCAAGTAATGGGTAAGTGGCCTATGGTATTGTACAACAATCCAGTGCTACTTATCTAGAATGAAACCTCTTTGCTGACATGTTGGGAGTTGCGCACACTCTTAACAATGTTCTGGTAGAGATGGAAGGAATCTAGAAAGTTACGGGATATGGATAAATGTTGTATTTTAGCATTGGCTAAGATAATTGCATGACTATATGACATATATTCTTATGTGTAAGATTTTGTTCTGAAAACTTTGAGAAGTTTCTAATCATGCAATTGAATTTGAATTGTAGGAAGGATCGTGTACAATCACCTACAAAAGAAGGACTACAACATTTGTTCAAGCAACGAAGTTTAAAGAAATCTATCTATTGAAGATATTGAAGAATCTGAACTTCCCATGATCTAGGATGCAGTAATGGAAGAATTCCATGATTGAGGAATATTAGTCGATCATGAAGAATGATGTTTGGGATGTAGTCCCAAGACCAAGAGGGAAGTATGTTGTGACTTCCAAATGGATCTATAAGATCAACCATGCTGCAGATGGTAGCATAGAGAAATACAAGGTGAGTTTTGTGGCTCGTGGCTTCTCCCAGAAAGAGGGATATATTATGAAAAGACTTTTGCACCTGTAGCCAGATACACTTCCATCAGATCAGTACCTGAAGCGTCTGTGTGATGCTTCATCTGAGTCAGTTGATGCCACGGTGTATTGTCAGTTGATGCCACGAACACGAGACCAAATATTTGCTTTACTATGAACACATTGATCTAGTTCCTGACGGATCTGAGAAGTGTTCACCTAGTTGCTGTAAAGCATATTCTGAGATACCTGAAGGGTACGGTTGATTATGGGCTCAAGTATGATGCGAATCAAAAGTTTAACCTAGAGGGTTATGTTGATTCAGACTAGGTAGGCAGTGCTGCTGATAGGAAGAGCACTTATGGGTGCTGCTTTAGTATGGGATGAGGTGTGATCTCCTAGTTTAGTAGGAAGCAGTCCTGTGTGCCACTAAGTACAGTTGAAGCAGAGTATGTTGCAGCTTGTTCAACTAGTTGTGAGGCAGTATGGCTTAGGAAGCTACTGTCTGATTTATTTGATCTCCAGTTGAATGCTACTTGTATATATTCGACAACCCGAGTTGTGTGAAAGTGTCACAGAACCCGGTGTTCCATGACAAGTCGAAGCACATCGAGATCAAATATCACTATATCAGTGATATGGTGCAGAGAGGAGTAGTGAAGCTCCTGTATGTTGCGACAAGCGAGCAGATAGCCAATGTATTGACCAAGCTGCTGGCCAGAGTGAAGTTCAAGTACTTCAGAGAGACACTTGGTGTACTTCAGATCAAGATTCCCTCTAAAGGGAAGTGATGAGTCCGGAGACATAGATGCAAATGAGCCATTCTCACATGGTGGTAGGTGTGTCCTCCCATGGTGCAGGTATAAGGGCTGGGGCCATTCCCACATGGTTGAAGTGTGTCTTCCCATGGTTGTTGATGTAAGAGTTATGCCATTCGAGCATGGTTGAAGTGTGTCTTCCCATGGCTGTGATATAAGTGATGTGCCATTTGAGCATAGTTGAATTGTGTCTTCCCATGGCTACGATATAAGTGTTGTGCCATTCGAGCATGGTTGAAGTGTGTCTTCCCATGGCTGCGATATAAGTGTTGTGCCATTCCTAGCATTGGTTGAAATGTGTCTTCCCATGGCTATGGATATAAGTGCGATGCCATTCTCGCATGGTTGAAGTTTGTCTTCCCATGGCATAGATATACGTGCTGAGCCTTTCATGGATGGTTGAAGTGTTTCTTCCCATGCCGGTGAGTGTAAGTGTTGTGTGATGTGCATCTGGGTTGTGCTCCTTGGATTATGAGGTGATCTGAAGATGATGATATGATAGTAGGGTACAAATGTTTTGCAGAGGCATATAATCAGTCCTGAGATGCTCTTGCAGGTTTTGCGGTGGCATATGATCAGTCCTAAGAGATCTTGCAGGTTTTGCAAAGGCAGTATAATCAGTCCTGAGGTGTACCTACTTGATGGCTTGCTCGCAAAGATGATAAAGACCTACATGGAGGTTAGGCCTACATCCAACACGAAAAAGGGATGGCTCTGTAGAAGTTCCTATGACAAGTAGATTAGAGATTGATTGAGATAGCAGCAACAGTGACGATGATGCTTTATGATCGAGTGGCGATGATCCAGCTCCAAAATTGAAGACTTGTGTCTATGTGTATTGATGACTTGTGTCTAGAGAATACCTTCCTAGTTAAGAGGGAGTGTTGATGTATTTGTAACTTCGAAATATATTCTTCTATGTATTACATTTGTACTTTATTGCATCCCCAACGGAGATGTATCATTACTCTTATTGGAAGTGTCGTCATGTGTACTTGCATGTGTCACATGTTATATTGTAAGTGTTGTAACTTATAATTGATGGGTTATTAGACCACCCTAGTAGGGGTCGGCCCAGTCAACATTATGTTAAGTGGTTAAGTTGAGGCCGACCTAGTTGAGTAAAGGTCAAGTCAAGTTAGTGTATAAATAGAGAGTGTGTCTCTCTCGTTTTACACATTCTATTGTTCACTCACTTCGTATTAGTGAGAGAGAGGAGGAGTGCACACAAGTGGAGGAGGAGCATGCTGCTGAAGATATCTATCTCTTGGGTTTGATCATGGTGATCCTTGTATTGATGCTTATTCTATCTTTGAGGAAGTTGTGGGGTTTTTCACCTTCTTGGTTTTCCCCGGTGAAATGTTTTGTGTTTCTTATTTCTTGTCTTTTATGCTTGATATGCTATACATGTTGTTCATTCAGTTAATATCCTAGATCATAATGTATTAAATTATGAAAAACTAACATATCCACTCATATTTTATAAATGTAGCGCCATTGGAAATCATACAAACTACTATTATATAGTTTATCCATAGTATTTTGAATGCCCCAAGTCACCTTTGCACTAGATTTTAAGGTGACAACCTTTAGTTAGGAGCATATCCCTTGACTTTGCTAAGGTGGTAGACTCTCAACTAGGGAGAGTTCTTTTTAAAACTAGATCAATGAAGAATCGCTTGGGTCACCTTGGACCTAATGCATTCCTTCAAACTTCACACGCCATTTATTGAACTTATGATGTTTTTATAACCTTGGTGTTGAACTCACTTATTCCTAACTTTAAATAAAGTTAAGGCCTGCAATACTCTCACATAAGACTAATACCAATCAACAGAAAATCTCATCAAACCATAAATTCCCAACCTATAACCTGAACAATTAGAGAGAACAATGCTTTAGCGTAAAAGCTAAGTAAGCCATCAAATCATTACCCAGAATCCAACTGCCAACAAGAAGTATGTTTTACACGACAACTTATACTTACATAAATAATATCATAAACATCAACTATCATATTTTAACACAGTGTACAATCAAATAGTATTATGAACGCACCTTCATATAGAACTATAACATATTTATCACACATCATATCAAAGAATATTAACTTCATAGGTTATGGTTATAGTACGACAATACTAAGTACCATCTGGTACAGGATGAGTAGATCGACAAAGTAACGACACTAATTAATAGATGTGATAATTACAACTGCTATAGGATTGATGGACGCATTTGAATTGTCGACAAGATAATTAAAAATCCTTAAAGATAAATACATGTTGTAAATAAATTATCATCAAGCTCATTAATATTAGACATTTATTACTTCTGCATAGCATTTAATGCTAACTTTCATATCTAGAAAAAAATTTAAAATTTATGAATTTTTGGGATGTTACATGAGGTATTAGAGCGCGAGTTCAAACTCTAGGCCTGAAATAGGCTCACGTGCACAAAACAAAAAATGAAAATAGAAAAAATTAGTTACTGGCTTTTGATTAAATTTGTTTATGTACAGAACAACTTGATATTTAATTTGCAAGTATGGACATACCAGAAGAATCCACAGAGGACAGATCTCATCATAATGAACGTAATAATAACGAACATGATAATATTAATGAAGAAATCTACGTAGAATTAAATGATCAATCATATGAATTATTACGTATGGTTAAGGACTTAAAAACTGAGATAAGAAATGTTAAAGAAGAAAACGAAGAATTTTAAGAGCACAGGAAGAATTGAACCAAATTTTAATGGAAAAGTATCATCACGATGAAAAAGATAAAAGAACAGAAGTAAAATCCGAGTTTGGAACAATGTCCTATAAACATAGAGATAAGAAATTGAAATACTATAAAAGTAAAAGTAGCTCTTCTTCTTTCGAATCTAATGATAAAACTTATCGAAGAAAATATAATTCTGATCAAGACAACAGTGATAATGACTGTGGTCCTAAGAAAAAGCATAAACATCATGAACAAATTTCTAGGGAATTTAAGAAGATAAAAACACCAACATTTAATGGAAAAAATGAAAAGGGTGAGGCAGCCAAAGCATGGCTGTCTAGTATGAAGAAGTATTTTAAAATTATGATTACTCATCTCAGTTGAAAGCTAAAATGGCCATATACAATTTGACTGGAAAGTCAAACATTTGGTGGAAGGATATTAAAAGGGTTAAAAGCATTAAAGAGAGAGATATCAAATGGAGTACATTTAAGAAACTGTTTAAGACATTTTTTTTGTCCGAATAGTATTATGAAGATAAAACAAAAGAGTTTTATGACTTAAAATTGGGTTCAATGAGTATGAAGGAGTTGAGCAGCAAGTTCCTCTATCTGTTAAGGTATGTACCTTACTTAGCTGAAGAGAAACCTAAGGTACAAAGGTTTCTGAGTTGCTTTCCCTTTAACATAAAAGATAGAATTGAATACGATAATCCTACAACTCTCGAAGAAACCATGAGAAAGGCCAACTTCTGTTTTGAACGGAGTAAGAAAAGAGAAGGTGTATCGAGTTGGAGGAATAATAAACCAAGTAACTTTGAGCATAAAAAGAAAACTTTTAATTTCAAGAATTCTAGAAATAATAGAAATTTCAATAACATAAATTTTCAAAGTAATAATTACAGAGGTAATGCACCACAAAATTACACATCTGGAAGAAATGTGCCTCATAACAACAAGAACAATAATAATAATAATAATAATAATAATGCCAGAATTAATGAACAAAGACCACCTTTAGACTGTTATGACTTTAATGGACTGCATACCAGAGAAAACCGCCCACACAGAAGAAAGACAGTCAACAACATTCACACCATGCAAATGGAATCGACAGTTGGTGATGTAGCAAGAGAAATGCCTAGGATTAATGCAACACTGGAAAATCGACAAGCAGACCATCAAACTTCTATGGTCGAGATCGAAGGTATGACATAAAACAAAGCAATTTCCATTTTAATTGATCCAGGTGCAAGTTTGAGTTACATATCACTTGATTTAGTAAAAAGTTGCAAGTTAAAAGTAGATAAATTTGATAAATCATGGTTAGTTCAGTTAGCAACAGGCACCAAAAGAAAAGTTGTAGAGTTTATTAAAAGTTGTGATCTAATTATGAGTCAGTTGAAGACGCAAGTTAAATTGAATGTTTTGCAATTAGGGTCATATGATGTATTAATAGGTATGGATTGGATTGAATAGCAAAGAGTAATACTTAACTATTTTGAAAAGTCTTTTACTTGTTTGAATAATGAAGGAAATACTGAAACAGTAAAAGGGATTCCTAGGAAAACATCTGTTAGACAAATTTATGCTTTATAAGTAAAGAAAGCTATAAGAAAAGGGTGTAAAATGTTTGCTGTAAATGTGATTAATGACGAACATTCATCTAAAGAAGATAAGATAAAAATTGAAGACATAGCTATTCTTAGGGAATTTTTGGATGTATTCCTGGAAGAAATTCCAGGACTACCTCCGAAAAGGGAATTAGATTTCACCATTGAGTTAGTATGAGGTGCGGTACCAAACTGAAAGGCTCCTTATAGAATGAACATTCTTGAATTAAATGAACTAAAATATCAGCTAAAAGAACTGATTGATAAGAACTACATAAGGCAAAGTTTGTCTCTTTGGGGAGCACCGGTTATCTTTGTTAAAAAGAAGGACGGTACCTTGCGATTGTGCATAGATTACTGTCAACTTAATAAAATGACTATTAAAAATCGATATCCTTTGCCCCACATTGATGATCTATTCGATAAAGTACGTGGAGCAATGATATTCACTAAGATCGACATGATGTCTAGATACCATCAAGTTAGAATAAAGGATGAAGACATTTTTTAAAACTGCTTTCAGAAACCGTTACGGGCACTACGAGTTCATAGTTATGCCTTTTGGGATGACTAATGCACCGGCAGTCTTCATGTGTTTAATGAATAATGTTCTGCATAAGTATTTAGATAAGTTTGTAATTGTGCTCATTGATGATATTCTAATTTATTCAAAAACTAAAGAGGAACACGACGAACACTTAAGAATAATTCTGCAAGTTTTAAGAGAACATCAGCTTTATGCTAAGTTCAGTAAATGTGGCTTTTATAAAGATAAAATACAGTACTTAGGTCACATAATATCTAAAGACGGAATTTCTGTCGACCCAGATAAAATAAGAGAAATTAACGAGTGGCATGTCCCTAAAGACGCAACTGATGTACGGTCATTTATGGGGATAACAGGTTACTACAAAAAATTTATTGAAGGGTTCTCCAGAATTGCGAATCCCATAACTTCTTTGCAGAAGAAGGGAAAGAAATTCATCTCGATAAAAAATGCGAAGAAAATCTAAAGAAATTAAAAGAATTATTAAAAGAAGCACCTATATTAAAAATTGTTGATCCAAATAAGGACTTTGTTGTATGCACTAATACATGCAACTATGGACTTGGAGGAGCCTTAACTCAAGAAGGTCACGTCATTGCATATGAGTCCAAGAAATTAAAAATTCACTATAAGAACTATGCAACTTATGATCTAGAGATGGAAGCCATGATACATGCATTAAAAATGTGGCACCATCACTTGATTGGAAGGAAGTTCTCACTAATGATAGATAATAAAGGTTTAAAATACTTGTTGGATCAAACAAATCTTAATGCGATGCAAACTAGGTGGTTAGCTTTCCTTAGTGAATATGATTTCGAGATTCAACACATTAAGGGTCAAGAAAACAAAGTTGTTGATGCTTTGAGCAGAAATGCCAAATTAAATTTTGTGGCAGCAATCAGCACATATAAAACAGATATGGAAAATCAGATCGAAGAAGGAATTAAACAAGATGAAAATGATCAGAAGTTACATGATAAAATTGTTGAAAATGTATCTGAAAATTTAATAACATATTATAGCATTAACGAAAAAGGTTTAATGACTTACAAAAACAGAATTTGTGTACCTAATGTGTCAAAAGTTAAACTGCTGATTTTGGATGAGATTCATAAAAGTCCTTATTCGGGACACCCTGGTTATCAGAAAATGATAACCCATAGTACTTTTGGCCAAACATGAAGAATGAAGTGGCTGAATACATAGCTAGGTGTTTTGAATGTCAAACAATTAAAGTTGAGCATCAACACCCAGCTGGCCTATTGCAGCCATTGCCAATTTCGGAATGGAGGTGGGAAATTATAAGTATTGATTTCATAACTGGTTTACCTAAGAATAAAAAACAGAATGACTCAATAATGGTCGTTGTGGACAAGCTCAGTAAAGCATCTCATTTTATTCCGGTTAAAACTACTTTTAAAGCTCCTAACATTGTTGATGTGCTTATGAAGCAAATATTTCGTTTACATGGGATTCCAAAGGTAATTATTTCTAATCGAGATTCTAAGTTTACTGGAAATGTAGCGGGGGTTTTAGCCCCTGCTTGTGAAAATGAGCACCTGTTAAGGATTGTGGAATCCTTAATAGCAGTATGGAAGTAAATAACAATAAACTAAGTACAAACAATTATAGCAAACAACATTGAATAGTAAACCTGAGCTTAAACATGCGCATGAAATAAAAATATAACTTGAAACGACAAACACTAGGTTTGCAAAAAACTGCAGAATAAAGAATCTTTTTTTTTATTACGGGCAAGAAAAGGGCTTGCAAAAAATAAATTTACCTCAGAGATGAGGCTAGTGGAGTTCTGGTAGTGTGCTCCGGAGCTCCTTGGTTCCATACTCTTCTCTCCAATGCTTTGATGGTTGCTAAAGTTTTTTATCTCAAGGGAGGCCAAAAATCTCAAGGATGGATGGCTTAAGGATTTGAAAAAAATTCAGCAGCATGAGGGTAGAGTGATTGAGGGCTCTGGAAATGAGGGGCCTCCACTCCTTTTTATAAACTTGAATTAGGGTTTTAGGGATTTTTTAGGGTTTTTTCCCTATTTTCTTTTTTTGTAATTTTATTTCGGGTTTTATTCCCTATTATTTTGATTTTGATCCTCTTTTGGGGTTTTAGTATGTTTTTTAGGGAATTTTAGGTATTTTGGTACCCATTTTGGGTTTGATGGGGTTTTGGAGGCTGTGTTGGTAGGAAATTCGATCAACAGAGGTGTATGTCCAAAGGGATGAGCTAGTGAGCACTTTTTTGGTGTTAACAGATTGCCCCCTGATGTGTGAGGGCAAGAGCTCATCGTATGGCCGATGGACATCATAAGTACTGTGATTTTTATGGGTGATAAGCATTGGGATGGAGGAGAGCATGAACTTCTTGGAGACCGAAACACGAGGTCTGTACTGACTACCAAGAACAAAAGATACATGTTTCGCTGAGTAGTATCTCAACATATGGATGAGGCGGGCATACCCATGCTCGTTGTCAAAATATAATAATGAGCTCCAAAGAAAGGGGGACCAGAATAATACATGAAACAACTGTTGTGTACATCAAACTGGTCCAGATGGGACGTAAATCTGGGATATATCCATGGTAGATCTGAAGAACTAATACACCGGAAAACATTCATCACTCTGATTGTGGTACCAGAATGACTGATAAAAAATGTTGGATCTGAAGGTGTCCAACAACTCTGAGTTGAAGAAGCATGTGGCTGAGGTACTTCCATGAAACTATTGCCAAGCGCAGCCTAGATGTTTATAGGAACATGTGCCCAGTTGTATCCTCAGGTAGACTAAAAAATGTGCTAGAGTCAGGTGACATCTGGGGTCTTCAACTCATAACGGAAATGACCGATACCCTGTACGAATCTCAACGATGCGATCAAGGTGTTGACGTCGAGCATGTGAGAAACAATCATTTGGAGAGGCACTAAGGAATCCTTTCAAAATGATCTGCAGGCACTCATCATTGGTGGTGATGAGTCCAAGGCACAGGGACCTTTGGGTCTATCCTCTAGAATAGATTAATTAGCGTTGACACAGGGAGACCTTGCAACTATCAAGGCATTAATGTTTCCTTGATAGGAGCAAGAGGTGTACAACCGAAGTGTGATGGTAATGATGGTGGGACTGACATATGGCGGGGTAGGGGACAACTGAGGTTGTAGAGTGGGGGGAAGACTCAAACTTCCTTTGTTTAGAGTAAGAAGACATGGCTTGACCTGGAAGCGTATGAAACTTACTTCGGGGATCGGTACCATAGCGTAAGGGACCATGGGCTGTGATTTTAATGGGAGAGCTGTAAGGGTGACACTTCATAGAATACTCTGAACAAAGGAGACCATGCTGGGGAGGCTGCCATAATAGTGTGACTATATTTGATCTGTTGTGGAGCCGAGAGGCACCGTTGGGGCCTTCTTCATGTTTTAGGGAGCTCAAAGAAGGGATAGAACTGTGCTCACAATGGTACTGTCATTTGGATTTGTACGAAACCCAGGACAGTTCATGCTTGGGTGTGCTTTCAATTTTAAGGAGTCTGAAAGCAATAAGAAGACTTTGAGATGGTGGAGAAGTATTGTTGTGTGCATGTATGTGAGCCCAGGACGGTGAATGCCCGTGGTTGCTTTCAATTTTAGAGAGTCTGAAAGCAATAAGAAGACTCTGAGGGGGTTCTTTTTTGTGTGTTAGTCTACAAGGCCCGAAAAAGCATAAAAGGATGCAATGAAGAACTCTTCTAGCTGATGTGGCTAGAGTATTCCTTTTTCGTAATTAGTCTAGTCGGTCTGGAAAAGGGGTAAACTTATACCGAATAGATGCCCTTTTGGATACTTTAACGAGCATGAAAGGAAGCAAGATTGCACGACTATCTTTTCATTCTTTTAGGAGTCAGAAAAGAGCTTAATAGAAACTCCCTAAGTGCGTTTTTCGTAAAGGTGTTGTTTAGCCCGAAAAGGGGTAAAATTATACTGAATAAAATGGTGGCTGGGTCACAGTCAGGGTGGCACGCAAATCGATACGTTAAAGGACCTGGAAAACAATGCCCTAATGAAGGTTGTGTGAGAGCGAGAAATGATCTCGAGCATCATCATGAGTGCAAAAACTTAATCTGATGACATAAAAAATTTCAAAATCGGATGATGACAGATGTGGCACGCAAACCAAGGCAACGAGGGGGGTGCAAAAATGCCCAAAAAATCTAGAGGTGAGAGCGAGAAATGATCTCAAGCATCATCATGAGCGCGGAAAACTGAATCCAATGATATAAATTTATTCAAAAATGGACAACAGTCGATGTGGCATGCAAGCCAAGGTGACGAGGTGCATTAAAAGATGCCCGAAAAAAGTGCCAGTGAAAATTCTAAATTGACTGGACCACTGCGAAGTTCCTGAGTGCATTCGTATCAACGTTTGATAAACGGGCCTCGGATGATCCCGTAATGGTAAAAGGAAAATAAGGCCAATATCTATAAATAGTAAGTGGTCCCCATAATAGGTATCATTTGTGTGTGGTGAGTTTTATAGAGCTTTAGAGGAGGTCAGAGCTAAAGTTTGAGTTTGTGGTAGATTTCACTAGTGGATTTGGATTTTGGGAGTTGCAGGTAAGAGTTCGTGTCCTTAGCCGTGTCATTTAAGAGTTTTTGTATGTTTTCGGGTCTCTGGGGGGTCGTACAGGCCATAAATGGGAACCTACGTGGCATAGCGTGGGTTCCGGATGGTTTGGTGTGGTGTGGACTGTGGTAATGGGGGAGCTAGCTGCACTGTAAAGCACGACTTTCTTCGCCAAGGGTGTGGTTTAGGCTGCACTGGGGTACTCAGGAAACTGCGGTGTGCCCCGCGGGTGGACCCGTGCTGGTTGCGCTCTGAAGCGCAGCTTTCTAGGGGGAAAACGCGCTTTAGGGTGCAACTAGGGGGTGGTTCACTCTGCGGTGTGGGCCGTGGCTTTCTGGGAGGAAATCGCGGTGTGAGGCACAGGGAAATGGGTGGTGTATGCATTCTGGAATGCGCGTTTCAAGGGAGAAAGTGCTCTCTAGAGGGTTGTGTGTGTGTTTTTTTTTTTTTTTTTGAATGGGGATCTGATGAGCTTTATTATTGTCATTGACAGGATGCCAGAGGTTGGATGGCGAGAGCGGTAGATTCCTCCCAATATCTGGAGGAACATCCGGACAGACCAAGGGTTTCGAGAGGCACTAGCTGATAGTGGGCTCCTAAAGTTTGCATAGATCCCGTATATGCGTTCAGCACCTCTATTGCTAAACAAGTTAGTTGAGTTCTGGGATTCTGACATCGAGTCTTTCATGATCCAGGGAGAGCGGCTAGATCCGACCCTAGCCGATGTATACTTCCTAACTAGGTTTCCCCAGTTAGGTATGGTTGCCGAGACTCAGCCAAGGAGGCCTGAGAATGTCTCGATGGAGAATTTACTAGAGAGACATTGTTTTCCTATGGCGGTGGTGAGTGGGTCTTCACTCATGTTATGTGACAGAGAGAGGCTGGTGATGTAGGCTATTGCGGCGGTAGTGGTACGAGTTTTGGGTTCCCATGGCCCTAACCGGATCACGGGAGTGCAGATGTTATTGATAGAGAGCGTCCTTAATGGGATGTATTATGCATGGGGACAGATGTATTTGATCGTTGTCCGGCGAGAGCTGAGCAAGGTCCAACACCTGGGGAAGGAATTTTGTTTCCCGTCTTTTCTGTGTGCCTTTTTCTTTGAGCGGGTCCAGACGCTGCAGTCTCACAGAGCCATGCGAGTGGTGCCCCCGACCGATTCGTGGATGCGGCGATGGGGCGAGATGATGACTCATAGTGGTGGAGGGCTGGTGGGCCATTTTTTTACCAAGGATTTGTTTTTAAAGTGGATGCAGATATCGGTATCCATCGAGGATTATCCGTACGTAGGGATGGACTTTCATGGAGATCCAAAGATGCTGAGACCTCCTGGCTAGGCTTGGGGCCCAGACGGTATGTTTCTTTTATTTTGGTTTGACAGGTTTTGTATATGATATCATTTTGTAGTTGCTAGACCTGTATTTGACATTTTGGTATTTTTGTTTGGTAGACATGGGACGGTCACCACCGCTAGTTCATAGGCTACAGCGAGGGCATGTGGAGGGAGTGGACCCAGTTGGGCGTGGACAGGGTCGTCGCTGGAGTGCTGCAATTACTCTGGATGTTTTGAGACAGGGGATTGATAGACTCCTGGAGGGGATCTCGAGCGATGGCTAGTAGCATTTGGATTAGGAGTTGATCGATATTTGTTATGATGCTCCACAGGAGTGGAGGCCTATTATGCGGTGCATTAGGATGGCCACAAAGAGAGTGAGAGTGTTTGCTCGAGGGGATGTACCTTATCTTGGGGGAGATGAGGAGGATGAGGAGCCCGAGGAGGGCTTCCTGAGGAGGAGCTGGGAGAGGATGAGGATATAGCACGGTTAGCTGCGGCTGCTATCGCTGAGGCTGTGGGGTCAGCGGGGGATGATGATAATGAGGACTATCAGGAGGAGTCTAACTAGGAAGTTGGCATGGCTGCCCCCACTGTGATGATCATGTGGGATTTTTGTATATACGGCTCATGATATTTACCGAGGATGATGTTGGGGCTCCTCATTGTGTTTATATGTATATTTTGGTACAATGGGTACTTATGACATTTTGATGATGATGATATATATATATATATATATATAAGGCACATGGATGCCTTTCGTGATGATGTTTTGCTTGCTATGCACGTGGATGCACTTATGTTTATGCACATGGATGCAATTTATAGTTGCTTTTATTTTTGATATTTTTAAATGATACTGTTATGTACATGTGGATGGTATGTATGATCGGTGCCCTACATATGGTGATTTGTGTGCCAGTCTAGAATATTATTAGCCATTTGGTCTGCTACACTATTTTGATTGCATGGGATATGAGTGAATGTAATGGATTCAAACCGTCTAATCATTTGTTTAGTGCGTAGGAACTTTCTAAAAAGGCAGGGATCTCGTACCTGGTAATAGTTGTTGAGTTGAGCGACAAGCAGCTGGGAGTCAAGAAACAAATGAAGAGACTTATGCTCATATGAAGGGCGATGGTCAGTAGACCGGTCACAGCATTTTACTCATCCTAGTTGTTGGTATCAGCCCCTATGCACACTCCATCAAGGTGGATGATCTCATGTGAGGGGGAATATAAAACCCAAGCTGCAGAGGCGAGGTTTAGGGACCAGCGACTTGCGCCATTGGCGAAACCAATGTGTGGTAGTAGGAGGGAGCCCATCTGCAATCATGCAGGGTAATCAAAATGTAAGGTCGTAGATAAAAAGGGTGGGAAAACAAAAAAAAGGGAATGAAACTGTACAAAAAGGGGACTAGTGGGTCCTCAAAAAGTTGTTATGGGTAGAAGGGTTTAAGGTACAATCCGTTCTGAGGGTTGTGCAAAGGGGTCCCTTCAGAATCGGTGAGGATGTATGCCCGATGTCCCAAACACGTATGCACGATGTATGGTCCTTGCCACATGGATTCGAATTTTCCTTTCCCAATCTTATCATGTGCTTGGTCGTAGACTAGTACAAGGTCTCCTTCCCTGAAATTGCGTGGGTGAACGTGTTTATCGTAACCCACTTTGGATTTGTTTTTTGCAGCTTCGATGGTTTGAAGGGCCGTCTGGCGATCCTCATTAGCCTGTTCCAAAAGGATTAGACATTGTTCAAGTGGGGAGGTGTTGGGAAGGAGTTCTATAGCTATGTGGAGGGAGGGAATCTGACACTCTAGGGAAGATTTCTACTACTCTCCTTTGGTGGTCGATTGTTACTATGATTTTTCTCCTTCAAGATAGTCGATGCATATTTCTTCTTGGTAACCTTAGAATCAATATTATTGTAGAGTTTGTTTGAAGAGAATCTGAAAAGTCTCTTCTTGCTAGAAAGAATGGCATCCAATGAGGCTTTACTTTCGATTCCTCTTTCTTCTTCTTTGCTTGGGGTAGTAACAAAACTTGGTTCCTCCATGGATGGTTTCATGCTCTCAAAATAATCCTGATCTACATCCTTGGGCTCAAATCCAAATCTACAATAAAAATAATCTTTGAAGGAAATGGATTTACAAATATCTTCTCCCAAGGCTAGATACTCCTGGTAGTCGTGGGGCAATTTTTCACATGCATATATCATTTTTTCTAAATCCTTTTTAGGATTAGCCATCGGTGCTTCATCCCATTGGTCTTCACTGTACATATGATCACAAATTTAACCATCCTCATCTCTTGGTATGCCTCCATCAATGTAAATGATTTCTTCTTCCTCGTATAACTCGAAGCCTTCATCTTCCATGACTGTATCTACTTCCATAGTTTCAACTTGAAGATAGTTCTGAGATATGTCTTCATCTGATATTTAATTTCCACAGGATGATCCAAATAAAGTGCTTTGATACCACTACAATTTACCAACCAGGATTGGTGATACACTAACTAAATCTCCTACAAGGGTCAATGAAAAACAATGGACTCTGGTGACTAGTTTGACTATAGGTAAGAAAAATCAAAGTATTCTGGAGGGGATGAGGAATATGCTAGATTATAGAACCTTTTCACAAAGTACTGGGACCATTAATGTTTCGAACATCATCTAGGCTAAATTCTACTCCAATGCTCCTAGGCATCCCGACATATGCAAACTAGAACTTCAACTAAGCATTGAATGAGAACCAATGGTGAAGGATTCTAAATTAGGGAGGCTAAATAACATTAAATTATATTCAACTAACATTCTTTTTTTTATCCAAAAAAATTGGGAAGGTTCTGAGAAGATCTCACAAACATACAAGAAAAATTGCCTTCCAGGATTGCACAACTATGCCAAATTCACGATTTCCAAAACAGTCTGATAGGCTCACGAATTTATGATATTAATATTGGAATGATTCATATGGAATCTTAATTAAAATAATAAATATAAATCACTTCATTTGGATCAATACTCATTCATTTACCATATAGATTCTAGAAACTAGCTCATTTTCATTGAAATCTAGACTAGGTACAAGAAGAGGTATTGGAATCAGATTTTTATTTAGTGTAACTTCATAATTGAAATCACATATCCATTATTACAGTCATATCAGCCATCAATATCTGATTCATACATCAAATAGTTCTCAAGAATGAGATACAACCAGAAGAATCTCTTTCATTAGGAAAACTAGGAAGTTACTCATAAATATGCA
Organism: Larix kaempferi; assembly: GCA_027924585.1. Classification (NCBI taxonomy): domain Eukaryota; kingdom Viridiplantae; phylum Streptophyta; class Pinopsida; order Pinales; family Pinaceae; genus Larix; species Larix kaempferi. The sequence continues at coordinate 18,299,721 of BSBM01000047.1, read as the reverse complement.
TGGAGGGATATTGTCACAGGCTTGTACTCCAATGGTACAAACTTCAGGACCTACAATAATCTCAATGAAAATGGTTGGATACCATCATCCTCTCATAGGAAGCAATAGCACATCTCCCAACTTGGACTAGGGGCACATTTCCCATGCCACTGATGCACAATAGCACTCAATCCAATTCTTCAACTTTCAAAATAAGTGAAATGGAGTTGTAATCCTTCTTTTATAGATTGAGGTGACTTGTTGAGAAATTAATACAGGCTAAGGTGCCTTCATGGAGTGGATAAGGTTGCTTTTCTTTCTGCTTTAGCTTTTTCCTTGTTTTCTTCTTTGCTTTGCTTTATGCTATGCTTTGATTTCTGATATTTTTTTTTTTTTTCCTTTCTATCCCACTTTTTCCCTCTTTTATACCTTATCCTTATTTTTTGCTTTGTCCTACTTTTTCTCTTCTTTTCTATCTTACCCTGTTTTTCTGCTTTGTCCTGCTTTTTCTTGCTTTTCTACCTTTGTCCTGCTTTTCTTCTTTGTCCTATTTTTCTCCTGCTTTTATGCTTTGTCCTGCTTTTCTGCTTTATTCTACTTTTCCTCAGCTTTGCTTCTTTATTATGCTTTCTTCTCCTTTTCTTACTTTCCTTGCTTTGACTCCTTTATCTTTTCTTGTCTTGCAATTTACCTCTTATTCAATCTTATCCTCTAAGGTGCACTTGTGGAGCATTATCCACTTTATTTCAAAATAAAAATAACTACTTATTTAAAAATAATTTCCAGCAAATGCATATCAAAATTTAAAAAAATAAATTCAACACCTCCTAATAAATTAATGCCTGAACTTTCAAAATTAACCCCAAGTAAATTGCATAGCTATCATCTACTAACTTGATGAGCATATGCTCACATTCATTTATTTTCAGTCTATAGTTCATTGTGTATACCTTAGTGTGGATAGACCATCATAAAGAACAATGTTCTTTCCTCTACTACAAAGCTTTCATAGCAATGCTTGCTTAACCGAGTTTATTTTGGTTTAATGTATATACATGTAACCTTCTGACTTTCCATGGTTTATGTGGCTTGATTTCCATTTAATAGAAAAAATACAAGGATATCGACAATATCGATCCCACTTTAATTTTATTCTAATAAACAATATATATATATATATATATATTGTGTTTATATTAATAATCTCATTTATACTTTGTTCCTGTTCTAAATAATATATTTTTCGACCTCAACAGGGAACCTATTGGCATCTTAGTTAATCGCGACTCAAACACACAACCTTGCAGGCCTTGACCTGTCTATATGTAATGTGTTTAATGGATAATTTTTTTTAAAATTTATACACAGGAAACACATTTAAACGTAGTTTGGTTATAATGCAGCGCATATAATTTTAATGTGGATACCTTTGGTTTAATCCTTCCAGATTGTATCGTGTGCCAACCTGTCCATACGACTCTCAAACCATCATCATGGAATCGTATTCACATGGTCCCATTATTTCTTAAGGTATTTATAACATTAATTTGTTTCAATATAACATTTATAAATCTATCCTATGAGTCTCTTTCTTAAGTTGTAATGTAAAAAGTTTCCAAATAATTGCAATCCTCTTGGATTGCATCATAGCTAAATACTACTCCCATCCTATCGCTCAAATCCAAATCCTCATTTTAACTTGTTGAAAACTATTAATATAACAATTTGCGAATAAAATAAATGAGGTTTATATGTAAGGATATCACAACGATAGTTTATCAACAAATATCTTAGAGAGGCTCTAACAGTCTACTCATTGAAGCATGCAAATATACAGAGTAACAAAATGTATGAGACAAGACCTATGAATACTACTTGTACTTTATCTACAACAATTCTATTAAACAAATTCTCAATAATACAGTGCTATCACACTAATAAAAACATATAAACCATTCATTTATAAAGTACAATAATTCCATTATTATGAATGAAACCATTCTCTAAAATAGAAAATAACACAACAGCATACAGTTTTCCCATATAGTCTATAATATGAATATTTAGGAGAATCAAAATGTAATGTACCCAATTTCCTCATTTCTATTTTGTGAACTGGGTATGATTTTTTTTTCTTAATCATCATCTCTACGAACAAAATGTTAGTCTTAATAATCATTTGCCAACATAAAATTTTATAAAGTTAAAACATTATCCTTTTTAATCATAAACAACTATCCATTCCAATATAATTAAGTTTACCCATGATGACAATAGTTTCTCACTTATAAAGTACAATTGATCACGTAGCTGCTACCTCAATTTCGCATAAACCCATTTTCACACTTAGTTTGACCTACAAATATTTCAATTTCATCCATACTAATATGAAGGCATGTCAATACTTTACTTGCATCAAATAAACCCTTTGCTAATTAGGTACATGGAATCTATTGTTTTTATTATTATTTATAACTAATAATTTAAACACCTAAAAATAATGTGATACATTCATTCATATTTGGTTGACTTTCAACCATACATTTTATGGCCAAACCAAAACTTCAACCATTCAAATAAGAATGCTACCTTTAACAAGATTTCAACACCCTTCATCAAGTAACTTACAAACTCTTACATAGAATTATCACACTTGCAATTACATGTAACTTACAAACTCTTAGATAGAATTATCACACTTGCAATTACATTTATTTATAGGAAAAAATGGAATTATAATTCACCTTATGTTTGCGTGCTTACGTTATACCATTATTTCTAACCACCTTAAATTCTAACGCTAAGAATACTATCAACACTTTAACTCTTCAACCATAAGCAATGTAATTTATTACGTAAATTCCTTTTGTTACCTTCCACATTCTCATTATATTCGATCATAGTCTATTTTGTCACTAGTTAAATAGTATACATTTATTTCACCATCTTTATACATAATGAGGCAAAGTCAATTCTCTGATTAATCACTTAATAATAAAATTAATTGGATAACTTCATATGTCAAGTTTGAGTATTAACTATAATAATCCCTTTCATAATATTCTTTAAAAGTACAAGAGCATACCAAACATTATTTATGGACCTTAAACCAATATCTCATTTCTCACCATCTTAAATGACATGGTAACTTACACTTTTATAAGAATTCTATTTATTTCTAGCATCATGAGTAAATATTTACATAGCTTAATAAACAATAATACAACAAGTTAAGAATACTTATCTAAATTAAGTAGAATGGTAAGACTGAAGTGACTGAAGTCTTGACTTCAATTTTCCACCCAACCATTCTGATTCTTTGTCCAACCCATGTTTTCCGGTAGAGAGGTCACTCCCAATTTGGGCAGTGAATCCACTAGATTAGGGGATAACCGCTCTGATAGAAAGACCTTCCTCTCTCATCAATACAAGACTCAATCTTTAGTAACACACGAAGATTCAGAGCAATGGGTGAAGCCTACCAGTTAGCTCTGAAGGTAGAGGAGAAACTATTGAGGAAATCCACAGCGACCAGAGGTAGGATGATCGGTCGGGGTGCGAAGACTGTTTCCATGAAAGCCCAAAGTAGTTGTTACAAGAAGGAAACTATCGAAGATAGTCGACATGCAGAAGGGAGATTGACAAGGGAGAACGTGCAAGAAAACCGACGCCATGGTAGAGGACCACGCAATCGAGGTGCGTATGGTCGAAGTGGTCCATCCAACAGAAAAAGGGATGACAGACCATCCATAATCTATTATAAGTGTCGTGGAGTGGGATACAAGGCATATGAATGTCCAGAGAACCTACATGGTGCAGAGGAGTCAAAACCCAGACGTCGAAGAGATGAGCGAGTCGATGAGAGGGAAGAGTCGGCATCCTACAGCAATGAGGATGAAAGGAGGAAGAATCGGAACCTGACAGTTAGGAGAACATTTGTTCAAGAGGACCGACGCGATGAGAAAGAGCTAGCACAGCGAAAGTTGATCTTTTGAACCAAGGTGTGAATCGGTGAATGGCATTGCAAGACCATAGTTGATGATGGAAGCACTGAGAATCTTGTGTCGACAGAGGTCATCGACAGGATTGGGTTGAAGTGTCAAGAACATCCACACCCATACAAGATCTCATGGTTGCAGAAAGGACACCATGTGAAGGTGACTAGACAGTTCCTGGTTAACTTCACGGTCAGGAAGTTAGATGACAATGTACTGTGCAACATAATCCCAATGCACGCGTGCCATCTGTTGTTAGGAAGACCATGGAAATATGATCGGAAAATGATCTATGATGGTCGAGCCAACACAGTGTGGAAGAATGGCGTACAGAGGAATCTTAAGCCGAAACCAGAGGAGCAAGACGATAGTAAGCAGGGCGAGAGCAAATTTTGGGAGAAGCGGGTGCTGATGTGTTCAGAAAAAGAATTCCTCGCAGAAGAGGAAAAGTAGTCGGGATGTTTTGCGATCATTCCAAAAGGGCCATGTGTCGAGAAGGAAATAATGGAGAAGATTCCGGTCGAAGTCGGAAAGATGCTTGAGGAGTTTTAGAGCATAATATTCGATGAGACACTGATGGGATTTCCACCGACGAGAAGCATATCCCATCAGATCGACTTGATTCGAGGGTCAAGTTTTCCGAACAAAGCACCACATAGGATGAGTCCGACATAAGGTTAGGAACTTAATCGACAGGTCCAGGAGTGGTTGGACAAAGGATTGATCAGAGAGAGTCTTAGTCTGTGCACAGTACCAACAGTATTAGCGCTGAAGAAGGGTGGAGAATGGAGGATGTATACAGACTCCAGAGCTATCAACAAAATCACGATCAAGTATCGGTTTCCATTGCCGAGGATGGACGACTTGATGGATTGTTTGAGTGGAGCGAAGTACTTCACAAAGATATACTTGAAGAGTAGTTATCACCAGATTTAGGTTAGAGAAGGAGACGAATGGAAAACAACATTCAAGACAAAGGAAGGGTTGTATGAGTGGTTAGTCATGCCATTTGGATTGACTAATGAACCCAGTACATTCATGCAATTGATGAATGAAGTACTGAAACCATTCTTGGGAAAGTTTTCCATAGTCTATCCAGACGACATTCTAATTTTCAGTCGAACCAAGACATAACACTTGGGGCACATTCGACAGGTATTGCAGGAAGAGAAGCTGATGGTGAACCTGCAAAAGTGTTTCTTCATGAAGGAAGAACTGGTATACTTGGGATTCATAATATCAGGTAAAGTGTTGGTGATGGACCCAGAAAGGTGAAGGCGATATTGGATTGGCCTAAACCGACAAGCGTGACTGGAGTGAGGAGTTTCCATGGACTTGCCACTTTCTACAGGAAGTTCATCAGGGGATTCAGTCAGATTTACACACCATTTACAAATTGCATGCAAAAAGGGGAGTTCAAGTGGCTGGAATCTGCCCAACGAGCTCTAGACAAGTTGAAGGAAAAGGTCACTAAGAGCCTAGTGTAAGCGCTCCCAGATTTTGACAAAGTTTTCCATGTCGATTGCGATGCAAGTGGAATAGGAGTTGGAGTAGTGTTGAGCCAGGAAGGCCGACCAATTGCATTCTTCAGTGAGAAATTGGATGATGCAAAGCACAAATATTCGTTCTATGACTAGTAATTCTATGCTATTGTCCAAGCGTTGAAGAAATGGAGGCATTAGTTTTTTTCCCAAGAAATTTGTGTTGTACACATATCACCAAGCGCTGAGGTATCTAAATACTCAGTCAAAGTTAAATCAGTGGCACATGAAATGGTTCGAGTTCCTACAGGGATATACGTTCATTTTGTGACATAGGTCAGGCAAGTCGAACAAGGTTGCCGACGTGATGAGTAGAAGAGTTGTGTTGCTGAACACGATGACAGTTCAGGAAACAGGAATAGAGTCGATAAAGGCAAAGTATGCGACTGACGAGGATTTTGAGAAAGCATGGGGAGCTTGTCGTGAAACATGGAGTGTCAATAGGACTCCATACTTGGATTATTTTGTCCAAGAGAGATACCTATTTAAGGGACGACAATTGTGTATTCCCTGAGGATCCGTGCGAGAGAACCTAATCCGAGAGTTGCATAGCAGTGGATTAGCAAGTCATTTTGGCATCGACAAGACTAAGGCACTAGTCGAAGAGAAGTATTACTGGCCAGGAATGACAAGAGATTTCGAGAAGTGGGTTCAACTGTAACGTCCCCTTCTCCATAGAACAACAGGGAAGGAAACATTAACAACATACCGGGCTTTTGTAAATTTAGCCCCAATATTTTTGCACATAAATTCCTTAATTTTGAAACTTATGTATGCAGATTCAATTCAATATAAACGCAGCGGAATTAAAACATTACATAGGCACACAGTTTCATCATGCATTCAACATATAAACAACAGTCATTATTTAAAATGCTTGCAGGGCATAGAATTAACATCAAGAATACTTATCTCGAATTATAATGGTCCAAACGACTGGCTACGTGAGAGCAACGTTCCACCCAACCATAGATCTCTGTCCAGCCTGTATTCTTTCAGCTGAGAGATCACCCCCGAGCTGGGCTGTGTATCCACTAAGGAGGACTAGATGGCTCACTCACAGTCAGGGTTTCACTCAGATAGCCATGCTAAGCCAACACATGGTTGGGTTTCTCAAGCATGCAATAGGAGATGGAGGATGGATGCTAGTCCACTAAGCTCAATCCCAGAGCTAGGTACACATCAAGCTAGACTCAAACGATCCCATCCTCCATTCGAACATCCACACTTGGATTTCTCACAGCTTTGTTCAGCAATAACCCCAAATCCGTCACTGATTTTCTGGGCCATTAAAACTGGGTTTTCCCATGGCTTTTGGGGTAGCTATTGCTCCCAAATTCGCCCCAAGGTTCCTACCAATGGATCCCCCATTGGATTTCACTGTCCAATGCCCAATCGGGACGTTTTTGGCTTCCCAAAACGTGGGTTCTCTCATAGTCGCGATTTTCGGTTTTCTCCCTGTTGGGAGCTCGTTTTTGGGTGGAGAAGATGTCCCATACTTCCACAATGGAATGGGGATAAGGATGGAGCAACCCCCAAGATGTAGAGTGACTTGTGGGACAAGTCAAAAGAGCCCATACCTTCCCATACGAATTTAGGGTTGCCCATACTCCATCAAAGTCATGGGCTGAAATCTCAACCACTTCCTTACAATTGGCATTAATGTCACCTAAGGAAGTCAATGGGTTCACATAATGACAAATGGAAACCTATGGGTCACTCCCATAGCCCCCTCACCACTCCCTAGTGGATACACGTGGCCCCTTCTCATTCGTTGCCTCCGTAGCCAGCTTCGGTATTTTATATTGCATGATGTCTAATTTACATCCTATTACAATTTCCATGGCTTAAGAGCACATGGTATCAAAATATCAAATACTTGCCCTTTAAATAAAATTCGGCTTTCACTAGCGGGGCCTTGGCCTTGAGCTCCACGCTAGGAAAACATACATCACATGTACACATTATTTACATTTAAGGATAATATATCCTAAGGGTCGAATTGGGGGTATTACATCAACATTGTAGAGTTTTCCAGTTGTATACACCGGAATAAGTCAGAACACGGGGTTGTATACACCGTTGCCGGTACTAACCACCCCATGGGAGCACTTGAGCATGGATTTTGTGCTAGGATTATCGAAGACGCAGCAAGGAAGCGACTCAAAATTTGTTGTAGTTGATATGTTTTCAAAAATGGAACACTTTATTCCATGTCGGAAGACAAGTGACGCCACAGGCATTGTTGTACTATTCTTCAAGGAAGTAGTTAGATTGCATGGGTTGCCGAAGAGTATCACATCGGACAGAGATACCAAGTTTAAGCGGCATTTCTGGAGAACCCTATGGAAGAAACTGGACACGGGGTTGCAGTTTAGCTCTGCATATCATCCGTAGACAGACAGACAGACCGAGGTGGTGAACAGAAGTTTGGGAAACCTTCTAAGATGTTTGACGAGCGACCAACCCAAACAGTGCGAGAACGTGTTGGCGCAAGCAGAGTTTGCATACAACAATTTTGTGAATCGGTCAACAAGTTTGAGCCCATTCCAGATTGTTCAAGGAAGAAGTCCACATGGAGTGGTGGATTTGGTCGAGTTGACGACAGAAACCAGGAAAAGAGCGGATGCAGAATCATTCGCAGAGCACATGAAAGAAATTCATGAAGATGTGTGAAAGCATATACAAAAGAGAAATGCAGCATACAAGTTGAGAGCTGACAAGAAGAAAAGACTACAGTAGTTCAGTGAAGGAGAGATTTCTGATGGGAACCTAAAACAAGCTGAAGCTGAAGAAGATTGGACCATGTAAGATTATGAAGAAGATTTTGGACAACGCTTATGTGTTGGAGCTGCCGAATGACTTGAGCATTTCACCAAAGTTCAATGTCTCAGATCTATAAAAGTTTGAAGAAGGTTCAAGAATCGCAAGCGCAGAAGTGTCGAACATTGACTGGATAACGCAGATTCCAAATCAACACAAGGAGGAAATCGCAGAAGTAATAGAGGAACGCGAAGTCGGGCGTACGCATAGTTCGCGAAGGAAGGAATACTTGGTGCGATGGAAGGATGATGAGTTGCAGGAGGCAACATGGATTTAGGAAGAAGAGTTCATGAGGCTAACGGAGCAGTTGAATTCTTTTTCACCTGGGGAGTCTGATGCAAGGGCATTGGATCCTAGGCAGATCAGTCGAATTTGATTGAAACGAGGAGACTAACCAGAGGGGGTGTCAACGACCACTGGTGCGAATAAGCAGGTTAGCTGTTGAAGTCAAAAATTTGAGCAGAATTTGTCGAGATGCGTCGACAGGAGGAAAGAGGTCGAGAGTCGACATGAAAATGGTTAACAGTCAACATGCGAATGCCTACAGGAAACAAATCATCACAAAATTACATTAAGGTCAACATGTTGTCAGACCGCGACATTGACAAGTTGGGCATGAGCCAAGCAAGGAGGACGGGGCTGAATGGCGAAGCCTAAGCACAGAGTGAAGTCAACAGGTGAGTCGAAGCTGACAAAAGTATAGTATGGCTAACATGACGGATCACTGTAGCTTGTCAGAAAGATGCGTAAAAGTCAAGGAGAGTACTTGGAAACAGTTTGGGGTTGCTAAGGAAGTTAATGATAGTTATTGCAAGTGTGTGAAGACATGACAGATGTCGTCATAGGAAGAGGTTGTGTAGCACGACAGGGGCGCTGACAATTGCAGGTCTGTAGGATCATGGAAGGATCGGTTGATAGAGGATGTGTGTCTCTAGGATCACAGTGGTCTTCGGAACAACAACAGAAGAGTAGAAGGCCAGAAAAGGGAGATCAGTTAGATCATCATTCCGCAGTTGAGGGAGTTAGGGGAGAAGTTCTGTAGATTTGAGAGAATCGTCACACAGCTTTCGAATGCAGACAAGATCGAGCCATAGCTCAGAGTTCCGCAGTGAATGAGGAGAGGGTGAGGTCGACACACTGAGAGAACACACAGTTACTTCTATGTTGTAACGGCCAAGGTCGACAGTTAGTTAGTTATTTCATTTATTTGTAGTTTGCATTGTAACCGATTCGGAGAAGTAATATAAGCCAGCTTCTGGCATGTTGTTTGCATCTTGTCTATGCGAATGTGTGTGGAGTGCGTAATTGTTAAGAAAGAACCTTTGTTGATAAGGCACCTTGCATCAAGCATCATGAATAAATATTTACATATGTTAATAAACAATAATACAAGTTAAGAATACTTATTCTTAATTAAGTAGACTGGTAAGATTGAAGCAACTGAAGGATTGACATCAGCATTCCACCCAACCATTCTGATTCTCTAGCATGTGTTTTTGTGCTTACCGAGAGGTCACTCCTGAGAGAAAATCCACTAGAGTAGGGTGGAGAACCGCTCTCACATAAAGACCTTCTGCTCTCATCAACAAAAGACTCAATCTTTAGTAACACACAAAGCATATTGTTTTAATATAATGGCACTGAATCTATGCCTCTTCTCCCTCTAGTATATTCATTATGTGTACACTCTGTTTACTTAGTAATGCGAAAAGGGTTTTAGCTATTCCCTTTCTGTACCATGCACACCTATTTATTTTTTAAAAATTATATACAAGGATTTCAAATCAAAGATAGCACCCTTTTGAGTTTGTTCCATGCTTGATATATAAAATATAGCATACTATAAACATGAAAATTGACCAAGTGTCGCAGTCTTATTGGCCCATCTAGCCTATACTTAAATATTTACCAATGTATATGAGAATGCCTTTAAGTATAGGGACATGCCCTTACTGGATCTCATTTAGTTACTCATTATAATATTGAAGCATAAGCTAAATGAGTCTCGAGTGGTGCCCTCATGAACTCTTCCATGAATATAATTGATTATAGAACTATAACATAAGAGGTGTGAACCATGGTTGCACTCAGTTGGGATTCCCAATACATAAACATGATATAATAACTAAAGTATTCAAATAACAAAGTGACGTTGCTATTCCCTAAAGTAGTTTATTCTACAGCTATCATTTATTCAAACAAGAAGGAGATGGGGTCGTGCTCTTCCTGCTCCATATCAAATACAAGGTAAGATTAAGGCTATGCCTTCATCACATAATCACAATGCCACTCCAGAGGGTTGTTCCCATCTTAAAGTTTATGGTTAATAAAAGGGAAGAGTTTCTCCCTCATACAGAGAGGCGTTGTCAACAACAGTCATTAGTAGGTAGCAGACTAGTATCATTGAATGCAATGGTATTTAAGGGTTGTTCTCACTCCACCATATTAAGGCATGGCTTCTCCAGATGAGAGGCTAGCCAACCGAATGTTATCTCTGCAAACGGAAAATGCATAGCTTCTCCAAGTAGGTTACCAATCAATAGAGAACAAGATCACTTGCAATATAAAAGGAAAGCATGGCTCTTTGATTGAGAAACCTTCCAATGCAAAACTATATATATGCAAACAAAAGGAAAGTGACCGCTCTTCCATGAAGAGACCAACTAGTCAATGATATATCTAGAGCACAAGATTGTCGTGGATTTTCCCTATGAGCTCCCAACATCAAGACAATTAATAAAAAAGAACATAAACAAAAAGAAAAGTTGAGACTCTAGCAGACTCGAGGAAAACCCGCTCTCTCGTGAAAGATGTGTAACCATCTCCCTGAGGATTCTAGGCTATGTGCCCTTTTGTGTTTCCTCCAAGATAATCATGAGAACCAGGAAATCATTCTTTATAAATGGTGGCTGTCAACAATGTATAGTTATGGCTTACCCTCTTGAAGAGAGGAGCAAGGTAATTTCATGGTATCACTAAGGACCATTTTCTTCACTCGACAAAGAACAAGGAGTCATTGCTCCTCTTTTATCCACAATGAACAAACTATAAAAGATATCATGGTTTTGGATTGCAATATTAAACAATATAGGTTTCCAAACTGTTCAAACTCAAACACACATATTCCAGGTCAAATAACTACAACGTGAACCCTCTCTATCCAATTTACAAAACATATTCAATAGATAGTGTTTAAAATATGGAAATAGATTTTTATTGAAGATCATCCTTTCTATTCATCAATATAGACTTGCATTGTGCAACTGTATCAACTTATGAATCTAAAAATATTTATGGAGTTGGTCCTCTCTTGAGAAGCCACTCCTATTCTTCTCTACAGTTAACAAATAAGACTCACAAGCCATATTAATAATATGGCTTATATACACCGATCAACGTATTATCAACCATGGCCACACATTTAAATGTGGTTAATATATGTCGATCGGCGTATATAAGCCATATTATTAATTATTAATATGGCTTTGCTAGTTGACGGTCGACGTGCATAAAGGGATTGTTGAGTGTTAATTATGATTTATTATAATAGTTATAATAATAATAGTTATTATCTATTATTATAATAATTATTAATATTTATAAAAGAAAATATTAATGATAATTAAATAATAATTAATAAAATGGTTAATAATAATAATAATAATACTTAATATAATGGTTAACCATGGTTGATCTTGTTTGGTTGACCACAATTAACAACTATTAAGCATGGTTGTTGACTATGGTTGGTTGACCATTGTTAAGTATGTTTGACTTTGTTTGACCGTGGTCAACCAGTAGTCAACTTTGGTTGACCATGGCTGACTCTTGTTAACTGTGGTTGTCTTTGGTTGTCCATGGCTGAACATTGTTGACCATGCTTAAACATGCTTTCCTTTGGTTGACCATGGTTGATTATGATTAACCCTAGTTCACCTTGGTACTCGATGATTTTGGTTGACCATGGTTGATGATGGTTAACCATGGTTTACCATAGTTGACTTTAGTTGACCATTGTTTAACATGGTTGACCATGGTTGCCTTTGGTTGAACATGGCTGAAGATGGTTGACCATGGGTGACTATGGTTGACTATACCTGACTTTTGTTGACCATGGTTGAATTTCGATAACTAAGGTTAACCATGGTTGAATATGGTTGACTTTAGTTGACATGATTCACCATGGTTGACTCTCATTGACCATCATTGAATTTGGTTGACCTTGGTTAACCATGGTTGACTATGCTTAACCATGCTTGACCATGGTTGACATTAGTTTCCATTGGTTGACTATGGTTGACTTCGGTTGTCCATGGTTTAACATAGTTGACCATGGTTAACCATGGTTGAATTTGGTCGACCATGATTCTCTATGGTTTACCATTGTCGACCATGGTTTTCCCTAGTAGTATTTGGTTGACTATGGATGATTATGGTTGACCATGGTTTCCCATAGTTAACTTTGGTTGACCATTGTTTAACATGGTAGACCATGTTTAACTTTTGTTGAACATGGGTGAACATGGTTGACCATGGGAGACTATGGTTGACTATAGTTGACTTTAATTCACCATGATTGCCTTTGGCTGACCATAGTTTACTATGGCTAATTGTGGTAGACCATGGTTGACTATGGTTAAGGCGTCTTAAGGTTGACCATGGTCATGGTTGACTGTAATTGACCATGGTTGACTTTGGTTGACCATGGTTAATCATGGGTGACTATGGTTGACCTTGGTTGAATTTGGTTGACAATGGTCAACTTTGGTTCGCCATGGTTGACTTTGGTTGACTAAGGTTGACTACAGTTGACTTTGGTTGACTTTTACTTAACTTTTGATTGACCATGGTTGAATTGGGCCTACCATGGTTTACTTTGGTTACCTTTTGGTTTACCATGGTTGAATTTGTTTTACTTTTGGTTGACTTTAGGTGACCTTGGTTGACCATGGTTGGACATTGTTTACTTTGTTTGACGATGGTTGCTTTTGGTTGACTTTGGTAGACCATGGTTGACTTTGGTTATCCATGGTTGACTATGGATAAACATGGTTGACCATCATTGAATTTAGTTGTCCATGTTGACTATGGTTGACCATCGTTGACTTTTTTGACTTTTTGTTTGGCTATGGTTGACTTTTTGTTGAACATGGTTGACTTTGTTTGACCTCGGTTGAAATTTGGCTTACTATGTTTATCCATGGTTGAATTTGGTTCTCCATGGTTGACTTTAGTTGACCATGGTTGACTTCAATTTGACTTTTTGTTGACCATAGTTGAGTTTTGGTTTACTACCGTTGACTTTAGTTTGCAATGGTTATGTTGTGGTTGGCCTTGGTTGATTATGGTTGACCATTGTTTACTTTTAATTATCTTTAGTTAACTATGGTTGACCATGGTAGGTTTTTTGTTGGCTTTGGTTGACTTTGGTTAACTATGGTTGTACCATGGATGACTATGGTTGAATTTGGTTGACCATGCTTGGCTTTGGTTAAATTTTGGTTGACCATCGTTATCCATGGTTGGTTATGGTTGACTATGGTTGACTTTGATAATTATTGTTAACCATGGTTGACTATGGTTAACCATTGTTGACTATGGTTGACTTTGGTTTACCATGGTTTACCATGGTTGACCATTATTGTTTATGGTTGTTCATTGTTGCCTATTGTTGATTATGGTAATTGCTTGACTTTGGTTGACCATGGTTGACTTTGGTTGACCATTGTTGACTATGGTTAACCATGGTTCACTTTGGTTGTACATGGTTGACTATGGTTCACTTTGTTTGACCATGGATGACTATGGTTGACCATTGTTAACTATGGTTATTCAAGGTTGAGCATGGTTAATGATGATTAACCATTGTCTACTATGTTTATTCATAATTAACTATTTTTGATGGTGGTTGTTCATGGTTGGCTATAGTGGATTATGGTAATTGTTTAAAGTCAACCATGGTTGATTATGGCTTACCATGGTTGACTTTTGGTTGAGTTTGGTTGAATATAGTTGACCATGGTTACGTTTGGTTGTCTTTGCTTGGCTATGGTTGACGATGGTTGGCCATTGTTAACTATGGTTTATTATGGTTGACTGTGGTTGACCATGGTTGACTATGCTTTACCATGGTTGAATTTGGTTGAATATGGGTGACCATGGTTGAGTTTGGTTGACCATGGTTGACTATGGTTGACCATGGTTGGTTTTGGTTGAGCATGGTTAACTATGGTTGAATTTGGTTTACCATGGTTGACTATGGTTAACCATGGTTGACTTTTGTTGACCATGGTTGACCAATGTTGACTATGGTTGTTCATAGTTAACTATGGTCAATGATGATTGACCATGGTTTACTATGTTTATTCAGGATTAATTATTGTTGATTGTGTTTGTACATGGTTGACTATAGTTGATTATGGTAATTGTTTGAAGTCAACCATGGTCGACTATGGTTGACTTTGGTTGGCTTTCGTTTAATATGGTTGACCATGGTTGACTTTTGGTTGGATTTGGTTAATCATGTTTGAGTATGGTTGACCATGGTTGGCTTTGGTTGACTTTTGGTTTACCATGGTTGATTATGATTGACTTTGCTTGACTATGGTTGACTTCGGTTGACTATAGTTAACCATGGTTGAGTATGGTTGACTTTGGTTGACCATGGTTCACTATGCCCATGGTTTAATTATTATGTTCCTAAATGGTTATATCTCATTTTGATGTTTAGGGTTCTGTATTAATGCGACATTTTTCATGTGTTTTATTAAATTACAATAATTATCAATGCATACGTACAATGTCTACAATTAATACTTAGTGAAAGTATACACTGTCACATTGGAACATTCTCAAGGGTCATGTTAGAATGCAATGATCATTATATGTTATGTCAGATTGCAACGTATATTGATGTTTATGAAATCTAAATGTTAATATTAATATTAATATTAACATTAACAATAATTTGATAAAGTTATGTTATGTTTGAGGTTGATGTTAATTCTTGTATAAGGTTTAATATGTAATGTTATGGTGTAATTATGGTTTGATTAATGAATCCTCAATTATGCTTTAATGGCATTGGAACCTTCCCATGTTGGATTGCAATGATCATTATATGATATGTCACACTATGACATTGATGTTAATGTTAACTTTAGGATTCATTTGATGAGGTTATGTTATTTATGAGGTCTATGTTAATTATTGTATACGGTTATGTAATTAATATTGTTATGCCTAATTAATGTTATGGCTATTGATTATTAACCATTAATAGTGTTAATAAAATGGTTAATATTACATGAAAATGTTAATAATAAGTAATAATAATTTTTAACTTTAATAATATTTAACATTAATGATAATAATAATAATTTAAATGTAATTATGGTTTAATTATGATTCGAGAATGCAATTATAATTTAATTATGATTTAAATATGTGATACTCGAATCTTCCTAATTTTAAAATTTTAAAAATTATATTTACAATATTTTTTAAATGTACATAATTTAAAATTATTATTCAATACAATTTGAAATTATTATTTTTACAATGCTATTTGAAAATTTGCAATGGTTTAAAAATTATTTTAATTTAAAAGGAATTATATTATAATATTTGGTACGCCGTTACGTATTTCTATTACATATGGTTCTCGAAACTTTAACATAAGTATACCTTTGCATAAGTAAAAAAAATATAAAACATAAAAAAACCTTAATATTAATATTTTGTACATATATTTTTTTCCAGTGAAAAAAAAAACTACTATTGCTATTCCAAATTGGAATCAAATAGTACAAAGAGTTTCAAGATTCATCCATAGAATCAAAATTTGTACATCCAAGAGGATGTTACTCTTTTCTACAAGTTCCAAAATAACCATATTGATCTGAAAGAGTAGCTATCAACAAAATAAAGACTTATTACAATATAGAAGCAAAATCATGAAGACCAGCAGTTAAATCCCTGAGATTTAACTGAAGATCAGTCAAAAAAAGAAATAGATCCATATTCCAGAAGGCTGTTATCAAACCACTCCTCCCATATCAGCAGACCTTCAATCCCGGATAATGCTTGTTTAGAAAGCTTGTCTGCAAGTGAGTTCTGTTCCCTGTATATGTGTTCAAAGATGATGTGCTGCTGCTTAGAAATTTCAAGTTGTGTTCGAAGAGCCCAATGACGCAAATGTAAAACATTGAGATTGAAATCGCCCGCAGCCCATTTAATAGTCACCCTGGAATCACCATAAACCTTGATATTAACTAATCCAAAGATGTTGGCAATTTTAAGGACACACGAGAGGGCCATTAATTCTGCTTTCATGTTTGAACCCGATCCACAGTTGAGTCTGAAGGAAAAGTAATGAGAATCATTCAAGTAAATGACTCCACCAGTTGCACATAAACCACCTTGAGAAGCACCATCGAAAAAAAGGATAGGCTGATCCACTTTAAAATTGAAAATGCTGATCCTATCAGTCTTTGATGAGTGTTCATCTTGCTTACATATAGAAAACATATTTAAGGCGATAAAGCTACAATGCAGTGTCTCGGGGGTTTTATGCTGAAAGATGGCACAGTTCCTAGAGTACCAAATTGCCCATGGTATGCAGAGAGCAATATAGAAATGCTGTTTACAAATTCTATACCAATTTAGCAAGCTTTTGTTAAAATCTCCCACATTCCAGCGCTGAGAAAAGTTCAACGAAGAGGAGATCAATTCCGAGATCTTACAGGTGAATTCACATTGGACGAAAAGATGTTGTTTGGTTTCATCCTCTTTTTTACAGAGAATTCAAATACTTGGCCCACTCCAACCACGTTTGCACAAGTTCTCCCAGGTCTTTAATTTATCTTGTAGTAGTAGCCAGCAGAAGCATTTGAGTTTTAGTGGGATAGACCATCGCCACAGTCTTTTATACCACCAATCTTGTGGGTATATATATTTGTCTTGAATGATTCTAGCATATGCCGATCGAGCAGTTACAATCCCAGTGGTAGGATTGCCACCCCAGACTAAGTGATCTGAATCATGAGTCAAACTTACACCTGCAAAGTTTAGGCTAAAAATATATGCATCCCAAGATCGGGCCAGATAACCGGAAAGTCCCAGTTCACAAGAAGTCATCCACTGTGTTATGTGTTCATTACCAGCACAATTCAGGCGGATTTTATTCAATGAAGCTAATCCTAGAATCTGCAGATATTGAATAATGGAATCCGGAAGCCTATAACCATCTTCCAAACCTATGATGGGGTCAACCCCAACCCTTATCAGCTCGCCATTACCAACCTGCCACACAAGATCAGTTTTTATCCAATGTAATATCTTCATGAATCCTCGCCACAAGGGAGAAAAATTCCAGCTTGTTAATTTTGGATTTCTAATCCAGCGAAAAATATCCATCTTAATGTATTTGCAGTGTATTAGATTAGACCACAGAGACTTTCCAAATAGACATCTCCAGATGCTTTTAAGTCTAAGAGCAGTGTTAAAGGTGCCCAAATCCTTGATGCCCCATCCCCCAAATCTATACGGTCTAGTAATAGCATCAGCAGCTACCATGGGAATTTTTCCACTGTTTGCAGATCCAAACCATAGAAAATTGAAGCAATATCTGTTAATATTCTTAATAATGGAAGCTGGAATCTCCAATAAAGTGAACCAATATACAGGGATGCTACAAAGAATTGACTTTAAGAGGATGAGCTTACCCCCTCTGGACAAATATCTGAATGACCAGTGCGTGATTCTTGTCTCAAATTTTCTCAACATCCAATACCAATCCTTGACCTGGTAGTTATTCGGTTTAAGATAAAATCCCAGATACTTAAAACCAAGATCCAACTGACAGCATTTATATGGCAGAATCGAAACAATGTCACTAAGATGCTCTTCATCTGTGTTTAGATGATAGAAATTTGATTTTCCTGTGCTGACTTTCATACCTGATGCCCCGCAGAAAGTCTGGATGATATTTTTGTATGCAGACCATTCCTCAATGGTATCTACGCCAGCAACCAGAACATCATCAGCAAATACTATGTGTGTAATCACACATTCATTTGATATCTTGAGACCTTTAATTTGTCCATCAACAATAGCTTGGTTGATCAATCTGCTGAATCCATCCATGATCAGAGTAAATAGTAGGGGAGAAAGGGGGCACCCCTGTCTAATTCCCCTGGAACACCTGAAGAAAACTGTCGGGCTACCATTAATAAGAACTGAGAAATTCATGGAGGTGATACAAGCCATTATCCACTTGATGGTCAAAGAGGGCACACCAATTTTGATGAGTATCAGTCTGAGAAATGATCAATTGACCCTATCATAGGCTTTCTCCAAGTCCATTTTGTGTAGTAAAGCTTTCTTCTTATGAATCTTAATGCTATGTAATAGTTCCTGAGAGATGCCTATAGCATCATGTATCTGTCTACCAACCAGAAAACCAAACTGCTCTGTGGATATATGCTGTGAAAGAACTGGCTTTAGACGATCGGCAACAATTTTGGAGATGAGTTTATATAGCAGGTTGCAGAGGGCGATGGGGCGATAATCCCCAAAGTATCTTGGCTTATCTTTTTTGGGAATTAAGGTAACAAAGGTGGAGTTTAACCCTCCAGGAATAAAGCCATTGAGTCTGGAGATATTCACCAAATCCTTTAGTTCATTCCCCATCAAATCAAAAAAATGCAAATACAGCTCCACCGACCACCCATCTGGCCCGGGACTTTTCTCTTTTGCAAAGCTTTTCAGAGTCTTTTCTATTTCTTCCAGGGAGACCTCCGCTTGTATGCTGTCAGCTTCCTGCTCAGTGAAGAAGCGTGGAAAAAGAGAAGCGATTTTAATCTGCTCTGCAATATCACATTCCCCTGGATCACTGTAAATATGGTCAAAGAAAGAAACAGCTTCAGATTTAATATTTTCAAGTCCAGATTGCAAACATCCCCTGCCGTCTTCAATTTCCCAAATAAAATTCGAGTTCCTTCTGGCAGAGGCGAATGAATGAAAGAATTTGGTATTCTTATCGCCATGGGAAATCCAAATGGCCCGACTTTTCAGTCGCCATTCTTTTTCTGCTTGTACTAGTAGTTCCTCTTTTTTTCTCTCAATCTGTTTCATAATTTCAAATTCATCAAATGTTAAGGAATTATGAAAATTTGCAGAAATAGAAGCCTGCAATTTCTGTTCAAGAAGAGATAATTCCTTTTTATCTGCCTTCTTCTTGTCTTTGATCCATCTGATCACCACCTCTTTTAGTTCTTTTAATTTTTGACAGAAATTTAAAATCGGATTGGGGCCAGAGGCTTCACAATTTAACCAAAAGTTTCTGACCATAGTGCAAAATGTGACATCTTCCAACCAATTGGAATTGAACTTGAAAGGCAAAGCCAATTTTTGACCCAAATCATCAAATTGCAGGATAATGGGCCAATGGTCCGAAAACTTATGTTCAACAACCCAGGTTCTATGTTTCTGAAATATGCTCAACAGATTTGAACTGACCAGAAAGCGATCCAGTCGCTTATGGACCCCATCTAAACCATGTCTGCCATTGGTCCAAGTAGGAACCAATTTATGTGGTTGTACATCTACTAAATCAGAGTTTACAATCAGCTGAGAAAAGAAATCTGCTAATTCATCCATCCTAGCATTTGCTCCCCAGATTTTCGAAATATGACAGGTAAAATTTAGGTCCCCTGCAATAATCAAATCTCCTCGGTTCAAAATGCCAGAAGCCTGAAGAGAAGTCCAAAATCTCTGTCTTTCTTTATAGGGGGCATAGCAATTGAGGATTGAGAGGGTGTGATTTTGTCCACAGAAAAAACCTTTTAAGAGAATTCCCCAGGGAGTAGAAAAAGCTTTAAAGTCAAAATATTTTGGATCCCATGCCACTGCTAAACCCCCATAAAGGCCACAGGAACTAACAGCAGTTACCTCCCAATAAGGTAGCAGCTTGCATAGATTGTGGATAGCAAGAGCTTCATCACACATAGTTTCTTGCAATAAAATGAGAGAAGGGACAGTAGTGGTAATAAGGTTGGCTAAAGCCTGTGCCCTAGACACCTTAGCCAGACCTCGGACATTTAGTGATAGAATAGTCATTGAAAAATAGTTAAGGAGGGGGACGATGCTCTAAGCCCCAGAGAACCCTCAGGAATAACACTGTCAGCTTCCTCTAACCTCTGAGAGATCGGAGTGTAAGAATTTGGAGGAGCAGTATTCTTGTCTTTGTTTTTCCTCTTATTACCCTTTCTAATAGTGACATTTTGGAATTGTAGCGACTGCACAGGTTTAGCCAAGGTTCCACTCCCCGGATTTTTTGAGTAGGACTGAAGGGGAGGAAATTCCTCACCAGTAGCCGAAATTTGATATCCACTATTAGTTAAGATCTCAATATCTCTTGAATTGGGAGAGTCAACAGTGCAGACTACTGGCACTTGAGGAATCTGACTAGTAATACCACCAGGCGGGAGAGAAGGACTCATGCTCAAATTATTTGTAATTGGTGACAGAGGATTTAGGGAATCATGAGGCATAGTACCAAATTTCAAGCCAAGAGACTGTGGAGTTATGTGAATTGCAGACCCAGGAGATGTAGTCTTATCAGAGGAAGGATTAGGAAGTTCCAAAGGAGGTTGAGTTGTAGGGAACCCTAAGGTAGACGACTCAGCTTCAGTATCAATAAACACATTACGGCCAGCTTTATTGCCAGTGGAGTGATTCGCCAGATGTGTAATGGGTAATCCCGTCACCAGGTCGTGGCGCATTTGAATTTCACCCTTAGAGATGCGACTGGAGAGCAACTTTTCAGAGCTTTCAATAAAAACAAGGTCATACGGGGTTAAATCAGGAAATTTGGTGGGAGTTTTGCAAAAAAACTTACCCGAATGGTCCGATAATGACTGCCGGTCGCAAACCCTATGAGAGGTGGGCTCCAAAGTAGCAGAACCGTTCTTATTCGAAAAGCTGAAAGGGCAGGAAGCTCGAACATGTCCCATCTGCTTACAAGTGTAGCATCGAAATGGAATTTTGAGATAATCCAAAGTCTGTCTCCAAATTTTTGAACCCCAGGCTATTTCAATTTTTGCCGGCAGCCCACAGCGAGTATCAAGTTCCACGATGACTTTTGCGTAGCGACGGTCCATTCCAAATAGATTTTGCTTGTCAAGTCGCACAAACCTCCCAACGGCATTTGCAAGACCCATGAGAACCTCTTCAGTCAAGAGCACAATAGGCAAACCTGGTACAATCATCCAAAAGTGCCGAACAGGTTGATATTCATGAAGGGGGTCAAAATTAAGGTGCCATCTCTTAATGTAAAGAGATCCCTACTTAAACTCCCAAATTTGAGATAGGATCAAATCTAAATGAGTCGAGTCAGCAAAAGTAAACAGAATCCATCGATTCAAGAGAAGATTAATGCGAGGGGCCATTCCAGTAATGGGTAACCACTGTTTAGAAACCCACTCCAAAATTTCTAACTTTGAACCCGAGGTGTATTCCAACCTACCAACCAATGCCCGTTCGCCCACGATGCCAATTTTATCTAGGTTATAGTCTTCATCGATGTCAAAACGAACAATATCAGCTCGAGCTTTGTAGGTCTTTAAAAGCCGTTTATTTCTTGCCTTCAGTCCATAAATCTTGCCGCAGGAGCTATCTGAAACCCCAGCCCTATTCTGTAGCTCTCCCAGTGCTGTCGGCAAGGGTGAGAATGGAGGGTTTGGGGGAAGAGAAGTCTTTGCCATGAAGTAATCCATATCCAACAAAGGTGTGTGGAAACCCCCAGCTGTCGGTTCTTGTCAGAAGGGTAAGTGACAGCTGCCAGGACTAATGGAGCCAGTCCGTGGGTCGAAAAGGGCCAAATAAGAGGACTGAAAAGACAGAAATCCCCTAAATAAGGTGGAGACCAATCTCAATCTAAAAACACTGCCAAAAGTAGCACAGAGACAACCCGGAGAGTCCACAAAAAAATAGACTCAGAGATAGTCTAAACCGAAAGGGTCAAAAACAGCCAAATCACAAGTACCCCGAAAAATCAAGTTGTAAAGAAGGGCGATAACCTGCAACCAAAAAGGTAAGTTCCCACTTTTTTTACCTTGGTTGGTACTAGTCCGATTCTTGCGAATCGGCGGACTCCAAGTTGTCGCAGGTCATACAACTCAATCAAACAACCATCAAGTTCGGGGAGACCTGCAACCATACTGAAAAAACCCTAAAATCGCCATCCGTCCACCAAAAATTTCAATATATCAAAGTTCATTTTGTACATATATTTATTATATATATATGAGACTATTAATATTTTGTACATATGTTTATTATTATCATATGGATTTCAATATCAAAACTTTTACATTAATCAAAATTTAAAAGTACACAAAACCATAAAGAATTATTAATATTTTGTATATATGTTTATTATTATTATTATTATTATTATTATTATTATATAGAGTAATCAAAACTTTATATTGATTGTAGAAACCTTTATATTAATCAAAAGTATACAAAACCATAACCATTAAAGGATTATTAATATTTTATTTTATAGTGTTTTAAAAAAATTAATATATTTATTAAAAAAATTAGAGGTTAATTTATACATATTTATATTTAATTAGAAAATAATAAATAATTTTTTAATATGTTTAGAAAACAAGTTTATAATTTTAAAAGAAGTTAGAGGTTAAATTTTGCATATTTATATTTTAAACTTAAAAATAAGAAATATTTTTTTTTCCAAAAGTTTAAATAAAAAAATAATATTTAATATTGTTTTCACACATGAACAAATAAATAAATTTTAAAAATTAAATAGAAAATGATAGAATATGATTTAAAGATATATTTTTTGAAAAACAAGAAGTGTGCAAATGTAAATAAAATCAAAATAATCAAACCACCAAAAATAGAAATTCAGACTTTTTGTTATAATCTGTTTTATTTTTTTTGTTATTATAGTGCATTTTTCATTCCTCTATTATTGATTAAACTTAATCATTTTCTTTTTCTTTCATAGTTGATCTAGATTATACATATTCTAGTAAATTGTTCTTTATTTTGTTTTCGAGATCATATCAATTTTAATAATATAAAATGTTTTCCCATATTTATATGTTCTCAAGCTTGTAAACATAATTACTTTTGAATATATACAATTTTAATAATCTAAAATGTATTCCCATAAATATGCATTTTCAGGCTTGTAAACAAAATTAAGTTTGAATATATATATATATATATAATTAATTAATTAATTCTTACAATTCTATTCTCAATTATTTAAAACAATAAGATAACAATTAATATAAAAATTATATATATAAAATTTGAATGAGTAATGGCTTCTATAAAATGAAGATTGATTTCATTAATTACGAAGAAACCTTCAATTCCAATTAATTTAAAATATATCTCAAGTGAAGATTGATTTCAAAAGCTATATATAAAAGTAAGTGAAGATTGATTTCAAATTCTATATATAAAAGTAAATGTCTAATGGCTCTTGCTTTGTCACCCTTACAACATATGAACACTCATAATAAATATCTGAATGCCATTCTCTCCTCATGGAGGGCATGGGATAAACCCAATATGAAATTGTATACTCTAGTTGAGTTAGAAATATAAATTTTAAAATAGTTGCAGCTATGGAGCGAATATTTTAAAATTTTAAAATATTTATTTCAAATTAAACCAATTCCATAATTTTAGACATGTACAAGTTTGTAATGAATGTTTACTGATCATTAAGATTAAAATACAACCCTTTGAACTTCAAATTGTTATCTGAGCTTAATTACACAAAACATATTTAAGAATTTACCAATTATTCTGATTAAAATACAACTCTTTAAACTTCAAATTGTTATATGGACATAATTAATGGAAACTGTTGAAAAATAATACCTAGCAGCACCTAAAAGAATAAATTTTTTTGATATAAACTTCGAGGTACGAACTTTTTTACTTCGAGGTACGAACTTCGAGTGAATGTTTTGGGACATGTTGATTTTTACATTGGTACTACTATCAATCCGTTTGCATTTTTTAATAGAATGGCAATAAAGAATTTAACTGAAATTGTTTCGAAATATTATTGAGAAAAAGTCCTAACTGTTCAGCCGTGTAAAGTTATACTTAAGACGGTTAAATGATTTTCATAAATCATCACGGCCAGCAACGGAAATAAAATCTCAGGCACCAATCGTAGTGAAGGTGCAAGTTCAGATGACACAAGGACATATCATACCACCAATATTTTGCATGTAATGCCTGTGACTGTCTCTCTTGCCATTGGCGATGGCAGCCCAAAGTTGTATGGCAAGAAATGTCAATTCCATCAACATTAGTAGATTTTCCTTTTAAGCAAATCATCATTTATTATGTTGAGTATAAATCTTGGTGCAAAGCTTACAAATCATAGTAGCATAATTCAAGATACAATTGGATACCTTAATAAAATAATCCAATACAGATAAAATATGGAAGTAGACTTCTTATTTATAATACTTTTAATAAAATATATAAATTAAATTAGCATAAAAAGTCATTAGTTTTTATAAGAAAGAAATAAATTGAATGCTATTGATATTCTATAGTTAGTAAATAATTAAAATTTGGTTTTTTAAAATTGGTTTTTAAAATTTACTTTTTCATTAGTAAGAATCTATATTCGTATTGCTTTTAATTATAAATGGGTTCCTTTAAACATAAAGAAGGTCTCTCTGAATGTTCAATTGATGCATATCATGGAAGAAGAAATCCAAAAGATAAGATATACTCTATTTTCTTGAATTAGGATATACATGCAATTTTATATTTATCTTTCATAGACTTAATATTTATATATTATTAGTTATTTATATTTATAATATATTAATATCTCTTTCCAGACTTAATATTTATATATATGGACTATTTCATATTAATATTTAAATAATATTAAATACCACTCAACAATCATATAACAAATAATGTTCTCTCTCATTCACCACATATGTTAAATATTCGTTCACGAAAACCATCATTGTGCGAAAAAAGGAAAACGTAATCTTGTGGACATATTTGTGAACGGATTATTAAGAAACCTACAACAGAGAATAAATTTTATAAGGAGGGTATATAGATAAGAAAGCTCATTAAAGCCCTATTCTTTATATAAACGAATAAGAAAGAGGACAAACTCTATTGATGGAATCGATCATAAATACTCCATACATAAAAATGAATAAGAGTTAGCATTCTGAATCTATCAGAAATGCATACATTAAATGGATCTTATGGGTAATGGGAATTCATATAATATTAATGTTCAATTAAAAATGTTAAAATCTATCATTTAAATGCATACAAGGAACATAAAACCCTAATTGCAATATAGATTAAATATTCTACCATCATGGTGGTTTTTTGCTAGATATGAAGGCAAAAGGCCAGGCCATTCTTTGATCCAAATGAATACCGCTGTTGTGAGTTAAGTAGACTCGAGCGTAGTTGATGTCGGTTTGAATGTTGCATGATGTGGGATTTCTCAGTGTGTATGCAAACAACAATGTAGAAAATGAAAGCAATGTGAGCACAACAGTAAGAAAATGAAAGCAATGTGACCACCAAATCTATTCTTTCATAACTGAAAGTAAGAAAATGCAGCCACTGAAATGAAAACAACTTGTAAAAACTGCAAAACAATTTGGAAAATTTGGAAATCTATGGAAGATAATGTCTGCTTACCAAGGATATGGGTGTTGGCGGCCGTAATTCCTTCATCGCCACAACCTTGAAAAGACAACCACCGCCGTGCTCAGTGGCCGCTGAAACTATGAGGAGTCGGCCACCACCACACCGTTTGATTATGTCTTGTTGTCACAGTTTGAAAGGGGAAGCACACCACAATGATTTCTGAAGAAGCAGTTGCAGCCATATGCCACAGTTGATCGAATGATTATTTAGGCTGCCCATTGCATTAATTTTTGAAGAGCCAAATCTGAAGAGTTATTCACTGACATGTTCATGATGAACAGATGTTAAAAGGAGCTGCGTGTTCATTGTTGCAGCACATCCATGTAATATCCCAACTTTTTGACTAACTATCTTATGAGGCTATTCATTGTTGCAGCACATCCATGTAATATCCCAACTTTTTGACTAACTATGTTATGAGGCTATATCGGGCCACGGCCCCAGCATATGTGATCTATTATTTTAGCATAACATTAGTATGTTTTGATTTATGCTTTCATGAGTTGATATATTGGGCATGGACCCTCATTCTTTCATTGTTGGATATATATATTGGGCAGGAAAGCTAGAACGAATAAACTATGTTGTATTATGAGAATTTGTTACAAATTATGATATTTTCCTCTTTTGTTACATTA
Source organism: Larix kaempferi (assembly GCA_027924585.1). Lineage (NCBI taxonomy): Eukaryota > Viridiplantae > Streptophyta > Pinopsida > Pinales > Pinaceae > Larix > Larix kaempferi. The sequence goes on along the minus strand of BSBM01000047.1, from coordinate 18,272,982 downwards.
TACTGTGCAGAACATGATTCATATGGCTGATTTTGTAGTGTGTTGAGCGTGGACTTAGAAACACATGAATGACCTATATACTCGGCCTAAGCCCCGATGTATCTAGAGAACTCTTATTACGTACTGGGCTTAAGCCCTGAGGTACCTTGAGTGTTGGGCATAATCCCTCAGCACTACAAGCTTGAAAGAAATGATTACTGGATACGAGGCCACTTAAATATCCTAGATGTGCCTCACAACCACATTCTAGCTCTAGTGTTGAGCGGAGACTCTGGAATTGCACTAGCGTAACGCCCATGTGAGAGTGTTGAGTTAAAAGGCTCTCAAGAGCACTCAGGGTTACTAGATCTCAAGTGTTGAGTGAGGAAGACTCTGAATAGCACCTATGTGTTTTATCACAACTATTCGACATGATTAAATAAATCTTATTATCATCAAATATTGCAGGAACTACCATGTTAAAACGAGGGAATCTGACATGCAAAGGGAGAGACTAGAGGTGCCTTTACCACCTTACCGAAACCGTCCAAAGAAGTGGACCCTTTCCTTAAAAAGAATTAAAATAAGCATCATGTGAAACAAAATGCTAAGGACCACAAAGCTAAGTATTATTATTAGGAGTTTCAATACATAATATTGTTATTTATTACATGTATACTTATACATAAGTGGGCTCCCACTTATTAATTATTAGTTATTAATATTTAGACAGGATTGTAATTTTTATATTATTATTATTATACAATGATTAAATATCAAAAACAATTTAATCAAACAAAGTGAGAATTCCTAGTTCCAAAAAGTAACTAGCAGTTAAGTAAACAAATATTATTTTTATAATTTAAATAATTTTAAAGAAACCAGTAAATTCCAACAGTCCTAATTCAAGATTTGTCCTACTTAAGGAGGACAGACCCCAAAGTTTGGGGGATCTTTTTCTTTTGGTATTATGATTCCAAGAAGAATTCTATGTTCCAGGAAGTGAACTCTGCCCATAAATTTATGATCCAACTACACATCTAGGGCCTCTACTTCTCAGTTTGCATGTCAAAACCAGCTCGGGGGGATTCTTATTGAACCAGGATCGGTTGTAGAATCATGGTTGGGAGGAACGTGGTAGTCCCAAAGTCATCCAATCCAAGATCAATTATCAGGTCAGCTAAGAGTCAGTAGTTTCCCTAACTAGTTGGCTGAGTGTGCAGGCCAGTATCGGCAAGAACAAGCTGCAGAACAAGCTACCGGGATCAGCAGGTCATCATCAGCCGGACAAGCTACAGGGATCAATAGGTATGAATTGTTTATAAAACCCTCCTACGATTTATATCTCTTTTATAAATGCATTGTTAAAATAGCAATGTCCTGAGTATCGGTTTTTAAATCAAGTTTTCTGAGAATCGAATGGCATTCCCGGCAGGACTAGCCGGCTAGTCTTTGCTAGTCATTTGTATTGCTTAAACTGTTAGAATAGGCGAATCATTGATTTTAACTGGAAAAATATATAGTATTTAATTTCTCTTACCTAAACCCTTATTTTAAATTACAAACAAAATCACTTAGCTACCGAAATCAAACCTTTCACAGAAATCGTTAAACATCATGTAAAACCATTCGAAAGCCCAGTTATACAAACTATAGCAAAAACATAGACATTATTTTGTAAGTATTTCCCATATACTCCAATTCTAAACTCAAGACTCATATATTGTCCAGTTTTCCCGGTCTATCTTAGCTTTCTTTTCAAGACCATACATACCATAATTGAAACAAAGACAGCAGGTAGAACATAGATCGCATACACTGTGCTTTTACAATTACATATTCATACCCACTTCCCAATAAAAAGAACATGCATCATTTAGCTATCATTACCATTCACAAGCCCCTAGTATTCTACAAGTCAAGAATTTAATACTATTGAGTGTGCAGTTTAACTACAACGATTTTAAATGATGGGAAGTTACAAACGCAGACGCCATTGAAGGCAGAGGCCAAGGATCAAACCCCATGGACTCCCTTAAATCAAAACTCATAGTGGTCTCCTACAGGACTCACGTATGGCCAACATTTTGAAACAAATCTCCCATCTAAACAATACCCATTCATTCGACACAGACAACAAATAAAATCGAGATTTGTCCATTCAAACCCTAGCAACGTTACCATAATAGAAGTACAGAAAGCCCCATATTAATCTCCTACATTTTCACAAGCATTTATTTAAGTATCCAGAAGCATCATGGTACTAGAAAACTCAGGTAGTAAACAAAGATGAAACCAATACCCAAGTGCTAACTACGTTACAAGACAAGGATATAGAGAAGAACGTTTAATTCTGTTCTTTCTACCAAATCACACATCACATTACATAGAAGCTAAAAGAAATAAGTTAACCCAGTATGGACGTAGCCCACAGTATTGTCTCATACATTGTTATAGGCACAACTGTACAGGAGTCATATCCGAAATGAAATAACGTTACATTTTTATAAGAATTCGGAGAGCCGAGTAACAAGTAAGACCCAGCTGCCACATAGTTCTTTACATCACAGTCCTAGTACTTATTCAACTATTAAATTTACATTGAAACACAATTCCTTGGCCTACCTAGTAGATGACTAATAGACTCCCCAAGGTGAATCAGTAATCCATGGGCTTACGGGAGCCTCATTCTAAAACCAGGCCAAATGCATACATACAACACCAGAGGTGCGGGAGATAGGGCAAGAGTGGGTAAGCCAAACTTACAATTACCCTAGCCACGCCTACAACACCATGAATCTTCGCAGTTCCCATACGATAGCATTTATCATGTGTCATAAGTGATATACAATACGAGTTAGTTCAAACATTTGTTTTCAAATCGAAGAAGATAAAAATGTCAATTGCAGATAGAGATTATTTCCTCACCTGTAAGAAGCATGGCCGCGTTACGCCATAGCCGAAAGAAATAGTTACCAAGTGTGTTGACCACGAGCAGAGCTCGGGTCAGTACACCACACCATCACCATACAACGAAGTGCAGAGCCAGAAACAAAGAACAAGACGAATACAAGGATAACAGAAAACCCAATATCAATATCCAAACCCTCTTACTAGGTTAGTCCCCATACTCATTAAAAGCGCATTAAAGGGTACACGAGCCTCACTCTAGTGGAGGTTCAATTCTTTTTGCAAGTATATAGTGAAGTCGTGGAGTCAACCACCCTTGTTTTAAATTACAAAGGGCTCGATTTTTGTACAAATTCTATAGCAAAATTATGACCCAACCCACATTTGTTTATATTACAATAAGCTTTTAGCCGTGAACCTCACATTGGGAAAACATTCATGTTGTGAACTACCATGGTAATGGGATACCCACCTTTTAATAACTTATCATTCACCCTGGTGAAATAGGACCAATAGTAACATAGGAACCAACCCTTTAGAAGTATGGAATGGCGTTAGCATTATGCTAAGTAAGTTTGGCAACCACTATATTCACCCATACCTCCCGGCACCCTACTGAGGTATGTAATTACCTACCTTGGAGTAGTATAGTACCACCACGTGAACAACATACCGACATCAACGGAGCTCATCACCTGAAGGTGACATTAGACATTCAAGATTTAATCACATGATTTATTAAGACACTAAGGAGTTTATTTCTATCTTGCACTAGTATTTGCAATTAAAATTAAAACATGCCATCATATTATATTCCACATCGCTTCCGCAAATCTTACACTCACGCATAGAAGAGACCATGTAAAACAAAATTCTTAGGATTACATTTGTTTCATGCAAGTAGGGATGTATTTAATGATATTAGATTTAATTTGTAAAGCTATCTACGATAAATTAATGACTATTGCAGGTACAATTTTTTTTTTTTTTTTTTTTCGCTAGTTTTGGGACATTACAAGTGGTATGAGAGCAAGTGACAAACACTAAGTGACCTATTGGGATCACTACCAAACATCGCTGCAAATCCAAAAAGCTTTGCTTAAAATATCGTATTATATTTTATGTGAAAGAATTAACTAACAAATTGTTTTTCGTGAACAAATACTTATATCAATTTCAGGTACAGGTAGTATAAGAAAAATGAATGCAGAACAAGGCATTAGTGTACGAGGAAATCTAAATTCCCCACCACGAGAACAAGAAATTGTGGTGGAACTCAACTCAGATTTAGAGAAATCCATGCAGCAACTACAGGCTGAATTCCAAAGTTTCATGGATGAGAATATGCAAGAAAGAAGAGAACAACGGGCTATCAATGAAGCCTTACTCCAAAACTTAATAGGGGAAAAACCCCATGAACAACCTACTCTCTCTGTCAACACTCTTAACACAAGGAAAGCAGCGAGTTGCAGGATAGGAGAGCAAGAAGAACACAAATCAGAACCATTGGAAGAGGACTGTAAAAGCTCTTTCAATGACAATGGCTCCCCATCTCCTTGCAAGAGAAGGAGGAAGAGTGATGATAGCTTACAAGGAGAGTTCCGAAAGATAAGAGCCCCAACTTATGACGGGGAAGTTAACTTAGGAGAAAAGGATGAAGAATGGTTGTTAGGAATGAATAAATACTTTAAAGTTCATAATTATTCGAGTGAGATGCAAGCCCGACTAGCCATATACAACCTAAATGGTAAAGTTGCCAGATGGTGGCAGGACTTGAAATACACTAAAGAACAAGAGCTGCAAGACATAAGCTGGGATACCTTCAGCAAAATATTCTAGGACAAGTATATGTCTGAAAGATTCTTTGACAAGAAAATAAAAGAATTTCATGAGTTGAAAATGGGCTCCTTGACTATGGAAGCTTTCATAAATCGGTTCTTAGACTTGCTGCACTATGTGCCTTATATTAAGGATGAGAAGGTGTAAATTCAGAAGTTCTTGGGTGGGATGCCACCAAACTTTAGAGAAAAGATAGAATTCGACATGCCAAAAACCCTTGACATAACCCTACATAAAGCCAGGCTGTGCTATGAGCACAGGAAACCAAGGAACGACAACATCAACAGAAATAGCGATAGATTCAGGACCTTCTGAGACAACCGCAGATCGGGTTTTAGACCCCCACCTTTTTGGAAACATAAAAACAGTTTCCTACCCAACAAAGGTTTCAGTCGACCCCAAGCTCGACCAAATGCACCCCCACCACCAGCCAACAGGCCAGCCTTCAACAAAGGGGCAAAGGCAGTCCCACCAACTGTTTCTTTCTGGAAATTCCAATGGCCACATTACTACAAAGACTGTCCCAACAAAACAAATGGGACTTTACACAACATCCAAATGGAACCTGCCATGGAGGACATGGCAAAAACACCGAGGATTTATGCTGCCCTTGATGGATGATAGGCAGATCATCAAGCTACCATGGTAGAAATTGAGGGTAAGATATCTAACACTGTCATTTCATTTCTAATATACCCGGGTGCTTGCCGAAGCTACATCTCTCCTAGGATAGAAGAGATGGCTGGTACAACTAGCTACGGGTACCATGGCTGGTACAACTAGCTACGGGTACCAAACGGAAGGTTTCCTAACTAGTTAATGACTGTGAGATTGATTTAAACAGATTCCCAACTAGAGTAGATTTAAACCTCTTACCGTTAGAGTCTTATGACATAATAATAGGCATGGATTGGTTAGAAGGACATCATGCCTTGCTAGATTGTTTAAACAAATCCATCTTATGCACAGATAGTCAAGGGAACCAAAGAACGATTCAAGGTATACCTAAGGAAGTATCAGTACGACAGATATCTGCATTACAAGTGAAGAAATGTTTACGAAAGGGTTGTAAACTATTCGCGATCCACCTCCAAACTGTAGAAGCCGATAGAGCACAAAAGATCGAGGATTTTCCAATACTAGTAGAATTCATCGACATATTTCCCGAGGAGATACCAGGGTTACCACCCAAACGGGACTTAGACTTTTCCATCGAACTAACCCCCAGATCCGTACCCGTCTCTAGGACTCCGTACCATATGAGTACATAAGAGCTGGTAGAGCTCAAGATACAGTTACAAGAACTAATAGATAAGGGATACATTCGATCGAGTGTGTCTCCCTAGGGAGCACCAATTTTCTTTATTAAAAAGAAGGACGGCACGATGCGTATGTGCATCGATTACCGCCAACTCAACAAGTTAACCATCAAGAACCGTTATCCACTCCCTAGGATCAATGACTTGTTTGACCAAGTCGGAGGAGCAAAGATCTTCTCGAAGATCGACCTAGGATCCGGATATCACCAGGTGAGAATCTGTGACGAGGACATCAGTAAGACCGCGTTTCGCACCCGATATGGCCACTACGAGTTTGTAGTAATGCCTTTCGGTCTGACGAATGCACCCGCTAACTTCATGTGCATGATGAACAACGTTTTCAGTAAGTACCTCGACAAGTTTGTTCTAGTCTTCATAGATGATATCCTAATCTATTCCAAGAATGAAGAAGAACATGAGGAACACCTCCGAATAGTCCTACGGATATTGCGAGAACATCATCTATACGCAAAATTTAGCAAGTGTCATTTCTATAGACCTCAGGTGTAGTACTTAGGACATATCATTTATGAGAAGGGAATAGCAGTTGATCTATCGAAGAATGGCCCACACCTACTTGTGTTTTCGATATACGATCATTCCTAGGATTAGCCGGATATTAGCGAAAGTTCATTGAGAACTTCTCACGGATCGCTTGTCCCATGACCACGTTACAGAAGAAGACCAGTAAGTTCATCTGGATAGACAAGTGCGAGGAAAGTTTTCAGAAGTTAAAACAACTTCTGATTAGTGCACCAATACTACAAATTACCGACCCCAATGGGGACTTCGTAGTTTGCACCGATGCAAGCAAGGAAGGACTCGATGGAGTCCTTATGTAGGATGATTTCGCCATCTGTTACGAGTCAAGGAAACTAAAAGAACATGAGAAAAACTATCCTACTCATGACCTCGAACTGGCCGCCATTGTCCACGCTCTGAAGATGTGGAGGCATTACCTCATGGGTAAGAAATTTCTATTAAAGATGGACAATATGAGTCTAAAATACCTGTTCGATCAACGAGATCTGAACACCACACAGGATAGATGGTTAGCCTTCCTTAGTGAGTATCACTTTGAACTGAAACACATCAATGGGAAAGAAAACAAGATCACCAACACCTTAAGTCGACGAGCTCATATGTTATATGAGGTAACTGAAAGTCGAAGGGACTCCGACTTACACGACAGAATTAGAACGACATGCCAAAACGACTGATTCTATGTCGAGATCCTTAAAAAGATCCAGGAAGATAGGCTTTTTCAACAACAAAAAGAATACAAGATAGATGAATCAGGATTGTTGTGGTCAAAAGAGAGATTTTACATTCCCGAGGGAGGAGACATTAGACCTAACATACTCACCGAATTCCATCGGAGTCTCTATTTAGGATACCTCGAATATCAAAAGATGATTTCAGCCATAAAGAAACACTACTTTTGGCCTAAACTGAAAGCTGACATCGCATTGTTCATCGTGAAATGTAAGGAATGCCATTTGGTCAAAGCAGAACACCAACAACCCTCCGGTCTACTTCAACTGTTACCCATTCCAGAATGGAAGTGGGATGTAATAAGTATGGATTTCATTACAGGCCTACCTAAGAGTAAGAAACAAAATGACTCCATCTTCGTAGTAGTAGACAAGTTGTCAAAAGCCGCACATTTTATACCAGTAAAATCTACCTACCAGGTAGTCCACATTGCGGAAATATTCCTAAAGGAGATTTTCCTGTTACACAGAATACCCAAAAGTAATTATCTCTGACCGAGACACGAAGTTCACTAGTAACTTCTGGAGAGCACTGTTCTCCGGGTTAGAGACACGAATGCAGTTTAGTGCTGCATACCACCCCCAAACCGACGGACAGACGGAACGCGTAAACCAAATTCTAGAGGATATGTTGAGAATGTATGTCATGAACAATCCCACTAAGTGGGAAAACTATTTACACCTCGCAGAGTGTGCATACAACAATGGTTACCAAACCTCAGCCAAATTGAGTCCTTTCGAAGTACTCTAGGGTCAAAAGTATCGGACCCCCGTTGCCTAGGATAGCCCGGTGGATAGACTTATGCTGGGGCCAAATTTACTAAAAGACTTGGAACAACTAGTCTCCAAGGTGCAACTGAATTTAAAAGAGGCACAAGACCGCCAAAAGAGTTATGCATACAAGAAGAGAAAGGACAAAGACTACCAAATCGGGGAACATGTTTTTCTAAGGATAAAAGCGAAATGAAGCTCGTTGAGTTTGGGGTGTTGCAGTAAACTAGCCCCAAGGTTTTGTGGACCTTTTGAAATACTGGGCAAGAAGAGTCTAGTAGCATATGAGTTAGCCCTACCAGCACATATAAAATTTCATAATGTTTTTCATGCTTCTTTATTAAAGAAATATGTATACGATACTAAATATGTTATTGATTGGTCCTTATTACAGGTGGAGCCCAAAGGGGAGTTCATGCCAGAACCACTCCACATTTTGTCCAAGAGAGAGGTCCAGCTTAGGAGGAGGACCATTACTCAGCTAAAAGTGCAATGGAGGCACTTTGGACCAGATGAGGCCACTTGGGAGAATGAGGCTACCATCAGGGAGGCATACCCCGCCTTGTTTCGTGAGCTCATTCCTAGTCCCTAGGAACACCACGACGGTGTTGTTCTAAGCGGGGAGGGATGTAATATCCCAAATTTTTGACTAACTATGTTATGAGTTTATATCGGGCCATGGCCCCAACATATGTGATTTATTATTTTAGCATAACATTAGTATGTTTTGATTTATGCTTTCATGAGTTGATATATTGGGCATGGACCCTCATTGTTTCATTGTTGGATATATATACTGGGCAGGAAAGCCCAAACGAATAAACTATGTTGTATTATGAGATTTTGTTACAAATTATGCTATACTGAGCTTTCCTCTTTCGTTACATTATACTATGCAGAACATGATTCATATGGCTGATTTTGTAGTGTGTTGAGCGTGGAATCAGAAACACACGAATGACCTATATATTGGGCCTAAGCCTCGATGTATCTAGAGGACTCTTATTACGTACTGGGCTTAAGCCCCGAGGTACGTTGAGTGTTGGGCATAAGCCCTGTAGCACTCCAATCTTGAAAGAAATGATTACCGGATCCGAGGCCACTTAAATATCCTAGATGTGCCTCACAACCACATTCTAGCTCTAGTGTTGAGCGGAGACTCTGGAATTGCACTAGCATAATGCCCATGTGAGAGTGTTGAGTTAAAAGGCCCTGAAGAGCACTCGGGGTTACTATATCTCAAGTGTTGAGTCAGGAAGACTCTGAATAGCACCTATGTGTTTTATCACAACTATTCGACTTGATTAAATAAATCTTATTATCATTAAATATTGCGGGAACTACCATGTTAAAATAAGGGAATCTGACATGCAAAGGGAAAGACACAAGGGAAAGACACAAGGACACCGCTGCTGCGGGAGAGCAGTCCAACAAGTGGATTGGACGACAGGTTGACGTGAAAAAAGCAACTGCATTTCATGCGAGTTCATCTGCATTTCATCTGTATCCACAATAGGGTTGATGTCAATTCATCTGCATGCTGCACCCCACCCGCCACCCCAGGTTGTTCGTCAGGATCCTTGCGTGCTCTGCAAGCTAAATGGATTTAGGTTGTTCGTCAGGAATATCCTTGATTGAGTGGAACTATACCTCAAATTCTAAACTATAAACTCTTAAGGATATAATTACACCATATCATGCCATAACATATATTTAATGATAAAATACTTAAAAAAAGGTGTTACTTATATATAAATGTAATTAGTAAACAAACAAAGAAAGCTTCATATCATGCATATATATATATTCTTTTAATACTTACTTGAAAATCAGTCAAACATATATATATTCTTTTAATACTGAAAAGTATCCAACCAATTTTTTCTGTATTTATTTATTTTTTATTCAATTCTGACTTTTAAATGGCATATCCAAATATGTACTTCGCTATTATTCAATGTGATAAGGAAAGCCTAGTGCGACACCAAATTGATGATAATGTATTAGACTCCCCCTGTCAATCATACTCTCAAAGCAAAAGGAAATGGGACTGTGACTGTACTAGTTTTCATATAACTATGATATTTTGATGCCTTAAAGATGCACCCCAACAAAAGGAAAAAACTAATACTATTATGGTAATTATTTTTTATTTTATATAATTAATAGAATTTTCAAAAGAATATACTCCTTTGACATTAGTGTCAAAGGAGGAAAGGGATATTTGAGAAATGATAGATCGATGAGTTGTAAAGGTGGAATAAATTAAAGACTATTTGACCTTGGCTTTTTTAGTTTCTTGATGGTTCATAGGGGATTTAAATCAACATTATTTGCGCTTACTATTTATGTGTCTTTTATTTTTTACATCGTAGATAAAATTTGAGTTGCAGAAGTAAGTACCTCTAGTTGTGGAGATTCCTCTTTTCACTCACCCATACTTGTAAAGCACACTTGGAATGACCTGTCTTCGTGAAAAAAAATAAAGTGGTAATATATTAGGTAGGATATCTAAGATGGATTCCTACTCAATGTTCTATTATATTCAGTGTTATTCTAGAGATCCCTAAAGAATCCATAAACTATTATATTAGGCTCGATTAACTGATAGGGTTCAAGAATAACTTTGCAACTGTCTCCAAAGATAAAGTTAATAGTCCTTGAAAAATAATATTTATGGTTGACATACCTGCAGAAAACACATGTCATGAAAACTATTAGTTCATCCAATACAAGTTCAAGTATCCATGTCACTGGAACCTAATGAAGAAAATGCAATCTGAACTTTTGCAATCAAGATTCATATAAGGTGATCACTGATCTAAAAATTATGTTCAGTCTAATTCTAAACTTAGTGTAAATAAGACTTCCCATGATGAGTTCTTGTCACAATAAAACTAAATATATTAATCTTTTAAACGATTCATAAATGAATGAATCTGAGTAAGATTTACAGTTAACAACACATAAGAATTCCAAAATATGAGGGAATTACAAAATTATAAATTAAGGGAACGAGGAAGAAACAATGATTGATCTTGTAGTATTGAATGGATGGATGAATTGGAGAGCAAAACTTACAGCTGTTGTGGCCCTCAACAAGAAGAGCTTCTCCAAATACAACTCATTACTATTGTAATCAAATTAGTACTTTGATTGAACTGATGATCTCTTTGATATAAAAGAACAAGCTACATCAATCTTAGAAGGCGACCCTCACTTAAACACTTGAGTCTATATTGCCTCATTAAATAAGCCAATAGCTCTTAAGAATTCATGATTCATTTTATAATTGCACGTGCAAATATAATATCTTGTATGTGTGACACACTGCAGAAAGGTGGCATGGATTCTAGGCCAATCAAATGTATGCATACAAAATGAACACAATGTAGGTAATCAATATTTAATATTATTATTTCAAAAATGTGTATCACGGGCATAAGAAAGAAGAGATGACCAATATAATCGAGCATTTACGTATAGCTATTGAGTTATTCATAGGGTCACTAACCATGAGCAATATCATGCTATATATTGTTTGCAGATGTAACACTTGCACAACAAAGCAACGAGGATCAAAGATTCAAAGAAGGAAACAACCATCCTCATCAAGAAAATGTATTATTCCCGCAAGTATTGTATTTTCTTTAATAATTTGAAAATAACAATTTCTGCATTATTGTAGCTAATCATGGACACACATTACAGCTAATTGATATATAATATTTATTACTTAAAGAATGTAGAGCACATACACAAGAAAGAAGAGACGACCAATAAAATTTAGCATTACCTATAGTGTTGAGTTAATCATAGGGCCATTGACTATGAGCCCTATCACGGTATATATCATTTGAAAAAGTAACACTTGCACAACTAAGCAAACATAATCAAATATTCAAGGAACAAGATAGCTATCTTCTGCATGGATTGGCATTATTCTTGCAATAATTGTATTTTGTCTTAATTTTTTGAAAATAACAAGCGTTTTACTTTTCATAATAAACAAGAGCCTCATGCAGCAATGTCCGTGAGAGAGTATGAAAATAGATTTTGCAAATGTACGAGCTGCAAGAAACAATGTTGATAATGTTGCTATTTGAAAGGACACAACATGCTGCAGAAAACAACAACGCCCATGTTATTTGCAAACGGCTAAGAGGGGCAATGCCCATGACAAACTCTAGATTGTAGTGAAAAGAGTGGATAGTAGCAATAGAGCAATAGGGAACCAGACTTAACTAAAAATTACAAAAATACTAGTTCACCTTCCATGAAGAAATTAACTAAAATAGACAAGCGTCTATTCAACTAATATGTACCCTACTCCTATACCATCAACTTCATTGCATGCACTAGTCATGTGCCTACTATCCACCAATCAAAAGATAAAAAATATTGTTTGAAACTTGTTGAATATAAACCTCACTACCCATGCCCTCACTTGCTGAGCATAGACTTTACTACTTGTGCCCTCTGTAGCCTTGTAACCTTAGGACCCAATGCACTAGACTACAACTTCATACAATAAAAATATATGAGGTAGCTATGTATTGTAGTAGACTATCCTAAAGTAGCATCCTTAGTTGCATGCACCCTAACTGAAATCAGATATAAAAAGCATTCTTATAAAGTATTTTGCTCCATTCATAGCATAGTTATCGCACCACAAACACTAACAACAAGTGTGCCTTACTACTATTGTAACATGGATATATATGATGTTTATGGTTGTCATGGAAGAAGGAATGTCATCTGGATGAATACACTATCATCTTCATCAACATTTTCAACAATAGTGTGTTCCTCCTCTATAACTTTAGCTTCAGAGCCCTAATAAGATTCTAACTCATTCTCTATTGGATGATTATGTTCTCCATCACCAACAATATTGACATTATGTTCTACATCATGTCTTGAGAATCCTAAAAATAGACCTTTGATAGTGCAAACTCAAACTTTTGATTTTGTGTCGAGCCCTTTTACTTCCTATTTCTCCTCCTCGATAGAAATCTCTATGTCCTCTATCAAATGCATCAATCCCATATTTGACATGTTTTAATTGTTCTTCAAATATATCTCTTAAACTAATATACTGAGATCTAATATTTTTTATGGTTAGTGTCAGTATTATCTCTCAAGTACCTAAAATTGAACCATGGGAATGCTCAAGTCAATGATGTAAGTATTTATTTTTTTTCCTCTAATATGAATGAAGAATTGAAAACATGTTTAGGCCAAGTATTTAATTTTTTTTCTCTAATATGAATGAAGAATTGAAAACATGTTTAGGCCAATAATTAACCTATACCCATTATGCTTCTACTAGTTTCCATAGTGTTCACAAGTTACATACTCAAATATTTTCAAATATATGCCTATAGTAATGGGTCTTGAAGGCGTAGAGATACTAATAAGAAACTTCTAAGCTAATAAAGTCTATCACCAAAGAAATTTTTCTAGGTTTATCGCAAGTGTACATGACAAGGATACCCCATGTTAAGCTCCTCCAATATAGAAAAAATATCAAAACATCAGCCATATATATGTTGCTCTCACTAGAAAGTTGCTGGAATGGTCAAGAAAAGGATACCAAACCAAATAATCTAGGGTGTAATATCAAATAGAAATAACTTTCAAACTCCAATGCACAAAATGACTCGACAGAGGGTGTATGAGAGGATAAGATAAGATCATTAATAAAATTAATGTTCAATGTATGGCCACAAGAATTCCAAACAGACTACTAAGTACACCATAATAAAAACACAAGTGGAAGTGCTAATGCAATCCTATAGAAGAATGTCTAATCTATGAGATAAATACTTAAATCCAAAGTATCACACAACAGTGAGACACAATATTTGGAGCCACAAAAGAAGAAAAATAAATCTCTCCCAGTAGCTTGGAAGAATGTCTTGGTTGAAGATAACAGATGAGAGTGCACAAGGTCTCCATAAATAATGGACTCATAGCCAACATGTCTCATTAACACAGATTCCTCTGCAAAAGTAAACATGATATTCTGCAATCAAAACAATCAAATGGCAATGATATAGATAACACAAATATGAATTCAGTCTTCTCTATTGTTAATATCCAATAGGAATACAAGAATGGTTTTGTTTCAAATTTGTTTTTCAGACTTGGCCTTCTTGTTGGCATTTCGCCCAATACTGATGCTCAAGAAAAGAAACAAGTGCACTCTAGTCAAAAATAAATATTTAAGCACAAAATTCCATTTCTTATGCACTTAGGTATACAAATGTGGATGGCTGGTAGTGCACAATCTTCAATCCTACACTCTAAGTCTCCCAACCAAACATAACACCAAAATATTGCAATATTAATTAAATAACATACTATGTGTTCTTCCAAAGTGCAGTCACAATGCTTTTAACCAACTATACATTCACCCATCACAATTTAATCAATTACTGAACATATGCAAATTTGTTTAAGCATGCATTTATGCACTGCCTGAAAATTTCTTGCCAACTATTGGTTATACCCACTTTAAAAACAACAATACACAAGTTTGACAAATATATGGCATGGCTCCATCACATATTGAAGTTATTTTAACCTAGAATTATAAGCCATGATAAAGTTGCTATGATATCACTAGAAAGTTATTGGAATGGTCAATAAAAGGATACCAAACCAGATAACCAAGGGCGTAATATCAAATAGAAAGAACTATGGAACTGCAATGGACAAAATGGTTTGACAGAGGGACATACGAGAGGATAAGATACGAGAGGATAAGATGAGGTTAAATAATTTTATTTTAAAATTGTTCAATGTATGACCATAAAAAGGCCAAACATATTACTAAGTGCATTAGAATCAAAATACACATGGAAGTGCTAATGGTATCCTATAAAAGCATATATAATCTATGAAATATATACTTAAATCCAAATTCTATCACCCAACAATGAGATACAATGCTAGAACCACAAAAGAAGAAAAATAATTTTCTCTCAAGAGCTCGATAGCTTGGAAGAATTTCTCAGTTAAAGATACCAAATGAGATTGCACAAGGTCTCCATAAATAACGGACTTATATCTTATCAACACAGATTCCACTGCAGAAGTACAAATAGTATTCTACAATTAAAAGAATCAAATGGAAATGCAATAGCAATCACAAATACGAATTCAGGATTCTATGTTGTTAATATCCAACATCAATACAAGAATGGTCTTATTTTAGAATAGTTTTCAAGCTCAGGATTCTTGTTGGCATTACCAAGTCTAATGTTCAAGCTAAGAAACAAGTGCACTCTGCTGGGAAGAAATATTTAAACACAAAAATAAATATACTATGCAGTCATGTTTGGAAATGTGGATGGCTGGTAGTGCACAATCTTCAACGCTGCACTCTAAGTCTCCCAACCAAATAGAACTCTGTAAGATTGCAATATTAATTAAATAACATACTTTGTATATTAATTAAATAACATACTTTGTGTTCTTCCAGAGTGCAATTACAGCGCTTTAATAAACTATACATCCACCCATCACAATTTAATCAATTACTATACACTAGAAGCCACAAAGTCAATTTCCAAAATATGTAGATACTGGTTAAAAAGAGGAAGCATATTGACAAAAATAGGACAGTCAGTAACATGACACAGTTGACTGAACAAATGTACATTGACAATGCAAATGGGAGACCGTAAAACAAGGTGTGGAAACCTAGAAGAATAGACACTGGAAAGTGTGGAAACCTGCAACACAAGTGCATTTGCTTAGAATGATGGATTTTAAAGCAAAAAGAAGGCTTAGAAGGAATCTATTGTTGAGGGATGACACAATGCTAGTTGCGCAAGCATATGTCCTCTACACCATCCAGTTACAATGAGAAACAGGAAATACCTGATTTCTTTACGAAAAATATAACTCTAAGCCATGGAATTCAAGAAAATTCAACAAGAAAAATTCAATGAAAATTGAACAAGCAAATTCAACGAACCAATACAAGATTTCAGGAACTTTAATATGAATTCCATCTATCTTCTAGCCTAGCAGTTAATGCATGAGATAACAGATAGCAGTATGGCATGAAAGACTTTGAAATATCTATCACCATGTGTAGTAGCAAAATATATATATATATATATATATATGTGTGTGTGTGTGTGTGTGTGAGATGAAATGTATAGGAAAAAGGTTTCAGCACACTAGAGGAATTGTACAAGTGTTGTTACTGTAAAACCCATATAAAGTTGATTCTATACATTTTATCAAATTTGGAATTCGAAGTTTTCAAAATCTAGAGAAGCATAGTGTATAAAGAGTTAACTAGTTATAGCCAAAATAACAAAAAAAACTGTTTTGCATACTATCACTGTGCGATAGTAATTTATGTTATGGTGTTGTATGCATCGAGCATGAAAACACCTTGCACAAAGAGTCTTCGAAGATGAAAAACCATTGATGAGATGTTGTTTCTGTATTGCTCTTCTGTAGTCAATGCAACTACTGGGAAACATTGTTGCAGTTGTGGAAATTTCATTGTGCAGTTGAACAGTCCATCTTCTGTTTCAATTGTGCATTCTAGACAATGCTCAAGTCTGAACGGTGTGCTTTGTTTACAGATTATGCAATCTGCCAAGTTGTCAGGAATCTTTTTGTTGCAATTGGTACAGATTTTGTGAAATGGCGGTGTGAAAGCATTTTTAGCTTTCAATGTTCCATGTACCTGCATGTTGCAGGTAGTCAATCCTAATATATTTACAAATCTGGAAAACTATAGCATTTCTATGACAACGTTCTAGCAATTTTCAACAAGAACATGAGCAGAGACACCAACACATGAGTGCATTCATCTATAACAATTCAATATAACAATATTATGATCTAGTGGAGCATAATACTATAAGAATCTTATAACCTTACAATCAAATGGACCTATAAAAAACTGATATCCAAGCACTTGAAAAATTAAAGTCAAAAGCACTATAATTGTAACTGTGAGCACAAGCAGTTTACCTGATACAGATGCAAGAATCAATATTTTTTTTATTCAGAAGCTGCAGTTTGAACACATAAATCATTGGACTGTGAAATTCTCTATAGCTAGCAGCATATTTGACCATGAATATTTACTGTCTGTAGCTACCATCTAAATCAATCCATGCCTTTGATGCAGCATAACACCTTCACACACAGCAACTAGGGAAAATCTAGGCTATGCAACTTTGAGAACAACAGTGTTGGTTCAAGTTCGACAAACTGTATTTTACAGAAAGGAGACTAGAAACAACGAAGGCTATAGGAGACAAGAGTTACAATGTACGCCTCTATCAATTTTCATTTGGGAATGTAGTTGATTTTTTTTTCTAAATAAAACAAAGGAAATCGAGATGATATTTTTAGAACTGATATCCAAGCACCAAGCCATTGAACAATATATCTATACTCTTGGCAAAAATCTGCAAAAAATTGCAAATTGTGAAATTAGAGCTGTAACAACCAAGCAACACATGCAGAATGAAGCTACGATGCCATTGGAATCACAAATTCAATGTTGCAAATAGAACAACTTCCAATAGACCCAAAAATAGTTACATAGAAACATCTAGAAACATTTATATTATGAATTATGTATTTTAATTTGTAGACAAAAGCTACCTCTTTAAGTCGATTGCAAACAAAACTTAAACAATAAGGGCATTTGAAGCAAAATTATCTTTTACTAAGAACATGAGGCATGAATGAAATGAAACCTTTTCTATCTGCCTCTCTTAAATCACAACTAGCAAAGCAATAAAATAATTCTAATAGAAAAGTACAAAACGACAGTTTATGTGATCATAAAAAAGGAAGCTTCATAATGGCTATATAGATTTGTTGATGCTCTTGGGATATGGAAGGAGAAAATCAAGATATACATAGGAAACTTGGATGAGATCAAATCACACCAATGGACCAAAACGAAAAATCCTTCGGCCTTATTTGGCATGAAATCTACGCATCTATTTGGATTGTTGCAAAAGAAATAAAAAAAATACAAGTGAAAAATATCTGCAGCATTGAGATCTTCAGGAAACTATGGATTGCAGCATGTGCCAAAGAACAAGAAAATGTGATCGTAATGGAACAAATTCTTGATTTGTCTTAAACTGGGCACCAACAAAATAGATTCTTGAGTTCGATACAGAATTGGATGTTGGTCTGCAATGACTTATTCTGTTGTCACCGTTTTCCTTTAGTTACGAAAACCACCAATCGATGGAAAGTGCTATGAAATGGATCGTGGATTGTGCATGGAAGGCATAATGTGCATTATTTGGAGTAGATGCAGTTCTAGATTGAACTGGATGAATGCCTAGGCATGATTTTGAAAAATAGACTAAGCCTATGCAGCCAAAAAAGAAGACACGGAGACTTGATGTTTCCCATTTCCTATAGACAAAGCTGTTGGACTCGATTTTGTTGGGTCAATAATAAGTTATTTGTTTAATGCACAAGTTACTATTGAGTTGTTTTTTTTTTACAATTTCAAACCATATGATTTTGACATATAGAATCGATAAAAATTTTGCAAAATTTCTTTTCAATTGCAAATTCAAGCTTGATATGATGTAAATGCAAGGAGTTCAACGTAAAATTTCCTATGCAGCAGGAGGAATTTGAATTGTGAACCTATCCAATATAAGCGAGGCCAATATTCATTTTTTTTATATAAAATTCCAAAATCCATTTATGTTCAAGGTTGCTAGATCATACATATCAAAATGCATTTCCAGAACAATCAACTATTCAAGAGCAATTGCAATGAGGGGATTCTTCACTTGCCTTTGTCCTTGATTGCACTAGAGCTAGCAAGTGTGCCTTTGCATAATCGTCATTCAACACATCAACAAATGTTGCTTGCGAAACACGCAGAAGATGCAAACGTGTTGCACCATTTCTAATGATTCTCTTAAATAGGTACATGGGTGGTATTTCTGATATCAATTCTTGTTGTATCTTAAAGAGGAGCTCTTTGTAGCTGTGAGGAAGCTGCAACTACAACAGAATAAAAATATTTGTTGTTTGTTAATAAAACCATTGAAACTTGGAAATGCATATTCCAATTGTCGGCTGCAATAGAAGTTGACAGTCACTAGTAGATCAAATGAAATCAAACCTTTGTAGTGTCCTGTATCTTTTCTCCATCTTTGACACATAGCTCATAGTTCTTGTTGTCTTGTTCACATGCAATAACGAGTGCCGCAACAGAACCAACAGAGAAAGCATTTGTCGAAATTGACAAAGCATGTATTGTTGTATCTGGTGCCAGTTTACGTTGCTAACAAACCTGGGGAATTGTTTCCATAGCAGTCTGTTGATGAAGAAGAATGCAATGTTTTACATCTGCTCTCTCATATATTCCCTTGTTTCTAGTAATGAAATTTGAAATTCGCACGTTGCTCCTAGGTGAGAAATACTTCATGAAACGTGAGACAAGGGTATTGTTCATGTTGACTGTGACTGTCAATTGACCATCTCTTTCGACAAGATCAGCATGTGCTAACTCAGCTTTGTTTGGGGAGTTTGAATTCTTGTTGCATGCTGGTCCATACAACGCAACCACATCGCCTTCAAATACATTTGGATGTGTTGGCAAAGATAGTTCCATTATAGCGCATACTATGGTTTGCATTTGTTTCGCTCTAGAACAAGTGGAAATATTGGAAATTATCTTCAGATACTTGTTTTTTAGAAATAGAGACAAAAAGAATTGATTCATGTGAGAAAGGTGGAAAACTGCTTCTGCATAGTGAGTTCAAAGTGGTCTCACCTTTTTGACCTATCATCGGGAGGCAACCCAGGCATTCTGACTTTAGGATTGCTTGAAGTACCTGTTTTTGCAGCCATCTTGCAGTTGCCAATGTTTTGCAGTGGCTACAGATGCAGTTTTCTTTTTAGTCTAGTTTTTTGTGCATGGGACGATCGAAATTGCTTGAGGAATCAAATGCATTTTTTTCAACATAAACATTTGCAACATTAGATTGTAAATATTTTGAGGGGGATAGAAAGACAAATAGCATAATCATCTGTCCAATAAGCTTCAGAAATCTGTAGTTTGATTTGGCCAGATGGCAAGGTTGTCCAGAAATGGTTAAGCAAGGAGCCATAAGTTGTTGTTGCTTGTGTTGTATGCAAAGAAAAATTATTGCTATGCATAAAATAGAAAAACGCATCTTGCTTGTTGCATAATTGCAGCATGTCAATGTTAAATTCACCAGCAAGGACGATATATTCATTTTGATAATTGTTTTCTATGATATAAAGAACAAGTGAATACAGTTGTTCAATTGGTGTGTGCGGTGTAATATAGACATTTGCTAGAGTGGCAGTAGTGTTGTTAACTAGAAACCATGAGATTATTTCTTCAACAAATTCTGTTGCATATGTGAGTTGTTTCTGAATAACTATTTGTTTTCTATAGCATGTGATTAGACCATGGACATTGTATATAGACTGACAGGAATACTTTTCTTCAAGGAGAGAATTGGTTGGAAGTGATTTTGTATGTGTTTCTTGCAAACACAGTATATCGGCTTTCATTATGTCATAGTCATTGACAATATTGTCAATATGCAGTGAAAGACTTCTTGTGTTCAATGAGCATAGACGAAGGTGGTCTTTGTTTTCAAATGACAGAAAGCCATATTGGAATTGCAGAGCTGCCTCTTTCTGGAGTCTCTCTATTTCCATGGAAACTTTATTCGAGAGACAGAAATTCTTCTGTTGTAATTTGTTTACGAGGTATAAATGGTCCATTTTTTGAAAACGTGACAATGCAGTATATACCAGTCCATGTTGCGTGATACCTTTCGGATCAAATGCCAATTTGTCCATTGTAAGTCCTTGCAATCTATGAATGGTTCGTGCACATGCCAATCGGATCAGGAATTGTTGTCGAAGTATATGTTTATTACCTGTAGATGCCATTTGCCTGGTTATTCGTGTGATAGGGGTCCATGTACAGGGAGCGCTTGATGCAAAGTGATGTTTCATTTTTGCTCGTTGCATTGCACCAGTTGACGGCAAGCTGAATTCAATCCAGACTATGTCAATTCCATTTGACGTAAAGCCTTTGAAAATGCGTTCTGCACCATTTACAAGCCCATCGTCTATTGCAAAGTTCCCCCCAACCAGCTCAACAAGCATATTTTGTTTCAAGACAATTGCAAATGGCAAGTCCATTTGGCCATTTTTATACAAGTTGAATTCTATCGTGTCTATTTCCTTATCGATCGATTGCAATGTGCATGCTTTTGTTTGAGCAATTGCCAACATCTTTTTGCTGTGTTCATCAACATCCTTGTTTCTATAAAAAAGGAAGGGGAATGTCAGATCATTTGGCGGTTCTCTATAGCAATGGCTATTTAAGAATTCGATGTCAGCGTCTGTCTGCAAGTTCATTCTGATTCTATTCAAGATTGAAATGAAGGTTGGGTCTTCTTGTCTCATAACTTGCGTGAGATGAAAGCATTTTATGTTATGTTTCCAGAAGCTATAAGGAAATGGATGTGAGTCAACATTCACTTGTTCAAATACCCAAGAATCTTTGACAGGTTGTAGTTGACACAAGTCTCCACAGAAAATAATGTCCAAATTTCCAAATGGAGAATTGGGAGTATGCATAATTTCATGTAACCTTTTGTCAATGCTCCAGAGCATTCGAGCGCCAATTAAAGACGCTTCGTCAATTAGAACTAGTCACAGCTGTTCAAAGTCCTTGGACAATAGGTCCAATGAGTTGCAGCTTAGTGGAAGCATGTTTGTCAATGTCAAAGGCAAGCGAAGTGCTGAATGCACTGTCACACCATCGACATTCTGTGCAGCTCTTCCAGTAAATGCATGTGTAATGCCTTTTTTTTAAGAGGATCGTTACAAAGGTCCATGTTGTGGAACTGTAGAAGCCCATGGTAAATTGCTTTTGCAACAAATGTTTTGCCTGTGCCAGCGGGGCTAGTCATGAAAAAATGAATTGGTGTGGTTGGGCTGGCTTTCTTTCTCATTATGATTTCTTTTACTATTGCTTGTTGTTCTTTGTTAAGTTTTTTCCTAATGGAAAAGTAGGCTTCTTTGCTAATGCTATGGGGAAGTTTCATAGTTTCAAATGCATTTCCAGAAGCAGCTGCAGTTATCCTGGAGAATGTTCTGTGCGGAAAATCATTTTTAATGTCGTATCTATCAGATAAAGAAAGGACAATTTGTTTTTCGCAAACTGTTTCTCTAATAAAAAGTTGTTTGTTTTTTGAGTCAATTGTCTTGGAAACTATGTCAATGTCACCCCAAGAATTCTTTGCTTTAGCTATGAAATTTTGTTCAATTTGTTTTATGGATAGCCTATGTCGAGGGTATGCTTCTGTACATGTTTCTATAGTTTTCTTTAGAACATTTTCATTTTATCGAAAGGGTACAAACAACATCATTTTTTCTCTATAGAAGTTCTCTGGGTCTTTGTTCTCATTGTATCGAACATAGCGTATGATTGCATTTTTCTTTCTTTTTCTAAGCCGTGAGTTAACGCATGTGTAACAAGAGGCAAACTCGGACAAAGTAATATGTTCAAGTTCTAAAGGTCTTGCAGTATATTTTTCAATAAGCGATGGGCATAGAATGTTTTCAGAGTCATCTGGCTCCTGGGCCAAAAGCTTATGTTTTTTCAAGACATAGGTTCTTTTGTCAGATGGCCCTGTATTAATAAATATAGTTTTCCTAGAACTTGTGTATAAAGGCAACGAAAGCACAATATAAATAGCTTGTCGAATGGACATTTGTTGCATATTCAAGAGCACATTTTCAAGTTTGCGGATTGTTTCAATGTTGCCATCATTATCAAGAAGGAATTGCTCTTTTATTTTTTTCAAAGCAGTTGTCATTGTGCGATCCATTTTTGTAATGTAAGAGCTACAGTAAGTTGCTGCAGCATAAGCATCAAGGATGAATTGTGCATCTGTATTTGCATTCCAAAGGATTGGGATTTGCTTGGAGAATGCATTGATCCAGACATTAGATGGGTGTCTTTTTAAGAGAAAAGTAGGGCGTTGCAACACTGAACGAATAAAGACTAGGTATTCATCCCTTGTTATGTTGAATTCTGAAAGGATCATATCAAAGGTCATAGTACTTGGAAAAATCTTTTGTTCCAAAACTAGGAATAGCTCATTTGCTTTGTGAATTGTTTTCTCATCGGCATTTTCTATAGGTTGAAAAATGGTAGTTTTTTCAATTGGAGGAAAAGGAAAGTTGAATCTACAGCTAGAATATCGATGTTTTTTGCAACTCTTTGTATGATGATGTGTTTGAATCTTGGCCAATTCTTCAGAGAGAAGCAAAGAGTCAGAAGAAAGGTATCGATCGACAAATGCTGTGAAATTTGTATTAGATGTCTTGCCATATACAGGGGCGTTTTTGGTCCATAGTAAAGCATGGTCATGCTCATTGCCTCTACTCTGGAATTCAGTGATGAAAAAGTAGTCTACCACATCTCCGAACAATTCATTGTTCACTAAAATCAAAGATCGCATTGCTGACATCCGATGCCTATAATAACGACTACAAATTACTGGATTTTCTTTTATCAATGTTTCTATTGTCCAAGTAGTGTCTTCTTTGCCAATGTTGGAAGAAATCCTATCTTCAGTCTTTTTTAATGCATTACAAAGAGGAATCCAAATATGTTCAGGACTAGTGAAAGTGACAAAGAAAGTGGGTGGGCCAAGTTGTCGAATCATTATGAAGACATCTTTTCTTATATGTTCAAAGTAATCAGGAGATGTACGTATGCTTTTTAAACATTGATAAGCAATTGGTGATTTTAATACTTTTTGAAGGTTTGCTTTATATTTTACGTCCTTTGCAAGGAGAGGTTTTGCTAGCTCTCCTTTCCTTATTGAAATCCATGCAGAACCTCTGATTTGCTGAATCAGAACACATACTACTTTGAAGAATGTGTTTGTATTGTGTCTTGCAAAGTCTCTTGACATATGCTGCAATTCCCAGTGAGACGTTCGCTGATAGGTAAATCGATTTATGATATCTTCTGGATGACTGTATCCAAAGAACAATGAAGGGAAGTTCAATTCTTCAGAAAACTTGTCTTGGAAGATGCCCAATGGTTGAAATCCCTCAGAAGGTGCAATTTGTATGATCTGGTTTGAAAGGTCCTCTATTTGATGTGATTGCCCATAGCCATGAACCATTGTTTCATTGTGAGGTTCTAGGTCTATTTCATCATCACTAAATCCATCTGTGTCTATATGCATCGAGGACTGGTTGATCAGGCCAATGTTTCTTTGGACAATTTGCCCCCACTCATGGTCAATAGTAATGTTCTCAGATTTGTACAGTGGAGTATTGCAAAGGTCATATAATGCGGTCATAAGAATGCAGGGGCAGGCATTTCCAGAAAAACATGCACTCTTGTATTCTAGTTTTCTTTTCAAAATCACTGCAACTGTTTCTGCATCTTCGAAGCTTATAGGAAAAGCTTTTTGTATCTTGTTCAAGTTTGCAGGAACATTAATAACTTTTCCTGTGAGTGCAATTTGTGCTCTTTTGTATCCCAATGGTCTTATTTGAGCAAAGGCTAGCCTTGGTGACACTAGTCTTTCTTCCAGCAGTGTTAGAACTGTGACATAATCTAGTTTTTTATTGCGATGAATTTGTGAAGGAACTACAAATACAGGTATCTTTTCATTATGAAGGCTATTCTTGCATTTTTTGCAAATGTCCTAACCTATTCCAATTGTCTTTGAGTTGTTATCCATGCAGATAGTTGCATAGCTTTGCAGTGTGTTTTTGTCAACTTTGTCCATGTTCTTTTTTAATTGCGATGTCTCATAGACAATGCAGGCATGTGTCGGTGTATCTTGAATACTAGTCAAATAAGCTTTTATTGTTGTGCGAGGTTTTGGATATTTTTTTGTCCTAGCTGAGAGAACATGATTCTGTGTTCTTATTCTTTTTTTAACATTGCGCAATGTTTCCTTTTTAGGTACATTGTTTTTTTCAAAGGCTCTTGTTTTTTTCTGTGAAATTGCTTTTGAAACATGCTCTAATGCAAAGCCATGTTCTTTTGCAATGTTGGAGTTGTTTTGTTGCATTGTGCTAGTTTCACTGCAAATTTCCTTTGCTTGTGTACATCTATCTATGTCCATAAGGTGGTTGGATTGAATCAAATTTGTATGTTGTTCTTTAACTAGTGGCCAAAAGTGCACATGTGAATTTTCACTAGCAAAATGCATTAGAAACATTGTATCCAAAGAGCCATTGGATGGTTGGAATTTTTGTGAAAATGTCTTTGTTTGCATGCTCCAGATGTCTATGTTGATATTGAAAAATTCACGTATCCATTGCAATGCAAATGCATTACCTTCTATTCTTCCTTCTCTATATAGCATTGAAAGGTTTACGACAAAGGATTTTGGATTTCCAATACATTGCTCTTGCATGATGCTTGTATGATGTAGATGTTTTATGAAGCAACCAATCACTCTAATATCATTTTCATTACAACAATTGCAAAATGTTTGTGCAATTGCTTTTCGTAAAGAAAGGACATCAAAATTCGGCACCATGCTGCAGATTGACTCGAACAATGAGTCATGGAAATCAATGAAAACCATGTCCATTGGGAGAAGTTGTTGTTTGGCCAATTCTTGATGGATTGATGCCATGTTCACTTGCACATGTTGACCATGTGTTGTAAATGGGCATACGGGTCGTGCAATTTGCATATGCAAAGTGTTGTTGCTTGTTCTATATGACAACAATGGCTCAAAATGTCCAGCAGATGCCACTTGGTCATGGAATAAAATATCAAGTCCATGCATAGCACAGGCGCCTTTGAAATTCAAGTATATTTGTTGTTTTTCAAATGACCAAACTTAAAACAAAGAGATCCAGCCATCTTGAAAACCACTTTATACAGAAAACATCACCCCATAGACCAATCTCTGAAGAAGTTTGCACACTTGCAGCGGAAAGAGCCATTCAATGAAGATATACATTTGAATCATGCACACCATGCAAGGTTTGCAGAAAGCCACTACTTAATTTTGTTCTCAATGAACTCAATGCTTATGGATCTCTTTGACTTAAACATGCTCTAAAACGATGTACTATGCCTTCTCTTATTTCATTTGATGATTATCGAAAATGCAGGAGGACTGCAAGTGCATCGAATAGACAATCCCCTGGTCGGTAGCAAAAATCTTTTAACCGGAAAAATCCATATCTAGTCAATGCACTATCAATTGTCTACACACGATGACCATCGATTCCAAAAGCACATGCTCTGTCGATAAAGCCTCCATTGTGACAGTTTCCAATATGCATGTCCATTTCAACAATTAGGAAATGTGTCTAAAGAACAACACACATGGAAGACAACATACATTGCATGTGTCTGCTACGATCGCAAACGATTGGTGCAATATGCGAAAGGATCTACTTCGACCTGGCAACATGAATATGTCAAACCAAGAAGAAGCAATTGGAAAAATGTCTATGTTTCTAGGAAAAATATGCCACAATTTGCTCAATAGATGATGAACACGAAACATTGTTCATAGATAGGACTTTTTGAGTTTGCTCATTTGAAAATAACATTTTTTTTATTTAGAAGTTACATGAGTAGCAAAGTACTTGATTACTAGAAAACGATATCAATAGTTTTTCTATATAAAGAACATATTCACATTCCAATATTCACATTTCCATCTAGTCCCTATGCACTCGATGGGAAAATAGCAAAATGATAAAAAAGGAAACTTCGAGAATGCCACTTAGAGAAATTGCATTATTCAAGGGATTCTATTACAAAAGAAACAATGGTGACCGAACTTAAAATGGATTCTTGTGCATTGCGAAATCCTTTACCTTTTCCAAAATAAGTATAATGGCAATACATTTAGTAGGCCATAGGGCTTCCTCTAGCTTCTTTGGGCACAGTGATAGAATATGCATAAGCCTTCCAAGACTTCTTTAAATCTGCACGGCCTATAGGAACTTTTGAAATCTCGGACACCCCTTGCCAAAAAGGGTCAGAAGCCACCTATCCCATCCCAATGCACCCCAACACAATGACAATGGAGTGTTGTCATTGGACTGGTACATTGATCAAAGAAAGGCAGCGCTGAATATCTACTATACCTTCGATCCAACCACTCAGGGAAAGTAATGTATATTAAGGGCTCTTGCTACTTAGAAGAAGCTAAAGGCCCAGCTAGCGAAGGATAAATGCAAATTTTTTGCCGATCCCATTTTCCACAGCCCTAAAGGCCCTTTGGAAATTTGAATTGTGGAGCTTTGTTTCTAAGAGATGCATACAGAATAGCAAGCAAACAACCCATTGCATATGCAAGAAGTATCCGGTGGAACATTTGCATATGCCCACCCAGTGTTTGTGGAAAATGATATTACAATGATGACAAGGCATTGAAGAAATCTAGGATGTAAGCATATGCTCTCATGAAGTAGCTAGACATAGGAACGGAACGAGAAGTACAACCACTGAGCATAAAATATTCAAGTTTTTTCTATATCATCCAATTTTTAAATGCCAATACATATTGAAAACATCCAAGAATCCCCCCCCCCCAAAGTTTTAAATGCCATAGATACCAAAAGCATTGAATACCCTATAAGCACAATCCTCCAATATGCTCCATCCATCCACCAAGTAAAATCAGATCAGATACTAAAACAAGTACTAGAGCATCTTGAAAATGTTGAAAATTTGTTTAGTATGTCAGCATATGAGAGGTAAAGAAATGATGGATATGATCGTCACTATGCAAAGGAGGCATAATAGTTTCCTTTGCAAAATCAGGGTATGTGGTGACTTAAAAGTCAAGCTCTCTAGATTTGGTCAGGAGGCTAGAACACATGCTACTTTGAAAACATTTACTGAGTATAGGCAGAAAGAAATAAAAATTACAGGAAAAAGAATTTATAAAAGGATAATAAAGATAAACATGCCTATTATGTTTCTATTTCTAAATTCAAATTCTTGTGAAAGATGTATTTTTTTTCCAATAATTTGGATTTAAAAAAAATTATCAACCAAATATACTTATATCTTTATAGAAAAGGAAAAATTATGTATTTCAAGTGTTAAAAAAAACATAAAAAACATCTTAGAAAATAAAATAATTAAAAAATATATATAATTGTAAACATCAATGCAAAACGATATCTTATTTATTTGCACATTAAAATTGAAACTAAGCTGTGTAGAAGTTGAAAGTAGTCCAACAAGCAGAAAGGCAATTAACAGTTTTCTTTTCATTCAATTGTATTTTGCACACTAAACAAATGTATAATTGTATTTTTCAGATTAAGATAACTAGGAAAAGTCATTTTTCATTCAATTGTATTTCTCAGGTTAGGTAAATGCACAATTGCATTTTTAGCATTAAGAAAATGAGTGCAAACAACCACAACCTAAATTAGGCTTTTTGTTTCAATTGGAATTGAGTCCTCCCAAGAATCTAAACACAATAAAGCATATTGCTCTTATTGGGGCTCGATGTATCAGATCCACCAAGGAGAGGAGACCTTCCATGAATGAAGTTGTGGAGGGTAACAAATTTCGCAGAGATCCTGATTTGCATTACAAGCAAATATCTGAGGTAACAAATTTTAGCATAATTGAGGATACCAACTAGAAGGACTTGAATGGCTTGAGCTTCCAAGGAATAGAAGAAGCATTAGTGCAAGGCTTAGATTTGGTAAAGTGTAATGAAAACTTATCAAGACTGCTGATTTTTTTTTTCTTGTTCTTTATGTGCATTGTAATGCTTTCTGTAAATTCAGTTATTTCCACAGAAGCCAAACTATTCAAAATGAGATTCTCCGATTATCTCTGATTTGCTCTTTTTTCATTATGTGACTGATTTGTTGCTTCATTAGCCTATGGCCATTTTATGATTCAGCTGCTACATATGTATTTGATATTGTGACTTTGAGTGCTACAAGGCTTGTATATCTGTTAAATGAGTTGATTCAAGTAATTGCAAGTTTATCTGATTGATGCATTTTCCTATTTTGCTTATAATATTAAGAGTAAGAGCATTTTTATTCGCCTTATTTTGAACAAATCTCTTAATTTGGATTGCAATCTTTCAGCTTATAATATCATTATATCTAGAAAGATATAATAAATCCCAAAAGATTTATGATTTTCGATTCTGGTTCTTTCTTGCAATGCCATATTGCCGGAATTCCCTTATGAAGCATAGGGCGATGCTCTACAATAAAAATATTTAATTTTGTTCATCAACTTGGTTGATATTCTCTTTCCTTTTTTATGAGTACCTCTAAATTTCTAATATAACCAGAAAATTTGATGTCATTTTTTGTGTGATGTCTATATTTTAAAATAATGGTTGAATATATTGTTAAACTGTATACTGACAGCATCTACCCTAAGAACTTGAAATTGTTGTTTTTGTTAGCCATACCATTATTATGTTGTCTATAGAGTTGATTCCCGATTTGATTTTGTATAAACTAAATCAATGGTATCCACCAGCAGGGTCTTTTGTTGCACTGTTACAGCAAATTCATATAAGCCTGTTGGATATTATAAAACACATTATGGCAGAAGCAAGTTTTTCCTGTTGTCATCTGTCTTGGGTCTATCTTCCATCTGGTCATACACAGTCTAAAAATTGCTTTGATGTTACTTTATAAACACTGTAAACCTATGGCCCATGTTTTCTTTAGAAAATTGTCTCTATATTCAGCTTCAACATGAAAAATATTGGTGTTGTTATGCATGCCATCCTATTTGTTAACATTTCCTGATATTTCATTCAAAATCTTGGCATATGTTATTAGCTCGTAATTACGTTTAGAGGGGTAACCTAGGACTGCTATAGTTAGGATATATATATTAGCGATATCCCTTTGCCTCTACATTAAAAAATGCAAGGATGTTACTCAGTACAATATCCTATTGGAATTTTAGGGAGTTAGTTTTGAGGCAGTGCTGTTGGGAGTGGGAGTGAAGTGAGGAGCGTTGATTTCCAAAAACTTGGAAGTGAAGCTTCAGTGGAGCATTTTTTTATAGATAATGTGTATTTTAATCTATTTTGATGCATATACATTCATAATAATAAAATGCAAAATGTTGAATTAGTTACAGAAAATATGAAAACATAGACTTTTGTGCTACATGTAGATGAATACTACACTTTTGAGAAGCTAGAAATTTAATCCCTAGCTGATTAATCATTAGAGCATCAACCATTTAGTACACAAATAACATCAATTATCTAGTAGTTATAACATTTGTCATCAACATCTAACTGTAATGGCTAATATCAACCATGAAATGGAATAGGTTACAGGTACGATGACCAAACATTTGTAATACGCAGTCAGTTGTCATAAGATTTGTAATATGCAGTCAACTGTCATATAATGTTTACATAATAGGCCATAATAAAGAGATAATTTGAAGTTCTAGAATCTAAACTGAAAATCCAAATAGTTCTACTATATACTAATATTTTCTCTTCCACCAGCAATTTTGAATCTTTTCCCCTGTGATCTACAATAGGAGTGGTAGGAAATGGCCGTGGAACAATAGAATGAGCTCCGCCACAAGCTACACAACTCCTACATAGCAGTGGAGGTAGTGAAGCTAAAGATACTATGTATAGAATATTTCTTGTGCCAAATGGTAGTCAATGGGGGTGGCATCTCAACATGATCAATTTCTAGAGTCCCATCATGATCAACCAAAATTTCATCGTCCAAGCACTATAAAGCTAAGGTTCAATTCTACATATTATCCTCCTTTGGATTCTTGCCCCAAGTCTTATATGTTTTATCATTCTTCACTGTCTCACAATATGGGACAACAACCTCAAGTTATAGTGCATGTAAACCAAACTTTCTTATCGGTCTACATTTAGACTGTTTCTTTTCTGAATGTCAAAAAGCCACAGAGTGATTTAACAATCTGGGAATTGAGGCTATCAAGCCTTTAAAATCGTCTAGGTAGTAATATGCTTAATATCCCCACCATAAACAGATTGCAGGCAGAAACAAGCACCAAGGACAATAGACTTGCACAACTACTGGAAGAGGTTGAGAGGCAAAGACGACCTATCAAAGTCAAAGCCATCATGACTAGGAATCTCTGTTGGGTCTACACAACATTGCTTAGTTTGGAAAATATTTATGCAGTGATGTACTATTGACCAAAAGTTGTTGAATTCCTCATCAAAGCTACTAAACTGTCCACTCAATTATACCAAGAATTTCTTAACGTTAAAGTGGTAACTACAAATGTCTTATCGGTTCCAACATAGCAAGTACTGCTTGTTATATTGCAGATCTAATAAAGAAACATGGGAATAAAAAAAAAAACATTAATGGCAAAATTAATCTTGGATATCTGGTGTACAAGAAGATATGAAGAAATATGTCCTCCATCTATTGGTACTTTTGCATGTGTTCTTAGTACCAACCTTGAAATTAGTGTGCACACAAAATTTGGAGCATGGATTGCTCACAACAGATAATGTTATCGATGTATCACAACTGGGAAGATTATGTGATGCAACGCACTTGAATCTGTTATGCATGTGCCTTATTGTGAAGAGCTTCAAAACTGTTGCCAAGTCAGAGGGATGGAAAGTGTTGAGACATTCAAATCCTAAGCTAGAGCAAGAGCTTCTGTTGAGGCTGGCTCTGTGAGTAGATAAACCCACAAATAAAAGTGGATAGAAATGGATAATTACAGAAGTCTGAAACTTATTTCTGATTAATAATTTGGGTTTCCATTTTTACATTAACAGAGAAAGCAAGAGAGGCTTCGGAAGATAGAGGAGAAGAAGATAAACCTACAACTATACGATGCCATGGAAGCACTTGTTCACATATGCAAAGATGGTTGTCGAACAATTGGGCCTCATGACAAGCATTTAGATGAAAACCAAGGGCCTTGCAATTTTCCAGCTTGCAAAGGGCTCGAATCTTATCTTTTCTTTTGGCATGTTCAATTTATTATTTTGCTACAGCAATTCTCCCGTTGGATTAAGTTTATTTGTTTCATCTGCTATATGAATTAATTATTCCCCTAGTTTATTAGCATTTGTGATCTAATGTTGTGATTCAATCCCCAGATTTCATAGTGTTAGGGTTAGGCTTATTTATTTTTGTGTTTGTTGAAGAGAACAAAGCTCTTTGGCCTTCAAGCAATTCCATTTTCTATTGAGATTTCAAGACTATTGTTTTAAGTAATTGGCAAGCAAATCAAACCCCATTTCACCTTAATCGTGCCTTTATTTTTGCAAAAGAATACAACAGAGAAAATTTCTTGCAAAATAACTATCAACACACATGAACAATGAAATATTTTAGTGACATAATGGAATCACTAGTGGCCAGGATGTCTTATATGCCTGAAAAATACCATGCAATTGGTTTGTGGATGGCTTCAAACTATATGGAATCATCGAATAGGTTAACATGTTTTCAAATGCCAACACTAGTTTTGGATAAAAAGCATTATCAATCAAGCAATTGAGGACAAAGTCACTTGCATACAATGCATGAAAATTCAAATCGCTCGAGCCTTGCACTATAGACCCTGTCTGTCGACAGCAACCAGGTTGCTCACCTGCTACGGTACTATGCCAAAGCTCCAGAGATTGTGTACAGTTTTGTTAAACAACACAGAAGGACACATTTCCATCTGTCCGAAATTCCCAATAGGGCACCTATGTGATAGCTACATGTGTTTTTTATTAAATAAATTAAGAAACATGGCCATCCTTTGAAGATAAAAAGACCATACCTGAAAAACTAGGGTACAAAACAAGTACAGGGAATGGAAAAAATAACGTGGAATGGAAATCCCAACATTTCTAGGAGACAAAAACATCAATTAACTTTGCAGTAATTCAAGCTCTGTAGCAATTCAAATCCATAAAATAAAATAAATTATCGACAGTAAGCCAAATACCATTGAAGACTTACCCAGGCAATGTAGTCGCAATTACTGCTACTGGAACACTGGTCACTAATCCCTTTTTCTTTCCACGAAACCTCACCCACACATAATCACCCCCCCCACACAGCACTGGTCAAACTAGACAACAGACACTGCAACAAGTGAAAAAGAGCATCAACAAATAGGCACCACAACCACCGTAACCAGCAAAGCAGAGCAGTGAAATAGCCTCGAAGCCCCTTTAAATAAGAAACCCACGAACATAACCAACACGAGCCAACATTAAAATCCATTCCCACAGCAATAACAACTCGAACCGCTCGAGAAACACAACTCGCCGAGAAACCCCCGCTCCAGTTGTCGGCTGGCAGAGGAGAAACCCACGAACAGAACTAGAACGAGCCAACATTAAAATCCATTTCCACATCAATAACTCCTCCAACTGCCCGACAAACACAACTCGCCGAGAAACCCCCGCTACAGTCGCCGGCCGGCAGAGGAAAACTACCCTCGCTCATCGCCCTCGGCTCTAGATCAAAACTCTGAACCACACAAGCAGCCTTTAATTCAGAATCAGTACAGCATGAACACGGCCTCGTTTTCTATCGTAGCTCCAGCTTTGAAACCCAGGTGGCCGATAGTCGACGTGATAAAGAGTATGCCAAGAGACATGTGTGGGGGACACGCGGCGAGCAAAACCCCCGCACCAAATTCCGAGGCCAAAATTTTTGAAGTGAACCTTGGAAAACTTTGTAAAATTCCTGGCAGTGGAAAAATTTGGCTTGTACGGACAGGCTAATAAGCCCAAATCTGTCCCAAGATGTCATGGACATAATAATGGAAAGGCCAAATCCATCACCTCCTGTCGCAAATACATGGAAAATCATAAAGTAAAAACATAGGAGCAACACATGAACATGGAAAGGAACCCTATTACATGGAAAAACATAAAGTAAAAACATAGGAGCAGCACATGAACAGGAAAAGGAACCCTATTATTGGGACGAGGTAGATTTGAACACCTATACCTAAGGATCAAACGTTAATATTTTCTAGGCACGCATGATAGATACATCATAAAACCTCAAGCTTGCCACATTTATGTCATGCGCAAACTGCATGCTGCAGCCCACAAGATGTAAGAGAGGAGCTTCAAGACACTCGGCAAGCACATGTCCCAGTGGCCACCATGTAGTAATATATCCATTACAGTGAAACTGTGAAGTTTTAGCATGACTTCCCCACTGCTAGAACTCCAACGGCTGGTTGTAAAGTCACCTCGAGATTTCTGGTTAGGTTGTTGTTTGACCCTTAGTTTTCTCGGGTTCGACCACGAATCTTGAATCTTACTGAATGTAGGAAGTGGCTTCCTCCCCCAAGGGTAAGAGCTAGGCCTCCACAACTACAGCAGCTAACCGGCAGAGGGGCATTGCTTACTACCCCGATAGGCCAGGAAATGGAGCGGTAAGGGGAGAGGGTCGTATACCGTAGATGGCCAGAAGTCTAACCACTAGGTGAACTCTAGTAGTGATCGAGTCCAGGATTAGAAGCAACAAGGAGGGAAGGAGCTGGAGAATCCTGAGTAGAGAAATGTAACTGACTGCTCACCCAGGAACGTTGGTGGTTGGGGTCAAGATGGAAAGATAAAATGGGCAATGCAAAGTGTTGGTCCTCTATTTTGCGCATTCAGTATAATGTTTTCTAGCATTAAAATCTTAATGGAATTCAATAATAATCAGTTTTGTGTGTCTTTTTGGAGGTCAACACTGCTAAAGCTGTGGTAAGTGATTTTAATTATTTGTTTGTTGTATTTTCTTGTTTTATGCATATGTTTTGGGTTTTAGGTTTCATTAAATGATATGCTAATAATAAGATTGGTTTCTCTTCCATACAGGGTTCGTTTGGCTACCTGGCCCAGCGTTCAAAGGAGGTTTATGCAGAGATCGGGGATTCGATCTACAATGAGGGCGTTTTTCCTGGATCCATATCGTCTTTCAGATGCTTTTGAGGATTGCTCCACTGCTATTTTAGGCATGATCTTTGATCGAGGGTTGTTGTTATTTTCTCTTTAACAATATGTGCATATTTGGGGATCTGAGATGCCATTTTTGGCTCAAAATCGCTAAGATATTTGTGGGTTGTTATCCATATCGACCTTTGTTTCCAGGATGATCTCACTCTGTATATTCAGTATAAAGATGACTCTTGAAACCCTAAGACGTTGGCAGATGTATTCAGAGAAGACTGTAACATTTGAATTTAATATAATCGGCATTTATCTCCTTTAAGCTTTGACTTAAGACTGGAAGGCGTTGAGGGCAGGGCCCCCTTCAACACCAATCCTTAGCATTTTGTATTGTGTATTTGACAGTAGTGGAATAACATTTTCTTACTTTGACATTGTGTGCAGAGATATTAATGGTTTTGTGTGCAGAGATATTAATGGTTTTGTTAATGATTTTATTTATCTGTGGGCAAACGTAGAATAGATGCCTGCAAGTTGTTAAGCAATTTCATTGGCATTTTAATCTAGCGCAGGGTATAAACTTGTGAATAAATTGTATTTAAAATCGCCCTTTGATTTTTAGTATGAGTAATTATAAATGGCCACAGTAATGATGAGATGTGTGATAAGTTTGATTGGCTTTGTTATAGAATCGATTTAGTAGGGTTGAGGAATGGTATGTATCAGAGTTCCCTTTCAATTCCCAGTATGAGTTGTGATGGGTTTGATTTCAGTTGCTAGGAACTTGACTTGCTGAAGAAAACAGAGTGCATTTCATAGTGCCTCTTACTATTAAAGATAGAACATAGCTCCATTTCTTTCGACCTTTGAGCTCACAAAATGTAGGATCGATTTGCATTTGCAGCGTGTGTATTTAACAAAGATTGCAGTAGTATAGGGTTTTGATATATTGGTTTATCAAATGTTTAGGGTTTGTTAATAACTAAATAGGAGTTGAAGATTGGCATTGAATAGTTTACAGCGTTATCTTCTAGGGTTGAATCTTAGTTTCATAATATATATATATTTTCTGAAATCTTCCTTGAAAGTTCTGTTATTCGATGGTGAGCATCTACTGAAAACTCCAACATCCTGTTATGTGCACTTATATATACAGAACTCAAGAGTAGTATATCAGCAGTAAATCGACTTGCCTTTGATGACATGATTGTGAATAAGTTAATAGGTTTTATTTCAGCAGTGATTCCAGGAATGTTTGTGTGGATTGAAGTATCATATTTGGCAGAGTTATTAATTGGAATTTAGATATATATTGAGATCAATTAAGCATATGCATTTGGTTAATAACCGGTTAATTATATTTTTATAGATTGTAATTACAATAGCTTAGATTGCTGTAGATACTATTAATTGCTTTAAAAACTGTTGTAGCTTAAATTTGTATTCTTCTAGCAGGTTGTTTTGTTTTAAAAATCATAGGTTTTCAATTTGGAAATTCCTTGTTGGTTATTTTTGAGTTCAACAGTACGAATTAGTAAATTAGTTTTCTTTTCTATAGTACAGATCTAGTGATACTTGGCATTGGTCATTTAAGTGTTAGCTTCATTCTTGTTGTAAGTAGATTAGGGTTTCTTGAGGAATGAGCATTGAGACTACTTTGCCCGCACATATAGTGTAGCAGCTCAAAGTCTACGATTCTCCGGTTGATAGATTAAATTGAGGTGAATTAAATATCAATAATTTTAACCAACATTTTGGCGCCGTTGCCGGGGAGTTGCTCCAAGGTAAGCTGGTATTTTGCTCATTTTTTTTTTTGAATTGATTGATTGAGAAGTTCAGGTAGATAGGATCTTTTTTACAATACACAACAAGGTGGAGGGGAAACATTCAGACGCAAAGACGAATTCACTTTGGGATTCCCATGGTGTAACAGCCTGCCACAGCCACTTTAGTGGGTTACCCCAAATTTTTGTTGTGTCCTGCTGGTAAGTGTGATTGTTTTTTTTTCACAAGTTTGACATATTACAAGAAGTGTGTTTATCTTTCCTGTAAAAAGTATTTACAAGTGTGGTTATCCTTTTGTAAGTGAGGTGTGTTTAATTCTAGAAATCTAATTTTACAGCAATTGTTAGGTGTGACTAGTTGTGGCAGATTGGAGGAGGATGATTGGTAAGGCAAACTTGCGCATTTCATAACACGTTCCTTGAAACCCAACTGTGGCACAGGTATTTCAATTTATTTTGATTAAAAGTCTTGTTATTTTTAGAAATTGTTTTGATGAGACCTACAGATAGTAAGGGTAGATTCATTAAGGTTCATTCTGATCTTTTTGTAAACAACAAAACCCCCCCCTTCACTAACCCTAGGGATAGGGATACCGGCAACGAAACTGAAAACAACAACATTCAGAATTCAGCGGAATTTGGGACCCAACCAGTAGGAACTGAGGTTATACTCAGTGAACAGTTACATTCAGAAGAAATCCCACAGATCCAACAAGCTTCACCTTTAAAGGAAGATCCTAATTTGGTTGACACAGTGAACATAGAAAAAGTGAACTTCCTTCTTGAACATAACTAGAATCCGGTGGTTTCTCAATTAGAATCCACTACAGATTTACCTTTCAATTTTCAAACTTGGCCTAGGCCAGACCATTGGGATTTTATTCTATCCCCAAGAAGAGACAGGTTAGGTGTCAACTGGTTTAGAAACCCTCTTGTCATGAGTGATCAGGAAACTGGACACCAGATGGAAGGAGAAGGAGAACATGAGGGACGAACTGAAACAACTTTTGGCTTCCCCATTCTGGATCTTACACGGGATGTCAGTATGAAAAATATCCCAGCATCTTCATTACCTACCTTCTATGGGAAAAGTACTGAAGATCCGGATACCTTTCTATTTGAGTTTGACATCTTATGTAGGAGTTATAATTATCTAGAGGATGCTCAAAAGTTAAACTATTTCCAGCCACCCTTAAGGATTCTGCACTTAGATGGTTTATGAGCTTGGGGGAATCCACCATCCGAACTTGGGAACAAATGAAGAGTGCTTTCCTCAGAAAATACCGAGACTACTGTGGGCCTCGAGACTCCCAAAATGATATCTTTAAAATGCAACAGCATGAAGAAGAGAGTCTGGAGGACTTCTTAGAACGATTATGCTTTGTATTGCAGAAGTCTAAGTATAATACCTTACAGGAGGATGCAGTCAGAACTCTTTTTCTAAAAGGGATCCTGGATGAATATGTGGAAATCCTCAACTTGATGGCATCAGGTGATGTATCTCATAAATCCTTTGAGGAGATTACTGAACTATGTAGAAAGTATTCGAGGAGTAGAGCCAAGGCAGGAAAAAGCACAAGGGAAGGTCCTTCCCGTATTTCTAAAACAACAGGAACTAGTGGGGTCACAAGAGTTGAATTGGGAAACCTGTTAGAAAATTTCAAAACTGACATTTTAGGCACCTTAAGCTCCCAATTTGATGCATTGAAGACAAAGAAACGGCAAGAGGAAGAGGACATAGCAGCATTACAAATATTCTGCCCCAAATGCAGAAAAAGACACCCTTTGAAAGAGTGCCCTCTAAATATCATTTCAGTCTGTGCTCTTTGCTCTGCTCAACACCCAACTGACAATTTCCCTTCTTTACCAGAACTACAAGCTTTTTACAAGCTTAATGCTGAACCTACCGATGCATCAAGAAGGCCTTGGCAGCCTAGACCTCAAAACATGTACCCAGAGCCTGTTTTCCAGAACCCTGCATATTATTATCCCATGCAGCAATCTCAGCAGCCATGGAGTCCACAAATGTGGCAGAATTGGCCCTCTCAACCTACTCAGACCCAGCCTTGGCAGCAAGGCTGGCGGGGACAGTCATATGGAGGACCACAAGGACAACCCTATGGAGGAACACAATCAGCCACCCCTCCTAGTTACTGTCCAATGCCACCAAATATACAGCAGCTATTACCAGGCTTTACACCACCTGCCCTTCCTCCTATACCCCCAGTTCCACAACAATATCAAAATCCAAATCCACCTAGACCCACGTTGTTGCCTGCCCAACCTATCCCAAACCCTAATAACCGACCTCCCCAGCCTCTTAATAATGCTGAAATTCAGATGGCTCCAACTTATGTAATTCATTCAGCTCCTTTACAGGAAATACAATTAAGGTCTGGGAAAACATTAAATAAAACCCCTCTAGCAGTGATTATTCATGAAGAGACTGGAGAAGAAAGTGATGAAAAAGAGATTACAGAGGAAGAAGAAGTGCAGATTGCCTCAGAAAATACTCAAGCACTGGGAACTCATTTCCAACCACCTGCTCATCCACAGGTAAATAACAACCCCCCTTATCCAGAGAGGTTATTAATAGAGAAGCCCGTGATGCGTCCACAGTTTGATTTGGAAAGTGAGTTGAGAAATGTTTGCATCAAAATTCCATTACTTCAGGCTATTAGGGATGTCCCTATTTATGCAAAGTTGGTAAGGGAACTGTGCTTAAAGAAACCTGGTCGAAAACAGAAAGATCCACCCAAGATAAATGTTTTAGGCCAGCTGTCTAATTATATTTCAGACTGCCCCTTACCCCCAAAATTTGCAAATCCTGGGAATCCAGTGGTGACCATTTACATCAATGAGGTTCCAATAGGAAACACTCTAGTTGACCTGGGGGCTGCCATTAATGTCATGTCTATGACCACCATGCAGAGACTTCAGTTGCATAATCTCCTCAGATCTACTCCTACTATTTTGGAGTTG
Organism: Larix kaempferi; assembly: GCA_027924585.1. Classification (NCBI taxonomy): domain Eukaryota; kingdom Viridiplantae; phylum Streptophyta; class Pinopsida; order Pinales; family Pinaceae; genus Larix; species Larix kaempferi. The sequence goes on along the minus strand of BSBM01000047.1, from coordinate 18,233,164 downwards.
GCTGATAGGAGCACAGTCAAACCTGTGGGGGCCTTAGATGACATTACTGTCACAGTAGCTTCTTGGGAGTATCCAGTGGATTTTCTGGTACTCCAAACCAAACACCCAATGGGGGAACATCCTGTTATATTAGGCAGGCCTTGGTTAGCCACTGCCAATGCCTTTATAGGATGCAGAGAAGGTATTTTAACTATATCAAATGGCACTTCTCTACAAAACCTAATTATTTATCCTCCAGCACAGCCTGTATCAGAAAACATGTTATGGTTAGAGAATCCTTATGGGGATGAGGATGTGGGACAACCCTTACTGTCCATCAGTCAAACTAGGGGGCTGGAACACCAGACTGAGGATGATATCCTAGATCAATTTATTTCAGCCACCACTAGTATTGAGTACCCTCAGTCCTTCTCTGACTTAGACAATGTTTTCACAGAAGATTTTCAGGAACACTATTACCCTTCAGCCACCTCATCATCAGTAGTTTTATTCATAGATGAGAAGGTTGAAGCTGCAACTATACCAATGGAGATTAGTCCAGGGAGATCTTTGTTTATTAATGGGAATCTGTCTCAAAGCCAGCAAAATCAGGTAGTTAATTTACTCAAAGCACAGTCTGGGGCATTTGCTTGGGTTTATACAGACATGAAAGGAATTCACCCTGACACATGCATGCATCACATCTATACGCAGGAAAATATTAGACCAGTAAGGCAGCCACAAAGAAGAATGAATCCTGCGCTTAAAGACATTGTGAAGGAGGAATTACAAAAATTGTTGGATGCAGATTTCATCTATCCCATTTCTGATAGCAAATGGGTATCTCCGTTGGTGATTGTTCCAAAGAAGGGAGGTAAGTGGAGAATATGTGTTGATTTTCGTGAGTTAAACAAAGCAACTCTGAGAGATTACTTCCCTCTTCCTTTCATAGACTAGGTTTTAGATATATTGTCTGGAAAGAAATATTTTTCTTTTCTGGATGGATACAGTGGATATAACCAGATAAGAATAGCCCCAGAGGATCAAGAAAAAACCACTTTTACCTGCCCATGGGGAACTTATGCTTACAAGGTGCTACCATTTGGGCTGTGTAACGCTCCTGCCACTTTCCAGAGGGCAGTGTTAGGTATTTTGGCTGATTTGGTCCATGACTGTGTGGAAATATATATGGATGATTTTACAGTCTATGGTAATGATTTCAAGGAAGCCTTGGATAATCTGGAGAAAGTTCTAATTAGGTGCCAAGAAACAAATCTTGCTTTAAGCCATGAAAAGTGTAAGATGATGTTAACTGAGGGTATTGTTTTAGGGCACCATGTTTCATCAGAAGGAATTAAGGTTGACCCAGCAAAAATTGAAATCATTACTAGTTTATCTTCACCAACTACACAAAAAGAAGTCAGAAGTTTTCTGGGACACGCAGGGTACTATCGTAGGTTTATTGCTAATTTTACAAAGATAGCAGCCCCACTATTCAAATTGTTGGCCAAAGACAGTGGTTTTGATTGGGATCAACACTGTCAGACAGCCTTTGACACATTAAAGTCAGAATTGTCTTCAACACCAGTTCTGCGGGGGCCAAATTGGTCTTTGCCCTTCCATATACAAACTGATGCTTCAGACACTGCCTTGGGGGGAGTGCTCGGACAGAAAGAAAATCAGTCCTCCTATGCTATTTATTTCATCAGTAAAAATTTAACACCTGCAGAACTGAATTATACAATGACTGAAAAAGAGTTTCTAGCAGTAGTTCATGCCATCAATAAATTCTGGCATTATATTACAGGTTACGAGGTATTTGTTCACACCGACCATTCTGCTATTAAATTTTTAATGAATAAGCCAATCACTAGTGGCAGAATTACTAGATGGTTACTTTTGTTACAGGAATTTAACATTACCATAGTTGACAAACCAGGGAAGGAAAATCTGGTTGCAGATTTCCTCTCCAGATTGACTCATGCTGATGATAATGTTCCTGTAGATGATACATTCCCTGATGAACACTTGTTTGCTGTTTCTATTAAAACACCCTGGTTTGCAGATGTAGCCAACTATTTGGTTACAGGGAAACTACCTGCTCATTTGTCATCTTATGAAAAACGAAGAATCATACAGCAAAGTGCTAATTATTCATGGGTGGGTAATGACCTCTTTCGAACCGGTCCAGATCTGATTATCAGGAGGTGTGTGAGGGAGGATGAGATGTGTGACATCCTCCAAGCTTGTCATGATGGACCCTGTGGAGGCCATTTTTCAGACAAGCGGACAGCATATAAGGTGTTACATCAAGGGTATTACTGGCCTACCCTTTTTAAAGATGCTGAGAAGTATGTACAGGGCTGTGACAGCTGTCAAAGAATGGGGAGACCCACTGCTGCTGATCAAATGCCTTTACAAGCCCAGGTACAAATTGAACCTTTTGAAAAATGGGGATTGGATTTTGTTGGCCCAATCTCACCAATGTCAAGAAAAAAGAGATATATTTTAGTATGCACTGACTATGTGACTAAGTGGGTTGAGGCTAAAGCTCTATTGAGGGCCACTGAGAAATCAGTCATAGAATTTATTTACGAAGAGATTTTTACTCGTTTTGGCATTCCTCGTGAAATTGTGACTGACAATGGGGCACAGTTTGTCTCTAAATCAATGAAAGCACTTACAGAACAATATGGAATTAAGCACTATAAATCTTCTCCTTACCACCCCCAAGCAAATGGTCAGGTCGAATCAACCAATAAAGTGCTAGAATCCATTTTAACTAAGACTGTGCAGCTACATCACAAGGACTGGGCAGACAGGCTACTCGAGGCATTGTGGGCTTACAGAACTACGTGGAGAAATACCACAGGGTATACCCCATATCAGCTTGTTTATGGTAAACAGGTCCTGCTTCCTATAGAATTTCAGGTGAAAACTTTTCGTACTGCTGCACAACTGAGCCTGAATTTAGATGAAGCCCAGGAGCAGAAGCTGATGCAATTAAATGAACTTGATGAAATCAGACAAGATGCTGTCCAACAAACTGTGTTGATACAGAATCAGCGGACTAAGTGGCATGATAAATTTTTGAAGAAGAAGACTTTTGAAGAAGGTGATTGGGCTATGTTATTTGACTCACGATTCAAACATTTCAAAGGTAAGCTTACCACTAGATGGATGGGGCCATATGAAATTGTGACTGTTTTTGATAATGGTTCTGTCAAAATAAAAACAATAGATGAAGAACAAACTGCCTTTGTAGTGAATGGACATCGGTTAAAAGTATATCATAAACCTCTCTCTAAGCAAGAGTTCATCCATAACATGAGTCAGCAGTCTGAACTAGAACTGGTAGGTGAGGAAAAGACTTCTTCATCTCCTACTCTCTCTCAGTAATCTTCAATGGAATTGTTTTTTGTACATATGTACAGGATTTTGTTTTATTAGGTCTCTCTTTGAAAGGGTGCAGATATTCTTTTCAGTAAGGCTCAAAATGTTTTGAAACCTAAGGGAGGTGTTTTATCACTCCTCTATTTCAGCCTTTTGATCATTTTTTTGCAAACCTTTTTTTTTTAAGGACTGTGTAAATTTGGGTCAATTTCTGAGTTTCACTGATTCATTGGAATGTCTGCATTTGTGTGTCAGATTTTTTAGAACTGTTTTGGCTATTCATAAGAGTACTTGCCAACCAGGCATTGCCTACATTAATGCTTTAAGCTTCCCAAATATTTTCTGCTTATGAACCTATGGGCTGCTAGGACCATTTGATTTGATTTCACACTAGATAGAGAGAGGGAATTGATGTTAGTTACAGCTATGGGCATGAAGTTATTTTTAAAGATAGGCATCATGTTAAAAAGGTGTTCAAGATCGGGCAGTTTGGGGGTTATTATCTCTTGGCTGTTATAATATTAAACACATATATATATACTGTCTTTAGCCACTTTATGACTTTCACTTTCTACAGTTACGAAGGTTAGCTGTTCATATGGGCAAATCTTTACAGGCATATACAAAGAATACTCTTCCAATTCTGGTACCATCCCACTCCTAGATGGTTTTCAGAGCAGCTCCCCCACTCATCTATGCTTGAGCAAATCATAAATTTTTATCTTTAAGATGAAATTGGGACAAGAGCCTCTGATAGAAAAAGGGTGTAAGAGGTTAACCCGCCGGGATACTGAACAGGTCTGCTGGCAGCGGGTACCGACCTGTGGTATGAACAAGCAAACCCATCAGGGTTCTGAACAGGCCTGTTGGCAATGGGGCATCTGTCTGGGGAAGAAGCTTCTTAAGATGTTATAGTTACCCCACCGGAGTACTGACCAGGATTGCTGGCAGTGGGTTCTGACTTTAATATCTTCTTTAACAGCCTCATCTATACTTGTCTATATGAACAACGTACCTATGTGAAGGTAAAAGAGAAGCCATAAGGATGGTTAATTAAAATTTATTAAATTCATTAAAAATAAAATGATAGCCAGTTGATAATCATCTCCAACTGTTCTGCATTTTGGGTTACCTGATTCTAAAAAAAGAAGGTTTATGTTTGATGCCTAAAACATAGCTGAGAAATTTAGTACTATTTGTTCCACTACTCGAATTATCCTGTGTGAAGCTGAGTCAAAATGGACCAATACCCCATTAGCTTCTGTTGCTATTTTCCTTGTCCTGTGGCATATGTCCTGGTGGAAAAAGTTCTGTATGGATGACAAGGATGAAGTCTGAATTTTTGATTGATGAAGTCTGAATTGTTGATTGTTTGAATTATGAGTGATTGATGAAGTGTGAATTTTTTATTGTTTGAGTTATGAGTGATTGATGAAGCTTGCATTTCTGATTGTTGAATTATGAGTGATTGATTGAAGTCTGCATTCCTGATTGTTATTTGTATTTTCAATAAAAGGTGGCTTCATAGCGCAATTAAGTTTCCTGTGTGGTTAGATGGAGCAGCAACCTTACAATAAGGAAATCATGTCACAAAACTATTGAGAGTCCAACAACTCTTTTAATCCAGTCCATTTGCTTATGAACTCATTCAAGTGATGTCTATTTGAGAGATTAATGGTTTTACATCACTATTCATAGCCTAGCAGCTGCTCCAGATGCTGGTACTGACCGTTATACTGGTAAATTGTTATGCATCATTATCAGCCTAAAAGTACTGCTGTATTTGTTAAAGTGCCGGATTGAGTGCCGTAAGGAGTGCTGGAAGATATATTGGGGAAATTGGCATGTATATGGTAATGGACGTTGATGGAGGTAAGGAAAGGTGTACGATTGGCTAAATCTTAATTATTAATAAGGATTATAATTAAATATTTTTTTGCCATTATATGAAATTCGATGAGCTATGAACTACCTTAAATACCTTTAATAATATTTCATCCTCTATTATTCTTGGCAACCTTTGATAAAACGAATTATAACCTTGTTCTATTATAATCAGGGTTCTTACGTGTTATGAGATTAAGATTAGCTTAAACGTGTTACATCATGGTAATCATTTCCTGTGATGTGGGCAGTATGTGCTACCACTTGTAATGATTTTCACTTGTCACGATTATTGTCCTCATTACCTTTACTTCCTATCATTGTCATTTTTACCATGTTCATTCGGATTTTTTTTTACAGTCCCTATCGTTACCATTGTCATTGCCTGCGAATTGTCTGTCCGAATTCTCTGCTAATTCTCTGCTAATTCGCCAATCTTCGTGTCTCCACCATGCTCAACCGGCATGAACCCTCTGCGTATGAACAGTTGTTAGCCATCCCTGAGTTCGTTGCATGCAAGTATATGTTTACTCGGGCTCGATGGCATGCATTTTTAACCAATTTACAGGGCCACGATGACGCTGTCTCTCTACAATTCGCCCTGAGTTTCGATGGGCATACCGCTAGAGTGGGGGCTCTGGAGTTTGCAGTGACAGAGGAGTCCATTTCAGTTGCCACGGGACTTCCACGCACCGGAGATAGGTGGTTTAAGAATTTTCGGTTGCCACGAAAGGAATATGACTGTGTTTTCAAACCAGAATATTTGGCTGTGAAGGGTGAGAAGGGTTTCTCCAAGCTGTGGGTTAGGGAAGAATTTCATAATTCCTTGATGATCATCACCAAGCTAATTACCTGTGAAGGTCGCTTCTCCACTTACAAAGCCTGTCATTTTCGCCTTCTAGCTCACTTCGAGTTTGGTAAGCTTCTGAACTTTCCATTTTATTTTTGGAAAAGTTTGAGTAAAATGGCTTCACAAGTGAGGAAGAACTTAGAGCATCCAACTCATAGCCTTTACCATCATGGGCTTATTAAAATGCTCGTTTTAGCTGAGTTAAAAAAGCAAGGTCGGGGATGGGAACAGTTTGTGTATGAACTCTCTAACCCTCATCTTCAGTCACCCTTGAGGAATGAATCAGGTGAGCCTGGTATTCCTGATCTAATGGAGAAAGCTTCCTCTACAAATAATTCTGTTCCTCAAAATGATTGCCTTCAGGAACCCGCTGTTAACAGTTGCAAGAAAACTGCTCCATTATATGCTAAGAAGTCCCCAATCTCTAAGAGATAGTCTGTTAGCTCTCGGTCTGGGGGAGATAAGGAGCAGGAGAATTTGTTTGTTTTGTCAAATAGACGATTTACTCGCAGCATGGCCGCTAAAGAGGGGAGAAAGGGATCTAAGGGTAAAGAACCTGTTCAAGTTGAGTTGTCATCATCCAATGCTTCCTCTACCCATGTTAACTCTGATTCTCCTGGTTCTCCTCATTATTCTGCATCGTTGAGTCCTGTTAGTGAACCTTTGCTGCCGGTATCTCCTTCAAAATCGAGTCTGAAATATGCCAAAGGATCCCCTTCAAAGTCTAGTTTGAAATCTGTCAAAGTATCCTCCTCAAAATCGAGTTTAAAATCTGTCAGGGCATCACTTTCCAGATCTGGTTCGAAATCAGAGGCTTCAGCACAGGGGATTGACTATTTTAGGCAAAAGAATATTAAATTGACAAAGAAGCTGCAAGAATATGTAAGGTTGGATTGGGTTATCAAACAAGAAAATGCCATTTTAAAGGCTAGAATAGTGTCTTTGCAAACCCTGGTTGATGAAGTTAAAGGGACAAATCACAGCCTTCGAAAATAGTTAAAGAAGAAAGACAAACAGTTTGAACAGTTGGTTAGCATACAGCAACACTCTGCCCCCTCTCCTCCTCAGGTGCAAGTCTTGTTTAATACCTCAGCTTCAGTCTCTGGAGTTGGATCTAAGGATTGATCATTCACTTTGGGGATTTAAATTTTGTCTATCTGAAATTCCCTTGCATTGGGACATGCAAGACCTTCAGTCTGGGGGAGATGTTGGTCCTCTATTTTGCCCATTTAGTATAATGTTTTCTAGCATTAAAATCTTAATGGAATTCAATAATAATCAGTTTTGTGTGTCTTTTTGGAGGTCAACACTGCTAAAGCTGTGGTAAGTGATTTTAATTATTTGTTTGTTGTATTTTCTTGTTTTATGCATATGTTTTGGGTTTTAGGTTTCATTAAATGATATGCTAATAATAAGATTGGTTTCTCTTCCATACAGGGTTCGTTTGGCTACCTGGCCCAGCGTTCAAAGGAGGTTTATGCAGAGATCGGGGATTCGATCTACAATGAGGGCGTTTTTCCTGGATCCATATCGTCTTTCAGATGCTTTTGAGGATTACTCCACTGCTATTTTAGGCATGATCTTTGATCGAGGGTTGTTGTTATTTTCTCTTTAACAATATGTGCATATTTGGGGATCTGAGATGCCATTTTTGGCTCAAAATCGCTAAGATATTTGTGGGTTGTTATCCATATCGACCTTTGTTTCCAGGATGATCTCACTCTGTATATTCAGTATAAAGATGACTCTTGAAACCCTGAGACGTTGGCAGATGTATTCAGAGAAGACTATAACATTTCAATTTAATATAATCGGCATTTATCTCCTTTAAGCTTTGACTTAAGACTGGAAGGCGTTGAGGGCAGGGCCCCCTTCAACGCCAATCCTTAGCATTTTGTATTGTGTATTTGACAGTAGTGGAATAACATTTTCTTACTTTGACATTGTGTGCAGAGATATTAATGGTTTTGTGTGCAGAGATATTAATGGTTTTGTTAATGATTTTATTTATCTGTGGGCAAACGTAGAATAGATGCCTGCAAGTTGTTAAGCAATTTCATTGGCATTTTAATCTAGCGCAGGGTATAAACTTGTGAATAAATTGTATTTAAAATCGCCCTTTGATTTTTAGTATGAGTAATTATAAGTGGCCACAGTAATGATGAGATGTGTGATAAGTTTGATTGGCTTTGTTATAGAATCGATTTAGTAGGGTTGAGGAATGGTATGTATCAGAGTTCCCTTTCAATTCCGAGTATGAGTTGTGATGGGTTTGATTTCAGTTGCTAGGAACTTGACTTGCTGAAGAAAATAGAGTGCATTTCATAGTGCCTCTTACTATTAAAGATAGAACATAGCTCCATTTCTTTCGACCTTTGAGCTCACAAACTGTAGGATCGATTTGCATTTGCACCGTGTGTATTTAACAAAGATTGCAGTAGTATATGGTTTTGATATATTGGTTTATCAAATGTTTAGGGTTTGTTAATAACTAAATAGGAGTTGAAGATTGGCATTGAATAGTTTACAGCGTTATCTTCTAGGGTTGAATCTTAGTTTCATAATATATATATATTTTCTGAAATCTTCCTTGACAGTTCTGTTATTCGATGGTGAGCATCTACTGAAACCTCCAACATCCTGTTATGTGCACTTATATATACAGAACTCAAGAGTAGTATATCAGCAGTAAATCGACTTGCCTTTGATGACATGCTTGTGAATAAGTTAATAGGTTTTATTTCAGCAGTGATTCCAGGAATGTTTGTGTGGATTGAAGTATCATATTTGGCAGAGTTATTAATTGGAATTTAGATATATATTGAGATCAATTAAGCATATGCATTTGGTTAATAACCGGTTAATTATATTTTTATAGATTGTAATTACAATAGCTTAGATTGCTGTAGATACTATTAATTGCTTTAAAAACTGCTGTAGCTTAAATTTGTATTCTTCTAGCAGGTTGTTTTGTTTTAAAAATCATAGCATTGCAATTTGGAAATTCCTTGTTGGTTATTTTTGAGTTCAACAGTAGGAATTAGTAAATTAGTTTTCTTTTCTATAGTACAGATCTAGTGATACTTGGCATTGGTCATTTAAGTGTTAGCTTCATTCTTGTTGTAAGTAGATTAGGGTTTCTTGAGGAATGAGCATTGAGACTACTTTGCCCGCACATATAGTGTAGCAGCTCAAAGTCTACGATTCTCCGATTGATAGATTAAATTGAGGTGAATTAAATATCAATAATTTTAACCAACACAAAGTAGTTTGAAGCCTAAAAGCTTAGATTCTGCTGTTGGAAATATGGACAGGCGAGATCTTGTTGTTCCTCCCCCTCTTGTCAATGGTTGGAAATGGGGAAGACACAATGGCAGCAGTGCCAACTTGAATTCATAGATGGTGGATTTGTGTCCATAGGCTCGTCATCGATCCTTCAGTTTCTTTCCGGTCGCCTGTATTCAGCTTGTTCCTTCCATTTTGCTCAACAAACCGGACAAATAAGGTTGTCAAACACTTCCTTCCATTTTGCACTGCAAACAGGAGAAATAAGGTTGTAGTGTTTGAGGTTAGAAGCAATACACAGAAAATGGAATGTGTTAGTACATTCAGCGGTTAATATTGTGTGGCCTTTTCCATGCTTCATCCTCTACAAGCACATTGAACATGTACTCATCATTTGCAAGTGCTGTTTGTATCCAACATAACCATCAAGCTCTGTTTAATGCCTTCCCAAGGTAGCATAAATAGTATAGAGTTTACTTTGTGAATCTTTTGATTTTGCTTACTTAGCATTGCAGAAAATTTTGTACATAGCATTAAACATTAAACGTGCCTCACCTACTCAGTAATGACTCTATAGCAACTTGCCTTCCCCCCTCTTCTTTCTTTTCTTCCTTCCTACGTCTTTTGTTACTGATGGGAACGAGAGCATGGGGAAGGAAAAGATTGCCCATCGCTGCAAGGAAGGCAGAAGGAATGCAAGCATGATCAGTGTTCCTCTAAGCGAATGAAGCAACCGGTGGGAATGAACCAAGCTCGGTGAGAGATTAGCAGAGGAACTGCCATGGATTTCTAGATATGAAATAGGCTTCCGGCTTTGGATGGCACACACAGATGGGGACCGTGACCACACACAGATGGCAGATTGTGAGTCATAACTATCAGGGAATTAGCTATAATCCGAGAAATTATATGTTATGTGCTTAGTAGCCGCGGATGAACATGCACCCGGACACACGTTTAGTTGAAATTGAGTTGGGCTCCCCTAGGCATGAAACATGTAAGTGAAACACGGTGGTTGTGTTTGTGGCTTGTCGCAAGGGCAAGGGCATGTGGTAGACTGCAAGCGTGTGCAACAAACGCAGGAGAATAATGTGCAGGACGCCAAGATTGAATAAGGGACTAATAAAAAATAGCCTTGTCTCGGGTTGAGGCCAAATAAGGCTCCAAATTACCTTATTGGGCAGAATAGAATTTATTTTACAAAACCTTGGCTAAAACATTTTGGTAACAGTGCCAAAGCAATGCAAAAGCAAGAAATCGATTCCTATAGTCCCTGCACTGCCTGCAGGCAGGGACTAATAAGACCCTAACTTAAGTAATGGATACGATGCAAAAGTGCCTTATAAGTTATTTCAATTCTCTTGAAAATTTTGGATCCTATGATCTATATGATTATTGCCCCCATGATAATTCCTCTAGGAAAATAGGAATTAACACTGTCCTGAAGTTATTTGCAACGCATGTGAAAATGATTTTCTTCAAAAAAAACTAAGAAAGATGTCCGATGGAATTCATTCCAATGGAAAACCAACAAAATCATGAAAGAGCAGTTCAAATTACACAATGAAATTGCAATATCTTGAAGCACATTACTGACAGTATTGTCTTGACAAACTCAACAATTCCTAACAGATATACCAACGTAATTCTCCTATGCAATACATATTAATAATTACTATGAGTGCAATTATTTCTTTCGATGTATGTTTAATAAAATAGAATACATGAAGAAAACTACATATCTAAACCTAAACCTAAAACTAAAACTAATCTTAGTTAATGGTTTTGAGAGACAAATCAACCTCAACACATAAAAACAAAAATTCTCCTTAAGTTGGACATAAAGTGGCTTTAAGTGATTAAAGCCATGAATAAAAAGCACCATGTCAAAATACATTAATATCTCTTTATGCATATTCATTTTAATACATTAATATTTCTTTATGCATATTCATTTTAATTTTGGCATTTGAATAACCAAAGCTGTAACTTATTTTGACAATGGCTTTGACACTAGCTTGCCTCATGTATTATGAGCGTCCTCACTTCATGCTTTACAAAATGTCTAATTTTGTTGACCATCCTCTTTGTAATTATCCTTGAATATAGGTAACTTGGTTTTTCTTTCCCTCTTTGGTTGCACATGTTTTCCTTCGATGTCTTCTTTGCTATGTGTTCTTCGAAATATTTACTTTGTTTTTTTTCGAGTGCAATGCCTTAAAACTTGTGATAGAAATTTTAAAAACAGAGAATTTTACATCATCGACTAGTTTTGATAGAAATTTTAAAAACAAAGAATTTTACAACATGGACTTGAATGCTTTCCCATCTCATGGCACCTCCAATATAGTGAGATTTCTTTCTTCTAATCTCGAAAAACATGCATAATCACACAAACCTCTTTGAATTTTACTACCATGATGCTTTAAACTTGATACAAATCTCACTCGTTGAAAATGGAACTAAGATAAGATAATTTTACAAGAAGATAGCAACATAGGATATTTGATAAAACGGAAAATGAAAGGAATAGTTTCTCTAAAGCTAATTGATGGAAAATTCAATGTTGAGACAATGAAACAATAAGGGAAATGCCACCAAACAAGTTAGGAAATTTTAAGTGGAAATAAGAATGCTGGTTAAAAATCCATAAAAAGGTTTTGTGTTGTGATGCCAAAAAGAAATGAAAATGACAATGCAAAATGAAGCCATCAAGAAATTTCAATTTTTTTCCTCTTGCCAAAATTTGCAATATGCACACAAAAGAACTCCATTAACATCCTATGTAAAAGATTTATGATATGCAATATTGCACACATCCTCACTAAAGTATTGCACATAGAAATTTGCATACAAAAAGTTATAATTCATAAAGTTTTCTACAGACAAATCTGCAAACAAAAACTTAGAATTCATAAAGTTTTGCACACAAAAATCTACATACAAAATATCGGAATACTAAAATGTTGAAGAAAAACATATTTTAAGAATAAACAAGGGGTCTTCCATAATTTTCACATGACTTGGATCTCTTTTAAGCTAACGACTTCATTTAGTGTTGCAAATGGTGACATCAAGTGAAACCATTTGCTTTGTCATTCAATTCAAGGAGTAATGAACATTTAACACAGAAAGTTTTGAATATTTTCCTTCTTGTATGAATAAACGTTTTTATATGTATAACATAAAAATAATTATATTCATATAAAATTCTTTATATCCCTACCAATATATATTAGATGTTAATATTTAAAATTATAATTATCAAAACTGTGAAAGTATAAATTTTTTAAAAAGATAAATTGGAAATAAAATAAACTATTATTTTGTATTTCATTTTGTATTTAATAGTATCCACATTATTATATGTATAAAACTTTAGATCATCCATAGTACATTTTATCTGTTATCTTCCTTAATACATTTTACTATCACCCTTTGTATGATTGTGACATATATTTAGAATAGAAATGACGAGTATACTTGTTAAGTGCCAATCACGTAGTAATGTGCTAATTATGTGTGAATGATTTCTTTGTTAAAGAATTTATGCTTAAAAAAATGAAGTGGTATAAAAAAATGAAGTGGTATTTAGTAATTTATTAAATGAATTGGTATTCAATAATTTGTTTTTTTTTACACAAAAGGTAGGAACTAAGCTACATGCTGGGACTAAAGACAGGTAACAAGCAGCATGCATATAATTTATCACTATTTTTTAAAAGTCTGCAATGTAATAGGTCCTAAGAATACCTTCAAACGCTTAGGTAGTTCTTTGCCAATTCGCCCTGCACCAATAGTACCGATAGTTTTCCCTTCTAGATCATATGACCTGTAAGAAATAGCTGCTACTTTCCAATCACCCTCAACAATTTGCTTATATCCAGGAACAGAGTTGCACATCAATATGAGAATGCGCATTAGCTCATCTTCTGCCGCGAACACCTTCCTGTAAAAATTGTTGAAGAAGCCCACAGTTAAATTATAAAAAAACATTTCAGAAACTTCTTCATACTAAAATTTCCATGCTTGGAACTTGGTCAATAGAGCCGTAAGAAGGAAATAAAAAAGGAAATAGTATCTGTGACCTTCTAAAACAGGGCATTTTATATCTTCATACTGAATATATAAAAAATGAAATAGTACATGTAACTTCTGCAACAGTCACACCAGCTGCTGTTGCAGCATTTAGATCAATGTGATCAGAACTAATACCAGCTGTCAAAAGAAGTTTTAAGTTCCTTTCCTTCTTGATCCTCTCTGATGTCACATAGGCAGGTTGGAAAAGTGTAGAAATCAAAACATGTGCATCAGGTATGTGCTTTTCAAGCTCTGCAAAGAAAATTAAGTGTGTAAGTTTTCTATGCAATGGGTTGCAATTCTCAAATTTATAAGCAATACACTTGGATGATCCATGCTATCAAGGAATAGGAAAGGGATTGCGTACTAGAAAACTAATGGAGTCAACTATGGAAACAAACACCCAACTTCAATTGTGAATAACCAGAACTCATTTATGATTTCGACAAAATTGCATAATTCTCACTTTTGAAGCAGCATAAATAATCTAGATTGCCTATTCAGGGTATGACGACCAAAAGGAAGGGGAAATAAAGTATCATCCACAGAGATAACAGATAACGTAATTTTATAGCTCAAGGAAGTGAAACCAAAATAAACAAACAAAAACAAAAACAAGAAAAACACAAATAACTTGAGTTCAAAGGCCTTCTTAGGTTTCCATGGAAACTTTCTATAATTATTCAGGAAGATTCTTCAAGGCAAGAATCGGCAAGGGCATATATAGATGGTGCACTATTGAATAAAATAAACTTTACCAAGCAAAACCCTCCAGATAAATATTTTGCATTGGCTCTTGATGGCTAGTAGCTACATTCAGACAAATTAGACCAAAACTTATGCATTTATTAAATCTGATGTACATAGATTGATAAGTGTGTCTTGGCACTCTAGTCTTAGCACGTAAGAAATCACAAATCCAAATCAATTATCATGATTTCAAGTTCCACAGGGCCACTTCATCAACACAGTACATGTACCCTAGTAGTGAATTCAAATTTTTCCCTGTTCACTTTGCCAACACAGAGACCATATAGCCTAGTGATACAATTGGATACACAAAGAAAGAGGGCGCTTGGGCTTCTAACAGTTTAGAGTGCTGGAGTTTAACACAGCTCCCTTCCAATTTTACCAGACTTGGAATCGGGAAGAGCCAAGAGTTTGGACGGATGCGGAAAAACTCACGAAAAAATTGGTGAGTACAAAAATACAAAGATATGCACATATTTTCATCACTGGTTTCCATAGGTGCGATAATGTGACCTCCATTTGGTCAATTTCACACAAGAAAATCACCCAGCAGCGGAGAAATGCATCCATCATAGGTAAAAGTGACTAAATGAGGCTGGATAAGGGTTTTTATAGGCTTTGTTAGACAAGCTGACACAATGAACTGAGTCAGACTCATATTCACAAGTCAAACTCACATTGACCAAGTCAAAATCGATCAATGAACAAGTTTTACTCGGACAAGTTGGAAAAAATTATTTGCCTGGCAACTCATTTCAAACTCCGGGTTTAAGTCGTGATCTACAGGTAATTTTAAATTATGCCCTTTTCCAACTTCTATGCATATGATCATGTTAAATTAAGAATTGCAAAAAGACACAATGATTTTATTTCGCAGAAGTGTTAACTAAATAACAAAAGAAATCATTTGCATGACACAACTTACCACAGTCAGGACCTTCCTTGTCATCTGTCACGATGTATTGATGGCCATTAGACGCAAGCCATTCTCGTATCCCCAAAGCATTCTCAACACACCCGAGGAAGTTCGAATTTAGTGAGGCATATTCATTGGCTTTATAAAAGAGTCCAACAATTTTATTACTCCCCGCAGGTGCCTGAAACATAAGATCATATAAATTATTAAAATAAAAAACAGAAAGGAAAATACAATCTTGTTAACCACAGTGATAGTTGAAACTTGATACTGGTCCTGTTTTCCCAAATGTGCAAATCCACCAGTGGAGTTATTGAAGGGTCTTATGCAAAAGATTCGAACATTAGGGCACATAGATCAGAACAAATGAAGACAAAATCATCATCACATCATTCGTATGATGTAACCCTTGGATCACTAATTGGGTTCACCATGGATGGGAGTCAGAACTATGGTCCTTTACAAAAGCGTACAAGCTAAAAGACAAAGAGCAGATTAAGGATCATGATACTGTCAAATTGTCAAAGACAAAGAGCAGATTAAGGATCATGATACTGTCAAATTGTCAATATATTTGATGTAAATGCAAGTCTAGACTCCAAATTGGGTATATCCTCACATGGAGTTTGGATTCTATGCAGAAGCATAAAGTAGATTATAACTTATAACCAACCCTACTAACTCAGTTAAGTACCTTACTTAACTAAGCCAACTCTTCCTATCTTTTGATCTTCCTGTTCAACTTTACAAGGTATGGTTCCTTGAACCTGTAGCTATAATAGTAAGTAAAAGAGCTCAATATTCCTAAAAAGGACCAACCGTTCACTCTACTCGGGTAAGGTAGATGAAACCAATCCTTTTAAGGGCCAGCTTAACATAAGGCTGCAGAAATCAGATCTCATCAATCCATATGATATAAAGCTAAAGAGACCAAGGGATTAACTCAACCCGTTGTCACTGATGTTGATGGCCATTTGGCTAGTTCCATTTTGGCAGGTGCCCAATTTGAATACCCCTAGGTGAGGCACACTAAACTACACCAACACATTTACTATGAATGCCATCTATGAGTGTGGGGAAACATTCCTTGGATTTCCCTGTGAGGTTTTTCTTGGAAAAAAAATAAAGCCAAAGAATTTTGCAATTGGGTATAATGTCAAATAGAATTGGAGGTGGTTTCTATGCAAAAACACATAATAGAATGTCAAATAAATCAAAACAGAAGAAAAGAAAATGCAATCATAGATTCCTACAATCTCCAATGCAATTGTGTAATCTGAGGTTATACCTGTAGGAAAAATGAATGAATGACAGTCTGCATTACAGCAGGGGCATTCAACTTATATGGAATGAATGAATTTGGTGCAGAGGATGAATTTTTTAGAATTAGCAAAGTTTAAGCTTGAAATAAAAAGTTCCATGCTTATTAAACGCCAACATTATCATTGTTGTTTGGAAGATCAACACCAACCACTTTTGGTTTTTTAATCATCATGGTCTAGCTATTTACTATTCGTTGATTGCATTACAGTGACCCTTGGCCCTGTTGAAATCATACTTGTAAAGGATCCAGCAAAGCCACTCGAAAGAAGGGGTATGAAAGGAAAAAGGCTCTTCGATAGAAGGGGCATGAATGGAAAGGCTAATCAATATGCTTGTATGCCCAAGATAAAGCTTAGAAGGGGTATGAATGGAAAAAAGCTCATCGATATGCCTGTGTGCCCAAGATAAAGCTTCTTTCCCTTCGCAGAAACATATCAAGATCGCAAAATAAAATGAAAATATTGAGAGTTGAGATTAGGGTAATGTGTCCAATAAATATCACAACCAATTTGGTTTTCCCTTTGCAGAAACATATCAAGATCACAAAAATAAAAAACCGACTTCTAAAGTATATTTTACGTCATCAAAGAAGAAATGCTATCAAAAGCAAGTCCGATATTACTTTGAAGTTGAAGCATGTCAAAACAGGATGACTTGTTATGTATGAGGAATATATTCATAGACATAGACATGTACATTCACATATAGATACACAAAATATGATCTCAACTTTTTAGTAGTATGGCAGCAAGTTGGAAAAGTTTTCAGAAAGTCAAATTTCTACTGTTTCAGACAACTTTGCTGTAGATACAAAATTTCAAGCAATGTTATTTATAGCCTCTTAATTAATCATCTATAAAACTCATTCATTGAATCTCTCGAGTCTCGCCCTCTCTGGCTAGTGAATGCTCCATCACCATGAACAGAAAGGGAAACATAAACAAACTCTTAAAAATACCCTATACATTTTCAAACTCACTGAAAACTTACCTCTTTTACCAGCAAACATCTTCCTTTGATTTAGAAGCCTCTGCCACAATCTGAAGTATGTTGGCATTAATTGCAACCAGCTACCGCCATATGTAGCGGTCCTTTGCCATTCAATGTAATGTGATGTTTTATTTATGAGGCTGGACACGTAACACCGGTTGGAGAATGTGAACCACCTGCCTCGCCGGGTATTCATTTTTGTATTAGTGTTTTTGAGATTAATGAAAATCTGGGGCATGCGACAGTGAGCTGGTTGTTTTCTGTGTGTGTGACTACATCTTTAGTGCTGTAGCACTGTAAACCTGTATTTTTACCCTGTATTTGTTGCTCTGTTCCCTTTCATTGTGGTATCAGAGCTAGGTTAGTAGGAACCTGCAACTTGGAGCTGTGTGAAGCTCGTACACCCGTCAGTTTCGAGTGGTTTCGTCTGCTCAAGTTGTGACAGTGACGGTATACAGGGTGTTGAGCCCGGAATGGAGTTTGTGTACAGAATCACAGTCTTGCTCGCATAACTTCCTGATAAACCTTGGCGAACGTCCCTTGCCGCAGCAGGCGCCGTGAGTGTTTCTGCTGTTGTTCTGCATCTGCTCTATGTAACCAAGCTCTGAAGGAGAGAAGATTGACCGAAGCCACGCCGAGCCGTGAAGGGAAAAGGCGTTGAGTGATTCTGAGCCGATTCGAGACCAAAAAGAACTGGCAGATCATTAGTCACCACCCGTGAGCGCCTGGAAACTGGAATGTGGTCAGAATCTTCCGCGCTACCTACCCATTGCTTCGCTTGGATGTGTTCGTCCAAAGTTTTTCTCAGGCCTATAGACTGAGTTCAGTGGCTACGCCGGCGGTGGTGGTGGCTACCGAGGAAGCAGCAGAGGCGTATTTGCTGTGGCGAGTTTACAAGGGAGTAGTGAGAAGGGAGGCCGGCTAGCACTCCGAGTTCCCAGGGTTTGAAACCTGCACCTCTGCGCACGGCTCTTCCAGGGTTTTCATGGCGTTTGGGTAATTGTAAATAGGTATCGATATGGGTAGAAGAATCTGAGGTGTGGCTTTCCAAGCTGTGTGGTGCTCGGGTCTGGAAATTGCGACCTACCGATGTAGTTTTTGAAATGGAAATGTTATGGGTTTTTCAAGTGTTTGATCCGATTTAGAGTCAGGCTCGCTCAGAACCTGAGTGCACTGATCTAGTTTTGCTTCGACGGGAAGTTGATGGAGTAATGTGTCGTTTGTCTTCTATCGTGGAAGAGAAGGATAAAAATACTTCCACAAGGTTCTACTGTCACGTTGGAGGCACTCGTCTGCAACCCAGGATACTAGCCATCTGGGAAATTTTGATTTTACTCCTCGGGTAAATGGGATCACTCCACGATATAATGAAATTGGAAAGGATAGCAGAACGAGCCATGCAGGCTTGAAACTGCCAGCCATCAGCAACCAGAAAGGAAGCCGTGAAGGGATATTGAAACAGGGGACCCTGCATACAGCTGCAAAAGGAGAAATTTCAGAAGATTTGGGGCATGGCGTCGAGCAGCTTCGGAGGATAGCCTCAAATTCCACCTTTAACAGGTAAGAACTACGACTTTTGGTCCATTAAAATGAAAACTCTTCTCTGTTCACAAGATCTGTGGGATTTAGTTCAGAATGGGTACTTAGAACCCCCTGATGAGGCAGCCTACTTGGCTTTAACACAAGCACAGAAAGACTTGCTTAAAAACAACAAGAAGAAAGATGCTAAGGCACTTTCTCTCATCCAGCAAGCTATGGATGACTCAATTTTTCCTAGAATAGCATCTGTAAGCAGATCTAAAGACGCTTGGGACATATTAGACACAGTCTATCAGGGTTTAAGCAAAGTGAAGGTTGCTAAATTACAAACCCTTAGGAAAAACTTTGAAAACCTGCAAATGAATGAAACACAGACCGTAGACCAATTCCATAATCATTTAATGACAATTGTAAATCAGATGAGAACCCATGGTGAACAGATTTCTGACCAAAAGGTGGTGGAAAAAGTATTAAGAAGTCTGCCCAGTAAATTTGATGTTGTTGTTGTGGCAATTGAGGAGTCAAAGGATTTGACTCAGCTCTCAATTGATGAGTTGATGGGATCCCTGGTGTCCCATGAATCTAGGGTAAACAGAAACTCAAACTTCTCTCTTGATACTGCCTTCAAAACGCAGCTAACAGTTGGTAGAGGAAGTATTCACTGAAATAGATAGTTCAGTAAAGTCTGAAGTAAATTTTGGGGATGATAACAAAGTTTCAGTCAATGGCAAAGGGACTGTTAACGTATTTGCAAAAAATGGAGATAAAAGACATATTAATTATGTGTATTTTGTACGTGGCCTAAAATGCAATTTAATTAGCATTGGACAGATAATGGAGAAAGGTTATAAGGTAATTTTCAATCATGACACTTGTACAATTCTTGACAAGAATCCTAGGATAGGATTGATTGCAAAGGTTAAAATGACCAAAAATAGAATGTTTCCACTTACATTAAAAGGTGAAATTCAGAATTGTGTGAATGCCTATAAAGTTCAAAGTTTGGATCAGTCTTGGCTTTGGCATTTGAGGTATGGCCACTTGTATTTTGGGGGATTAAACTTATTGCAGAAAAATCAGATGGTTAGAGGGCTGCCACCGATTGAACAACCAGCAAGCTCATGTGAGAGTTGCATTTTAGCAAAACATCATAGAGAAGCTTTCCATGTAGGTACTTCCTATCGAGCAAAGGAACCTCTAGAGATAGTTCATACAGATTTGTGTGGACCAATGCAGGATCCATCATTGGCTGGAAACTTATACTTTCTGACCTTTATTGATGATTACAGCCGGAAAACGTGGGTGTATTTTGTTAAACAAAAATCAAAAACTTTTGAAGTGTTCAAGAATTTTAAAACCTTGGTTGAGAAACAAAGCGGAAAGTTGATCAATGTGTTGAGGTATGATAGAGGAGGCGAATATAAATTGAATGAATTCATGGAATTTTGCAGAAATTATGGAATTAAGAGGCAGTTTACAGCTCGGTATACACCACAGCAGAATGGTGTGGCAGAAAGAAAAAATAGGACAATTATGAACATGGCAAGAAGCATGTTGAAGGCCAAGCATTTGTCAAATGAGTTTTGGGCAGAAGCAGTTGCATGCTCAGTCTACATCTTGAACAGAAGTCCTACAAAAAGTGTGAGGAATAAAGTACCTGAAGAGGCTTGGAGTGGCAAGTGCTGCAATGTATCACATCTTAGGATATTTGGGTGTGTGGCTTACTCCCATGTACCTAAAGAAATTAGAAGGAAGTTGGATGATCGAAGTGAAAAATGCATTTTCATTGGGTATAGTGAGCATTCCAAAGCATATAAACTCTATAACCCTATTACCAAGAAGCTGATTGTAAGCAGGGATGTAGAATTTAAGGAAGAGAAATCATGGGATGGAAGCGTTGATGAAATAGTTACACATGGAGCAGATTTACCTCATGTAGAAGATGATGAAGAAAATGTGCAAGATGGACTACAAATTCCACATGCACATGTACCTGCACATCTACCAGGACCTAGCACACCAAGAAGGAACAGAATAGATTTTGATTCACCTCAAACCAGAACACCAAGAACTTCTATGCAAGAAGACCAATCAAGACTTGGAGGGCAGCATACATCAAGCTCACAAGTAAGTGATGAATCTGATCCTACTCTAGCAGAATTGAGATCTAGGTTTAGAAAACAAAAATCTAGAAGCCTAAAAGAAATCTATGAACAACATGATGATGAAGTGGATTTGAACTCAAATTTTGCATTATTAGCTTATCAACTAGTTAGTTTTGAAGAAGCAATTAAAGATGTTGCATGGATAAATGCTATGGATGATGAAATAGATGCTATAGAGAAAAATGAAACTTGGGAGTTAGTAGATTTACCTGATGGAAAGGACTGCATAGGTGTAAAATGGATATATAAAACAAAACTGAATGCTGATGGAAAGGTTGAAAAACATAAGGCTAGGCTTGTAGCACAAGGTTTTAGTCAACAACCCGGCATAGATTATAATGAAACTTTTGCACCGGTGGCGAGACTAGACACAGTTAGACTTGTCTTAGCCATAGCAGCACAGAATGATTGGAATGTGTATCAGATGGATGTAAAATCTGCATTTTTAAATGGACGTTTAGAGGAGGAGGTTTATGTAAAACAGCCAACTGGGTATGAAATAACAGGTTGTGAAAATAAAGTTTATAGGCTGAAAAAGGCTTTATATGGGCTGAAGCAAGCATCTAGAGTATGGTACAATAGATTAGACTCATACTTGCTGAGTAATGGATTTAATAGATGTGCTAGTGAACCTACATTGTACACAAAATTAAATCAGCAGGGTAAAATCATGATTGTATGCGTATATGTTGATGATTTAATCTTTACAGGAAATCTGTCTATAGAAGCTTTTAAAACAGCAATGAAAACAGAATTTGAAATGACAGATTTGGGAATGATGAAGTACTTTCTCGGAATTCAAGTTGAACAATCTGAAAAAGGGATCTTCATATGTCAATCTAAGTATGCTGAAGATGTGTTAAAGAGATTCCGAATGTTGAATTGTAAACCAGTTTCAACACCAATAGCAACAGGAACTAAACTAAGTAAAGATGATAATGAACCTTTTGTGGATTCAACACAATTTAAGAAATTAGTTGGAAGTTTAATGTATCTGACAGCAACTAGGCCAGATATCATGTTCGCAGTGAGCTTAATCTCCAGGTTTATGGAATCTCCAAGAAACTCTCATTGGCAAGTAGCAAAAAGAATCTTAAGATATGTTTCAGGAACAGTGCATTATGGAATTTTGTATTCAGCAGGTTCAGACTTCAAATTAACAGGCTTTACAGATAGTGACTTTGCAAGCAGTATTGACGACAGAAAGAGTACAACAGGTTATGTATTTAATTTTGGTTCAGGTGCAGTTTCGTGGGCATCAAAAAAGCAACCTATAGTGACCATTTCATCAGCTGAAGCGGAATATGTAGCAGCCACATCAGCAGCTTGTCAAGCAGTGTGGATGCGGAGAGGTTTGTCTGAATTGTTGTATGAACAGGAGGACCCAACAGTGATCTTTTGTGACAATAATTCTGCAATTGCATTGTCGAAAAATCAAGTGTTTCACAAAAGAAGCAAGCACATAGATACCCGATACCATTTCATCAGAGAACTGGTTAACAACAAAGAAATCAACTTGGAATTTTGCAGGTCAAAAGAACAGCTGGCTGATATATTTACTAAGCCTTTGGCGAAAGATCTTTTTGAGTTTCACAGAAAGAATCTTGGTGTTCTTAATGCAATATATGTATGACGGTAGATATAGCTTGTTATGTTATGATTCTGTCAATGAAATATCCAATTTTTGTTTTTTGCTGAAAGTTGCAATTAAGGGGGAGTTTGTTGGCATTAATTGCAACCAGCTACCGCCATATGTAGCGGTCCTTTGCCATTCAATGTAATGTGATGTTTTATTTATGAGGCTGGACACGTAACACCGGTTGGAGAATGTGAACCACCTGCCTCGCCGGGTATTCATTTTTGTATTAGTGTTTTTGAGATTAATGAAAATCTGGGGCATGCGACAGTGAGCTGGTTGTTTTCTGTGTGTGTGACTACATCTTTAGTGCTGTAGCACTGTAAACCTGTATTTTTACCCTATATTTGTTTCTCTGTTCCCTTTCAAAGTATAGCATCTTTAAAATTCAAATAGTCTTCCAAAGTATTGTGAATTTGATGAGAGATTCTTGCATAAGCTTTGAAACTTGGCCCTCTATCTGAATGCAACTCTGTCTTCTGTGCACTGTAATAAATTGGAACCTCTACAACAAACTCCTTCCTAACACGATACTTAGCTTTAAGGCATCCTGGTCTGATGAAACCTCCAAACAATTTGGTAAAGCATCCACCGCCATAGATGAGCATAATTTTGGAGATGTTCCCAACTCATTTCCCCAAGCCAGCATTTGCCCCATAGCAACTACCTTCTCATGATTTTTTTGCCTGATAGCATCAATGCCACCCTCGAAATTTTTAGTAAACTACAAAACAGAAGGCACACAAATATGCGCACTATAGTCCCTAGTACCAACCCAACTAGACTCTGCCGACAATCCATTTTCAAACTCATGAGAAACAACTGGGTGATGCATAATATAATGGAATGTGCGACGGCAGTAAAGAAATGCAACATAGGGAGGGCATAAAAACCATTTGTGGAGGTTGCTAGTGTAGAAATCAGCACCAATCTCTTGCATATCGATATCTACATTCCCAATAGCATGAGCACCATCTACAAAAACCTGATCTACCCCTTCATCTCTGCATATTCCTATCAACTCTCTTACAGGGACAAGAACAGAGGGCATGGAACTTACATGTTTTATGACTGCCAATCTAATTTTACCGCCATCTCACTTGCCTCAGTCCGTGCTGCCCTGAACTTCTCTATGATTTCTTCATTGGATCGCACCGGGAATGGAAATTCAACCTCAATGATGCACGCTGTAGCACGGCATACATACGCCTAGATTGCCTTCTTCACAGCGCCATTGGCATAATGAAGCATCAATATGACATCACCCTTCTGAAAACTGTTCTCCATGAGTTCCCAAGCAACCTATTGGAGCACAACTGCCAATGCAGTGGTGGCATTGTCCACTACGGAAAATTCATCAACATGTGCAGCATTGATCAACTCAACTACTATCTTGCAAGATTGCAATAGCCCCTCCTGTTAAGGCCCAAAATAAAAACTATCAGGCTGTTGCAAGAACAAACGTGCCCAGTTGGACTGTGAATCTAAACCGAAGCAGGGCAGGCCTTGAAACTTTAATTGTTTATCTGAGATATCCCATGTTCATGGTGCCCAAATTCTCTGCTGATCAAGTCCAGCTCACCACCACGGTCATCCTCTGCAATAATATGTCTTTCTCTCTTTATCCCTGTTTTTTATCATTCAAAGAATGATTTCTGATCTCTTCACTTAATACCATTCCATCTGCAGTACTTACAGAATAAGACTACGTGTGATTCTCTGAGAGATCCTTCTCACACATTTCACATGTACCCATTTTATTCTCTTCTTGACCCACAATCCCATTAGAGCAATAACGCCCACACAACAGTTCCTCTCTCTCCATTTTCAATGGCAGGATAAATGAAAACCAAAAACAATTAGTTCAAATCTTTGATTCTCCCCCTTTTCCCTTACAAACATTTCAGAGCCCAGAGCCCAGAAGGGATTCTTGATTCTTGTGATATTTCTTACCTGTTTTTATTTTCGCTTTGCGAGGTCCCATCAAAGTACAAAAAACAAGCACAACGCCTTGAAAATTACACACAAAAACCAAGCACAAAGCACAACGGGCATGAATGTAATCTCAGGAAAGAGTTGAATCATGGCAAGGTTAAAACCAAGCTCATATGAGAATAGAAACCATACTACGGCCCAATACCTCGATTCTGCCACACTTAGCATTCTAGGAGGAACACAATTGTAAAAAGGTTTAAATTCAAAGTTGCACTGTCAACCTATAAACCTTGATGTCTGTCAACCAGATCCGTATGTCATTATGCTAACTATCACGTTATTCACTATAAACAAAATATTTAGATTTTAACATTTGCAAGTTCAAAGTCATTCTATTTTCATTTTATTTTCATTTTTACTTAATTCTTTCCAATGATGAAAATTGTCTTTTCAAACACTTTCCACCAATTAGACCTACACACTTATTAAAATATTTTATTAAATAAATACAAATAAATACGTAAATTATTTCAACATTGGATAAACTATAGGAAAGTTTTAGAAATATTTTTGTACAAAGTAAATTAATAGTAAAAAATAGAACATATAGTCTATGCCTACGGCATGGATTAATTAATGGTAAACACATCCTAAAATTAATTAATTATTTTTGATGTGAATTGCTTTCACACATCAATGTTTTATTCTTCTCAAACATAAATTTATTTATTTATTTTTTATATTCTTATTTATTATTTTATTTATATATATTTTTAATTTTAATAATTTGTGTGAGATGTATTTTACAATTCAAAGTGGATGAGATGTGTCACGTCTATCACATTAACTTGGCACATGTAGAATCCGAGTTAATGAATGCAACTTTTGTGTATTTGATGATTAGATCCCTCTTAGTGCTTGATAGATCTGAGTTTAAGATAGATCAATGCTCGTAATTAATTAATTAATGCAATTTTTGCATATTTGTAGGATTTAGGTATGAGCATTTACAACATGATTCCAAATTGGAATAGTTGGTGCTTGGACAATTATAGTAGAGGCAAACCTTTCCTCAAATTTAAGACCCTAAAATGGGTTTGCACATGAAGAGATTTGATCCCTCTAGATGCTTAATAAAGTTAGAGTTAAGATGGATCTATACTGGTTATTTTTACATTCACATATATATCATTGATGTGTTTTAATAATATTAAATAAGAGAATATAATAATATAAAAGGTTTATATGTTTAATGTTTCTTAATTTTATTTTTTTATATATCATCTTAATTTTAATATAGAATTTTGCATTTAATTTAAAAACTTTTTCAAAGAAAGGTTTCATATTCAAAGTGTTAGAATTTCCAAGAAAAATCATGCCATAACATGTATTTAGTGATGAAACACTCTAAAGCAAAAGGTGTTTACCAATTATATGTAATTAGTGAGCAAACAAACAAAAAAATTACCATATTAGTTTCTGTATTAGTTTCCCTCTTATGAGATAGGGGTAAGGTGTTTTACTTAATGCACAAGAAAACATGCATGGAAGAATCTAAACAAGTATCTAAGATATTAAGCCAGAAGAAGCTTGGCCTAAAAGTTAAAATTTATAAAGACCAAGAAGCTTGGCCTAAAAGTTAAAATGTATAAAGACCGGGTTACTTAATGCATGAAAAAGGATCAAGTTATTGAAAATTTATAAAGACCGGGTTACTTAATGCATGAAAAATGATCAAGTTATTTATTGCATGAGAACGTATGCATGAAAGAATCTAAACAAGTCTCTAAGATATTAAACTAGAAGCTTGGTTTTGTTTGAAGTTTTAAGAAAAGTTAAAACTTATTGAGTTGAGACCACTATGAAAGAGACAAGACAACTAAAAAGATGCATCTTTTAAGAGTTTGACAAAGATAACACCACTAACCATATAAAAATAAAATTTAGTTAATAATGGAATACTTGAAAGAATTTATCGAACTTTAGAATGCATAAAAGAAACATTGAAAAGATATAAAGAAATAATGTAATCAATACATAGTCACCACCAAACACATTATTAATGTTCACTTTTTTTTCCATGAAAAAAAGATCGGAGCTCGGATTTTATTAAAATCGAACAACTTTGTTCATAAGAAGAAAGCCATACATTTAAGTGTCTAGCTAGAGACATCTATTCAAAACCTTCAGTTCATCTTCAAAAATATACATAGTATAAATATCCCAAGATTGCATATAAAAAAGATGTCTACAGGATGATAGCAAGTGAACCTCCCTATTTCACTATGACCCATTTATATGGGCAATATTTAAAATCTAGCCTAGGTTTTGGGTCAAATTCCTTTATGCCATCTTTATCAATTTCCCAGACTTGAGTTACTTCAGTATTGAGTTGTACTTGTTTAGACATGAGATCTACTTCAGTATTCATGTCCCTATAAACATGTTTGAAGGAAATATCTTCGAAAAGTACAATTAATCCCTAGTTTGGGGTCCTCTCTAGTGAAGCGAGAAATTAGGGTTTTTGCAAAAGATGGAATTTCTGAAATCTGAGACCATGGTTGGAAACGCTCTGAAAAATTGAAGTTTAGAGACCAAGATCAAACTTTTTGGATGGGTGAAGCTCCGAGAAAATTAAACCCTAATTTGGGGTCCTCCGAAGTGAATCCCAAAGTTTGAAAAGCAAATTTGAGGGGTGAAACTTTGGAGTTTTCAAATTCTACGTATACTAGCTTGATCAGCTCATCAAGGCGCATCTTTCTATCCTTTCAGAAGTATGAAATTCAAAGTTTGATTTTTTAGGGTTTCTTTCACAAACCCTAATCTAGCTTGAGATCCAGATTTCTGCAAATCAAGTGGTAAGACCTAAATCTTTTCTATTTCCATTTGAAGTACTCTTTAATATGTCCCACCACACCAAGCTTGAGGATAAGCTTGAAGGGGCTGATAACTTCCGAGCATGGAAGTATAGGATTAGGTTAATTCTAGAAGAGAGTGAGTTGAACACCTACATAAGTGAAGGGGTTCCTGTCCCAGAGGGAGAAGAGACTAAGGCCTTACATAAGAGGAACTTGGTCAAGGCTAAGAGGATCATTGCTGATTCTATCAAAGACCATCTCATACCACATGTGTCATCTCTGAAGACACCTAAGGAGTGTTGAGCCCAGAATTGGCCCTTTTTGACCATCATTTATCATCTTCCCTTCCCTTGTCTCACACCAATTACCTTGGCAATTCGACTTATTGTCCTTATCTTATTCCCCAATTTACCAAGGTATGGCCGATTATTGTTTTATTGTATTAATACTTATGATTGTGATGATTAAAGCTGTGCATCTCTTAATTTGTGCTAACATGATGCGATTTATGAAGGTAGTAAGACAAATAGACTGCAGGAAGATCGGAGCTGAACAAGTCATGGAGGAAGGGACGTCCATTAATTGTAGAAGGTTCCTTGGGGCTCAAATCGTCAATCAAGGCACAGTCGTGGCAGGGCAGCTGTAACATAAAGTGCTATCTTAAGTATGTCGCTGCTCGAATCCAGCTGTGAGCTGGAAGGACCGCCACTCTTGGGACAGTTAATAACTCCCCTCATATTTGGATATTTCAGTTCTGCCACGCATTGTAACAGCTAGATTATTTAGGGTGCCTGAAGATCAGAGATCTTCATGGCTGCCCAATTATAGGTTTAGATGTTGCAAATTGTATGTATAAATATGTGGGATTGCCTCGATCGAGGGGTTGGACAGCAGACAATTAATTTATCTTGTATTAGCAACCGAGCCGAAACTGTGTACTCATTCTTCTGTTAATATAAGGAGTTACTTCTGAGTTAAAGAGAGTGTTGTTCGACCAGCGTCTCTGTGTGAAGACTGGGCCCGTCTTCCACAGAGATTGCTGTGTTAATTTAGGATTTCATCTTTCTTGTCGTGTGATATTTTGTTCTTTCTTTTGTACGCAGCAGCAATATTTATTGTGTGGATTTCTTAGTAACGATTATATTTCCGTGAGATTGGTGAATGGTATCAATAACAGTCGACTAAGTCAGGTTTGTTTTACACACTTCAATTTCTGTTCACACTGCCATGTTCATCCTACAGCTGAAACGTAATCCCAGGAGCTCTTACAATTTAGCTTTCCTATTATGTGTTGATTGATTTATATTCTGCAATTCAGTTTCTTAGAACAGTTGTTTCAATCTCCTTCATTAAAATTCTAGAGTAATGTGCAGGTCATGCTTTATGATTTCCAGCTGATTAGATTAGACAGTTGATTATTTTAGAATGCGGATGAGATTTCCTTCTTGCAATTGTTGATTAGATCTGATACCATTTCTCTTTGATGCATAATAGAAAAGAATTGTAGTATAGCAGTTAGAAGGCAATTGGGATTGCAGAGATTCTTGGGATGAATATGGATGATAGAAGATAAAAGTATTCACTTCTAATGGTTTTGTGTTTAAGCATATATTGTGCACTTGTCCTTTGAAATAAAAAGACTTTCTCGGGTTGACAATAAATTTCATACGCTCTGTGTGTTTGATATTTAATTATCTGCAATTAGAGTGCTTGACATTTTGGCGCCGTTGCCGGGGAAGGATGAAAATTAAACACTAGTCATTAGTTGATCTGATAATTGCTTTTAGTCAGTCTTTTGGTTGATTTTGAAATGATCTGCTTCGCATGAATACGAGGGGGGTAAAACACGATCACCTCCCGACCCCCAAAACCCCACAAATTACTAACAGTACAGGTGGTTCGGGTCGTGGTCGAGGTCCACCGCTGGGCAGAAGAACATTCATTGACGACCTTGTTGACAAAACTGATTCAGCTGTCAGATCTCGTCAACAGGAGACTCCTATCAAAAGAGGCCCTGCTGATCCTGGAACGTTAGCATCAGGATCTACAGTGAAAGATACAGGAGCAGCTGTGATTCCTGCATATACTCCTGCTAAAGAAGTAACAGCTGATTCAGCTGTTGCAACCGAAGAATACGCAGCTGTTACAACCGAAGAATACGCAGCTGATACAACCGAAGAATACGCAGCTGTTACAACTGAGGTAAAGAACAAAGGAACAAACGAAGGAGAAGATACAGAAGAAAAGATGAGTAATAGACATGAGAACGAAGAGGAAGAAGCAGTGGTACAATACCATCATGAAGATAATTCCCCGCCAGAGACTATGGCTACATTGCAATTCCCAATACAGCAGCTAGAGGGGACAGCTCCTATGAAAAATATCTCACCGTCGGTGTTACCCCCGCTTCCATGGCAGGGCGGCAGAAGATCCAGACGAATTCCTGTTTGAATTCGATATCCTCTGTCGCAGCTATGATTATGTCACAGATGCTCAAAAGTTGAAGCTTTTTCCTGCCACCCTGAAGGACAATGCATTACGTTGGTTCATGAGCCTTGGGGGAGGAACTGTTGCTAATTGGAACAAGATGAAGCAAGTGTTCCTGGAAAAATATCAAGAATATTGCAACACCAGGGACAAAAGGGAGGAGTTATTCAAGATGGTACAGAAGGAGGATGAAAGCTTGGAGGATTTTGTAGAGAGGTTGCTGTACAATGTGCAGAGAGCTGGACAGACGAACATGGGACTAGATGTGCTTAAGATAATCCTGCTTCGAGGGATCAGGGACGATTGTTTAGACATGCTAAATTTATTAGGGAAGGGAGATATCTCTAAAGAACCCTTTGAGACAATTGTGGAATTATGTAAGAGATACTCCAGGGGATCTTCTAGGCATAATAAGCAGAATAAACGAGATAAGCTGGAACGTGATGTCTTTGACAGAACTCAGAAGTCATCCAATGGGGGAGCTACACGGGCAGAGATAGGCAATCTTCTTGAAAATTTTAAAACAGAAATGATGAGCTCTATCTCTTCAGAGATTGACGTCTTGAAGGCCAAGCAAAGACAGGCAGTGGAGGATCTCACACTAGGTGTGTTTTGTCCCCGATGTAGAAAGACTCATCCACTGAAAGAATGCCCTCTTGACAAAGTACAAGTGTGTCATCTGTGCGAGCTGAACCATGATATGAAAGAATGCCCCACGTTGCCCCAAGTGAAGGCTGTTCTGCAGGCATCAACTCCAGAGGTGGATTCAGCCTACTTCATTGCACAGAAGAAACCCTGGCAGCCCCGGAATCAAGGTATGTCTCCCGACTCATTTCCATTTTTGAATAATTTGAATAATTGGAATACTAATATGCAAAATGTGAATACACAATTCCCTTCAAATTATGCTCAGTGGAATTCCCCTCAACCTGCGATGCAAGGTTATAATTCATGGAGTCCTTGGACACAGCCTCCACACCAACCTACTTCATGGTCTCCTGGATGGAGGAACTTCCATCCTGGGAACCAGTTTCCTCAACCACCTCCACCTCAACAGTTACCATATCCTCCATATCCTCAATTTCATCAATATCCTCAATACCCACCTCAGCAGTCGCAGCTGCAGCTGCAAAATAATCCTGTGCCTAACATACCAATACGGCCTCAGCTGCCTGCCCAACCTAACCCTAACCCAAATAATAAAACAGTCCAGCAATTGGAAGCTCTCAATATGCCGGTCTACTCTCTCTCCCCTGTACCTTGTAATGATATTCGCTTACGGTCTGGAAAGATAGTAGAACGTGTAACTGCAGAAAATATTCCACCAACTGTGTATGACAAAGGAGAGAGTTCCCAGCATCCATTTGATCCGGTTCCTATCACTGAAGATGCTGAGCATCCCTCAGATGGGAGGGCTGAAACATTAAATGATGAAGTGGATAACACGCAGCCTACCCAGTTGGTAAGGAAACCACCTTACCCTGAGAGATTGATGCTGCCACAAAGAGGGGGGCAACCTCAGTTCAATCTCCTAAGAGAATTGAAGAACCTTTATGTTAAGATTCCTCTTTTACAAGCTCTTCAAGATGTACCTATCTATGCTAGAACTGTTCGAGATCTGTGCACTAAAAGACCGGGAAGGAAACCCAGAGATCCTCCTACTGTTCATGTTATAGGGAATTTATCCGCTTTAATGACTGGAAAAACCCCTATAACCAAGTATGAGGATCCCGGCAATCCTACTGTCACTGTACACATAGGACAAACGCAGATACCCAACGTACTAGTAGATTTAGGAGCTGCGATCAATGTTATAATGATGGAGACTGTAAAGAAGCTCGGATTCACCAATATTAGACCAACCCCTACTATCTTAGAATTGGCAGACAGATCCACCATCAGACCCGAAGGGATTTTGGACGACCTTGTTATTTCAGTAGACTCATGGGAATACCCTGTCGACTTTCTGGTATTACAACCAAAATCACAGCTGGGGGGACATCCATTGATTCTGGGGAGGCCCTGGTTGGCTACAGCTGATGCTTGCATCAGCTGTCGATCAGGATCTATGACTATATCTGATGGCATGGAAACCAAAAACCTCACCCTGTACCTTCCAGCACGGCCGAGTCTAGAAACTAAAACCTCCCTTTGGATAGAACAGGAAGAAGAGGAAGATGTTCAGCCATTACTAACAATAGGGAAGGCACTAACCTTCAAAAATGAAACAGAAGACGATGCCATTAATAATTTCATTAGCGAACCTGCTTCAGTAGACAAGGAAGTTTATCAACTCCTGAACAGTACCCTCAGTAAAGAAGAACAGGAACAGCTTACGGAGGAAGCACTAGCCAATGACACAAACATAATCCCAGTATTGAAAAACTCGAGAAGCATTCCTATTGAGGTAGAGCCTGGAAGAACTTTGAACATCAATCCTGGTCTCTCCTCAGAAGAACAAAAGCGCCTAACCAATCTCTTGAAGGAACGTAAGGGGGCATTCGCCTGGGAGTATACCGACATGAAGGGTATTCCTTCTAGTATGTGCACTCATCATATTTATATTAAAAACGACTCCCGGCCTGTATGTCAACCTCAACGACGCATGAACCCCAATCTGAGGGATATAGTGAAGGAAGAAATCCAGAAACTCTTGGAAGCAGGATTCATCTATCCTATCTCAAACAGTGAGTGGGTTTCCCCACTTGTAATTGTACCCAAGAAAAATGGTAAATGGAGAGTCTGTGTCGATTATAGGGAGCTGAACAAAGCTACACAAAAGGATCATTTTCCTCTGCCCTTTATTGACCAGGTACTTGATACCCTATCTGGGAAGAAGTTTTTCTCCTTCCTGGATGGGTTCAGCGGGTACAATCAAATTCAGATTGCTCCAGAGGATCAGGATAAGACCACCTTCACTTGCCCTTGGGGAACGTTCGCCTACAGGGTGCTTCCCTTTGGATTGTGCAATGCACCTGCAACGTTCCAAAGAGCTGTGATTGGCATATTTTCTGAATTGGTTAATGATAGCATGGAAGTTTTTATGGATGATTTTACTCCTTATGGCAGGGATTTTGAGGAAGCACTGGAAAATTTGAAGAAAGTTTTAATTCGCTGTGAACAGGCTCGCCTCTCACTAAGCACTGAAAAATGCCACATGATGATGAGTGAGGGAGTGGTATTAGGACATTTCATCTCTACTGATGGTATTCAAGTGGATCCTTCAAAAATTAAGGTGATAAAGAATATACCAACTCCTTCAACTCAGAAAGAGGTGCGAATTTTTCTGGGACATGCTGGGTATTACAGGAGATTCATAGAAAACTTCTCCAAACTTGCTTCTCCTTTGTTTTCATTGTTAATGAAGGACGCACAGTTTGTATGGAGTACAGCATGCCAGACAACATTTGATAAGCTTAAAGAGAAACTGTCCACAACCCCTATTTTGAGGGGACCTAATTGGACCATACCTTTCCACATTTCTTCAGATGCTTCTGATACCGCCATTGGAGCAGTACTAGGACAGCAGGATGGTCAAGTACCTTATGCTATTTATTATGTTAGTAAAAACTTAGCCCCTGCTGAACTAAATTATACTGTTACTGAAAAAGAATTCCTTGTTATTGTTTATTCTATTAATAAGTTTCGGCATTACATTACTGGGTATCCTACATTCGTGCATACTGACCACTCTGCCATTAAGTATTTAATGAATAAACCTGTCACTAATGCCAGAGTAACCAGGTGGCTTTTATTATTACAGGAATTTGATATTACTATTATAGATAAACCTGGAAAAGAAAATGTTGTTGCTGATTTTTTATCACGATTTACTAACAGTGATGACAGTGCACCTGTTGAGGATGCTTTCCCGGATGAACATTTATTCGCACTCTCAGCTCATTCACCCTGGTATGCAGACGTTGCTAATTATTTGGTTGCAGGGAAGCTTCCGCCACATATGTCTAAACGAGAGAAAAGAAAAATTATTCAGCAAAGTGCCAGGTATTGTTGGCTCAAAGGCCATCTCTTTTACACCGGACCTGATCTTGAAATTAGAAGATGTGTAAGGGAAGATGAGATCTTTCATATACTGAAGGCCTGTCACGATGAACCTTGCGGAGGACACTTTGCAGACAAAAGAACAGGGCATAAGGCGTTGCGGATGGGCTATTATTGGCCGACACTGTTCAGAGATGCTAAAAGATATGTTCAGTCCTGTGACAGCTGCCAAAGGATGGGCCAACCTAATAAGACAGATCAGATGCCTTTACAGCCCCAAGTGGTACTAGAACCATTTGATAGATGGGCATTGGACTTTGTTGGTCCTATCAACCCTCCTTCCAAATAGAAGGTTTACATCCTGGTGTGTACAGATTACATGACTAAATGGGTAGAAGCTGTAGCTTTGGCCAAGGAAAATGACCAGGCGGTGATTGATTTCCTGTACAGTGAAGTTTTTACCCGTTTTGGAGTACCAAAGGAAGTAGTTACCGATGGGGGACCACAATTTATTTCACACCAATTTGAATCTTTGCTCCGGAAGTATCATGTGCAGCACAAGATAGCTTCACCTTATCATCCCCAGGCCAATGGTCAGCTGGAAAGCACTAATAAAGTTATCGAAGCAATCCTTACTAAAACAGTTAAAAGCCATCGAAGGGATTGGGCTGACAGACTTCCAGAAGCACTGTGGGCATATCGCATGACTTGGCGCAACACCACGGGCTTTTCTCCCTATGATCTGGTGTATGGAAAGAGTGCCATCTTTCCAATTGAATTTGAGATTAAGACCCTGAAAACAGCCATTGAAATGAACCTGGATGTAACAGAAGCCCATAAAAGAAGATTGAATCAATTAAATGAATTGGATGAGAAACGGTTAGCCGCGGTAGACCAGACTGTGCTGCTTCAGCAACAGAGATCTAATTGGCATGACCGATTCATCAAAAAGAAAATCTTCCGTGAAGGAGACTGGGCACTATTATACGACTCCAGATTCAAGAAGGATTTCAAAGGGAAATTACGCACAAGATGGCTGGGTCCATATTTGGTTGACAGGGTATTTGACAATGGCAATGTTCGCCTGGTCACCATTGATGAAAACCGTATACCATTACTTGCTAATGGCCACAGATTGCGACTGTATCGGAAGCCCATTTCGAAAGATGCATTCATTTCACAGATTGCTGCTGATCCAAACTATCAATTGGCACCAGAGCAGGAACATTCCTCTACCTTTGCCAAATCTTAAACTGAAAATTATATTTGTTGTACATAAATAATGTCTTGCTGTAGCGTATAGTTGTCGTTTTCTTTCTCTTTGCATTTGATCTCTTTGCTTGCTGTCGTCTTTAAAAATTTTCAGGGAAGCGCCAGGGGAACGACCAGTTTTTGGCCCGTAATGAAAATCGCCCTGTGCTGTCCTTGTGTGAAAAAAAAAAAAAAAAAAAAAAATTTCGACAGCTGCAACATATTTTCCGGCAGCTGCAACATATTTTTCCGGCAGCTGCAACATATTTTCCGGCAGCTGTATATCCTTTTCCGGCAACCATATTCTCCATTTCCCCGTAGCCATAATGCCCTTTTTCGTCAGCCGTTAATCTTTTCCGACAGCTGCAATTTCGGCAGCTGCAACATTTGCGGCTGCAACATCGGCGGCTGCAACTCCAGTTTCCGTGGCTGCCACCTCATCGTTTCCATGGTTGCCACCTCATTTACCACGGCTGCCATCTCATTTTCCGCAGCTGCCACTCCATTTACCAGCCACGACCATTTCACTTCCCGGTAGCCGTAATGTCCTTTTTCCGTCTGCCGTCAAATCTTTTCCGACAGTTGCAACTCTGGCAGCTGCAATTCCAGCAGCTGCAATTTCGGCGGCTGTAATTTCGGCGGCTGTAACATTGGAAGCTGCAACATCTTTTTCCCACAGCCGCCACATCATTTCCCGGCTGCCACCTTATTTATCGGCGGCTGCCACCTCATTGACCAAGCCACTTCCACATCATTTCCACGTAGCTTCCATTTCTTTCCAACGGCTGCGACATATTTCCCATAGTCGTAAAATCTTTTCCCGCCAGCTGTAAGTTTTTTTCCCGCCGCCGTGAAACTTTCCCGTGACAGCCGTAATTTTCCCTGATATCGTAAATCTTTTTCCGGCTGCCGTGAATTCTTTTCCGGTGGCTGTAACTTCTTTCCTACCAGCTGCAACAATATTTTTCATCGGCTGTGTGATCATTTCTTTGGCAACTTGCAGTGGTAACTCCCGTGTTAACAGAAGGATTGTTCAACCTGCTAATTATGATGCTGATTCATCCCAGTCCTGCCGGCGAACTCATCATTTTAACCCGGAGGATGCGACGCCTTGTGTTTTACCGGCGAACGAAATCAGTGCCTTATCCGAGTCATCATGATCCCACGTCTGACTGTGCACGCGTCCGGCTCCGTGACGTCACAAACTGCATGCTCCACCAGTTTCTGCAGCCTTCCGACGCACAGTTTTATGAGGTATGGCTTTCATTTATCACGTGATTAAGTATTGATATCATTTAAACGAGATTGGTCGTACCTTTACTCGTACCACCATTTATACCTGATTAAACCTTTCCCGCGTACGACGTAATACTAATAACTGCCACCCTCCCCAATTCGGCATGAAAATTTTAAACTCTTCTCTGCGCTTAACTTTCCGAATTAGTTCATTCGCTCAACGTCTCCGCTCAACGATTCGTGCATTCTCTGTGCTGCAACTTCCATTCTGGGATCCTGTACTCTGTCGAACAGCAGTTTCATCTTGCAGCCAGGACCATGGGCATTCCAGTTCGCCATGAACCTTTCAATACCCGGGAACTTAGACGGAATCTGCAGGTTCTGGCCATTTTTCAAGCTGCTGGCTGGGTCGAGTTCTTTGAACGATTGGACGGATTCGATCGGGACGCAGCCCTGCAATTCGCCTTGAATCTTACTAAAACACACTCCACGGTGTGGGGGCTATGTATAGATGTTTCGGAGGTCATTATATCCGAGGTTACATCTATCCTGATGGTGGGAAAACCTTGGTTTAACCGTCGAGTCCCTGCAACGGTTGCACGGGAAGAATTTTTACTTCCAGGGGAGCAAATTGAAGCATCCACGAGAGGGATTGCACTGAAGTCATTGCCGCAGCCATGGGACCAGGTTGCTGTCTTCCTCAAGAAGTACATTACCTGCGAAGGTCGATACCAAACTGTGTACAACTCTGAACTTCCTTTGCTTTCTCATCTCCATCATGGCATTTTGTTGAATATTCCATTTTATCTATTGCACGACTTGCGCCATATGGCAACATTTGTTCAATCTGCAAAGCACCCATTATCCTCCCTCACCCACCATGGCCTTATTAAGTTAATTATTGTAAGAACCCTGGCCCAACATAATATAACATGGCAGCAATTCATTACCCGACCACAGCAACCTGTTCCCTTGAGGGTCATTCCATTACAGCAAATACCGGTTCCGCCACAACAGGAGGACCGGAGTTCCTCCAGTGAAGTTGGGGGGAGGGATGAAACGGAAGAAGAACAACAGGGGGCACAGGCAGGACCATCCGGGGTGGATAAAACCACAGAGGAAGAACAAACAAGGGCACAGGCAGAGCCATTTGAAGTATATGAATCCCCAGCACAAGCAGAACCAGTGGGGGATGACACTGCATTTGAAGGAGAGAGAGGGGAAGCACAAACAGAGCCGTCAGGCGACAATGTAGATGAAACCCTCGCGGAAAACCTAGATAAAAGGGCAGCTCCGACAGCAGAAGGTGAAATTGGAGCAGCATCAAATGCTGCGACAATGGAACCTGAAGATGACGGAGCCAGAGCAATGGAAGAAGATATTGAGCTGGTCACAATCGAGTCTTCACCGGAGTGGGCAGGAGGAGCAGCTGTGATTGAAGAGGAACAGCATGAGGGGTAGGGAAATATTCCTTTAACTTCAGTTTTGCCTCCCTATATTCTGGCTCCACAAGAAGAAACATCACAAAAAGGAAAG
This sequence comes from Larix kaempferi, assembly GCA_027924585.1. Taxonomy (NCBI): domain Eukaryota; kingdom Viridiplantae; phylum Streptophyta; class Pinopsida; order Pinales; family Pinaceae; genus Larix; species Larix kaempferi. The sequence goes on along the minus strand of BSBM01000047.1, from coordinate 18,195,069 downwards.
TCACAAAAGAAAACGCCACAGAAAAGGAAGAGGGCTACCAATGAGTTTGATTTAGTGGCACCAATCAGAAGGAAACGAACTCGATCAATCACAGCAGCAGAGGCAGCTAGAACAAAATGGGCAACCTTAGAAACACAGGTTGAACCACCAATCCTTACACCAAAACCGAGGGATGCTCCACAAAGGCCAGCGGAGGAAGAACCTGAAATTGAGGGACTCTTGTATGAGAATGCAATGTTGAAAGAGGACCTCCAAGCACTTAGAAAGGAGCTGGAAACATGGAAGGAAATCTGTAGAAAGCAGGGTGGAAGAAAGATGTATACATTAATAGAGGCTGCAGACCAAGTGGAGGAATCAGCTTCTGCTGGAGCTGGAGAAAAGGATGAGCGAATAATCTGCCCCACCTGTGGGGAGATCTTTGAGGAAGCAGGCCATAAAATTTTACTTAGCACCTATTCAGCACAACAGCCTGTAGCCACAGAAGGGAAAGCAGTGGAGAAAGAAGGTGTTGTTACACAAGAACCAGCACCTTTAAACATCCTTGCTGCAGCTGCCACTTCCCATGATGCAAAAGTCATAGAACAGATGGGAGAAGAACAGGGAGTGGAGGATGCCCTGGAAATTTATGAGGAATGTATGGCAATCCCAAAATGCTCCCACAACATAGAAATCATAGAACAGATGGGAGAAGAACGGGAAATGAAGGATGCTCTGGAGCTTATAAAAGAATATGGTGAGACTCCAGAATGTTCCCTTGATACAGAGATCATGGAGCCGAAGGATACTCTGGAGGATAGTGAAAAATTTTGTGTTGTAACCCCAGAACGTTTCCAGGACACAATAATTTTAGAAGAAGAAACGGAAAGGCAGGACAGTGATAAGTTGGAACAGGATGCTGCAACACAAGAACCAGCAATCCTGAATAGGACTGTCCAACCGGCTGAGCAGACAGTAGGAGAAGCTGAGACAGAGGATACTTTGGCATTCAATGATGAACTCTGGGTTGTAACCCCAGAGAGCCCCCATGATACAGAACCAACATCCTTGGAGGCTGCAACAAAAACTCCTGAATTACAGCTGGGAGATAACCTGGGAGTGGATATCATCCCTGATACACAGTGGAGTGACAATGAACAGGTACATACACCATGCTCAGGTGAAACTGAAATCTTGGAAGAGGAGGCTGCAACAAAAACTCCTGAATTACAGCTGGGAGATAACCTGGGAGTGGATATCATCCCTGACACACAGTGGAGTGACAATGAACAGGTACAGACACCATGCTCAGGTGACACTGAAATCTTGGAGGAGGAGCTGCAAATTGAAAAGGATATTCAGTCTCGGCAGCAGAATGACAAAGAAGATACTGTTACACAAGAACCAGTGTCTCCAAAAGCAATGAAGGTAGCTGCTGAAGATGGGTTAAGGGATGTTGCTGTTACACAAGAAGCAGCAACTCTCCTGTTAACATTAGATGCGCTAGAAGACACTGTCCCACAAGAACCAGTGCTTCCACCTCCTACAGGTGTCATTGAGTTGGATTCAGATTGAGGGTGTCTTTTCAAATTCCCCAGGCATAGCATAAGAGAACTGCAGAAAGATTCCCACCACACCAAGTGCATTCTCAGATATCAGCAAGAAGTAGTGGAAGGGAAACAGTGAAGTTGGAAGATGCCGGGTTGCTCACAGAAGCTTTTTCAAAAAGGTAGATGAGGTGCCTGATTTACCTACATTCCTTCCTCTCTCCTGGACAGAGCTCAGTTCAAGATTTAGATGCAGGTTGTTGCATGAGGACATGCAACAGGGTAGTTGGGGGGAGATGTTGAGCCCAGAATTGGCCCTTTTTGACCATCATTTATCATCTTCCCTTCCCTTGTCTCACACCAATTACCTTGGCAATTCGACTTATTGTCCTTATCTTATTCCCCAATTTACCAAGGTATGGCCGATTATTGTTTTATTGTATTAATACTTATGATTGTGATGATTAAAGCTGTGCATCTCTTAATTTGTGCTAACATGATGCGATTTATGAAGGTAGTAAGACAAATAGACTGCAGGAAGATCGGAGCTGAACAAGTCATGGAGGGAGGGACGTCCATTGCTTGTAGAAGGTTCCTTGGGGCTCAAATCGTCAATCAAGGCACAGTCGTGGCAGGGCAGCTGTAACATAAAGTGCTATCTTAAGTATGTCGCTGCTCGAATCCAGCTGTGAGCTGGAAGGACCGCCACTCTTGGGACAGTTAATAACTCCCCTCATATTTGGATATTTCAGTTCTGCAACGCATTGTAACAGCTAGATTATTTAGGGCGCCTGAAGATCAGAGATCTTCATGGCTGCCCAATTATAGGTTTAGATGTTGCAAATTGTATGTATAAATATGTGGGATTGCCTCGATCGAGGGGTTGGACAGCAGACAATTAATTTATCTTGTATTAGCAACCGAGCCGAAACTGTGTACTCATTCTTCTGTTAATATAAGGAGTTACTTCTGAGTTAAAGAGAGTGTTGTTCGACCAACGTCTCTGTGTGAAGACTGGGCCCGTCTTCCACAGAGATTGCTGTGTTAATTTAGGATTTCATCTTTCTTGTCGTGTGATGTTTTGTTCTTTCTTTTGTACGCAGCAGCAATATTTATTGTGTGGATTTCTTAGTAACGATTATATTTCCGTGAGATTGGTGAATGGTATCAATAACAGTCGACTGAGTCAGGTTTGTTTTACACACTTCAATTTCTGTTCACACTGCCGTGTTCATCCTACAGCTGAAACGTAATCCCAGGAGCTCTTACAATTTAGCTTTTCTGTTATGTGTTGATTGATTTATATTCTGCAATTCAGTTTCTTAGAACAGTTGTTTCAATCTCCTTTATTAAAATTCTAGTGTAATGTGCAGGTCATGCTTTATGATTTCCAGCTGATTAGATTAGACAGTTGATTATTTTAGAATGCGGATGAGATTTCCTTCTTGCAATTGTTGATTAGATCTGATACCATTTCTCTTTGATGCATAATAGAAAATAATTGTAGTATAGCAGTTAGAAGGCAATTGGGATTGCAGAGATTCTTGGGATGAATATGGATGATAGAAGATAAAAGTATTCACTTCTAATGGTTTTGTGTTTAAGCATATATTGTGCACTTGTCCTTTGAAATAAAAAGACTTTCTCGGGTTGACAATAAATTTCATACGCTCTGTGTGTTTGATATTTAATTATCTGCAATTAGAGTGCTTGACCAGGAGATGTTTGATTCCTTGACCAAGCTATTTGAAGGGAAGAACATAAATCAGAAAGATGACCTTGAGGAATCAATTGAAGAACATCAAGATCCAGAATGCGGAGAGCATGCAGTATTATTTCTCAAGGGTCTCCAAGATAAAAAGAACTTGAAGCTGTTGGAGAATATATAGAAAATGGAGAAGTGGTAATGACCACTCTTAATTGCCTTCCTAGGTCATGGGATTCCTTCATCCAAGGAATTTGTGCTAGGAAGAAACTTATCTCTTTCAGTAAGTTGTGGGAAGAATGCTCACAGTAAGAAGCTTGCATTGTAGCTCGAGAAGAGAAGATGCGGAATGAAGATCAAGCTCTCACAACACATACCAAGAAGAGGACACTTTTCCTCAGATTGTCCTAAGAACAAAAGGAACAACAACAACAACTACTTCAAGCAATCTGACATGTATGACTTACAGGTATGTTTTGAAATCTGTTCATGATTAAGTTTACAATATGATTGTCTTCATGTTATTGAGTTTAGTAACAATCTTGTTTAATTTTAGACTTCTCTTATCACCCTAGTAAAAGTATGAATGCATGATAGAAGACATTCATTGATTAGGGTTATGACACTTATGATTGTATTATGATTGTACTAATGCATTGTGGTGTTGTATGAGGATAATGTTATCCTCTAGCATGAAGGTACAAAATCAAGTTCTAGATCAAGACCATGGTGACATGAAGACAAAGACTCATCCATAGTCATGGATCACATAGAGGTATGTATATTTTGGTTCGGTTAACTTATGAGTTATGCAGGTCATTGAAGAGAATGAGAAAACATTGCTAGACATAACTAGCAAATATAATGACCACGTATGTTTTTTCTTATATCAAGTTAGAAGCCTACCCTATGTTAGGATCTTATACTTGTGTATATGATCATTCATGAAGTTAGAAATTTAAGTAATCAAGGGTTTATGCATATTATGTCTCTTACTTTGATTGATGATATGACTAACCAGAAGAGTTCTATGGTAAAATATGAATATGCATGAGTAAGAGAAGTCTTCTCTTAAACCTTGAATACTAATGCTTATTATATGTGTTTGAAATGATCATGACTATACATGTTTAAGATTATTGTGTTTTATACTAATGAATGTATTATTATGTATGAAATATTGAGGATGGAAAAATCATGACACTAGTGTACACTTAAGCATGCATAATGGTCCAAGATAAATATAAGTTCAAGGACATGTAATCGAGGAAGCAAAGATCAAGAGGGAGCACACTCCAGTAGTTCTTGTATGTGCCTATGTTCCTAGACTTAGGTTGTGTATTTTGCATATTAGAATAATTGCATTAATGAACAGTATACTACTAATATGCATGTGATGGGTAAGTGGCCTATGGCACTATACAACATTCAATTGCTACTTATCTAGAATGAAACCTCTTTGCTAACATATTGGGAGTTGTGCACACTCTTAACAATGTTCTAGTAGAGATTGGAAGGCATCTAGAAAGTTACGGATATGGATAAATGTTGTATTGAAGCATTGGATAAGATAATTGCATGACTGTGTGACATATTTCATTATATGAAAGAATTTGTTCTGAAAACTATGAGATGTTTCTAATCATGCAATTTAACTTGTTTTGTAGGAAAGATCGCATACCATCACCTAAAAAAGAAGGACTACAACATTTGTTCCAGCAACAAAGCTATCTATTGAAGATATTGAAGAATCTGAAGTTCCCAGGATTCGGGATGAAGTAATGGAAGAATTCCATGATCGAGGAGTACCAGTTGATCATGAAGAATGATGTTTGGGATGTGGTCCCAAAAGCTAAAGGGAATTCTGTTGTGACTTCCAAGTGGATCTATAAGATCAAGCATGCTGTAGATGGTAGCATAGAGAAATATAAGGCGATGTTTGTAGCTCATGGCTTCTCCCAGAAAGAGGGAATAGATTATGAAGAGAATTTTGCACTTGTATCCAGGTACACTTCCATCAGATCAGTACTTCCTTTGGCTGCACTGATGAAATGGAAGATACACCAGATGGATGTCAAGACAACTTTCTTGAATGGTGTAGTCAAAGAGGAAGTGTATGTGGAGCAGCCACTCAGTTTCGAGACACATGACAGAGGGACTCATGTGTTCAAACTGAAGAAAGCTTTGTATGGCTTGAAGCAAGCTCCTAGGAGTTGGTATGGTAGGATAAACAACTTTCTATCTAGTTTGGGCTTTACTAAGAGTAAAGTAGATTCCAACCTTTAATACAAGGTTGAGGAAGGAAATCGTGTGATACTACTCCTGTATGTGGATGACGTGTTTGTTACAGGTGAGGATAGATTGATTGTCGATACCAAGAGGAAGCTTGCTACCGAGTTCGAGATGAAGGACATGGGGATGATGCACTATTTTCTACGCATGGAGGTGTGGCAGAGTACAGATGGGATCTTCCTTGGACAAGGGAAGTATGCAGTAGAGATCCTGAAGAGGTTCGAGATGATGGAGTGAAAGGCCATGGCCACACCTATGGCATCAAACTTGAAGCTTATGTGTGATGCTACATTTGATCCGGTTGATGTCACTGTGTATCGTGAGATGATTGGGTCCTTGAACACATTGAGCTAGTTCTTGACAGATCCCAGAGGTGTTCACCTAGTTGCTGTAAAGCATATTCTAAGGTACCTGAAGGGTGCAATTGACTATGGGCTCAAGTATGATGCGAATCAAAAGTTTAACCTACAGGGTTATGTTGATTCAGACTAGGAGGGCAGTGATGCAGATAGGAAGAACACTTATGGGTGTTGCTTTAGTATAGGATCATGTGTGATCTCTTGGTTTAGTAGGAAGCAGTCCCGCGTAGCACTAAGCACAGCTGAAGCAGAGTATATTGCAGGTTGCTCGGCTAGTTGTGAGGCAGTATGGATTTGGAAGCTACTGTCTGAGTTATTTGATCTCCCACTAGAGGCTACTGGTATCTTTTGTGATAACTAGATCAGGGATATGGTGCAGAGAGGAGCAGTGAAGCTCCTGTATGTTGCGATGGATGAGCAAGTTGTGGATGTGTTGACGAAACCACTAGCCAGAACAAAGTTTGAGTACTTCAGAGAGAGGCTTGGTGTTCTTCAGATTGACGACACTTGAAGGAAGAAATGATGGACACATTTGTAGGATCCATTCCGAGCATGGTGAGAGGAGGATCCTTTCCATGGCTGTGGATGTAAGCACTGGATGATGAGTATCAGGACGATGCTCTAGTTACTGCTTTATGTATGTATCATGTTGGATACTGGATATGATCAGTTGGATCATGTATATGTGTATGCATAATGTTGGATGTTGGATATGATTAGTTGGATCATGTATATGTGTATGCATCATGTTGGATGCTTTGTATGATCAGTTGGATCATGTATTTGTATATGTATCAGGTGGATACATTGTATGATCAGGTAGATCATGTATGTTGATATGTATCAGGTGGATACATTATATGATCAAGTGGGTCATGTATTTGTTTATGTATCAGGTGGATACATTGTATGATCAGGTAGATCATGTATGATGATATGTATCAGATAGATACTATGTATGCATCAGGTGGATGCATTGTATAATCAGGATGATCATGGATGATGAGCTTCAGGATGTTGCTCCAGATGATATGCATCAGGATGATGCTATGATGATGATCAGGATGATGTATGGTGAGTATCAGGTTGATACTCTGTGGCCGTGGACAGGTTGTGCTTGGGAAGACATATAAGACCTAGGAGATCCGATAGGTTGGGCTGTGTGCCCGTAATAAGTCCTGGGATGCTCTTTCGAGGGTTTGTCGTGTGGCCACATGTAAGACCTAGGAGATCCGATAGGTTGGGCTATGTGCCCGTAGTAAGTCGTGGGATTCTCTTTGGAGGGTTTGTGGTAGAGATCACATGTAAGACCTAGGAGATCCGATAGGTTGGGATGTGTGCCCGTAATAAGTCCCAGGATGTTCTTTCGAGGGTTTGTGGTAGAGATCACATGTAAGACCTGGGAGATCCGATAGGTCGAGCTGTGTGCCCGTAATAAGTCCTAGGATTCTCTTTCGAGGGTTTGTGGTGGTCATCACATGTAAGACCTGGGAGATCCGATAGGTTGGGCTATGTGCCCGTAATAAGTCCTGGGATGCTCTTTTAAGGGTTTGTGATGAGGGTCACATATAAGACTTGGAAGATCCGATATGTTGGGTTGTGTGCCCGTAATTAGTCCTGGGATGCTCTTATGAGAGTTTGTGATGCAAGTAACAAGTCTTGAGGATTCCACAGTATGGCTAGTGATGATGAAGACCTGTAGGTGGTGAGCCTACATCTAGTATGAAAAAGGACTGGCTCTATAGAACTTTCTATGATGAGTAGATCAGAGATTTATTGAGATAGCAACAGCCATGACGTTGGCGATGATTCGATGACGATAATCCAATGACGATGATCTAGAGAAGAAGACTTGTGCTAGCAGATCTGTGTTGAGAAATACCTTCCTAGTTAAGAGGGAGTGTTGATGTATTTGTAACTGCAGAATGTATTTCACATATGTATATTGTACTCCTATAGAGATGGTATTATTTCTCTATTTGGAAGTGTCATCATTTATATTGAAGTGTCGTAACTTATACTTGATGGGTTATTAGACCACCTTGATGGGGTCAGCCCTGTATAAGTCATGTGGGTTAAAGGGTTATTAGACCAACCTATTGGGGGTCGGCCCTATCAGCATTATGTTATGTGGTTAAGTTGATGCCGACTTAGTAAAGGTTATTAGGCAAGTCAAGTCAAGTATAAATAAAGTGCAAGAGGCACTCTATTTGATCACTTTCTCACCAATACACTCATTGGAGAGTGGCGCACTAGTGGAGGAGGAGAAGCTGTTGCTAGGAGTCTATCTCTTATGCTTGGGTTTTGTATCATTGCTCTATCTATCTCTGAGGAAGTTATTGGTGTTTTTCATCTTTATGGTTTTCCCCAAGGAAACTCTGTGTGTCTATTGTCTCTTGTGATTGCTTGTTGTGATTGATATGATTTATATGTTGTACATGTTATTCTCTCAGTAAAGATCCTAGAGTATATCGAATTGATACTAAAAAAAAAACTTAACAACCCAGCACAAACAGAGAGGGATGTCTCTACAAATCTATGAAAGACTGAAATATAATCAATAAACTTGCAGCCGTGAAGAATATGCATAGAAGACCAAAAACAATTGGAAATAAACCGGCAGTCTTCTTATTGAAGATCTTCAATCAAAACACATTTAGAAGGTCAGATTTCTATAAGGGAAGCAAAATCGTTTATAGTTTGGTAGGATAATCATAAGAGAGATGTGGGCGAATGGAGTCAAGATACGATATATAAATCAAATAACAACACTGTAGTTTGAGATACCAGAACAGAGGAATGGTAGCCACCCGCTTCCCGTCGAAATGCTAATTTCATGTGATAAAAGAAGAAGGCAAGAACAGACCATCGATATGAGCAACCAACATGGATGAATTCAATATCGACTTTACTAGAACTATTGAGTGAAAATCTGAAACAGTAGCTAGAGCCTGTTGCCAAGAATTCTATACTACTATACACTGATTTCAGATATGAAAGGGAAAACATAATGGAAATGAATAATAGGAAAGTACAATCACATTAGAGAAGAGAATGAACAGACTGTAAACAAAGCGACAAATGAATCTATGTCGGAACATCCATTGCAAACACTACAATTCTATTAAGGACGATACCTCGGAAATACAAAACCAGGCTCTCCTAGGCCTTGACCAAATGATTTTCCAACCCATTGATATTCTATTACATTGCCATTTATAGGCTCTCGGCCCTCGACCAAGTATCAAATAATGTTACAAAAAACACCACCACATACAGGGCTCGGCTAGCTACTTCTAACAGCGAAGCATAAGGTGAAAACGACTACTAACTAACCATGACCACTTCCTTCAGGTGTTTTCTTGCAGATCCTTAAACTACGACCATTTTAAATGCTATGTGGATTTCTAGCAGAACTAAAAAATTAGAGAAAATAGACAATTAATAGAAATCAGCCAATGACAGACTTGTCGGGTGGGCATAAAAATGACACGAACAACTCGTTGCTTCATTTCGGATCCTTTAATTCTCCCTTCAACCCGTAGAAATCCTCCACCTTCTAGACGTCTTCATCTGGTGTGTTCTCTGCTGAAATGTGAGGTGTTGGCACTTCTGTGGGTAGGATGAGATCCCTGATGATTTCCATATCTGGGTGCGTGCCTTGCTCACCCTTGGAAGCTCCTTTCTTCTCTAATTGACGTCGAGTCCTTCTGCGCCCCTGATGGTCCTATGGCTCCTCTGATTCGCTGGATGAACTCTCCTCCACATGGTTGAAAACAAGTGGGAAGGAAGGAATATCCTCTTCTTCCATCTCAGACCATACCTATTCAGGCACAACCACCACCCCGGCTCCTTGGTTGCTTTCCATAACTAGACTGCAACTACCAAATGCTTGAGCGCCCAGGTATGCCACCTTCCCTATTCCACTACAATGACTTGGGACATGAGTGTCGTGCCTATAACGACCGTGACAATGCCAGTAGCTTTGTACGATGACCCCTACCCTGCTAGCTTGACATATCTCCCAATCGAGCAACAATGATGATTGCCAATCTAGTTGATGCTATGCATACTTGACGTGGACTCTCAGATAGGCGGGGAGGCGTGTGATGACGCTGAGTTGGCTCTGGCATCATTGGTCATCATTTGGTGTCATCGAGGTGACCTGTCACCCTTCCGCTGTATCATCAAATGAGCGTCGTTGATTTACACCTTACCTAGATATGGACCGTTGGGTGGCGTTGCTGCTATCTCCTTTCGTAAATCCAAAGCTGATCGGATCATCGCACAAGTAAGATCTGTGAACTCAATCTGAGCCACAGATCTCCCCCCCTTTGAATTGTAGCCATTAGAATATGCCAGGGTTTAGTCGGACTTCTCAAATATGAAATGCAGTCATTAATGCGCATGTGGGAAATGAGAACTCGCTTCTAGCCGTTGGTCCAGGAAATCGACCGTTAATTTTCCTAGACATGCATGCCAATTAACATTTCCTACTTGCGACTAAAGAGCCCGTGATCTTTCCCGCGACGGGTGATCTGGACTCTCAATCCCATTCCATCTCACTCTCCACCAACCACAGGGTTCCCTTTCTGTCGTCGGCATAGCTCTTTCAATCCCATTTCGATGACTATCCTTTAGACTTCGTGTCCTGTTGGCTAAACCCTTCTTGGGCCTGAATGACTACGCTCGGCTCTTTACTTTCTACTTCAGTGTCATGTAGACCGAGAAAGAAAACTCGTCCTTGTTGATCTTAGGAGCCCAGGTCCCATCTTATATTTAGCACAATTCTGGTGCTAACAACAGGCTCCTATTGGGGATGTTATCCTCCCTGCGAGGTAGCAAAGAACACTGTAGACCGAGTGCCTGATCCATTGGGCCTATTTTGTCATAAAATATGCAACCTATAACCCTCTATTATTCAAAAACTGAAAGCAAACTGAAAACTGGAAAATACTGTTGTGCTTGGAAAATTATGGAAACATTTTTTCCATGTTGAGCTTATTTATGTACACAATTCCCTACCCTACATCACCCTGGGGAGGTGCTATATCAAGTGATGTTAAAATGCCAGTGTAGCCAATCTAGCAGTCGACCTCTCGAGCAAATTATTCCACCATTCTCAGTAGATTTTCTTTTGGAAAAACTATAAGTAGGCCATTTATTCCCCCAGGTGCTCAAGTCAGGTCTAGGGATTGCATACCTCTGAACAACTCCAATCAAGGCCTGAAACTCATGCCTACTAAGAGCTCCACATGATGCAGCAAGGCTGAAACGAGCAGCTTCCAGCACCTCCCCACGATGTGGTTGTCCCTTTGTAATTTGGAAGGTTTCTACCACACAGAAGCTGACTATAACACCTCCTCTTGAGCTTCTTATGATCCCTGGATTGAAAACCAGGTTTTGCTCTAGAACTTCAAAAGAAACTTCACCCTGTCCTTCGAAAGGGTCGAGAAAGGGCCACTCTTCTTGGAATTTGGACTCCTGGTTCAAAAATCCTGCATGAAAATCATACTGCCCAGCCCGGTCCCACTCAAGCATCTCAACTATCTGGTTGGTCTGTTGGAGATACTGGCCAGGCTCGAGAACTTCTTCTAGGATTCTATAATTAGATTCAGCCCAAAAAGAGAATTCCATCTGTTGGGGGTCCCCAGGAACTTCTTGACCGCCATCTCTCTCTCTGTCATGCGGATGAGGGAAAGTTTCTTCATATAAAGCCTTGAGGGTTTCTTCATTCATAGATTTAAGAATTTTCCTTATTTTGGCTAATGATTCAGCCTCGAGAGATGGGGCTCCGCCACCCTCGGGCTTGACGTTCTCGTGGATTGCAATAGAGGAGCTAAGAACTGGCACTGCGTCTTCCTCCCTGGTGAGATTTCTAGGGTACTTAGGCTAACTACAGAAAACTTCGTTCTCCCCACCCATGTCTAGGAAGCCTACGACCTCATCATCTCTGTATTCATCATATATGGGTGGACCAAGCTTTTCTTCAAGACATTGTATCATGAGATCTTCCAAATGCTAAGTACGACCTTCCTTAAGCATAACAGCTTCTCCTCTTTCTCGTGCAGGGCCAGGATGACCATCTTTCTACCTGTCATGAGAAAATAGCTCAAATACTCTATGCCTATTTTCTTTTTTGAACTCTAACCTACTCCATGTCCCTTCCCTATTGCCTTGTTCTGGGATTTTCCCAGACATTCTGAGATTGTCTTCAACCTCCACCACATCCATGAACATATGCTGCAAATCTGAGGACCTTATTTCCAAAAGAAGGAGAGATAAACCAGGAGGAAAGATAGATGCGTAGTGTAGCTTAGAAGCATTCTCTAGGGGCTGAATTTCCTTCGGCATATTGTAATCGAAACTTGCAAATCTCTTGTTAAAACTAGGCATGGTCTCATCTTCTTGCCTTCTCATGGAGTAAAATTCTGCAAGGACTAGGTCCCATGACCTTTTTTCACCCCAAAATTCCAGAAAGGCTTCGGATAACTCCTCCCACGTATGAATGGACTTAGGTTGTAAATGCTTGAACCATTTCTTCACATTTCCTTGGAGGGATTGGGAAAAAATTCTCATACAGACATCATCATCTTCTACTTCAAAAAGGTTTTAAAAATGCTCAAAACCTTGAAGATGTTTCTCGGCGGTAAGGACTTTGGAGTCTCCATCGAAAACAAGGAGGTATTTATGGTATTTGGGAGGAAATTCATGAAGCACAGGGGGTAGCTTTAAGGGGCTATATCTTAGCTGAAATCTTGAAGGTGAGGGATTATGCACATGGAGATAATTTCCAGTTTCACCCTCATGGGTTCTGTGAGGTTGGGTATGGATCTTACACGGTTCGGCAAGAAGGGCGGGTTTGGCTCTAGGGGAGAGAGGAGGATGTACATTTTCAAATTCTAGTGAAGGGTATACAAAGGAGGCCCTCTCATGACTTAGAGCTCTTTGGTGAGACAAGATTTTTTTGATGTATATACATAAAGGCAAAAGGAAACCAACACAGAAGAACAAGACCTCTTTGAGGAGGTTTATACCTTGATACCTGGACCTTAGTTCTTCCATGTCCAAAACGGCTGAGTTTGTTCTCCGGTGGATTCTGCAAATTAAATCACGAGTGGAGTCACCAAGTGAAAAGTATACAGCCCTTTCTATGTCTGACCGTTGTTCACCTTCAACAACCAAAACTAGAACCTAGTCATTCTCCCAGGGGTGATAGAAAAAATCGTTCCCCCGTAGCGGCGCCAATTTGTTAGCACTGAAAATGACCCCCAAGGATATGGGAGAGAGCCATCAAGGGGTAACCATGAACCACTGTAGCTCGTGCTACTGACCCAACACAAACAGAGAGGGATCTCTCTACAAATCTATGAAAGACTAAAATATAATCAATAAACTTGTAGCCGTGAAGAATATGCATAGAAGACCCAAAGCAATTGGAAATAAATCGGCAGTCTTCTTATTGAAGGTATTCAATCAAAACACATTTAGAGGGTCATATTTCTGTAAGGGGAGCAAAATCGTTTATAGTTTGGCAGGATAATCATAAGAGAGACATGAGCGAATGGAGTCAAGATACGATACATAAATCAAATAATAGCGCTGTAGTTTGAGATACTAGAACAGAGGCAAGGTAGCCACCCACTTCCCGTCGAAATGCTAATGTTAGGGAATAAAAGAAGAAGGCAAGAACAGACCATCGATATGAGCACCCAGCATGGTTGAATTCAATATCGACTTTAGTCGAACTATTGAGTTAACATGTGAAACAATAGCTAGATCCTATTGCCAAGAATTCTATACTATTATACACTGATTTCATATATGAAAGCGAAAACATAATGGAAATGAATAACAGGAAAGTACAATCACATTAGAGAAGAGAATGAATAGACTGTAAGCAAAGCAACACATGAATCTCTGTCGGAACATTCATTACAAACGCTGCAATTCTATTAAGGATGATACCTCGGAAATAAAAAAACTAGGCTCTCACAGGCCTTGACCAAATGATTTTCCAACCCATTGGTATTCTATTACATTGTTATTTATAGGCTCTCGACCTTGGACCGAGTATCAAAAACTGTTACAAAAAATGCCACCACATACAGGGCTCGGCTAGCTACTTCTTACAATGAAGCATAAGGTGAAAACAACTACTAAATAACCATGGCCACTTCCTTGAGGTGTTTTCTTGCAGAGCCTTAAACTACGACCATTTTAAATTCTATGTGGATTTCTGGAAGAACTGAAAAATTAGAGAAAATAGACAATTAATACAAATCTAGCCAATGACAGACTTGCCCGGTGGGCAGAAAAATGACACAAACAACGTGTCGCTTCATTTCAGATTCTTTAATTTGCCCTGCGGCTTGAAGAAATCCTCCACCTTCCAGACGTCTTCATTTGGCCTGTTCTCTGCTGAAATGTGAGGTGACGGCACTTATGTGGGGAGGATGAGATCCCTGATGATTTCCATATCTGGGTGCATGCCTTGCTCACCCTTGGAAGCTCCTTTCTTCTTTGATTGACATCAATTCCTTTTGCGCCCCTGCTGGTCCTCTAGCCCCTCCAATTCGCTGGATGAAATCTCCTCCACGTAGTCGAAAACAAGTGGGAAGGAAGGAATATCCTCTTCTTCCATGTTAGACCATAGCTATTGAGGCACAACCACCCCCTCGTCTCCCTCGTTGCTTTCCATAACCATACTGCAACTGCCAAATGCTTGAGCGCCCAGGTTTGCCACCTTCCCTATGCCACTACACCGAATTGGGACGTGAGGGTCGTGCCTATAATGACCATGACAATGACGATAGCTTCGTACGATGACCCCTGCCCTGTTGGCCTGACATATCTCCCAATCGAGCAGCAATGATGACTACCAATCGATTTGACTGTATGCATGCTTGACATGGCCTCTCAGATAGGCGGGGAGGCATGTGACGATGCTAAGGTGGCTCTGGCCTCACTAGTCATCATTTGGTGACAGCGAGGTGACCTTTCACCCTTCCACCATATCATCAAATGAGCGTCGTCGATTTACACCCTACCTAGATCTAGACCGTTGGGTGGCATTGCTGCTATCTCCTTTCGCAAATCCAGAGCTGATCGGCTCATCGCACACCCATGATCTGTGAATTCAATTTGAGCCATAGATCTCCCCCCCTTTGAATCGTAGCCATCGGAATATGCCAGGGTTTAGTTGGACTTTGCAAATATGAAATGTGGTCATTAGTGCAGATGTGGGAAATGCGAACTCGCTTCTGGCTGCTGATCTAGGCGATCAACCATTGATTTTCCTAGACATGCACATCGATTAACCTTTCCTGCTTGCGACTAAAGAGCCTGCAACCTTCCCCACAATGGGCGATCTGGACCATCGATCCCATTCCATCTCACTCTCCGCCAACCACAAGGTTCCCTTTCTACCACCAGCATAGCTCTTTGAATCCCATTCCAATGACCATCCTTTAGAGTTCATGTCCTGTTGGATAAACCCTTCTTGGGCCTGACTGACTGCGCTCGACTCTTTACTTTCTGCTTCAGTGTCATGCATACCGAGAAATAAAACTCGTCCTTGCTAATCTTGGGAGCCCATGTCCCATCTAATATTTAGCACAATTCTGGTGCTAACAATTGGTCTAAGATATATATTCTTTGGTGTCTTCCTATATGATAACCAAGTTATGGCTCCCTGTATGACAACCAATTTGATGACTTTGTAAGCAACAAATAACTCCACTTTGTTATTTGTAGCTAATTTACAATGTTTATAGAGAGCTTATAAAAATGAGTGTTAGAAATATGCAAAACTAACTAAATTTAACTTAATCAGTATTATGTTTTATAACAATTATGAATTTCTATTTTTAATATGTGAAATTCTACATGAAGCTTCTTATACATAGATTAAAAAACTTATTTTTATGTAAAAGTAATATACTTTGCTTATTTCAGATAAATTTAAAAAATAGAAATGGTATAGGTGGACAAACACCCAAAGAAGAACGTTCCACCCAACCGTCTCCTAAAAGCAGCCAAAGTTACTTGCTTTAGGACCACCGAGCCTGTTTCCTTTCCTCAAGAGCTATCGCCAAGGAGCACAATTCAAGAGCAGGAAACAAGAACCGTGTCCCTGCCATCACATACATCCTTGGTTAAAATATGAATGCCTACACATAGGAAAGAAACCTCACAAACAAGAATTAAAATGGTAAAACGTTATAAAATAAATTTTTACCTTCGCAAGTTTTGAACTCAAGCCGAGGGCCGAGCAGTGGTTTCGTAGGCACACCTGGGATACCATAAAGACACCATGACCAGTACATTCATTGCTGAAACTTCCTCTGCGAGTGGTGCTTTATTAGCACAACACCCATGGAGGCCGAGAGGGCTCATAACTCTACAATAGCGCTAAAACAAACACCAAATTCCAAGACCAAACCCTCGAGTGTAGTGTTAGGGTTTTCTCCATATGTGGAAGGCCATAACTCAACATTCATGTGGTCGCATTCAATGCATGACCTGTCAACCACCATTACTTAGATTTTTAACACTATGTTATAGTCCATTATGCATTGCTTGTCATAGATTAATACCAACGCTGGTCGCTAGGTTAACCACCTTTTTTTCTATGTAGTTTGGATCACATTTTAGAACATCATTTGGAAATGTATAAGGATCTCCAATCCTATCTTAAGAAATGGACCAAGCATATAATTACATAATAATTCAACCTTGCTAATAATTGATTTAAAACTTTGACCATAATACCAACATAACCCTTGTTGTAAACCAAACTTGTAACCTGTCAAGGTCATCATTAAACATTAGCTTAGAAAGCTAAGTAAGCTTCGAGGCATCATCAAGGACCCTTTCAACAAGAGGGAAACATGTTCAGTATCAACATAGTAGTTATAACTACGAATTCATTTACTTTAAGAAATATGACAAATTAAGTGTTAAACATCATCATAAGTATTAAATTATCATATTGATGACAGTCAAAGAACGATGCATTCCGTGGTTATGACGCATTAAATAAACAATGCATTTGTAGACAATAAGTGTCATCCATACAAGCATAGATAAACAGTTAACTAATACCTTATATACATGTTATGAGTGAGAACGAATGTAACTATCGCAGGTTCACATTTATCTCAAAACTGTCACACATAGATACGCCTCGTCGTATTATTTCAAAGAAGACATATCATATTAAACAATAAAAGTTAATCGCTCATAACTATATCTTCCACATTGTAAATTGTAGCATTTCAACTACATAGAAAAATTTTAAATTTTTATGGATTTTTGGAGGTGTTACATGTGGTATCAGAGCCCAAGTTCAAACACTAGGCCTGAAAGTGGCTCAACTCGCGTATTTCGACAAAACAAAAAACACATAGTTACTGATTTTTGTTTTAAATTGTTTTTGTACAGAACATTCAATACTTAATTTGGAGGTAATGGATGGAGTAGAGGCATCCGCCGAGGATGGATCCCATCATAATGAACAAAATAGTCATGAACATGAAAATGTAAATGAAGAAAATATATATGTGGAATTAAATGATAATTCATCTGAACTTCTTCGAACTGTTAAAGATTTACAAGCTGAAATAAAAACTGTTAAAGAAGAAAATGAAAGAATTCTAAAGGCACAGGAAGGACTAAATTAAATTTTACTAGATAAATTTCATAATGAGGGAAAATGTAAAAGAAAAGAATCTAAGTCAGAATTTGGAACTATATCTTATCAACATAAGGGTAAGAAGTTAAAATTTTCCAAAAATGAGAGTAATTCTTCTTTTGAATATGATGTTAAAACACATAAAAAGAAACATAGGTATTCCAGTGACAACAGTGATAGCGACTGCGGTCCTAAAAAGAGAAAGTACAAACCATATGAAGAAATCTCAGGAGAATTCAACAAGATAAAAACTCCGATGTTTAATGGGGAGATAGAGAAAGGAGAAGAAGTCGAAGCTTGGCTGTCAGGAATGAAGAAGTACTTCCAAATTTATAACTATTTCGATAGGTTGAAAGCTAAGATGGCCATTTATAATCTAACTGGAAAAGCAGATATATGGTGGCAAGATATCAAAATATTAAAAAGTCTTAAGAAAAGTATCTAACTTGGAGTACGTTTAAGACATTATTTAAAAAGAAATTTATGTCTGAACAATACTATGAAGAAAAGGCTAAAGAATTTTAAGAGTTGAAGTTAGGTTCTATGAACATGAAAGAATTAAGCAGTAAATTTTTAAGTTTATTAAGGTATGTACCATATATTATTGACGAAAAGCCTAAAATACAACGATTTCTAAGTTGTTTTCCTTTCCACATCAAGGTCAAAATTGAATAAGATAACCCTAAAACTCTTGAGGAGGCTATGAGGAAGGAAAATTTATGTTATGAAAGAGAGTGTGCCTAGCTGGAAAGTAAATAGACCAAGTAATTTTGAACAAAGAAAGAAGAATTTTAAATATAACAGGAATGCTGGAAATAAAAATTCTCGAAATTTTCCTAACATAAATTTTCAAGGAACTAATTTTAAAATCAATGCACAACAGAATTTTACAGCTGTAAGAAACAGAGACATGCCTAATAATTATGCTAAGAATAATGAACGAAAAGAACCTATAAAATGTTTTGAATGTCAAGGACCACATTATGCAACCAACTATCCTAACAGGAGAAGAACTGTCAGCAACATACATACAGTGCAGGAAGAGGCAACAGTTGGTGACTTAGCAAGGGAAATGGCCAAGATCAATGCAACCTTGGAGAATCGACAAGCTGATCATCAGACTTCAATGTTCGAAATAGAAGGTATGCTACAGAACATATCCATCTCTATTTTAATTAACCCAGGTGCTAGTTTGAGTTATGTATCACCTGATATAGTAAAAGGCTGGTTCAGTTAGCTACAGGAACCAAAAGGAAGGTAGTTGATTTTGTTAAAGATTGCGATTTGTTTATGAATCAGTATAAGACACAAGTAAATATGAATGTATTACCGTTAGGGTCTTATGATGTTCTAATTAGAATGGATTGGCTGGAAAAGCATAGGGTAATTTTGAATTGTTTTGAAAATACATTTACGTGCTTGAATGATAAAGGAGAAACAGTAACAGTAAAATGAATCCCTAGAAAAACTTCAGTTAGATAGATTTATGGATTTCAAATGAAAAAGGTTGGACGTAAGGGATGTAGAGTATTTGCTGTGAATGTAATAAACAATGAACACACAACTAAAGAAGATAAGTTAAAACTTGAGGATATACCAATTCTGAAAGACTTTTCAAATGTATTCCAAGAAGAAATTCTAGGTCTACCTCCGAAAAGAGAATTGGATTTCACCATTGAGCTAGTACCGGGTGCGGTACCAAACTCAAAAGCTCCTTACCAAATGAACATCCTGGAGTTTAACAAATTAAAATCATAGTTAAAGGAATTAATTGATAAAAATTACATAAGACCAAGTGTGTCTCCTTGGGGAGCACTTGTCATTTTTGTTAAAAAGAAGGACGGTACCTTGTGTTTATGCATAGATTACCGTCATTTAAATAAAATGATGATTAAAAATAGATATCCTTTGCCCCGCATAGATGATCTGTTTGATCAAGTACGAGGAGCAACGATATTTTTGAAAATAGACTTGAGATCTGGATATCATCAAGTCAGGATAAATGACGAAGATATCTTTAAAACTGCTTTTAGAACCCGATATGGGCACTATGAATTTGTAGTTATGACTTTTGGGATGACTAACACTCCAATAGTTTTCATGTGTTTAATGAATAATGTTTTACATCATTATTTGGATAAATTTGTAATTGTTTTCATTGATGATATTTTGATTTATTCAAAGACTAAAGAAGAACATGATGAACACTTACGGATAATATTACAAGTTTTAAGAGAACATCAACTGTACTCTAAATTCAGTAAGTGTGAATTTTTCAAAGATAAAATACAGTATTTAGGTCACGTGATATCCAAGGATGGAACCTCAGTTGACCCAGATAAAATAAGAGCAATTAATGAATGGCTTGTCCCAAAAGATGTAACAGATGTACGGTTGTTCATGGGAATCACAGGTTACTTCCGAAATTTTATTGAAGGATTCTCAAGAATCGCAAACCCCATAACATCTTTAGAGAAAAAGGGAAAGAAATTTGCTTGGGATCAAAAGTGTGAATAAAGTTTTAAGAAGCTAAAGGAACTATTAACTACTACACCAGTCTTAAAAATAGCAGATCCAAACAAAGTTTTCATTGTATGCACTGATGCATGCAATGAAGGATTAGGTGGAGTGTTGACACAAGAGCGTCATGCAGTAGCTTATGAATCCAAAAAGTTGAAAATTCATGAAAAGAATTACGCTACCTATGATTTAGAGTTTCCTGCTATGATACACGCTTTGAAGATGTGGCGCCATCATCTAATCGATAGAAATTTTTTATTAATGACTGATAATAAAGGTTTAAAATATTTGTTGGATCAACCAAATATAAGCGCAAGGCAAGCTAGGTGGTTAGCTTTCCTTAGTGAATATGATTTTCAGATTTAACATATAAATGGTAAAGAAAAAAAGGTGGTTGATGCATTAAGCAGAAATGAAAAATAAAATTTTATAGCAGCAATTAACACTTACAAAACAGATTTAGAAAATCAGTTTGAAGTAGGGGTAAAATTGGATAAGAATTATTTGAAATTACAAGAAAAAGTTGCTGAAAATATATCTGAAAATTTAATAACAAATTACAGTATGAATGAAAAAGGTCTAATGTTGTATAAAAACAGGCTGTATGTACCAAATGTACCTGAAATTAAGTTGTTGATTTAAAATGAAGTACATAAAAGTCGTTATTCAGGACATCCTGGTTACCAAAAGATGATAACTATGTTGAGAAAGGATTATTTCTGTCCAAATATGAAGAATGAAGTGGTTGAATACATAGCTTTGTGCATTGAATGTCAGCAAGTTAAAGCTGAGCATCAACACCCAACTCGTTTAGTACAACCATTACCAATTCCAGAATGGAAGCGGGAAATTATCAGTATTGATTTGATAACTGGTTTTCCTAAAAATAAATAGCAGAATGATTCAATAATGGTAATAGTAGATAAGCTTAGCAAAGCAGGCCATTTCATACCTGTTAAAACTACTTTTAAAGCTGCTAATATTGCCGATGTGTTTATGAAGCAAGTTTTTCATTTGCATGGAATTCCAAAGGTAATAATTTCTGATCGAGATTCTAAATTTACTGGAAATTTCTAGAAATCATTGTTTAGAGGTTTGGATACTAAGTTAAATTTCAGCACATCTTTTCATCCGCAAGCTGATGGACAAACTGAAAGAGTGAATATGATTTTAGAGGATATGTTAAGAATGTATGTTAAATATTAGCCAACTAAATGGGAAGAATACCTGCACTTAGTTGAATTTGATTATAATAATCACTACCAAGCTTCAGCTAAACTTATCTCTTTTGAATTTGTGTATGGTAGAAAGTGTAATACTCCTATCTCATGGAGTAATCCAATTGAAAAATTGATGTTAGGACCTGAGTTATTGAAAGCGATGGAACTAACAGTGAAACAAGTACAAGGAAATCTAAAAATTGAACAAGACAGACAAAAGAGTCATGTAGATTTAAAGAGAAATCAGAAAGAATTCCAAGTTGGTGAGCATGTGTTTGTGTAACGTCTCTCCAATTTGACCCTTAATATTATTATTACTTTTGTAAATGTAATTTTAATTATGTAATTGGCTCTGGTGAGGAGCTCAAGGCCAAGGCCCCAACAGTGGACCTTGAAATTTGTGTGATGATAATAAGTTTTATTCTAAATCTTAGGGAATTAGAGTGGCAATGCGACTAAACAATAAGTAACTAAATTCTCCCAAGGGGGGGGGATGCTAAGATAACTAGGAAGTCATGAAAATTCTATATTAAGTTATAGACATTTGAAGGTGGGGAAACTAGTGATGTTTCCTTAAAAATATTAAAGAACCCACCTTAGTAAAGTCAAATTTAAAACTAAGACGACAAGGAAGAGAATTCACCTGATCACTAAGCAACTTGGTGAGTCTAATATTTCATAACTAAGTGCCGGAGTGGTGCCCTTGAGCACTGAGAGTAAAGTAACTAATTTCACTATGTCATAAAACTTACAAATTAATTATAAGTCCTTTGATATGAGAAGTTATGGCTAGAAGCCATGGAAATCTAAGTTACCACACTAATGTATATATATATGTGTGTGTGTGTGTGAAAAGAAATTTAATTATCAAAAGAATGTGTATTATAAGAATTTTGTAAATGATTGATGAAAGTAAAATTTAAATCATATCTATTAAGTACGCTTAGTTATACTTAAACATGTATATATATGATTAGATGTATGTATATATACATATAAGAAGGATCTATGAGTACTAACTTACTTTTATTAAGTTAGATTTTAATTGAATGATATGAAATCTAGCCTATTGAAAGTTACGTGTTAAAGTTATATGCTAATGAGTATATATATATATATATATATATATATATATATATATATTATAAATTACAATAATAAAAAGAAATATAAACAGATATCACTAAGGGAAAATATTTATGTATTGCATTATGCCTCTATATATATACATAGACAAACTCTTTTAGCAAAGCAAAACGAAAAGGTTGAGAATCCAATCAGAGTTTGGCACTAGCTCGTTCCATTAGCTGTTGTCTTCTTCCATTAAGAGAGTGGGGAGTTAAAAACTAAGAGTGAAGATTTAAAGTTTTGGTAAGAATCCTCGAGGTGGAGCACCAGAAGCTAACCGAGCCACGGTGATGAAACCACTTAGAAAAATTTTGTGTTTACTCCTAAACCGTATCCATCTCCATGTGGAATAAGGAATGAGTCTTACCGTATTCGATGGGCTATTCAAGGGAACTGAATCCATAAGTATAGCAGTGCTCGCAGCCGAGTAAAAGGGGTTTTGGGGGGGAAACTCTGTTGGAGCTTTCGGTCACTTTTAGTTATTGCGTAGTGGAGCAGCGAATTGTGTGGGAGGGCATGGTTTGATTTCATTAAAGGAGTTATGAGAGGGATAAAGGAAAATCCCATTCGAGCATTAAGGGATCGATTTGAGTTGGAAACTCAGCACGAGAGGAGGATATATCTCTAATCAGGGATCGAATAGTATCCTGTGACTGGAGAATAGATCCTAATAGTAGTAATTATTACAGGAGCAGGGATCTTTGAATCGGGAATCGTTGTAACTCAGAGTAGAGACTTCGCAGGAGAAAGGAAAAACGCAGTAGATCTATCATTGGGCCAAATGCAGAATAAGATAAGTAACCTATACATCTATTAACTGGTGAAGTTGCATTGAAATATCTTTGTCGTGCATCTTGATTTAGTAAAACACCTTCCTGGTTTTGGCCTAAACTACTGTATGTTATAGGATGGCATCCTTGCCCATACGAGGGTTTTCTTTTCCCCTTAGATTTCTAAAATGAGTTATACCGGCAGTTAGAATGTAGTTTTAAGCCTGGTCTCTGCAAGTACCTTTGTAGCACGATTATTTGTATTTTGAAGCTGATCTCTATGCATTGTTGAGACCTGCTCGAGCATCATACATATGTGTTATCCATTATTAGGTTTTAGTTATAAGTTTGGTCTCTACGTATTTTTGTTCTTCATCAACTTATAAAATACAATTCCTCTACATCTGAGTTCAAGTTAAGTCGTTAACCTCTACGCATTAGTTTTCTTCTGCTCAGCATTTTATGTGAGTGAATTTGTAACATAAACCACTACTTAATTCAATAATGTTGGGTTATTGGTTAATGCCAAAAACGTAAATCCTATTTTTCTCTTTGGTTGTTGCTATAGTCCTTTGAGTGCGAGTTAAGCTCAGTCCCCTGGTTTGTTGGCCATTGCATTTGTATGATATCATGTCAAGCTCCAACTCGTTTTCTTGCTAGAAAGTCCTGTTACATTTTATCTTACCGATCAAAATCTAGCGCTGTAAGAATGTGGAGTATTTATGGCTTAAACCCCCACTAGCAAGGTGATGTCCTTTGTTGCTCCTCATCGAGTGCAATCCCCATCGATTTTATTTGGGAGTTGAATACATTATTTTACAGTTGTTCATTAGTGAACTCATGAAAGGATGGATCTGTACAGGGAGCACGCTCACAAATAAGCTACTTCCAACACCACCAGACTATGCTTTTATTCCAATTTCATTCGTAAAGGAAGTAATGCTAGATTTAGGACTCGAGTCTATTTAATCATTGTCAAACTCTACTAAGTTATAATTTTCAATGTCTAGTTCTCTGTTGAGATCTCAAGTCTTTATATATTTTTCACCGCCAAGTTCTGTGGGTGAAAAGCCACAAAATTCCATTAGACCCAGGTTTAGGATTTCGACTTATTTAATACTGTAATAAATTTCTATTTTCCATATGATATTGGTTTAACACATTGTTCTGAGACATAGTATGTTTTGAGATTTCAGTAACATATAGTTCTTAGCTAGATTTATCACAACAGTGATGAGGGAAAACTTGGTGGAAAATAGATGAAATCATAAAGGTTAGCCTTCACTTTTATGTTAAAGCTGGGCTGAAAAGGGCATATAGCTTATATATTTAATACTGGCTTGATTTATATCTCATCCTATAGTTAGACACTGATTATTTCTTCTCAAACTATGTTTATAGCTATACACTTCTCGATGTTGGTCCAAACACCTTCCCTTGCTTAATTGCAATGCACACCTTCTTATAGGTTAGATGCTAGATCAAACATACTTTACTTTGTACATATGTATATATTTTCTTAATACTTAGTGTTGATAACATGAACCTTAGGTTTGAGACAAGAATGTCGAACACAAGTATGTTATTAAATTAGAGACATAATAAAGCGAAGGTATTCTTCACTAACTGTCATAATACTTATGACTTAGAAGATTTGATAATAATAATTTATAATCATAAAAGTATTAGCACTTTATCAATTATATCTTAGGGTGTTTGAAATGTTTTCTAGGATAAGGTTTGTGGAAATATTTGAAGCCCTTATAGTTAAATGGACCTATTTATTATAGAGGAAGACTTCTACAAAGGGATTAATCTACAACAAATATACGGATAATAGTGGAATAAATTATGGATAATAAAGGTGTGACGTTAGTAATTTTAAAAGGAAAAGTATATGGGATTATGTTATAATATACTTGAGTTATATGTTGGTATTATTACAATATGATATGACATATGGTATGTATAAAATAATTATAATTGGACATATAAGTCATAGAATAGAAGGGTTTATTCATTGAGAATTTGTAGAAATGTTTATCAACCCTTGTGGTGTTGTATGAAGAACCTTATTCTCTCAACAAAGGATATATTATTTTTGGAAGATGTTTCATGAAAGGAAGGCTTGAAGAAAATAAATCTTGCAACAATTGTGTCGCAGTAGAATGTAACCTTTCACTTTGCTTTTAATAAAAACACAACCTTTTGTGGACGTAGCCCAAGATACGGGTGAACCACGTCAAAATGTTCTCTTGGTATGTATGCATCATGTGTATATCTCTCTAGATAATTGTGGTCATATTTGTGCATCTCTTTTGTGTATTCCCTTGATATTGTGTCTCAGTTATTTCTTCAGTTTTGTTTACTTTAAATTTGTGTACCTTAGGCATTTTACTAATATGATGGTTGTTATTTATATCTTTGTCTCTTGTTTACATGTAGTTAAGTAGGGACTAATCAATTATAAGTGTACTTTGTGGACCGCTTGATCAAATAAATATATATATATATATTAGAGGCTTATATAAATAAATTCTTTCTCTGAAAAATATGTCTCAGGTTTGATGAGTAAACTGCATTTCACAATTAGTAATCCTCAAGTATGAATAAAGATGAATATGTTAGATAGAGCGTCCTTTTGATGACTAAGGAAAGTTTGGGTACGATGTATTGTTCATTTTAAATGTTTAAGTTAGTAGAAGGAATTGGTTAAGGTGGGAAAAGTGATGGAACATTATTAAATTATGCTATTAGAATAAGATATGTCATAAAGAGTTGTATATTTTAGTTGGGGTTGCTTGTGAGAATATAAGAAGACCTTTCTGTAGACAAGCAAAGTTTTATTAATGTTTACAATTAAATGTTAATAGTTATGAGATGTTATAATGACGCTTATATTAAAAAAGTAAATATAGATGTTGTACATACATTTTATCTTCCGCAGTGATAATTAATGACGTTTGGACGCTTAGAAATTTTTTAAAATTTTACGAATTTTTGGGTATGTGACAGTTTGTCAAGGTAAAACCCAAAAAGAGCTCATTTAAGCTCGGAAAATGTGCTCAATTAGCACCCAGGTATTGTGGACCATTCAAAATATTATCCATAGTTGGACCAGTGGCTTATTAGTTGGCCTTACCAGCTAGTCTGAAAATACATAATGTATTTCATATTTCTATTTTGAAAAAGTATGTACATGATGCTACTCATTTAATCGATTGGAATGACATACAGGTGGAACCAAAAGGAGATTTTAAGGTGGAACCGGATTGTATCCTCGACAAGAGAGAAATTTTACTCTCGAATCGCACCATTGGACAGGTAAAGGTGCAATGGAAGCACCTTAGTCGAGATGAAGCAACCTGGGAATTGGAGAGTCATATGTGGGTAGCATATCCAATTCCATTCCAGGAAGGCTTTGATGATGATTAAGCAACATCGAGGACGATGTTGAACTTAAGAGGGAGTGTTTGTAACCTACCTAAAACATGAAACCTTTTATGTTTGTGGAAAAACATTACTCTAAATTTTATTGTAAAGTTTTATGACCAAGGATGGTCAAGGATGAATGTAATTGAATATTATTATTACTTAATAAATTAAAATAGGAGATGCTGGTCCAAAGAGGATTGTTGAAGAGTGTTCACTGACCCACTAAGGTGAATGAAACTGTTGTAGAAGGAAAATGACAAGTGGTTGCATCTTCCCTCACTTACTAGCTGTTGCAGGAGGCAAGCTACCTAAAATTGTGGTTATGTTCCCCAAGGAAGGTGGAATCGAGCAGGTGGCTCATTAAATGATTTTCAATTGACCCAAAGACCTAGGTAGACATATAACCATCGAATGGGCAGGAATCCCACACATACTTTGCCTTGTGATTGCTAGAAACTGTCATGTTGAGCACATAAGAGGAATTCAATGAGGGGATGCTAGAATGAGTTGCAGAGTGAGACTGTCAAGTTAATCTGCTGAGTTTATAGGTAGTGATTTGTGTGCAAGTCTTCATTATTAATGAAGTACAAAGAGATTGTAATAATCTTCTACACAGTATCTTCATGCTTGTGGTTCAGTGAACAGGCTCGGGGGTCCTAAAGCAAGTAACTTTGGCTGCTTTCAGGAGATGGTTGGGAGGAACGGTCTTCTTTGGGTGTTTTTCCACCTATAAAGTCTAAACAGGTTCTACATCATTTTTTTTAATTATCTTGCTCTATATATTTTGAAATAGCACTATTAAAAACTTTGTTATGTTTCAATACTGTCAATTTTTTATTCAATTATCAAAGTACCGAACTGATAAATTTATCTGCATATATGATAGAATGATTTATTTGGAAAATTTCATAATGATGAATATAATTCTTCTCTGTATTTTTCCTTTCACTTTCGTGATGTACTCTAGTACAGAGAAGTTTGTCTTAAGTAATAGATTAGAAAGATATTAATAATATGATCTGAATGTTGATTCTTTACCCTTATAATAAATGTAGTTTCAAATAAAGGAATGTATGCCAAAATACTATACATAAAAATTAAAAGGATACAAACTGTAATTCTTCTTACAAGTTCTTACAATTATAGAATAGCAGATAGCTTATCTGATAATCTAATAAATATGCTGATAGCAATACCATTGTTCTCACAGTCACTATTTATTCTAAATATAAATTCTTAGCACTTAGAAATCACATCATATAAATAGTACAACAATTACAGAAATATTTGATGTAGGTATACTACATATATACTCCCTAATAATTATTAGTATGATTGAGTAAATAGAATAACTCTGTATATATATATTAAAAAAAACAATATCTACACTCTACAGAACACATTATCAACTATTATACAAACATAATGCATTATGAATTATTATGATACAAACATAAGTAAAATATTATATTCATCATTCATAAGTATTAACAAAGGATTAGAAATATCTTGAAATCAATTCTAAAAATATCTCCTATTCAATTCATAAGCAAACTCACTATAATCCTTTTAAGCAACCTTATTACATTGTACAAGATCAAATTCATGATTTCATAGAAATTCAATGTTTTATTTTATAACAAATTCCAAACACTCGAAGGACTGTAAGCTAAACATATTTACATAGTAATAGGATCTATTGTTCAAACAAATATAATTAAAGATCAAGGGTTCAAGACTCACAAAGAGCTCACCCGTCAAAACTTATACGCATATTGTTTATATATGAAACAGTCCAGATTACATATTAAACAAGAATCCAAGTCTGGGTATGGTGCCACTAAAAAATTGGTAAAACCTGAAGTATTTTAATTATAAAACTAACCATTCGAATCCATAGTCGAGTTCACCATAGGGTTTAAGTAAAGCATGATTCCATTTGAAATGATGCACATCTCATTTACATATTAATAATTATAATCAAATTCAAGTCAAGGGCTTGAGACTAGCGAGAGTTCTCCCCACGAAATAGTTATAATTTCTAAACAAACTCTAAGCAGGAGCTTTACAGATCTACTACACAGTAGGGTTTAGGGTTTAAACCCTACTACAATATTTTCATATAAACTTTACAAATAAAATCTAAACGTAGACAAACAAATTCTTCATAAAGTCACAACCTTTCAGAAGAACATTTTACTCATGCCAAACAGACAGTAGTCTCGGCATTTAAGTTGCAAGAAAACATAGGCTCGGGACAAGTTGAAATAACAAATAACTACAGTTTTGAATTTAGTTCACGAATCATTTGGAACCAAACCCTAAGGTTTAGGGTCGAACCCTGTTACTGAAGAACCAAACGTTAAAGCTAAATTCAATACACTATTGTTAACATAATTCATAATTCAGGGCTTGGCCCAAAACAAATTCTTCGGAGACTTTTAAACATTATAAACTCGCTAGAATCCGAAAGCAAGCATTGGCCATTTCAACATAAGATTAATAAACCAGTATTAAGACAGTGATTCTGTATATTCCATTAAAAGGATTTCCAAACGTTACTACTTAGGTATACCCGAGAGTTCCCAAATAGTTAACCCATACATCAAAACTTTTAAAAACAGTTGATTCAAACACCAACGATGGCTTTTAAGCCATGAAAACATTTACACTAGCATTGCTTCCTAAGCTGCCGAATGGATCACTTAATTAAACAAACAATGGAGAAAGGAAACATAAAAACAAGCAACCAAAACTTGTTGACAGAGCTGCCATTCGAGGGAAGACCCGAAGCTTACGGTGGTTCTCCCGAGCAACTGAAGTTTCATTTCCTTTCCTCAAGAGCTATCGCCGAGGAACACAATTCATGAGCAGGAAACAAGAACCGTGTCCCTGCCATCATATACATCCTTGGTTAAAAGATGAACGCCTACAGACAGGAAAGAAACCTCACAAATAAGAATTAAAATGGTAAAACGTTATAAAAGAAATTTTTACCTTCGCAGGTTTCAAACTCGGGCTGAGGGCCGAGCAGTGGCTCCCTACGCACGCCTGGGATACCATAAAGAAACCATGACTTGTACATTCATTGCTGAAACTGCCTGTGCGAGTGGTGCTCTATTAGCACAAAGCCCATGGCAGCCGAGAGAGCTCAAACCTCTACAATAGCGTTGAAACAAACACCAAATGCCAAGACCAAACCCTCCAGCGTAGTGTTAGGGTTTTCTCCATAGGTGGAAAGCCATAACTCAACATTCGCGTGGTCGCATTCAATGCATGACCTTTCAACCACTATTACATGGATTTTTAACACTATGCTATAGTCCATTATGCATTGCTCATCGTATATTAATACCAACGCTGGTCGCTAGGTTAACCACCTTTTTTCTATATAATTTGGATCACATTTTAGAACACCATCAAGAAATGTATAAGGATCTCCAATCATATCATAAGAAATGGACCAAGCATATAATTACTTAATAATTCAACCTTGCTAATAATTGATTTAAAACTTTGATCATAATACCAACATAACCCTTTTTGTAAACAAAAACATGTAACCTGTCAAGGTCATCATTAAGCGTTAGCTTAGAAAGCTAAGTAAGCTTCAAGGTCATCATTAAGCGTTAGCTTAGAAAGCTAAGTAAGCTTCAGGGTGTCATCAAGGACCCCTTCAACAAGAGGGAAACATGTTTAGTATCAACATAATAGTTATAACTACGAATTCATTTACTTTAAGAAATATGACAAATTAAACGTTAAACATCATCATAAGTATTAAATTATAATATTGATGATAGTCAAAGAATGATGCATTCCTTGGTTATGACGCATTAAATAAACAATGCATTTGTAGACAATAAGTGTAACATCCCTCCAATTTGACCCCTATTGTTATTATTTTTGTAAACGTAATTATGAATTATGTAAATAGCCCTTGTGAGAAGCTCAAGGCCAAGGCCCCACCAGTGGACCTCGAGCTAGTGTTATGTTTATAAGTCTTATCTTAAGACTAGAAGATTAAAGAATGGTAATATGACTAAATGATAAGTAATGAAACCCACCCATAAGAAAAGATAAGATGGTTAGGAAGCCGTAAGATTCATGTCTAAGTCGTAAACATTGAGGGTGAAGAATTAGTAATGTTTTAATTTCTTAAAAATCCAGCTAAGTAGAGTCTAACATTTGGTAAATATATATATGTATATATAGGGTTAATTAATAGTTGTGATAACTATTAAGTAAATACTATATAAGTTATAGAGCTTATGTTATAGTTAGCATAAAGATAACTATGACTTAATAAAACCCTGGAAGACCTAAGACAAGTCATACGAAGGTAGCACCCTAACCTCCGTAATGTAACACCAAGGAAATGGGCTCGACATCTCTCAGTATTACTTCTTAGCATCACTCCTAGGATGCTATACGAGGACATTTATTTCATTAAAGAAAATAACGTAGGGATAAAGATATATATATATTTAAGTGGGTAAGGCTATAACCTTGGCTATGATTAAATTTATATCTTTATTTAGAGAAGGTTTACCTTCTAAAACTTAAACAAGTCAAATGAGGTTATAACTTAGATATGTAAAACATTATATATATATATATATTGTTATTAGAAGAGGGTTTACCTTCTTAGATTGTGTTGGGAAGCATGATAAAAAGAGAACACAAATAGTATAAGGTCGAGCTCTTGGAGTAAACCAAGGGCAAAATCCTCTTACATACTAAGATTTTATATTACTATATTACATATTTAAGTTCTCAACTAATATATATAAATATTATTAGTGATAATATTTCATCAAAAATAATAAATTTACATAGTACCTATTTTACAAGCTTACAAGCTTATATATATAAGACAAACCAAATAGTTAAGATAAATATGAGAGATGTATTTTTTTATGGGATATATATATATATGTGTGTTATATAGAGTTTGTTATCCAAGCAATTAACATATATTAGGGTATGTTAAAAGAACCTCAATGAGGCTAGTCATGACTTAAAGAAGTCGATTCCCTAATGGGAAGAAGGTGATCCTTGTGATAAAGTAAATCTACGGAGGGGAAACTATAATGCTATTTTCGTTGTTATTTCGACATTGAGATTTTGATGAAGGGTGTCTCGTTAGTGGAGAACCTTTCACCTTGTTGTTGCCTTTGAGTATTTATTGGTAAGAGGTATGCATCTTAGGCATACTCCTTAAAGAAGAGCGAACGAACTGTCTACCTTGTCCATCAGTTAGGAGTAGAGTTTAATAGATGAGCTTTATAAGGAAGTGGTCTCCTTCATGTATGCATCACGGAGCTAGTCGAGTTGCCACTTGGCCAACGGATGTTGTCATCGACTTTATGATTAGATATTGTTGCTCTGGTGGAGTTCCTGAACGACTCTTCCTTGCCAGCTGTTTGTTTCTTTTCCTTCGTGGAACGCATGGACTAAATCCATCGCCATATGTCGAGAGAAAAGAACGATATGTTTTGATGTCTTTCCAACGAGAGGGAGAAAAAAAAGATATAATGGCTACCCTGCCAAGGAGAGGGGGAGAGTTACCTGTCGTGGGGATTTGAGAGGAGAAAGGAAAAAAGGGAAAATCATCTCGGAATTGGGGGAATTAACATCTCGGTGTTAGGGTAAAGGAGAGGAGCTCTGTTATGAAGGAGGGACACACAGTAGTAGAACGGGAAAGGAGGTCCCCTGTAGACGTGGATGATAGCGGTGGATCGATTCAGTTGACAGAAGTAGGGTTTAAACGCTGAGATAACCATTCATTATCTTGGTATGGTAAGCTTTTTATTCACGTGTTCTTGTATTATAATTATAAGATATATATTATACTGTTGACCTCAACTTATACATAGTAGAGATCGGCATTTTGCAATCCTTCGTTTGATTTAGTATTTTTGGAACCCCATGGCTGAAATACTAGGAAGAAATCGTGATACCCCGTCGGATTTTTACTTGGTTGTTTACGCTGTCTCAGTTGGAGACCTTCCTTAGTTACTTACACCGCCATTGTTCTACTTCTCACTCTGTCGTTGGATACTAAGCTTACACTTCTTGTTTTAAGGTTTGTCTAATATACATACTATGCATTACGGTAGTTTATTTTATATGATATACTTCTGCCTGAAATCATAAAGGACTGGTTTTTTTATATGCATTATGGTTTTATCTTTATAAAACAACGTATAGTTTCTGAGGGGTCGCTCAGTTCCGATCTACGTAGTTATACATTAGATATTTGTTCACGTTAGTGATAGATTTTTTTTTTATATGCCGGATCATTTGTTTGTTTAATACTGATAACAGTGATCGGTTGTATATCACCAGCATCTCGGTATTACTGGTTAATGCTATTTTCCCCGTATGTTTCCTTGTTGGAAAATCGATCTTGTTTGGATCTCAGCCAAATCGTTGTCCAATTACCTTATCTTACACTCAGTAGCCTATTTCCATTTGATTGATATATTTATATATATATGTATCTGATCGACTACTGTTGTCGCAGATTAGTACATGAGTTTGAAGTTTACTTTGTGAGTTTAGTGATTTTAGGAAGGGTTTTAACTTTGACGGGTTCACTACTTGGTAGTTAATACCCGTTCTCAAAGAACGTCTTCAATATTTGGATGTGAATTATATTTATGATTAGTTGATCCCACATATAGAAGCCTTACATTCCTTACCCTTCTTGACTGATATGTTCCTGCATGGATCCCACATATATTTATGATTAGTTGATCCCACATATAGCGAGGATCTCTGTACAGGATCTTGGTTCTGATATTTAAAAGTATTTTCAATTTTTGCTGATTATTTTATAGTATATGTTTCAGTACCGAGGGGGTGAAGGCTTGATTGATTGACCCGGTGAACTTTCCCGCCTTGTATTGTTTTATTGTAAAGCTAAATGTTAGTTAGCTAATGCCAGTAAAAGAAACTCTGTCCTATGAAGGCTTTAGACGTGGGGAGATCTCTGTTAATTTAGCAGTATGAGTGAAATTCTAAATCAATCGGATTTAGCCTTAAAGGCACTTTCCTTGTTTTGCAATTTCCCCTTTTCTATTTTTACATATAAGTATAAGATATATCAATTAGCTCAAGGAAATACACTTAAGGTGCATAGCTTTCCATTATAGTATTAAAATATATTAAAAGGTGTACTATTCAATGAATAGATATATTTAGGTATAGATATATATATTATTGCTATAAGTGGGAAAGTTTCAAAAGTCATATTAGACCAATCATGTGTATGGAATGTTTTTCCTAGTTAAATCATTGAATAAATTATATATTTAAAAGTATGTAAGGTTCTCCCTTAGTCAAGATTAGGTTTCTATATACCTTTGCGTGTATATGATCGATATGATCGATGAAAAGGCATAGTATCTTAATTCTTGTGTAATGCCCTTAAAGATGGCCATATTTTAAAGTGATGTAATAAAACCCTTATTTGAGTTGTTTATATTAGGTGGATTAGCAACAATCCTGTTGGAGATTGTAACCTTTTTCTTGAAATAATAATACAACACAACCTTTTGGTTTATGACCTAATTGTTTAAACATTCTAAATGTTGTGTTGATTTGTTGTTACATCAAAAAATGAGTATATGATTGGTATAGTATAACTTGTAGTTAATTCTTCATATTAATCTTGAATTGTATTTTTGTGTTTTTAGAATTACTTAGGCTTACACCAAATTTAATAAATGGTTGGGATTATATAAACACGCTTTTATTTAAGCAATTTTCTATATAGCATACTATTGTCTTAATATTCTCTTACTTAAGATTGTCCAAGGTATGATTCAGAAGTTGCTTAGTTAATATTTTTAAGAAGGAAACTCATGATGCATATGAGGGTTGGAATATATGGTTTAGGCAATTTAGGTTATAAAGTATTGATTGTAGGAAAATTGAAATTTTATTAATGACATTCCATCATAAAGAAGTTGTTTGTGTTACTGAAATTTATTTGGGAGTTTAGTAAATTTTACTAAACTCACAAATTTGGGTTAGGACATATGTTATGAGACATAGGTTGCGTATCCCTCTGAATGTTGTTAACACACTTTAAATTTTATGATTGTTGTAAATAATAATAAACGTAATTAAGCGTATATTCAAACAGTAATAAAGATGTAATTAGTTGCAATTGTACTCCCACATAGAAATTATAGCAAATAGGCTGCTTAGAAAAAAGAATGGCAGGTTCACATTTATCTCAAAACTGACATAGATACACCTTGTCATATTATTTCAAAGAAGACATATCATATTAAACAATAAAAGTTAATCGCTCATAATTACATCTTCCGCATAGTAAAATGTAGCATTTAAACTAGAATTTTTTTTATTTTTTATGGATTTTTGGAGGTATTACAGTAGTGAATAACTACAGGTAAAATTCACATCTCACCATAGTAAGAAGCATTGTTACGTCTGAGTCTTTAACCAAACCACTATAGTCACTAACCTGCAAAATATGGCGTGCAATGAGAAATAAGAGTGCGCAACGTTACCTTCAGCCTCCTCTATGCAGAGAAGACGATGAGCTCATATAACAAGAGTTGGATCTTTGCATGTGTCAAAAATTCCTCAGCAGTGATCACTGGCACCTAGAATTTGTCAAGCAAGCAAACTCACTTTTCACTGAATAATCTAATGTGTTTGCATATAGCTTCCAAAAGATTTTCCATTTAGTATATATTTGCTTGAGTTATTGACTCATTCGTGAATCATGTTATTTGCTTGAGTTATTTTCCATCCTCTAGACAACACCCAATTTCATTTTCTGAACTATATTTGTATTCTGAATATTTTTGCACATGCAAGGGCCTCATATCCAAATTTAATGAAAAAAAATTTAGTTATATGTGAATTCCTTACCATAATGTCAATATGCAATCCATACATGCAGCTGTTCAATTAATTAGTCTAATGATCATTTCAATTGCTAGATCATTATATTTAGTACTACAACATGCCAAATTTAATATTTTAATTAAATGAGAAATTTCTAGGAAATTTGTCATCTTTATTTAATTAAATTAGATTTTTTTGTAAAGTGAATTGTAGTAGCATTTGATTCACTAAATTTCAAACCATGCGATTTCGTTAAATTTAAAGTCATAATATTTTCCCTAAATTTATAGTTGAATATCTATTCTTTTTAAAAAAATTCATTCATCAAACTCCACTTAGACCTTCATTCATAAACGAAGCAGGATCAAATACTACGAGATCTCATTGCTTCTATTGAGGCCGCAAGATTCATCTCATCCACAGTCACCACTTAGCTTTGCAAAGGAACCACTTCAGATGCGAAACAACCACCACTTAGCTTTGAAGCAACGATTCATCAAATCCGGTGATTTGAACAATAATGGGTGTAACCTATAATAAAAGGGCATTGCATTTCCTCTGATCTTCATTTTATAAATTCAAAATATATTAGGGAGTTTTTAAATATTAAACTTGTTATTTACACAATTCTATAATTATGTAAATATAATCACACAATTTTATAATTATTATGTAAATATAATCACACTGTTTTTCTGTATTTATATTTTTTTTCAATATGTTATTACCGAATATTAATATTTGCATACTACCATTTTATTCTTCTATTCATTTAATGGTAATGTTCTTCCAATTAAACATAGTTAAATATCTATAGATTATATATAAACAATGTTTTAAAATAACGCTCTATTGTTTTATATAAAAGATGATATTTGGCCATATATATCATGTCATGGTACATACATTAGGTTAATTGTTACAATTTTAAATCCATTATTACACAATACACAATTTTAAATATTTAAACTGTTTTTAAATATTAAACTTGTTGTTTACACAGT
Organism: Larix kaempferi; assembly: GCA_027924585.1. Lineage (NCBI taxonomy): Eukaryota > Viridiplantae > Streptophyta > Pinopsida > Pinales > Pinaceae > Larix > Larix kaempferi. Next base: position 18,158,529 of record BSBM01000047.1, on the reverse strand, counting down.
TTTGTGTTTATATATTTTTTCTTCATTCTGTTATTACAAAATATTAATATTTGCACACTAGGTTTTATACTGCTATTCATTTAATGATAATGTTCTTCCAATAAAACATAGTTAAGTATCCCTAAATTATATATAAAAAATATTTTAAAATAATTCTTTTACATATGATTTATAATTGAATGATAAATATTTTCTATATATGATTTATTCTAATTTTAATTATCTTAATAAATAAATAAAAATATCATAATATTAATATTTGCACAGTATTAATGCCTTTTATAATTCTATTCATTTAATGATAATCTTCTTCAAATAAAATATAGTTAAGTATCCATAGCTTGAAAAATATATATATATAATTAAAAATAATAATTTGATTTTGATAATGTTAAATTTGATTTTTTTGATTATATAATATTTTTTTTAAATTTAAAAATATTAATATTTTATATTTGCTTATGTATAATATAAATATTATACTTATTAATCAAAGTGATGATCTTCCATTGTTGCAATTTAAATTAAGTTGTTAAGTTAAAAATGATATAATTTAAATAATAAAAAATGTATTTAATATAATGTATAAGTAATTTTAATTATATTTTTTTCTTTCTAAATTTTGTTAGGTTTAACTTTGAATTGAAAATTGAAAATTATTTTAATATTGTTTTCCAAAATGTTCCTTAAAATACATTAATAAATATATTTCCAAATGTAATATCCTGAATTTTGAGTCACTATTTTTGATGTTATATATTGGGCTTAAGCCCCAACACATATGATTTATTTTGTTATATTGGGCACAAGCCCTAGTGCACATGATTAATTTCTTTTATAGATTTACATATTGGGCATGGACCCTAACTGATGCAGACTATTGTTATATACTCGGAAGAAAGCCCCAATATATTGATTTATGTTTTATTATGAGATTGGGTACAAACCCTAATATACTGAGATGATGTTTTGTTACATATTGTGCAGAGTTATAGTTTACATGATTGATTTGTTGGATGTGTTGAGTGTGGACTCGGGAACACACGGATGACCTATGTACTGAGCATAAGCCCCGATGTACCTAGAGGATTTTATTATGTACTCGGCGTAAGCCCCGCGATGTACCTAGAGGATTTTATTATGTACTGGGCGTAAGCCCCGATGTACGTAGAGTGTTGGGCATAAGTCATGGAGCACTCCAAGATTGATAATGAATACCGTATCCGAGGCCATTTGTACATTCTAGATGTGCTTCACAACCACATTCTAGTACTAGTGTTGAGCGGGATGCTCTGGAATTGCACTAGCGTAATGCCCATGTGAGAGTGTTGAGCTAAAGCTCTGAAGAGCACTCGAGGTTACTTGATCTTAAAAGTGTTGAGTCGAGAAGACTCTGAATAGAACTTCTATTCATCACATTTTAAATTGGTTAAATGAATCATTTTCTATCTATCATCAAGGACTGCAGGAACTACCATGTTAAACGAGGGAATCCAACATGCATGAGAGACCTAGAGGCACCTAACCTAGCCAACTATCCAAGCTTACCAAAAGACCCTGTCCAAAGAGTTGGACCTTGTATTTAATATTTATCAAAGAATTATTATGATATAATTAAATAAAAGAGTCATCATATTTAATTATTGAATAATTAGATTGATTATTTATAAAAGAAAAGATTACTTATAGCATGCATAAAGGTTATGCATAAAATATTTCTGATATTATTATTATTAGTAGTATTAGTATTATTAGTATTTGTGATCTAACTGTAAGATACATCTAAGTGTAACAAAATAAAGTTCCTAGATAAACTAGGAGTGAATACTTAGTAAAATATCTTTTATAAATGCTATAATTCAAATTAAATTGAAAACTTAAATATTATTAGTTAAACTCAACAGCTATATGTAACATACCCAATACTTGAGACATTTTATGTTGAAGGAAAAACATTGTCTTAACTTTTATTGTAAAGTTTTATATTTGGCCCAGTGGCCAAGGATGACTGTAATTGCATAATATTATTATTTAATAAAATAAAATAGGAGACACTCACCCAAAGAGACTGTTGAAAGAGTGTTTACTGACCCGCTAGGTGGAATGGAATCTGGGGTAGAAGGCAATGGACGAGTGGTAGCATCATGAACTCAGTAACTAGCTATTGTTATGGGACAACTCCCTTGAATTGTGGTCAAGTTCCACGGAATGTGGAACTAGATCTTGAGGCTCATTTATTGAAAACGGACCACAAAAAGACCTAGGCATCTTTTATAAACCATCGAATTTGAGTAGAGGCTCACACTTTTTCTGACGAGAAAAGTTACCTTGTGGTTCTATTGTATGCACACAAGAGATTCGATGAGGGGAAGGTATGTTTTGAGTTGGAGTGTAAGTATGTCTTATTTCTGTTGAGTGCAGAGGTTGAGGTGTATGCAAGTCTCCATTGATTGTTGAAGTATAACATGGGTGCCTTGCTTCTACACATAGTCTTCTACCTAGTGGTTCAGTAAATAGGTTCGGGGGTCCAAAGGGGGCAAGTGATTTGGCTGCTTCTTCTTGAGAAGGTTGGGAGGAACAAGCCTCTTTGGGTGTTTGTCCACCCTAGCAAAATTATCAGGTTCTACTTGTTATTTCTTCTCATTTCTATAACTGTGTATTTGTTTCTTAAAATTGTTTGAATGTCGTTTATGAATGATTTGTACATTTATAGAGCAGGAAGGTTAGGACAAGAGTATGTCTATTCCCTAACAAAAATATACTGTTTAAAATGTTTAAAGATTTTATTTTATGGTTATCAGTTTAGCTAAAATAGTGCACGATGTTCTAATTTAGATACATTAGCTTCTACAGATTTAATGAATGAATGAAATGATAAAAGTGATTGAACAAATGTCTTCTTGTATTTTTCCTTTCACCCTAAGGTGATGTACTCTAGTACATGAAGTATTTAATTAACTTAGGAATAATATTATTTCAGAATGAATGATGATTTTAGATTTGATTTCCTTCTCATCTTTGTTTCTCTGTTAAATGATAGTTTATTTTAGAAGTTAATTTTAGGACCTCATTATAAACAGAAATCGAAAAGGATTCATTTCGTTAGAGTTATCTATAATAATACAGAATAGCCATATAATTATATAACACATAGAACGAGGATAGAACCCTAGATTGCAATTTGTAAACTTCTAGTAATACGTACTATTCTTTCCTTGAGACAAAAATAAATATCAGAGTCTATATGATTTGTATCATTTTCAATGAGAATGCTAGGTACTAAGTATTTATCCTAAATACTTTAATGTCTATTAAATAACTCATCAAAACATACCTTGGATTTATCAATCCAAAAACCCTAAATATAGAATTTTCATTTATTATATTTCCATAAAAATATTATAGTATTCTCCTGCATAGAAATTACATGATACAAACCATTCGAATAAACATAGCATACTATTTGAAAAAATACAATATTATTATCACGAAATATAACCATCCATATAAATATCCAGATAATATTATCATATTTCAAAACATTGTACAGGCATCAAATTATTTCCACAGTAATACAAACATTCATTTAAATGTTTCATACATCATAGTATTGACCAAGAACCATTCACATAAGTATCATAGCATTGCAAAAACATCACTATATTTATATATAAAATGTACAATTGGGGAATAGCCCTGTAGCCATTAACACATACTGAGCTATATTCATCAAACATATGGATTGAGACCTATACAGCTCATCCCACGGTTCAACCCTACTCTTGTTGACTTTTAAAAAAACTTTAAAAACATAGTACATAATTTCAACTAAGAGTTAAAGGTCAAGTCTCTGGCTGGAGGAGCTAACCCTACGCTGAATCATAAGGCTTTTCTTTTACAAATAGGAAATGATTTCAATGCCGGATCAAAAACCCTAGACCCCGTAGAGTAAGTGGGTTACTGATCTTTTAAAAAGACTAAAAACCAAATACAACTAGTAAGGAAATTGACAAAGCATAGCTGTACTTATAAATCAAGCAGCATGTGAAGAAATTATAGGTTCAAGACTCATTACGAGCTCACCTATGTTGGAAAAACCTTATGGCTTAAACATTACAACATCTAAATTGAAAACTCTTTGCACAGTTTTAAAATCTTAAATGAATTCGTAAAAAAAAATGTACACGTCACGGGCTCGAGTCTCAGCTCGCTCACGTACTACTTATATAAACGATAGTCAAACTCAGAATTACACAAGGGTTCAAAACCCGCAGGTTCCATCATACATTTAGGGTTTATACCTTCCTTTAAAAAAAAAAACACAAACATCAAAACATTTGTACACACCGAGACTGTATTTCATTTCCCAAAAACACAAACCTGTGTATTTATATAATGCAAGTTACATTGCAGTCTAACTGCCAGTAGGATAGACCAATATCTTGTACAAACCTTCCTATCAATGCTACGAGTGAGAAAAACAACTCAGGTCTTTACCCAGTGAAGCATCATTGAAGAAACAAAGAACCATATGACCAGTGGAGTTGCACTGACTGAGTCTAACCGAGGTTTACTGATGGAGTCACACCTTTGCAGGTTGTCTCTTCACTATTTACAACTTCACCGTGGTCATTTTTTATATATCCCTGTCACAAGAGCAGAAACGAGGTTAAAAACAAAATGAGAAAGTTCAAACTTTAAACTGAAAGATAAGGGTTTGAAAACTGTAAATGTAGCTTACCCATAGATAATCTCATAGCCGAGGAAAGAACCAAAAGTTGGAGACTCTGTACACGTCACTAAAGCCATAACTCTCCACGAACCTACTTTCTCCAACTTCCAACTAAAGCAAGGAGTGGTGCATTGAACTACTAACAGTCATGGCAGATGAGAAGGCTCAGTAACCTCCTCCATAACGCAAAACGATAACAAAACCCAAAGACCAAAACCCCAACAAACTCATAGTAGGGTTATGATAATACCAAAGCACATTTACGACCATCACATGGACTCATTTATTATGCCAGCTAACCCCAACGTTCGTATATGAGAGAACCAGTTCACTATAGTTCAAATCATAGCTTATGCATCCAAATTTTATTATAGCGCTAATAGAAAACTTACGACCCACTTCTATATAGTTTATCCTATTGATGTATTTGTAACTTCAGAAGATATTCTTCTATGTATTACATTTGTAGTTTATTGTATCCCCAATAGAGATGTATTATTCCTCCGATTGGAAGTGTCGTCATGTGTACTTGCATGTGTCGCAAGTTATATTGTAAGTGTTGTAACTTATACTTGATGGGTTATTAGACCACCTTGATGGGGTTGGCCCTATCTAAGTCATGTGGGTCAACGGGTTATTAGACCACCCTAGTAGGGGTCGGCCCAGTCAGCATTATGCTAAGTGGTTAAGTTGAGGCCGACCTAGTTGAGTAAAGGTCAAGTCAAGTTAGTGTATAAATAGAGAGTGTGTCTCTCTCATTTTACACATTCTATTGTTCACTCACTTCGTATTAGTGAGAGAGAGGAGGAGTGCACACAAGTGGAGGAGGAGCATGCTGCTAAAGATATCTATCTCTTGGGTTTGATAATGGTGATCCTTGTATTTATGCTTATTCTATCTCTCAGGAAGTTGCGGGGTTTTTCACCTTCTTGGTTTTCCCCGGTGAAATGCTTTGTGTCTCTTGTCTCTTGTCTCTTATGCTTGATATGCTGTACATGTTGTTCGTTCAGTTAATATCCTAGATCAGAATGTATTAAATTCTGAAAAACTAACATATCCACTCATATTTTATAAATGTAGCGCCATTGGAAATCATACGAACTACTATTATATAGTTTATCCATAGTATTTCGAATGCCCCAAGTCACCTTTGCACTAGATTTTAAGGTGACAACCTTTAGTTAGGAGCGTATCCCTTGACTTTGCTAAGGTGGTAGACTCTCAACTAGGGAGAGTTCTTTTTAAAACTAGATCAATGAAGAATCACTTGGGTCACCTTGGACCTAATGCGTTCCTTCAAACTTCACACACCATTTATCGAACTTATGATGTTTTTATAACCTTGGTGTTGAAATCACTTATTCCTAACTTTAAATAAAGTTAAGGCCTGCAATACTCTCACATAAGACTAATACCAATCAACAAAAAATCTCATCAAACCATAAATTCCCAACCTATAACCTAGACAATTAGAGAGAAAAATGCTTTAGCGTAAAAGCTAAGTAAGCCGTCAAATCATTACCCAGAATCCAACTGCCAACAAGAAGTATGTTTTACACGTCAACTTATACTTACGTAAATAATATCATAAACATCAACTATCATATTTTAACACAGTGTACAATCAAATAGTATTATGAACGCACCTGCATATAGAACTATAACATATTTATCACACATCATATCAAAGAATATTAACTTCATATGTTATAGTTATAATACGACAATACTAAGTACCATCCGGTACAGGATGAGTAGATCGACAAATTAACGACACTAATTAATAGATGTGATAATTACAGCTGCTATAGGATTGATGGACGCATTTGAATTGTCGATAAGACAATTAAAAATCCTTAAAGATAAATACATGTTGTAAATAAATTATCATCAAGCTCATTAATATTAGACATTTATTACTTCCGCACAGCATTAATGCTAACTTTCATATCTAGAAAAAAATTTAAAATTTACGAATTTTTGGGATGTTACATGAGGTATTAGAGAGCGAGTTCAAACTCTAGGCCTGAAATAGGCTCACGTGCACAAAACAGAAAATGAAAATAGAAAAAATTAGTTACTGGCTTTTGATTAAATTTGTTTATGTACAGAACAACTTGATATTTAATTTGTAGGTATGGACATACCAGAAGAATCCGAAGAGGACAAATCTTATCATAATGAACGTAATAATAATGAACATGATAATATTAATGAAGAAATCTACGTAGAATTAAATGATCAATCATCTGAATTATTACGTACGGTTAAGGACTTAAAAAGTGAGATAAGAAATGTTAAAGATGAAAACGAAGAATTTTAAGAGCATGGGAAGAATTGAACCAAATTTTAATGGAAAAGTATCATCACGATGAAAAAGATAAAAGAACAGAAGTAAAATCTGTGTCTGGAACAATGTCCTATAAACACAGAGATAAGAAATTGAAATACTATAAAAGTAAAAGTAGCTCTTCTTCTTTCGAATCTAATGATAAAACTTATCGAAGAAAATATAATTCTGATCAAGACAACAGTGATAGTGACTGTGGTCCTAAGAAAAAGCATAAACATTGTGAACAAATTTCTGGGGAATTTAAGAAGATAAAAACGCCAACATTTAATGGCAAAAATGAAAAGGGCAAGGCATCCGAAGCATGGATTTCTGGTATGAAGAAATATTTTCAAATTATGATTACTCATCTCAGTTAAAAGCTAAAATGGCCATATACAATCTGACCGGAAAGTCAAACATTTGGTGGAAGGATATTAAAAGGGTTAAAAACATTAAAGAAAGAGATATCAAATGGAGTACATTTAAGAAACTGTTTAAGAAAAAGTTTTTATCCGAATAGTATTATGAAGATAAAACAAAAGAGTTTTATAACTTAAAATTGGGTTCAATGAGTATGAAGGAGTTGAGCAGCAAGTTCCTCTGTCTGTTAAGGTATGTACCTTAATTAGCTGAAGAGAAACCTAAGGTACAAAGGTTTCTGAGTTGCTTTCCCTTTAACATAAAAGACAGAATTTAATACGATAATCCTACAACTCTTGAAGAAACTATGAGAAAGGCCAACTTCTGTTTTGAACGGAGTAAGAAAAGAGAAGGTGTATCGAGTAGGAGGAATAATAAACCAAGTAACTTTGAGCATAAAAAGAAAACTTTTAATTTCAAGAATTCTGGAAATAATAGAAATTTCAATAACATAAATTTTCAAAGTAATAATTACAGAGGTAATGCACCACAGAATTACACATCTGCAAGAAATGTGCCTCATAACAACAAGAACAATAATAATAATAATAATAATGCGAGAATTAATGAACAAAGACCACCTTTAGAGTGTTATGACTGTAATGGACCGCATACCAGAGAAAACTTCCCACTCAGAAGAAAGACAGTCAACAACATTCACACCATGCAAATGGAATCGATAGTTGGTGATGTAGCAAGAGAAATGCCTAGGATTAATGCATCACTGGAAAATCGACAAGCAGACCATCAAACTTCTATGGTCGAGATCGAAGGTATGATATAAAACAAAGCAATTTCCATTTTAATTGATGTAGGTGCAAGTTTGAGTTACATATCACTTGATTTAGTGAAAAGTTGCAAGTTAAAAGTAGATAAATTTGATAAATCATGGTTAGTTCAGTTAGCAACAGGCACCAAAAGAAAAGTTGTAGAGTTTATTAAAAGTTGTGATCTAATTATGAGTCAGTTGAAGACGCAAGTGAAATTGAATGTTTTGCAATTAGGGTCATATGATGTATTAATAGGTATGGATTGGATTGAATAGAAAAGAGTAATACTTAACTGTTTTGAAAAGTCTTTTACTTGTTTGAATAATGAAGGAAATACTGAAACAGTAAAAGGGATTCCTAGGAAAACATCTGTTAGACAAATTTATGCTTTACAAGTAAAGAAAGCTGTAAGAAAAGGGTGTAAAATGTTTGTTGTAAATGTGATTAATGACGAACATTCATCTAAAGAGGATAAGATAAAATTGGAAGACATACCTATTCTTAAGGAATTTTTGGATGTATTCCTGGAAGAAATTCCAGGACTACCTCCAAAAAGGGAATTAGATTTCACCATTGAGTTAGTACCAGGTGAGGTACCAAACTCAAAGGCTCCTTATAGAATGAACATTCTTGAATTAAATGAACTGAAATATCAGCTAAAAGAACTAATTGATAAGAACTACATAAAGCCAAGTTTGTCTCCTTGGGGAGCACCGGTTATCTTTGTTAAAAAGAAGGACGGTACCTTGCGATTGTGCATAGATTACTGTCAACTTAATAAAATGACTATTAAAAATCGATATCCTTTGCCCCGCATTGATGATCTATTCGATCAAGTACGCGGAGAAACGATATTCACTAAGATCGACATGAGGTCTAGATACCATCAAGTTAGAATAAAGGATGAAGACATTTTTTAAAACTGCTTTCAGAACCCGTTACGGGCACTACGAGTTCGTAGTTATGCCTTTTGGGATGACTAATGCACCGGCAGTCTTCATGTGTTTAATGAATAATGTTTTGCATAAGTATTTAGATAAGTTTGTAATTGTGTTCATTGATGATATTCCAATTTATTCAAAAACTAAAGAGGAACACGACGAACACTTAAGAATAATTCTGCAAGTTTTAAGAGAACATCAGCTTTATGCCAAGTTCAGTAAATGTGGCTTTTATAAAGATAAAATATAGTACTTAGGTCACATAATATCTAAAGACGAAATTTCTGTCGACCCATATAAAATAAGAGAAATTAACGAGTGGCATGTCCCTAAAGACGCAACTGATGTACGGTCATTTATGGGGATAACAGGTTACTACATAAAATTTATTGAAGGGTTCTCCAGAATTACGAATCCCATAACTTCTTTGCAGAAGAAGGGAAAGAAATTCATCTGGATAAAAAATGCGAAGAAATTCTAAAGAAATTAAAAGAATTATTAAAAGAAGCACCTATATTAAAAATTGTTGATCCAAATAAGGACTTCGTTGTATGCACTAATACATGCAACGATGGACTTGGAGGAGTCTTAACTCAAGAAGGTCACGTCATTGCATATGAGTCCAAGAAATTAAAAATTCACTATAAGAACTACGCAACTTATGATCTAAAGCTGGAAGCCATGATACATGCATTAAAAATGTGGCACCATCACTTGATTGGAAGGAAGTTCTCACTAATGATAGATAATAAAGGTTTAAAATACTTGTTGGATCAAACAAATCTTAATGCGATGCAAACTAGGTGGTTAACTTTCCTTAGTGAATATGATTTCGAGATTCAACACATTAAGGGTCAAGAAAACAAAGTTGTTGATGCTTTGAGCAGAAACGCCAAATTAAATTTTGTGGAAGCAATCAGCACATATAAAACAGATATGGAAAATCAGATCGAAGAAGGAATTAAACAAGATGAAGATTATCAGAAGTTACATGATAAAATTGTTGAAAATGTATCTGAAAATTTAATAACATATTATAGCATTAACGAAAAAGATTTAATGACTTACAAAAACAGAATTTATGTACCTAATGTGTCAAAAGTTAAACTGCTGATTTTGGATGAGATTCATAAAAGTCCTTATTCGGGACACCGTGGTTATCAGAAAATGATAACCATGCTGAGAAAATATTACTTTTGGCCAAACATGAAGAATGAAGTGGCTAAATACATAGCTAGGTGTTTTGAATGTCAGAGAATTAAAGCTGAGCATCAACACCTAGCTGGCCTATTGCAGCCATTGCCAATTTCGGAATGGAAGTGGGAAATTATAAGTATTGATTTCATAACTGGTTTACCTAAGAATAAAAAACAGAATTACTCAATAATGGTCGTTGTGGACAAGCTCAGTAAAGCATCTCATTTTATTCCCGTTAAAACTACTTTTAAAGCTGCTAACATTGATGATGTGTTTATGAAGCAAATATTTCGTTTACATGGGATTCCAAAGGTACTTATTTCTAATCGAGATTCTGTTGGACACACGGAGCAAACTGAGAGGGGGGGGGTGAACAGTGTGTGTAGCTTTTATTACTTTTTCAACTTTAACAATCATCAGCAGCTTATTCAATACATCATTCATTAATGCATTATCACATTATCATTATATCATCAACATTATTAACAGTTACAGCTCATCATATCATCATCACATAGGAAGCATAGAAAAACACAGTACACAAGATTTTTACGTGGAAACCCAAGTCCTGGGGGAAAAACCACGGAAGCCTTTATAATAATAATTTACCAGCAATTACTGGAAGGAGGCAACAACCCCCTTTGTTACAAAGACTTCAATTCTCCAGCTACAACTAGAAGGAGGCTACAACCCCCTGGTTTACAGGCTACAACCTGAAGGAAGCCTTAGCTCCCTCAATTTCCTTGCCCAATCCTGCCACCCTGATATGAAGATAGAAACTGAACTACTAAACCACAAACTGCACTGATCCTGTGGACCTGCTATCCAACACCTGTACCACACTGCACAACCTGTACCACACTGAAAAACCACTTTCACTGCTCATCAACTGACCACTGCTCATCAACTGTTCATTGCTCATCAATTGTCCACCGATCATCACAACTGTGCCACATTGTTCATCAACCTGTACACTCAATCTGTCCAATCTAGCTGTACCAATCAATCTCAGCTATACCAATCAATCTGTCTGCATAAATCAATCTGTTGTTCACATCATTTGAATCAATCAATATGAGTTCAACCAACTGTGTACCAGACCACCTGGGTCAAACCAACTGCTCATACAACTCAACCAATCTGAGTTAGACCAACTGCACATAAGGCAACCTATGCCAAACCTGTACCAAGCTGCTTATGTACCTGTGCCAAATTAATGATATGCCTGTGTCAATCTGACCATGTACCTGTCCATAATTGCTCTATGGGAAACCTACTTTCTTACTTGGTCAAGATAGAGTTACAACCATAACTTTACTCACCCAATCATACTTAGTTCAATGACATCACAACTATTCTCACAATTTGACAGGCAACATTGTCAAGCAGAACTTGACGGACAACTTCAAACAAGCAATCAACAAACTATAAGACAATCATGTCTTCAACCAACTTGGTCAATGCTATACCACCTATGGATACTTTTATCAATATCCAGTCTCATACAATGTTAACTAAATCAAATACAGTCAATGGTTTCTCAATACTGGAATGCCAATTACTTAAGATCAATATTGACTTACTAAGTCAATGGTGAATAAAACAATTGCCCAAAACCAATCACATCTCAAATCAATCAAGAGAAGTATTATCAAATCAATCAAACAGCCTTTACTTTGTCAAATCATCAACTTGCCAATGTTACTCAGATAACAGTTAAGGCTCATAGTCAACCACTAACAAGTCAATCTTAGGTCAATCCACTTAGTCAATGACAAACCCTTACAACATTGTTTTGTCAACTCAATGAAGGTCATCAATTAAGTCAAAGAGTACTGTCAATATAGTCCTAATATAATACTATTCAAAATTCAATGGAAGAATGCTAAGTCAATGATGACTTGTCAAACCAACATCAAGTATACATCATAATGCTTAGGAGAGCATCATCACACTATGGTGTGCATGTACATCATATTGTATAGGAGTGCATCAACTTCATAGAGTGTACATCATTATCACATGCATTATCATCATAAAGTGTATAATATCATAGCATAAAGGTATGCAACTTCATCATCATATCCTCCATAATGACTTCAAATATATATACCAATATATAGGCTCACATACTAATATCAAAGATGAACTCTATCCATGAGAGACATGTGCCATTACAAGAGAAACCTAGAAGCATGAGCCATACCTTTTTGAAGATCATAAGGTCAAGAAACAATAGAAAAACCAAAATAAAATATATATCATGTCATCACATAGCCCTCGTAACAAGCTTTCCAACGAGCCAAGAATTTCGTAATTCCGATTCCGTATGAGAAAGTTATGCCAATTTTAGTGAAGATACCCAAAAAATATTTCCTCCACAAAATTTCGCACTTTTCTCCAAGAGTTGCGAAATTCCAATTGATGAGCAAATGAAATGTTTTATATTCTATTTATATATAGGTCATAGAGGAAATTTATTACCTCAAAATGGGCCGACATGCAATTCAAAATTACAAATAATTAATTTTTCTTTTGTTTGGTCGGCTCACCCAAGAAGGTGGGGTACACCAACTTCAAAAATTCATATCTCTTCAACCGTAAGGAGTTAGAAGATGCTCCACATATCAATGGAAATGGCTTGATGAGGACTATCTCCCTATGATGGGTTTATTTGCAAATTCTTGGTATAATACACTTAAATTATTCAATATGTCCACGACGTCAAAGACCCCACACATGAGGGTGCCAAAGACCATACCACTAACTACAAGAGTTTCAAAGTCTTCTTCAACATATCAAGGCACACCCGTGGGATCTACCTCCATCTACATCCGAATATCCATACAACCACAAATAGGACAATACATCACCATGGTTCAAGACCCAAGGCACCACATGCAAGGGTTTCAAGGACTCTTTCAAGGATATCATATAATATTTAAAGATACTTTACATGGACTTCAAGCCCATCACATAGGACTCCATCACCAAGTGATGAGGGCATCATGACCAAGGATTCTATCATATCAAAGGCTCCAACAATCATGGGATTACAAACCACCATATGTATGGATTCCAAGACCCAAATCATTTCCAAATGCACCATCAATGATCATATAGTGTCCAAGGGTCATCATGCCGCCATTTATGTGGGTGCTAGACCTTCTCATGCATAATGACCATCTCCAAGGGTTCCATGACCCCAACAAGGGATACACGGGCATCAAGATATTTGTCAAGGGTTCTAAGTCTTCATCAAGTCATTAATGGCCACATCATCACCTTTAAGGGGACAAGGACCATTAAGCCATCAAATGTGGGTCCAAGGACTTCTTCAGGGCTTCTTCATCAAGCAAGGGGATTCATAGGATTCTTCAACCACCTCAACCACACCAGGAGACCTACAAGGGTCAAGATCCATCATGACATCACCTGTGGGGTTGCTAGACCTTCTCCTGGGCTACCATGACCTCAATAAACACAAATGACCACTGAAAGGTTCATTTGGACTCTTGCAACTTCTTCAACACTTTTGTAGCGTATTGGGGCATAAGTTGTGGTACTAGGGAAACAAAGAAACAATTGGGGAAATGCAAAACATCTTTGGGGTACTTAAACACTCTACAAGGTGTTCAGGGCTTTTGTCATTGTCCCAAGGGCTCCAAGGGCTTCAAACTTGGGCTTGGACAAGATCAAAAGGTCTCCTTAGACATTGACAATTACTTAACCCTCAGGGGCTCCTCAAGGGGCACCAAGACTCAACTATTGGCATCAATGACCAAGCACTGTTGGCATCAATGACAACTTAATCAACAATCTCCCCCTTTGTCATTGATGACAACACTCAAACTCCTTTTCAGAACAATCTCTCCTTGTCACAGTTTCTCTCCCCATTTGGCATTAATGGCAAAGGGAACATCCTTTGACAATACAGTTCCCCCTCAGGGCATGCTCCCCCTGTCAACAACTTCTCTTCCTTTTTGCATCAATGGCAACGAGAAATTTCTTTAGCAATACTGCTCCCCCTATCACTGGGCACTGCTGCTGCTTATATGCTAGAACCAACTACTGTAGGATAATCAAGTACATAGCTCCTTTTACACTTCATAACACTGATCGATAGTCTTCAAAATGGTATTGGCTTTTTCCCAATATTTTCATCATTTCTGTTTTGATCATTGGTGCAATCTACTGACTTTATTTTCCATACTTTGGTAGGTTGATCACTGTTCATGACATTCGGTTGAACTTGCTTTCTTCTCCAAACTTTAACTTCTCCCTGCATCCTGCAATGTTTTGCAAAATGACCATAATGATAACAATTATAACATTGAACGGAAAACATACCTTGATTTATATCTGGAATAATTCTGTCATGAGTTCTGCAATGGATGGATTTGTGACCATAGTTGTTACACTTGTAGCAGTGACCACTGAACATCATGGGATCTCCCTGAGCAAAGGATCTTCTTTGTGATGCAAGTTCTCTGTTTCTATTCTTCCTTGAATCTTGCTGATCATGGGATCTACTGAAAATATCTGTATAACTATTAGCCTTTTCTTCTTTTTCCCTGGAACTTTCACTTTCTTCAATGTTCTTTTCAATATTTGAATTTGTCTTCAACTGAGCAATTGCCTTGTTCAGTTCTTCCTTTAGAGAGAAGATTTTCAATTCTTGCTTTTGACAAATTTCTATCTTTTCTTGGAGTTGTCTTGTTAGGTCTTCTTCAATTTTCTTGACTTCTTCTATCTGTTCTTTCATATCAATGACAATACTGTCTTCCATCTGTCCTTTTATTTCTTGATTTTCTTTTCTGAGTTCTAAGAGTTCCTTTTCAAAGTCAAAATTCGTCAGACATACCTTTCGTAATTCTATCTTCAAGGATTTGATTTCATCTTCTTGTTTTCTTCTTATTTTCTCTCCAATCTCATGATTGAAATGAATTCCTGTTTTGTCACTTGGATCTTCTTTCTGACTGGCGGATCTTTCAATCTGCATTTTTTCAAGTAAGATACTGATCTCACTATCTTTGTCTTGAAGCTTGCGAGTCAATTCTTTCTCCTTATCTTCTAGTTGTCTTCTGAGCTTGTCAATTTCTTCTGATTGTCTTTTATTTTCAACAGCAGACTTCTCAAGTTGATCTTTCAGAGAGTTGGATATGGCTTCTTTGATTCTGGTAGCTTCTTCAACTTGGAGATTTAGATCAATTATAGTATGTGTGGCTTTCTCAGATTCTTCTTGATTCCTCTTCTAAGATTTGTCCAATTGTTCTTGTAATACCTGGTTCTGTTTACAAAGTTTCTCAACCTTTTGCAAAGAATTAGTAATATCATTGTTTAAACAGTCATTTCCATCATTTATCAAGAGACAATGAGATTCATCACATTTTGATGTATTACAATCTATGAATTTTGAATAGCACTTATCCTCTATACTCGATAGACATATTTCTTCAAAAACATTACAAATAGGGTGTTCAATAGACTTACCTTCATACTTACCTGGATCTTGTACTGAACTTTCTATGGAGTTGTCATCTTCTTTATGTTCTTCAATGGAGTACAGTTGATCTAACTTCAGTGACAATTCTTCAATTGAGTTGCACTTTCCTATTTTCTTCTTTTGGAGATCTGTCAAATCTGCAGTCATGAGTTTCATAACTTCTTCTTCATGTTCCTTAGAGGAGTAGAGATGTTCTATTTTGAGCCATAGTTCCTTAGCAGTGTTGCACTTTCCAATATTCTCTTTTATGGAATCTGATAAGCCTTCAAGAATGGATTCCATAGCCATTGAATTATTTTTCCTTGCTTCCTTCTGAGCTGTTGTTTTCACTTTCTTTGGATGATTGTACCCAGTAAGCACTGACTGCCATACTCCACTGCCTTCTGCTTCAAGATAACCTTGCATTCTTCTTTTCCAGATCAAGTAATTTGTCCCACAAAACAATGGTGCTCCATTCACTGAGAACCCCATGGTGTGTCAAGGATTTCCTTCCAGCTGGTAAGGCTTTCTGTGAAGGACTCGCTCTGATACCAATTGTTGGACACACGGAGCACACTGAGAGGGGGGGGTGAACAGTGTGTGTAGCTTTTATTACTTTTTCAAATTTAACAATCATCAGCAGCTTATTCAATACATCATTCATTAATGCATTATCACATTATCATTATATCATCAACATTATTAACAGCTACAGCTCATCATATCATCATCACATAGGAAGCATAGAAAAACACAGTACAAAAGATTTTTACATGGAAACCCAAGTCCTGGGGGAAAAACCACGGAAGCCTTTATAATAATAATTTACCAGCAACTACTGGAAGGAGGCAACAACCCCCTTTGTTACAAAGACTTCAATTCTCCAGCTACAACTGGAAGGAGGCTACAACCCCCTGGTTTACAGGCTACAACCTGAAGGAAGCCTTAGCTCCCTCAATTTCCTTGCCCAATCCTGCCACCCTGATATGAAGATAGAAACTGAACTACTAAACCACAAACTGCACTGATCCTGCGGACCTGCTATCCAACACCTGTACCACACTGCACAACCTGTACCACACTGCACAACCTGTACCACACTGAAAAACCACTTTCACTGCTCATCAACTGACCACTGCTCATCAACTGTTCATTGCTCATCAACTGTCCACCGATCATCACAACTGTGCCACATTGTTCATCAACCTGTACACTCAATCTGTCCAATCCAGCTGTACCAATCAATCTCATCTATACCAATCAATCTGTCTGCATAAATCAATCTGTTGTTCACATCATTTGAATCAATCAATATGAGTTCAACCAACTGTGTACCAGACCACCTGGGTCAAACCAACTGCTCATACAACTCAACCAATCTGAGTTAGACCAACTGCACATAAGGCAACCTATGCCAAACCTGTACCAAGCTGCTTATGTACCTGTGCCAAATTAATCATATGCCTGTGTCAATATGATCATGTACCTGTCCATAATTGCTCTATGGGAAACCTACTTTCTTACTTGGTCAAGATAGAGTTACAACCATAACTTTACTCACCCAATCATACTTAGTTCAATGACATCACAACTATTCTCACAATTTGACAGGCAACATTGTCAAGCAGAACTTGACGGACAACTTCAAACAAGCAATCAACAAACTGTAAGACAATCATGTCTTCAACCAACTTGGTCAATGCTATACCACCTATGGATACTTTTATCAATATCCAGTCTCATACAATGTTAACTAAATCAAATACAGTCAATGGTTTCTCAATACTGGAATGCCAATTACTTAAGATCAATATTGACTTACTAAGTCAATGGTGAATAAAACAATTGCCCAAAACCAATCACATCTCAAATCAATCAAGAGAAGTATTATCAAATCAATCAAACAGCCTTTACTTTGTCAAATCATCAACTTGCCAATGTTACTCAGATAACAGTTAAGGCTCATAGTCAACCACTAACAAGTCAATCTTAGGTCAATCCACTTAGACAATGACAAACCCTTACAACATTGTTTTGTCAACTCAATGAAGGTCATCAATTAAGTCAAAGAGTACTGTCAATATAGTCCTAATATAATACTATTCAAAATTCAATGGAAGAATGCTAAGTCAATGATGACTTGTCAAACCAACATCAAGTATACATCATAATGCTTAGCAGAGCATCATCACACTATGGTGTGCATGTACATCATATTGTATAGGAGTGCATCAACTTCATAGAGTGTACATCATTATCACATGCATTATCATCATAAAGTGTATAATATCATAGCATAAAGGTATGCAACTTCATCATCATATCCTCCATAATGACTTCAAATATATATACCAATATATAGGCTCACATACTAATATCAAAGAAGAACTCTATCCATGAGAGACATGTGCCATTACAAGAGAAACCTAGAAGCATGAGCCATACCTTTTTGAAGATTATAAGGTCAATAAACAATATAAAAACCAAAATAAACTCTATATCATGTCATCACATAGCCCTCGTAACAAGCTTTCCAACGAGCCAAGAATTTTGTAATTCCGATTCCGTATGAGAAAGTTATGCCAATTTTAGTGAAGATACCCAAAAAATATTTTCTCCACAAAATTTCGCACTTTTCTCCAAGAGTTGCGAAATTCCAATTGATGAGCAAATGAAATGTTTTATATTCTATTTATATATAGGTCATAGAGGAAATTTATTACCTCAAATTGGGCCGACATGCAATTCAAAATTACAAATAATTAATTTTTCTTTTGTTTGGTCGGCTCACCCAAGAAGGTGGGGTACACCAACTTCAAAAATTCATATCTATTCAACCGTAAGGAGTTAGAAGATGCTCCACATATCAATGGAAATGGCTTGATGAGGACTATCTCCCTATGATGGGTTTATTTGCAAATTCTTGGTATAATACACTTAAATTATTCAATATGTCCACGACGTCAAAGACCCCACACATGAGGGTGCCAAAGACCATACCACTAACTACAAGAGTTTCAAAGTCTTATTCAACATATCAAGGCACACCCGTGGGATCTACCTCCATCTACATCCGAATATCCATACAACCACAAATAGGACCATACATCACCATGGTTCAAGACCCAAGGCACCACATGCAAGGTTTTCAAGGACTCTTGCAAGGATATCACATAATATTTAAAGATACTTTCCATGGACTTCAAGCCCATCACATACGACTCCATCACCAAGTGATGAGGGCATCATGACCAAGGATTCTATCATATCAAAGGCTCCAACAATCATGGGATTACAAACCACCATATGTATGGATTCCAAGACCCAAATCATTTCCAAATGCACCATCAATGATCGTATAGTGTCCAAGGGTCATCATGCCGCCATTTATGTGGGTGCCATGCATAATGACCATCTCCAAGGGTTCCATGACCCCAACAAGGGATACACGGGCATCAAGATATTTGTCAAGGGTTCTAAGTCTTCATCAATTCATTAATGGCCACATCATCACCTTTAAGGGGACAAGGACCATTAAGCCATCAAATGTGGGTCCAAGGACTTCTTCAGGGCTTCTTCATCAAGCAAGGGGATTCATAGGCTTCTTCAACCACCTCAACCACACCAGGAGACCTACAAGGGTCAAGATCCATCATGACATCACCTGTGGGGTTGCTAGACCTTCTCCTGGGCTACCATGACCTCAATAAACACAAATGACCACTGAAAGGTTCATTTGGACTCTTGCAACTTCTTCAACACTTTTGTAGCGTATTGGGGCATAAGTTGTGGTACTAGGGAAACAAAGAAACAATTGGGGAAATGAAAAACATCTTTGGGGTACTTAAACACTCTACAAGGTGTTCAGGGCTTTTGTCATTGTCCCAAGGGCTCCAAGGGCTTCAAACTTGGGCTTGGACAAGATCAAAAGGTCTCCTTAGACATTGACAATTACTTAACCCTCAGGGGCTCCTCAAGGGGCACCAAGACTCAACTATTGGCATCAATGACCAAGCACTGTTGGCATCAATGACAACTTAATCAACAATCTCCCCCTTTGTCATTGATGACAACACTCAAACTCCTTTTCAGAACAATCTCTCCTTGTCACAGTTTCTCTCCCCCTTTGGCATCAATGGCAAAGGGAACATCCTTTGACAATACAGCTCCCCCTCAGGGCATGCTCCCCCTGTCAACAACTTCTCTTCCTTTTTGCATCAATGGCAACGAGAACTTTCTTTAGCAATACTGCTCCCCCTATCACTGGGCACTGCTGCTGCTTATATGCTAGAACCAACTACTGTAGGATAATCAAGTACATAGCTCCTTTTACACTTCATAACACTGATCGATAGTCTTCAAAATGGTATTGGGTTTTTCCCAATATTTTCATCATTTCTGTTTTGATCATTGGTGCAATCTACTGACTTTATTTTCCATACTTTGGTAGGCTGATCACTGTTCATGACATTCGGTTGAACTTGCTTTCTTCTCCAAACTTTAACTTCTCCCTGCATCCTGCAATGTTTTGCAAAATGACCATAATGATAACAATTATAACATTGAACGGAAAACATACCTTGATTTATATCTGGAATAATTCTGTCATGAGTTCTGCAATGGATGGCTTTGTGACCATAGTTGTTACACTTGTAGCAGTGACCACTGAACATCATGGGATCTCCCTGAGCAAAGGATCTTCTTTGTGATGCAAGTTCTCTGTTTCTATTCTTCCTTGAATCTTGCTGATCATGGGATCTACTGAAAATATCTGTATAACTATTAGCCTTTTCTACTTTTTCCCTGGAACTTTCACTTTCTTCAATGTTCTTTTCAATCTTTGAATTTGTCTTCAACTGAGCAACTGCCTTGTTCAGTTCTTCCTTTAGAGAGAAGATTTTCAATTCTTGCTTTTGACAAATTTCTATCTTTTCTTGGAGTTGTCTTGTTAGGTCTTCTTCAATTTTCTTGACTTCTTCTATCTGTTCTTTCAGATCAATGACAATACTGTCTTCCATCTGTCCTTTTATTTCTTGATTTTCTTTTCTGAGTTCTAAGAGTTCCTTTTCAAAGTCAAAATTCGTCAGACATACCTTTCATAATTCTATCTTCAAGGATTTGATTTCATCTTCTTGTTTTCTTCTTATTTTCTCTTCAATCTCATGATTGAAATGAATTCCTGTTTTGTCACTTGGATCTTCTTTCTGACTGGCGGATCTTTCCTTCTGCATTTTTTCAAGTAAGATACTGATCTCACTATCTTTGTCTTGAAGCTTGCGAGTCAATTCTTTTTCCTTATCTTCTAGTTGTCTTCTGAGCTTGTCAATTTCTTCTGATTGTCTTTTATTTTCAACAGCAGACTTCTCAAGTTGATCTTTCAGAGAGTTGGATATGGCTTCTTTGATTCTGGTAGCTTCTTCAACTTGGAGATTTAGATCAATTATAGTCTGTGTGGCTTTCTCAGATTCTTCTTGATTCCTCTTCTCAGATTTGTCCAATTGTTCTTGTAATACCTGGTTCTGTTTACAAAGTTTCTCAACCTTTTGCAAAGCATTAGTAATATCATTGTTTAAACAGTCATTTCCATCATTTATCAAGAGACAATGAGATTCATCACATTTTGATGTATTACAATCTATGAATTTTGAATAGCACTTATCCTCTATACTCGATAAACATATTTCTTCAAAAACATTACAAATAGGGTGTTCAATAGACTTACCTTCATACTTACCTGGATCTTGTACTGACCTTTCTATGGAGTTGTCATCTGCTTTATGTTCTTCAATGGAGTACAGTTGATGTAACTTCAGTGACAATTCTTCAATTGAGTTGCACTTTCCTATTTTCTTCTTTTGGAGATCTGTCAAATCTGCAGTCATGAGTTTCATAACTTCTTCTTCATGTTCCTTAGAGGAGTAGAGATGTTCTATTTTGAGCCATAGTTCCTTAGCAGTGTTGCACTTTCCAATATTCTCTTTTATGGAATCTGATAAGCCTTCAAGAATGGATTCCATAGCCATTGAATTATTTTTCCTTGCTTCCTTCTGAGCTGTTGTTTTCACTTTCTTTGGATGATTGTACCCAGTAAGCACTGACTGCCATACTCCACTGCCTTCTGCTTCAAGATAACCTTGCATTCTTCTTTTCCAGATCAAGTAATTTGTCCCACAAAAAAATGGTGCTCCATTCACTGAGAACCCCATGGTGTGTCAAGGATCTCCTTCCAGCTGGTAAGGCTTTCTGTGAAGGACTCGCTGTGATACCAATTGTTGGACACACGGAGCACACTGAGAGGGGGGGGTGAACAGTGTGTGTAGCTTTTATTACTTTTTCAACTTTAACAATCATCAGCAGCTTATTCAATACATCATTCATTAATGCATTATCACATTATCATTATATCATCAACATTATTAACAGTTACAGCTCATCATATCATCATCACATAGGAAGCATAGAAAAACACAGTACACAAGATTTTTACGTGGAAACCCAAGTCCTGGGGGAAAAACCACGGAAGCCTTTATAATAATAATTTACCAGCAACTACTGGAAGGAGGCAACAACCCCCTTTGTTACAAAGACTTCAATTCTCCAGCTACAACTGGAAGGAGGCTACAACCCCCTGGTTTACAGGCTACAACCTGAAGGAAGCCTTAGCTCCCTCAATTTCCTTGCACAATCCTGCCACCCTGATATGAAGATAGAAACTGAACTACTAAACCACAAACTGCACTGATCCTGTGGACCTGCTATCCAACACCTGTACCACACTGCACAACCTGTACCACACTGAAAAACCACTTTCACTGCTCATCAACTGACCACTGCTCATCAACTGTTCATTGCTCATCAACTATCCACCGATCATCACAACTGTGCCACATTGTTCATCAACCTGTACACTCAATCTGTCCAATCTAGCTGTACCAATCAATCTCAGCTATACCAATCAATCTGTCTGCATAAATCAATCTGTTGTTCACATCATCTGAATCAATCAATATGAGTTCAACCAACTGTGTACCAGACCACCTGGGTCAAACCAACTGCTCATACAACTCAACCAATCTGAGTTAGACCAACTGCACATAAGGCAACCTATGCCAAACCTGTACCAAGCTGCTTATGTACCTGTGCCAAATTAATCATATGCCTGTGTCAATCTGATCATGTACCTGTCCATAATTGCTCTATGGGAAACCTACTTTCTTACTTGGTCAAGATAGAGTTACAACCATAAATTTACTCACCCAATCATACTTAGTTCAATGACATCACAACTATTCTCACAATTTGACAGGCAACATTGTCAAGCAGAACTTTACGGACAACTTCAAACAAGCAATCAACAAACTGTAAGACAATCATGTCTTCAACCAACTTGGTCAATGCTATACCACCTATGGATACTTTTATCAATATCCAGTCTCATACAATGTTAACTAAATCAAATACAGTCAATGGTTTCTCAATACTGGAATGCCAATTACTTAAGATCAATATTGACTTACTAAGTCAATGGTAAATAAAACAATTGCCCAAAACCAATCACATCTCAAATCAATCAAGAGAAGTATTATCAAATGAATCAAAAAGCCTTTACTTTGTCAAATCATCAACTTGCCAATGTTACTCAGATAACAGTTAAGGCTCATAGTCAACCACTAACAAGTCAATCTTAGGTCAATCCACTTAGTCAATGACAAACCCTTACAACATTGTTTTGTCAACTCAATGAAGGTCATCAATTAAGTCAAAGAGTACTGTCAATATAGTCCTAATATAATACTATTCAAAATTCAATGGAAGAATGCTAAGTCAATTATGACTTGTCAAACCAACATCAAGTATACATCATAATGCTTAGGAGAGCATCATCACACTATGGTGTGCATGTACATCATATTGTATAGGAGTGCATCAACTTCATAGAGTGTACATCATTATCACATGCATTATCATCATAAAGTGTATAATATCATAGCATAAAGGTATGCAACTTCATCATCATATCCTCCATAATGACTTCAAATATATATACCAATATATAGGCTCACATACTAATATCAAAGATGAACTCTATCCATGAGAGACATGTGCCATTACAAGAGAAACCTAGAAGCATGAGCCATACCTTTTTGAAGATCATAAGGTCAAGAAACAATAGAAAAACCAAAATAAACTCTATATCATGTCATCACATAGCCCTCGTAACAAGCTTTCCAACGAGCCAAGAATTTTGTAATTCCGATTCCGTATGAGAAAGTTATGCCAATTTTAGTGAAGATACCCAAAAAATATTTCCTCCACAAAATTTCGCACTTTTCTCCAAGAGTTGCGAAATTCCAATTGATGAGCGAATGAAATGTTTTATATTCTATTTATATATAGGTCATAGAGGAAATTTATTACCTCAAATTGGGCCGACATGCAATTCAAAATTACAAATAATTAATTTTTCTTTTGTTTGGTCGGCTCACCCAAGAAGGTGGGGTACACCAACTTCAAAAATTCATATCTCTTCAACCGTAAGGAGTTAGAAGATGCTACACATATCAATGGAAATGGCTTGATGAGGACTATCTCCCTATGATGGGTTTATTTGCAAATTATTGGTATAATACACTTAAATTATTCAATATGTCCACGACGTCAAAGACCCCACACATGAGGGTGCCAAAGACCATACCACTAACTACAAGAGTTTCAAAGTCTTCTTCAACATATCAAGGCACACCCATGGGATCTACCTCCATCTACATCCGAATATCCATACAACCACAAATAGGACCATACATCACCATGGTTCAAGACCCAAGGCACCACATGCAAGGGTTTCAAGGACTCTTTCAAGGATATCATATAATATTTAAAGATACTTTCCATGGACTTCAAGCCCATCACATAGGACTCCATCACCAAGTGATGAGGGCATCATGAGCAAGGATTCTATCATATCAAAGGCTCCAACAATCATGGGATTACAAACCACCATATGTATGGATTCCAAGACCCAAATCATTTCCAAATGCACCATCAATGATCATATAGTGTCCAAGGGTCATCATGCCGCCATTTATGTGGGTGCCAGACCTTCTCATGCATAATGACCATCTCCAAGGGTTCCATGACCCCAACAAGGGATACACGGGCATCAAGATATTCGTCAAGGGTTCTAAGTCTTCATCAAGTCATTAATGGCCACATCATCACCTTTAAGGGGACAAGGACCATTAAGCCATCAAATGTGGGTCCAAGGACTTCTTCAGGGCTTCTTCATCAAGCAAGGGGATTCATAGGCTTCTTCAACCACCTCAACCACACCAGGAGACCTACAAGGGTCAAGATCCATCATGACATCACCTGTGGGGTTGCTAGACCTTCTCCTGGGCTACCATGACCTCAATAAACACAAATGACCACTGAAAGGTTCATTTGGACTCTTGCAACTTCTTCAACACTTTTGTAGCGTATTGGGGCATAAGTTGTGGTACTAGGGAAACAAAGAAACAATTGGGGAAATGCAAAACATCTTTGGGGTACTTAAACACTCTACAAGGTGTTCAGGGCTTTTGTCATTGTCCCAAGGGCTCCAAGGGCTTCAAACTTGGGCTTGGACAAGATCAAAAGGTCTCCTTAGACATTGACAATTACTTAACCCTCAGGGGCTCCTCAAGGGGCACCAAGACTCAACTATTGGCATCAATGACCAAGCACTGTTGGAATCAATGACAACTTAATCAACAGATTCTAAGTTTATTGGAAATGTAGCGGGGGTTTTAGCCCCTGCTTGTGAAATTGAGCACCTATTAAGGATTGTGGAATCCTTAACAGCAGTATGGAAGTAAATAACAATAAACTAAGTACAAACAATTATCACAAACAACATTAAATAGTAAACCTGAGCTTAAACATGCGCATGAAATAAAAATATAACTTGAAACGACAAACACTAGGTTTGCAAAAAATTGTAGAATAAGGAATCTTTATTTTTATTACGGGCAAGCAAAGGGCTTGCAAAAAATAAATTTACCTCAAAGATGAGGCTAGTGGAGTTCTGGTAGTGTGCTCCGGAGCTCCTTGGTTCCATACTCTTCTCTCCAATGCTTTGATGGTTGCTAAAGTTTTTTATCTCAAGGGAGGCCAAAAATATCAAGGATGGATGGCTTAAGGCTTTGAAAAAAATTCAGTAGCATGAGGGTAGAGTGATTGAGGGCTCTGGAAATGGGGGGCCTCCACTCCTTTTTATAAACTTGAATTAGGGTTTTAGGGATTTTTTAGGGTTTTTGCCCTATTTTCTTTTTTTGTAATTTTATTTCGGGTTTTATTCCCTATTATTTTGATTTTGATCCTCTTTTGGGGTTTTAGTATGTTTTTTAGGGAATTTTAGGTATTTTGGTACCCATTTTGGGTTTGATGGGGTTTTGGAGGCTGTGTTGGTAGGAAATTCGATCAACAGAGGTGTATGTCCAAAGGGATGAGCTAGTGAGCACTTTTTTGGTGTTAACAGATTGCCCCCTGATGTGTGAGGGCAAGAGCTCATCGTATGGCCGATGGACATCATAAGTACTGTGATTTTTATGGGTGATAAGCATTTGGATGGAGGAGAGCATGAAATTCTTGGAGACCGGAACACGAGGTCTATACTGACTACCAAGAACAAAAAATACATGTTTCACTGAGTAGTATCTCAACATATGGACGAGGCGGGCATACCCATGCTCGTTGTCAAAATATAATAATGAGGTCCAAAGAAAGGGGGACCAGAATAATACATGAAACAACTATTGTGTACATCAAATTGGTCCAGATGGGACGTAAATCTGGGATATATCCATGGTAGATCTGAAGAACTAATACACTGGAAAACATTCGTCTCTCTGACTGTGGTACCAGAATGACTGATAAAAAATGTTGGATCTAAAGGTGTCCAACAACTCTGAGTTGAAGAAGCATGTGGCTGAGGTACTTCCATGACACTGTTGCCAAGCGCATCCCGGATGTTTATAGGAACATGTGACTGGCTTTATCCTCAGGTAGAATAAAAAATGTGCTAGAGTCAGGTGACATCTGGAGTCTTCAACTCATAATGGAAATGACCGATACCCTGTACGAATCTCAACGATGCGATCAAGGTGTTGACATCGAGCATGTGAGAAACAATCATTTGGAGAGGCACTAAGGAATCCTTTCAAAATGATCCGTAGGCACTCATCATTGGTGGTGATGAGTCCAAGGCACAGGGACCTTTGGGTCTATCCTATAGAATAGATTAATTAACATTGACACAAGGAGACCTTGCAACTATCAAGGCAATAATGTTTCCTTGATAGGAGTGCGAGGTGTACAACCGAAGTGTGATGGTAATGATGGTGGGACTGACATATGGTGGGGTAGGGTACAACTGAGGTTGCAGAGTGGGGGAAAGACTCAAACTTCCTTTGTTTAGAGTAAGACGACATGGCTTGACCTGGAAGCGTATGAAACTTACTTTGGGGATCGGTACCATAGCGTAAGGGACTAGGGGCTGTGATTTTAATGGGAGAGCTGTAAGGGTGACACTTCGTAGAATACTCTGAACAAAGGACACCATGCTGGGGAGGCTGCCATAATAGTGTGACTATATTTGATCTATTGTGGAGCCGAGAGGCACCATTGGGGCCTTCTTCATGTTTTAGGGAGCTCAAAGAAGGGATAGAACTGTGCTCACAATGGTACTGTCATGTGGATTTGTACGAAACCCAGGCCAGTTCATGCTCGGGTGTGCTTTCAATTTTAAGGAGTCTGAAAGTGATAAGAAGACTTTGAGATGGTGGAGAAGTATTGTTGTGTGGATGTATGTGAGCCCAGGACGGTGAATGCCCGTGGTTGCTTTCAATTTTAGAGAGTCTGAAAGTAATAAGAAGACTTCGAGGGGGTTCTTTTTTGTGTGTTAGTCTCCAAGGCCCGAAAAAGCATAAAAGGATGCAATGAAGAACTCTTCTAGCTGATGTGGCTAGAGTATTCCTTTTTAGCAATTAGTCCAGTCAGTCTGGAAAAGGGGTAAACTTATACCGAATAGACGCCCTTTCGGATACTTTAACGAGCATGAAAGGAAGCAAGATTGCACGACGATCTTTTCATTCTTTTAGAAGTCAGAAAAGAGCTTAATAGAAACTCCCTAAGTTCCTTTTTCGTAAAGGTGTTGTTCAGCCCGAAAAAAGGGGTAAAATTATACTGAATAAAATGGTGGCTGGGTCGCAGTCAGGGTGGCACGCAAATCGATACGTTAAAGGACCTGGAAAACAATGCCCTAATGAAGGTTGTGTGAGAGCGAGAAATGATCTCGAGCATCATCATGAGCGCTAAAACTTAATCCGACGACATAAAAAATTTCAAAATCGGATGATGACAGATGTGGCACGCAAACCGAGGCAATGAGGGGGGTGCAAAAATTCCCAAAAAATCTAGAGGTGAGAGCGAGAAATGATCTCAAGCATCATCATGAGCACGGAAAATTGAATCCAGTGATATAATTTTTTTCAAAAATGGACAATAGTCGATGTGGCATGCAAGCTGAGGTGACGAGGGGCATTAAAAGAAGCCCAAAAAAGGTGCCAGTGAAAACTGTAAATTGACTGGACCATTGTGAAGTTCTAGTTGCGCTGAGTGCATTGGTATCAACGGTTTGATAAACGGGCCTCGGATGATCCCGTAATGGTAAAAGGAAAATAAGGCCAATATCTATAAATAGTAAGTGGTCCCCATAATAGGTATCATTTGTGTGTGGTGAGTTTTACAGAGCTTTAGAGGAGGTCAGAGCTAAAGGTTGAGTTTGTGGGAGATTTCACTGGTGGATTTGGATTCCGGGAGTTGCAGGTAAGAGTTCGTGTCCTTAACCGTGTCATTTAAGAGTTTTTGTATGTTTTCGAGTCTCTAAGGGGGTCGTACCGACCATAAATGGGAACCTACGTGGCATAGCGTGGGTTCCAGATGGTTTGGTGCGGTGTGGACTGTGGTAATGGGGGATCTAGCTGCACTGTAAAGCACGGCTTTCTTCGCCAAGGGTGTGGTTTAGGCTGCACTGGGGTACTCGGGAAACTGCGGTGTGCCCCGCGGGTGGACCCGTCCTGGTTACGCTCTGAAGCGCAGCTTTCCAGGGGGAAAATGTGCTTCAGGGCGCAACCAGGGGGTGGTTCGCTCTGTGGTGTGGGCCGCGGCTTTTCGGGAGGAAAGCGCGATGTGAAGCGCAGGGAAATGGGTGGTGTATGCATTCTGGAATGCACGTTTCAAGGGAGAAAGCACTCTCCAAAGGGTTGTGTGTGTGTGTTTTTTTTTTTTTTGAATGGGGATCTGATGAGCTTTATTATTGTCATTGGCAAGATGCCAGAGGTTGGATGGCAAGAGCGGTAGATTCCTCCCAATATCCGGAGGAACATTCGGACAGACCAAGGGGTTCGAGAGGCACTAGCTGATAGTGGGCTCCTGAAGTTTTCATAGATCTCGTATATGCGTTCAGCACCTCTATTGCTAAACAAGTTAGTTGAGTTCTGGGATTCTGACATCGAGGCTTTCATGATCCAGGGAGAGTGGCTAGATCCGACCCTAGCCAATGTATACTTCCTGACTAGGTTTCCCCGGTTAGGTATGGTTGCTGAGACTCAGCAAAGGAGACCTGAGATGTAATGTCCCCACCTGCTGACCACTGCGAAGCAAGGAACATACTACCAATCGATGGGGCTCTTAATCAAAATTTAGCCCACTCATTTCATTACAAGAAATAAGATATGAATGTGCAGATGTAGACAATCAATCATGCACAGCGGAAACAACATCCACACAATCATTCGAATACATTCAAGATTTCAGGCATTAATAAAAGCATTTCATAAATAAATATATAGGCAGAAACACTTATCTTCGTTTCAATTGTGCCAAGCAACTAGCTATGTCGCTGCAACGTTCCACCCAAACGTAGGCTCTTCGACAGCTTATACTGAGTCCGTCCGAAGGCCACCCCCGAGCTGGGCATGATTCTCACAAGGACAAAGGGGGCATTCCAACTCAACCACTGCCCAATAACCATTTTTATCTCAGCCAAGCCAGAATAATGGATTACCCATCACCCATACCCAACATACTCTTCCTTCTCACAACAAAACGACTATTGACAGGGTTACACATTTACAACAGAGGTGTTCACAAAACAGGGTCCACATTGGTTCCCCCAGCTCATGGTTCACCCAATGAACTGTGGAATTTTGTTTTCAACCCCAGGGAGCAAAACCGATTTCTCTCCACTCGTTAGGATCCCTTCCAATGGCCTAAACGACCCCCAGGAAGACCCAAAACGTTCTGCTCTCTTTCCCCACGGGTAACCAACACAAAAACGCCCCTTCCCAGCTAAAAGATGAAGGGAGACACAGAAAAACGAGGGAGGAAAACGCCCAGGCAGCTTGAGCTGCGTGAGAGAGCAAGGCCATGGTGAATAATCGCTTAGGCAGCCATTTCGTGGCTCTATTCTTGCCCAAAAAGACCAACACGTTTTTCCATGAAGGGTGGCTTGCCCATACCCGATTTTGGACAGCCATACCTTCCCATTCCCAAGGCAATAACTTCCCCAACCAACTCTTGGGAGAAATCAATGGTTGGGTACAAAAGTCAACATGGGTAGTTGAGGGTTTGATGGGTTTCCTCATTGACACTTGGCTTGACTCTATTGGCTCAAGGGTTTGAATGTTTTCCCTCCCAATTCCTTGTGAAATCATGCCCCCATCTCTTTGTTGCATTGCATAGCTAGTTGTGGGTATTTTTTTATTAAAATGCATATTACATGCTATTTGAATTTCCACTGTGCATTGCTAGCACGCAACCCATATGCATCACGAAATCGATGTCGGGGCCTTGGCCTTGAGCTCCTCACCATGATTTCCTAACAATATTACATCATTTATAGTGTTAATGCCATGGGGCCAAACTGGGGACATTACATGAGAACGTCTCGATGGATAATTTACTAGAGAGATTGTTATCCTATGGCGGTGGTGAGTGGGTCTTCACTCATGTTATGTGACAGAGAGAGGCTGGTGATGCAGGCTATTGCGGTGACAGTGGTACGGGTTTTGGGTTCCCATGGCCCTGACCGGATCACGGGAGTGCAGATGTTATTGATAGAGAGCGTCCTTAATGGGACGTATTATGCATGGGGACAGATGTATTTGGCCGTTGTTCGGCGAGAGCTGAGCAAGGTCCGGCACCTGGGGAAGGAGTTTTGTTTCCCGTCTTTTCTGTGTGCCTTTTTCTTTGAGCGGGTCCAGACGCTGCGGTCTCACAGAGCCGTGTGAGTGGCGCCCCCGACCGAGCCACGGATGCGGCGATGGGGCGATATGATGACTTGTAGGGGTGGAGGGTTGGTGGGCCATTTTTTTACCGAGGAGTTGTTTTTACAGTGGATGCAGATATCGGTATCCATCGAGGATTATCCATACGCAGGGATCAGTGCCCTACATATGGTGATTTGTGTGCCAGTCTAGAATATTATTAGCCATTTGGTCTGCTACACTATTTTGATTGCCTGGGATATGAGTGAATGTAATGGATTCAAACTGTCCAATCATTTGTTTAGTGCGTAGGAACTTTCTAAAGAGGCAAGCATCTCGTACGTGGTAATAGTTGTTGAGTTGAGCGATAAGCAGCTAGGAGTCAAGAAACACACGAAGAGACTTATGCTCATATGAAGGGCGATGGTCAGTAGACCGGTCACAGCATTGTACTCAGCCTGGTTGTTGGTAGCAGCCCCTATGCACACTCCATCAAAGTGGATGAGCTCATGTGAGGGGGAATATAAAACCCAAGCTGCAGAGGCGAGGTTCAGGGACCAGCGACTTGCGCCATTGGCGAAACCAATGTGTGGTAGTAGGAGGGAGCCCATCTGCAATCATGCAGGGTAATCAAAATGTAAGGTCATAGATAAAAAGGATGGGAAAACAAAAAAAGGGGAATGAAACTGTACAAAAAGGGGACTGGTGGGTCCTCAAAAAGTTGTTATGGGTAGAAGGGTGTAAGGTACAATCCGTTTCGAGGGTTGTGCAAAGGGGTCCCTTTAGAATCAGTGAGGATATATGCCCGATGTCCCAAACAAGTATGCACGATGTATGGTCCTTGCCACATGAATTCAAATTTTCCTTTCCCAATCTTATCATGTGCTTGGTCATAGACTAGTACAAGGTCTCCTTACCTGAAATTGCGTGGGTGAACGTGTTTATCGTAACCCACTTTGGATTTGTTTTTTGCAGCTTCGATGGTTTGAAGGGCCGTCTGGCGATCCTCGTTAGCCTATTCCAGAAGGATTAGGCATTGTTCAAGTGGGGAGGTGTTGGGAAGGAGCTCTATAGCTATGTGGAGGGAGGGAATCTGACACTCTAGGGAAGATTTCTACTACTCTCCTTTGGTGGTCTATTGTTACTATGATTTTTCTCCTTCAAGATAGTCGATGCATATTTCTTCTTGGTAACCTTAGAATCAATATTATTGTAGAGTTTGTTTGAAGAGAATCTGAAAAGTCTCTTCTTGCTAGAAAGAATGCTATCCAATGAGGCTTTACTTTCGATTCCTCTTTCTTCTTCTTTGCTTGGGGTAGTAACAAAACTTGGTTCCTCCATGGATGGTTTCCTACTCTCAAAATAATCCTGATCTACATCCTTGGGCTCAAATCCAAATCTACAATAAAAATAATCTTTGAAGGAAATGGATTTACAAATATCTTCTCCCAAGGCTAGATACTCCTGGTAGTTGTGGGGCAATTTCTCACATGCATATATCATTTTTTCTAAATCCTTTTTAGGATTAGCCATCGGTGCTTCACCCCATTGGTCTTCACTGTACATATGATCACAAATTTAACCATCCTCATCTCTTGATATGCCTCCATCAATGTAAATGATTTCTTCTTCCTCGTATAACTCGAAGCCTTCATCTTCCATGACTATATCTAGTTCCATAGTTTCAACTTGAAGATAGTTTTGAGATATGTCATCATCTGATATTTTATTTCCACAGGATGATCCAAATAAAGTGCTTTGATACCACTGCAATTTACCAACCAGGATTGGTGATACACTAACTAAATCTCCTACAAGGGTCAATGAAAAACAATGGACTCTCGTGACTAGTTTGACTATAGGTAAGAAAAATCAAAGTATTATGGAGGGGATGAGGAATATGCTAGATTATAGAACCTTTTCACAAAGTACTGGGACCATTAATGTTTCGAACATCATCTAGGCTAAATTCTACTCCAATGCTCCTAGGCACCCCGACATATGCAAACTAGAAATTCAACTAAGCATTGGATGAGAACCAATGGTGAAGGATTCTAAATTAGGGAGGATAAATAACGTTAAATTATATTCAACTAACATCCTTTTTTTTATCCAAAAAAATTGGGAAGGTTCTGAGAAGATCTCACAAACATACAAGAAAAATTGCCTTCGAGGATTGCACAACTATGCCAAATTCACGATTTCC
This sequence comes from Larix kaempferi, assembly GCA_027924585.1. NCBI lineage: Eukaryota > Viridiplantae > Streptophyta > Pinopsida > Pinales > Pinaceae > Larix > Larix kaempferi. The sequence goes on along the minus strand of BSBM01000047.1, from coordinate 18,125,141 downwards.
AAAACAGTCTCATAGGCTCACAAATTTATGATATTAATATTGGAATGATTCATATGGAATCTTAATTAAAATCATAAATATAAATCACTTCATTTTGATCAATACTCATTCATTTACCATATAGATTCTGGAAACTAGCTCATTTTCATTGAAATCTAGACTAGGTACAAGAAGAGGTATTGGAATCAGATTTTTATTTAGTGTAACTTCAGAATTGAAATCACAAATCCATTATTACAGTCATATCAGCCATCAATATCTAATTCATACATCAAATAGTTCTCAAGAATGAGATACAACCAGAAGAATCTCTTTCATTAGGAAAACTAGGAAGTTACTCATAAATATGCATGGAGGGATATTGTCACAGGCTTGTACTCCAATGGTACAGACTTCAGGACCTACAATAATCTCAATGAAAATGGTTGGATACCATCATCCTCTCATAGGAAGCAATAGCACATCTCCCAGCTTGGACTAGGGGCACATTTCCCATGCCACTGATGCACAATAGCACTCAATCCAATTCTTCAACTTTCAAAATATGTGAAATGGAGTTGTAATCCTTCTTTTATAGATTGAGGTGACTTGTTGAGAAATTAATACAGGCTAAGGTGCCTTCATGGAGTGGATAAGGTTGCTTTGCTTTCTGCTTTAGCTTTTTCCTTGTTTTCTTCTTTGCTTTGCTTTATGCTATGCTTTGATTTCTGATTTTTCTTTTTTTTTTCCTTTCTATCCTACTTTTCCCCTCTTTTATACCTTATCCTTATTTTTTTCTTTGTCCTACTTTTTCTCTTCTTTTCTATCTTACCCTATTCTTTTTCTTGCTTTTCTGCCTTTGTCCTGCTTTTCTTCTTTGTCCTATTTTTTTGTTGCTTTTATGCTTTGTCCTGCTTTTCTGCTTTATTCTACTTTTCCTGAGCTTTGCTGCTTTATTATGCTTTTTTCTCCTTTTCCTACTTTCCTTGCTTTGACTCCTTTATCTTTTCTTGTCTTGCAATTTACCTCTTATTCAACCTTATCCTCTAAGGTGCACTTGTGGAGCATTATCCACTTTATTTCAAAATAAAAATAACTACTTATTTAAAAATAATTTCCAGCAAATGCATATCAAAATTTAAGAAAATAAATTCAACACCTCTTAATAAATTAATGCCTGAACTTTCAAAATTAACCCCAAGTAAATGGCATAGCTATCATCTACTAACTTGATGAGCATATGCTCACATTCATTTATTTTCAATCTATAGTGCATTGTGTATACCTTAGTGTGGATAGACCATCATAAAGAACAATGTTCTTTCCTCTACTACAAAGCTTTCATAGCAATGCTTGCTTAACCGAGTTTATTTTTGTTTAATGTATATACATGTAACCTTCTGACTTTCCATGGTTTATGTGGCTTGATTTCCATTTAATAGAAAAAATACAAGCATATCGACAATATCGATCCCACTTTAATTTTATTCTAATAAACAATAAATACATACATATATATATATATATATATATATATATATTGTGTTTATATTAATAATCTCGTTTATACTTTGTTCCTGTTCTAAATAATATATTTTTCGACCCCAACAGGGAACCTATTGGCATCTTAGTTAATCGCGACTCAAACACACAACCTTGCAGGCCTTGACCTGTCTATATGTAATGTGTTTAATGGATAATTTTTTTTTAAATTTATACACAGGAAACACATTTAAACGTAGTTTGGTTATAATGCAGCGCATATAATTTTAATGTGGATACCTTTGGTTTAATCCTTCCAGATTGTATTGTGTGCCGACCTGTCCATACGACTCTCAAACCATCATCATTGAATTGTATTCACATGGTCCCATTATTTCTTAAGGTATTTATAACATTAATTTGTTTCAATATAACATTTATAAATCTATCCTATGAGTCTCTTTCTTAAGTTGTAATGTAAAAAGTTTCCAAATGATTGCAATCCTCTTGGATTGCATCATAGCTAAATATTACTCCCATCCTATCGCTCAAATCCAAATCCTCATTTTAACTTGTTGAAAACTATTAATATAACAATTTGCGAATAAAATAAATGAGGTTTATATGTAAGGATATCACAACGATAGTTTATCAACAAATATCTTAGAGAGGCTCTAACAGTCTACTCATTGAAGCATGCAAATATACAGAGTAACAAAATGTATGAGACAAGACCTATGAGTACTACTTGTACTTTATCTACAACAATTCTATTAAACAAATTCTCAATAATACAGTGCTATCACACTCATAAAAACATATAAGCCATTCATTTATAAAGTACAATAATTCTATTATTATGAATGAAACCATTCTCTAAAATAGAAAATAACACAATAGCATACAGTTTTCCCATATAGTCTATAATATGAATATTTAGGAGAATCAAAATGTAATGTACCCAATTTCCTCATTGCTATTTTGTGAACTGGGTATGATTTTTTTTTCTTAATCATCATCTCTACGAACAAAATGTTAGTCTTAATAATCATTTGCCAACATAAAATTTTATAAAGTTAAAACATTATCCTTTTTAATCATAAACAACTATCCATTCCAATATAATTAAGTTTACCCATGATGACAATAGTTTCTCACTTATAAAGTACAATTGATCACGTAGCTGCTACCTCAATTTCGCATAAACCCATTTTCACACTTAGTATGACTTAGAAATATTTCAATTTCATCCATACTAATATGAAGGCATGTCAATACTTTACTTGCATCAAAGAAACCCTTTGCTAATTAGGTACATGGAATCTATTGTTTTTATTATTATTTATAACTAATAATTTAAACACCTAAAATAATGTGATGCATTCAGTCATATTTGGTTGACTTTCACACATACATTTTATGGCCAAACCAAAACTTCAACCATTCAAATAAGAATGTTACCTTTAACTTATATGCACACCTATCACAAGATTTCAACACCCTTCATCAAGTAACTTACAAACTCTTACATAGAATTATCACACTTGCAATTACATGTAACTTACAAACTCTTAGATAAAATTATCACACTTGCAATTACATTTATTTATAGGAAAAAATGGAATTATAATTCACCTTATGTTTGCGTGCTTACATTATACCATTATTTCTAACCACCTTAAATTCTAACGCTAAGAATACTATCAACACTTTAACTCTTCAACCATAAGCAATGTAATTTATTACGTAAATTCCTTTTGTTACCTTCCACATTCTCATAATATTCGATCATAGTCTATTTTGTCACTAGTTAAATAGTATACATTTATTTGACCATCTTTATACATAATGAGGCAAAGTCAATTCTCTGATTAATCACTTAAAAATAAAATTAATTGGATAACTTCATATGTCAAGTTTGAGTATTAACTATAATAATCCCTTTCATAATATTCTTTAAAAGTACAAGAGCATACCAAACATTATTTATGGACCTTAAACCAATATCTCATTTCTCACCATCTTAAATGACATGGTAACTTACACTTTTATAAGAATTCTATTTATTTCTAGCATCATGAGTAAATATTTACATAGCTTAATAAACAATAATACAACAAGTTAAGAATACTTATCTAAATTAAGTAGAATGGTAAGACTGAAGTGATTGAAGTCTTGAGTTCAATTTTCCACCCAACCATTCTGATTCTTTGTCCAACCTGTGTTTTCCGGTAGAGAGGTCACTCCCAATTTGGGCAGTGAATCCACTAGATTAGGGGATAACCGCTCTCATAGAAAGACCTTCCTCTCTCATCAATACAAGACTCAATCTTTAGTAACACACGAAGATTCAGAGCAATGGGTGAAGCCTACCAGTTAGCTCTAAAGGCAGAGGAGAAACTATTGAGGAAATCCGTAGCGACCAGAGGTAGGATGATCGGTCGGGGTGTGAAGACTGTTTCCACGAAAGCCCAAAGTAGCTGTTATAGGAAGGAAACTATCGAAGATAGTCGACATGCAGATGGGAGATTGACAAGGGAGAACGTGCAAGAAAACCGACGCGATGGTAGAGGACCACGCAATCGAGGTGCGTATTGTCGAAGTGGTCCATCCAACAGAAAAACGGATGACAGACCATCCATAATCTATTATAAGTGTCGTGGAGTAGGATACAAGGCATATGAATGCCCAGAGAACCTACATGCTGCAGAGGAGTCGAAACCCAGATGTCAAAGAGATGAGCGAGTCGATGAGTGGGAAGAATCGACATCCTACAGCAACGAGGATGAAAGGAGGAAGAATCGGAACCTGACAGTTAGGAGAACATTAGTTCAAGAGGACCGACGCGATGAGAAAGAGCTAGCATAGCGAAAGTTGATCTTTCGAACCAAGGTGCGAATCGGCGAATGCCATTGAAAGACCATAGTTGATGGTGGAAGCACTGAGAATCTTGTGTCGATAGAGGTCATCGACAGTATTGGGTTGAAGTGTCGAGAACATCCACACCCATACAAGATCTCATGGTTGCAGAAAGGACACCATGTGAAGGTGACTAGACAGTTCCTGGTTAACTTCACGGTCAGGAAGTTAGATGACAACGTACTGTGCAACGTAATACCAATGCACGCGTGCCCTTTGTTGTTAGGAAGACCATGGAAATATGATCGGAAAATGATCTATGATGGTCGAGCCAACACAGTCACGGTGTGGAAGAATGGCGTATAGAGGAATCTTAAGCCGAAACCAGAGGAGCAAGATGATAGTAAGCAGGGCGAGAGCAAATTTTGGGAGAAGCGGGTGCTGATGTGTTCAGCAAAAGAATTCCTCGCAGAAGAGGAAAAGTAGTAGGGATGTTTTGCGATCATTCCAAAAGGGCCATGTGTCGAGAAGGCAATAATGGAGAAGATTCTGGTCGAAGTCGGAAAGATGCTTGAGGAGTTTGAGAGCATAATATTCGATGAGACACTGATAGGATTTCCACCGACGAGAAGCATATCCCATCAGATCGACTTGATTCCAGGGTCAAGTTTTCCAAACAAAGCACCACATAGGATGAGTCCGACATAAGGTTAGGAACTTAATCGACAGGTCCAGGAGTTGTTGGACAAAGGATTGATCAGAGAGAGTCTGAGTCTGTGCACGGTACGAACAGTATTAGCGCTGAAGAAGGGTGGAGAATGGAGGATGTATACAGACTCCAGAGCTATCAACAAAATCACGATCAAGTATCGGTTTCCATTGCCGAGTATGGACGACTTGATGGATTGTTTGAGTGGAGCGAAGTACTTCACAAAGATATACTTGAAGAGTAGTTATCACCAAATTCAGGTTAGAGAAGGAGACGAATGGAAAACAACATTCAAGACAAAGGAAGGGTTGTATGAGTGGTTAGTCATGCCATTTGGATTTACTAATGCATCTAGTACATTCATGCGATTGATGAATGAAGTACTGAAACCATTCTTGGGAAAGTTTTCCATAGTCTATCCAGACGACATTCTAATTTTCAGTCGAACCAAGACATAACACTTGGGGCACATTCGACAGGTATTGCAGGAAGAGAAGCTGATGGTGAACCTGCAAAAGTGTTTCTTCATGAAGGAAGAACTGGTATACTTGGGATTCATAATATCGAGTAAAGTATTGGTGATGGACCTAGAAAGGTGAAGGCAATATTGAATTGGCCTGAACCGACAAGCGCGACTGGAGTGAGGAGTTTCCATGGACTTGCCACTTTCTACAGGAAGTTCATCAGGGGATTCAATCGGATTTGCACACCATTTACAGAGTGCATGCAAAAAGGGGAGTTCAAGTGGCTGGAAGCTGCCCAACGAGCTCTAGACAAGTTGAAGGAAAAGGTCACTAAGAGCCTAGTGTTAGCGCTCTCAGATTTTGACAAAGTTTTCCAGGTCGATTGCGATGCAAGTGGAATAGGAGTTGGAGTAGTGTTGAGCCAGGAAGGCCGACCAATTGCATTCTTCAGTGAGAAATTGGATGATGCGAAGCAGAAATATTCGTTCTATGACCAGGAATTCTATGCTATTGTCCAAGCGTTGAAGAAATGGAGGCATTAGTTTTTTTCCCAAGGAATTTGTGTTGTACACAGATCACCAAGCGCTGAGGTATCTAAATACTCAGTCAAAGTTAAATCAGTGGCACATGAAATGGTTCGAGTTCCTACAGGGATATACGTTCATTTTGAGACATAGGTCAGGCAAGTCGAACAAGGTTGCCGACGTGATGAGTAGAAGAGTTGCGTTGCTGAACACGATGAAAGTTCAGGAAACGGGAATAGAGTCGGTAAAGACAGAGTATGCGACTGACGAGGATTTTGAGAACGCATGGGGAGCTTGTCGTGAAACATGGAGTGTCAATAGGGCTCCATACTTGGATTATTTTATCCAAGAGAGATACCTATTCAAGGGACGACAATTGTGTATTCCCCGAGGATCCGTGCGAGAGAACCTAATCCGAGAGTTGCATAGCAGCGGATTAGCAGGTCATTTTGGCATCGACAAGACTAAGGCACTAGTCGAAGAGAAGTATTAATGGCCAGGAATGACAAGAGATGTCGGGAAGTGGGTTCAACATTGTAGAGTTTTCCAATTGGAAAAAGGAAGAAGTCAGAACACGGGGTTGTATACACCGTTGCCGGTACCAAACACCCCATGGGAGCACTTGAGCATGGATTTTGTGCTAGGATTGTCGAAGACGCAGCAAGGAAGCGACTCAAAATTTGTTGTAGTCGATATGTTTTCAAAAATGGCACACTTTATTCGATGTCAGAAGACAAGTGACGCCACAGGCATTGTTGTACTATTCTTCAAGGAAGTAGTTAGATTGCATGGGTAGCCGAAGAGTATCACATCGGACAGAGATACCAAGTTTAAGCGGCATTTCTGGAGAACCCTATGGAAGAAACTGGACACGAGATTGCAGTTTAGCTCGGCATATCATCCGCAGACAGACGGACAGACCGAGGTGGTGAATAGAAGTTTGGGAAACCTTCTAAGATGTTTGACGAGCGACCGACCCAAACAGTGCGAGAACATGTTGGCGCAAGCAGAGTTTTCATACAACAATTTTTTGAATCGGTCAACAAGTTTGAGCCCATTCAAGATTGTTCAAGGAAGAATTCCACATGGAGTGGTGGATTTGGTCGAGTTGACGACATAAACCAGGAAAAGAGCGGATGCAGAATCATTCGCAGAGTACATGAAAGAAATTCATGAAGATGTGCGAAAGCGTATAGAAAAGAGAAATGCAGTATACAAGTTGAGAGCTGACAAGAAGAAAATACTACAGTAGTTCAGTGAAGGAGAGATTTCCAATGGGAACCTAAAACAAGCTGAAGCTGAAGAAGATTGGACCATGTAAGATTCTGAAGAAGATTTTGGACAATGCTTATGTGTTGGAGCTGCTGAATGACTTGATCATTTCACTAAAGTTCAATGTCTCAGATCTATACAAGTTTGAAGAAGGTTCAAGAATCGGAAGCGCAGAAGTGTCGAACATTGACTGGATAACGCAGATTCCAAATCAACATAAGGAGGAAATCGCAAAAGTAATAGAGGAACGCGAAGTCGTGCGTACACATAGTTCGTGAAGGAAGGAATACTTGGTGTGATGGAAGGATGATGAGTTGCAGGAGGCGACATGGATTTACGAAGAAGAGTTCATGAGGTTGACGGAGCAGTCGAATTCTTTTTCACCTAGGGAGTCTGATGCAGGGGCATTGGAGCCTGGGCAGATCAGCCAAATTTGAGATCAGTCGAATTTGATTGACATGAGGAGACTGACCAGAGGGGGTGTCGACGAGCACTGGTGCGAATAAGCAGGTTGGCTGTCGAAGTCAAAAATTTGAGCAAAATTTGTCGAGATGCGTCGACATGAGGAAAGAGGTCGAGAGTCGACATGAAAATGGTCAACATTCAACATGCGAATCCCTACAGGAAACAAATCATCACAGAATTGCATTAAGGTCAACATGTTGTCAGACCGCGACAACGACAAGTTGGGCATGAGCCAAGCGAGGAGGATGAGGCAGAATGGCGAAGCCTAAGCGCAGAGTGAAGTCGATAGGTGATTCGAAGCTAACAAAATGATAGTATGGCTGACATGACGAATCACTGTAGCTTGTCAGGAAGACGCGTAAAATTCAAGGAGAGTACTTGGCAACAGTTCGGGGTTGCTAAGGAAGTTAATGACAGTTATTGCAAGTGTGTGAAGACATGACAGATGTCGTCACAGGAAGAGTTTGTGCAGCACGGCAGGGGCGCTGACAATTGCAGGTCTGCAGGATCATGGAAGGATCGGCTGACAGAGGATGTGTGTCTCTAGGATCACAGTGGTCTTCGGAACAACAACAGAAGAGTAGAAGGCTAGAAAAGGGAGATCAGTCAGATCATCATTCCACAGTTGAGGGAGTTCAGGGAGAAGTTTTGTAGATTGGAGAGAATTGTCACACAGCTTTCGAATGCAGAGGAGATCGAGCCATAGCTCAGAGTTCCGCAGTGAACGAGGAGAGGGTGAGGTCGACACACTGAGAGAACACACAGTTACTTCTATGTTGTAACAGCCAAGGTCGACAGTTAGTTAGTTATTTCATTTATTTGTAGTTTGTATTGTAACCGATTCAGAGAAGTAAAATAAGCCAGCTTATGGCATGTTGTTTGCATCTTGTCTATGCGAATGTGTGTGGAGTGCGTAAGTGTTAAGCAAGAACCTTTGTTGATAAGGCACCTTGCATCAAGCATCATGAATAAATATTTACATATGTTAATAAACAATAATACAAGTTAAGAATAGTTATTCTTAATTAAGTAGACTGGTAAGATTGAAGCGACTGAAGGATTGACATCAACATTCCACCCAACCATTCTGACTCTCTAGCATGTGTTTTTGTGCTTACCGAGAGGTCACTCCTGAGAGAAAATCCACTAGAGTAGGGTGGAGAACCGCTCTCACACAATGACCTTCTGCTCTCATCAACAAAAGACTCAGTCTTTAGTAACACACAGAGCATATTGTTTTAATATAATGGCATTGAATCTATGCCTCTTCTCCCTCTAGTATATTCATTATGTGTACACTCTGTTTACTTAGTAATGCGAAAAGGGTTTTAGCTATTCCCTTTCTGTACCATGCACACCTATTTACTTTTTAAAAATTATATACAAGGATTTCAAATCAAAGATAGCACCCTTTTGAGTTTGTTCCATGCTTGATATATAAAATATAGCATACTATAAACATGAAAATCGACCAAGTGTCGCACTCTTATTGGCCCATCTAGCCTATACTTAAATATTTACCAGTGTATATGAGAATGCCTTTAAGTACAGGGACATGCCCTTACTATCTCTCATTTAGTTACTCAATATAATATTGAAGAATAAGCTAAATGAGTCTCGAGTGGTTCCCTCATCACTCTTCCATGAATATAATTGATTATAGAACTATAACATAAGAGGTGTGAACCATGGCTGCACTCAGTTGGGATTCCCTATACATAAACATGATATAATAACTAAAGTATTCAAATAACAAAGTGACGTTGCTCTTCCCTAAAGTAGTTTATTCTACAACTATCATTTATTCAAACAAGAAGGAGATGGGGTCGTGCTCTTATTGCTCCATATCAAATACAAGGTAAGATTAAGGATATGCCTTCATCACATAATCACAATGCCACTCTAGAGGGTTGTTCCCATCTTAAAGTTTATGGTTAATAAAAGGGAAGAGTTTCTCCCTCATACAGAGAGGCATTGTCAACAACAGTCGTTAGTAGGTAGTAGACCAGTATCATTGAATGCAATGGTATTTAAGGGTTGTTCTCACTCAACCATATTAAGGCATGGCTTCTCCAGATGAGAGGCCAACCAACCGAATGTTATCTCTGCAAACGGAAAATGCATAGCTTCTCCGAGTAGGTTACCAATCAATAGAGAACAAGATCACTTGCAATATAAAAGGAAAGCATGGCTCTTTGATTGAGAAACCATCCAATGCAAAACTATATCTATGCAAACAAAAGGAAAGTGACCGCTCTTCCATGAAGAGACCAACTAGTCAACGATATATCTAGAGCACAAGATTGTCGTGGATTTTCCCTATGAGCTCCCAACATCAAGACAATTAATAAAAAAAGAACATAAACAAAAAGAAAAGTTGAGACTCTAGCAGACTCGAGGAATACACGCTCTCTCGTGAAAGATGTGTAACCATCTCCCCGAGGATTCTAGGCTATGTGCCCTTTTGTGTTTCCTCCAAGATAATCATGAGAACCAGGAAATCATTCTTTATAAATGGTGGCTGTCAACAATGTATAGTTATGGCTTACCCTCTTGAAGAGAGGAGTAAGGTAATTTCATGGTATCACTAAGGACCATTTTCTTCACTCGACAAAGAACAAGGAGTCATTGCTCCTCTTTTATCCACAATGAACAAACTATAAAAGATATCGTGGTTTTGGATTGCAATAATAAACAATATAGGTTTCCAAATTGTTCAAACTCAAACACACATATTCCAGGTCAAATAACTACAACGTGAACCCCCTCTATTCAATTTACAAAACATATTCAATAGATAGTGTTTAAAATATGGAAATAGATTTTTATTCAAGATCATCCTTTCTATTCATCAATATAGACTTGCATTGTGCAACTGTATCAACTTATGAATCTAAAAATATTTATGGAGTTGGTCCTCTCTTGAGAAGCCACTCCTATTCTTATCTACAGTTAACAAATAAGACTCACAAGCCATATTAATAATATGGCTTATATACACCGATCAACGTATTACCAACCATGGCCACACATTTAAATGTGGTTAATATATGTCGATCGGCGTATATAAGTTATATTATTAATTATTAATATGGCTTTGCTAGTTGACGGTCGACATGCATAAAAGGATTGTTGAGTGTTAATTATGATTTATTATAAAAGTTATAATAATAATAGTTATTATCTATTATTATTATAATTATTAATATTTATAAAAGAAAATATTAATGATAATTAAATAATAATTAAAAAAATGGTTAATAATAATAATAATAATACTTAATATAATGGTTAACCATGGTTGATCTTGTTTCGTTGACCACGATTAACAACTATTAAGCATGGTTGTTGACTATGGTTGGTTGACCATTGTTAAGTATGTTTGACTTTGTTTGACCATAGTCAACGAGTAGTCAACTTTGGTTGACCATGGCTGACTCTTGTTAACTGTGGTTGTCTTTGGTTGTCCATGGCTGAACATTGTTGACCATGGTTGACTATGATTAACCCTAGTTCACCTTGGTACTCGATGATTTTGGTCGACCATGGTTGATGATGCTTAACCATGGTTTACCATAGTTGACATTAGTTGACCATTGTTTAACATGGTTGACCATGGTTGCCTTTGGTTGAACATGGCTGAAGATGGTTGACCGTGGGTGACTATGGTTGACTATACCCGACTTTTGTTGACCATGGTTGACTTTCGATAACTAAGGTTAACCATGGTTGAATAGGGTTGACTTTGGTTGACATGGTTCACCATGGTTGACTCTCATTGACCATCATTGAATTTGGTTGACCTTGGTTAACCATGGTTGACTATGCTTAACCATGCTTAACCATGGTTGACATTAGTTTCCATTGGTTGACTATGGTTGACTTCGGTTGTCCATGGTTTAACATAGTTGACCATGGTTAACCATGGTTGAATTTGGTCGACCATGATTCTCTATGGTTTACCATGGTCGACCATGGTTTTCCCTAGTAGTATTTGGTTGACTATGGATGATTATGGTTGACCATGGTTTCCCATAGTTAACTTTGGTTGACCATTGTTTAACATGGTAGACCATGTTTAACTTTTGTTGAACATGGGTAAACATGGTTGACTATAGTTGACTTTAATTCACCATGATTGCCTTTGGCTGACAATAGTTTACTATGGCTAATTGTGGTAGACCATGGTTGACTATGGTTAAGGCGTCTTAAGGTTGACCATGGTCATGGTTCGCTGTAATTGACCATGGTTGACTTTGGTTGACGATGGTTAATCATGGGTGACTATGGTTGACCTTAGTTGAATTTGGTTGACAATGGTCGACTTTGGTTTACTTTGGTTGGCCATGGTTGACTAAGGCTAACTACGGTTGACTTTGGTTGACTTTTACTTAACTTTTGATTGACCATGGTTGAATTGGGCTTACCATGGTTTACTTTGGTTACCTTTTGGTTTACCATGGTTGAATTTGGTTTACTTTTGGTTGACTTTAGGTGACCTTAGTTGACCATGGTTGGGCATTGTTTACTTTGTTTGATGATGGTTGACTTTTGGTTGACTTTGGTAGACTATGGTTGACTTTGGTTATCCATGGTTGACTATGGATGAACACAGTTGACCATCGTTGAATTTAGTTGTCCATGTTGACTATGGTTGACCATGGTTGACTTTTTTGACTTTTTGTTTGGCTATGGTTGAATTTTTGTTGAACATGGTTGACGTTGTTTGACCTTTGTTGAAATTTGGCTTACTATGTTTATCCATGGTTGAATTTGGTTCTCGATGGTTGACTTTGGTTGACCATGGTTGACTTCAATTTGACTTTTTCTCGACCATAGTTGACTTTTGGTTTACTACCGTTGACTTTAGTTTACAATGGTTATGTTGTGGTTAGCCTTGGTTGATTATGGTTGACCATTGTTTACTTTTAATTATCTTTAGTTAACTATGGTTGACCATGGTAGGCTTTTTGTTGGCTTTGGGTTACTTTGGTTAACTATGGTTGACCATGGATGACTATGGTTGAATTTGGTTGACCGTGCTTGGCTTTGGTTAAATTTTGGTTGACTATGGTTAGCCATGGTTGGTTATGGTTGACTATGGTTGACTTTGGTTGACTTTGATAATTATTGTTAACCATGGTTGACTATGGTTAACCATTGTTGACTATGGTTGACTTTGGTTTACCATGGTTGACCATTATTGCTTATGGTTGTTCATGGTTGACCATGGTTAATGATGATTAACCATGGTTGACTATGTTTATTCATGATTGACTATTATTGATGGTGGTTGTTCATTGTTGCCTATTGTTGATTATGGTAATTGTTTGACTTTGGTTGACCATGGTTGACTTTGGTTGACCATTGTTGACTATGGTTAACCATGGTTGACTTTGGTTGTACATGGTTGACTATGGTTCACTTTCTTTGACCATTGATGACTGTGGTTGACCATTGTTAACTATGGTTATTCAAGGTTGAGCATGGTCAATGATGATTAACCATTGTCTACTATGTTTATTCATAATTAACTATTGTTGATGGTGGTCGTTCATGGTTGGCTATAGTGGATTATGGTAACTGTTTCAGGTCAACCATGGTTGATTATGGCTTACCATGGTTGACTTTTGGTTGAGTTTGGTTGAATATAGTTGACCATGGTTAACGTTTGGTTGTCTTTGCTTGGCTATGGTTGACGATGGTTGACCATTAATGACTATGGTTTATTATGGTTGACTGTGGTTGACCATGGTTGACTATGCTTTACCATGGTTGAATATGGGTGACCATGGTTGAGTTTGGTTGACCATGGTTGACTATGGTTGACCATGGTTGGTTTTGGTTGAGCATGGTTAACTATGGTTGAATTTGGTTTACCATGGTTGACTATGGTTAACCATGGTTGACTTTTGTTGACCATGGTTGACCAATGTTGACTATGGTTGTTCATAGTTAACTATGGTCAATGATGATTGACCATGGTTTACTATGTTTATTCATGATTGACTATTGTTGATTGTGGTTGTACATGGTTGACTATAATTGATTATGGTAATTGTTTGAAGTCAACCATGGTCGACTATGGTTGACTTTGGTTGGCTTTCATTTAATATGGTTGACCATGGTTGACTTTTGGTTGGATTTGGTTAATCATGTTTGAGTATGGTTGACCATGGTTGGCTTTGGTTGAATTTTGGTTTACCATGGTTGATTATGATTGACTTTGCTTGACCATGGTTGACCTCGGTTGACTATAGTTAACCATGGTTGAGTATGGTTGACTTTGGTTGACTATGGTTCACTATGCCCTGGTTTAATTATTATGTTCCTAAATGGTTATATCTCATTTTGATGTTTAGGGTTCTGTATTAATGCGACATTTTTCATGTGTTTTATTAAATTACAATAATTATCAATGCATACGTACAATGTCTACAATTAATACTTAGTGAAAGTATACAATGTCACATTGGAACATTCTCAAGGGTCATGTTAGAATGCAATGATCATTATATGTTATGTCGGATTGCAACGTACATTGATGTTTATGAAATATAAATGTTAATATTAATATTAATATTAACATTAACAATAATTTGATAAAGTTATGTTATGTTTGAGGTTGATGTTAATTCTTGTATAAGGTTTAATATGTAATGTTATGGTGTAATTATGGTTTGATTAATGAATCCTCAATTATGCTGTAATGACATTGGAACCTTCCCATGTTGGATTGCAATGATCATTATATGATATGTCACACTATGACATTGATGTTAATGTTAACTTTAGGATTCATTTGATGAGGTTATGTTATATATGAGGTCTATGTTAATTATTGTATACGGTTATGTAATTAATATTGTTATGCCTAATTAATGTTATGACTATTGATTATTAACCATTAATAGTGTTAATAAAATGGTTAATATTACATAAAAATGTTAATAATAAGTAATAATAATTTTTAACTTAAATAATATTTAACATTAATGATAATAATAATAATTTAAATGTAATTATGGTTTAATTATGATTCGAGAATGCAATTATAATTTAATTATGATTTAAATATGTGATACTCGAATCTTCCTAATTTTAAAATTTTTAAAATTATATTTACAATATTTTTTAAATGTACATAATTTAAAATTATTATTCAATACAATTTGAAATTATTATTTTTACAATGCTATTTGAAAATTTGCAATGGTTTAAAAATTATTTTAATTTAAAAGGAATTATATTATAATATTTGGTATACCGTTACATATTTCTATTACATATGGTTCTGGAAACTTTAACATAAGTATACCTTTGTATAAGTAAAAAAAATATAAAACATAAAAAAACCTTAATATTAATATTTTGTACATATATTTATTATATATGTATATGACACTATTAATATTTTGTACATATGTTTATTATTATCATACGGATTTCAATATCAAAACTTTTACATTAATCAAAATTTAAAAGTACACAAAACCATAAAGAATTATTAATATCTTGTATTATTATTATTGTTGTTGTTGTTGTTGTTGTTGTTGTTGTTGTTGTTGTTGTTGTTATTTAGAGTAATCAAAACTTTATATTGATTGTAGAAACTTTTATATTAATCAAAAGTATACAAAACCATAACCATTAAAGGATTATTAATATTTTATTTTATAGTGTTTTAAAAAATTTAATATATTTTTTAAAAAAATTAGAGGTTAATTTATACATATTTATATTTAATTAGAAAATAATAAATAATTTTTTAATATGTTTAGAAAACAAGTTTATAATTTTAAAAGAAGTTAGAGATTAAATTTTGCATATTTATATTTTAAACTTAAAAATAAGAAATATTTTTTTTTCCAAAAGTTTAAATAAAAAATTAATATTTAATATTGTTTTCACATGAACAAATAAATAAATTTTAAAAATTAAATAGAAAATGATAGAATATGATTTAAAGATATATTTTTTGAAAAACAAGAAGTGTGCAAATGTAAATAAAATCAAAATAATCAAACCACCAAAACTAGAAATTCAAACTTTTTGTTATAATCTGTTTTATGTTTTTTGTTATTGTACTGCATTTTTCATTTCTCTATTATTGATTACATTTTCTTTTTCTTTCATAGTTGATCTAGATTGTGCATATTCTAGTAAATTGTTCTTTATTTTGTTTTCCAGATCATATCAATTTTAATAATATAGAATGTTTCCCATATTTATATGTTCTCAAGCTTGTAAACATAATTACTTTTGAATATACAATTTTAATAATCTAAAATGTATTCCCACAAATATACATTTTCAGGCTTGTAAACAAAATTAAGTTTGAATATATATATATATATATAATTAATTCTTACAATTCTATTCTCAAGTATTTAAAACAATAAGATAACAATTAATATAAAAATTATATATATAAAATTTAAATGAGTAATGGCTTCTATAAAATGAAGATTGATTTTATTAATTATGAAGAAACCTTTGTTCAATTCCAATTAATTTAAAATATATCTCAAGTGAAGATTGATTTCAAAAGCTATATATAAAAGTAAGTGAAGATTGATTTCAAAAGCTATATATAAAAGTAAGTGAAGATTGATTTCAAAAGCTATATATAAAAGTAAATGTGTAATAGCTCTTGTTTTGTAATGGCTCTTGTTTTGTCACCGTTACAACAGATGAACACTCATAATAATATGATATCTGAATGCCATTCTCTCCTCATGGAGGGCATGGATAAACCCAATATGAAATTGTATAGTCTAGTTGAGTTAGAAATATAAATTTTAAAATAGTTGCAGCTATGAAGCGAATATTTTAAAATTTTAAAATATTGATTTCAAATTAAACCAATTCCATAATTTTAGACATGTACAAGTTTGTAATGCATGTTTACCGATCATTAAGATTAAAATACAACCCTTTGAACTTCAAATTGTTAATTACACAAAACATATTTAAGAATTTACCAATTATTGAGATTAAAATACAACTCTTTAAACTTCAAATTGTTATATGGACATAATTAATGGAAACTGTTGAAAAATAATACCTAGCAGCACCTAAAAGAATAAAGTTTTTTGATATAAACTTCAAGGTACGAACTTTTTTTTTGATATAAACTTCGAGGTACGAACTTCGAGTGAATGTTTTGGGACATGTTGATTTTTACATTGGTACTACTCTCAATCCGTTTGCATTTTTTAATAGAATGCACAATAAAGAATTTAACTGAAATTGTTTCGAAATATTATTGAGAAAAAGTCTTAACTGTTCAGCCGTGTAAAGTTATACTTAAGACGGTCAAATGATTTTCATAAATCATCACGGCCAGCAACTTAGTTCTTCATGAAGGCGGCAACAGAAATAAAATCTCAGGCACCAATCCTAGTGAAGATGCAAGTTCAGATGACACAAGGACATATCATACCACCAATATTTTGCATGTAATGCCTGTGACTGTCTCTCTTGCCATTGGCGATGGCAGCCCAAAGTTGTATGGCAAGAAATGCCAATTCCATCAACATTAGTAAATGCATCAGTAGATTTTCCTTTTAAGCAAATCATCATTTATTATGTTGAGTATAAATCTTGAGGCAAAGCTTACAAACCAAGTAACATAATTTGAGTATAATTAGATACCAAAACAATACGTAATAAAATAATCCAATAAAGAAATAAAGAATTTAATTGAAATTATTTCCAAATATTATTGAGAAAAAGTCTTAACTGTTCAACCGTGTAAAGTTATACCTAAAACAGTCAAATGATTTTTCATAAATCATCAAGGCCAGCAACTTAGTTCTTCGTGAAGGCGGAAATAAAATCTCACGCACCAATCCTAGTGAAGATGCAAGTTCAGATGACACAAGGACGTTTCATACCGCCAATATTTTGCATGTAATGCATGTGACTGTCTCTCTTGCCATTGGCGATGGCAGCCCAAAGTTGTATGGCAAGAAATGTCAATTCCATCAACATTAGTAGCATAATTCAAGATACAATTGGATACCGTAATAAAATAATCCAATACAGATAAAATATAGAAGTAGACTTCTTATTTATAATACTTTTAATAAAATATATAAACGAAATTAGTATAAAAAGTCATTAGTTTTATAAGAAAGAAATAAATTGAATGCTATTTATATTTTATAGTTAGTAAATAATTAAAATTTGGTTTTTTAAAATTGGTTTTTAAAATTTACTTTTTCATTAGTAAGAATCTATATTCGTATTTCTTTTAATTATAAATGGGTTCCTTTAAACATAAAGAAGGTCTCTCTGAATGTTCAATTGATGCATATCATGGAAGAAGAAATCCAAAAGATAAGATATACTCTATTTTCTTGAATTGGGATATAAATGCAATTTTGTATTTATCTTTCATAGACTTAATATTTATATATTATTAGTTATTTATATTTATAATATATTAATATTTCTCTTTCCAGACTTAATATTTATATATATGGACTATTTCATATTAATATTTAAATAATATTAAATACCACTCAACAATCATATAACATATAATGTTCTCTCTCATTCCCCACATATGTTAAATATTCGTTCAACTTATTGAATGAAAGCATATATTTATAAGCTATTAGGTCAATGTTGTCCATCGAAAACCATCATTGTGTGAGAAAAGGAAAACGTAATCTTGTGGACATATTTGTGAACGGATTATTAAGAAACCTACAACAGAGAATAAATTTTATAAGGAGGGTATATAGATAAGAAAGCTCATTAAAGCCCTATTCTTTATATAAACGAATAAGAAAAAGGACAAACTCTATTGGTGGAATCGATCATAAATACTCCATACATAAAAATGAATACTCCATACATAAAAATGAATAAGAGTTAGCATTCTGAATCTATCAGAAATGCATACATTAAATGGATCTTATGGGTAATGGGAATTCATATAATATTAATGTTCAATTAAAAATGTTAAAATCTATCATTTAAATGCATACCAGGAACATAAAACCCTAATTGCAATATAGATTAAATATTCTACCATCATGGAGGTTTTTTGTTAGATATGAAGGAAAAAGGCTCGACCATTCTTTGATCCAAATTAATACCGCTGTTGTGAGTTAAGTAGACTCGAGCGTAGTTGATGTCGGTTTGAATGTTGCATGATGTGGGATTGCTCAGTGTGTATGCAAACAACAATGTAGAAAATGAAAGCAATGTGAGCACAACAGTAAGAAAATGAAAGCAATGTGACCACCAAATCTATTCTTTCATAACTGAAAGTAAGAAAATGCAGCCACTGAAATGAAAACAACTTGCAAAAACTGCAAAACAATTTGGAAAATTTGGAAATCTATGGAAGATAATGTCTGCTGACCAAGGATAGGGGTGTTGGCGGCCGTAATTCCTTCATCGCCACAGCCTGGAAAATACAACCACCTCCCTGCTCAGTGGTCGCCGAAACTCTGAGGAGTCAGCCACCGCCACACCGTTTGATTATGTCTTGCTGTCACAGTTTGAAAGGGGAAGCACACCAAAATGATTTCTGAAGAAGCAGTTGCAGCCATATGCCACAGTTGATCGAATGATTATTTAGGCTGCCCATTGCATTGATTTTTGAAGAGCCAAATCTGAAGAGTTATTCAATGACATGTTCATGATAATCAGATGTTAAAAGGAGCTACGTGTTCATTGTTGCAGCACATCCATGTAATATCCCAACTTTTTGACTAACTATGTTATGAGGTTATATCGGGCCACGGCCCTAGCATATGTGATTTATTATTTTAGCATAACATTAGTATGTTTTGATTTATGCTTTCATGAGTTGATATATTGGGCATGGACCCTGATTGTTTCATTGTTGGATATATATATTGGGCAGGAAAGCCCGAACGAATAAACTATGTTGTATTATGAGAATTTGTTACAAATTATGATATACTGAGCTTTCCTCTTTTGTTACATTATACTGTGCAGAACATGATTCATATGGCTGATTTTGTAGTGTGTTGAGCGTGGACTTAGAAACACATTAAGGAGGAAATTGATTTTTTCCTGCCGAGAATTCCATTCGATTCTCAGAAAAATTGTTTAAAAACTGATAGTGAGGACATTGCTATTTTAACATTGCATTTATAAAAGAGATATAAATCGTAGGAGGGTTTTATAAACAATTCATACCTACTGATCCCTGTAGCTTGTCCTGTTGATGATGACCTGCTGATCCCGGTAGCTTGCTCTTGCTGATACTGGCCTCCAACTAGTTAGGGAAACTACTGACTCTTAGCTGACCTAATAATTGATCTTGGATTGGATGACTTTGGGACTAACATGTTTCTCCCAACCATGATTCTACAACCGTTCCTCGTTCAGTAAGAATCCCCTCGAGTTGGTTCTGACATGCAAACTGAGAAGTAGAGGCCCTAGATGTGTAGCTGGTTCAGAAATTTATGGGAAGAGTTCACTTCCTGGAACAGAGAGTTCTTCTTGGAATAATAATACCAAAAGAAAAAGATCCCCCAAACTTTGGGGTCTGTCCTCCTTAAGTAGGACAAATCTTGAATTAGGACTGTTGAAATTTACTAAGTCCACGCTCAACACACTACTGTTGGGCAAGTCATTCATGTGTTTCTAAGTCCAATGTATCTAGAGGACTCTTATTACGTACTGGGCTTAAGCCCTAAGGTACCTTGAGTGTTGGGCATAATCCCTCTAGCACTCCAAGCTTGAAAGAAATGATTACCGGATAGGAGGCCACTTAAATATCCTAGATGTGCCTCACAACCACATTCTAGCTCTAGTGTTGAGCAGAGACTCTGGAATTGCACTAGCGTAACGCCCATGTGAGAGTGTTGAGTTAAAAGGCTCTCAAGAGCACTCAGGGTTACTAGATCTCAAGTGTTGAGTCAGGAAGACTCTCAATAGCACCTATGTGTTTTATCACAACTATTCGACATGATTAAATAAATCTTATTATCATCAAATACCGCGGGAACTACCATGTTAAAACGAGGGAATCTGACATGCAAAGGGAGAGACTAGAGGTGCCTTTACCACCTTACCGAAACCGTCCAAAGAAGTGGACCCTTTCCTTAAAAAGAATTAAAAGAAGTATCATGTGAAACAAAATGCTAAGGACCACAAAGCTAAGTATTATTATTAGGAGTTTCAATACATAATATTGTTATTTATTACATGTATACTTATACATAAGTGGGCTCCCACTTATTAATTATTAGTTATTAATATTTAGACAGGATTGTAATTTTTATATTATTATTATTATACAAAGATTAAATATCAAAAACAATTTAATCAAACAAAGTGAGAAGTCCTAGTTCCAAAAAATAACTAGCAGTTAAGTAAACAAATATTATTTTTATAATTTAAATAATTTTAAAGAAACCAGTAAATTCCAACAGTCCTAATTCAAGATTTGTCCTACTTAAGGAGGACAGACCCGAAAGTTTGGGGGATCTTTTTTTTTTGGTATTATGATTCCAAGAAGAATTCTCTGTTCCAGAAAGTGAACTTTGCCCATAAATTTCTGATCCAACTACACATCTAGGGCCTCTACTTCTCAGTTTGCATGTCAAAACCAGCTCACGGGGATTCTTATTGAACGAGGAACGGTTGTAGAATCATGGTTGGGAGGAACGTGGTAGTCCCAAAGTCATCCAATCCAAGATCAATTATCAGGTCAGCTAAGAGTCAGTAGTTTCCCTAACTAGTTGGAGGACAGTATCAGCAAGAGCAAGCTACCGGGATCAGCAGGTCATCATCAACAGGACAAGCTACAGGGATCAGTAGGTATGAATTGTTTATAAAACCCTCCTACGATTTATATCTCTTTTATAAATGCAATGTTAAAATAGCAATGTCCTCACTATCAGTTTTTAAATCAATTTTTCTGAGAATCGAATGGAATTCTCGGCAGGACTAGCGGGCTAGTCTTTACTAGTCATTTGTATTGCTTAAACTCTTAGAATAGGCGAATCGTTGATTTTAACTCGGCAAAATATATAGTATTTAATTTCTCTTACCTAAACCCTTGTTTTAAATTACAAACAAAATCACTTAGCTACCGAAATCAAACCTTTCACAGAAATCGTTAAACATCATGTAAAACCATTCGAAAGCCGAGTTATACAAACTATAGCAAAAACACATACATTATTTTGTAAGTATTTCCCATATACTCCAATTCTAAACTCAAGACTCATATATTGTCCAGTTTTCCCGGTCTATCTTAGCTTTCTTTTTCAAGACCATACATACCATAATTGAAACAAAGACAGCATGTAGAACAGAGATCACATACATTGTGCTTTTACAATTACATATTCATACCCACTTCCCAATAAAAAGAACATGCATCATTTAGCTATCATTACCATTCACAAGATCCTAGTATTCTACAAGTCAAGAATTTAATACTATTGAGTGTGCAGTTTAACTACAATGATTTTAAATGATGGGAAGTTACAAACGCAGATGCCATTGAAGGCAGAGGCCAAGGATCAAACCCCATGGACTCCCTTAAATCAAAACTCATAGTGGTCTCCTACAGGACTCACGTATGGCCAACATTTTGAAACAAATCTCCCATCTAAACAATACCCATTCATTCGACACAGACAACACATAAAATTGAGATTTGTCCATTCAAACCCTAGCAACGTTACCATAATAGAAGTACAGAAAGCCCCATATTAATATCCTACATTTTCACAAGCATTTATTTAAGTATCCAGAAGCATCATGGTACTAGCAAACTCAGGAAGTAAACAAAGATGAAACCAATACCCAAGTGCTAACTACCTTACAAGACAAGGATATAGAGAAGAACGTTTAATTTTGTTCTTTCTACCAAATCACACATCACATTACATAGAAGCTAAAAGAAATAAGTTAACCCAGGATGGACGTAGCCCACAGTATTGTCTCATACATTCTTATAGGCACAACTGTACAGGAGTCATATCCGAAATGAAATAACGTTACATTTTTATAAGAATTCGGAGAGTCGAGTAACAAGTAAGACCCAGCTGCCACATAGTTCTTTACATCATAGTGCCACTACTTATTCAACTATTAAATTTACATTGAAACAACATTCCTTGGCCTAGCCAGTAGACGACTAATAGAATCCCCAAGGTGAATCAGTAAGCCATGGGCTTACAGGAGCCTCATTCTAAAACCAGGCCAAACGCATACATACAACACCACAGGTGCGGGAGATAGGGAAAGAGTGGGTAAGCCAAACTTACGAGTACCCTAGCCACGCCTACAACACCATGAATCTTCGCAGCTCCCATACGAAAGCATTTATCACGTGTCATAAGTGACATACAATACGAGTTAGTTCAAACATTTGTTTTCAAATCGAAGAAGATAAAATTGTCAATTGCAGATAGAGATTATTTCCTAACCTGTAAGAAGCATGGCCACCTTACGCCATAGCCGAAAGCAACAGTTACCAAGTGTGATGACCACAAGCAGAGCTCGGTTCAGTACACCACACCATCACCATACAACGAAGTGCAGAGCCAGAAACGAAGAACAAGACGAATACAGGGATAACAGAAAACCCCATATCAATATCCAAACCCTCTTACTAGGTTGTTCCCCATACTCATTAAAAGCGCATTAAAGGGTACACGAGCCTCACTCTAGTGGAGGTTCAATTCCTTTTGCAAGTATATAGTGAAGTCGTGGAGTCAACCACCCTTGTTTTAAATTACAAAGGGCTCGATTTTTGTACAAATTCTATAGCAAAATTATGACCCAACCCACATTTGTTTATATTACAATAAGCTTTTAGTCGTGAACCTCACATTGGGAAAACATTCATGTTGTGAACTACCATGGTAATGGGATACCCACCTTTTAATAACTTATCATTCACCCTGGTGAAATAGGACCAATAGTAACATAGGAACCAACCCTTTAGAGATAGTACTCTCAGATTGAATATACCTGCAAACATAGAAGTATGGAATGGCGTTAGCATTATGCTAAGTAAGTTTGGCAACCACTATATTCACCCATACCTCCCGACAGCCTGCCGAGGTATGTAATTACCTACCTTGGAGTAGTATAGTACCACCACGTGAACAACATACCGACATCAACGGAGCTCATCACCTGAAGGTGACATTAGACATTCAAGATTTAATCACATGATTTATTAAGACACTAAGGAGTGTATTTCTATCTTGCACTAGTATTTGCAATTAAAATTAAAACATGCCATCATACTATATTCCACATCGCTTCCGCAAATCTTACACTCACGCATAGAAGAGACCATGTAAAACGAAATTCTTAGGATTACATTTATTTCATGCAAGTAGGGATGTATTTAATGATATTAGATTTAATTTGTAAATCTATCTACGGTAAATTAATGACTATTGCAGGTACAATTTTTTTTTAAATTTTCGCTAGTTTTGGAACATTACAAGTGGTATGAGAGCAAGTTACAAACACTAAGTGACCTATTGGGATCACTACCAAACATCGCTGCAAATCCAAAAAGCTTTGCTTAAAATATCGTATTATATTTTATGTGAAAGAATTAACTAACAAATTGTTTTCCGTGAACAGATACTTATATCAATTTCAGGTACAGGCCGTATCAGAAAAATGAATGCAAAACAAGGCATCAGTGTACGAGGAAATCTAAATTCCCCACCACGAGAACAAGAAATTGTGGTGGAACTCAACTCAGATTTAGAGAAATCCATGCAGCAACTACAGGCTAAATTCCAAAGTTTCACGGATGAGAATATGCAAGAAATAAGAGAACAACGGGCTATCAATGAAGCCTTACTCCAAAACTTAATAGGGGCAAAACCCCATGAACAACCTACTCTCTCCGTCAACACTCTTAAAACAAGGAAAGCAGCCAGTTGCAGGATAGGAGAGCAAGAAGAACATAAATCAGAACCATTGGAAGAGGATTGTAAAAGCTCTTTCAATGACAATGGCTCCCCACCTCCTTGCAAGAGAAGGAGGAAGAGTGATGACAGCTTACAAGGAGAGTTTCGAAAGATAAGAGCCCCAACTTATGACGGGGAAGTTAACTTAGGAGAAAATGCTGAAGAATGGTTGTTAGGAATGAATAAATACTTTAAAGTTCATAATTATTCGAGTGAGATGCAAGCCCGACTAGCCATATACAACCTAAATGGTAAAGTTGCCAGATGGTGGCGGGACTTGAAACACACTAAGGGACAAGAGCTGCGAGACATAAGCTGGGATACCTTCAGCAAAATATTCCAGGACAAGTATATGTCTGAAAGATTCTTTGATAAGAAAATAAAAGAATTTCATGAGTTGAAAATGGGCTCCTTGACTATGGAAGATTTCATAAATCGGTTCTTAGACTTGCTGCACTATGTGCCTTATATTAAAGATGAGAAGGTGAAAATTCAGCAGTTCTTGGGTGGGATGCCACCAAACTTTAGAGAGAAGATAAAATTTGACATGCCCAAAACTCTTGACATAACCCTACATAAAGCTAGGCTGTGCTATGAGCACGGGAAAGCAAGGAACGACAACATCAACAGAAATAGGGACAGATTCAAAACCTTCTCAGACAACCGCAGACCGGGTTTTAGACCCCCACCTTTTCGGAAACATAACAACAGTTTCCCACCCAACAAAGGTTTCAGCCAACCCCAAGCTCGACCAAATGCACCCCCACCACTAGCCAACAGGCCAGCCTTCAACAAAGGGGAAAAGGCGGTCCCACCCACTGTTTCTTTCTAGAAATTCCAACAGCCACATTACTACAGAGACTGTCCCAACAAAACAAATGGTACTTTACACAACATCCAAACGGAACCTACCATGGAGGACATGGCAAAAACACCGAGGATTTATGCCGCCCTTGATGGACAATAGGCAGATCATCAAGCTACCATGGTAGAAATTGAGGATAAGATATCTAACACTGTCATTTCAGTTCTAATATACCCGGGTGCTTGCCGAAGCTACATCTCTCCTAGGATAGAAGAAACTTGCAAACTAAACTGAGAAAGTCACAAGGTACCATGGCTGGTACAACTAGCTACGGGTACCAAACGGAAGGTTTCCTAACTAGTTAAGGGCTGTGAGATTGATTTAAACAAATTCCCAACTAGAGTAGATTTAAACCTCTTACCATTAGGGTCTTATGACATAATAATAGGCATGGATTGGTTAGAAGGATATCATGCCTTGCTAGATTGTTTAAACAAATCCATCTTATGCACAAATAGTCAAGGGAACCAAAGAACGATTCAAGGTATACCTAATGAAGTATCAGTACAAAAGATATATGCATTACAAGCAAAGAAATGTTTACGAAAGGGTTGTAAACTATTCGCGATCCACCTCCAAACTGTAGAAGCCGATTGAGCACAAAAGATTGAGGATTTTCCAATACTAGTAGAATTCATCGACATATTTCCCGAGAAGATACCAGGGTTACCACCCAAACAGGACTTAGACTTTTCCATCGAACTAACCCCCGGATCCATACCCGTCTCTAGGACTCCGTACTGTATGAGTACACCAGAGCTGGTAGAGCTCAAGATACAGTTACAAGAACTAATAGATAAGGGATACATTTGATCGAGTGTGTCTCCCTAGGGAGCACCAATTCTCTTTGTTAAAAAGATGGACGGCACGATGCGTATGTCCATCGATTACCGCCAACTCAACAAGTTAACCATCAAGAACCGTTATCCACTCCCTAGGATCAATGACTTGTTTGACCAAGTCGGAGGAGCAAAGATCCTCTCAAAGATCGACCTGCGATCCGGATATCACCAGGTGAGAATCTGTGACAAGGACATCAGTAAGACCGCGTTTCGCACCCGATATGGCCACTACGAGTTTGTAGTAATGCCTTTCGGTCTGACGAATGCACCCGCTAACTTCATGTGCATGATGAACAACGTTTTCAGTAAGTACCTCGACAAGTTTGTTCTAGTCTTCATAGACGATATCCTGATCTATTCCAAGAATGAAGAAGAACATGAGGAACACCTCCGAATAGTCCTACGGATATTGCGAGAACATCATCTATACGAAAAATTTAGCAAGTGTTATTTCTATAGACCTCAGATACAGTACTTAGGACATATCATTTCCGAGAAGGGAATAGCAGTTGATCTTGAAAATATCAAGGCTATCAAAGAATGGCCCACACCTACTTGTGTTTTCGATATACAATCATTCCTAGGATTAGCCGGATATTATCGAAAGTTCATTGAGAACTTATCGCGGATCGCTTGTCCCATGACCGCGTTACAAAAGAAGACCAGTAAGTTCATCTAGACAGACAAGTGCGAGGAAAGTTTTCAGAAGTTAAAACAACTTCTGATTAGTGCACCAATACTACAAATTGTCGACCCCAATGGGGACTTCGTAGTTTGCACCGATGCAAGCAAGGAAGGACTCGGTGGAGTCCTTATGTAGGATGATTTCGCCATCTGTTACGAGTCAAGGAAACTAAAAGAACATGAGAAAAACTATCCTACTCATGACCTCGAACTGGCTGCCATTATCCACGCTCTAAAGATGTGGAGGCATTACCTCATGGGTAAGAAATTTCTATTAAAGATGGACAATATGTGTCTAAAATACCTGTTCGATCAACCAGACCTGAATGCTACACAGGCTAGATGGTTAGCCTTCCTTAGTGAGTATCACTTTGAACTGAAACACATCAATGGGAAAGAAAACAAGATCACCAACACCTTAAGTCGACAAGATCATATGTTATATGAGGTAACTGAAAGTCGAATGGACTCTGACTTACACGACAGAATTAGAACGACATGCCAGAACGACTGATTCTATGTCGAGATCCTTAAAAAGATCCAGGAAGATAGGCTTTTTCAACAACAAAAAGAATACAAGATAGATGAATCAGGATTGTTGTGGTCAAAAGAGAGACTTTACATTCTCGAGGGAGGAGACATTAGACCTAACATACTCACCGAATTCCATTGGAGTCTCTATTTAGGAGACCTCGAATATCAAAAGATGATTTCAGCCATAAAGAAACACTACTTTTGGCCTAAACTGAAAGTTGACATCGCATTGTTCATCGTGAAATGTCAGGAATGCCAGTTGGTCAAAGAAGAACACCAACAACCCTCCGGTCTACTTCAACCGTTACCCATTCGAGAATGGAAGTGGGA
Source organism: Larix kaempferi (assembly GCA_027924585.1). Classification (NCBI taxonomy): domain Eukaryota; kingdom Viridiplantae; phylum Streptophyta; class Pinopsida; order Pinales; family Pinaceae; genus Larix; species Larix kaempferi. Next base: position 18,097,183 of record BSBM01000047.1, on the reverse strand, counting down.
TGTAGTAAGTATGGATTTCATTACAGGCCTACCTAAGAGTAAGAAACAAAATGACTCCATCTTCGTAGTAGTAGACAAGCTGTCAAAAGCCGCACATTTTATACCAGTAAAATCTACCTACCAGGTAGTTCACATTGTGGAAATCTTTCTAAAGGAGATTTTCCTGTTACACAGAATACCCAAAAGCAATTATCTCTGACCGAGACATGAAGTTCACTAGCAACTTCTGGAGAGCACTGTTCTCCGGGTTAGAGACAGGACTGCAGTTTAGTGCTGCATACCACCCCCAAACCGACGGACAGACGGAACACGTAAACCAAATTCTAGAGGATATGCTGAGAATGTATGTCATGAACAATCCCACTAAGTGGGAAAACTATTTACACCTCGCAGAGTTTGCATACAACAACGGTTACAAAACCTCGGCCAAATTGAGTCCTTTCGAAGTACTCTAGGGTCAAAAGTGTCGGACCCCCGTTGCCTGGGATAGCCCGGTGGATAGACTTATGCTGGGGCCAGATTTACTAAAAGACTTGGAACAACTAGTCTCCAAGGTCCAACTGAATTTAAAAGAGGCAGAAGACCGCCAAAAGAGTTACGCATACAAGAAGAGAAAGGACAAAGACTACCAAATCGGGGAACATGTTTTCCTAAGGATAAAAGCGAAATGAAGCTCGTTGAGTTTGGGGCATTGCAGTGAAATAGCCCCAATATTTTGTGGACCTTTTGAAATACTGGCCAAGAAGAGTCTAGTAGCATATGAGTTAGCCCTACCAGCACATATAAAAGTTCATAATGTTTTTCATGCTTCTTTATTAAATAAATATGTATACAATACTAAACATGTTATTGATTGGTCCTTATTACAGGTGGAGCCCAAAGGGGAGTTCATGCCAGAACCACTCCACATTTTGGACAAGAGAGAGGTCCAACTTAGGAGGAGGACCATTACTCAGCTAAAAGTGCAATGGAGGCACTTTGGACGAGATGAGACCACTTGGGAGAATGAGGCTACCATGAGGGAGGCGTACCCCACCTTGTTTCGTGAGCTCATTCCTAGTCCCTAGGAACACCGGGACGGTGTTGTTCTAAGCGGGGAGGGATGTAATATCCCAACTTTTTTACTAACTATGTTATGAGTTTATATCGGGCCACGGCCGCAACATATGTGATTTATTATTTTAGCATAACATTAGTATGTTTTGATTTATGCTTTCATGAGTTGATATATTGGGCATGGACCCTGATTGTTTCATTGTTGGATATATATACTGGGCAGGAAATACCAAATGAATAAACTATGTTGTATTATGAGATTTTGTTACAAATTATGATATACTGAGCTTTCCTCTTTCGTTACATTATACTATGTAGAACATGATTCATATGGCTGATTTTGTAGTGTGTTGAGCGTGGACTCAGAAACACACGAATGACCTATATATTGGGCCTAAGCCCCGATGTATCTAGAGGACTCTTATTACGTACTGGGCTTAAGCCCCGAGGTACGTTGAGTGTTGGGCATCAGCCCTGTAGCACTCCAATCTTGAAAGAAATGATTACTGGATCCGAGGCCACTTAAATATCCTAGATGTGCCTCACAACCACATTCTAGCTCTAGTGTTGAGCGGAGACTCTGGAATTGCACTAGCATAATGCCCATGTGAGAGTGTTGAGTTAAAAGGCTCTGAAGAGCACTCGGGGTTACTATATCTCAAGTGTTGAGTCACGAAGACTCTGAATAGCACCTATGTGTTTTATCACAACTATTCGACTTGATTAAATAAATCTTATTATCATTAAATATTGCGGGAACTATCATGTTAAAACAAGGGAATCTGACATGCAAAGGGAAAGACTAGAGGTGCCTTTACTAGCTTACTGAAACCATCCAAAGAAGTTGACCCTTTCCTTAAAAACAATTAAAAGAAGCATCATGTGAAACAAAATGCTAAGGACCACAAAGCTAAGTATTATTATTTAGGAGTTTCAATACATAATATTGTTATTTATTACATGTATACTTATACATAAGTGGGCTGCCACTTATTAATTATTAGTTATTAATATTTAGAAAGTATTGTAATTTTTATATTATTATTATTATTATACAAAGATTAAATATCAAAACACTTTAATGAAACAAAGTGAGAAGTCCTAGTTCCAAAAAATAACTAGCAGTTAAGTAAACAAATATTATTTTTATAATTTAAATAATTTAGAGAAACTAGTAAATTTCAACAGTCCTAATTCAAGATTTGTCCTACTTAAGGAGGACAGACCCCAAAGTTTGGGGGATCTTTTTCTTTTGGTATTATTATTCCAAGAAGAACTCTCTGTTCCAGGAAGTGAACTCTTCCCATAAATTTCTGAACCAGCTACACATCTAGGGCCTCTACTTCTCAGTTTGCATGTCAGAACCAACTCGAGGGGATTCTTACTGAACGAGGAACGGTTGTAGAATCATGGTTGGGAGAAACATGTTAGTCCCAAAGTCATCCAATCCAAGATCAATTATCAGGTCAGCTAAGAGTGAGTAGTTTCCCTAACTAGTTGGTTGAGTTTGTAGGCCAGTATCAGCAAGAACAAGCTACCAGGATCAGCAGGTCATCATCAGCAGGACAAGCTACAGGGATCAACAGGTATGAATTGTTTATAAAACCCTCCTATGATTTATATCTCTTTTATAAATGCAATGTTAAAATAGCAATGTCCTCAGTATCAGTGTTTAAATCAAGTTTTCTCATAATCGAATGGCATTCCCAGCAGGACTAGCCAGCTAGCCTTTGCTAGTCATTTGTATTGCTTAAACTGTTAGAAAAGGGGAATCATTGATTTTAACATAGAAAAATATATAGTATTTAATTTCTCTTACCTAAACCCTTGTTTTAAATTACAAACAAAATCAGTTAGCTACCGAAATCAAACCTTTAATAGAAATCATTAAACATCATGTAAAACCATTCGAAAGCCCAGTTATACAAACTATAGCAAAAATGCAGACATTATTTTGTAAGTATTTCCCATATACTCCAATTCTAAACTCAAGACTGATATATTGCCCATTTTTTCCGGTCTATCTTAGCTTTCTTTTTCAAGACCATACATACCATAATTGAAACGAAGACAGCAGGTAGAACAGAGATCGCATACACTGTGCTTTTACAATTACATATTCATACCCACTTACCAATAAAAATAACACCCATCATTTAGCTATCATTACCATTCACATGCCCCTAGTATTCTACAAGTCAAGAATTTAATACCATTGAGTGTGCAGTACAACTACAACGATTTTAAATGATGGGAAGTTACAAACGCAGATGCCATTGAAGGCAGAGGCAGAGGATCGAACCCCATGGACTCCCTTAAATCAAAACTCATAGTGGTCTCCTACATGACTCACGTATGGCCAACATTTAGAAAGAAATCTCCCGTCAAAATAATCCCCATTCATTCAACACAGACAACACATAAAATTGAGATTTGTCCATTCAAACCCTAGCAGTGTTACCATAATAGAAGTACATAAAACCCCATATTAATCTCCTACATTTTCACAAGCATTTATTTAAGTATCCAGAAGCCTCATGGTACTAGCAAACGCAGGAAGTAAACAAAGACGAAACCAATACCCAAGCGCTAACTACGTTACAAGACAAGGATACAGAGAAGAACGTTTAAGTCTGTTCTTTCAACCAAATAACACATCACATTACATAGAAGCTAAAAGAAATAAGTTAACCCAGGATGGCCGTAGCCCACAGTATTGTCTCATACATTGTTATAGGCACAACTGTACAGGAGTCATATCCAAAATGAAATAGCATTACATTTTTATAAGAATTCGCAGAGCCAAGTAACAACTAAGACCCAGCTGCCACATAGGTATTTACATCACAGTCCTAGTACTTATTAAACTATTAAATTTACATTGAACCACCATTCCTTGGCCTAGCTAGTAGACGACTAATAGACTCCCCAAGGTGAATCAGTAAGCCATGGGATTATGGGAGCCTCATTCTAAAACCAGGCCAAATTCATACATACAACACAAGAGGTGCGGGAGATAGGGCAATATTGGGTAAGCCAGACTTACCATTACCCTAGCCATGCCTACAACACCATGAATCTTCGCAGCTCCCATACCAAAGCATTTATCGCCTATCATAAGCGACATACAATACCAGTTAGTTCAAACATGTGTTTTCAAATCGAAGAAGATAAAAATGTCAATTGCAGATAGAGATTATTTCCTCACCTGTAAGAAGCATGGCCGCCTTACGCCATAGCTGAAAGCAACAGTTACCAATTGTGCTAACCACAAGGAGAGATTGGATCAGTACACCACACCATCACCATACAACGAAGTGCAGATCCAGAAACGAAGAAAAAGTCGAGTACAGGGATAACTCACAAAAAACCCCAAATCAATATCCAAACCCTCTTTCCAAGTTCTTTCCCATACTCATTAAAAGTGCATTAAACGATATACCAGCCTCACTCTAGTGGAGGTTCAATTCTTTTTGCAAGTCTATAGTGAAGTCATGGAGTCAACCACCCTTGTTTTAAATTACAAAGGGCTCGATTTGTGTACAAAGCATATAGCAAAATTATGACCCAACCCACATTTGTTTATATTACAATAAGCTTTTATTGGTGAACCTCACATTGGGAAAACATTCATGTTGTGAACTCCCATGGTAATGGGATACCCACCTTTTAATAACTTATCATTCACCCTGGTGAAATAGGACCAATAGTAACATAGGAACCAACCCTTCAGAGATAGTACTCTCAGATTTAATATACCTGCAAACACAGAAGTATGGAATGGCATTAGCATTATGCTAAGTAAGTCCGACAACAACTATATTCACCCATATCTCCGGGCACCCTGCCGAGGTATGTAATTACGTGCCTTGGAGTAGTATAGTACCACCACATGAACAACATACCAACATCAAACGAGCTCATCACCTGAAGGTGACATTAGAAATTCAAGATTTAATCACATGATTTCTTAAGACAGTAAGGAGTGTATTTCTATCTTGCACTAGTATTCGCAATTAAAATTAAAACATGCCATCATATTATATTCCACATTGCTTCCGCAAATCCTAAACTCACGCATAGAAGCAACCATGTAAAACGAAAGTCTTAGGATTACATTTGTTTCATGCAAGTAGGGATGTATTTAATGATATTAGATTTAATTTGTAAAGTTGTCTACGGTAAATTAATGACTATTGCACGAATGAATTTTTTTTTAAATTTTCACTAGTTTTGGCACATTACAATCCAGCTCTGTTGCAGCCTATCAAAGATTGAAGGGGCTTCCAGCGTTCCTGTTACAATACATGAAAGGGCAGAGCATTCATTATATTTTGAAGAGCCAATTTGTGAAAGGTCAAGCTAATTAAATGACCGACTGATCGCATGGTGTATAAATATCGATGTAATCTGTGTTTTGTGAGATAGAGAGAATTTGATGAAATAGAGTGGAATACAATGTTCAGCTGATGATAAACCCAGAATTGTTTCTGTGTTTTTTTTTTTTGTTACACTCTGTTATTTGAGTTTGTAAACTCATAATTATTCTGTAGTTGTTTTTGTTGTAGCAAGGGTGAAGAATTGTGTTTATGATGTGTTTGATTGTTGAAACAGGGTATTAGTCAAGTGTTATGAACACAGGGGTTATCAAAACATAGCTGATACACTCAGTTGTAACAGTCATGTAGTTTACTGTTAGCTGAAACAGTCGTGTAGTTTACTGTTAGCTGAAACAGTCCTGTAGGTTACTATTGTGTGAAATAGTGAGCTGTTACAGTTAGCTGTGACTGTGTTGTAGATTGTTGTTAGCAGTAACAGTAAGTTGCAACTCACCTGGAACTTAGCTGTAACAGTCCTGTAGATGAGTGTTAGCTAAAACAGTCATCTCTAACTGTGCTGAAGATTACAGTGAGCTGTGATTGTTGTGTAAGTGAAATTTCTAAGTTTGAAAATCTGAGTGTGTTGCTTTGAGTTAATGCAACACCCCCTTGCCTTCCCTCAAGGGGAAAAAATATTGGCTGGGAATTTAGGAGCACATTTATCACAGTAAACCTTTTCTGTAACATAAAATTTATGACCAACATGGGCATTATCAAACCACATAAGTGCGATCAGTGCGATTAAACCACAGAATGTTTAGAGCTCGTCCATTGTTCAGATACGTGCCATGCCCAGAGATCAAAAAATTGGTTTATGAATCAAAGAATAAGATTAGGCATTGGAATGTGGGGAGAGCAAACCCAATTGAGTATTATATCCATTTTGGCCACAAAACACCATAACACAACCTTTGAAAATCGAAATGGTGATATGGAGAAATGACCATGAATAAACACAACCTGAATAGACAATAAACAAACAATCCATAAACACAATAAATAAATAAACACTTCGAATAGCCAATAAACACACCGAACAATTGGGCATGGGAAGAACAATAGTTAACAATAAATAACAAGAGGACGAAAACAATGAACAACAACAGGACGAACACTGCTATTTAAAAATCACATCGCTCATAGACCTATCCATCCAGCAAACCATGCACCGTTCCAATCACAGTCACCTAGCCTTCATCTGTGATAAATCCACCGTGTCCTCTTGTGAGTTTCCTTACACGTTCCACTAAACAGGTTTCTGGTTTAACCTCTGGTGAGTTTGTGATAACTCCATAGCGTTCTGTTACTCTGTTGTATGCAATTTGAAAATGAAGAGCACTGATTTAAAGAAGACCTAATCGGTGTAATTGCTCCATGTATTCATTTAAAATGAAACGATTGGGAACAAATAAAGCGAAGCATTTAAGAAGCATGGAGAGTGGAACAGCTGCGAATGTAGATGCAACAGAGTATGGAAACGTGGAAGTCATATTGAATCAATTGTATTTCCAAGTGTACATGCACTTCCTCGTAGTAGAGGATCCATAGGAGGCACCTTAAAAAATAGACAAAATGGGGCAATTGAAATGCGCAATGTAACAGTGGAGCGTTAGAAGAGGAGAGTGGAGCGCTCGAAAAAGAGAATGAAGTTTAATTTTTTGAATTCTTGATAATAAACATTACATGTAATTAAAAAATAAGTTGCATATGAGTTAATTTGTTAAATTTAAACTCTTGATTTCTGTGTACGACAATATTCCATGATCAATAAAATAATAAAATATAGCAGCCCAATTTTTTAAAGATAAAAATTCATTAACGTCACCTCCACCCCAAAGTTGAAATAATAAGCCTATCCTCGTAATAACAAGTGAAAAAGTTGTATTTGCGAGAAATTCCCTGCCATAGAGATAGCTGAGAGTAAGCAAAGAGTCGACAATATAATTTTTAAATTGGCAAAAAGCATTTATGCCTTAATATTTAGACCTCTGAAATGGGATTGGAGCTTCAGTGCTCAAACCAACGAATTATTGTGTTAAGTGCTATGGCGTGATGAGATATCGTTTGTTGTGAAAAGCCATCCGAATGGAGTTGTGAAATTTCCCCGCCTGCTATATCCCTTAGGACTCTGAAAACTCACGCCAAAATGTGTCGTGGAGCACCATCATCCTAGTGTATCACATGCTTCCTTCATGAATACAGTGCAGTTTGGTGGGCGGCCTTCAATATATACTCACTGCTCCACCTTCGATTTCTTTTGACAATCTTTTGTTTGATGTGGCCCAAATGTGCCATCATTGCACTGATGAGAGTGCCAGTGTGGCAAAGACATGGCTTCCACTTATATCTGCGTGGCTTTCCATTACATATTTCCCACTAGGCATGTGATCTTCATGGAAAATGCACTTAATCACAGATCCTCTGTGAATCATTTATAAACTATTATGGAATCACCTGATCTCTGTGATATGTGATCTACTATTGTATAAACTATTTTAGTATTTGTCCATTGCCCTCATGATTAATTCAAAAGTGGATTGGAAGAAAACCTACGTTGGATTGTACATTGGATTGAAGTCGCAATTTTGAAAATAATTCACTCAAATTAATGGCACAATTACAATCCATATGCTTTAAAAAAAAATGCCAAATATCCTTCCCATGCCATCAATCTGAGCATCTAGAATCAACTAACACATAATAATGCAATTCTTTCATATGTAATCTTCGCCCAAATAGATTCATAAATGAGAAAATTATAGAAGAAATGACACTTACAATGCAGGGATTTGCATTCTAGCTAAGGTATCATGCTGTTTTAAAGAATGCTGGCCCAAAAACATAGTAGCAAATACAAAAGAATTTAAAAGCTAAATGTAGATCAGTGCCAATGTTTGAATTAAAAACTGAACAAAATAAATTCAAATTTTTTTAAGAGAAATCAATTGGATGTAAATCAAAATTTCAAAATTCTTTCATTTAGAAATAAATGGGCCACATTGTATATATTCATAAAATCCGTGCACACCACTCAAAAAATTGAATACTTGATACTCACCGGGTAGCTTCGAGTCTACTATTGTATAAACTAATGTAGCATGCATCCATTTCCCTCGTGATTAATTCAAAATTGGATTGGAAGAAATATTACCTCGGATTGAAGCCGCAACTTTGAAAATAATTCTACTCGGATTAATGGAACGGTTACAATCCATATGCTTAAAAACAATGCCAAATATTCTGACTATGCCATCAATCTGAGCATCCATAATCAACTAACAGATAATAATGCAATTATTGCATATGTAATCTCCGCGCATATAAATTCATAGATGAGAAAATCATAGAGAGGAAGAAAATTATTGCATACAAGCCTTTGCATTCTGGCAAAGGTATCCTGCTGTTGTAAAGAACGTTGTCCCAAGGAGCCTTGTCATGTACCCAAAATTTGAAATTTATATTTTGGTGAAATTTTCTATGGTTCCTAAAAATGCAAAGTACCATTTCTCCTTATACTTCATTTTCATTCTTATAGATATACATTTCACAATATTCCCTATATCCTTCATAATTTAACATCCTAAATATATATATAGGTACTTATACACTTACATTAAATATTTACATAATTGAAGAACTTAAATACAAATGTATTTGATTTTCAACATAAGCCATCATGGATATTTTGTAATAATTAATTAAACAAAGGACCTAAAGAGATATAAAAGCTTCACTCGAGTGATTTCCTACACTGAACAGTTTATAAGACCAAACACTTCATGCAACTTTTATCTTAACTCATGATGGAATATCATTCATCATTACTAATATAAACATGGTCTCTTTATGTAACATCTTTCATATCGACAACATTATCTAAATTCACTTAGGATAATTATATACATTACCTTTTACTCTATGTTCTTTCCAACAATACAAACTGATCTATATATATATATGTGTGAAAATACTTCTTTTAACATGAAAGCTCATATTCCAAATCACGATTTAATTCACCATGGTAAGACACACATAGGAGACCAAAAGAAGATGAGATACATCGACACAATATCAAGGAATCAAATATACATGCATTTAATTCTAAAATAACCAACATAAATACATAAGGGACACATGAGGAAAACACATCAGCAAGAGACTTTTTAAAGTGGTTCACCCTATCTAGGACTACGTCCACAAAACGTTGCATCATATATTATTTCTTTCAACATAAAGTTACATCGTCCGACTCCATGGTCGCACTTTACGTCTATGTTATCAACATAGTTTATTAGAGATGTTTAATGCTTACATCAATTGTATCAGTAATAAAACAGAGGTCTATAACCCACTCTGGATATTTCTAATTTAGATAATGTATAGTCCTACTCAAATAAAACCCTAAATACTAGAGTATTATAACCAAAAGCCCTCACATAAAAATATATACCATAACCCTTGAAGTGATGCTCGGCTCTACCATCTATAAACTATTTAACTAGAGTTTGTCTCGGGTTTTAACTGCGTGAACTATCCCTTTTCAATTATAGTTTAGAATAAGTTACAAGGATCCTGAGTAGAATCTACACTGTCACGGCAACTTAATGAAAACAAAAACCGATATCCTACATTTTTATGATAGTGACAACAAAGTTACGCTTTGTGGCAGAAAGGAATTATAGCAAAAATAAATATAAAACTGAATATCTCGAAAATAAAATACGCGTTGGGCCTAGATTCAAGAAGCCAAGTCCAGACTCTGCTAACCGAAATTATAAACATGGTTTGGACTACAGTCAAATTAAAATAAGAGGTAAGAATGTGGGTCAATTATTCCACAAGGGGATTGCCCAACCTTTTTAAATGACTTTTAGGAAACATAACATAGACACATTACCAGAAGCGGGTCACCAAAATCAGAAGCAATACAAGAGTTGCTTAATGATAAGAGAAAACAATGATCTAAAACGGGATCAACGCTCATAATCTAAAACAGAGAAACATCATTTATTGAGAGAAGATATACGCTGGCGGGCAGAAGTCTAAAATATGGAACGCTGACCAACAATGTATATAACAGGATCTGGAGATCAAATTGGTAAAATCGATACCAAGATCAGCTCTGGGAGTTTTTTGGGGGGTAAAACGCGTTGGTACAAAAATAACCCAGTAGCCTTTACCAACTAGTGATATAAAACATATTAAAAATGAAATGAAATACCCAGGCAACAGATATAAACCATAAACGCATATTCAAAAGTAACTGAGGTAACGGTTTGCTGTTACTTATCGTTAATACATTTGAGTGCAACAATGAACTCTTTTATCGATATCGCACCTTCCATCAACGTCGAGATCTTTATACATGGATGACCCTATTTAGGCAGAGGTGCCATCATCATGAGGAATCACATTCCTTTTTCTTCCCTCCATGGAATAACACACGGTGATGAACTCCGTCTTCCAAAGAGCAGGAAGTAGTAGCGGACAAAAATCATTTTTCAGGAACGATTCACCATTTTTGTTTGATCCCCCCAGTGAGATCTAACTCCTCCCTAGGTAAGAGTATTCCCACCTTAATATAACACACCAGCTCGACGCACTGAGGTTTTCCCTCAACTTGGTACCGAGAGGAAACATCACGGTCCTCTTTTTCCTCACGCCTGGATATCCCGAATAGCTCTCCATCACGCAAAAGAGGATATCGGGAAACATGCCATTCCTCTAACTAAAGTCTCCCACCAACACCTACTTCCAGCTCGACGTGGAATATGGTAGCCCTCGAAATAAATGGAACAAATTCGACAAGGATATGGCATGATTAATGTAGTGTAGTGAACTCCATAATTCAAGTAAGGTTGTCCACCTTCTATCGGAGCACTACCGTCATTAATGAAAGTAATCTATGATAAGGGAAGAGTGATGCTTGACCTTTTAACCCTTAAGAAATGGAATTTAATCCCCTTTTCTACTACACTCAAAAGCTTTCGTTAGAGAGGCCATGTTTCCCCCTTTTTGAAACACATGTTATATTTATTTATAAACATGCATGAATTTACTAATTTAAAATCGAGTAATATCATTTCATTTATATAATCGACTATACTAACATTACATAATACAGCCCATAATTAATTATACTAAATGACTAATTAATGAACAAAACTTATCAATACCTATCAATTAACAAGCTCCATTTACTATATATTTGTTTAAGAAGTTTAGATTACATATATATATATAAATATATATAAAGTAAAAATAAATCCTTTATTATGTACCTCTTCAAAGCATATACATCAATAGCTTTCATATATGAAAATATATATATAAACTACCATCCCCTTTCCAAAGGTATCCTCCCCTTTTTATCTTATTTTTAATAAGGATAATAAAAGTAATAGTATATAGTATTCTATAATTATTTTTATTTCAACTTGTGTAATTAAAGAAAATAATCTCCTATTATGAAGATGGGGCTAAGAAAGATATATTCATATGTTTTACAAGGTATTTACAAAATTATAACTAATTATACCTTATATATATAAATCTCTTCTATCTACTTAGCTACTTAATTATAATTATCATAATAGTTACGATTCTTCGTTATATATTTGAGATCTTGAAATGACCATACCATGCCATTATACATATAGAATTTAGTTTATGTATATATATACTCTTTCATAATAATATGCTTAGCATCTAATATAGGTAAAAAGTCAATCATGACCATTTATATACCTTTTATAATATTCATATGAGTCATACATATATATAGATGGTATCCAAATAGTTATCACAACTATTTATTTATCTTTCATAACTTTATACGGTACACACATTTAAATATATATATCATATCCATTAATAATGACCTCAACTATTTATATATATATATATAATCCATCTTTATGGCTTAATCATAATAGGATTATAATACTTAGGCAATAGTAGATCTTAGCTAGATATTTAAGGTGAATAATAATCCTACTAGAACAAACTTATATCCCCACCCTTCATAATTCAATATGATGAGTCATGATATGGTCAACCAACACATGGCTCCTTAGTCATTATCTTTTCTTATAGGTGGGTTTTGTTACTTATCGTTTAGTCGCATTACCATTCTTTAATCTTCTAGGCTTAAACTAAGACTTATAAACATAACACTAGCTCGAGGTCCACTAGTGGGGCCTTGGACTTGAGCTCCTCAACAAGGCCGTTTACACAAATTATAATTACATTTACAAAAATAATAACAATAGGGGTGAAATTGTAGAGATGCTACACCACAGTAGCAAATAACATTGAGCACTCAACGAGCCAACTAGATGTAGATCAATGCCCATGTTTGAATTAAAAACTCAACAAAATCAATTCAATTTTTTTAAGAGAGACCAATTGGTTGTAAATCAAAATTTCAAAATACCTTCATTCAGAAACAGATTGACTATATTGTATATATTCATAAAATCCATGCACTTCACTCAAAAAATTGAATACTTGATACTCACTCGGAATATACTTTTTCTATCAAAACATTTTTTATTCAATGGGAATATATGAATATTATCCCAAAAAAACTATGTACAAAACAGATTTGATATTTAAATTTCTTCCACAATCATTTTTCTTAATCTTTTAGGAGAAGAGGAGAGAATCTTGGTTAGATGCAAGTGATTACCTTCACTCGAGCCGAGTTTGCATCAAATATCCTTAATAGACAGAGCTTGAACAATCTAGAATGAAATACAATCTTTCTCTCACACCACTTACATGCTCTAAAGCTATTGCTTGTGTCTTAACCCTACATTTTAGGCGTGTTATTGTTGTAACCTAAAGCTGGGATGTTTTCTGTCATTAACTTTGTTATCTTTATGTTTTTTTACAAATGTGTGGCATTTTTATAAATTTTGGATTTAAAAATTTATTTTTTTTTAATTTTTTTTTTAATTTTAGATTTAAATTATATATGTGTGTGTGTGTGACAATTAAAATAACTTTATCAAGGAATTATGTTTTATGAGAGAGGTTTTACACCAATCAAAAATTTCAGATATTGTATTTTAAAAATTTGTGAATTTATTTTAAGTTTTAAAAATATTATGTTTAATAATGAAGTTTAGCAAAAACTTTCAAATATTGAATTATATTTTATGGGCCACGCTTTACACTAATAAAAAATTTCAAATATTATATTTTAAAAATTTGTAAATTTATTTCAAGTTTTAAAAATATTATGTTTAATAATGAAATTTAGCAAAAACTTTTAAATATTATATTTTTAAAATTTGTAAATTTATTTTAAATTTTTAAAATATTATATTAATAATAAAATTTTAAAAAACTTTTAGAAAAAAATTATGTAAAAAATCGAAATTGGAGCATTATGGTATAGAGGTTGTTATTATATATATTTCATCGTAGTAATGTAGATTACTCAAACTACTAAGTTAAATAAAATGCATATCCATGAATTTTCACATGTTAAAAATTTGTATTTACAAATTGAAAATGACATTTACAAATTATTAGAGATCATTTGCATATAATTTGATATCTTTTGAACATACATTGAAAATATACTACCAGTGGCTGGATTCCAATGTGTTTCCTGTATTGCTAATTTGTGTTTTCCAAGGACATCTGGAGCAGCAGCAGCAGCTTTAGAAATTCCACATGAAGTTCCAAGCACTACGAAATAAGCTAAAGAAATTTGTCTCAACTTCCTCATTTTTTCTTAAATGGGAGTAGATGGCATAGGCTTAAGCTAAGACTAGTTGAAAGAAATCACTTCGCCAGAAATTGAAGAATAGCCACATTTTATAGCAGAATCGAATATGCAGACACAAGGACACCGCTGCTGCGGGAGAGCGGTCCAACAAGTGGATTGGACGACAGGTGGACGTGAAAAAAGCAACGGCTGTTCATCCAGTTGATGTGTATGCTGTACGCGTAACGCCACAATAGGGTTGATGTCAGTTCAGTTGTTCGTCAGGATCCTTGCGTGCTAAATGGATTTAGGTTGTTCGTCAGGAATATCCTTGATTGAGTGGAACTATACCTCAAATTCTAAAATATAAACTCTTTAACGATATAATTACACTATATCATGCCATAACATATATTTAATGATAAAATACTCTTAAAAAAAAGTGTTACTTATATATAAATGTAATTAGTAAACAAACACAAAAAAAACTTCATATCATACCATAACATATATTTAATGATAAAATACTTTAAAAAAAGGTATTACTCATATATAAATGTATGTAATTAATGTAATTAGTAAACAAACACAAAAAAAACTTCACTAAGTTACTTCTTAAGTCATGACAAGACAAAGCATGCATGAAAGAGATTTTAAGCAAGGCCTTGTCTCACGTTTTAAGAAAATTTAAAACTTATCCGATCCAAATCATTACGAGAGAGATAAGGTATGGTCCGGCTCTTAAGTTTGATATATGGCTAGTTATTAACAAATTATACATCAACCGATTTTAACTTTATTGCTATTATAAGAGTCTAAACTTCTTTCATAACATCTATATTTTTTATTTTAAATATGTAAATTTATACATCTAAATTAATAAATTTCTTACACAAATTAATAAATCTTTTATAGATAAATTAATATATTTATTTAAAATATAATAAAATAGAAAATGTTAGTCAAACAAGGTGATAACACAACCAAGAGCATTATAGCTCCATGCTTGACGCTATGTCTTATCAAGAGCAACCTTTACTCAAAGAAGGTGGTAACAAAGCCAAGAGCATCATAGCACAACAATATAACTCGATGTTTGAAAAAGTTAAAACGCTATATCTTATCAAGGGCTTTGAAAGCTTATTCTTCAAATATAAGATGGATTAGTTCTAAAATATTACGACGGAGCATTCCTTATATATATATATATATGTATATAAATATATATGTATATAAAAGGAGAGCGGTGTGCAATTTAATCCCTCCCCTAATGAATTAATGCAAAAACAAATAAGGAATAATAATGAATTTTTGTTTATTTAAAAAAAACAAAAAAACAATGTTATTGAGTTAATTGGAATACCTCAATATTTATAAATTGATTACAATGGGAATGAGTTTCCATATCTCAACAAGAAAATGTAGCAGGAGATTAAATCTAAGAAGAAACATACAACAACATACATCTTCATTGTTAACTCTCACACCAACACATTGACAGTGGTAAAGTATCCTGTAATGTTACCCAAAAAACTCTAAACTACATAAATGAACAAGCACTATTCACCTAAAGTAGAACTTAAAGGGCCCATTTGAAAAATGGCCACCTCATGCAGAACCTTAATCAATCTCCACTGATATGTATATTGTCTGCACAAACGAGAGGTGGGAATAGAAACCTATTGTGCCGGTAAGAAAAAAAGAGTATGAAATGATGGTCATGTAGCCAAAATACAAAATTCTGGAAACAAGTTTGTCATCTCCAACTTGGCGAAGAAATAGAATGTAGCATAGAGAAACAATTAAAATGTGGAGGAGCCTGTAGTTAAATAAGCTCTCCACCACCAGTTGTAATCTTCACTACACAATTGGAAGTAGCACAGAACAATAGTGATTTCTGCACATGTAACAATGAGGATCAGAAAGACAATGAAAAGGAACCCAAAGATATAGTAGAACTGATGCAGCCATATTGAAGTTAAGATGAAGAAAATTTTAATGAATACATCTCCAAATAGAAAAATGCCTCCAATTAGTATCAAGAAAATAGGCCGCATATACCAAGCTTGTTTTGGAATCTTCTTGGGGATTTTATTAGTTTTCACTGGATCCTCAATTGTAGGTTTCTTGTAGCCAAAGTAACTTCCCACAAAGCCAATGGCACAAAAATTCTATGCATAAAAGGACCAAGCCAAACATAGTTCCTAAAGGAACTGAACCAAATGATTTATCACCCCATATCAGTGCATTGAGAAGAACAAAAATGCAAAGAGCAATGCCTAGAAAAAAAATGTTGTCTTGAGTTTGTTCTTTCTCCATTATGTGCCCTTGAACATATTATATAGACATGGTGAGGAATACCCATAAAAACCCATAAAAGAAACATAGCATTCATCAAACCTCCATGGTTCTAGGGAGAAAAGACACCAAGGATGGAAAATATCATTGTCACTAGTGTCATTGAAAAAAATTGTCCTAAGTTCCTACATAGATAGAGTAATATTGCATTCATTGGAGCCATGAACACCTCTATAGACTAACTTCCATCATGTTTCCTCCTGATCTTCATCTTGTGTTTCTAATTGGTTGTATTTTGAGATATCTCGATACAATGTTCGCATCATGATCATCGCAACCGTTCCAGAAAGAAACAAAACAATCATCAATGAGTTGATGATAGAGAACCAATGGCTCTGATCATTTGTCATAAGAAGGTAAGTATCCCAACAAGATGCCCATTTTATAAGGATATCTTACAAAATCCAACTATAAAGAAAGCAAAGAAAAATGCATAGGTTTAAAAGGAAAAAACTGAAGAGTCAACGTATCTTGAAAAGACCAGAAATGAGATGCAACTGTAATAATAGGACATTGGGTAACACCCATAATGTAACGTCATAAGTGAATATGATTTCTGTCTTCCAAAACTTCTTGGGGAGGCTTGGAACTTGAAATTGTGTTCTTGGTATTTGGATCACAGGTTATCACGAGTTGTGCTAAATACATTGGGAGACAATATTAAATATTTTAACCTAACCTCATTTGCATGTCTGGCATAATCAACTGCGTTTCTACCATAAATTATCTCCATGATAAACACCCAAAAATTGTAGACATCACCTCTCTCATTGAGCATTCTAATACTTGCATACTCTAGTGCTACATACCAGCAAGAAAGACACCAAGCAAATTGTATTCATCATTAACAAATTTTACTTTTTTTGTAAATATGGAATAACATAAGATTTCAAAACTGCATGCATTAAACATTGATGAGAAGAGGAAAAACCAACCCAAAAGTTCCCATAACAAGGGTTCTGACATAAATTCTCTCAGACCCTGCGTTTTCAAACCATAAACTAAATTTTAAAAATGGGGAAGAAACATTAACAAGCAAAGGAAAAGGATGAGAGAACCTTGTGTTTCCCGCAAACAAAGATAGAAATAAGAGTCCCTACAAAAACAAACCATAAATTAAATTTAAAAGGACAAGACTCTTATCCTTACTTCATTATTGTGCACTGTGTCCGAAAAGAAGTGATACCTTGTCTCGATGTGTATGGGTTTTTATGAAACAAATGATTAGATTCCATCTTAATGAAACATTCCTTATCACAAGATATTATCAGCAGATGGTCTTGCATAATGCCCAACTAAAGTAGAAGCTTCCTTAAAACAAATGCTTCCTAACATGTTGAAGTAGCTACAATGTATTTAGCCTCTGTAAAAGACAAGGATATAGTTGGTTTCCTCTTACTGCTCATTGCAGAGGTCTTGAACCTAATGAGAAGGAGTAACCAGATGTACTCTTTATGGTAGGACAACAACCATCCTAGTCTGAATCCATAAATCTAACCAACCTAAAATTTGTGTCATGTATATATACTATAAACAAATGAAGCAACATCCTTAAAGTACCTCAAAATTCATTTTGCAGCTTTGTAATGAATCTCTCTTGGAGCATTCATAAACTGATTTAAAAATGCCACTATAAGATTATGAGGCCCCCAATAAGCTGTATTTGTAATGTACAAACTAACAAGTCATATTTTTCATCACATACAAGTTTGGAGTTAGTTTCTATCGAAAAGTTGGCTCTCTATGGATTTAAGCAAGCTCTTAGAGTTTGGTACATACATAATGGGCCCTTTTTTTAAACAAAGGTATAAGGAAAACACAAGTAGAAAGAAAGAATAGGACAACAGTGGAGGTTACAGTTCTCAGGAGAAATTAGTTTTGCTAGTTCTACTTTCAATCCCAAATCCTAATCAAATTAAGACTTACTTGAAAATCACTCAAACATATATATATATATATATATATTCTTTTAATACTGAAAGGTATCCAACCAATTTTTTCTGTATTTATTTATTTTTTATTCAATTTCGACTTTTAATGGCATATCCAAATATGTACTTCGCTACTATTCAATGTGATAAGGAGAGCCTAGTGCGACACCAAATTGATGATAATGTATTAGACTTCCCCTGTCAAGCATACTCTCAAAGCAAAAGGAGATGGGACTGTGACTGTACTAGTTTTCATATAACTATGATATTTTGATGCCTTAAAGATGAACCCCAACAAAAGGAAAAACCTAATACTATTA
This sequence comes from Larix kaempferi, assembly GCA_027924585.1. Taxonomy (NCBI): domain Eukaryota; kingdom Viridiplantae; phylum Streptophyta; class Pinopsida; order Pinales; family Pinaceae; genus Larix; species Larix kaempferi. The sequence goes on along the minus strand of BSBM01000047.1, from coordinate 18,078,420 downwards.
TTGTAATTATTTTTTATTTTATATAATTAATAGAATTCTCAAAAAAATATACTCCTTTGACATTAGTGTCAAAGGAGGAAAGGGATATTTGAGAAATGATATATCGATGGGTTGTAAAGGTGGAATAAATTAAAGACTATTTGATCTTGGCTTTTTTAGTTTCTTGATGGTCATAGGGGATTTAAATCAACATTATTTGCGCTTACTATTTATGTGTCTTTTATTTTTTACATCGTAGATGAAATTTGAGTTGCAGAAGTAAGTACCTCTAGTTGTGGAGATTCCTCTTTTCACCGGCCCATACTTGTAAAGCACACTTGGAATGACCTGTCTTCGTGAAAAAAAATAAAGCGGTAATCTATTAGGTAGGAGATCTAAGATGGATTCCTACTCAATGTTCTATTATATTCAGTGTTATTATATGGATCGCTAAAGAATCCATAAACTATTATATTAGGCTAGATTAACTGATAGGGTTCAAGAATAACTTTGCAACTGTCTCCAAAGATAATGTTAATAGTCCTTTAAAAATAATATTTATGGCTGACACACCTGCAGAAAACACATGTCATGAGAAAACACATGTCATGAAAACTATTAGTTCATCCAATTCAAGTTCAAGTATCCATGTCACTGGAACCTAATGAAGAAAATGCAATCTGAACTTTTGCAATCAAGATTCATATAGGGTGATCTGTGATCTAAAAATTATGTTTAGTCTAATTCTAAACTTAGTGTAAATAAGACTTCCCATGATGAGTTCTTGTCACAATAAAACTAAATATATTTATCTTTTAAATGATTCATGAATGAATGAATCTGAGTAAGCTTTACAGTTAACAACACACAAGAATTCCAAAATATGATGGAATTACAAAATTATAAATTAAGGGAACGAGGAAGAAACAACGATTGATCTTGTAGTATTGAATGGATGGATGAATTCGAGAGCAAAACTTACAGCGGTTGTGGCCCTCAACAAGAAGAGCTTCTCCAAATACAACTGATTACTATTGTAATCGAATTAGTACTTTGATTGAACTAATGAGCTCTTTGATATAAAAGAACAAGCTACATCAAACTTAGAAGGCGACCCTCACTTAAACACTTGAGTCTATATTGCCTCATTAAATAAGCCAATAGCTATTAAGAATTCATGATTGATTTTCTAATTGCACGTACAAATATAATATCTTGTATATGTGACACACTGGAGGAAGCTGGCATGGATTCTAGGCCAATCAAATGTACGCATACAAAAGGAACACAATGTAGGTAATCAATATTTAATATTATTATTTCAAAAATGTGTATCACGGGCATAAGAAAGAAGAGATGACCAATATAATCGAGCATTTACCTATAGCTATTGAGTTATTCATATGGTCACTAACCATGAGCAATATCATGCTATATATTGTTTGCAGATGTAATACTTGCACAACAAAGCAACGAGGATCAAAGATTCAAAGAATGAAACAACCATCCTCATCAAGAAAATGTATTATTCCCGCAAGTATTGTAGTTTTCTTTAATAATTTGAAAATAACAATCCCTGCACTATTCCAGCTAATCATGGACACACATTACAGCTAATTGATATATAATATTTATTACTTAAAGAATGTAGAACACATACACAAGAAAGAAGAGACGACCAATAAAATTTAGCATTACCTATAGTGTTGAGTTAATCATAGGGCCACTAACTATGAGCACTATCACGGTATATATCATTTGCAAAAGTAACACTTGCACAACTAAGCAAACATAATCAAATATTCAAGGAACAAGATAGTTATTTTCTGCATGGATTGGCATTATTCTTGCAATAACTGTATTTTGCCTTAATTTTTTGAAAATACCCAGCGTTTCACTTTTCATAATAAATAATGGAAAGGCCAAATCCATCACCTCGTGTGGATAATACATGGAAAAACACAGAGTAAAAACATAGGAGCAGCACACGAACATGAAAATGAACCCTATTACATGGAAAAACATAAAGTAAAAACATAGAAGTAGCACACGAACAGGAAAAGGAACCCCTATTATTGGGACTAGGTTGATTTGAACACGTATACCTAAGGATCAAACGTCAATATTTTCTAGGCCCGCATGATAGATACATCATAAAACCTGAAGCTTGCCACATTTATGTCATGCGCAAAATGCATGTTGCAGCCCACCAGATGTAAGAGAGGAGCTTCAAGACACTCGGCAAGCACATGACCCAGTGGCCACCATGTAGTAATATATCCATTACAGTGAAACTGTGAAGTTTTAGCATGACTTCCCCACAGCTAGAACTCCAACGGCTGGCTGTAAAGTCACCTCGAGATTTCTGGTTAGGTTGTTGTTTGACCTTAGTTTGCTCAGGTTCGACCACGAATCTTGAATACTACTGAATGTAGGAAGTGGCTTCCTCCCCCAAGGGCAAGAGCTAGGCCTCCACAACTACAGCAGCTAACCGACAGAGGGGCATTGCTTACTACCCCCATAGGCCAGGAAATGGAGCGGTAAGAGGAGAGGGTCGTATACCGTAGATGGCGAGAAGTCTGACCACTGGGTGAACTCTAGTAGTGATCGAGTCCAGGCTTAGAAGCAACAAGGAGGGAAGGAGCTGGGGAATCCTCAGTAGAGAAATGTAACTGACTGCCCACCCAGGAACGTTGGTGGCTGGGGTCAAGATGGCAAGGCAAAATGGGGAATGCAAAGTAGTTCGAAGCCTAAAAGCTTAGAGTCTGCTGTTGGAAATATGGACAGGCAGGATCTTGTTGTTCCTCCCCCTCTTGTCAATGGTTGGAAATGGGGAAGACACAATGGCAACGGTGCCAACTTGAATTCATAGATGGCGGATTTGTGTCCATAGGCTCGTCATCGATCCTTCAGTTTCTTTCTGGTCGCCTGTATTTAGCTTGTTCCTTCCATTTTGCTCAACAAACCTGACAAATAAGGTTGTCAAACACTTCCTTCCATTTTGCACTGCAAATAGGAGAAATAAGGTTGTAGTGTTTGAGGTTAGAAGCAATACACAGAAATTGGAATGCGTTAGTACATTCAGCGGTTAATATTGTGTGTCCTTGTCCATGCTTCGTCCCCTACAAGCACATTGAACATGTACTCATCGTCTGCAAGTGCTGTTTGTATCCAACATAACCATCAAGCTCTGTTTAATGCCTTCCCAAGGTAGCATAAATAGTATAGGGTTTAATTTGTGAATCTTTTGATTTTGCTTACTTAGCATTGCAGAAAATTTTGTACATACCATTAAACATAAAACGTGCCTCACCTGCTCAGTAATGACTCTATAGCAACTTGCCTTCCCTCCTCTTCTTTCTTTTCTTCCTTCCTAAGTCTTTTGTTGCTGATGGGAACGAGAGCATGGGGAAGGAAAAGATTGCCCATCGCTGCAAGGAAGGCAGAAGGAATGCAAGCATGATCAGTGTTCCTCTAAGCGAATGAAGCAACCGGTGGGAATGAACCAAGCTCGGTGAGAGATTAGCAGAGGAACTGCCATGGATTTCTAGATATGAAATAGGCTTCCGGCTTTGGATGGTACACACAGATGGGGATCGTGACCACACACAGATGGCAGACAAGGGCGAGAACACAGATGGCAGACAAAGAGGTGTCAACAACGATGTCAGTCATAACTATCATGGAATTAGCTGTAATCCGAGAAATTATATGTTATGTGCTTAGCAGCCATGGATGAACATGCACCCTGACACACGTTTAGCTGAAATTGAGTTGGGCTCCCCTCGGCATGAAACATGTAAGTGCAAAACGGTGGTTGTGTTCGTGGCTTGTCGCAAGGGCAAGGGCATGTGGTAGACTGCAAGCTCATGCAACAAACGCAGGAGAATAATGTGCAGGATGCCAAGATTGAATAAGGGACTAATAAAAAATAGCCTTGCCTCAGGTTGAGGCCAAATAAGGCTCCAAACTACCTTATTGGGCATAATATAATTTATTTTAAAAAACCTTGGCTAAAACGTTTTGGTAATAGTGCCAAAGTAATGCAAAAGTAAGAAATCTATTCCTATAGTCCCTGCACTGCTTGAGAGCAAGGACTAATAAGACCCTAACTTAAGTAATGGATACGATGAAAATGTGCCTTATAAGTTATTTCAATTCTCTTGAAAATTTTGGATCCTATGATCTATATGATTATTGCCCCCATGATAATTCCTCTAGGAAAATAGGAATTAACACTGTCCTTTATTTGCAAGGCATGTGAAAATGATTTTCTTCAAAAAAACTAAGAATGACTTCTCATGGAATTCATTCCAATGGAAAACCAATAAAATCACGAAAGAGCAGTTAAAATTATACAATGAAATTGCAATATCTTGAAGCACATTACTCACAGTATTGTCTTGACAAACTCAACATTTCCTAAGAGATATACCAACGTAATTCTCCTATGCAATACATATTAATAATTACTATGAGTGCATTTATTTCTTTGGATGTATATTTCATAAAATAGAATACATGAAGAAAACTACATATCTAAACCTAAACCTAAACCTAAAACTAAACTTAGTTAATGGTTTTGAGAGACAAATAAACCTCAACACATAAAAACAAAACTTCTCCTTAAGTTGGACCTAAAGTGGCTTTAAGTGATTAAAGCCATGAATAAAAAGCAGCATGTCAAAATACATTAATATCTCTTCATGCATATTCATTTTCATACATTAATATTTCTTTATGCATATTCATTTTAATTTTAGCATTTGAATAACCAAAGCTGTAACTTATTTTGACAATGGCTTTGAAACTAGCTTGCCTCATGTATTATGAGCGCCCTCACTTCATGCTTTACAAAATGTCTAATTTTGTTGACCATCCTCTTTGTAATTATCCTTGAATATAGGTAACTTGGTCTTACTTTCCCTCTTTGGTTGCACATGTTTGCCTTCGATGTCTTCTTTGCTATGTGTTCTTCGAAATATTTACTTTGTTTTTTTTTCAAGTGCAATGCCTTAAAACTAGTGATAGAAATTTTAAAAACAGAGAATTTTACATCATGGACTAGTTTTGATAGAAATTTTAAAAACAAAGAATTTTACAACATGGACTTGAATGCTTTCCCATCTCATGGCACCTCCAATATAGTGAGATTTCTTTTTTCTAATCTCCAAAAACATGCATAATAACACAAATCTCTTTGAATTTTACTGCCATGATGCTTTAAACTTGATACAAATCTCACTCGTTGAAAATGGAAAAAAGATAAGATAATTTTACAAGAAGATAGCAACATAGGATATTTGATAAAATGGAAAATGAAAGGAATAGTTTCTCTAAAACTAATTGATGGAAAATTCAATGTTGAGACAATGAAACAATAAGGGAAATGCCACCAAACAAGTTAGGAAATTTTAAGTAGAAATAAGAATACGGGTTAAAAATCCATAAAAGGGTTTTGTGTTGTGATCCCAAAAAGAAATGAAAATCACAATGCAAAATGAAGCCATCAAGAAATTTCAATTTTTTTTCCTCTTGCAAAAATTTGCAATATGCACACAAAAGAACTTTATTAACATCCTATGTAAAAGCTTTATGATATGCAATATTGCACACATCCTCACTAAAGTATTGCACATAGAAATTTGCATACAAAAACTTATAATTCATAAAGTTTTCTACAGACAAATCTGCAAACAAAAACTTAGAATTCAAAAAGTTTTGCACACAAAAATCTGCATTCAAAATATTGGAATACAAAAATGTTGAAGAAAAACATATTTTAAGAACAAACAAGGGGTCTTCCATAATTTTCACATGACTTGGATCTCTTTTAAGCTAAAGACTTCATTTAGAGTTGCAAATGGTGACACCAAGTGAAACCATTTGCTTTGTCATTCAATTCAAGGAGTAATGAACATTTAACACAGAAAGTTTTGAATATTTTCCTTCTTGTATGAATAAACATTTTTATATGTATAACATAAAAATAATTATATTCATATAAAATGCTTTATATCCCTACCAATATATATTAGATGTTAATATTTAAAATTAGAATGATCAAAATTGTGAAAGTGTAAATTTTTTAAAAAGATAAATTGGAAATAAAATAAAGTATTATTTTGTATTTCATTTTGTATTTAATTGTATCCACATTATTATATGTATAAAACTTTAGATCATCCATAGTACATTTTCCCATATAATTATGTTATCTTCCTTAATACATTTTACTATTACCTTTTGTATGATTGTGACATATATTTAAAATAGAAATGACAAGTATACTTGTTAAGTGCCAATCACTTAGTAATGTGCTAATTATGTGTCAATGATTTATTTGTTAAAGAATTTATGCTAAAAAAATGAAGTGGTATTTAGTAATTAATTAAATGAATTGGTATTCAATAATTTGTTTTTTTTTACACAAAAGGCAGAAACTAAGCTACATGCTAGGACTAAAGACAGGTAACAAGCAGCATGCATATAATTTATCACTATTTTTTAAAAGTTTGCAATGTAATAGGTCCTAAGAATACCTTCAAACGCTTAAGTAGTTCTTTGCCAATTCACCCTGCACCAATAGTACCAATAGTTTTCCCTTCTAGATCATATGACCTGTAAGAAATAGCTGTTACTTTCCAATCACCCTCAACAATTTGTTTATATCCAGGAACAAAGTTGCACATCAATATGAGAATGCCCATTAGCTCATCTTCTACCGCGAACACCACATTACTTCCTTTAAAAATTGTTGAAGAAGCCCACAGTTAAATTATAAAAAAACATTTCAAAAACTTCTTCATACTAAAATTTCCATGGTTGGAACTTGGTCAACAGAGCCATAAGAAGGAAATAAAAAAGGAAATAGTATATGTGACCTTCTAAAACATGTAACTTCTGCAACAGTCACACCAGCTACTGTTGCAGCATTTAGATCAATGTGATCAGAACTAATACTAGCTGTCAAAAGAAGTTTTAAGTTCCTTTCCTTCTTGATCCTCTCTGATGTCACATAGGCAAGGTGGAAAGGTGTAGAAATCAAAACATGTGCATCAGGTATGTTGTTTTCAAGCTCTACAAAGAAAATTAAGTGTGTAAGTTTTCTATGCAATGGGTTGCAATTCTCAAATTTATAAGCAATACACTTGGATGATCCATGCTATCAAGGAATAGGAAAGGGATTGCGTACTAGAAAACTAATGGAGTCAACTATGGAAACAAACACCCAACTTTAATGGTGAATAACCAGAACTCATTTATGATTTCGACAAAATTGCATAATTCTCACTTTTGAAGCAGCGTAAATAATCTAAATTGCCTATTCAGGGTATGAGGACCAAAAGGAAGGGGAAATAAGGTATCATCCACAGAGATAACAGATAACGTAATTTTATACCTCAAGGAAGTGAAACCAAAATAAACAAACAAAAACAATAACAAGAAAAACACAAATAACTTGAGTTCAAAGGCCCTATAGCCTAGCCTAGTGATACATATAGCCTAGCCTAGTGATACAACTGGATACACAAAGAAAGAGACCATATAGCCTAGTGATACAACTGGATACACAAAGAAAGAGGGCGCTTCGGCTTCTAACAGTTTAGAGTCCTGGAGTTTAACACAGCTCCCTTCCAATTTTACCAGACTTGGAATCGGGAAATCTCAATGAGGCAGAAGAGCCAAGAGTTTGGACGGATGAGGAAAAACTCACGAAAAAATTGGTGAGTACAAAAATACAAAGATATGCACATATTTTGATGAAAAAATATAAGCATCACTGGTTTCCATAGGTGTGACAATGTGACCTCCATTTGGTCAATTTCAGACAAGAAAATCACCCAGCAGCGGAGAAATGCATCCAGCATAGGTAAAAATGACTAAATGAGGCTGGATAAGGGTTTTTATAGGCTTTGTTAGACAAGCTGACACAATGAACTGAGTCAGACTCATATTCACAAGTCAAACTCGCACTGACCAAGTCAAAATCGATCAATGAACAAGTTTGACTCGGAGGAGTTGGAAAAAATTATTTGCTTGGCAACTCATTTGAAACTCCGGGTTTAAGTCGTGATCTGAGTAACACTGCTCTGTTTTATCTTCTGAACTACAGGTAATTTTAAATTATGCCCTTTTCCAACTTCTATGCATATGATCATGTTAAATTAAGAATTGCAAAAAGACACAATGATTTTATTTCGCAGAAGTGTTAACTAAATAACAAAAGAAATCATTTGCATGACACAACTTACCACAGTCAGGACCTTCCTTGTCATCTATCACAATGTATTGATGGCCATTAGACTCAAGCCATTCTCGTAACCCCAAAGCATTCTCAACACAACCGAGGAAGTTCGAATTTAGTGAGGCATATTCATTGGCCTTATAAACTACTCCAACAATTTTATTACTTCCCGCAGGTGCCTGAAACATAAGATCATATAAATTATTAAAATAAAAAAACAGAAAGGAAAATACAATCTTGTTAACCATAGTGATAGTTGAAACTTGATGCTGGTCCTGGTTTCCCAAATGTGCAAATCCACCAGTGGAGTTATTGAAGGGTCTTATGCAAAAGATTCGAACATTAGGGAACATAGATCAGAACAAATGAAGACAAAATCGTCATCACATCATTCGTATGATGCAACCCTTGGATCACTAATTGGGTTCACCATTGATGGGAGTCAAAACTATGGTCCTTTACAAAAGCGTACAAGCTAAAAGACAAAGAGTAGATTAAGGATCATGATACTGTCAAATTGTCAATATATTTGATGTAAATGCAAGTCTGGACTCCAAATTGGGTATATCCTCACATGGAGTTTGGATTCTATGCAGAAGCATAAAGTAGGTTATAACTTATAACCAACCCTACTAATTCAGTTAAGTACCTTACTTAACTAAGCCAACTCTTCCTCTCTTTTGATCTTCCTATTCAACTTTACAAGGTATGGTTCCTTGAACCTGTAGCTATAATAGTAAGTAAAAGAGATCAATACTCCTGAAAAGGACCAACCCTTCACTTTGCTCAAGTAAGGTAGATGAAACCAATCCTTTTAAGGGCCAACTTAACATAAGGCTGCAGAAATCAGATCTCATCAATCTATATGATATAAAGCTAAAGAGACCAAGGGATTAACTCAACTGGTTGTCACTGATGTTGATGGCCATTTGGCTAGTTCCATGTTGGCAGGTGCCCAATTTGAATACCCCTAGGTGAGGCACACTAAACTACGCCAACAGATTTACTAGGAATGCCATCTATGAATGTGGGGAAACATTCCTTGGATTTCCTTGTGAAGTTTTTCTTGGAAAAAAATAAAGCCAAAGAATTTTGCAATTGGGTATAATGTCAAATAGAATTGGAGGTGGTTTCTATACAAAAACACATAATAGAATGTTAGATAAATCAAAACAGAAGAAAAGAAAATGCAATCATAGCTTCCTACAATCTCCAATGCAATTGGGTAATCCGAGGTCATCCTTGTAGGAAAAATGAATGAATGACAGTCTGCATTATAGCAGGGGCATTCAACTTATATGGAATGAATGAATTTGGTGCAAAGTATGAATTTTTTAGAATTAGCAAAGTTTAAGGTTGAAATAAAAAGTTCCATGCTTATTAAGCGCCAACATTATCATTGTTGTTTGGAAGATCAACACCAACCACTTTTGGTTTTTTTATCATCATGGTCTAGCTGTTTACTATTCATTGATCGCATTACAGTGACCCTTAGCCCTGTTGAAATCATACTTGTAAAGGATCCAGCAAAGCCACTCGAAAGAAGGGGTATGATGGAAAAAGGCTCTTCGATAGAAGGGGCATGAATGGAAAGGCTAACCGATATGCTTGTATGCCCAAGATAAAGCTTAGAAGGGGTATGAATGGAAAAAAGCTCATCGATATGCTTGTATGCCCAAGATAAAGCTTCTTTCCCTTTGCAGAAACATATCAAGATTGCAAAATAAAATCAAAATATTGAGAATTGAGATTAGGGTAATGTATCCAATAAATATCACAACCAATTTGGTTTTCCCTTTGCAGAAACATATCAAGATCACAAAAATAAAAAACTGACTTCTAAAGTATATTTTACGTCATCAAAGAAGAAATGCTATCAAAAGCAAGTCCGATATTACTTTGAAGTTGAAGCATGTCAAAACATGATGACTTGTTATGTATGAGGAATATATTCATAGACATAGACATGTACATTCACATATAGATACACAAAATACGATCTCAACTTTTTGGTAGTATAACAGCAAGTTGGAAAAGTTTTCAGAAAGTCAAATTTCTACTGTTTCATACAACTTTGCTGTAAATACAAAATTTCAACCAATGTTATTTATAGCCTCTTAATTAATCATCTATAAAACCCATTCATTGAATCTCTTGAGTCTCAGCCTCTCTGACTAGTGAATGCTCCATCACCATGAACAGAAAGGGAAACATAAACAAACTCTTACCAATTTTACCAACAAACATCTTCCTTTGATTTAGAAGCCTCTGCCACAATTTGAAGTATATCATCTTTAAAATTCAAATAGTCTTCCAAAGTATTGTGAATTTGATGAGACATTCTTGCATAAGATTTGAAACTTGGCCCTCTATTTGAATGCAACTCTGTCTTTTGTGCCCTGTAATAAATTGGAACCTCTAAAACAAACTCCTTCCTAACACGATACCTTAGCTTTAAGGCATCCTGGTCTGATGAAACCTCCAAACAATTTGGTAAAGCAACCACCGCCATAGATGAGCATAATTCTAGAGATGTTCCCAACTCAGTTCCCCAGGCCAACATTTGCCCCATAGCAACTACGTTCTCATGATTTTTCTGCCTGATAGCATCAATGCCACCCTCGAAATTTTTAGTAAACTCCAAAACAGAAGGCACACAAAGCTGCGGACTATAGTCTCTAGTACCAACCCAACTAGACTACCGACAATCCGTTTCCAAACTCATGAGAAACAACTGGGTGATGCATAATATATGGAATGTGCGACGGCAGTAAAGAAATGCAACATAGGGAGGGCAGAAAACCATTTGTGGAGGTTGCTAGTGTAGAAATCAGCACCAATCTCTTCCATATCGATATCTACATTCCCAATAGCATGAGCACCATCTACAAAAACCTGATCTACCCCTTCATCTTTGCATATTCCTATCAACTCTCTTACAGGGACAAGAACAGACGGCACAGAACTTACATGTTTTATGAGTGCCAATCTGATTTTACCGCCATCTCACTAGCCTCAGTCTGTGCTGCCCTGAACTTCTCTATGATTTCTTCATTGGATCGCATCGGGAATGGAAATTCAACCTCAATGATGCACGCTCTAGGGCGGCAAACATACGCTTGGATTGCCTTCTTCACAGCGCCATAGGCATAATGAAGCATCAATATGACATCACCCTTTTGAAAACTGTTCTCCATGAATTCCCAAGCAACCTATTGGAGCACAACTGCCAATGCGGTGGTGGCATTGTCCACTAGGGAAAATTCATCAACATGTGCAGCATTGATCAACTCAACTACTATCTTGCGAGATTGCAATAGCACCTCCTGTTAAGGCCCAAAATAAAAACTATCAGGCTGTTGCCAGAACAAACGTGCCGAGTTGGACTGTGAATCTAAATCGAAGCAGGGCAGGCCCCGAAACTTTAATTGTTTATTCGAGATATCCCATGTTCATGATGCCCAAATTCTCTGCTGATCAAGTCCATCTCACCACCACGGTCATCCTCTGCAATAACATGTCTTTCTCTCTTTAATTCCTGTTTTTTATCATTCAAAGAATGATTTCCGGTCTCTTCACTTAATACCATTCCATCTGCAGTACTTACAGAATAAGACAACCTGTGATTCTCTGAGAGATCCTTCTCACACATTTCACATATACACATTTTATTCTCTTCTTGACCCACAATCCCATTAGAGAAATAACTCCCACACAACAATTCCTCTCTCTCCATTTTCAATGGCAGGATAAATGAAAACCAAAAACAATTAGTTCAAATCTTTGATTCTCCCCCTTTTCCCTTACAAAAATTTCAGATCCCAGACCCAGAAGGGATTCTTGATTCTTGTGATCTTTCTTACCTGTTTTTATTTTTGCTTTGCCAGGTCCCATCAAAGTACAAAAAACAAGCACAACGCCTTGAAAATTACACACAGAAACCAAGCACAAAGCAAAACGGGCATGAATGTAAGTTGCAAACCTGTCAACCTGTAAACTTTGATGCTTGTCAACCAGATCGGTATGCCATTATGCTAACTGGTTATCCACTATAAACAAAATATTTAGATTTTAACATTTGCAAGTTCAAAGTCATTGTATTTTCATTTTATTTTCAATTTTACTTAATTCTTGCCAATGATGAAAATTGTCTTTTCAAACACTTTCCACCAATTAGACCTATACACTTATTAAAGTATTTTATTAAATAAATACAAATAAATACGTAAATTATTTCAACATTGGATAAACTATAGGAAAGTTTTAGAAATATTTTTGTACAAAGTAAATTAATAGTAAAAAGTAGAACATATAGTCTGTGCCTAAGTCATGGACTAATTAATGGTAAACACATCTTAAAATTAATTAATTATTTTTATGTGAATTGCTTTCACACATCAATGTTTTATTCTTCTCAAACATAAATTTATCTATTTATTTTTTATATTCTTATTTATTATTTTATTTATATATATTTTTAATTTTAATAATTTGTGTGAGATGTATTTTACAATTCAAAGTGGATGAGATGTGTCATGCCTATCACATTAACTTGGCACATGTAGGATCCAAGTTAATGAATGCAACTTTTGTGTATTTGATGATTAGATCCCTCTCACTGCTTGATAGATCTGAGTTTAAGATAGATCAATGCTCGTAATTAATTAATTAATGCAATTTTTGCATATTTGTAGGATTCAGGTATGAGCATTTACAACATGATTCCAAATTGGAATAGTTGGTACTTGGACAATTATAGTAGAGGCAAACCTTTCCTCAAATTTAAGACCCTAAAATGGGTTTGTACATGAATAGATTTGATCCCTCTAGATGCTTAATAAAGCTAGAGTTAAGATGGATCTATACTGGTTATTTTTACATTCACATATATATCATTGATGTGTTTTAATAATATAAAATAAGAGAATATAATAATATAAAAGGTTTATATGTTTAATGTTTCCTAATTTTATTTTTTTATATATCATCTTAATTTTAATATAGAATTTTGCATTTAATTTAAAAACTTTTTCAAACAAAGGTTTCATATTAAAAGTGGTAGAATTTCCAAGAAAAATCATGCCATAACATGTATTTAGTGATGAAACACTCTAAAGCAAAAGGTGTTTACCATATATATGTAATTAGTGAGCAAACAAACAAAAAAATTACCATATTAGTTTCTATATTAGTTTCCCTCCTATCAGATAGGGGTAAGGTGTTTTACTTAATACATAAGAAAACATGCATGGAAGAATCTAAACAAGTCTCTAAGATATTAAGCAAGAAGCAGCTTGGCCTAAAAGTTAAAATTTATAAAGACCGGGAAGCTTGGCCTAAAAGTTAAAATGTATAAAGACTGGGTTACTTAATGCATGAAAAAGGATCAAGTTATTGAAAATTTATAAAGACCGGGTTACTTAATGCATGAAAAATAGCAAGTTATTTATTGCATGAGAAAGTATGCATGAAAGAATCTAAACAAGTCTCTAAGATATTAAGCCAGAAGCTTGGTTTTGTTTGAAGTTTTAAGAAAAGCTAAAACTTATTGAGTGCAGACCACTATGAAAGAGACAAGACAACTAACAAGCTGCAGCTTTTAAGAGTTTGACAAAGATAACACCACTAACTATATAAAAAAAAAAATTAGTTAACAATGGAATACTTGAAAGAATTTATGGAACTTTAGAATGCATAAAAGAAACATTGAAAAGATATAAAGAAAGAATGTAATCAATACATAGTCACCACCAAACACATTATTAATGTTCACTTTGTTTTCCATGAAAAAAAGATCGGAGCTCGGATTTTATTAAAATAGAACAACTTTGTTCATAAGAAAAAAGCCATACATTTAAGTGTCTAGCTAGAGACATCTTTTCAAAACCTTCAGTTCATCTTCAAAAATATACATAGTATAAATATCCCAAGATTGCATATAGAAAAGATGTCTACAGGATGATAGCAAGTGAACCTCCCTATTTCACTATGACCCATTTATATGGGCAATATTTAAAATCTAGCCTAGGTTTTGGGTCAAATTCCTTTATGCCATCTTTATCAATTTCCCAGACTTGAGTTACTCCAGTATTGAGTTGAAGTACTTGTTTAGACATAAGATCTACTTCAGTATTCATGTCCCTATAAACGTGTTTGAAGGAAATATCTTCGAAAAGTACAATTAATCTCTAGACGTCATCATTGATTGGCCTAAGATATATATTCTTTGACATTCTTCGAAAAGTACAATTAATCTGCAGATGTCATCATAGATTGGTGTTAGCACCCAAAATGACCCCCAAGGATGTGGGAGAGAGCCATCAAGGGGTAACTACTAACCACTTTAGCTCGTGCTACTAACCCATGTTGATGTATTTGTAACTACAGAATGTATTTCACATATGTATATTGTACTCCTATAGAGGTGGTATTATTTCTCTATTCGGAAGTGTCATCATTTATATTGTAACTGTCGTAACTTATACTTGATGGGTTATTAAACCACCTTGATGGGGTCAACCCTGTATAAATCATGTGGGTTAAAGGGTTATTAGACCACCCTATTGGGGGTCGGCCTTGTCAGCATTATGTTATGTGGTTAAGTTGAGGCCGACCTAGTAAAGGTTATTAGACAAGTCAAGTCAAGTATAAATAGAGTGCGGGAGGCACTCTATTTGATCATTCACTTTCTCACCAATACACTCATTGGAGAGTTGCGCACTAGTGGAGGAGGAGAAGCTGTTGCTAGGAGTCTATCTCTTATGCTTGGGTTTTGTATCATTGCTCTATCTATCTTTGAGGAAGTTATTGGGGTTTTTTACCTTTATGGTTTTCCCCAAGGAAACTCTGTGTGTCTATTGTCTCTTGTGATTGCTTGTTGTAATTGATATGTTGTACATGTTATTGTCTCAGTAAAGATCCTAGATTATATTGAATTGATACTAAAAAAAAAATTAACATGGTATCAGAGCTAACCTCAGAAGAAGACACTCTGCAGTTGTGGAAGCTGGGGATTCTTGTCTTTTGGGTTTCTCTCCACAGATCTTGAAAGGTAGGAGGCTATATTGACTCTCCTTAGCAAGGCGCATCTTTCTATCGAAAGAAAATTCAATTCTGAGCATTTTCAGTTTTGGCCCTAAAAATTAGGGTTTCCACAATACTTGGAATTTCTTAAATCTGAGACCATGGCTGGATGCTCCTTGAAAAAATCGAAGTTTAGAGCTTTGGATCGAACTTTTTGGTTGGGTAAAGCTCCGGGAAAATCAAACCCTAGTTTGGGGTCCTCTCGAGTGAAGCCATAAATTAGGGTTTCTGGAAAAGTTTGAATTTCTGAAATCTGAGACCATGGTTGGAAGCGCCTCTGAAAAATTGAAGTTTAGAGACCAAGATCGAACTTTTTGGATGGGTGATGATCTGGAAAAATCAAACCCTAATTCAGGGTCCTCCTGAGTGAATCTCGAAGTTTGAAAAGCAAGTTTGAGTGGTGAAACTTTGTAGTTTTCAAATTATGTGTATACCAGCTTGATCAGCTCATCAAGGTGCATATTTCTATCCTTTCAGAAGTATGAAATTCAAAGTTTGATTTTTTAGGGTTTCTTTGACAAACCCTAATCGAGCTCGAGATCTAGATTTCTGCAAATCAAGTGGTAAGACCTAAATCTTTTCTATTTCCATTTGAAGTACTCTTTAATATGTCCCACCACACCAAGCTTGAGGATAAGCTTGAAGGGGTTGATAACTTCCGAACATGGAAGTATAGGATTAGGTTAATTCTAGAAGAGAGTGAGTTGAACACCTACATAAGAGAAGGCGTTCCTGTCCCAGAGGGAGAAGAGACTAAGGTCTTACACAAGAGGAACTTGGTCAAGGCTAAGAGGATCATTGCTGATTCTATCAAAGACCATCTCATACCACATGTGTCATCTCTGAAGACACCTAAGGAGATGTTTGATTCCTTCACCAAGCTATTTGAAGCGAAGAACATAAATAAAAAAGATGACCTTGAGGAATCAATTGAAGAACATCAAGATCTAGAATGTCGAGACCATGCAGTATTATTTCTCAAGGGTCTCCCAGATAAAAGAACAACTTGAAGCTATGGGAGAAGATATAGAAAATGGAGAAGTGGTAATGACCACTCTTAATGGCCTTCCTAGGTCATGGGATTCCTTCATCCAAGGAATTTGTGATAGGAAGAAACTTATCTCTTTCAGTAAGTTGTGGGAAGAATGCTCACAGGAAGAAGCTTGGATTGTAGCTCAAGAAGAGAAGATGCGAAATGAAGATCAAGCTCTCACAACACATACCAAGAAGAGGACACTTTTCCTCAGATTGTCCTAAGAACAAAAAGAACAACAACAACAACAACTACAAGCAATCTCACATGCATGACTTACATGTATGTTTTGAAATCTGTTCATGATTAAGTTTACAATATGATTGTCTTCATGTTATTGAGTTTAGTAACAAACTTGTTTAATTTTAGACTTGTCTTATCACCCTAGTAAAAGTATGAATGCATGATAGAAGACATTCATTGATTAGGGTTATGACACTTATGATTGTATTATGATTGTACTAATGCACTGTGGTGTTGTATGAGGATAATGTTATCCACTATCATGAAGGTACAAAATCAAGTTCTAGATCAAGACCATGGTGACATGAAGACAAAGACTCATCCATAGTCATGGATCACATAGAGGTATGTATATTTTGGTTCTACAATGGTTGACTTATGAGTTATGCAGGTCATCGAAGAGAACAAGAAAACATTGCTAGACATAACTAGCAAATATAATGACCAGGTATGTTTTTTCTTATATCAAGTTAGAAGCCTACCCTATGTTAGGATCTTATACTTTTGTATATGATTATTCATGAAGTTAGAAATTTAAGTAAACAAGGGTTTATGCATATTATGTCTCTTACCTTGATTGATGATATGACTAACCAGAAGAGTTCTATGGTAAAATATGAATATGCATGAGTAAGAGAAGTCTTCTCTGAAACCTTGAATACTAACGCTTATTATCTGTGTTTGAAATGATCATGGCTATACATGTAAAGTAAAGTAGATTCCAAGAGTAAAGTAGATTCCAACCTTTAATACAAGGTTGAGGAAGGAAATCCTGTGATACTACTCCTGTATGTGGATGACCTATTTTTTACAGGTGAGGATAGATTGATTTTCGATACCAAGAGGAATCTTGCTCCCGAGTTCGAGATGAAGGACTTGGGGATGATGCACTATTTTCTAGGCATGGAGGTGTGGCAGAGTACAGATGGGATCTTCCTTGGACAAGGGAAGTATGCAGTAGAGATCCTAAAGAGGTTTGGGATGATGGAGTGAAAGGCCATGGCCACACCTATGGTATCAAACTTGAAGCTTTTGTGTGATGCTACATCTGATCCAGTTGATGTCACTGTGTATCGTGAGATGATTAGGTCCTTGATGTATCTGATGAACACGAGACCAGATATCTGCTTTCCGGTGAACACATTGAGCGAGTTCCTGACGGATCCCAAAGGTGTTCACCTAGTTGTTGTAAAGCATATTCTGAGGTACCTGAATGGTACAATTGACTATGCACTCAAGTATGATGCAAATCAAAAGTTTAACCTGAAGGGTTATGTTGATTCGTACTGGGCGGGCAGTGCTGCAGATAGGAAGAACACTTATGGGTGCTACTTCAGTATGGGATCATTTGTGATCTATTGGTTTTGTAGGAAGCAGTACTACGTAGCACTAAGTACAGCTGAAGCAGAGTATGTTGTAGCTTGTTTGGCTAGTTGTGAGGCAGTATGGCTCCAGAAGCTACTGTCTGAGTTATTTCATCTCCCACTGGAGGCTACTGGTATCTTTTGTGATAACCAGAGTTGTGTGAAGCTGTCTGAGAATCCAGTGTTCCACGACAGATTGAAGCACATTGAGATCAAATATCACTATATCAGGGATATGGCGCAGAGAGGAGCAGTGAAGCTCCTGTATGTTGCGACGGATGAGGAGGTTGTGGATGTGTTAACGAAACCACTAGCCAAAACAAAGTTTGAGTACTTAAGAGAGAGGCTTGGTGTTCTTCAGATTGACGACACTTCGAGGAAGAAATGATGGACACATTTGCAGGAGCCATTCCGAGCATGGTGAGAGGAGGATCCTTCCCGTGGCTGTGGAAGTAAGCACTGGATGATGAGTATCAGGACAATGCTCTAGTTATTGCTTTATGTATGCATCATGTTGGATGCTGGATATGATCAGTTGGATCATGTATATGTGTATGCATCATGTTGGATGCTGGATATGATTAGTTGGATCATGTATATGTGTATGCATCATGTTGGATGCTTTGTATGATCAGTTGGATCATGTATTTGTATATGTATCAGGTAGATACATTGTATGATCAGGTAGATCATGTATGTTGATATGTATCAGGTGGATACATTATATGATCTGGTGGATCATTTATTTGTTTATGTATCAGGTGGATACATTGTATGATCATATAGATCATGTATGATGATATGTATAAGATAGATACTATGTATGCATCAGGTGGATGCATTGTATGATCAGGATGATCATGGATGATGAGCTTCAGGATGTTGCTCCAGATGATATGCATCATGATGATGCTATTATGATGATCAGGATGATGTATGGTGAGTATCAGGCTGATACTCTGTGGCCATGGACAGGTTGTGCTTGGGAGGACATATAAGACCTGGGAGATCCGATAGGTTGGGCTGTGTGCCCGTAATAAGTCATGGGATGCTCTTTGGAGGGTTTGTCCTATGACCACATGTAAAACCTGAGAGATCCAATAGGTTGGGTTGTGTGCCCGTAATAAGTCATGGGATGCTCTTTGGAGGGTTTGTGGTAGAGATCACATGTAAGACCTGGGAGATCTGATAGGTTGGGTTGTGTGCCCGTAATAAGTCTTGGGATGCTCTTTCGAGGGTTAGTGGTAGAGATCACATGTAAGACCTGGGAGATTTGATAGGTTGGGCTATGTGCCCGTAATAAGTCCTAGGATTCTCTTTCGAGGGTTTGTGGTGGTGATCACATGTAAGACCTGGGAGATCCGATAGGTTGGGCTATGTGCCCGTAATAAGTCCTGGGCTGCTCTTTCGAGGGTTTCTGATGAGGGTCACATATAAGACCTGGGAGATCCGATATGTTGGGTTGCGTGCCTGTAATCAATAATGGGATGCTCCTATGAGAGTTTGTGATGCACATAATAAGTCCCGAGGATTCCATAGTATGGCTAGTGATGATGAAGACCTGTAGGTGGTGAGCCTACATCCAGTATGAAAAAGGAATGGCTCTATAGAACTTTCTATGACGAGTAGATCAGAGATTTATTGAGATAGCAGCAGCCGTGACGATGACCATGATTCGATGACGATGATCCAGTGACGATGATCTAGAGAAGAAGACTTGTGCTAGCAGATCTGTGTTGAGAAATATCTTCCTAGTTAAGAGGGAGTGTTGATGTATTTGTAACTGCGGAATGTATTTCACATATGTATATTGTACTCCTATAGAGATGGTATTATTTCTCTATTCGGAAGTGTCGTCATTTATATTGAAGTGTTGTAACTTATACTTGATGGGTTATTAGACCACCTAGATGGGGTCTGCCCTGTATAAGTCATGTGGGTTAAAGGGTTATTATACCACCCTATTGGGGGTCGGCCCTATCAGCGTTATGTTATGTGGTTAAGTTGAGGTTGACTTAGTAAAGGTTATTAGGCAAGTCAAGTCAAGTATAAATAGAGTGTGGGAGGCACTCTATTTGATTATTCACTTTCTCACCAATACACTCATTGGAGAGTGGCGCACTAGTGAAGGAGGAGAAGTTGTTGCTAGGAGTCTATCTCTTATGCTTGGGTTTTGTATCATTGCTCTATCTATCTCTGAGGAAGTTATTGGGGTTTTTCATCTTTATGGTTTTCCCGAAGGAAACTCTGTGTGTCTATTGTCTCTTGTGATTGCTTGTTGTGATTGATATGATTGATATGCTGTACATGTTATTCTCTCAGTAAAGATCCTAGAGTATATTGAATTGATACTAAAAAAAAAATTAACAACCCAGCACAAACAGAGAGGGATCTCTCTACAAATCTATGAAAGACTGAAATATAATCAATAAACTTGCAGCCGTGAAGAATATGCATAGAAGACCAAAAACAATTGGAAATGAACCGACAGTCTTCTTATTTAAGATCTTCAATCAAAACACATTTAGAAGGTCAGATTTCTGTAAGGGTAGAAAAATCATTTATAGTTTGGTAGGATAATCATAAGAGAGATGTGGGCGAATGGAGTCAAGATACGATATATAAATAAAATAACAGCATTGTAGTTTGAGATACGAGAACAGAGGAAAGGTAGCCACCCGCTTCCCGTCGAAATGCTAATTTCAAGTGATAAAAGAAGAAGGAAAGAATTCAATATCGACTTTAGTAGAACTATTGAGTGAAAATCTGAAACAATAGCTGAAGCCTGTTGCCAAGAATTCTATACTACTATGCACTGATTTCAGATATGAAAGGGAAAACATAATGGAAATGAATAACAGGAAAGTACAATCACATTAGAGAAGAGAATGAAAAAACTGTAAGCAAAGTGACACATGAATCTCTGTCGGAACATCCATTAGAAACGCTACAATTCTATTAAGGACGATACCTCAGAAATACAAAACGAGGCTCTCCCAGGCCTTGACCAAATGATTTTCCAACCCATTGATATTCTATTACATTACCATTTATAGGCTCTTAGACCTAGACCGAGTATCAAATAATGTTACAAAAAACACCGCCACATACAAGGCTCGGCTAGCTACTTCTGACAGTGAAGCATAAGGTGAAAACGACTACTAACTAACCATGAGCACTTCCTTCAGGTGTTTTCTTGCAGATCCTTAAACTACGACCATTTTAAATGCTATGTGGATTTCTAGCAGAACTAAAAAATTAGAGCAAATAGACAATTAATAGAAATCTAGCCAATGACAGACTTGCCGGGTGGGCAGAAAAATTACACGAACAACTCGTTGCTTCATTTTGGATCCTTTAATTCTCCCTTCGGCCCGTAGAAATCCTCCACCTTCCAGACGTCTTCATCTGGTGTGTTCTTTGCTGAAATGTGAGGTGTCGGCACTTCTGTGGGTAGGATGAGATCCCTGATGATTTCCATATCTGGGTGTGTGCCTTGCTCACCCTTGGAAGCTCCTTTTTTCTCTGATCGACGTTGAGTCCTTTTGCTCCCCTTATGGTCATTTGGCTCCTTTGATTCACCAGATGAACTCTCCTCCATGCAGTCGAAAAAAAGTGGGAAGGAAGGACTATCCTCTTCTTCCATCTCAGACCATACCTGTTCAGGCACAACCACCACCCTGGCTCCCTGGTTTCTTTCCATAACCAGACTACAACTACCAAATGCTTGAGCGCCTAGGTTTGCCACCTTCCCTATGCCACTACACCAAATTGGGACATGAGGGTCGTTCGTATAATGACCGTGACAATGACGGTAGCTTCATACGATGACCCCTTCCCTGCTGGCTTGACATATCTCCCAATCAAGAAGCAATGATGACTGCCAATCCAGTTGACGCTATGCATACTTGACGTGGCCTCTCAGATAGGCCGGGAGGTGTGTGATGACGCTGAGGTGGATTAGGCCTCACTGGTCATCATTTGGTGTCATCGAGGTGACCTTTCACCCTTCCGCCATATCATCAAATGAGCATCATCGATTTACACCTTACCTAGATCTGGACCGTTGGGTGGCGTTGCTGCTATCTCCTTTCATAAATCTGAAGCTGATCGGCTCATCACACAAGTAAGATCTGCAAACTCAATCTGAGCCACATATCTCCCCCCCTTTGAATCATAGCCATCGGAATATGCCAGGGTTTAGTCGGACTTCACAAATATGAAATGCGGTCATTAATGCGCATGTGGGAAATGCGAACTCGCTTCTAGCCGCCGATCCAGGAAATCGATCGTTAATTTTCCTAGACATGCACGTCAATTAACATTTCCTGCTTGGGACGAAAGAGCCCATGATCTTTTTCGTGACAGGTGATCTGGACTGTCGATCCCATTCCATCTCACTCTCCGCCAACCACAGGGTTCCCTTTCTGCCGTCGGCATAGCTCTTTCAGTCCCATTCCGATGACCATCCTTTAAACTTCGTGTCATGTTGGCTAAACCCTTCTTGGGCCTGAATGACTATGATCGGCTCTTTACTTTCTACTTTAGTGTCATGTAGACCGAGAAAGAAAAATCATCCTTGCTGATCTTGGGAGCCTAGGTCCCATCTAATATTTAGCACAATTCTGGTGCTAAGAACAGGCTCCTATTGGGGATGCTATCCTCCCTGCGAGGTAGCAAAGAACACTGTAGACCGAGTGCCTGATCCATTGGGCCTATTTTTTCATAAAATATGCAACCTGTAACCCTCTATTATTCAAAAACTGAAAGCAAACTGAAAACTAGAAACTTCTGCTGTGCTTGGAAAATTCTGGAAACATTCTCGCCATGTTGAGCTTATTTATGTACATGATTCCCTACCCTACGTCACCCTGTGGAGGTGCTATATCAAGTGATGTTAAAATTCCAGTGTATCCAATCCAGCAGCCGACCTCTCGAGCAGATTCTTCCACCATTCTCACCAGATTTTCTTTTGGAAAAACTATAAGTAGGCCATTTATTCCTCCAAGTGCTCAGGTCAGGTCTAGGGATTGCATACCTTTGACCAACTCCAATCAAGGCCTGAAATTCATGCCTACTAAGAGCTCCACATGACGTAGCGACGCTTAAATGAGCAACTTCGAGCACCTCCCCACGACATGGTTGTCCCTTTGTAATTTGGAAGGTTGCTCCCACACAGAAGATGACTATAACACCTCCTCTTGGGCTTCTTATGATCCCAGGATTGAAAAGCAGGTTTTGCTCTGGAACTTCAAAAGAAACTTCACCTTATCCCCCGAAAGGGTCGAGAAAGGGAAACTATTATTGGAATTCAGACTCCCGGTTTGAAAATCCTGCACGAAAATCATACTACCCAGCCCGGTCCCACTCAAGCATCTCAACTATCTGGTCGGTTGGCTGGAGATACTGGCCAGGCTCGAGAACTTGTTCTAGGATTCTATAATCAAATTCAGCCCTAAAAGAGAATTCCATCTGCTGGGGGTCCCCAGGAACTTCTTGACCACCATCTCTCTCTCTGTCATACAGATGAGGGCAAGGTTCTTCATATAGAGCCTCGAGGGTTTCTTCATTCATAGATTTAAGAATTTTCCTTATTTTGGATAATGATTCATCTTCGAGAGATGGGGCTCCGCCACCCTCGGGCTTGATGTTCCCGTGGATTGCAATGGAGGAGCTAGGAACTGGCACTACGTCTTCCTCCCTAGTGAGATTTCCAGGGTACTTAGGCTAACCACAGAAAACTTTGTTCTCCCCACCAATGTCTAGGAAGCCTACAACCTCATCATCTCTGTATTCATCATATATGGAAGGACCAAGCTTTTCTTCAAGATTACATATCATGGGATCTTCCAAATGCTGAGCACGACCTTCCTTAAGCATAACAGCTTCTCCTCTTTCACGTGCAGGGCCAGGCTGACCATCTTTCTGCCTGTCATGAGAAAATAGCTCAGATACTCTATGCCTATTTTCTTTTTTGAACTCTAACCCACTCCATGTCCCTTCCCTATCACCTTGTTTTCGGATTTTCCCAGACATTTTGAGATTGTATTCAACCTCCACCTCATCCGTGAACATATGCTGCAAATCTGAGGACCTTCTTTCCAAAAGAAGGAGAGATAAACCAGGAGGAAAGATAGATGCGTAGTGTAGCTTAGAAGCATTCTCTAGGGGTAGAATTTCCTTCGTCATATTATAATCGAAAATTGCAAATCTCCTGTTAAAAATGGGCATGGTCTCATCTTCTTGCCTTCTCATGGAGTAAAATTCTGCAAGCACTAGGTCCCATGACCTTCTTTCACCCCAAAATTCCAGAAAGGCTTCGGATAACTCCTCCCACGTATGAATGGACTCAGGTTGTAAACGCTTGAACCATTTCTTCACATTTCCTTGGAGGGATTGGGAAAAAATTCTCATACAGACATCATCATGTTCTACTTCAAAAAGGTTTAAAAAATGCTCAAAACCTTGAAGATGTTTCTCGAAGGTAAGGACTTCGGAGTCTCCATCGAAAACAGAGAGGTATTTACGGTATTTGGGAGGAAATTCATGAAGCACAGGGGGTAGCTTTAAGGGGCTATATCTTAGCTGAAATCTGGAAGGCGAGGGATTATGCACATGGAGATCATTACTAGTTTCACCCTCATGGGATCTGTGAGGCTGGGTATGGATCTTACATGGTTCAGCAGGAAGGGCGTGTTTCTCTCTAGGGGAGAGAGGAGGATGTACATTTTCAAATTCTAGTGAAGGGTATACAAAGGAGGCCCTCTCATGACTTAGAGCTCTTCGGTGAGACAAGACTTTTTTATGTATATACATAAAGGGAAAAGGAAACCAACACAAAAGAACAAAACCTCTTTGTAAAGGTTTATACCTTGATACCCGGACCTTAGTTCTTCCATGTCAAAAATGGCTGAGTTTGTTCTCTGGTGAAGCCTACAAATTAAATCACAAGTGGAGTCGCCAGGTGAAAAGTATACAACCCTTTCTATGTCTGACCGTTGTTCACCTTCAATAACCAGAACTGGAACCTAGTCGTTCTCCCAGAGGTGATAGAAAAAATCGTTCCCCCGTAGTGGCGCCAATTTGTTAGCACCGAAAATGACCCCCATGGCTGTGGGAGAGAGCCATCAAGGGGTAACCACTAACCACTACAGCTCGTGCTACTGACCCAACAAAAATAGAGAGGGATCTCTCTACAAATCTATGAAAGACTGAAATATAATCAATAAACTTGTAGCTGTGAAGACTATGCATAGAAGACCAAAAACAATTGGAAATAAACCGATAGTATTCTTATTGAATATATTCAATCAAAACACATTTAGAGGGTCATATTTCCTGTAAGGGGAGAAAAATCGTTTATAGTTTGGCAGGATAATCATAAGAGAGACGTGGGCTAATGGAGTCAAGATACGATACACAAATCAAATAACAGCGATGTAGTTTGAGATACCAGAACAGAGGCAAGGTAGCCACCCACTTCCTATCGAAATGATAATGTGAGGTGATAAAAGAAGAAGGCAAGAACAGACCATCGATATGAGAAACCAACATGGTTGAATTCAATATCAACTTTAGTACAACTATTGAGTGAACATCTGAAACAGTAGCTAGATCCTATTGCCAAGAATTCTATACTATTATATACTGATTTCAGATATGAAAGGGAAAACATAATGGAAATTAATAATAGGAAAGTACAATCACATTAGAGAAGAGAATGAACAGACTGTAAGCAAAGCGACACATGAATCTCTGTCGGAACATTCATTACAAACCCTGCAATTCTATTAAGGACGATACCTCGGAAATACAAAACCAGGCTCTCGTAGGCCTTGACCAAATGATTTTCCAACCCATTGATATTCTATTACATTGCTATTTATAGGCTCTCAGCCCTAGACCGAGTATCAAAAACTGTTACAAAAAATGTTGCCACATACAGGGCTTGGCTAGCTACTTCTAACAGTGAAGCATAAGGTGAAAACAACTACTAACTAACCATGACCACTTCCTTCAGGTGTTTTCTTGCAGAGCCTTAAACTATGACCATTTTAAATGCTATGTGGATTTCTAGCAGAATTGAAAAATTAGAGAAAATAGACAATTAATACAAATCTAGCCAATGACAGACTTGTCGGGTGGGCAGAAAAATGACACGAACAACGCGTCGCTTCATTTCAAATCCTTTAATTTGCCCTGCGGCCCGAAGAAATCCTCCACCTTCCAGACATCATCATCTGGCCTGTTCTCTACTGAAATGTGAGGTGTCGACACTTTTGTGGGGAGGATGAGATCCCTGATGATTTCCATATCTGGGTGCATGCCTTGCTCACCCTCAGAAGCTCCTTTCTTCTCTAATTGACATCAATTCCTTCTGCGCCCCTGGTGGTCCTCTAGCTCCTCTGATTCACTGGATGAAATCTCCTCCATGCAGTCGAAAACAAGTGGGAAGGAAGGAATATCCTCTTCTTCCATCTTAGACCATAGCTGTTCAGGCACAACCACCACCTCGACTCCCTAGTTGCTTTCCATAACCAGACTTCAACTGCCAAATGCTTGAGTGCCCAGGTTTTCCACCTTCCCTATGCCACTACACCGAATCAGGACGTGAGGGTCGTTCCTATAATGACCATGACAATGACGGTAGCTTCATGCGATGACCCCTACCCTATTGGCCTGACATATCTCCCAATCGAGCAACAATGATGACTGCCAATCGATTTGACTCTATGCATGCTTGACATGGCCTCTCAGAATGGTGGGGCGGCGTGTGACGATGCTGAGGTGGCTCTGGCCTCACTGGTCATCATTTGGTGCTAGCAAGGTGACCTTTCACCCTTCCCCCGTATCATCAAATGAGCGCCATCGATTTACACCTTACCTAGATCTAGACTGTTGGGTGGCATTGCTGTTATCTCCTTTCGCAAATCCGGAGTTGATCGGCTCATCACACAAGCAAGATCTGTGAACTCAATCTGAGCTATAGATCTACCCCCCTTTGAATCATAGCCATCGGAATACGCCAGGGTTTAGTCGGACTTTCCAAATATGAAATGCGGTCATTAATGCACATGTGGGAAATGCGAACTCGCTTCTGGATGCTGATCCAGGCGATTGACCATTGATTTTCCTAGACATGCACACCAATTAACCTTTCCTACTTGTGACTAAAGAGCCCGCGACCTTCCCCGCAATGGGAGATCTGGACCATCAATCCCATTCCATCTCACTCTCTGCCAACAACAAGGTTCCCTTTCTACCGCCGACATAGCTCTTTGAATCCCATTCCGATGACCATCCTTTAGATTTTGTGTCTTGTTGGCTAAACCCTTCTTTGTCCTGACTAACTACGCTCAGCTCTTTACTTTCTACTTCAATGTCATGCAGATCTAGAAATAAAACTCGTCCTTGCTGATCTTGGGATCCTAGGTCCAATCTAATATTTAGCACAATTCTCGTGCTAACAATTGGTCTAAGATATATATTCTTTGGTGGCTTCCTGTAAGATAACCAAGTTATGGCTCCCTGTATGAAAACCAATTTGATGACTTTGTAAGCAACAAATAACTCCACTTTGTTATTTGTAGCTAATTTACAATGTTTACAGAGAGCTTATAAAAATGAGTGTTAGAAATATGCAAAACTAACTAAATTTAACTTAATCAATATTATGTTTTATAACAATTATCAATTTCTATTTTTAATATGTGAAATTCTACATGAAGCTTCTTACACATACATTAATAAACTTATTTTTATGTAAAAGTAATATACTTTTCTTATTTGAGATAAATTAAAAAAATAGTAACGGTATAGGTGGACAAACACCCAAAGAAGACCGTTCCACCCAACCGTCTCCTAAAAGCATCCAAAGTTACTTGGTTTAGGACCACCGATCCTGTTTCCTTTCCTCAAGAGCTATCGCCGAGGAGCACAATTCAAGAGCAAGAAACAAGAACCGTGTCCTTGCCATCACATACATCCTTGGTTAAAAGATGAATCCCTACACATAGGAAAGAAACCTCACAAACAAGAATTAAAATGGTAAAACGTTATAAAAGAAATTTTTACCTTCGCAGGTTTCGAACTCAGGCCGAGGGTCGAGCAGTGGTTTGCTAGGCATGCCTGGGATACCATAAAGACACCATGACCGGTACATTCATTGTTGAAACTTCCTCTGCGAGTGGTGCTTTATTAGCACAACACCCATGGAGGCCGAGAGGGCTCATACCTCTATAATAGCGCTAAAACAAACACCAAATTCCAAGACCAAACCCTCCAACGTAGTCTCAGGGTTTTCTCCATATGTGGAAGGCCATAACTCAACATTCATGTGGTCGCATTCAATGCATGACCTGTCAACCACTATTACTTATATTTTTAACACTATGCTATAGTCCATTATGCATTGCTCGTCGTAGATTAATACCAACGCTGGTCGCTAGGTTAACCACCTTTTTTCTATATAGTTTGGATCACATTTTAGAACACCATCGGGAAATGTATAAGGATCTCCAATCCTATCTTAAGAAATGGACCAAGCATATAATTACATAATAATTCAACCTTGCTAATAATTGATTTAAAACTTTGACCATAATACCAACATAACCCTTGTTGTAAACCAAACTTGTAACTTGTCAAGGTCATCATTAAACATTAGCTTAGAAAGCTAAGTAAGCTTCGGGGCATCATCAAGTACCCCTTCAACAAGAGGGAAACATGTTCAGTATCAACATAGTAGTTATAACTATGAATTCATTTACTTTAAGAGATATGAAAAATTAAAAGTTAAACATCATCATAAGTATTAAATTATCATATTGACGACAGTCAAAGAACAATGCATTCTGTGGTTATGACGCATTAAATAAACAATGCATTTGTAGACAATAAGTGTCGTCCATACAAGCATAGATAAACAGTTAACTAATACCTTATATACATGTTATGAGTGAGAACAAATGTAAGTATCACAGGTTCACATTTATCTCAAAACTGTCACACATAGATACGCCTCGTCGTATTATTTCAAAGAAGACATATCATATTAAACAATAAAAGTTAATCGCTCATAACTATATCTTCCACATTGTAAATTGTAGCATTTCAACTACATAGAAAAATTTTAAATTTTTATGGATTTTTGGAGGTGTTACATGTGGTATCAGAGCGCAAGTTCAAACACTAAGCCTGAAAGTGGCTCAACTTGCTCATTTTGAAAAAACAAAAAACACATAGTTACTGATTTTTGTTTTAAATTGATTTTGTACAGAACATTCGATATCAAATTTGCAGGTAATGGATGGAGCAGAGGCATCTGCTGAGGATGGATCCCATCACAATGAACAAAATAGTCATGAACGTGAAAATGTAAATGAAGAAAATATATATGTGGAA
This sequence comes from Larix kaempferi, assembly GCA_027924585.1. Taxonomy (NCBI): domain Eukaryota; kingdom Viridiplantae; phylum Streptophyta; class Pinopsida; order Pinales; family Pinaceae; genus Larix; species Larix kaempferi. The sequence continues at coordinate 18,049,067 of BSBM01000047.1, read as the reverse complement.
TTAAATGATAATTCATCTGAACTTCTTCGAACTGTTAAAGATTTACAAGCTGAAATAAAAACTGTTAAAGAAGAAAATGAAAGAATTCTAAAGGCACAGGAAGGACTAAATCAAATTTTACTAGATAAATTTCATAATGAGGGAAAATGTAAAAGAAAAGAATCTAAATCAGAATTTGGAACCGTCTTATCAACATAAGGGTAAGAAGTTAAAATTTTCCAAAAATGAGAGTAATTCTTCTTTTGAATCTGATGTTAAATCACATAAAAAGAAACATAGGTATTCCAGTGATAACAGTGATAGCGACTACGGTCCTAAAAAGAGAAAGTACAAACCATATGAAGAAATCTCAGGAGAGTTCAAGAAGATAAAACCTTCGATGTTTAATGGGGAGATAGAGAAAGGAGAAGAAGTCGAAGCTTGGCTATCGGGAATGAAGAAGTACTTCCAAATTTATAACTATTTCGACAGGTTGAAAGCTAAGATGGCCATTTATAATCTAACTGGAAAAGCGGATATATGGTGGCAAGATATCAAAATATTAAAAAGTCTTAAAGAAAAGTATCTAACTTGGAGTACGTTTAAGACATTATTTAAAAAGAAATTTATGTCTGAACAATACTATGAAGAAAAGGATAAAGAATTTTATGAGTTGAAGTTAGGTTCTATGAACGTGAAAGAGTTAAGCAGTAAATTTTTAAGTTTATTAAGATATGTACCATATATTATTGACGAAAATCCTAAAATACAACGATTTGTAAGCTGTTTTCCTTTCCACATCAAGGTCAAAATTGAATAAGATAACCTTACAACTCTTGAGGAGGCTATGAGGAAGGAAAATTTATGTTATGAAAGAAAGTGTGCCTAGATGGAAAGTAAATAGACCAAGTAATTTTGAACAAAGAAAGAAGAATTTTAAATATAACAGGAATGCTGGAAATAAAAATTCTTGAAATTTTCCTAACATAAATTTTCAAGGAACTAATTTTAAAATCAATGCACAACAGAATTTTATAGCTGCAAGAAACAGAGACATGCCTAATAAGTATGCTAAGAATAATGAACGGAAAGAACCTATAAAATGTTTTGAATTTCAAGGACCACATTATGCAACCAACTTTCCTAACAAGAAAAGAACTGTCAGCAACATACATACAGTGCAAGAAGAGGCAACAGTTGGTGACTTAGCAAGGGAAATGCCCAGGATCAATGCAACCTTGGAGAATCAACAAGCTGATCATCAGACTTCAATGTTCGAAATAGAAGGTATGCTACAGAACAAATCCATCTCTATTTTAATTAACCCAGGTGCTAGTTTGAGTTATGTATCACCTGATATAGTAAAAGGCTAGTTCAATTAGCTACAAGAACCAAAAGGAAGGTAGTTGATTTTGTTAAAGATTGCGATTTGTTTATGAGTCAGTATAAGACACAAGTAAAGCTGAATGTATTACCGTTAGGGTCTTATGATGTTCTAATCGGAATGGATTGGCTGGAAAAGCATAGGGTAATTTTGAATTGTTTTGAAAATACATTTATGTGGTTGAATGATAAAGGAGAAACAGTAACAGTAAAAGGAATCCCTAGAAAAACTTCAGTTAGATAGATTTATGGATTACAAATGAAAAGGGTTGTACGTAAGGGATGTAGAGTATTTGCTGTGAATGTAATAAACGATGAACACACAACTAAAGAAGATAAGTTAAAACTTGAGGATATACCAATTTTGAAAGACTTTTCAAATGTATTCCCGGAAGAAATTCCAGGTCTACCTCCGAAAAGAGAATTGGATTTCACCATTGAGCTAGTACCAGGTGCAGTACCAAACTCAAAAGCTCCTTACCAGATGAACATCTTGGAGGTTAACGAATTAAAATCATAGTTAAAGGAATTAATTGATAAAAATTACATAAGACCAAGTGTGTCTCGGGGAGCACCTGTCATTTTCGTGAAAAAGAAGGACGGTACCTTGTGTTTATGCATAGATTACGATCATTTAAATAAAATTACGATTAAAAACAGATATCCTTTGCCCCACATAGATGATCTGTTTGATCAAGTACGAGGAGCAACGATATTTTTGAAAATAAACTTGAGATCTGGATATCATCAAGTCAGGATAAATGACAAAGATATCTTTAAAACTACTTTTAGAACCCGATATGGGCACTATGAATTTGTAGTTATGCCTTTTGGGCTAACTAACGCTCCAGTAGTTTTCATGTGTTTAATGAATAATATTTTACATCAGTATTTGGATAAATTTGTAATTGTTTTCATTGATGATATTTTAATTTATTCAAAGACTAAAGAAGAACATGATGAACACTTACGAATAATATTACAAGTTTCAAGAGAACATCAACTGTACGCTAAATTCAGTAAGTGTGATTTTTTCAAAGATAAAATATAGTATTTAGGTCATGTGATATCCAAGGATAGAATCTCAGTTGACCAAGATAAAATAAGAGCAATTACTGAATGGCCTGTCCAAAAATATGTAACAGATGTACGGTCATTCATGGGAATTACAGGTTACTACCGAAAGTTTATTGAAGGATTCTCAAGAATCACAAACCCCATAACATATTTAGAGAAAAAGGGAAAGAAATTTGCTTGGGATCAAAAGAGTGAAGAAAGTTTTAAGAAGCTAAAGGAACTATTAACTACTACACCAGTATTAAAAATAGCAGATCCAAACAAAGTTTTCATTGTATGCACTGATGCATGCAATGAAGGATTAGGTGGAGTGTTGACACAAGAGCGTCATGCAATAGCTTATGAATCCAGAAAGTTGAAAATTCATGAAAAGAATTACACTACCTATGATTTAGAGTTTCCTGCTGTGATACACGCTTTGAAGATGTGGCGCCATCATCTAATCGATAGAATTTTTTTATTAATGACTGATAATAAAGGTTTAAAATATTTGTTGGATCCACCAAATATAAACGAAAGGCAAGCTAGGTGGTTAGCTTTCCTTAGTGAATATGATTTTTAGATTTAACATATAAATGGTAAAGAAAAAAAGGTGGTTGATGCATTAAGTAGAAATGAAAAATTAAATTTTATGGCAGCAATTAGAATTTACAAAACAGACTTCCAAAATCAGTTTGAAGTAGGGGTAAAATTGGATAAGAATTATCTGAAATTACAAGAAAAAGTTGCTGAAAATATATCTGAAAATTTAATAACAAATTACAGTATGAATGAAAAAGGTCTAATGTTGTATAAAAACAGACTGTATGTACCAAATGTACTTGAAATTAAGTTGTTGATTTAAAATGAAGTACATAAAAGTCGTTATTCAGGACATCCTGGTTACCAAAAGATGATAACTATGTTGAGAAAGGATTATTTCTGGCCAAATATGAAGAATGGAGTGGTTGAATACATAGCTAGGTGCATTGAATGTCAGCAAGTTAAAGCTGAGTATCAACAGCCAGCTAGTTTATTACAGCCATTGCCAATTCCAGAATGTAAGCGAAAAATTCTTAGTATTGATTTGATAACTAGTTTGCCTAAAAATCAAAAGCAAAATGATTCAATAATGGTAGCAGTAAATAAGCTTAGCAAAGCAGGTCATTTCATACCTATTAAAACTACTTTTAAAGCTACTAATGTTGCTAATGTGTTTATGAAGCAAGTTTTTCATTTGCATGGAATTCCAAAGGTAATAATTTCTTATCGAGATTCTAAATTTACTGGAAATTTCTGGAAATCATTGTTTAAAGGTTTGGATACTAAGTTAAATTTCAACACATCTTTTAATCCGCTAGCTGACGGAAAAACTGAAAGAGTGAATATGATTTTATAGGATATGTTAAGAATGTATGTTAAATATCAGCCAACTAAATGGGAAGAATACCTGCACTTAGTTGAATTTGCTTATAATAATTACTACCAAGCTTCAGCGAAACTTATCCCTTTTGAATTTGTGTATGGTAGAAAGTGTAATACTCTTATCTCATGGAGTAATCCAGTTGAAAAATTGATGTTAGGACCTGAGTTATTGAAAGCGATGGAACTAACAGTGAAATAGGTACAAGGCAATCTAAAAATTGGACAAGAAAGACAAAAGAGTCATGTAGATTTAAACTGAAATCAGAAAGAATTACAAGTTGGTGAGCATGTGTTTGTGTAACATCTCTCCAATTTGACTCTTAATATTATTATTACTTTTGTAAATGTAATTGTAATTATGTAATTGGCTCTGGTGAGGAGCTCAAGGCCAAGGCCCCACTAGTGGACCTTGAAATTTGTGTGATGATAATAAGTTTTATTCTAAATCTTAGGGAATTAGAGTGGCAATGCGACTAAACAATAAGTAACTAAATTCTCCCAAGGGGGGGGGGATGCTAAAATAACTAGGAAGTCATGAAAATTCTATATTAAGTTATAGACATTTGAATGTGGGGAAACTAGTGATGTTTCCTTAAAAATATTAAAGAACCCACCTTAGTAAAGTCAAACTTAAAACTAAGACGATAAGGAAGAGAATTCACCTGATCACTAAGCAACTTGGTGAGTCTAATATTTCATAACTAAGTGCCGCAGTGGTGCCCTTGAGCACTGAGAGTAAAGTAAACTAATTTCACTATGTCATAAAACTTACAAATTAATTATAAGTCCTTTGAGATGAGAAGTTATGGCTAGAAGCCATGGAAATCTAAGTTACCACACTAAGGTATATATCTATATATATATATATATATATATGAAAAGAAATTTAATTATCAAAAGAATGTGTATTATAAGAATTATGTAAATGATTGATGAAAGTAAAATTTAAATCATATCTATTAAGTACGCTTAGTTATACTTAAGCATGTATATATATGATTAGATGTATGTATATATACATATAAGAAGGATCCATGAGTACTAACTTACTTTTATTAAGTTAGATTTTAATTGAATGATATGAAATCTAGGCTATTGAAAGTTACATGTTAAAGTTATATGCTAATGAGTATATTTATATATATACACACATATATATATATCGTAGTATAAATTACGATAATAAAAAGAAATATAAACATATATCACTAAGGGAAAATATTTATGTATTGCATTATGCCTCTCTATATATACATAGACAAACTCTTTTAGCAAAGCAAAACGAAAAGGTTGAGAATCCAATCAGAGTTTGGCACTAGCTCGTTCCATCAGCTGTTGTCTTCTTCCATTAAGAGAGTGGGGAGTTAAAAACTGAGAGTGGAGATTTAAAGTTTTGGTAAGAATCCTCGAGGTGGAGCGCCAGAAGCTAACCGAGCCACGGTGATGAAACCACTTGGAAACATTTTGTGTTTATTCCTAAACCATATCCATCTCCATGTGGAAGAAGGAATGAGTCTTACCATATTTGGTGGGCTATTCAAGGGAACTGAAGCCATAAGTATAGTGGTGCTCGTAGCCAAGTAAAAGGGGTTTTGGGGGGAGGAACTCCATTGCATATTTCAGTGACTTTCAGTTATTGCGTAGTGGAGCAACGAACTGCTTGGGAGGGCGTGGTTTGATTTCATTAAAGGCGTTATGAGAGGGATAAAGGAAAATCCCATTCGAGCATTAGGGGATCAATTTGAGTTAGAAAATCAGCCTGAGAGGAGGAGATATCTCTGATCAAGGATCAAATGGTAGCCTATGACTGGAGAATAGATCCTGATAGTAGTAATTATTACAGGAGTAGGGATCTTTGAATTGGGAATCGCTGTAACTCAGATTAGAGACTTCGCAGGAGAAAGGAAAAACGTAGTAGATCTATCATTGGGCCAAATGCAGAATAAGATAAGTAACCTATACATCTATTAACTCGTGAAGTTGCATTGAAAGATCTTTGTTGTGCATCTTGATTTAGTAAGACGCCTTCCTGGTTTTGGCCTAAACTACTGTATGTTATAGGATGGCGTCCTTGCCCATACGAGGGTTTTCTTTTCCCCTTAGATTTCTAAAATTAGTTATACCGACAGTTAGAATGTAGTTTTAAGCCTGATCTGTGCAAGTACCTTTGTAGCACGATTATTTGTATTTTGAAGCTTATCTCTATGTATTGTTGAGACCTGCTCGAGCATCATACATATGTGTTATCCATCATTAGGTTTTCATTATAAGTTTGGTCTCTACGTATTTTTGTTCTTCATCAACTTATAAAATACGATTCCTCTAGATCTGAGTTCAAGTTAAGTCGTTAACCTCTACGCATTAGTTTTCTTCTGCTCAACATTTTATGTGAGTGAATTTGTAACATAAACCACTACTTAATTCAATAATGTTGGGTTATTGGTTAATGCAAAAAACGTAAATCCTATTTTCCTCTTCGGTTGTTGCTATAGTCCTTTGAGTGCGAGTTAAGCTCAGTCCCCTTGTTTGTTGGCCATTGTATTTGTATGATATCATGTCAAGCTCCAGCTCGTTTTCCTGCTAGAAAGTCCTATTACATTTTATCTTACCGATGAGAGTCTAGCTCTGTAAGAATGTGGAGTATTTCTGGCTTAAACCCCTGCTAGCAAGGCGATGTTTTTTTGTTGCTCCTCATCAAGCGCAATCCCCATCTTTTTTATTTGGGCGTTGAATACATTATTTTACAGTTGTTCATTAGTGAACTCATGAAAGGATGGATCTGTAGAGGGAGCACACTCACAAATAAGCTACTTCCAACACCACCATACTATTCTTTTATTCTGATTTCATTCGTAAAGGAAGTAATGCTAGATTTAGGACTCGAGTCTGTGTAATCGTTGTCAAACTCTACTAAGTTATAATTTTCAATGTCTAGTTCTTTGTTGAGATCTCAAGTCTTTATATATTTTTCACCGCCGAGTTCTGTGGGTGAAAAGCCACAAAATTCCATTAGACCCAGGTTTAGGATTTTGACTTATTTAATACTATAATAAATTTCTATTTTCCATATGATATTGCTTTAACACACTGTTCTGAGACATAGTTAGTATGTTTTGAGATTTCAGAAACATATAGTTCTTAGCTAGATTTATCACAACGGTGATGAGGGAAAACTCGGTAGAAAATGGATGAAATCATAAAGGTTAGCCTTCACTTTTATGTTAAGGTTGGGTTGAAAAGGTCATATAGCTTATATATTTAATAGTGGCTTGATTTATATCTCATCGTATAGTTAGACACTGATTTTTTCTTCTCAGACTATGTTTATAGCTATACACTTCTCGATGTTGGTCCAAACACCTTCGCTCGCTTAATTGCAATGCACACCTTCTTATAGGTTAGATGCTAGATCAAACATACTTTACTTTGTACATATGTATATATTTGCTTAATACTTAGTGTTGATAACATGAACCTTAGGTTTGAGACTAGAATGTCGAACACAAGCATGTTATTAAATTAGAGACATAATAAAGCGAAGGTATTCTCCACTAACCATCATAATACTTATGACTTAGAAGTTTTGATAATAATAATTTATAATCATAAAAGTATGAGCACTTTATCAATTATATCTTAGGGTGTTTGAAATGTTTTCTAGAATGGGGGTTGTGGAAATATTTGAAGCCCTTATAGTTAAATGGACCTATTTATTATAGAGGAAGACTTCTACAAAGGGATTAATCTACAACAAATATACGGATAATAGTGGAATAAATTATGGATAATAAAGGTGTGACTTTAGTAATTTTAAAAGAAAAAGTATATGGGATTATGTTATAATATACTTGAGTTATATGTTGGTATTATTACAATATGATATGACATATAGTATGTATAAAATAATTATAATTGGACATATAAGTCATAGAATAGAAGGGTTTATTCATTGAGAATTTGTAGAAAGGTTTATCAACCCTTGTGGTGTTGTATGAAAACCTTATTCTCTCAAGAAAGGATATCTTATTTTTGGAAGATGTTTCATGTAAGGAAGGCTTGAAGAAAATATGTCTTGCGACAATTGTGTCGCAGTAGAATGTAACCCTTCACTTTGTTTTTAATAAAAGCACAACCTTTTGTGGACGTAGCCCAAGATATGGGTGAACCATGTCAAAATGTTCTCTTGGCATGTATGCCTCATGTGTATATCTCTCTGGATAATTGTGGTCATATTTGTGTGTCTCTTTTGTGTATTCCCTTGATATTGTGTCTCAGTTATTTCTTCAGTTTTGTTTACTTTAAATTTGTGTACCTTAGGCATTTTACTAATATGATGGTTGTTATTTATATCTTTGTCTCTTGTTTACATGTAGTTAAGTTGGGACTAATCAATTATACGTGTACTTCGTGGACCGCTTGATCAAATATATATATATATATATATATATATTAGAGGCTTATATAAATAAATTCTTTCTCTCACAAATATGTCTTAGGTTTGATGAGTAAACTGCATTTCACAATTAGTATTCCTCAAGTATGAATAAAGATGAATATGTTAGATAGAGCGTCCTTTTGATGACTAAGGAAATTTTGGGTACGATGTATTGTTCATTTTAAATGTTTAAGTTAGTAGAAGGAATTGGTTAAGGTGGGAAAAGTGATGGAACATTATGAAATTATGCTATTAGAATAAGATATGTCATAAAGAGTTGTATATTTTAGTTAGGGTTGCTTGTGAGAATATAAGAAGACCTTTCTGTAGACAAGCAAAGTTTTATTAATGTTTACAATTAAATGTTAATAGTTATGAGATGTTACAATGACGCTTATATTAAAACAGTAAATATAGATGTTGTACATACATTTTATCTTCCGCAGTGATAATTAATGACGTTTGGATGCTTAGAAATTTTTTAAAATTTTACGAATTTTTGGGTATGTGATAGTTTGTCAAGGTAAAACCCAAAAAGAGCTCATTTAAGCTGGCGAAATTTTCTAAATTAGCACCCAGGTATGTGGACCATTCAAAATATTATCCAGAGTTGGACTAGTGGCTTATTAGTTGGCCTTACCAGCTAGTCTGAAAATACATAATGTATTTCATATTTCTATTTTGAAAAAGTATGTACATGATGCTACTCATGTAATCAATTGGAATGACATACACATGGAACCATAAGGGGATTTTAAGGTGGAACCGGATTGTATCCTCGACAAGAGAGAAATTTTACTCTGGAATCGCACCATTGGACAGGTAAAGGTGCAATGGAAGCACATTAGTCGAGATGAAGCAACTTGGGAATTGGAGAGTCATATGTGGGTAGCATATCCAATTCCGTTCTAGGAAGGCTTTGATGATTATTAAGCAACATCGAGGATGATGTTGAACTTAAGAGGAGGTGTTTGCAACCTACCTAGAACATGAAACATTTTATGTTTGTGGAAAAACATTACTCTAAATTTTATTGTAAAGTTTTATGACCAAGGATGGTCAAGGATGAATGTAATTGAATATTATTATTATTTAATAAATTAAAATAGGAGATGCTCTTCCAAAGAGGATTGTTGAAGTGTGTTCACTGACCCACTAGGGGGAATGAAATTGTTGTAGAAGGAAAATGACAAGTGGTTGCATTTGCCCTCACTTACTAGTTGTTGCAGGAGGCAAGCTACCTAAAATTGTGGTCATGTTCCCCAACGAAGGTGGAACTGAGCAGGTGGCTCATTAAATGATTTTCAATTGACCCAAAGACCTAGGTAGACATATAACCATCGAATGAGGAAAGAAGCCCACACATACTTTGCCTTGTGATTGCTAGAAACTGTCATGTTGAGCACATAAGAGGAATTCAATGAGGGGATGCCAGAATGAGTTGCAGAGTGAGACTGTCAAGTTAATCTGCTGAGTTTGCAGATAGTGATTTGTGTGCAAGTCTTCATGATTGATGAAGTACAAAGAGATTTTCATAATCTTCTACATAGTATCTTCATGCTGGTGGTTCAGTGAACAGGCTCGGGGGTCCTAAAGCAAGTAACTTTGGCTGCTTTCAGGAGACGGTTGGGAGGAACGGTCCTTTTTGGGTGTTTTTCCACCTATACAGTCTAAATGGGTTCTACATTGTTTTTTTTTAATTATCTTGCTCTATATATTCTGAAATAACACTATTAAAAACTTTGTTATGTTTCAATACTGTCAATTTTTTATTCGATTATCAAAGTACCGAACTGATAAATTTATCTGCATATATGATAGAATGATTTATTTGGAAAATTTCATAAAGATGAATATAATTCTTCTCTGTATTTTTTCTTTCACTTTCGTGATGTACTCTAGTACAGAGAAGTTTGTCTTACGTAATAGATTAGAAAGATATTAATAATCTGATCTGAATGCTAATTCTTTACCTTTATAATAAATGTAGTTTCAAATAAAGGAATGTATGCCAAAATAATATACAAAATACTAAAAAGGATACAGACTGTAATTCTTCTTACAAGTTCTTACAATTATAGAATAGCAGATAGTTTATCTGATAATCTAATAAATATGTTGATAGCAATACCATTGTTCTCATAGTCACTATTTCTTCTAAATATAAATTCTTAGCACTTAGAAATCACATCATATAAATAGTACAACAATTACATAAATATTTGATGTAGGTATACTACATATATACTCCCTAATAATTATTAGTATGATTGAGTAAATAGAATAACTTTGTATATATATATTAAAAAAAACAATATCTACACTCTACATAACACATTATCAACTATTATACAAACATAATGCATTATGAATTATTATGATACAAACAAAAGTAAAATATTATAATCATCATTCATAAGTATTAACAAAGGCTTAGAAATATCTTGAAATCAATTGTAAAAATATCTCCTATTCAATTCATAAGCAAACTCACTATAATCCTGTTAAACAACCTTATTACATTATACAAGATCAAATTCATGATTTCATAGAAATTCAATGTTTTATTTTATAACAAATTCCAAACAGTCGAAGGACTGTAAGCTAAACATATTTACATAGTAATAGGATCTATTGTTCAGACAAATATAATTAAAGATCAAGGGTTTGAGACTCATAAAGAGCTCACCCGTCAAAATTTATATGCATATTCTTTATATATAAAACAGTCCATATTACATATTAAACACGAATCCAAGAATGGGCGTGGTGTCACTAAAAAATTGGTAAACCCTGAAGTATTTTAATTATAAAACTAACCATTCAAATCCATACTCGAGTTCACCATAGGGTTTAAGTAAAGCATGATTCCATTTGAAAGGATGCACATCTCATTTACATATTAATAATTATAATCAAATTCAAGTCAAGGGTTCGAGACTCACGAGAGTTCTCCCCACGAAATAGTTATAGTTTCTAAAAAAACTATGAGCAGGAGCTTTAGAGATCTACTACATAGTAGGGTTTAGGGTTTAAATCGTGCTACAATATTTTCATATAAAATTTACAAATAAAATCTTAACGTCGACAAACAAATTCTTCATGAAGTCGCAACCTTTCAGAAGAATGTTTTACTCATGCCAAACAGATAGTAGTCTCGGCATTTAAGTTGCAAGAAAACATAGGCTCGGGACAAGTTGAAATAACAAATAACTACAGTTTTGAATTTAGTTCACGAATCATTTGAAACCAAACCCTAAGGTTTAAGGTCGAACCGTGTTACTGAAGAACCAAACGTTAAAGCTAAATTAAATACACTGTTGTTAACATAATTCATAATTCATGGCTTGGCCCAAAACAAATTCTTCACAGACTTTTAAACATTATAAACTCACTAGAAGTCGAAAGCAAGCATTGGTCATTTCAACATAAGATTAATAAACAAGTATTAAGACAATGAGTCAGTATATTCCATTAAAACGATTTCCAAACATAGTGTTACTGCTTAGGGATACCCGAGAGTTCCCAAATAGTTAACCCATACATCAAAAATTTTAAAAACAGTTGATTCAAACACCAACGATGGCTTTTAAGCCATGAAAAAATTTACGCTAGCATTGCTTCCTAAGCTGCCGAATGGATCACTTAGTTAAACAAACAATGGAGAAAGGAAACATAAAAATGAGCAACCCAAACTTGTTGACAGAGGTGCCATTCGAGGGAAGAACCGAAGCTTACGGTGGTTCTCCCCAGCCACTGAAGTTTCATTTCCTTTCCTCAAGAGTTATCGCCAAGGAACACAATTCATGAGCAGGAAACAAGAACCGTGTCCCTGCCATCACATACATCCTTCGTTAAAAGATGAATGCCTACATACAGGAAATAAACCTCACAAACAAGAATTAAAATGTAAAATGTTATAAAAGAAATTTTTACCTTCGCAGGTTTCAAACTGAGGCTGAGGGCCAAGCAGTGGCTCCCTACGCACGCCTGGGATACCATAAAGACACCACGACTGGTACATCATTGTTGAAACTGCCTCTCCGAGTGGTGCTCTATTAGCACAAAGCCCATCGCGGCCGAGAGAGCTCAAACCTCTACAATAGCGTTGAAACAACACTGAATGTCAAGACCAAACCCTTCAGCGTAGTGTTAGGTTTTTCTCCCTAGCTGGAAGGCCATAACCCAACATTCACGTGGTCGCATTCAATGCATGACCTGTCAACCACTATTACTTAGATTTTTAACACTATGCTATTGTCCATTATGCATTGCTCATCGTAGATTAATACCAATGCTGGTCGCTAGGTTAACCACCTTTTTTCTATATAATTTGGATCACATTTTAGAACACCATCGATAAATGTATAAGGATCTCCAATCATATCATAAGAAATGGACCAAGCATATAATTACACAATAATTCGACCTTGCTAATAATTGATTTAAAACTTTGATCATAATACCAACATAATCCTTGTTGTAAACAAAAACCTATAACCTGTCAAGGTCATCATTAAGCGTTAGCTTAGAAAGCTAAGTAAGCTTCACGGCATCATCAAGGACCCCTTCAACAAGAGGGAAACATGTTTAGTATCAATATAATAGTTATAATTATGAATTCATTTACTTTAAGAAATATGACAAATTAAGAGTTAAACATCATCATAAGTATTAAATTATCATATTGATGATAGTCAAAGAATGATGCATTCCTTGGTTATGACGCATTAAATAAACAATGCATTTGTAGACAATAAGTGTAACATCCCTCCAATTTGACCCCTATTGTTATTATTTTTGTAAATGTAATTATGAATTATGTAAACGATCCTGGTGAGGAGTTGAAAGCCAAGGCCCCACCAGTGGACCTCGAGCTAGTGTTATGTTTATAAGTCTTAGCTTAAGACTAGAAGATTAAAGAATGATAATACCACTAAATGATAAGTAATGAAACCCACCCATAAGAAAAGATAAGATGTTTAGGAAGTCGTGAGATTCATGTCTAAGTCGTAAACATTGAGGATGAAGAATTAGTAATGTTTTAATTTCTTAAAAATTTAGCTAAGTAGAGTCTAACATTTGGTAAATATATATATGTATATATAGGGTTAATTAATAGTTGTGATAACTATTAAGTAAATACTATATAAGTTATAGAGCTTATGTTATAGTTAGCATAAAGATAACTATGACTTAATAAAACCCTGGAAGACCTAAGACAAGTCATACAAAGGTAGCACCCTAACCTCGGTAATGTAACACCAAGGAAATGGGCTCGACATCTCTCAGTATTACTTCTTAGCATCACTCCTAGGATGCTATACGGGGACATTTATTTCATTAAAGAAAATAACGTAGGGATAAAGATATATATATATTTAAGTGGGGAAGACTATAACCTTGGCTATGATTAAATTTATATCTTTATTTAGAGAAGGTTTTCCTTCTAAAACTTAAACAAGTCAAATGAGCTTATAACTTAGATATGTAAAACATTATATATATGTATAGTTATTAGAAGAGGGTTTACCTTCTTAGATTGTGTTGGGAAGCATGATAAAAAGACAACACAAATAGTATAAAGTGAGCTCTTGGAGTAAACCAAGGGCAAAACCCTCTTATACACTAAGATTTTATATTACACATTTAAGCTCTCACTTAAATATAAATATTATTAATGATAATATTTCTTCAAAAATAATAAATTTACATAGCACATATATATAAGACAAACCAAATAGTTAAGATAAATATGAGAGATGTACTTTTTATGGGACATATAAATATTTATATATATATATATATATATATATTATAGAGTTTGTTATCGAAGCAATTAACATATATTAGGGTATGTTAAAAGAACCCGAATGAGCCTAGTCATGACTTAAAGAAGTCGATTCCCTAATGGGAAGGTGATCCTTGTGATAAAGTAAATCTACGGAGGGGAAACTATAATGCTATTTTCGTTGTTATTTCGACCTTGAGATTTTGATGAAGGGTGTCTCGTTAGTGGAGAACCTTTCACCTTGTTGTTGCCTTTGAGTATTTATTGTTAAGAGGTATGCATCTTAGGCATACTCCTTAAAGAAGAGCGAACGATCTGTCTACCTTGTCCATCAGTTAGGAGTGGAGTTTAATAGATGAGCTTTATAAGGAAGTGGTCTCCTTCATGTATGCATCACGGAGCTAGTCGAGTTGCCACTTGGCCAACGGATGTTGTCATCGACTTTATGATTAGATATTGTTGCTCGGGTGGAGTTCCTGAACGACTCTTCCTTGCCAGTTGTTTGTTTCTTTTCCTTCGTGGAACGCATGGACTAAATCCATCGCCATATGTCGAGAGAAAAGAACGATATGTTTTGATGTCTTTCCAACGAGAGGGAGAAAAGAAAGATATAATGGCTACCCTGCCAAGGAGAGGGGGAGAGTTACCTGTCGTGGGGATTTGAGAGGAGAAAGGAAAAAAAGGGAAAATCATCTCGGAATTGGGGGAATTAACATCTCGGAGGAGAGGAGCTCTGTTATGAAGGAGGTCCCCCGTAGACGTGGATGATAGCGGTGGATCGATTCAGTTGATAGAAGTAGGGTTTAAACGCTGAGATACCCATTCATTATCTTGGTATCGGAGCTAAGTGCGCTTTTCTTGAACTGAATCTGCCTTGCCTGAAATGAGGAACGCCTGCATGTTGAGCAACGCTAAGGTATGGTAAGCTTTTTATTCACGTGTTCGTATTATAATTATAAGCTATATATTATACTGTTGACCTCAACTTATACACAGTAGAGATCGGCATTTTGCAATCCTTCGTTTGATTTAGTATTTTTGGAACCCCATGGCTTAAATACTAGGAAGAAATCGTGATACCCCATCGGATTTTTACTTGGTTGTTTACGCTGTCTTAGTTGGAGACCTTCCTTAGTTACTTACACCGCCATTGTTTTACTTCTCACTCTGTCGTTGGATAATAAGTTTACACTTCTTGTTTTAAGGTTTCTCTAATATACATACTATGCATTACGGTGGTTTATTTTATATGATATACTTCTGCCTGAAATCATAAAGGACTGGTTTTTTATATGCATTATGGTTTTATCTTTATAAAACAACGTATAATTTCTGAGGGGTCGCTCAGTTCCGATCTATGTAGTTATACATTAGATATTTGTTCACGTTAGTGATAGATTTTTTTTTATATGCCGGATCATTTGTTAGTTTAATACTGATAACAGTGATCGGTTGTGTATCACCAGCATCTCGGTATTACTGGTTAATGCTATTTTCCCTGTCTTTGGATTTCTGTCTGTTTCCTTGTTGGAAAATCGATCTTGTTTGGATCTTAGCCAAATCGTGGTCCAATTACCTTATCTTACACTCAGTAGCCTATTTCCATTTGATTGATATATTTATATATATATGTATCTGATCGACTACTGTTGTCGCAGATTAGTACATGAGTTTGAAGTTTACTTTGTGAGTTTAGTGTTTTTAGGAAGGGTTTTAACTTTGACGGGTTCACTACTTGGTAGTTAATACCCGTTCTCAAAGAACGTCTTCAATATTTGGATGTGAATTATATTTATGATTAGTTGATCCCACATATAGAAGCCTTACATTCCTTACCCTTCTTGACTGATATGTTCCTGCATGGAAGGGAGTGAGTATGCCCCTTATTATTGTTTTATCATGAATAATTATTTTCTTTTTACCCTAGTGCCGAAAAGAAGGATAGCGAGGATCTCTGTACAGGATCTTGGTTCTGATATTTAAAAGTATTTTCAATTTTTGCTGATTATTTTATAGTATATGTTTCAGTACCGAGGGGGTGAAGGCTTGATTGATTGACCCGGTGAACTTTCCCGCCTTGTATTGTTTTATTTCCTGCAGTTCATTTTCATCTTGAACTAAAGACGTAAAGCTAAATGTTAGTTAGCTAATGCCAGTGAAAGAAACTCTGTCCTATGAAGGCTTTAGACGTGGGGAGATCTCTGTTAATTTAGCAGTATGAGTGAAATTCTAAATCAATCGGCTTTAGCCTTAAAGGCACTTGTTTTGCAATTTCCCCTGTTCTATTTTTACATATAAGTATAAAATATATCAATTAGTTCAAGGAAATACACGTAAGGTGCATAGATCTCCACTATAGTATTAAAATATATTAAAAGGTGTACTATTCAATGAATAGATATATTTAGGTATAGATATATATATTATTGCTATAAGTGGGAAAGTCTCAAAAGTCATATTAGACCAATCATGTGTATGGTATGTTTTTCTTAGTTAAATCATTGAATAAATTATATATTTAAAAGTATGGAAGGTTCTCCCTTAGTCAAGATCAGGTTTCTATATACCTTTGTGTATATGATCGATGAAGAAGTCAAGATCAGGTTTCTATATACCTTTGTGTATATGATCGATGAAGAAGCATAGTATCCTAATTCTTGTGTAATGCCCTTAAAGATGGCCATATTTTACCATATTTTAAAGTGGTGTAATAAAACCCTTATTTGAGTTGTTTATATTAGGTGGATTAGCAACAATCCTGTTGCCGATTGTAACCTCTTTTTTGAAATAATAATACAATACAATCTTTTGTGGATGTAGCCCAAGATGCGGGCGAACCAGGGTAAAATGGCCTCTACCTGATGGTCTTTTATATGTGTACAACTTGTCTTCTCATGTGAATGACTTTTTGGTTCATGACCTAATTGTTTAAGCATTCTAAATGTTGTGTTGGTTTGTCGTTACATCAAAAAATGAGTATATGATTGGTATAGTATAACTTGTAGTTAATTCTTCATATTAATCTTGAATTGTATTTTTGTGTTTCTAGAATTACTGAGGAGCAAATTTAATAAATGGTTGGGATTATATAAACACCTTTTTATTTAAGCAATTTTTTATATAACATACTATTGTCTTAATATTCTCTTACTTAAGATTGTCCAAGGTATGATTAAGAAGTAACTCCTTAGTTAATATTTTTAAGAATGAAATTGATGATGCATATGAGGGTTGGAATATATTGTTTAGGCAATTTAGGTTATAAAGTATTGATGGTAGGCAAATAGAAATTTTATAAATGACATTCCATTATAAAGAAGTTGTTTGTGTTAATGAAATTTATTTGGGAGTTTAGTAAATTTTACTAAATTCATAAATTTGGGTTAGGACATATGATATGAGACATAGGTTGCATATCCCTCTAAATATCCTTAACTCACTTTAAATTTTATGATAATTGTAAACAATAATAAACGCAATTAAGTATTCAAACATTAATAAAGATGTAATTAATTGCAATTGTACTCCCACATAGAAATTATAGCAAATAGACTATTTAGAAAAAATTTAAACTTTTACAAAATTTGGGAATGTGACAATAAGTGTCGTCCATACAAGCATAGATAAACAATTAACTAATACCTTGTATACATGTTATGAGTGAGAACGAATGTAAGTATCACACATTCACATTTATCTCAAAACTGTCACACACAGATACCCCTCGTCATATTATTTCAAAGAAGATATATCATATTAAATAATAAAAGTTAAACACTCATAATTACATCTTCAGCATAGTAAATTGTAGCATTTAAACTACATAGATTTTTTTTTAATTTTTAAATTTTTATGGATTTTTGGAGGTGTTACAGTAGTGAATAACTGCAGGTAAAATTTACATCTCACCATAGTAAGAAGCATTGTTACATCTGAGTCTTTAACCAAACCACTACCGTCACTAACCTGCAAAATATCGTGTGCAATGAGAAATAAGAGTGTGCAACGTTACCTTCAGCCTCCTCTGTGCAAAGAAGACGATGAGCTCATATAACAAGAGTTGGATCTTTGCATCTGTCAAAAATTCCTCAGCAGTGATCACTGGCACCTAGAATTTGTCCAGCACACAAACTCACTTTTCACTGAATAATCTAATGTGCTTGCATATAGCTTCCAAAATCTTTTCCATTTAGTATATATTTGCTTGAGTTATTGAGTGATTAGTGAATCATGTTATTTGATTGACTTATTTTCCATCCTCCAGACAACACCCAATTTCATTTTCTGAGCTATATTTGTAGTCTGAATATTTTTGTACATACGAGGGCCTCATATCCACATAGAATGCTAATAAGCATATTGGCCCAATTTAATGAACAAAAATTTAGTTATATGTGAATTCCTTACCATAATGTCAATATGCAATCCATACATGCAGCTGTTCAATTAATTAGTTTAATGATCATTTCAATTGTGAGATCATTATAATTTAGTACTACAACATGCCAAGTTTAATATTTTAATTAAATGAGAAATTTCTAGGAAATTTGTCATCTTTATTTAATTAAATTAGATTTTTTTGTAAAGTGAATGGCAGTAGCATTTGATTCACTAAATTTCAAACCATGCCATTTCGTTAAATTTAAATTCATAAGATTTTCCCTAAATTTATAGTTGAATATCTATTCTTTTTAAAAAATTTCATTCATCAAACTCCACTTAGACCTTCATTCATAAACAAAGCAAGATCAAATACTACGAGATCTCATTGCTTCTATTGAGGCCGCAAGCTTCATCTCATCCACAGTCACCACTTAGCTTTGCAAAGGAACCACTTCAGATGCGAAACAACCACCACTTAGCTTTGAAGCAACGATTCATCAAATCCGGTGATTTGAACAATAATGGGTGTAACCTATAATAAAAGAACATTGCATTTCCTCTGATCTTTATTTTATAAATTCAAAATATATTAGGCAGTTTTTAAATATTAAACTTGTTATTTACACAATTTTATAATTATGTAAATATAATCACACAATTTTATAATTATTATGTAAATATAATCACACTGTTTTTCTATATTTATATTTTTTTCCAATTAAACATAGTTAAATATCTATAGATTATATATAAACAATGTTTTAAAATAACGCTCTATTGTTTTATATAAAAGATGATATTTGGCGATATATATCATGCCATGGTACATACATTAGGTTAATTGTTACAATTTTAAATCCATTATTACACAATACACAATTTTAAATATTTAGACTGTTTTTTAAATATTAAACTTGTTGTTTACACAGTTTTGTATTTATATATTTTTTCTTCATTCTCTTATTACAAAATATTAATATTTGCACACTAGGTTTTATACGGCTATTCATTTAATGATAACGTTCTTCCAATAAAACATAGTTAAGTATCCCTAAATTATATATAAAAAACATTTTAAAATAATTCTTTATCATACATATGATTTATAATTATATGATTTATAATTGAATGATAAATATATTCTATATATGATTTATTCTAATTTTAATTATCGTAATAAATAAATAAAAATATCATAATATTAATATTTGGAGAGTATTAATGCCTTTTATAATTCTATTCATTTAATAATAATGTTCTTCGAATAAAATATAGTTAAGTATCCATAGAGTATAAAGCTTGAAAAATATATATATAATTAAAAATAATAATTTGATTTTGATAATGTTAAATTTGATTTTTTTAATTATATAATATTTTTTGTAAATTTAAAAATATTAATATGTTATATTTGTTTATGTATAATATAAATATTATACTTATTAATCAAAGTGATGATCTTCCATTGTTGCAATTTAAATTAAGTTGTTAAGTTAAAAATGATATAATTTTAATAATAAAAAATGTATTTCATATAATGTATAAGTAATTTTAATTATATTTTTTTCTTTCAAAATTTTGTTAGGTTATTAACTTTGAATTGAAAATTGAAAATTATTTTAATATTGTTTTCCAAAATGTTCCTTAAAATACATTAATAAATATATTTCGAAATGTAATATCCCGAATTTTGACTAGCTATTTTTGATGTTATATATTGGGCTTAAGCCCCAACACATATGATTTATTTTGTTATATTGGGTATAAGCCCTAGTGCAAATGATTAATTTCTTTTATAGATTTACATATTGGGCATGGACCTCACTGATGCAGACTATTGTTATATACTCGGAAAAAAGCCCCAATATATTGATTTATGTTTTATTATGAGATTGGGTACAAACCCTAATATACTAAGATGATCTTTTGTTACATATTGTGCAGAGTTATTGTTTACATGATTGATTTGTATGATGTGTTGAGCGTGGACTCGCGAACACACGGATGACCTATGTACTGGGCATAAGCCCCGATGTACCTAGAGGATTTTATTATGTACTGGGCGTAAGCCCCGCGATGTACCTAGAGGATTTTATTATGTGCTGGGCGTAAGCCTCGATGTACATAGAGTGTTGGGCATAAGCCATGGAGCACTCCAAGCTTGATAATGAATACCATATCCGAGGCCATTTGTACATTCTAGATGTGCTTCACAACCACATTCTAGTACTAGTGTTGAGCGGGATGCTCTGGAATTGCACTGGCATAATGCCCATGTGAGAGTGTTGAGCTAAAGCTTTGAAGAGCACTCGGGGTTACTTGATCTTAAAAGTGTTGAGTTGAGAAGACTCTGAATAGCACTTCTATTCATCACATTTTAAATTGGTTAAATGAATCATTTTCTATCTATCATCAAGGACTGCGGGAACTACCATGTTAAACGAGGAAATCCAACATGCATGAGAGATGTGGAGGCACCTAACCTAGCCAACTATCCAAGCTTACCAAAAGACCCTGTCCAAAGAGTTGGACCTTGTATTTAATATTTATCAAAGAATTATTATGATATAATTAAATCAAAGAGTCATCATATTTAATTATTGAATAATCAAATTGATTATTTATAAAAGAAAAGATTACTTATAGCATGCATAAAGGTTATGCATAAAATATTTCTCATATTGATATTAGTAGTAGTATTAGTATTATTATTATTTGTGATCTAACTGTAAGATACATCTAAGTGTAACAAAATAAAGTTACTAGATAAACTAGGAGTGAATACTTAGTAAAATATCTTTTATAAATACTATAATTCAAATTAAATTGAAAACTGAAATATTATTAGTTAAACTCAACAGCTATATGTAACATACCCAATACTTGAGACATTTTATGTTGAAGGAAAAACATTGTCTTAACTTTTATTGTAAAGTTTTATATTTGGCCCAGTGGCCAAGGATGACTGTAATTGCATAATATTATTATTTAATAAAATAAAATAGGAGACACTCACCCAAAGAGACTGTTGAAAGAGTGTTTACTGACCCACTAGGTGGAATGGAATCTGGCGTAGAAGGCAATGGACGAGTGGCAGCATCATGAACTCAGTAACTAGCTATTGTTATGGGACAACTCCCTTGAATTGTGGTCAAGTTCCCTAGAATGTGGAACTAGATCTTGAGGCTCATTTATTGAAAACAGACCACTAAAAGACCTAGGCATCTTTTATAAACCATCGAATTTGAGTAGAGGCTCACACTTTTTCTGACGAGACAAGTTACCTTGTGGTTCTATTGTATGCACACAACAGATTCGATGAGGGGAAGCTATGTTTTGAGTTGGAGTGTAAGTCTGTCTTATTTCTGCTGAGTGCAGAGGTTGAGGTGTATGCAAGTCTCCATTGATTGTTGAAGTACAACCTGGGTGCCTTGCTTCTACACAGAGTCTTCTACCTAGTGGTTCAGTAAATAGGCTCGGGGGCCAAAGGGAGCAAGTGATTTGGCTGCTTCTTCTTGAGAAGGTAGGGAGGAACAGGCCTCTGTGGGTGTTTGTCCACCCTAGCAAAATTATCAGGTTCTACTTGTTATTTCTTCTCATTTCTATAACTGTGTATCTATTTCTTAAAATTGTTTGAATGTCATTTATGAATGATTTGTACATTTATAGAGCAGGAAGGTTAGGAAAAGAGTATGTATATTCCCTAACAAAAATATACTGTTTAAAATGTTTAAAGATTTTATTTTCTGGTTATCAGTTTAGCTAAAATAGTGCACGATGTTCTGATTTAGATACATTAGCTTCTACACATTTAATGAATGAATGAAATGATAAAAGTGATTGAACAAATGTCTTCTTTTATATTTCCTTTCACCCTAAGGTGATGTACTCTACTACAGGAAGTATTTAATTAACTTAGGAATAATATGATTTCAGAATGAATGATGATTTTAGATTTGATTTCCTTATCATCTTTGTTTCTCTGTTAAATGCTAGTTTATTTTAGAAGTTAATTTTAGGACCTCATTATAAACAAAAATCGAAAAGGATTCATTTCTTTAGAGTTATCTATAATAATACAGAATAGCCATATAAGTATATAACACATAGAACTAGGATAGAATCCTAGATTGCAATTTGTAAACTTCTAGTTATACTTACTATTCTTTCCTTAAGACAAAAATAAATATCAGAGTCTATATGATTTGTATCATTTTCAATCGGAATGCTAGGTACTAAGTATTTATCCTAAATACTTTAATGTCTATTAAATAACTCATCAAAACATACCTTGGATTTATCAATCCAAAAACCCTAAATATAGAATTATCATTTATTATATTTCCATAAAAATATTATAGTATTCTCCTGCATAGAAATTACATGATACAAACCCTTCAAATAAACATAGCATACTATTTGAAAAAATACAATATTATTATCACGAAGTATGACCATCCATATAAATATCGAGATACTATTATCATGGTTCAAAACATTGTACAGGCATCAAATTATTTCCACAGTAATACAAACATTCATTTAAACGTTTCATACATCATAGTATTGACCAAGAACCATTCACATAAGTATCATAGCATTGCAAAAACATCACTATATTTATATATAAAATGTACAATTGGGGAATAGCCCTGTAGCCATTAACACATACCGAGCTATATTCATCAAACATATGGATCGAGACCTATACAGCTCATCCCAGGGTTCAACCCTACTCTTGTTGACTTTTAAACAAACTTTAAAAACATATTACAGAATTTCAACTAAGAGTTAAAGGTCAAGTCTCTGGCTGGAGGAGCTAACCCTACGCCGAAGCATAAGGCTTTTCTTTTACAAATAGGAAACGATTTCAATGCTGGATCCAAAACCCTAGACCCCGTAGAGTAACTGGGTTACTCATCTTTTAAAAAGACTAAAAACCAAATACAACTATTAAGGAAATCGACAAAGCATAGCTGTACGCATAAATCAACTAGCATGTGAAGAAATTACAGGTTCGAGACTCATTACGAGCTCACCTATGTTGGAAAAACCTTATGGCTTAAACATTACAACATCTAAATTGAAAACTCTTTGCACAGTTTTAAAATCTCAAATGAATTCGTAAACAACACTGTACAGGTCACGGGCTCGAGTCTCAACTTGCTCAGGTACTACTTATATAAATGATAGTCAAACATAGAATTACACAAGGGTTCAAAACTTGCAGGTTCCATCATACATTTAGGGTTTATACCTTCCTTTAAAAAAAAAAACACAAACATCAAAACATTTGTACACCGAGACTGTATTTCATTTCCCAAAAACACAAACGTGTGTATTTATATAATGCAAGTTACATTGCAGTCTAACTGCCAGTAGGATAGACCAATATCTTGTACAAACCTTCCTATCAATGCTACAAGCGAGAAAAACAACTCAGGTCTTTACACAGTGAAGCATCATTGAAGAAACAAAGAACCATATGACCAGTGGAGTTGCACTAATGAAGGGAAAAAAAAAACACTCCACCCTATTGATAGAGGGACTGAGTCTAACTGAGGTTTACCGGTGGAGTCACACCTTTGCAGGTTGTCTCTTCACTATTTACAACTTCACTGTGGTCATTTTTATATATCCCGGTCACAAGAACAGAAACCATGTTAAAAACAAAACGAGAAAGTTCAAACTTTAAGCTGAAAGATAAGGGTTTGAAAACTCTAAATGTAGCTTACCCATAGATAATCTCATAGCCGAGGAAAGAACGAAAAGTTGGAGACTCTGTACACGTCACTGAAGCCATAACTCTCCACGAACCTACTTTCTCCAACTTCCAACTAAATCAAGGTGTGGTGCATTGAATTACTAACAGTCATGGCAGACGAGAAGGCCCAGTAACCTCCTCCATAACGCAAAATGATAACAAAACCCAAAGACCAAAACCCCAACAAACTCATAGTAGGGTTATGATAATACCAAAGCGCATTTACGACCATCACATGGACTCATTTATTATGCCAGTTAACCCCAACGTTAGTATACGAGAGAACCAGTTCACTATAGTTCAAATCATAGCTTATGCATCCAAATTTTAATATAGCGCTAATAGAAAACTTACGACCTACTTCTATATAGTTTATCCTATTGATGTATTTGTAACTTTAGAAGATATTCTTCTATGTATTACATTTGTAGTTTATTGTATCCTCAACAGAGATGTATTATTCCTTAGATTGGAAGTGTCGTCATGTGTACTTGCATGTGTCGCAAGTTATATTGTAAGTGTTATAACTTATACTTGATGGGTTATTAGACCACCCTAGTAGGGATCGGCCCAGTCAGCATTATGTTAAGTGGTTAAGTTGAGGCTGACCTAGTTGAGTAAAGGTCAAGTCAAGTTCGTGTATAAATAGAGAGTGTGTCTCTCTCATTTTACACATTCTATTGTTCACTCACTTCGTATTAGTGAGAGAGAGGAGGAGTGTGCACAAGTGGAGGAGGAGCATGTTGCTGAAGATATCTATCTCTTGGGTTTGATAATGGTGATCCTTGTATTGATGCTTATTTTATCTCTCAGGAAGTTGCGGCGTTTTTCACCTTCTTGGTTTTCCCTGGTGAAATGTTTTGTGTCTCTTGTCTCTTGTCTCTTATGCTTGATATGATGTACATGTTGTTCGTTCAATTAATATCCTAGATCATAATGTATTAAATTTTGAAAAACTAACATGGGATTAGAGCTACCCTGAAGGAAGGCATGCTATGGCATTTATGAGACTTGTTGCACTTGCGACAAATCGGAAGCTAGGGCTTCATATATAAAAAACAAGTCATTGTGGCACTTTCATTATAAATCCATTTTGGGGAAGTTTAAGGTTCTGAAACTTTTACATGTCATAGATAACATCCTGAGGTACCTTGTGTCAGAAGCACAACATCTAATTCGATGTACTTTGTGATTTATGATCCATACAAGTTAGGGTTTTGGCCTCTTCCAGATCTCAGTCATAAACAGGTGACCTAAGAAAAAAGGTCACAACTTGGTCTAGAAAGCTCCAAATGAAATTTCGTAAAATATGACAGGTAGGGCATGGAATGTACTCTCACAAGTAAGTTTTTCAGAGGCCGAAATTGAACCAGTTACACGTGGCACGCTGTACAAGTTCGCTCTCCTACTTTATCCCATAAACAGGTCACATTGCGATACTTGGCATAAATCTCTTTCAGAGAATCCAATTGAGTTCAGACTGGTGGGGTTGGAAATATGACAAGTCAGGCTACCACATGATGAAGTTTCATACCCTATGGAATTGTAATTTCTAAGTTACACTAGAAACAATAAGGTGCATATTTCTGTCAAAACATATTTGGATTGTGAGCACCTTCATTCTTGGATCATCACTATTGTGGGAAATTAGGGTTTCAGAGAAAGTTGAAATTCTTGGAATTGGAGACCACGGTTGAATGCTACTCAAAAAAATCAAAATTTAGAGACCAATATCGAATTTTTTGGTTGGGAAGAAGGTGGGGCTTGATCAAATCCTAGTTCAGGATTTTGATGGGAATGGTGGAAAATTAGGGCTTTTGCAAAAGTTGGAATTTTTGAAATCTGTGACAACGGCTGGAAGCTCCTCAGAAAAATAGAAGTTTATAACACAAGATCGACCCTTTTGGATGGCTAGAAGACCGGGCTTTATCAAACCCTAGTTCGGGATCCCGTCGAGTGAATCCAAAAGATTCAAAGGCAATTTTGAGGGGCCAAATATTGTAGTTTTCAAAATTGAAGTATACTAGCTTGATTAGCTCAGCAAGCCACACATTTCCATCCATTCAGAAGTTTGAAACTCAAATTTTTAATTTTTAGGTTTTCTTTGACAAACCCTAATCCAGCTCGAGATCCAGTTTCAACAAATCAAAGTGGATTGGGTTAATCCTAGAAAAGAATGAATTGGACACCTGCATAAGTGAAGGAGTTCTAGTTCCAGAGGGAGATGAGGCTGAGGCTTTATATGAGAAGGCTACAAGCAATCTCTACAGGTATGACTTGAGGAGATACAGGTATGTGTTGAAATATTTCATGATTAATTTTATGATATGATTGTCTTCATATTATTGAGGTTAGTACAATCTTGATTATTTTCAGAATTTTCTTGTCACCCTAGTAAAAGTATGAATGCATGTGAATGATAGAAGACATTCATTGACTAGGGTTATAGGATTGTACTAATTCAATGTGGTATTGTATGAGGATGATGTTTTCTGCTAACATGAAAGGTACAAATCAAGTTCTAGATCAAGAACATATAACCATGGTGACATGAAGACAAAGACTCATGGATCACATAGAAGCTCTAGTTACAAGGAATGTATAATATGGTTCTACAATGGTTAACTTATGAGTTATGCAGGTTACTAAGCACAAGTCATTGAAGAGAACAAGAAGACATTGTTTGGGTATGTTAGTCATAACTAGCAAACATGATAACCATGTATGTTTTTCCTATATCAAGTTAGAATCCTACCGTGTGTTAGGATATTATACTTTTGTATGAATGATAATGTTTATTCTTGAAGTTAGAAGCTTAAAGTAATCAAGGGTTTATGCATATTATGTTGATGATATTACTAACTAGAAGAGTCCTATGGTCAAATAAGAATATGCATGAGTAATAGAAATCATCCCTGAAACCTTGAATACTAATGCTTGTGATAAATTACCTGTGTGTTAAATGATCATGACCATACATATTTAATATTATTTAGAATCATAATGTTTTGATAGTATTGAGATTATACTAATGGATGTATGATTATGTATGAGATCTTGAGGATGACACTAGTGCACACTTAAGCCTGCATAGTGGTCCAGGATGAATATAAGTTCAAGGACAAGTAATTCAGGAAGAAAATATCAAGAGGGAGCCCACCCAACAACTAAAGAAAGATAAGTATTTGAATTGTCATTTATTATATATATGATTACTTAAATGATGTTGTCGAGTCATGTACATACTTATGTTCTTAGATTTAGGATATGTATTATGCATATTAGAAAAATTGCATTAATGAACAAGATACTACTAATATGCAAGTAATGGGTAAGTGGCCTATGGTGTTGTACAACAATCATAATGGGAGTTGGGAGTTGTGCACACTCTTAACAATGTTCTGGTAGAGATGGAAGGCATCTAGAAAGTTACGGGATATGGATAAATGTTGTATTTTAGCATTGGCTAAGATAATTGCATGACTATATGACATATATTCTTATGTCTAAGATTTTGTTCTGAAAACTATGAGAAGTTTGTAATCATGCAATTGAATTTGACTTGTAGGAAAGATCGTGTACAATCACCTACAAAAGAAGGACTACAACATTTGTTCAAGCAACGAAGTTTAAAGAAGTCTATCTATTGAAGATATTGAAGAATCTGAACTTCCCATGATCTAGGATGCAGTAATGGAAGAATTCCATGATCGAGGAATATTAGTCGATCACGAAGAATGATGTTTGGGATGTAGTCCCAAGACCAAGAGGGAAGTATGTTGTGACTTCCAAGTGGATCTATAAGATCAAGCATGCTGTAGATGGTAGCATAGAGAAATACAAGGTGAGGCTTGTGGCTCGTGGCTTCTCCCAGAAAGAGGGATATATGATGAAGAGACTTTTGCACCTGTAGCCAGATACACTTCCATCAGATCAGTACCTAAAGCTTCTGTGTGATGCTTCATCTGAGTCAGTTGATGCCATGGTGTATTGTCAGATGATTGGGTCCTTGATGTACCTGACAAACACGAGACCAGATATTTGCTTTGCTGTGAACACATTGATCCAGTTCCTGATGGATCCGAGAAGTGTTCACCTGGTTGCTGTAAAGCATATTCTGAGATACCTTAAGGGCACGGTTGATTATGGGCTCAAGTATGATGCAAATCAAAAGTTTAACCTAGAGGGTTACATTGATTCAGACTCGGCAGGCAGTGTTGCTGATAGGAAGAGCACTTATGGGTGCTGCTTCAGTATGGGATGAGGTGTGATCTCCCAGTTTAGTAGGAAGCAGTCATGTGTGCCACTAAGTACAGTTGAACCAGAGTATGTTGCATCTTGTTCAGCTAGTTGTGAGGCAGTATGGCTTAGGAAGCTACTGTCTGATTTATTTGATCTCCAGTTGAATGCTACTTGTATATATTGCGACAACCCGAGTTGTGTGAAATTATCAGAGAACCCGGTGTTCCATGACAATTCGAAGCACATCGAGATCAAATATCACTATATCAGGGATATGGTGTAGAGAGGAGTAGTGAAGCTCCTGTATGTTGCGACATACTAGCAGATAGCCAATGTATTGACCAAGCTGCTGGCCAGAGTGAAGTTCGAGTACTTCAGAGAGACACTTGGTGTACTTCAAATCAAGATTCCCTCTAAAGGGAAGTGATGAGTCTAGAGACACAGATGCAGATCAACCATTCTCACATGGTGGTAGGTGTGTCCTCCCATGGTGTAGGTATAAGGGCTGGGGCCATTCCGACATGGTTAAAGTGTATTCCCATGGTTGTTCATGTAAGAGCTATGCCATTCAAGCATGGTTGAAGTGTGTCTTCCCATGGCTGCGATATAAGTGATGTGCCATTTGAGCATAGTTGAAGTGTGTCTTCCCATGGCTACTATATAAGTGTTGTGCCATTCGAGCATGGTTGAAGTGTGTCTTCCCATGGCTGCGATATAAGTGTTGTGCCATTCCTAGCATGGTTGAAGTGTGTCTTCCCATGGCTATGGATATAAGTGCGATGCCATTCTCGCATGGTTGAAGTTTGTCTTCCCATGGCATAGATATACGTGCTGAGCCTTTCATGGATGGTTGAAGTGTTTCTTCCCATGCCGGTGAGTGTAAGTGTTGTGTGATGTGCATCTGAGTTGTGCTCCGTGGATTATGATGTGATATGAAGATGATGATGTGACAGTATGGTACACAGGTTTTGTAGAGGCATATAATCAGTCTTAAGATGCTCTTGCAGGTTTTGCAATGGCATATGATCAGTCCTAAGAGATCTTGCAGGTTTTGCAGAGGCAGTATAATCAGTCCTGAGGTGTACCTACTTGATGGCTTTCTCGGAGAGATGATGAAGACCTACATGGAGGTTAGGCCTACACCCAACATGAAAAAGGGATGGCTCTATAGAACTTCCTATGACGAGTAGATTAGAGATTGATTGAGATAGCAGCAACAGTGACGATGATGCTTTATGATCCAGTGGTGATGATCCAGCTCCAGAATTGAAGACTTGTGTCTATGTGTATTGATGACTTGTGTCTAGAGAATACCTTCCTAGTTAAGAGGGAGTGTTGATGTATTTGTAACTTCGGAATATATTCTTCTATGTATTACATTTGTACTTTATTGTATCCCCAACGGAGATGTATCATTACTCTGATTGGAAGTGTCATCATGTGTACTTGCATGTCTCACATGTTATATTGTAAGTGTTGTAACTTATAATTGATGGGTTATTAGACCACCCTAGTAGGGGTCGACCCAGTCAACATTATGTTAAGTGGTTAAGTTGAGGCTGACCTAGTTGAGTAAAGGTCAAGTCAAGTTAGTTTATAAATAGAGAGTGTGTCTCTCTCATTTTGCACATTCTATTGTTCACTCACTTCGTATTAGTGAGAGAGAGGAGGAGTGCACGCAAGTGGAGGAGGAGCATGCTGCTGAAGATATATATCTCTTGGGTTTGATCATGGTGATCCTTGTATTGATGCTTATTCTATCTTTCAGGAATTTGCGGGGTTTTTCACCTTCTTGGTTTTCCTTGGTGAAATGTTTTGTGTCTCTTATCTCTTGTCATTTATGCTTGATATGCTGTACATGTTGTTCGTTCAGTTAATATCCTAGATCAGAATGTATTAAATTCTGAAAAACTAACATATCCACTCATATTTTATAAATGTAGCACCATTGGAAATCATACGAACTACTATTATATAGTTTATCCATAGTATTTCGAATGCCCCAAGTCACCTTTGCACTAGCTTTTAAGGTGACAACCTTTAGTTAGGAGCGTATCCCTTGACTTTGCTAAGGTGGTAGACTCTCAACTAGGGAGAGTTCTTTTTAAAACTAGATCAATGAAGAATCGCTTGGGTCACCTTGGACCTAATGCATTCCTTCAAACTTCACACGCCATTTATCGAACTTATGATGTTTTTATAACCTTGGTGTTGAACTCACTTATTCCTAACTTTAAATAAAGTTAAGGCCTGCAATACTCTCACATAAGACTAATACCAATCAACAGAAAATCTCATCAAACCATAAATTCCCAACCTATAACCTGGACAATTAGAGAGAACGATGCTTTAGCGTGAAAGCTAAGTAAGCCGTCAAATCATTACCCAAAATCCAACTGCCAACAAGAAGTATGTTTTACATGACAACTTATACTTACGTAAATAATATCATAAACACCAACTATCATATTTTAACACAGTGTACAATCAAATAGTATTATGAACGCACCTGCATATAGAACTATAACATATTTATCACACATCATATCAAAGAATATTAACTTCATAGGTTATAGTTATAGTATGACAATACTATGTACCATCTGGTACAGGATGTGTAGATCGACAAAGTAACGACACTAATTAATAGATGTGATAATTACAGCTGCTATAGGATTGATGGATGCATTTGAATTGTCGATAAGATAATTAAAAAACCTTAAAGATAAATACATGTTGTAAATAAATTATCATCAAGTTCATTAATATTAGACATTTATTACTTATGCACAGCATTTAATGCTAACTTTCATATCTAGAAAAAAATTTAAAATTTACAAATTTTTGGGATGTTACATGAGGTATTAGAGCGCGAGTTCAAACTCTAGGCCTAAAATAGGCTCACGTGCACAAAATAGAAAATGAAAATAGAAAAAATTAGTTACTGGATTTTGATTAAATTTGTTTATGTACAGAACAACTTGATATTTAATTTGCAGGTATGGACATACCAGAAGAATCCGCAGAGGACAGATCTCATCATAATGAACGTAATAATAACGAACATGATAATATTAATGAAGAAATCTACGTAGAATTAAATGATCAATCATCTGAATTATTACGTACGGTTAAGGACTTAAAAACTGAGATAAGAAATGTTAAAGAAGAAAATGAAGAATTTTAAGAGCACAGGAAGAATTGAACCAGATTTTAATGGAAAAGTATCATCACAATGAAAAAGATAAAAGAAAAGAAGTAAAATTTGAGTCTGGAACAATGTCCTATAAACACAAAGATAAGAAATTGAAATACTATAAAAGTAAAAGTAGCTCTTCTTCTTTCGAATCTAATGATAAAACTTATTGAAGAAAATATAATTCTAATAAAGACAACAGTGATAGTGTCTGTGGTCCTAAGAAAAAGCATAAACATCATGAACAAATTTCTGGGGAATTTAAGAAGATAAAAATGCCAACATTTAATGGCAAAAATGAAAAGGGTGAGGCAGCCGAAGCATGGTTGTCTGGTATGAAGAAGTATTTTGAAATTATGATTACTCATCTCAGTTAAAAGCTAAAATGGCCATATACAATCTGACCGGAAAGTCAAACATTTGGTGGAAGGATATTAAAAGGGTTAAAAGCATTAAAGAAAGAGATATCAAATGGAGTACATTTAAGAAACTGTTTAAGAAAAAGTTTTTGTCCGAATAGTATTATGAAGATAAAACAAAAGAGTTTTATGACTTAAAATTGGGTTCAATGAGTATGAAGGAGTTGAGCAGCAAGTTCCTCTGTCTGTTAAGGTATGTACCTTACTTAGCTGAAGAGAAACCTAAGGTACAAAGGTTTTTGAGTTGCTTTCCCTTTAACATAAAAGACAGAATTGAATACGATAATCCTACAACTCTCAAAGAAACCATGAGAAAGGCCAACTTCTGTTTTGAACGGAGTAAGAAAAGAGAAGGTGTATCGAGTTGGAGGAATAATAAACCAAGTAACTTTGAGCATCAAAAGAAAACTTTTAATTTCAAGAATTTTGGAAATAATAAAAATTTCAATAACATAAATTTTCAAAGTAATAATTACAGAGATAATGCACCACAGAATTACACATCTGCAAGAAATGTGCCTCATAACAACAACAACAACAACAATAATAATAATAATAATGCCAAAATTAATGAACAAAGACCACCTTTAGAGTGTTATGACTGTAATGGACCGCATACCAGAGAAAACTGCCCACTCAAAAGAAAGACAGTCAGCAACATTCACACCATGCAAATGGAATCGACAGTTGGTGATGTAGCAAGAGAAATGCCTAGGATTAATGCAGCACTGGAAAATCGACAAGCAGACCATCAAACTTCTATGGTCGAGATCGAAGGTATGATATAAAATAAAGCTATTTCCATTTTAATTGATCCAGGTGCAAGTTTGAGTTACATATCACTTGATTTAGTGAAAAGTTGCAAGTTAAAAGTAGATAAATTTGATAAATCATGGTTAGTTCAGTTAGCAACAGGCACCAAAAGAAAAGTTGTAGAGTTTATTAAAAGTTGTGATCTAATTATGAGTCAGTTGAAGACGCAAGTTAAATTGAATGTTTCGCAATTAGGGTCATATGATGTATTAATAGGTATGGATTGGATTGAATAGCATAGAGTAATACTTAATTGTTTTGAAAAGTCTTTTACTTGTTTGAATAATGAAGGAAATACTAAAACAATAAAAGGGATTCCTAGGAAAACATCTGTTAGAAAAATTTTTGCTTTACAAGTAAAGAAAGCTGTAAGAAAAGGGTGTAAAATGTTTGCTGTAAATGTGATTAATGACGAACATTCATCTAAAGAAGATAAGATAAAATTGGAAGACATACCTATTCTTAAGGAATTTTTGGATGTATTCCCGGAAGAAATTCCAGGACTACCTCCGAAAAGGGAATTAGATTTCACCATTGAGTTAGTACCAGGTGCGGTACCAAACTCAAAGGCTCCTTATAGAATGAACATTCTGGAATTAAATGAAATGAAATAACAGCTAAAAGAACTAATTGATAAGAACTACATAAGGCCAAGTTTGTTTCCTTGGGGAGCACCGGTTATCTTTGTTAAAAAGAAGGACAGTACCTTGCGATTGTGCATAGATTACTGTTAACTTAATAAAATGACTATTAAAAATCGATATCCTTTGCCCCGCATTGATGATCTATTCGATCAAGTACGTGGAGCAACGATATTCACTAAGATCGACATGAGGTCTAGATACCATCAAGTTAGAATAAAGGATGAAGACATTTTTTAAAACTGCTTTCAGAACCCGTTACGGGCACTACGAGTTCGTAGTTATGCCTTTTGGGATGACTAATGCACCGGCAGTATTCATGTGTTTAATGAATAATGTTCTCCATATGTATTTAGATAAGTTTGTAATTGTGTTCATTGATGATATTCTAATTTATTGAAAAACTAAAGAGGAACATGACGAACACTTAAGAATAATTCTGCAAGTTTTAAGAGAACATCAACTTTATGCTAAGTTCAATAAATGTGACTTTTATAAAGATAAAATACAATACTTAGGTCACATAATATCTAAAGACGGAATTTCTGTCGACCCAGATAAAATAAGAGAAATTAACGAGTGGCATGTCCCTAAAGATGCAACTGATGTACGGTCATTTATGGGGATAACAGGTTACTACAGAAAATTTATTGAAGGGTTCGCCAGAATTGCGAATCCCATAACTTCTTTGCAGAAGAAGGGAAAGAAATTCATCTGGATAAAAAATGCGAAGAAAGTCTAAATAAATTAAAAGAATTATTAAAAGAAGCACCTATATTAAAAATTGTTGATTCAATAAGGACTTTGTTGTATGCACTGATACACGTAACGATAGACTTGGAGGAGTCTTAACGCAAGAAGGTCACGTCATTGCATATGAGTCCAAGAAATAAAAAATTCACTATAAGAACTATGCAACTTATGATCTAGAGCTGGAAGCCATGATACATGCATTAAAAATGTGGCACCATCACTTGATTGGAAGGAAGTTCTCACTAATGATAGATAATAAAGGTTTAAAATACTTGTTGGATCAAACAAATCTTAATGCGATGCAAACTATGTGGTTAGCTTTCCTTAGTGAATACGATTTCGAGATTCAACACATTAAGGGTCAAGAAAACAAAGTTGTTGATACTTTGAGCAGAAACGCCAAATTAAATTTTGTGGCAGCAATCAGCACATATAAAACAGATATGGAAAATCAGATCGAAGAAGGAATTAAACAAGATGAAAATTATTAGAAGTTACATAATAAAATTGTTGAAAATGTATCTGAAAATTTAATAACAAATTATAGCATTAATGAAAAAGGTTTAATGACTTACAAAAACAGAATTTATGTACCTAATGTGTCAAAAGTTAAACTGCTAATTTTGGATGAGATTCATAAAAGTCCTTATTCGGGACACCCTGGTTATCATAAAATGATAACCATGCTGAGAAAATATTACTTTTGGCCAAACATGAAGAATGAAGTGGCTGAATACATAGCTAGGTGTTTTGAATGTCAAACAATTAAAGCTGAGTATCAACACCGAGCTGGCCTATTGCACCCATTGCCAATTTCGGAATGGAAGTGGGAAATTATAAGTATTGATTTCATAACTGGTTTACCTAAGAATAAAAAACAGAATGACTCAATAATGGTCGTTGTGGACAAGCTCAGTAAAGCATCTCATTTTATTCCGGTTAAAACTACTTTTAAAGATGCTAACATTGATGATGTGTTTATGAAGCAAATATTTCGTTTACATGGGATTCCAAAGGTAATTATTTCTAATCGAGATTCTAAGTTTACTGGAAATGTAGCGGGGGTTTTATCCCCTGCTTGTGCAAATGAGCACCTGTTAAGGATTGTGGAATCCTTAACAGCAATATGGAAGTAAATAACGATAAACTAAGTACAAACAATTATAGCAAACAACATTAAATAGTAAACATGAGCTTAAACATGCGCATGAAATAAAAATATAACTTGAAACAACAAATAGTAGGTTTGCAAAAAACTGTAGAATAAAGAATCTTTTTTTTATTATGGGCAAGCAAAGGGCTTGCAAAAAATAAATTTACCTCAGAGATGAGGCTGGTGGAGTTCTGGTAGTGTGCTCCGGAGCTCCTTGGTTCCATACTCTTCTCTCCAATGCTTTGATGGTTGCTAAAGTTTTTTATCTCAAGGGAGGCCAAAAATCTCAAGGATGGATGGCTTAAGGCTTTGAAAAAAATTTAGCAGCATGAGGGTAGAGTGATTGAGGGCTCTGGAAATGGGGGGCCTCCACCCCTTTTTATAAACTTGAATTAGGGTTTTAGGGATTTTTTAGGGTTTTTGCCCTATTTTCTTTTTTTGTAATTTTATTTCGGGTTTTATTCTCTATTATTTTTATTTTGATCCTCTTTTGGGGTTTTAGTATGTTTTTGAGGGAATTTTAGGTATTTTGGTACCCATTTTGGGTTTGATGGGCTTTTGGAGGCTGTGTTGGTAGAAAATTCGATCAACAGAGGTGTATGTCCAAAGGGATGAGCTGGTGAGCACTTTTTTGGTGTTAACAGATTGCCCCCTGATGTGTGAGGGCAAGAGCTCATCGTATGACCGATGGACATCATAAGTACTGTGATTTTTATGGGTGATAAGCATTGGGATGGAGGAGAGCATGAACTTCTTGGAGACCGGAACGCGAGGTCTGTACTGACTGCCAAGAACAAAAAATACATGTTTCACTGAGTAGTATCTCAACATATGGACGAGGTGGGTATACCCATTCTCGTTGTCTAAATATAATAATGAGGTCCAAAAAAAGGGGGACCAGAATAATACATGAAACAACTGTTGTGTACATCAAATTGGTCTAGATGGGATGTAAATCTGGGATATATCCATGGTAGATCTGAAGAACTGATACACTGGAAAACATTCGTCACTCTGATTGTGGTACCAGAATGACTGATAAAAAATGTTGGATCTGAAGGTGTCCAACAACTCTGAGTTGAAGAAGCATGTGGCTAAGGTACTTCCATGAAACTGTTGCCAAGTGCAGCTCGAATGTTTATAGGAACATGTGACTGGTTGTATCCTCAGGTAGACTCATAAATGTGCTAGAGTCAGGTGACATCAGGGGTCTTGAACTCGTAACGAAAATGACCGATACCCTGTACGAATCTCAATGATGCGATCAAGGTGTTGACGTCGAGCATGTGAGAAACAATCATTTGGAGAGGCACTAAGGAATCCTTTCAAAATGATCCGTAGGCACTCATCGTTGGCGGTGATGAGTCCAAGGCACAGGGACCTCTGGCTCTATCCTCTAGAATAGATTAATTAGCGTTGACACAGAGAGACCTTGCAACTATCAAGGCAATAATGTTTCCTTGATAGGAGCGCGAGGTCTACAACCGAAGTGTGATGGTAATGATGGTGGGACTGACATATGGCGGGGTAGGGGACAATTGAGGTTGCAGAGTGGGGGGAAGACTCAAACTTCCTTTGTTCAGAGTAAGACGACATGGCTTGACCTGGAAGTGTATGAAACTTACTTCGGGGATCGGTACCATAGCGTAAGGGACTAGGGGCTTTGATTTTAATGGGAGAGCTATAAGGGTGACACTTCGTAGAATAATCTGAACAAAGGCGACCATACTGGGGAGGCTGCCATAATAGTGTGACTATATTTGATCTGTTGTGGAGCCGAGAGGCACCGTTGGGGCCTTCTTCATGTTTTAGGGAGCTCAAAGAAGGGATAGAACTGTGCTCACAATGGTACTGTCATGTGGATTTGTACAAAACCCAGGATAGTTCATGCTCGGGTGTGCTTTCAATTTTAAGGAGTCTGAAAGCGATAAGAAGACTCTGAGATGGTGGAGAAGTATTGTTGTGTGGATGTATGTGAGCCTAGGACGGTGAATGCCCGTGGTTGCTTTCAATTTTAGAGAGTCTGAAAGCAATAAGAAGACTCCGAGGGGGTTCTTTTTTGTGTGTTAGTCTCCAAGGCCCGAAAAAGCAAAAAAGGATGCAATGAAGAACTCTTCTAGCTGATGTGGCTAGAGTATTCCTTTTTCATAATTAGTCCAGTCGGTCTGGAAAAGGGGTAAACTTATACCGAATAGACGCCCTTTCGGATACTTTAACGAGCATGAAAGGAAGCAAGATTGCGCGACGATCTTTTCATTCTTTTAGGAGTCAGAAAAGAGCTTGATAGAAACTCCCTAAGTGCCTTTTTCGTAAAGGTGTTGTTCAGCCCGAAAAAGGGGTAAAATTACACTGAATAAAATGGTGGCTAGGTCACAGTCAGGGTGGCACGCAAATCGATACATTAAGGGACCTGGAAAACAATGCCCTAACGAAGGTTGTGTGAGACCGAGAAATGATCTCGAGCATCATCATGAGCGCAAAAACTTAATCCGACGATATAAAAAATTTCAAAATCGGATGATGACAGATGTGGCATGCAAACTGAGGCGACGAGGGGGGTGCAAAAATGCCCAAAAAATATAAAGGTGAGAGCGAGAAATGATCTCAAGCATCATCACGAGCATGGAAAACTGAATCTGGTGATATAAAGTTTTTCAAAAATGGACAACATTCGATGTGGCATGCAAACCGAGGTGATGAGGGGCATTAAAAGATGCCCGAAAAAGGTGCCAGTGAAAACTGTAAATTGACTGGACCACTACGAAGTTCTAGTTGCGCTGACTGCATTGGTATCAATGGTTTGATAAACGGGCCTCGGATGATCCCGTAATGGTAAAAGGAAAATAAGGCCAATATCTATAAATAATAAGTGGTCCCCATAATAGGTATCATTTGTGTGTGGTGAGTTCTACAGAGCTTTAGAGGAGGTCAGAGATAAAGGCTGAGTTTGTGGGAGATTTCACTGGTGGATTTGGATTCCAGGAGTTGCAGGTAAGAGTTTGTGTCCTTAGTCGTGTCATTTAAGATTTTTTGTATGTTTTCGGGTCTCTGGGGGGTCGTACCGGCCATAAATGGGAACCTACGTGGCATAGTGTGGGTTTCGTATGGTTTGGTGTGGTGTGGACTGTGGTAATGGGGGAGCTAGCTGCACTATAAAGCACGGCTTTCTTCACCAAGGGTGTGGTTTAGGCTGCACATGGGTACTCGGGAAACTGCGGTGTGCCCCGCGGGTGGACCTGTGCTGGTTGCACTCTGAAGCACGGCTTTCCAGGGGGAAAATGCGGTCCAGGGCACAACCAAGGGGTGGTTCGCCCTGCGGTGTGGGCCACGGATTTCGGGGAGGAAAGCGCGGTGTGAAGCGCAGGGAAATGGGTGGTGTATGCATTCTGGAACATGCGTTCAAGGGAGAATGGGCTCTTCAGAGGGTTGTGTGTGTTTTTTTTTTCTTTTTTGAATGGGGATCTGATGAGCTTTATTATTGTCATTGGTAGGATGCCAGAGGTTGGATGGCGAGAGTGGTAAATTCCTCCCAATATCTAGAGGAACATCCAGACAGACTAAGGGGTTCGAGAGGCACTAGCTGATAGTGGGCTCCTGAAGTTTGCATAGATCCTGTATATGCGTTCAGCACCTCTATTGCTAAACAAGTTAGTTGAGTTCTGGGATTCTGACATCGAGGCTTTGATGATCGAGGGAAAGCGGCTAGATCTAACCCTAGTCGATGTATACTTCCTAACTGGGTTTTCCCGATTAGGTAGTTGCCGAGACTCAGCCAAGGAGGCCTGAGAACGTCTCGATGGAGAATTTACTAGAGAAACATTGTTTTCCTGTGGTGGTGGTGAGTGGGTCTTCACTCATGTTATGTGACAGAGAGAGCCTGGTGATGCAGGCTATTGTGGCGGCAGTGGTACGGGTTTTGGGTTCCCATGGCCCTAACCGGATCACGGGAGTGCAGATGTTATTGATAGAGAGCATCCTTAATGGGACGTATTATGCATGGGGACAGATGTATTTGACCGTTGTTCGGCGAGAGCTGAGCAAGGTCCGACACCTAGGGAAGGAGTTTTGTTTCCCGTCTTTTCTGTGTGCCTTTTTCTTTGAGCAGGTCCAGATGCTACGGTCTCACAGAGCCGTGTGAGTGGCTCCCCCGACCGAGTCGCGGATGTGGCGATGGGGCGAGATGATGACTCGTAGGGATGGAGGGCTGGTGGGCCATTTTTTTACCTAGGAGTTGTTTTTACAGTGCATGCAGATATCGGTATCCATCGAGGATTATCCATATGCAGGGATGGACTTTCATGGAGATCCAGAGATGCTGAGACCTCCTGGCGAGGCTTGGGGCCCAGACAGTATGTTTGTTTTATTTTGGTTTGACAGGATTTGTATATGATATCATTTTGTAGTTGTTGGACCTTTATTTGAAATTTTTGTATTTTTGTTTGGTAGATGTGGGACGGTTACCACCGCCAGGTCATAGGCTACGGCGAGGGCATGTGGAGGGAGTGGACCCAATTGGGCATGGATAGGGTCATCGTTGGAGTGCTGCAATTACTCTGGATGTTTTGAGACAGGGGATTGATCGACTCCTGGAGGGGATATCGAGCGATGGCTAGTAGCATTTGGATCAGGAGTTGATCGATATTTGTTATGATGCTCCATAGGAGTGGAGGCCTATTATGCGGTGCATTGCGATGGCCGCAAAGAGAGTGAGAGCGTTTGCTTGAGGGGATGTACCTTATCTTGGGGGAGATGAGGAGGATGAGGAGCCTGAGGAGGGCTTCCTGAGGAGGAGCTGGGAGAGGATGAGGAGGCAGCACGGGCAGCTGCGGCTGCTACCGCTGAGGCTGTGGGGTCAGTGGGGGATGATGATGATGATGATGAGGACTATTGAGAGGAGTCTGACTAGGCAGTTGGCAGGGCTACCCCCACTGTGATGATCATGTGGGATTTTTGTATATACGGCTCATGATATTTACGAAGGATGATGTTGGGGCTCCTCGTTGTGTTTATATGTATATTTTGGTACAATGGGTACTTATGACATTTTGATGATGATGATATATATATATATATATATTTATGGCACATGGATGCCTTTCGTGATGATGTTTTGCTCGCTATGCACGTGGATGCACTTATGTTTATGCACATGGATGCAATTTATAGTTGGTTTTATTTTTGATATTTTTAAATGATACTGTTATGTACATGTGGATGGTATGTATGATCGGTGCCCAACATATGGTGATTTGTGTGCCAGTCTAGAATATTATTAGCCATTTGGTTTGCTACATTATTTTGATTGCGTGGGATATGAGTGAATGTAATGGATTCAAACTGTCTAATCATTTGTTTAGTGCGTAGGAACTTTCTAAAAAGGCAGGGATCCCGTACCTGGTAAGAGTTGTTGAATTGAGCGACAAGCAGCTAGGAGTCAAGAAACACACGAAGAGACTTATGCTCATATGAAGGGCGATGGCTAGTAGACCAGTCACAGCATTGTACTCATCCTGGTTGTTGGTAGCAGTCCCTATGCACACTCCATCAAGGTGGATGAGCTCATGTGAGGGGGAATATAAAACCCAAGCTGCAGAGGCGAGGTTCAGGGACCAACGACTTGCACCATTGGAGAAACCAACGTGTGGTAGTAGGAGGGAGCCCATCTGCGATCATGCAGGGTAATCAAAGTGTAAGGTTTTAGATAAAAAGGGTGGGAAAACAAAAAAGGGGAATGAAACTATACAAAAAGGGGACTGGTGGGTCCTTAAAAAGTTTTTATGGGTAGAAGGGTTTAAGGTACAATCCGTTCTGAGGGTTGTGCAAAGGGGTCCCTTCAGAATCGGTGAGGATGTATGCTCGATGTCACAAAAAAGTATGCACGATGTATGGTCCTTGCCACATGGATTCGAATTTTCCTTTCCCAATCTTATCATGTGCTTGGTCGTAGACTAGCACAAGGTCTCCTTCCCTGAAATTGCGTGGGTGAACGTGTTTATCATAACCCACTTTGGATTTGTTTTTTGCAGCTTCGATGGTTTGAAGGGCCGTCTGGAGATCCTCGTTAGCTTGTTCCAAAAGGATAAGGCGTTGTTCAGGTGGGGAGGTGTTGGGAAGGAGTTCTATAGCTATGTGGAGGGAGGGAATCTGACACTCTAGGGAAGATTTCTACTACTCTCCTTTGGTGGTCGATTGTTTCTATGATTTTTCTCCTTCAAGATAGTCGATGCATATTTCTTCTTGGTAACCTTAGAATCAATATTATTGTAGAGTTTGTTTGAAGAGAATCTTAAAAGTCTCTTCTTGCTAGAAAGAATGGCATCCAATGAGGCTTTACTTTCGATTCCTCTTCTTCTTCTTTGCTTGGGATAGTAACAAAACTTTGTTCCTCCATGGATGGTTTTCTACTCTAAAAATAATCCTGATCTACATCCTTGGGCTCAAATCCAAATCGACAATAAAAATAATCTTTGAAGGAAATGGATTTACAAATATCTTCTCCCAAGGCTAGAGACTCTTGGTAGTTGTGGGGCAATTTTTCACATGCATATATCATTTTTTCTAAATCCTTTTTAGGATTAGCCATCGGTGCTTCATCCCATTGGTCTTCATTGTACATATGATCACAAATTTAACCATCCTCATATCTTGGTATGCCTCCATCAATGTAAATGATTTCTTCTTCCTCGTATAACTCGAAGCCTTCATCTTCCATGACTGTATCTAGTTCCATAGTTTCAACTTGAAGATAGTTCTGAGATATGTCTTCATCTGATATTTAATTTCCATGGTATGATCGAAATAAAGTGCTTTGATACCACTGCAATTTACCAACTAGGATTGGTGATACACTAACTAAATCTCCTACAAGGGTCAATGAAAAACAATGGACTCTGGTGACTAGTTTGACTATAGGTAAGAAAAATCAAAGTATTCTGGAGGGGATGAGGAATATGCTAGATTATAGAACCTTTTCACAAAGTACTGGGACCATTAATGTTTCGAACATCATCTAGGCTAAATTCTACTCCAATGCTCCTAGGCACCCCGACATATGCAAACTAGAACTTCAACTAAGCATTGAATGAGAACCAATGGTGAAGGATTCTGAATTAGGGAGGATAAATAAAATTAAATTATATTCAACTAACATCCTTTTTTTTTAATCCAAAAAAATTGGGAATGTTCTAAGAAGATCTCACAAACATACAAGAAAAATTGCCTTCCAAGATTGCACAACTATGCCAAATTCACGACTTCCAAAAAAGTCTGATAGGCTCACGAATTTATGATATTAATCTTGGAATGATTCATATGGAATCTTAATTAAAATCATAAATATAAATCACTTCATTTGGATCAATACTCATTCATTTACCATATAGATTCTCGAAACTAGCTCATTTTCATTGAAATCTAGACTAGGTACAAGAAGAGGTATTGGAATCAGATTTTTATTTCGTGTA
Source organism: Larix kaempferi (assembly GCA_027924585.1). Taxonomy (NCBI): domain Eukaryota; kingdom Viridiplantae; phylum Streptophyta; class Pinopsida; order Pinales; family Pinaceae; genus Larix; species Larix kaempferi. The sequence goes on along the minus strand of BSBM01000047.1, from coordinate 18,006,171 downwards.
ACTTCAGAATTGAAATCACAGATCCATTATTACAGTCATATTAGCCATCAATATGTGATTCATACATCAAATAGTTCTCAAGAATGAGATACAACCAGAAGAATCTCTTTCATTAGGAAAACTAGGAAGTTACTCATAAATATGCATGGAGGGATATTGTCACAGGCTTGTACTCCAATGGTACAGACTTCAGGACCTACAATAATCTCAATGAAAATTGTTGGATACCATCATCCTCTCATAGGAAGCAGGATCACATCTCCCAGCTTGGACTAGGGGCACATTTCCCATGCCACTGATGCACAATAGCACTCAATCCAATTCTTCAACTTTCAAAATATGTGAAATGGAGTTGTAATCCTTCTTTTATAGATTGAGGTGACTTGTTGAGAAATTAATACAGGTTAAGGTGCCTTCATGGAGTGGATAAGGTTGCTTTACTTTCTGCTTTATCTTTTTCCTTGTTTTCTTCTTTGCTTTGCTTTATGCTATGCTTTGATTTCTGATTTTTGTTTTTTTTTTCCCTTTCTATCCTACTTTTTCCCTCTTTTATACCTTATCCTTATTTTTTGCTTTGTCCTACTTTTTCTCTTCTTTTCTATCTTACCCTGTTTTTCTACTTTGTCCTGGTTTTTCTTGCTTTTCTGCCTTTGTCCTGCTTTTCTTCTTTGTCCTATTTTTGTCTTGCTTTTATGCTTTACCTGCTTTTCTGCTTTATTCTACTTTTCCTGAGCTTTGCTACTTCATTATGCTTTCTTCTCCTTTTCCTACTTTCCTTGCTTTGACTCCTTTATCTTTTTTTGTCTTGCAATTTACCTCTTATTCAACCTTATCCTCTAAGGTGCACTTGTGGAGCATTATCCACTTTATTTCAAAATAAAAATAACTACTTATTTAAAAATAATTTCCAGCAAATGCATATCATAATTTAAGAAAATAAATTCAACACTTCCTAATAAATTAATGCCTGAACTTTCAAACTTAACCCCAAGTAAATGGCATAGCTATCATCTACTAACTTGATGAGCATATGCTCACATTCATTTATTTTCAGTCTATAGTTCATTGTGCATACCTTAGTATGGATAGACCGTCATAAAGAACAATGTTCTTTCCTCTACTACAAAGCTTTCATAGCAATGCTTGCTTAACCGAGTTTATTTTGGTTTAAGGTATATACATGTAACCTTCTGACTTTCCATGGTTTATGTGGCTTGATTTCCATTTAATAGAAAAAATACAAGGATATCGACAATATCGATCCCACTTTAATTTTATTCTAATAAACCATAAATAAATAAATATATATATATATATATTGCGTTTATATTAATAATCTCGTTTATACTTTGTTCCTGTTCTAAATAATATATTTTTCAACCCCAACAGGGAATCTATTGGCATCTTAGTTAATCGCGAATCAAACACACAACCTTGCAGGCCTTGAGCTGTCTATATGTAATGTGTTTAATGGATTTTTTTTTTAAATGTATACACAGGAAACACATTTAAACATAGTTTGGTTATAATGCAACGCATATAATTTTAATGTGGATACCTTTGGTTTAATCCTTCTAGATTGTATCGTGTGCTGACCTGTCCATACGACTCTCAAACCATCATCATGGAATCGTATTCACATGGTCCCATTATTTCTTAAGGTATTTATAACATTAATTTGTTTCAATATAACATTTATAAATCTATCCTATGAGTCTCTTTCTTAAGTTGTAAAAAGTTTCCAAATGATTGCAATCCTCTTGGATTGCATCATAGCTAGATACTACTCCCATCCTATCGCTCAAATCCAATTCCTCATTTTAACTTGTTGAAAACTATTAATATAACAATTTGCGAATAAAATAAATGAGGTTTATATGTAAGGATATCACAACGATAGTTTATCAACAAATATCTTAGAGAGGCTCTAACAGTCTACTCATTGAAGCATGCAAATATACAGAGTAACAAAATGTATGAGACAAGACCTATGAATACTACTTGTACTTTATCTACAACAATTCTATTAAACAAATTCTCCATAATACAGTGCTATCACACTCATAAAAACATATAAACCATTCATTTATAAAGTACAATAATTCCATTATTATGAATGAAACCATTCTCTAAAATAGAAAATAACACAATAGCATACAGTTTTCCCATATAGTCTATAATATGAATATTTAGGAGAATCAAAATGTAATGTACCCAATTTCCTCATTGCTATTTTGTGAAATGGGTATGATTTTTTTTTCTTAATCATCATCTCTACGAACAAAATGTTAGTCTTAATAATCATTTGCCAACATAAAATTTTATAAAGTTAAAACATTATCCTTTTTAATCATAAACAACTATCCATTCCAATATAATTAAGTTTACCCATGATAACAAGAGTTTCTCACTTATAAAGTACAATTGATCACGTAGCTACTACCTCAATTTCGCATAAACCCATTTTCACACTTAGTATGACCTAGAAATATTTCAATTTCATCCATACTAATATGAAGGCATGTCAATACTTTACTTGCATCAAATAAACCCTTTGCTAATTAGGTACATGGAATCTATTGTTTTTATTATAATTTATAACTAATAATTTAAACACCTAAAAATAATGTGATACATTCATTCATATTTGGTTGACTTTCAACCATACATTTTATGGCCAAACCAAAACTTCAACCATTCAAATAAGAATGCTACCTTTAACTTATATGCACACCTATCACAAGATTTCAACACCCTTCATCAAGTAACTTACAAACTCTTACATAGAATTATCACACTTGCAATTACATGTAACTTACAAACTCTTAGATAGAATTATCACACTTGCAATTACATTTATTTATAGGAAAAAATGGAATTATAATTCACCTTATGTTTGCGTGCTTACATTATACCATTATTTCTAACCACCTTAAATTCTAACACTAAGAATATTATCAACACTTTAGCTCTTCAACCATAAGCAATGTAATTTATTACGTAAATTCCTTTTGTTACCTTCCACATTCTCATAATATTCGATCATAGTCTATTTTGTCACTAGTTAAATAGTATACATTTATTTGACCATCTTTATACATAATGAGGCAAAGTCAATTCTCTGATTAATCACTTAATAATAAAATTAATTGGATAACTTCATATATCAAGTTTGAATATTAACTATAATAATCCCTTTCATAATATTCTTTAAAAGTACAAGAGCATACCAAACATTATTTATGGACCTTAAACCAATATCTCATTTCTCACCATCTTAAATGGCATGCTAACTTACACTTTTATAAGAATTCTATTTATTTCTAGCATCATGAGTAAATATTTACATAGCTTAATAAACAATAATACAACAAGTTAAGAATACTTATCTAAATTAAGTAGAATGGTAAGACTGAAGTGACTGAAGTCTTGACTTCAATTTTCCACCCAACCATTCCGATTCTTTGTCCAACCTGTGTTTTCCGGTAGAGAGGTCACTCCCAATCTGGGCAGTGAATCCACTAGATTAGGGGATAACCGCTCTCATAGAAAGACCTTCCTCTCTCATCAATACAAGACTCAATATTTAGTAACACACGAAGATTCAGAGCAATAGGTGAAGCCTACCAATTAGCTCTGAAGGCAGAGGAGAAACTATTGAGGAAATCCGCAGCGACCAGAGGTAGGATGATCGGTCGGGGTGCGAAGACTATTTTCGCGAAAGCCCAAAGTAGCTGTTATAGGAAGGAAACTATCGAAGATAGTCAACATGCAGAAGGGAGATTGACAAGGGAGAAAATGCAAGAAAACCGACGCGATGGTAGGGTACCACACAGTCGAGGTGCGTATGGTCGAAGTGGTCCATCCAACTGAAAAAGGGATGACAGACCATCCATAATCTATTATAAGTGTCATGGAGCGGGATACAAGGCATATGAATGCCCAGAGAACCTACATGTTGCAGAGGAGTCGAAACCCAAACATCAAAGAGATGAGCGAGTTGATGAGAGGGAAGAATCGGCATCCTACAACAATGAGGATGAAAGGAGGAAGAATCAGAACCTGACAGTTAGGAGAACATTAGTTCAAGAGGACCGACGCGATGAGAAAGAGCTAGTATAGCAAAAGTTGATCTTTCGAACCAAGGTGTGAATCCGCGAATGGCGTTGCAAGACCATAGTTGATGGTGGAAGCACTGAGAATCTTGTGTCGACATAGGTCATCGATAGGATTGGGTTGAAGTGTCGAGAACATCCACACCCATACAAGATCTCATGGTTGTAGAAAGGACACCATGTGAAGGTGACTAGACAGTTCTTGGTTAAGTTCACGGTCAGGAAGTTAGAGGACAACGTACTGTGCAACGTAATCCCAATGCACGCGTGCCATCTGTTGTTAGGAAGACGATGGAAATATGATCAGAAAATGATCTATGATAGTCGAGCCAACACAGTCACAGTGTGGAAGAATGGCATACAGAGGAATCTTAAGCCGAAACCAGAGGAGCAAGACATTAGTAAGCAGGGCGAGAGCAAATTTTGGGAGAAGCGGGTGCTGATGTGTTCAGCAAAAGAATTCCTCGCAGAAGAGGAAAAGTAGTCGGGATGTTTTGCGATCATTCCAAAAGGGCCACGTGTCGAGAAGGCAATAATGGAGAAGATTTCGGTCGAAGTTGGAAAGATGCTTGAGGCGTTTTAGAGCATAATATTCGATGAAACACTGACGAGATTTCCACCGATGAGAAGCATATCCTGTCAGATCGACTTGATTCCAGGGTCAAGTTTTCCAAACAAAGCACCAGATAGGATGATTCTGACATAAGGTTAGGAACTTAATCGACAGGTCAAGGAGTTGTTGGACAAAGGATTGATCAGAGAGACTCTAAGTCTGTGCGCGGTACCAACAGTATTAGCGCTGAAGAAGGGTGGAGAATGGAGGATGTATACAGACTCCAGAGCTATCAACAAAATCACGATCAAGTATCGGTTTCCATTGCCGAGGATGGACGACTTGATGGATTGTTTGTGTGGAGAGAAGTACTTCACGAAGATATACCTGAAGAGTAGTTATCACCAGATTCGGGTTAGAGAAGGAGACGAATGGAAAACAACATTCAAGACAAAGGAAGGGTTGTATGAGTGGTTAGTCATGCCATTTGGATTGACTAATGCACCCAGTACATTCATGCGATTGATGAATAAAGTACTAAAACCATTCTTGGGAATGTTTTCCATAGTCTATCCAGACGACATTCTAATTTTCAGTCAAACCAAGACATAACACTTGGGGCACATTCGACAGGTATTGCAGGAAGAGAAGCTGATGGTGAACCTGGAAAAGTGTCTTTTCATGAAGGAAGAACTGGTATACTTGGGATTCATAATATTGGGTAAAGTGTTGGTGATGGACCCAGAAAAGGTGAAGGCGATATTGGATTGGCCTGAACCGACAAGCGCGATTGGAGTGAGGAGTTTCCATGCACTTTCCACTTTCTACAGGAAGTTCATCAAGGGATTCAGTCGGATTTGCACACCATTTACAGAGTGCATGCGAAAAGGGGAGTTCAAGTGGCTAGAAGCTGCCCAGCGAGCTCTAGACAAGTTGAAGGAAAAGGTCACTAAGAGTCTAGTGTTAGCGCTCCCAGATTTTGACAAAGTTTTCCAGGTCGATTGCGACGCAACTAGAATAGGAGTTGGAGTAGTGTTGAGCCAGGAAGGCCGACCAATTGCATTCTTCAGTGAGAAATTGGATGATGCGAAGCAAAAATATTCGTTCTATGACCAGGAATTCTATGCTATTTTCCAAGCGTTGAAGAAATGGAGGCATTAGTTTTTTTCCCAAGGAATTTGTGTTGTACACAGATCACCAAGCGCTGAGGTATCTAAATACTCAGTCAAAGTTAAATCAGCGGCACATGAAATGGGTCGAGTTCCTACAGGGATATATGTTCATTTTGCGACATAGGTTAGGAAAGTCGAACAAGGTTGCTGACGTGCTGAGTAGAAGAGTTGCGTTGCTGAACACGATGACAGTTCAAGAAACAGGAATAGAGTCGGTAAAGACAGAGTATGCGACCGACGAGGATTTTGAGAAAGCATGGGGAGCTTGTCATGAAACATGGAGTGTCAATAGGACTCCATACTTGGATTATTTTATCCAAGAGAGATACCTATTTAAGGGACGACAATTGTGTATTCCCTGAGGATCCGTGCGAGAGAACCTAATCCGAGAGTTCCATAGCAGGGGATTAGCAGGTCATTTTGGCATCGACAAGACTAAGGCACTAGTTGAAGAGAAGTATTACTGGCCAAGAATGACAAGAGATGTCGGGAAGTGGGTTCAACATTGTAGAGTTTTCCAGTTGGCAAAAGGAAGAAGTCAGAACACGGGGTTGTATACACTGTTGGCCGTACCAACACCCCATGGGAGCACTTGAGCATCGATTTTGTGCTAGGATTGTCGAAGATGCAGCAAGGAAGCGACTCAAAATTTGTTGTAGTCGATATGTTTCCAAAAATGGCACACTTTATTCCATGTCAGAAGACAAGTGATGCCACAGGCATTGTTGTACTATTCTTCAAGGAAGTAGTTAGATTGCATGGGTTGCTGAAGAGTATCACATCGGACATAGATACCAAGTTTAAGCGGCATTTCTAGAGAACCCTATGGAAGAAACTGGACACGGGGTTGCAGTTTAGCTCGGCATATCATCCGCAGACAGACAGACAGACCGAGGTGGTGAACAGAAGTTTGGGAAACCTTCTAAGATGTTTGATGACCGACAGACCCAAACAGTGCGAGAACGTGTTGGCGCAAGCAGAGTTTGCATACAACAATTCTGTGAATCGGTTAACAAGTTTGAGCCCATTCCAGATTGTTCAAGGAAGAAGCCCACATGGAGTGGTGGATTTGGTCGAGTTGACGACAGAAACCAAGAAAAGAGCAGATGTAGAATCATTCACAGAGCACATGAAAGAAATTCATGAAGATGTACGAAAGCATATAGAAAAGAGAAATGCAGCATACAAGTTGAGACCTGGCAGGAAGAAAAGACTACAGTAGTTCAGTGAAGGAGAGATTTTCGATGGGAACCTAAAACAAGCTGAAGCTGAAGAAGATTGGACCATGTAAGATTGTGAAGAAGATTTTGGACAATGCTTATGTGTTGGAGCTGCCGAATGACTTGAGCATTTCACCAAAGTTCAATGTCTCAGATCTATACAAGTTTGAAAAAAGTTCAAGAAGCGGAAGCACAGAAGTGTCGAACATTGACTGGATAACACAGATTCCAAATCAACACAAGGAGGAAATCACAGAAGTAATAGAGGAATGTGAAGTCGGGCGTATGCATAGTTCGCGAAGGAAGGAATACTTGGTGCGATGGAAGGATGATGAGTTGCAGGAGGCGACATGGATTTACGAAGAAGAGTTCATGAGACTGACGAAGCAGTGGAATTCTTTTCCACCTGGGGAGTCTGATGAAGGGGCATTGGAGCCTAGGCAGATCAGTCAAATTTGATTGACACGAGGAGACTGACCAGAGGGGGTGTTGATGACCACTGGTGCGAATAAGCAGGTTGGCTGTCGAAGTCAAAAATTTGAGCAGAATTTGTCGAGATGCGTCGACAGGAGGAAAGAGGTCGAGAGTCGACATGAAAATGGTCAACAGTCAACATGCGAATGCCTACACGAAACAAATCATCACAGAATCGCAGTAAGGTCAACATGTTGTAAGACCGTGACATCGACAAGTTGGGCATGAGACAAGTGAGGAGTACGGGGCAGAATGGCGAAGCCTAAGCATAGAGTGAAGTCGACAGGTGAGTCGAAGCTAACAAAAGGACAGTATGGTTGACATGAAGGATCACTATAGCTTATCAGAAAGATGCGTAAAAGTCAAGGAGAGTACTTGGAAACAGTTCGGGGTTACTAAGGAAGTTAATGACAGTTATTGCAAGTGGGTGAAGACATGACAGATGTCGTCACAGGAAGAGGTTGTGCATCATGGCAGGGGCGCTGACAATTGTAGGTCTGCAGGATCATGGAAGGATCAGCTGACAGAGGATTGTGTCTCTAGAATCGCAGTGGTCTTAGGAACAACAACATAAGTGTAGAAGGCCAGAAAAGGGAGATCAGTTAGATCATCATTCCGTAGTTGAGGGAGTTCGGGGAGAAGTTCTATAGATTGGAGAGAATCGTCACACAACTTTTGAATGCAGAGGAGATCGAGCCATAGCTTAGAGTTCCGCAGTGAACCAGGAGAGGTTGAGGTCGACACACTGAGAGAACAAACAGTTACTTCTATGTTGTAACGGCCAAGGTCGACAGCTAGTTAGTTATTTCATTTATTTGTAGTTTGCATTGTAACCGATTCAGAGAAGTAATATAAGCCAGCTTCTGGCATGTTGTTTGCATCTTGTCTATGCGAATGTGTGTGGAGTGTGTAATTGTTAGGCAAGAACCTTTGTTGATGAGGCACCTTGCATCAACCATCATGAGTAAATATTTACATATCATAATAAACAATAATACAAGTTAAGAATACGTATTCTTAATTAAGTAGACTGGTAAGATTGAAGCGACTGAAGGATTGACATCAACATTCCACCCAACCATTCTGACTCTCTAGCGTGTGTTTTCGTGCTTACCGAGAGGTCACTCTTGAGAGAAAATCCACTAGAGTAGGGTGGATAACTGCTCTCACATAAAGACCTTCTGCTCTCATCAACAAAAGACTCGGTCTTTAGTAACACACAAAGCATATTGTTTTAATATAATGGCACTGAATCTATGCCTCTTCTCCCTCTAGTATATTCATTATGTGTACACTCTGTTTACTTAGTAATGTGAAAAGGGTTTTAGCTATTCCCTTTCTGTACCATGCACACCTATTTACTTTTTAAAAATTATATACAAGGATTTCAAATCAAAGATAGCACCCTTTTGAGTTTGTTCCATGCTTGATATATAAAATATAACATACTATAAACATGAAAATTGACCAAGTGTCGCACTCTTATTGGCCCATCTAGCCTATACTTAAATATTTACCAATGTATATGAGAATGCCTTTAAGTACAGGGACATGCCCTTACTGGCTCTCATTTAGTTACTCATTATAATATTGAAGCATAAGCTAAATGAGTCTCGAGTGGTGCCCTCATGAACTCTTCCATGAATATAATTGATTATAGAACTATAACATAAGAGGTGTGAACCATGGCTGCACTCAGTTGGGGTCGTGCTCTTCTTGCTCCATATCAAATACAAGGTAAGATTAAGGCTATGCCTTCATCACATAATCACAGCGCCACTCCAGAGGGTTGTGCCCATCTTAAAGTTTATGGTTAATAAAAGGGAAGAGTTTCTCCCTCATACAGAGAGGCATTGTCAACAACAGTTGTTAGTAGGTAGTAGACCACTATCATTGAATGCAATGGTATTTAAGGGTTGTTCTCACTCAACCATATCAAGGCATGGCTTCTCCAGATGAGAGGCCAGCCAACCGAATGTTATCTCTGCAAACAGAAAATGCATAGCTTCTCCGAGTAGGTTACCAATCAATAGAGAACAAGATCACTTGCAATATAAAAGGAAAGCATGGATCTTTGATTGAGAAACTATCCAATGCAAAACTATATCTATGCAAACAAAAGGAAAGTGACTGCTCTTCCATGAAGAGACCAACTAGTCAACGATATATCTAGAGCACAAGATTGTCGTGGATCTTCCCTATGAGCTCCCAACATCAAGACAATTAATAAAAAAAGAACATAAACAAAAAGAAAAGTCGAGACTCTAGCAGACTCTAGGAATACACGCTCTCTCCTGAAAGATGTGTAACCATCTCCCCGAGGATTCTAGGCTATGTGCCCTTTCGTGTTTCCTCCAAGATAATCATGAGAACCAGGAAATCATTTTTTATAAATGGTGGCTCTCAACAATGTATAGTTATGGCTTACCCTCTTGAAGAGAGGAGCAAGGTAATTTCATGGTATCACTAAGGACCATTTTCTTCACTCGACAAAGAACAAGGAGTCATTGCTCCTCTTTTATCCACAATGAACAAACTATAAAAGATATTGTGGTTTTGGATTGCAATAATAAACAATATAGGTTTCCAAACTGTTCAAACTCAAACACACATATTCCAGGTCAAATAACTACAACGTGAACCCCCTCTATCCAATTTACAAAACATAGTCAATAGACAGTGTTTAAAATATGGAAATAGGTTTTTATTGAAGATCATCCTTTCTATTCATCAATATAGACTTGCATTGTGCAACTGTATCAACTTATGAATCTAAAAATATTTATGGAGTTGGTCCTCTCTTGAGAAGCCACTCCTATTCTTCTCTATAGTTAACAAATAAGACTCACAAGCCATATTAATAATATGGCTTATATACACTGATCAACGTTTTATCAACCATGGCCACACATTTAAGTGTGGTTAATATATGTCAATCGGCGTATATAACCCATATTATTAATTATTAATATGGCTTGCTAGTTGACGGTCGACGTGCATAAAAGGATTGTTGAGTGTTAATTATGATTTATTATAATAGTTATAATAATAATAGTTATTATCTATTATTATAATAATTATTAATATTTATAAAAGAAAATATTAATGATAATTAAATAATAATTAATAAAATGGTTAATAATAATAATAATAATAATACTTAATATAATGGTTAACCATGGCTGATATTGTTTGGTTGACCACGATTAACAACTATTAAGCATGGTTGTTGACTATGGTTGGTTGACCATTGTTAAGTATGTTTGACTTTGTTTGACCATGGTCAACCAGTAGTCAACTTTGGTTGACCATGGCTAACTCTTGTTAACTGTGGTTGTCTTTGGTTGTCCATGGCTGAACATTGTTGACCATGCTTGAACATGCTTGCCTTTGGTTGACCATGGTTGACTATGATTAACCCTAGTTCACCTTGGTACTCGATGATTTTGGTCGACCATGGTTGATGATCGTTGACCATGGTTTACCGTAGTTGACTTTCGTAGACCATTGTTTAACATGGTTGACCATGGTTGCCTTTGGTTGAACATGGCTGAAGATGGTTGACCATGGGTGACTATGGTTGACTATACCTTACTTTTGTTGACCACGGTTGACTTTCGATAACTAAGGTTAAACATGGTTAACTTTGGTTAACCATGGTTGAATATGGTTGACTTTGGTTGACATGGTTCACCATGGTTGACTCTCATTGACCATCATTGACTTTGGTTGACCTTGGTTAACCATGGTTGACTATGCTTAACCATGCTTGACCATGGTTGACATTAGTTTTCATTGGTTGACTATGGTTGACTTTGGTTGTCCATGGTTTAACATAGTTGACCATGGTTGAATTTGGTCGACCATGATTTCCTATGGTTTACCATGGTCGAATTTGGTTTTCCATGGTTGACTTTTGTTGACCATGGTTGACTTCAATTTGACTTTTTGTTGACCATAGTTGACTTTTGGTTTACTACCATTGACTTTAGTTTGCAATGGTTATGTTGTGGTTGGCCTTGGTTGATTATGGATGACATGGTTCACCATGCTTGACTCTCATTGACCATCATTGACTTTGGTTGACCTTGGTTAACCATGGTTGACTATGCTTAACCATGCTTGACCATGGTTGACATTAGTTTGCATTGGTTGACTATGGTTGACTTCGGTTGTCCATGGTTTAACATAGTTGACCATGGTTGAATTTGGTCGACCATGATTCCCTATGGTTTACCATGGTCGAATTTGGTTCTCCATGGTTGACTTTGGTTGACCATGGTTGACTTCAATTTGACTTTTTGTTGACCATAGTTGACTTTTGGTTTACTACCATTGACTTTAGTTTGCAATGGTTATGTTGTGGTTAGCCTTGGTTGATTATGGTTGACCATTGTTTACTTTTAATTATCTTTAGTTAACTATGGTTGAACATGGTAGGCTTTTTGTTGGCTTTGTTTGACTTTGGTTAACTATGGTTGACCATGGATGACTATGGTTGAATTTGGTTGACCATGCTTGGCTTTGGTTAAATTTTGGTTGAGGATGGTTAGCCATGGTTGGTTATGGTTGACTATGGTTGACTTTGGTTGACTTTGATAATTATTGTTAATGATGGTTGACTATGGTTGACTTTGGTTTACCATGGTTGACCATTATTGTTTATGGTTGTTCATGGTTGACCATGGTTAATGATGATTTACCATGGTTGACTATGTTTATTCATGATTGACTATTATTGATGGTGGTTGTTCATTGTTGCCTATTGTTGATTATGGTAATTGTTTGACTTTGGTTGAGCATGGTTGACTTTGGTTGACCATTGTTGACTATGGTTAACCATGGTTGACTTTGGTTGTACATGGTTAACTATGGTTCACTTTGTTTGACCATGGATGACTATGGTTGACCATTGTTAACTATGTTTATTCAAGGTTGAGCATGGTCAATGATGATTAACCATTGTCTACTATCTTTATTCATAATTAACTATTGTTGATGGTGGTTGTTCATGGTTGGCTATAGTGGATTATGGTAATTGTTTAAAGTCAACCATGGTTGATTATGGCTTACCATGGTTGACTTTTGGTTGAATATAGTTGACCATGGTTAACATTTGGTTGTCTTTGCTTAGCTATGGTTGACGATGGTTGACCATTGTTCACTATGGTTTATCATGGTTGACTGTGGTTGACCATGGTTGACTATGTTTTACCATGGTTGACTTTTGTTGACCATGGTTAACCAATGTTGAATATGGTTGTTCATAGTTAACCATGGTCAATGATGATTGACCATGGTTTACTATGTTTATTCATGATTGACTATTGTTGATTGTGGTTGTACATGGTTGACTATAGTTGATTATGGTAATTGTTTGAAGTCAACCATGGTCGACTATGGTTGACTTTGGTTGGCTTTCGTTTAATATGGTTGACCATGGTTGACATTTGGTTGGATTTGGTTAATCATGTTTGAGTATGGTTGACCATGGTTAGCTTTGGTTGACTTTTGGTTTACCATGGTTGATTATGATTGACTTTGCTTGACCATGGTTGACCTCGGTTGACTATAGTTAACCATGGTTGAGTATGGTTGACCATGGTTCACTATGCCCGTGGTTTAATTATTATGTTCCTAAATGGTTATATCTCATTTTGATGTTTAGGGTTCTATATTAATGCGACATTTTTCATGTGTTTTATTAAATTACAATAATTATCAATGCATACGTACAATGTCTACAATTAATACTTAGTGAAAGTATACAATGTCACATTGGAACATTCTCAAGGGTCATGTTAGAATGCAATGTACATTGATGTTTATGAAATATAAATGTTAATATTAACATTAATAATAATTTGATAAAGTTATGTTATGTTTGAGGTTGATGTTAATTCTTGTATAAGGTTTAATATGTAATGTTATGGTGTAATTATGGTTTCATTAATGAATCCTCAATTATATGATATGTCACACTATGAAATTGATGTTAATGTTAACTTTAGGATTCATTTGATGAGGTTATGTTATATATGAGGTCTATTTTAATTATTGTATACGGTTATGTAATTAATATTGTTATGCCTAATTAATGTTATGGCTATTGATTATTAACCATTAATAGTGTTAATAAAATGGTTAATATTACATGAAAATGTTAATAATAAGTAATAATAATTTTTAACTTTAATAATATTTAACATTAATGATAATAATAATAATTTAAATGTAATTATGGTTTAATTATGATTCAAGAATGCAATTATAATTTAATTATGATTTAAATATGTGATACTCGAATCTTCCTAATTTTAAAATTTTAAAAATTATATTTACAATATTTTTTAAATGTATATAATTTAAAATTATTATTCAATACAATTTGAAATTATTATTTTTACAATGTTATTTGAAAATTTGCAATGGTTTAAAAATTATTTTAATTTAAAAGGAATTATATTATAATATTTGGTATACCATTACATATTTCTATTACATATGGTTCTCAAAACTTTAACATAAGTATACCTTTACATAAGTAAAAAAAATATAAAATATAAAAAACCTTAATATTAATATTTTGTACATATATTTATTATATATCTATATATATGAGACTATTAATATTTTGTAGATATGTTTATTATTATCATATGGATTTCAATATCAAAACTTTTACATTAATCAAAAGTTAAAAGTACACAAATCCATAAAGGATTATTAATATTTTGTATATATGTTTATTATTATTATTATTATTATTATTATATAGAGTAATCAAAACTTTACATAGAAATTTTTATATTAATCAAAAGTATACAAAACCATAACCATTAAAGGATTATTAATGTTTTATTTTATAGTGTTTTAAAAAATTTAATATATTTATTAAAAAAATTAGAGGTTAATTTATACATATTTATATTTAATTGGAAAATAATAAATAATTTTTTAATATGTTTAGAAAACAAGTTTATAATTTTAAAATAAGTTAGAGGTTATATTTTGCATATTTATATTTTAAACTTAAAAATAAGAAATATTTTTTTTTTCAAAAGTTTAAATAAAAAATTAATATTTAATATTGTTTTCATATGAACAAATAAATAAATTTTAAAAATTAAATAGAAAATGATAGAATATGATTTAAAGATATATTTTTTGAAAAACAAGAAGTGTGCAAATGTAAATAAAATCAAAATAATCAAACCACCAAAAATAGAAATTCAGACTTTTTGTTATAATCTGTTTTATGTTTTTTGTTGTTGTAGTGCATTTTTCATTCCTCTATTATTGATTAAACTTAAACATTTTCTTTTTCTTTCATAGTTGATCTAAATTGTACATATTCTAGTAAATTGTTCTTTATTTTGTTTTTCAGATCATATCAATTTTAATAATATATGATGTTTTCCCATATTTATATGTTCTCAAGCTTGTAAACATAATTACTTTTGAATATATACAATTTTAATAATCTAAAATGTATTGTCACAAATATATATTTTCAGGCTTGTAAACAAAATTAAGTTTGAATATATATATATATATATATATATATATATATATATATATATATATATATATATAATTAATTGTTACAATTCTATTCTCAATTATTTAAAACAATAAGATAACAATTAATATATAAATTATATATAAAATTTAAATGAGTAATGGCTTCTATAAAATGAAGATTGATTTCATTAATTATGAAGAAACCTTTGTTCAATTCAAATTAATTTAAAATATATCTCAAGTAAAGATTAATTTCAAAAGCTATATATAAAAGTAAGTGAAGATTGATTTCAAAATCTATATATAAAAGTAAATGTGTAATAGCTCTTGTTTTGTCACCGTTACAACAGATGAACATTCATAATAATATGATATCTGAATGCCATTCTCTCCTCATGGAGGGCATGGGATAAACCCAATATGAAATTGTATAGTCTAGTTAAGTTAGAAATATAAATTTTAAAATAGTTGCAGCTATGGAGCGAATATTTTAAAGTTTTAAAATATTTATTTTAAATTAAACCAATTCCATAATTTTAGACATGTACAAGTTTGTAATGAATGTTTACTGATCATTAAGATTAAAATACAACCCTTTGAACTTCAAATTGTTATCTGAGCTTAATTACACAAAACATATTTAAGAATTTACCAATTATTAAGATTAAAATACAACTCTTTAAACTTCAAATTGTTATATGGACATAATTAATGGAAACTGTTGAAAAATAATACCTAGCAGCACCTAAAAGAATAAAGTTTTTTGATATAAACTTCGAGGTACGAACTTTTTTTTTTATATAAACTTCGAGGTGCGAACTTCGAGTGAATGTTTTGGGACATGTTGATTTTTACATTGGTACTACTCTCAATCCGTTTGCATTTTTTAATAGATTTTCCTTTTAAGCAAATCATCATTTATTATGTAATGCATGTGACTGTCTCTCTTGCCATTGGCGATGGCAGCCCAAAGTTGTATGGCAAAAAATGTCAATTCCATTAACATTATTATTCAACTATTAAATTTACATTGAAACACCATTCCTTGGCCTAGTCAGTAGACGAATAATAGACTCCCCAAGGTGAATCAGTAAGCCATGGGCTTACGGGAGCCTCATTCTAAAACCAGGCCAAATGCATACATACAACACTAGAGGTGCGGGAGATAGGGCAAGAGTGGGTAAGCCAAACTTACAATTACCCTAGCCATGCCTACAACACCATGAATCTTCACAGCTCCCATACAAAAGCATTTATCACTGTCATAAGTGACATACAATACAAGTTAGTTCAAACATTTGTTTTCAAATCGAAGAAGATAAAAATGTCAATTGCAGATAGAGATTATTTCCTCACCTGTAAGAAGTATGGCCTCCTTACGCCATAGCCGAAAGCAACAGTTACCAAGTGTGCAGACCATGAGCAGAGCTCGGGTCAGTACACCACACCATCACCATAAAACGAAGTGTAGAGCCAGAAACGAATAACAAGACGAATACAGGGATAACAGAAAACCCCATATCAATATCCAAACCCTCTTACTAGGTTGTTCCCATACTCATTAAAAGCGCATTAAAGGGTACATGAGCCTCACTCTAGTGGAGGTTCAATTCTTTTTGCAAGTATATAGTGAAGTCATGGAGTCAACCACCCTTGTTTTAAATTACAAAGGGCTCGATTTTTGTACAAATTCTATAGCAAAATTATGACCCAACCCACATTTGTTTATATTACAATAAGCTTTTAGTCGTGAACCTCACATTGGGAAAACATTCATATTGTGAACTACCATGATAATGGGATACCCACCTTTTAATAACTTATCATTCACCCTGGTGAAATAGGACCAATAGTAACATAGGAACAAACCCTTTAGAGATAGTACTCTCAGATTGAATATACTTGCAAACATAAAAGTATGGAATGGCGTTAGCATTATGCTAATTATGTTTGGAAACCACTATAGTCACCCATACCTCCTCGCACCCTGTCGAGGTATGTAATTACCTACCTTGGAGTAGTATAGTACCACCACATGAACAACATACCGACATCAAAGGAGCTCATCACCTGAAGGTGACATTAGACATTCAAGATTTAATCACATGATTTCTTAAGACACTAAGGAGTGTATTTCTATCTTGCACTAGTATTTGCAATTAAAATTAAAACATGCCATCATATTATATTCCACATCGCTTCCGCAAATCTTACACTCACGCATAGAAGAGACCATGTAAAACGAAATTCTTAGGATTACATTTGTTTCATGCAAGTAGGGATGTATTTAATGATATTAGATTTAATTTGTAAAGCTATCTACGGTAAATTAATGACTATTGTAGGTACAATTTTTTTTTAAAATTTTCGCTAGTTTTGGGACATTACAAGTGGTATCAGAGCAAGTTACAAACACTAAGTGACCTATTGGGATCACTACCAAACATCGCTTCAAATCCAAAAAGCTTTGCTTAAAATATCGTATTATATTTTATGTGAAAGAATTAACTAACAAATTATTTTCTATGAACATATACTTATATCAATTTCAGGTACAGGCAGTATCAGAAAAATGAATGCAGAACAAGGCATCAGTGTACAAGGAAATCTAAATTCCCCACCACGAGAACAAGAAATTGTGGTGGAACTCAACTCAGATTTAGAGAAATCCATAAAGCAACTACAGGCTGAATTCCAAAGTTTCAAGGATGAGAATATGCAAGAAAGAAGAGAACAGCGGGCTATCAATGAAGCCTTACTCCAAAACTTAATAGGGGCAAAACCCCATGAACAGCCTACTCTCTCCGTCAACACTCTTAACACAAGGAAAGCAGCCAGTTGCAGGATAGGAGAGCAAGAAGAACATAAATCAGAACCATTGGAAGAGGACTGTAAAAGCTCTTCCAATGACAATGGCTCCCCACCTCCTTGCAAGAGGAGGAGGAAGAGTGATGACAGCTTACAAGGAGAGTTCCGAAATATAAGAGCCCCAACTTATGATGGGGAAGTTAACTTAGGAGAAAATGATGAAGAATGGTTGTTAAGAATGAATAAATACTTTAAAGTTCATAATTATTCGAGTGAGATGCAAGCCCGACTAGCCATATACAACCTAAATGGTAAAGCTGCTAGATGGTGGTGGGACTTGAAACACACTAAGGGACAAGAGCTGCGAGACATAAGCTGGGATACCTTCAGCAAAATATTCCAGGACAAGTATATGTCTGAAAGATTCTTTGACAAGAAAATAAAAGAATTTCAGGAGTTGAAAATGGGCTCCCTGACTATGGAAGCTTTCATAAATCGGTTCTTAGACTTGCTGCACTATGTGCCTTATATTAAGGACGAGAAGGTGAAAATTCAGTAGTTCTTGGGTGGGATGCCACCAAACGTTAGAGAGAAGATAGAATTCGACATGCCCAAAACCCTTGACATAACCCTACATAAAGCCAGGTTGTGCTATGAGCACGAGAAACCAAGGAATGACAACATCAACAGAAATAGGGACAGATTCAGGACCTTCTAAGACAACCGTAGACCGGGTTTTAGACCCCCACCTTTTCGGAAACATAACAACAGTTTCCCACCCAACAGAGGTTTCAGCCGACCCCAAGCTCGACCAAATGCACCCCCACCACCAGCCAACAGGCTAGCCTTCAACAAAGCGGCAAAGGTGGTCCCACCAACTGTTTCTTGCTGGAAATGCCAGGGGCCACATTACTATAGAGACTATCCCAACAAAACAAATGGGACTTTACACAACATCCAAACGGAACCTACCATGGAGGACATGGAAAAAACACCGAGGATTTATGCCGCCCTTGATGGACGACAGGCAGATCATCAAGCTACCATGGTAGAAATTGAAAGTAAGATATCTAACACTATCATTTCAGTTCTAATACACCCTAGTGCTTGCCGAAGCTACATCTCTCCTAGGATAGAAGAAACTTGCAAACTAAACCGAGAAAGTCACAAGGTACCATGGCTGGTACAACTAGCTACGGGTACCAAACGGAAGGTTTCCTAACTAGTTAAGGGCTGTGAGATTGATTTAAACGGATTCCCAACTAGAGTAGATTTAAACCTCTTACCGTTAGGGTCTTATGACATAATAATAGGCATGGATTGGTTAGAAGGACATCATGCCTTGATAGATTGTTTAAACAAATCCATCTAATGCACAGATAGTCAAGGGAACCAAAGAACGATTCAAGGTATACCTAAGGAAGTATCAGTATGGCAGAAATCTGCATTACAAGCAAAGAAATGTTTACAGAAGGGTTGTAAACTATTCGCGATCCACCTCCAAACCGTAGAAGCCGATAGAGCACAAAAGATCGAGGATTTTCCAATACTAGTAGAATTCATCGACATATTTCCCGAGGAGATACCAGGGTTACCACCCAAACGGGACTTAGACTTTTCCATTGAACTAACCCTCGGATCCGTACCCGTCTCTAGGACTCCATACCGTATGAGTACACCAGAGCTGGTAGAGCTCAAGATACAGTTACAAGAACTAATAGATAAGGGATACATTCGACCGAGTGTGTCTCCCTACGGAGCACCAATTCTCTTTGTTAAAAAGAAGGACAGCATGATGCGTATGTGCATCGATTACCGCCAACTCAACAAGTTAACCATCAAGAACCGTTATCCACTCCCTAGGATCAATGAATTGTTTGACCAAGTCGGAGGAGCAAATATCTTCTCGAAGATCAACCTGCGATCTAGATATCACCAGGTGAGAATCTGTGACGAGGACATCAGTAAGACCGCGTTTCGCACTCGATATGGCCACTACGAGTTTGTAGTAATGCCTTTCGGTCTGACGAATGCACCCGCTAACTTCATGTGCATGATGAACAACGTTTTCAGTAAGTGCTTCGACAAGTTTGTTCTAGTCTTCATAAACGATATCCTGATCTATTCCAAGAATGAAGAAGAACATGAGGAACACCTCCGAATAGTCCTACGGATATTGCGAGAACATCATCTATACGCAAAATTTAGCAAGTGTGATTTCTATAGACCTCAGATACAGTACTTAGGACATATCATTTCCCAGAAGGGAATAGCAGTTGATCTTGAAAATATCAAGTCTATCGAAGAATGGCCCACACCTACTTGTGTTTTTGATATATGATCATTCCTAGGATTAGCCGGATATTATCGAAAGTTCATTGAGAACTTCTCGTGGATCGCTTGTCCCATAACCGCGTTACAGAAGAAGACCACTAACTTCATCTAGACAGGCAAGTGCGAGGAAAGTTTTCAGAAGTTAAAACAACTTCTGATTAGTGCACCAATACTACGAATTGCCAACCCCAATGGGGACTTCGTAGTTTGCACCAATGCAAGCAAGGAAGGACTCGGTGGAGTCCTTATGTAGGATGATTTCACCATCTGTTACGAGTCAAGGAAACTAAAAGAACATGACAAAAACTATCCTACTCATGCCCTCGAACTGGTTGCCATTATGCACGCTCTAAAGATGTGGAGGCATTACCTCATGGGTAAGAAATTTCTATTAAAGATGGACAATATGAGTCTAAAATACCTGTTCGATCAACCAGACCTGAACGCTACACAGGTTAGATGGTTATCCTTCCCTAGTGAGTATCACTTTGAACTGAAACACATCAATGGGAAAGAAAACAAGATCGCCAACACCTTAATTCGACGAGCTCATATGTTATATGAGGTAACTGAAAGTCGAATGGACTCCGACTTACACGACAAAATTAGAATGGCATGCCAAAACGACTGATTCTATGTTGAGATCCTTAAAAAGATCCAGGAAGATAGGATTTTTCAACAACAAAAAGAATACAAGATAGATGAATCAGGATTGTTGTGGTCAAAAGAGAGACTTTACGTTCCCGAGGGAGGAGACATTAGACCTAACATACTCACCAAATTCCATCGGAGTCTCTATTTAGGACACCCCGGATATCAAAAGATGATTTCAGCCATAAAGAAACACTACTTTTGGCCTAAACTGAAAGTTGAAATCGCATTGTTCATCACGAAATGTCAGGAATGCCAGTTGGTCAAAGCAGAACACCAACAGCCCTCCGGTCTACTTCAATCGTTACCCATTCCAGAATGGAAGTGGGATGTAATAAGTATGGATTTCATTACAGGCCTACCTAATAGTAAGAAACAAAATGACTCCATCTTCGTAGTAGTAGACAAGCTGTCAAAAGCCGCACATTTTATACCAGTAAAATCTACCTACCAGGTAGTTCACATTGCGGAAATCTTCCTAAAGGAGATTTTCCTGTTACACAGAATACCCAAAAGCAATTATCTCTGACCAAGACACGAATTTCACTAGCAACTTCTTGAGAGCACTGTTCTCCAGGTTAGAGACACGACTGTAGTTTAGTGCTGCATACCACTCCCAAACCGACGGACAGACGGAACGCGTAAACCAAATTCTAGAGGATATGCTGAGAATGTATGTCATGAACAATCCCACTAAGTGGGAAAACTATTTACACCTTGCAGAGTTTGCATACAACAATGGTTACCAAACCTCGGCCAAATTGAGTCCTTTCGAAGTACTCTAGGGTCAAAAGTGTCAGACCCCCGTTGCCTGGGATAGCCCGGTGGATAGACTTATGCTGGGGCCAGATTTACTAAAAGACTTGGAACAACTAGTCTCCAAGGTGCAACTGAATTTAAAAGAGGCAGAAGACCGCCAAAAGAGTTACACATACAAGAAGAGAAATGACAAAGACTACCAAATCGGGGAACATTTTTTCCTAAGGATAAAAGCAAAATAAAGCTCGTTGAGTCTAGGGCGTTGCAATAAACTAGCCCCAAGTTTTTGTGGACCTTTTGAAATACTGGGCAAGAAGGGTCTAGTAGCATATGAGTTAGCCCTACCAGCACATATAAAAATTCATAATGTTTTTCATGCTTCTTTATTAAAGAAATATGTATAGGATACTAAACATGTTATTGATTGGTCCTTATTACAGGTAAATCCCAAAGGGGAGTTATCGCCAGAATCACTCCACATTTTGGACAAGAGAGAGGTCCAGCTTAGGAGGAGGACCATTACTCAGCTAAAAGTGCAATGGAGGCACTTTGGACAAGATGAGGCCACTTGGGAGAATGAGGATACCATGAGGGAGGCATACCCCGCCTTGTTTCATGAGCTCATTCCTAGGCCCTAGGAACACCGGGACGGTGTTGTTCTAAGCGGGGAGGGATGTAATATCCCAACTTTTTGACTAACTATGTTATGAGTTTATATCGGGCCACGGCCCCAACATATGTGATTTATTATTTTAGCATAACATTAGTATGTTTTGATTTATGCTTTCATTAGTTTATATATTGGGCATGGACCCTGATTGTTTCATTGTTGGATATATATACTGGGAAGGAAAGCCCAAACGAATAAACTATGTTGTATTATGAGATTTTGTTACAAATTATGATATACTGAGCTTTCCTCTTTTGTTGCATTATACTATGCAGAACATGATTCGTATGGCTGATTTTGTAGTGTGTTGAGCGTGGACTCAGAAACACACGAATGACCTATATATTGGGCCTAAGCCCCGATGTATCTAGAGGACTCTTATTACGTACTGGTCTTAAGCCCCGAGGTACATTGAGTGTTGGGCATAAGCCCTGTAGCACTTCAATCTTGAAAGAAATGATTACCGAATCCAAGGCCACTTAAATATCCTAGATGTGCCTCACAACCACATTCTAGCTCTAGTGTTGAGCGGAGACTCTGGAATTGCACTAGCATAATGCCCATGTGAGAGTGTTGAGTTAAAAGGCTCTGAAGAGCACTCGGGGTTACTATATCTCAAGTGTTGAGTCAAGAAGACTTTGAATAGCACCTATGTGTTTTATCACAACTATTTGACTTGATTAAATAAATCTTATTATCATCAAATATTCCGGGAACTACCATGTTAAAACGAGAGAATCTGACATGCAAAGGGAAAGACTAGAGGTGCCTTTACCAGCTTACTAAAACCATCCACAGAAGTTGACCCTTTCCTTAAAAACAATTAAAATAATCATCATGTGAAACAAAATGCTAAGGACCACAAAGCTAACTATTATTATTTAGGAGTTTCAATACATAATATTGTTATTTATTACATGTATACTTATACATAAGTGGGCTCCCACTTATTAATTATTAGTTATTAATATTTAGAAAGGATTGCAATTTTTATATTATTATTATTATACAAAGATTAAATATCAAAACACTTTAATCAAACAAAGCGAGAAGTCCTAGTTCCAAAAAATAACTAGCAGTTAAGTAAACAAATATTATTTTTATAATTTAAATAATTTTAAAGAAACCAATAAATTTCAATAGTCCTAATTCAAGATTTGTCCTACTTAAGGAGGACAGACCCCAAAGTTTGGGGGATCTTTTTCTTTTGGTATTATTATTCAAAGAAGAACTCTCTGTTCCAGGAAGTGAACTCTTCGCATAAATTTCTGAACCAGCTACACATCTAGGGCCTCTACTTCTCAGTTTGCATGTTAGAACCAACTCAAGGGGATTCTTACTGAACCAGGAACGGTTGTAGAATCATGGTTGGGAGAAACGTGTTAGTCCCAAAGTCATCCAATCCAAGATCAATTATCAGGTCAGCTAAGAGTCAGTAGTTTCCCTAACTAGTTGGTTGAGTGTGTAGGCTAGTATCAACAAGAACAAGCTACCAGGATCAGCAGGTCATCATCAGCAGGACAAGCTACAGGGATCAACAGGTATGAATTGTTTATAAAACCCTCCTATGATTTATATCTCTTTCATAAATGCAATGTTAAAATAGCAATGTCCTCAGTATCAGTTTTTAAATCAAGTTTTCTCAGAATCGAATGGCATTCCCAGCAGGACTAGCCAGCTAGTCTTTGCTAGTCATTTGTATTGCTTAAACTGTTAGAATAGGCGAATCGTTGATTTTAACTTAGCAAAATATATAGTATTTAATTTCTCTTACCTAAACCCTTGTTTTAAATTAGAAACAAAATCACTTAGCTACCGAAATCAAACCTTTAATAGAAATCATTAAACATCATGTAAAACCATTCGAAAGCCCAGTTATACAAACTATAGCAAAAATGCAGACATTATTTTGTAAGTATTTCCCATATACTCCAATTCTAAACTCAAGAGTGATATGTTGTCCATTTTTTCCGGTCTATCTTAGCTTTCTTTTTCAAGACCATACATACCATAATTGAAAAAAAGACAACAGGTAGAACAGAGATCGCATACACTATGCTTTTACAATTACATATTCATACCCACTTCCCAATAAAAATAACACCCATCACTTAGCTATCATTACCATTCAGAGGACCCTAGTATTCTACAAGTCAAGAATTTAATACCATTGAGGGTGCAGTACAACTACAACGATTTTAAATGTAGGGAAGTTACAAACGCACACGCCATTGAAGGCAGAGGCAGAGGATCGAACCCCATGGACTCCCTTAAATCAAAACTCATAGTGGTCTCCTACAGGACTCACGTATGGCCAACATTTCGAAAGAAATCTCTCATCAAAACAATCCCCATTCATTCAACACGGACAACACATAAAATTGAGATTTGTCCATTCAAACCCTAGCAGCGTTACCATAATAGAAGTACATAAAACCCCATATTAATCTCCTACATTTTCAGAAGCATTTATTTAAGTATCGAGAAGCCTCATGGTATTAGCAAACGCAGGAAGTAAACAAAGACGAAACCAATACCCAAGTTCTAACTACGTTACAAGACAAGGATACAGAGAAGAACGGTTAAGTCTGTTCTTTCAACCAAATCACACATCACATTACATAGAAGCTAAAAGAAATAAGTTAGCCCAGGATGGCCGTAGCCCACACTATTGTCTCATACATTGTTATAGGCACAACTGTACAGGAGTCATATCCAAAATGAAATAGCATTACATTTTTATAAGAATTCGCAGAGCCAAGTAAAAACTAATATCCAGCTGCTACATAGTTCTTTACATCACAGTCCTAGTACTTATTCAACTATTAAATTTACATTGAAACACCATTCCTTGGCCTAGCCAGTAGACGACTAATAGACTCCCAAAGGTGAATCAGTAAGCCATGGGATTATGGGAGCCTCATTCTAAAAACAGGCCAAACACATACATACAACACCAGAGGTGCGGGAGATAGGGCAAGAGTGGGTAAGCGAGACTTACCATTACCCTAGCCATGCCTACAACACCATGAATCTTCGCAGCTCCCATACCAAAGCATTTATCATATGTCATAAGCGACATACAATACCAGTTAGTTCAAACATCTGTTTTCAAATCGAAGAAGATAAAAATGTCAATTGCAGATAGAGATTATTTCCTCACCTGTAAGAAGCATGGCCGCCTTACGCCATAGCTGAAAGAAACAGTTACCAAGTGTGCTGACCACGAGCAGAGCTCAGGTCAGTACATCACACCATCACCATACAATGAAGCGCAGAGCCAGAAACGAAGAAAAAGTCGAATACAGGGATAACTGACAGAAAACCCCAAATCAATATCCAAACCCTCTTGCCAAGCTGTTCCCCATACTCATTAAAAGTGCATTAAACGATACACCAACCTCACTCTAGTGGAGGTTCAATTCTTTTTGCAAGTCTATAGTGAAGTCATGGAGTCAACCACCCTTGTTTTAAATTACAAAGGGCTCGATTTTTGTACAAAGTATATAGAAAAATTATGACCCAACCCACATTTGTTTATATTACAATAAGCTTTTAGTCATGAACCTCACATTGGGAAAACATTCATGTTTTGAACTCCCATGGTAATGGGATACCCACCTTTTAATAACTTATCATTCACCCTGGTGAAATAGGACCAATAGTAACATAGGAACCAACCCTTTAGAGATAGTACTCTCAGATTTAATATACCTGCAAACACAGAAGTATGGAATGGCATTAGCATTATGTAAGTAAGTCCGACAACCACTATATTCACCCATACCTCCCGACACCCTGCCGAAGTATGTAATTACCTGCCTTGGAGTAGTATAGTACCACCACGTGAACAACATACCGACATCAAAGGAGCTCATCACCTGAAGGTGACATTAGACATTCAAGATTTAATCACATGATTTCTTAAGACAGTAAGGAGTGTATTTCTATCTTGCACTAGTATTTGCAATTAAAATTAAAACATGCCATCATATTATATTCCACATCACTTCCGCAAATCCTAAAGTCACGCATAGAAGCGACCATGTAAAACGAAAGTCTTAGGATTACATTCGTTTCATGCAAGTAGGGATGTATTTAATGATATTAGATTTAATTTGTAAAGTTGTCTACGGTAAATTAATGACTATTGCAGGTATGAAAAAAAATTTAAATTTTCGCTAGTTTTGGGACATTACAATCGAGCTCTGTTGCAGCCTATCAAAGATTGAAGGGGCGTCGAGCATTCCTGTTACAATACATGAAAGGGCAGAGCATTCATTATATTTTGAAGAGCCAATTTGTGAAAGGTCAAGCTAATTAAATGGCCGACTGATCGCATGGTGTATAAATATCGATGTAATCTGTGTTTTGTGAGATAGAGAGAAATGGAAGAAATAGAGTGGAATATAATGTTCAGTTGATGCTAAACCCAGAATTGTTTCTGTGTGTGTTTTTTTTGTTACACTCTGTTATTTGAGTTTGTAAACTCATAATTATTCTGTAGTTGTTTTTGCTGTAGCAAGGGTGAAGAATTGTGTTTATGATGTGTTTGATTGTTGAAACAGGGTATTAGTCAAGTGTTATGAACACAGGGGTTATCAAAACATAGCTGATACACTAAGTTGTAACAATCATGTAGTTTACTGTTAGTTGAAACAGTCGTGTAGTTTACTATGTGTTGAAATAGTCCTCTGTAGATTGTTGTTAGCTGTAACAGTAAGTTGCAACTCACCTGGAACTTAGCTGTAACAGTCCTGTAGATGACTGTTAGTTAAAATAGTGAGCTCTGACTGTGCTGAAGATTACAGTGAGCTGTGACTGTCCTGTAGGTGAAATTTATGAGTTTGAAAATCTGAGTGTGTTGCTTTGAGTTAATGCAACACCCCCTTGCCTTCCCTCAAGGGGAACAAATATTGGCGGGGAATTTAGGAGCACATTTATCACAGTAAACCTTTTCTGTAACATAAAATTTATGACCAACATGGGCATTATCAAACCACATAAGTGCTATCCGTGCGATTAAACCACATAATGTTTAGAGCTCGTCCATTGTTCAGATACGCACCATGCCGAGAGATCAAAAAATTGGTTTATGAATCAAAGAATAAGATTAGGCATTGGAATGTGGGGAGAGCAAACCCAATTGAGTATTATATCCATTTTGGCCCCAAATCACCATAACACAACCTTTGAAAATCGAAACAGTGATATGGAGAAACGACCATGAATAAACACAACCTGAATAGACAATAAACAAACAATCCATAAACACAATAAATAAATAAACACTTCGAATAGCCAATAAACACACCAAACAATTGGGCATGGGAAGAACAGTAGTTAACAATAAATAACAAGAGGACGAAAACAATGAACAACAACAGGACGAACACTGCTATTTAAAAATCACATCGCTCATAGACCTATCCATCCAGCAAACCATGCACCGTTCCAATCACCGTCACCTAGCCTTCATCTGTGATAAATCCACCGTGTCCTCTTGTGAGTTTCCTTACACGTTCCCCTAAACAGGTTTCTGGTTTAACCTCTGCTGAGTTTGTGATAACTCCATAGCGTTCTGTGACTCTGTTCTATGCAATTTGAAAATGAACAGCACTGATTTAAAGAAGACCTAATCGGTGTAATTGCTCCATGTATTCATTTAAAATGAAACGATTGGGAATAGATAAAGCGAAGCATTTAAGAAGCATGGAGAGTGGAACAGCTGCAAATGTAGATGCAACAAAGTATGGAAACGTGGAAGTCATATTGAATCAATTGTATTTCCAAGTGTACATGCACTTCCTCGTAGTGGAGGATCCATAGGAGGCACCTTACAAAATGGACAAAATGGAGCAATTGAAATGCGCAATGTAACAGTGGAGCGTTAGAAGAGGAGAGTGGAGCGCTTGAAAAAGAGAATGAAGTTTAATTTTTTGAATTCTTGATAATAAACATTACATGTAATTTAAAAAAAAGTTGCATATGCGTTAATTTGTTAAATTTAAACTCTTGATTTCTATGTATGACAATATTCCATGATCAATCAAATATAGCAGCCCAATTTTTTAAAGACAAAAATTCATTAACATCACCTCCAGCCCAAAGTTGAAATAATAAGCCTATCCTCGTAATAACAAGTGAAAAAGTTGTATTTGCGAGAAATTCCCTGCCATAGAGATAGCTGAGAGTAAGCAAACAGTCGACAATATAATTTTTAAATTGGAAAAAAGCGTTTATGCCTTAATATTTAGACCTCTGAAATGGGACCGGAGCTTCAGTGCTCAAACTAGCAAATTATTGTGTTAAGTGTTATGGCGTGATGAGATATCGTTTGTTGTGAAAAGCCATCCAAATGGAGTTGTGAAATTTCCCCGCCTGCTATATCCCTTAGGGCTCTAAAAACTCACGCCAAAACGTCGTGGAGCACCATCATACTAGTGTATCACATGCTTCCTTCATGAATACAGTGCAGTTTGGTGGGCGGCCTTCAATATATACTCACTGCTCCACCTTCGATTTATTTTGACAATCTTTTGTTTGATGTGGCCCAAATGTGCCATCATTGCACTGATGAGAGCGCCAGTGTGGCAAAGACATGGCTGCCACTTATATCTGTGTGGCTTTCCATTACATATTTCCCACTAGGCATGTGATCTTCATGGAAAATGCACTTAATCACAGATCCTCTGTGAATCATTTATAAACTATTATGGAATCACCTGATCTCTGTGATATGTGATCTACTATTGTATAAACTATTTTAGCATTCGTCCATTGCCCTCATGATTAATTCAAAAGTGGATTGGAAGAAAACCTAGGTTGTGTACCTTGGATTGAAGTCGCAATTTTGAAAATAATTCACTCAAATTAATGGCACAATTACAATCCATATACTTTAAAAAAAAATGCCAAATATCCTTCCCATGCCATCAATCTGAGCATCCAGAATCAACTAACACATAATAATGCAATTCTTTAATATGTAATCTCCGCCCAAATAAATTCATAAATTCATATGTAAAATCGATACCAAGATCAGCTCTGGGAGTTTGGGGGGGGGGGGTAAAACGCGTTGGTACAAAAATAACCTAGTAGTCTTTACCAACTAGTGATATAAAACATATTAAAAATGAAATGAAATACCCAGGCAACAGATATCAACCAGAAACGCATATTCGAAAGTAACTGAGGTAACGGTTTGCTGATACTTATCGTTAATACGTTTGAGTGCAACAATGAACTCCTTTATCGATATCACACCTTCCATCAACGCCGAGATCTTTATACATGGATGAACCTATTTATGCAGAGGTGCCATCATCATGAGGAATCACATTCCTTTTTCTTCCCTCCGTGGAAGAACACGCGGTGATGAACTCTGTTTTCCAAAGAGCAGGAAGTAGTAGTGGACAAAAATCATTTTTCAGGAACGATTCACCATTTTTGTTTGATCCCCCCCACTGAGATCTAACTCCTCCCTAGGTAAGAGTATTCCCACCTTAATATAACACACCAGCTCGACGCACTGAGGTTTTCCCTCGACTTGGTACCGAGAGGAAACATCATGGTCCTCTTTTTCCTCACGCCGGGATATCCCGAATAGCTCTCCATCATGCAAAAGAGGATATCGGGAAACAGGCCATTGCTCTAACTAAAGTCTCCCACCAACACAGAATGCTTTCTTCGTTGGTCGTAGATAATCGAGGTGGTAGTAACTCCCTCATGCTGCAACGAAAAATTTTATAAAAAGAACTGGCCTGGGTCGATCTCCCCTTAGGAATCGCCCTCTCCCTTTTTAACAAACATACAACCATAACCTCAGGAACCACTACCGCGATTTGCTATATCCCCCACTACTTTCAGTTTGGAATTTCCCTCTTACCTTTCTACAACCTACCATAACACTTTCCGTTTCTCCCTTTCCACGTTTACCATCCTCCCACTCATCCCAACTACTTCCAGCTCGACGTGGAAGATGGTCGCCCTCAAAATAAATGGAACAAATTCGATAAGGATATGGCATGATTAATGTAGTGTAGTGAACTCCATAATTCAAGTAAGGTTGTCCACCTTCTATCGGAGCACTACCGTCGTTAATGAAAGTATTCTATGATAAGGGAAGAGTGATGCTTGACATTTTAACCCTTAAGAAATGGATTTTAATCCCCTTTTCTACTACACTCAAAAGCTTTCGTTAGAGAGGCCATGTTTCCCCCTTTTTGAAATACATGTTATATTTATTTATAAACATGCATGAATTTACTAATTTAAAATCTAGTAATATCATTTCATTTATATAATCGACTATACTAACATTACATAATATAGCCCATAATTAATTATACTAAATGACTAATTAATGAACAAAACTTATCAATACCCATCAATTAACAAGCTCCATTTATTATATATTTGTTTAAGAAGTTTAGAATTCATATATATAAAGTAAAACTAGATCCTTTATTATGTACCTCTTCAAAGCATATACATCAATAACTTTCATATATGAAAATATATATATAAAGTAGCATCCCCTTTCCAATGGTATCCTCCCCTTTTTATCTTATTTTTAATAAGGATAATAAAAGTAATAGTATATAGTATTCTATAATTATTTTTATTTCAACTTGTGTAATTAAAGAAAATAATCTCCTATTATGAAGATGGGGCTAAGAAAGATATATTCATATGTTTTACAAGATATTTACAAAATTATAACTAATTATACCTTATATATATAAATCTCTTCTATCTTCTTAGGTACTTAATTATAATTATCATAATAGTTAAGATTCTTCTTTGTATATTTGGGATATTGAAATGACCATACCATGCCATTATACATATAGAATTTAGTTTATGTATATATATACTCTTTCATAATAATATGCTTAGCATCTAATATAGGTAAAAAAGTCGATCATGACCATTTATCTACCTTTTATAATATTCATATGAGTCATACATATATATATAGATGGTATCCAAATAGTTATCACAACTATTTATTTATCTTTCATAACTTTATACGGTACACACATTTAAATATATATATCATATCCATTAATAATGACCTCAACTATTTATATATATATATATATATATATATGATATCCACCATTATATATATATATATATATATATATATATATATATAAACCATCTTTATGGCTTAATCATAATAGGATTAGAATACTTAGGCAATAGTAGATCTTAGCTAGATATTTAAGGTGAATAATAATCCTACTAGAACAAACTTATATCCCCACCCTTCATAATTCAATATGATGAGTCATGATATGGTCAACCAACACATGGCTCCCTAGTCATTATCTTTTCTTATAGGTGGGTTTTGTTACTTATCGTTTAGTTGCATTACCATTCTTTAATCTTCTAGGCTTAAACTAAGACTTATGAACATAACACTAGCTCGAGGTCCACTAGTGGGGCCTTGGCCTTGAGCTCCTCACCAAGGCCGTTTACACAATTTATAATTACATTTACAAAAATAATAACACTAGGGGTGAAATTGTAGAGATGTTACACCACAGTAGCAAATAACATCGAGCACTCAACGAGCCAACTAGATGTAGATCAATTCCCATGTTTGAATTAAAAACTCAACAAAATCAATTCAATTTTTTTAAGAGAGACCAATTGGCTATAAATCAAAATTTCAAAATACCTTCATTCAGAAACACATTGCCTATATTGTATATATTCATAAAATCCATGCACTTCACTCAAAAAATTGAATACTTGATACTCACTCGGAATATACTTTTTCTAATAAAACATTTTTTATTCAATGGGAATATATGAATATTATCCCCAAAAAAACTATGTGCAAAACAGATTTGATATTTAAATTTCTTCCACAATCATTTTTCTTAATCTTTTAAGAGAAGATGAGAGAATCTTGGTTAGATGCAAGTGATTACCTTCACTCGAGCCGAGTTTGCATCCTTATATAAGTAGTCACCACCACACTCGTGTTATTGTTGTAACCTAAAGCTGGGATGTTTTGTGTCATTAACTTTGTTATCTTTATGTTTTCTTACAAATATCTCGCATTTTTATAAATTTTGGATTTAAAAATTAATTTTGCAAAACTTTGAGAAAAAAATTATGTAAAAACCTTATAAAAAATATTAAAAAAAAGAAAGTAATAAAAATCAATAAAATTTTACTAACCATTGATTATATATTCCTGCAAGAAATCATTATAAAAAATAAAAATGAATTCACATTAGAATTTGTGAATTAATTTCAGGTTACATTAATTTCATAAGTTTACGATTGCAAGAGCTACATTTAGTAAAAAGTCATAGGACATTTGAAGGATGCAAGAGCCACGAGGAGTAAAAAGTCTTATTAAGACATTAACGTGGATACTTTCTTGGACATCTTGAGTTGTTACTTGGGATCTTACATGTTACTTGGATGTTATTATTAGATGTTATTTGGGATGTTATTGTGGGCATTTTCTACAACATATCAAAAATCAAAATTGAAACATTATATAGTATAAGGTATATTTCATAGTAGTAATATAGATTACTCAAACTACTAAGTTAAATAAAATGCATATCTATGAATTTTCACATGTTAAAAATTTATACTTACAAATTGAAAATGACATTTACAAACTATTAAAGATCATTTGCATATAATTTGATATCTTTTAAACATACATTGAAAATATACTAATAGTTTTTGTCTTTTTTAAAAGACCATTTAACTCCACTTTTTTTTTTTAAATAGCATTTAAATATTGGTATATGTACTAATAGTTGCTATTCATACATTTTTTTTACACAGAAAAGCTCTATACTGTTATAGTATTAAAAAACTGTCAAAGTATTACAATCTCTTCATATACCGAAGATCCTCAAGAGAAAGCCAAATCCAACCATATACAAGATGGATATAGCCATCCATAACCCAACCCCCACTGGTAATCCATAAATCCAAGGTCTATGATCCAATCCCAAGCACAAGGATACTATAGTAGATGGTAAACAAAAAGCTAAAAATAAATAAAAATAAACTAAAGCCGCATACCTCCAGTTAAGTGGAGATACAAAAAGGGATCAGCTGTTAAATCCCTGAAGCAGCTAAACCGGAAACAAAAGAAGAGAGCCAAAATCCCACAAATATAGATCTTCATGAAGTTCAAAAGTAATACAACCCTCGCTAGCTATTCTTCCTACATATAACCGTCACAAGCAAACATTTTAGTTTAGAGACTAATACATATTTCGTCCTAATTTGCAAGATTATCGGTCCTCTGGAATATTTCTATGAAAGCTACAGAAAATAGGTCACCCGATATGGTTAGTCAAAGTTCACAATTGATCTGTAGGTAGCACCGGGTTGCCAATTCCGGGGAATGACATTAACTGTTGTGAGAGTTTTTCGAGTTGAGAGAGTAGTCAACCGAATAGAGAACGGAGCCAGTGAAGGTTGGCTGCCACTCAAATACCAATCTGCACCCGAATTTCTCTGCATTGCTTGCCATAAATTAGAGTTTGCCTGCACACAACAAGAACAACAACAGAAACTATAATCGACTGCATGCTTTTGATACATTAAGACATTTCACAATTTAAGAACACGGGATCTACGTACTTGCTTCAGGGACACTGCTCCAATATCGCCATCTCCATCCTCGTATTCAACAAGGAATGCAAACCAATAAGGATTGGAGCCTTCGTTGATTTGGAAATGAATCTTCTGCCCTGGATATTCGCAAGGTGTCCTGTGTAACATAACAAATAACAAGCAGTTGAGTAGTTGATGTTGTTCCAAAATCATCCAAAATACATTAACACGATTGGATTTTTTTTTTGTGTCTTCTCCCACTCCGCCCACTACCCAGAATTTTGATTGGACTTTTTTTGTGTCTTCTCCCATTCCCCCACTACCCAGAGTTTTGAACCGACCCCACTACCCCGAATTTTGAACCGCCAAACAAAAAGATCCCTCAATACCAACCATGCCACACTGGACTCCCCCCACTACCCGAGTTTTGGACCGACCCCACTACCCCGAATTTTAAACCGCCAAACAAAATGATCCCTCAATACCAACCATGCCACATGCCAGTGGGACCAACCGTGCTACTGAGAGTTAACTAAGAGAAGTTGTTATTATCTCGAATCAAAATGATATCCTTCACATTAATTAATTTTTCCATTCATTTTGATTCAAATCAATCAAATTATAAGATTAAAAAATTAAAATAAAAATACCGTTTAAAAAATAAAAATAAAAATACCGTGTGAACAAATTTTTCCATTCATTTTGATTCAAATCAATCAAATTATAAGATTAAAAATTAAAAATAAAAATACCGTGTGAACAAAAGTGAGACAACTCCAGCATTACGCATCTGCGAAGCTCTATTAGGATCAGAAGCCAGATGGCCAAAGGCAGTACCGCTGAGATCAAAGTGTGTGTTGCCATTAGACAACATTGGTGGGCCACCAAGGCATTCGTCAGTAATCACCACAGTCACTGGCTTTGCTGAACACAAAAGATTATCTATGCATTTTATCTGCGTACACAGACATACAGATCTGCACTACCTGCTGATACTTTTGATTGGAAAGGTTTCTGTTTTACGTCGCTGCCATATCCGCATGCACCGCCTGTAATTACAAAGCCAAACGTACATAAATACTACATACAAGAATTTCCAAAGGAGAGCAATCATGCTACATACAAAAATATTGTATATTACATGTCAAAGAAATACTATGTTTGCCCTTACCATCGTTTCCATCTCCATTTGGATCGCCAAACCATGTACCAGTGGCTGGATTCCAATGTGTTTCCTGTATTGCTAATTTGTGTTTTCCAAGGACATCTGGAGCAGCAGCGGCAGCTTTAGAGCATAGCATTACACACGAAGATCCAAGCACTACGAAATAAGCTAAAGAAATTTGTCTCAACTTCCTCATTTTTTTTAATGGGAGTAGATGGCATAGGCTTAAGCTAAGACTAGTTGAAAGAAATCACTTCGCCAGAAATTGAAGAATAGCCCCATTTTATAGCAGAATCGAACTGTAAAGCACCTTTGGTGCATGGAGATAAGTGTAACGCACTGGTTGCTGCATGGTTTTCAAACTGCGTGATGTGCAGAAGTGGACCAGAATATTTTGGCCAGCTGCCATACGACGACGACCCAATAGTACTAAGAATCGAAGGCATCGCTAAGCCAGAGATCCGCTATTGCAGGAATATGAAGACACCGCTGCTGCGGTAGAGCGGTCCAACGAGTGGATTGGACGACAGGTGGACGTGAAAAAAGCAACGGCTGCGCATCCAATTGATTTTAATTCCAGTGAGTTCATCTGCATTTCATGTGGATGCTGTACGCGTAACGCCACAATAGGGTTGATGTCAGTTCATCTGCAAGCTGCCATACGACGACGACCTAATAGTACTAAGAATCAAAGGCATCGCCAAGCCAGAGAAATGCTATTGCAGAAATATGAAGACACATGGACACCGCTGCTGCGGGAGAGCGGTCCAACAAGTGGATTGGACGACAGGTTGACGTGAAAAAAGCAACTGCATTTCATGCGAGTTCATCTGCATTTCATCTGTATCCACAATAGGGTTGATGTCAATTCATCTGCATGCTGCACCCCACCTACCACCCCAGGTTGTTCGTCAGGATCCTTGCGTGCTCTGCAAGCTAAATGGATTTAGGTTGTTCGTCAGGAATATCATTGAGTGGAACTATACCTCAAATTCTAAAATAGATTGAGTGGAACTATATCTCAAATTCTAAAATATAAACTCTTAACGATATAATTACACCATATCATGCCATAACATATATTTAATGATAAAATACTCTAAAAAAAGGTGTTACTTATATATAAATGTAACTAGTAAACAAACAAACAAAAAAACTTCATATCATGTATATATATATATATATATATATATTATTTTCATACTTATTTGAAAATCACTCAAAATATATATATATATATATTCTTTTAATACTGAAAGGTATCCAACCAATTGTTTCTATATTTATTTATTTTTTATTCAATTCTAACTTTTAAATGGCATATCCAAATATGTACTTCACTACTATTTAATGTGATAAGGAAAGCCTAATGCGACACCAAATTGATGATAATGTATTAGACTCCCCATGTCAATCATACTCTCAAAGCAAAAGGAGATGGGACTGTGACTGTACTAGATTTCATATAACTATGATATTTTGATTCCTTAAAGATGCACCCCAACAAAAGGAAAAAACTAATACTATTATGGTAATTATTTTTTATTTTATATAATTAATAGAATTCTCAAAAAAATATACTCCTTTGACATTAGTGTCAAAGGAGGAAAGGGATATTTGAGAAAGATGCACCCCAACAAAAGGAAAAAACTAATACTATTATGGTAATTATTTTTTATTTTATATAATTAATAGAATTCTCAAAAAAATATACTCCTTTGACATTAGTGTCAAAGGAGGAAAGGAATATTTGAGAAATGATAGATCGATGAGTTGTAAAGGTGGA
Source organism: Larix kaempferi (assembly GCA_027924585.1). Classification (NCBI taxonomy): domain Eukaryota; kingdom Viridiplantae; phylum Streptophyta; class Pinopsida; order Pinales; family Pinaceae; genus Larix; species Larix kaempferi. Next base: position 17,969,330 of record BSBM01000047.1, on the reverse strand, counting down.
ATAAATTAAAGACTATTTGACCTTGGCTTTTTTAGTTTCTTGATGGTTCATAGGAGATTTAAATCAACATTATTTGCACTTACTATTTATGTGTCTTTTATTTTTTACATCGTAGATGAAATTTGAGTTGCAGAAGTAAGTACCTCTAGTTGTGGAGATTCCTCTTTTCACCCACCCATACTTGTAAAGCACACTTGGAATGACTTGTCTTCGTGAAAAAAAATAAAGTGGTAATCTATTAGGTAGCATATCTAAGATGGATTCCTACTCAATGTTTTATTATATTCAGTGTTATTCTAGAGATCCCTAAAGAATCCATAAACTATTATATTAGGCTCGATTAAATGATAGGGTTCAAGAATAACTTTGCAACTGTCTCCAAAGATAAAGTTAATAGTCCTTGAAAAATAATATTTATGGTTGACATACCTGCAGAAAACACATGTCATGAAAACTATTAGTTCATCCAATACAAGTTCAAGTATCCATGTCACTGGAACCTAATGAAAAAAATGCAATCTGAACTTTTGCAATCAATATTCATATAAGGTGATCACTGATCTAAAAATTATGTTCAGTCTAATTCTAAACTTAGTGTAAATAAGACTTCCCATGATGAGTTCTTGTCACAATAAAACTAAATATATTTATCTTTTAAACGATTCATAAACGAATGAATCTGAGTAAGCTTTACAGTTAACAACACATGAGAATTCCAAAATATGAGGGAATTACAAAATTATAAATTAAGGGAACGAGGAAGAAACAACGATTGATATTGTAGTATTAAATGGATGGATGAAATGGAGAGCAAAACTTACAGCGGTTGTGGCCCTCAACAAGAAGAGCTTCTCCAAATACAACCCATTACTATTGTAATCAAATTAGTACTTTGATTGAACTTATGAGCTCTTTGATATAAAAGAACAAGCTACATCAATCTTAGAAGGCGACCCTCACTCAAACACTTGAGTCTATATTGCCTCATTAAATAAGCCAATAGCTCTTAAGAATTCATGATTCATTTTCTAATTGCACGTGCAAATATAATATCTTGTATGTGTGACACACTGCAGGAAGTGGCATGGATTCTAGGCCAATCAAATGTATGCATACAAAAGGAACACAATGTAGGTAATCAATATTTAATATTATTATTTCAAAAATGTGTATCACGGGCATAAGAAAGAAGAGATGACCAATATAATCGAGCATTTACGTATAGCTATTGAGTTATTCATAGGGTCACTAACCATGAGCAATATCATGCTATATATTGTTTGCAGATGTAACACTTGCACAACAAAGCAACGAGGATCAAAGATTCAATGAATGAAACAACCATCCTCATCAAGAAAATGTATTATTCCCGCAAGTATTGTATTTTCTTTAATAATTTGAAAATAACAATCCCTGCAATATTGTAGCTAATTATGGACACACATTACAGCTAATTGATATATAATATTTATTACTTAAAGAATGTAGAGCACATACACAAGAAAGAAGAGACGACCAATAAAATTTAGCATTACCTATATTGTTGAGTTAATCATAAGGCCATTGACTATGAGCACTATCACGGTATATATCATTTGCAAAAGTAACACTTGCACAACTAAGCAAACATAATCAAATATTCAAGGAACAAGATAGCTATCTTCTGCATGGATTGGCATTATTCTTGCAATAACTGTATTTTGCTTTAATTTTTTGAAAATAACAAGCGTTTCACTTTTCATAATAAACAAGAGTCGCATGCCGGCAATGTCCATGACAGAGTATGAAAATAGATTTTGCAAATGTACGAGCTGCAAGAAACAATGTTGATAACCTTCCTATTTAAAAGGACACAACATGCTACAGAAAACAACAACGCCCATGTGATTTGCAAATGGCTAAGAGGGGCAATGCCCATGACAAGCTCTAGATTGTAGTGAAAAGAGTGGATAGTAGCAATAGAGCAATAGGGAACCAGACTTAACTAAAGATTACAAAAATACTAGTTCACCTTCCATGAAGAAATTAACTAAAATAGACAAGCGTCTGTTCAACTAATATGTACCCTACTCCTATACCATCAACTTCATTGCATGCACTAGTCATGTGCCTACTATCCACCAATCAAAAGATAAGAAGTATTGTTTGAAACTTGTTGAATGTAAACCTCACTACCCATGCCCTCACTTGCTGAGCATAGACTTCACTACTTGTGCCCTCTCTAGCCTTGTAACCTTAGGACGCAATGCACTAGACTACAACTTCATACAATAAAAATATATGAGGTAGCTATGTATTGTAGTAGACTATCCTAAAGTAGCATCCTTAGTTGCATGCACCCTAACTGAAATCAGATATAAAAAGCATTCTTATAAAGTATTGTGCTCCATTCATAGCATAGTTATCGCACCACAACCACTAACAGCAAGTGTGCCTTACTACTATTGTAACATGGATATATATGATGTTTATGGTTGTCATGGAAGAAGGAATGTCATCTGGATGAATACACTATCATCCTCATCAACATTTCCAACAATAGTGTGTTCCTCCTCTATAACTTTAGCTTCAGAGCCCTAATAAGATTCTAACTCATTCTCTATTGGATGATTATGTTCTCCATCACCAACAATATTAACATTATGTTCTCCATCATGTCTTGAGAATCCTAAAAATAGACCTTTGATAGTGGAAACTCAAACTTTTGATTTTGTGTCGAGCCCTTTTACTTCCTATTTCTCCTCCTCGATAGAAATCTCTATGTCCTCTATCAAATGCATCAATCCCATATTTGACATGTTTTAATTGTTCTTCAAATATATCTCTTAAACTAATATACTGAGATCTAATATTTTTTTTATGGTTAGTGTCAATATTATCTCTCAAGTACCTAAAATTGAACCATGGGAATGCTCAAGTCAATGATGTAAGTATTTATTTTTCTTCCTCTAATATGAATGAAGAATTGAAAACATGTTTAGGCCAAGTATTTAATTTTTTTTCTCTAATATGAATGAAGAATTGCAAACATGTTTAGGCCAATAATTAACCTATACCCATTATGCTTCTACTATTTTCCATGGTGTTCACAAGTTACATACTCAAATATTTTCAAATATATGCCTATAGTAATGGGTCTTGAAGGCGTAGAGATACTAATAAGAAACTTCTAAGCTAATAAAGTCTATCACCAAAGAAATTTTTCTAGGTTTATCGCACGTGTACATGACAAGGATACCCCATGTTAAGCTCCTCCAATATAGAAAAAATATCAAAACATTAGCCATATATATGTTGCTCTCACTAGAAAGTTGCTGGAATGGTCAAGAAAAGGATACCAAACCAAATAATCTAGGGTGTAATATCAAATAGAAATAACTTTCAAACTCCAATGCACAAAATGACTCAACAGAGGGCGTATGAGAGGATAAGATAAGATCATTAATAAAATTAATGTTCAATGTATGGCCATAAGAATTCCAAACAGACTACTAAGTACACCATAATAAAAACACAAGTGGAAGTGCTAATGCAATCCTATAGAAGAATGTCTAATCTATGAGATAAATACTTAAATCCAAAGTATCACACAACAGTGAAACACAATATTCAGAGCCACAAAAGAAGAAAAATAAATCTCTCCCAGAATCTGGATAGCTTGGAAGAATGTCTTGGTTGAAGATAAGAGATGAGAGTGCACAAGGTCTCCACAAATAATGGACTCATAGCCAACATGTCTCATTAACACAGATTCCTCTGCAAAAATAAACATGATATTCTCCAATCAAAACAATCAAATGGCAATGATATAGATACCACAAATATGAATTCAGTCTTCTCTATTGTTAATATCCAACATGAATACAAGAATGGTTTTGTTTCAGATTTGTTTTTCAAACTTGGCCTTCTTGTTGGCATTTCGCCCAATACTGATGCTCAAGAAAAGAAACAAGTGCACTCTAGTCAAAAATAAATATTTAAGCACAAAATTCCATTTCTTATGCACTTAGGTCTACAAATGTGGATGGCTGGTAGTGCACAATCTTCAATCCTACACTCTAAGTCTCCCAACCAAACATAACACCAAAATATTGCAATATTAATTAAATAACATACTATGTGTTCTTCCAAAGTGCAGCCACAATGCTTTTAACCAACTATACATTCACCCATCACAATTTAATCAATTACTGAACATATGCAAATTTGTTTAAGCATGCATTTATGCACTGCCTGAAAATTTCTTGCCAACTATTGGTTATACCCACTTTAAAAACAACAATACACAAGTTTGACAAATATATGGCATGGATCCATCGCATATTGAAGGTATTTTAACCTGGAATTATAAGCCATGATAAAGTTGCTATGATATCACTAGAAAGTTATTGGAATGGTCAATAAAAGGATACCAAACCAGATAACCAAGCGCGTAATATCAAATAGAAAGAACTACGGAACTGCAATGCACAAAATGGTTTGACAGAGGGACATACGAGAGGATAAGATGAGTTTAAATAATTTTATTTTAAAATTGTTCAATGTATGACCATAAAAAGGCCAAACATATTACTAAGTGCATTAGAATCAAAATACAGGTGGAAGTGCTAATGGTATCCTATAAACGCATATATAATCTATGAAATATATACTTAAATCCAAATTCTATCACCCAACAATGAGATACAATGCTGGAACCACAAAAGAAGAAAAATAATTTTCTCTCAAGAGCTCGATAGCTTGGAAGAATTTCTCAGTTGAAGATACCAAATGAGATTGCACAAGGTCTCCATAAATAACAGACTTATATCTTATCAACACAGATTCCACTGCAGGAGTATAAATAGTATTCTACAATTAAAAGAATCAAATGGAAATGCAATAGCAATCACAAATACGAATTCAGGATTCTATGTTGTTAATATCCAACATCAATACAAGAATGGTCTTATTTTAGAATAGTTTTCAAGCTCAGGATTCTTGTTGGCATTACCAAGTCTAATGTTCAAGCTAAGAAACAAGTGCACTCTGCTGGGAAGAAATATTTAAACACAAAAATAAATATACTATGCAGTCATGTTTGCAAATGTGGATGGCTGGTAGTGCACAATCTTCAACGCTGCACTCTAAGTCTCCCAACCAAATAGAACTCTGTAAGCTTGCAATATTAATTAAATAACATACTTTGTGTTCTTCCAGAGTGCAATTACAGCACTTTAATAAACTATACATCCACCCATCACAATTTAATCAATTACTATACACCAGAAGCCACAAAGTCAATTTCCAAAATATGTAGATACTGGTTAAAAAGAGGAAGCATATTGACAAAAATAGGGCAGTCAGTAACATGACACAGTTGACTGAACAAATGTACATTGACAATGCAAATGGGAGACCGTAAAACAAGGTGTGGAAACCTAGAAGAATAGACACTGGAAAGTGTGGAAACCTGCAACACAAGTGCATTTGCTTAGAATGATGGATTTTAAAGCAAAAAGAAGGCTTAGAAGGAATCTATTGTTGAGGGTTGGCACAATGCTAGCTGTGTAAGCATCTGTCCTCTACACCATCCAGTTACAATGAGAAACAGGAAATACCTGATTTCTTTACGAAAAATATAACTCTAAGCCATGGAATTCAAGAAAATTCAACAAGAAAAATTCAATGAAAATTGAACAAGCAAATTCAACAAACCAATACAAGATTTCAAGAACTTTAATATGAAGTCCAATAACAAAATTCAACGAACCAATACAAGATTTCAGTAACTTTAATATGAATTCCATCTATCTTCTAGCCTAGCAGTTAATGCATGAGATAACAGATGGCAGTATGGCATGAAAGACTTTGAAATATCTATCACCATGTGTAGTAGCAATATATATATATATATATATATATATATATATATATATATATGTGTGAGATGAAATGTATAGGAAAAAGGTTTGAGCACGCTAGAGGAATTGTACAAGTATTGTTATTGTAAAACCCATATAAAGTTGATTCTATACATTTTATCAAATTTGGAATTTGAAGTTTTCAAAATCTAGAGAAGCATAGTGTATAAAGAGTTAACTAGTTATAGCCAAAATAACAAAAAAAACTGTTTTGCATGCTATCACTGTGCGATAGTAATTTCTGTTATGGTGTTATATGCATCGAGCATGAAAACACCTTGCACAGAGAGTCTTCGAAGATGAAAGACTGTTGATGAGATGTTGTTTCTGTATTGCTCTTATGTAGTCAATGCAACTACTGGGAAACATTGTTGCAGTTGTGGAAATTTCATTGTGCAGTTGAACAGTCCATCTTTTGTTTCAATTGTGCATTCTAGACAATGCTCAGGTCTGAACGGTGTGCTTTGTTTACAGATTATGCAATCTGCCAAGTTGTCAGGAATCTTTTTGTTGCAATTGGTACAGATTTTGTGAAATGGTGGTGTGAAAGCATTTTTAGCTTTCAATGTTCCATGTACCTGCATGTTGCAGGTAGTCAATACTAATATATTTACAAATCTGGAAAACTATAGCATTTCTATGACAACGTTCTAGCAATTTTCAACAAGAACATGAGCAGAGACACCAACACATGAATGCATTCATCTATAACAATTCAATATAACAATATTATGATCTAGTGGAGCACAATACTATAAGAATCTTATAACCTTACAATCAAATGGACCTATAAAAAACTGATATCCAAGCACTTGAAAAATTAAAGTCAAAAGCACTATAATTGTAACTGTGAGCATAAGCAGTTTACCTGATACAGATGCAAAAATCAATATTTTTTTTATTCAGAAGCTGCAGTTTGAACACATAAATCATTGGACTATGAAATTCTCTATAGCTAGCAGCATATTTGACCATGAATATTTATTGTCTATAGCTACCAGCGAAATCAATCCATGCCTTTGATGCAGCATAACACCTTCACACACAACAACTAGGGAAAATCAAGGCTATGCAACATTGAGAACAATAGTGTTGGTTCAAGTTCGACAAACTGTATTTTACAGAAAGGAGACTACAAACAACAACAGCTATAGGAGACAAGAGTTACAATGTACGCCTCTATCAATTTTCATTTGGGAATGCAGTTGATTTTTTTTCCAAATAAAACAAAGGAAATCGAGATGATATTTTTAGAACTGATATCCAAGCACCAAGTCATTGAACAATATATCTATACTCTTGGCAAAAATGTGCAAAAATTTGCAAATTGTGAAATCAGAGCTGTAACAACCAAGCAACACATGCATAATGAAGCTACGATGCCATTGGCATCACAAATTCAATGTTGCAAATAGAACAACTTCCAATAGACCCAAAAATAGTTACATAGAAACATCTAGAAACATTTATATTATGAATTATGTATTTTAATTTGTAGACAAAAGCTACCTCTTTAAGTCGATTGCAAACAAAACTTAAACAATAAGGGCATTTGAAGCAAAATTATCTTTTACTAAGAACATGAGGCATGAATGAAATGAAACCTTTTCTATCTGCCTCTCTTAAATCACAACTAGCAAAGCAATAAAATAATTCTAATAGAAAAGTACAAAACGACAGTTTATGTGATCATAAAAAAGGAAGCTTCATAATGGCTATATAGATTTGTTGATGCTCTTGGGATATGGAAGGAGAAAATCAATATATACATAGGAAACTTGGATGAGATCAAATCACACCAATGGACCAAAACTAAAAATCCTTAGGCCCTATTTGTCATGAAATCTACGCATCTATTTGGATTGTTGCAAAAGAAATAAAAAAAATACAAGTGAAAAAAATCTGCAGCATTGAGATCTTTAGGAAACTATGGATTGCAGCATGTGCCAAAGAACAAGAAAATGTGATCCTAATGGAACAAATTCTTGATTTGTCTTAAACTGGGCACCAACGAAATAGATTCTTGAGTTCGATACAGAATTGGATGCTGGTCTGCACTGACTTATTCTGTTGTCACTGTTTTCCTTTAGTTACAGAAACCATCAATCGATGGAAAGTGCTATGAAATGGATCGTGGATTGTGGATGGAAGGAATAATGTGCATTATTTGGAATAGATGCAGTTCTAGATTGAACTGGATGAATGCCTAGGCATGATTTTGAAAAATAGACTAAGCCTATGCAGCCAAAAAAGAAGACACGGAGACTTGATGTTTCCCATTTCCTATAGACAAAGCTGCTGGACTTGATTTTGTTGGGTCAATAATAAGTTATTTGTTTAATGCACAAGTTACTATTGAGTTGTTTTTTTTTGACAATTTCAAACCATATGATTTTGACATATAGAACCGATAAAATTTTTGCAAAATTTCTTTTCAATTGCAAATTCAAGCTTGATATGATGTAAATGCAAGGAGTTCAATGTAAAATTTCCTATGCAGTAGGAGGAATTTGAATTGTGAACCTATCCAATATAAGCGAGGCCAATAGTCATTTTTTTTTATATAAAATTCCAAAATCCATTTATGTTCAAGGTTGCTAGATCATACATATCAAAATGCATTTCCAGAACAATCAACTATTCAAGAGCAATTGCAATGATGGGATTCTGCACATGCCTTTGTCCTTGATTGCACTAGAGCTAGCAAGTGTGCCTTTGCATAATCGTCATTCAGCACATCAACAAATGTTGCTTGCGAAACACGCCGAAGATGCGAACGTGTTGCACCATTTCTAATGATGCTCTTAAATAGGTACATGGGTGGTATTTCTGATATCAATTCTTGTTGTATCTTAAAGAGAAGCTCTTTGTAGCTGTCAGGAAGCTGCAACTGCAACAGAATAAAAAATTTTGTTGTTTGTTAATAAAACCATTGAAACTTGGAAATGCATATTCCAATTGTTGGCTACAATAGACGTTGACAGTCACTAGTAGATCAAATGAAATCAAACCTTTGTAGTGTCCTGTATCTTTTCTCCATCTTTGACACATAGCTCATAGTTCTTATTGTCTTTTTCACATAGAACCAACAGAGAAAGCATTTGTCGACATTGACAAAGCATGTATTGTTGTATTTGGTGCCAGTTTACATTGCTAACAAACCTGGGGAATTGTTTCCATAGCAGTATGTTGATGCAGAAGAATGCAATGTTTTGCATCTGCTCTCTCTTATATTCCCTTGTTTCTAGTAATGAAATTTGAAATTCGCACGCTGCTCCTGGGTGAGAAATACTTCATGAAATGTGAGACAAGGGTATTGTTCATGTTGACTGTGACTGTCAATTGACCATCTCTGTCGACAAGATCAACATGTGGTAACTAAGCTTTGTTTGGGGACTTTGAATTCTTGTTGCATGCTGGTCCATACAATGCAACCACATTGCCTTCAAATACATTTGGATGTGTTGGCAAAGATAGTTCCATTATAGTGCATACTGTGGTTGGCATTTGTTTCGCTCTGGAACAAGTGGAAATATTGGAAATTATCTTCAGATACTTGTTTTTTAGAAATAGAGACAAAAAGAATTGATTCATGTGAGAAAGGTGGAAAACTGCTTTTGCATAGTGAGTTCAAAGTGGTCTCACCTTTTTGACCTATCATTGGGAGGCAACCCAGGCATTCTTACTTTAGGATTGCTTGAAGTACTGGTTTTTGCAACCATCTTGCAGTTGCCAATGTTTTGTAGTGGCTGCAGATGCAATTTTTTTTTAGTCTAGTTTTTTGTGCATGGAACGATCGAAATTGCTTGAGGCATCAAATGCATTTTTTTCAGCATAAACATTTGCAACATTAGATTGTAAATATTTTGAGGGGGATAGAAAGACAAATAGCATAATGATCTATCCAATAAGCTTAAAAAATCTGTAGTTTGACTTGGCCAGATGGCAAGGTTTTCCAGAAATGGTCAAGCAAGGAGCCATAAGTTGTTGTTGCTTGTGTTATATGCAAAGAAAAATTATTGCTATGCATAAAATAGAAAAACGCATCTTGCTTGTTGCATAATTGCAGCATGTCAATGTTAAAGTCACCAGCAAGGACAATATATTCATTTTGATAATTGTTTTCTATGATATAAAGAACAAGTGAATACAGTTGTTCAATTGGCATGTGTGGTGTCATATAGACATTTGCTAGAGTGACAGTAGTGTTGTTAACTAGAAACCATGATATTATTGCTTCAACAAAGTCTGTTGCATATGTGAGTTGTTTCTGAATAACTATTTGTTTTCTATAGCATGTGATTAGACCATGGACATTGTATATAGACTGACATGAATACTTTTCTTCAAGGAAAGAATTGGTTGAAAGTGATTTTGTATGTGTTTCTTGCAAACACAGTATATCGGCTTTCATTATGTCATAGTCATTGACAATATTGTCAATATGCAGTGAAAGACTTCTTGTGTTCAATGAGCATAGACGAAGGTGGTCTTTGTTTTCAAATGACAGAAAGCCATATTGGAATTGTAGAGCTGCCTCTTTCTGGAGTCTGTCTACTTCCATGGAAACTTTATTCGAGAGACAGAAATTCTTTTGTTGTAATTTGTTTACGAGGTATAAATGGTCCATTTTTTTAACACGTGACAATGCAGTATATACCAGTCCATTTTGGGCGATACCTTTCGGATCAAATGCCAATTTGTCCATTGTAAGTCCTTGCGACCTATGAATGGTTCATGTGCACGCCAATCGGATCGGGAATTGTTGTCGAAGTATATGTTTTTTACCTGTAGATTCCATTTGCCTAGTTATTCGTGTGATAGGGGTCCATGTACAAGGAGCGCTTGATGCAAAGTGATGTTTCATTTTTGCTCGTTGCATTGCACCAGTTGACGGCAAGCTAAATTCAATCCAGACTATGTCAATTCCATTTGACGTAAGGCCTTTGAAAATGCCTTCTGCACCATTTACAAGCCCATCTTCTATTGCAAAGTCCCCCCCAACCGGCTCAACAAGCATATTTTGTTTCAAGACAATTGCAAATGGCAAGTCCATTTGGCCATTTTGATACAAGTTGAATTCTATCGTGTCTATTTCCTTATCGATCGATTGCAATGTGCATGCTTTTGTTTGAGCAATTGCAAACATCTTTTTGTTGTGTTCATCAACATCCTTGTTTCTATAAAAAAGGAAGGGGAATGTCGGATCATTTGGCGGTTCTCTATAGCAATGGCTATTTAAGAATTCGATGTCAGCATCTGTCTGCAAGTTCATTCTGATTCTATTCAAGATTGAAATGAAGGTTGGGTCTTCTTGTCTCATAACTTGCGTGAGATGAAAGCATTTGATGTTATGTTTCCAGAAGTTATAAGGAAATGGATGTGAGTCAACATTCACTTGTTCAAATACCCAAGAATCTTTGACAGGTTGTATTTGACACAAGTCTCCATAGAAAATAATGTCCAAATTTCCAAATGGAGAATTGGGAGTATGCATAATTTCATGTAACCTTTTGTCAATGCTCCAGAACATTCGAGCACTAATTAAAGACGCTTCATCAATTAGAACTAGTCGCACCTGTTCAAAGTCCTTGGACAATAGGTCCAATGAGTTGCAGCTTAGTGGAAGCATGTTTGTCAATGTCAAAGGCAAGCGAAGTGTTGAATGCATTGTCACACCATCGACATTCTGTGCAACTCTTCCAGTAAATGCATGTGTAATGCCTTTTTTTTAAGAGGATCGCTACAAAGGTCCATGTTGTGGAACTGTAGAAGCCCATACTAAATTGCTTTTGCAACAAATGTTTTTCCTGTGCCAGCGGGGCGAGTCACGAACAAATGAATTGGTGTGGTTGGGCTGGCTTTCTTTCTCATTATGATTTCTTTTACTATTGCTTGTTGTTCTTTGTTAAGTTTTTTCTTAATGGAAAAGTAGGCTTCTTTTCTAATGCTATGGGGAAGTTTCATAGTTTCAAATGCATTTCCAGAACCAGCTGCAGTTCTCCTGGAGAATGTTCTGTGTAGAAAATCATTTTTATTGTCGTATCTATCAGATAAAGAAAGGGCAATTTGTTTTTCACAAATTGTTTCTCTAATAAAAAGTTGTTCATTTTTTGAGTCAAGGCAACGAAAGCACAATATAAATAGCTTGTCGAATGGACATTTGTTGCATATTCAAGAGCGCATTTCCAAGTTTGCGGATTGTTTCAATATTGCCATCATTATCAAGAAGGAATTGCTCTTTTATTTTTTTTTCAAAGCAGTTGTCATTGTGCGATCCATTTTTGTTGTTAGAACAGTAACCACACTTAGTACCATAATCCATAAATTTTTAATTGCCCATGTGCTTAATTAAACCATGTTTTGGATTAAGTGACTATAGTTGGTCAAAAACCCACTTTTGAGAGTGTTCACACCCACTTCCAAGCAAACCAGTTCACCCAACCTCCAGTTTTGTCCACAAGTGTGCCCTCATTTATTGCTGGTGCGCCCTCTCTCCTTGTTTTGGGGAATTTTAGTTGACCAAGGGCGCTAGGGTGGATTTTTGCCCTTTTTTGGCTAGATTTGGAGCATTTAATGCTCCCTTGGGCCCCCAAACCTCCTCTACTTGCTCACCCACGCCTGCCTTGAGCTAATTAATGACCCATCATGCTTCAGCCACCTCCACACCAGAATTCGTGGCTGTTTGGGGTGATTGGGATTGAGTTGGACCCACCTAGGGGGGATTGAGGCCAATTTAGCATTGATGACTTGTACACTCAGCTTGAGCCACCTAATGCTCTCGATTTTCTCATGGATGTAATAAAAACCTGTTACTAACATTTTCACATGTTAGACAGTCAGTTAATCAAAGGTTTCAGCATACATTGTGTGTAAAATTATCATCTTTTTCAAGTTTTTCCACTGTATTTGCAAATTAATTCGATTTTGTGAGGTTCTCCATAGCTCCTAGATCTTCTGTGATCAAAATACTCACATGGTATCAGATCCATCGTGGGTTTAGTGAGTTGCAGGTCAATATTGAGCGTTGAACTGCATTCTAGAGAGGATTTCCAGATAAAAATTGAGTGTTTTTTGCAGGTGTTTCAGTAGTTTTCTCACCATTAACGCAGCAGTCATGGAAGCAAACCAAATGTTGCTCACACCCTTCAATTTTTTCGATTGGAAGGCTGAGATGGTTATCAAGCTGAGATCTAAGGGTCTCTATAGAGTAACCATGGGCACAGAAGTGGAGCCAAATTCTGCTGTGGAGAAAGCAAAGTACTACAATCGACTTGATGAAGCTTATGGATTGCTATGCCTGAGCATTTCAAGGGAACTCTTGTTTCATACAGACAGTTTGACAACCCCCAATGAAGTATGGGTGAAGCTAGAATCACTCTTTGGGAAAACTGATGAACTGAGAGGCCACCAGCTTGAAAACGAGCTCATTAGCTTGAGCCCAGCGCATTTTGAAACCATCCAGGAGTTCTTCACGAAATTCAAGTCACTGGTGCTTCAACTGCAACAATGTGGAATTGTTAAGAAGGAGGAACAACTGATTCTGTCCATCCTTTCGAAGCTAGGCCCAGAGTTTTCAGTATTTGTTAGCACATTTCACTCAACCAAAATGACCCTTCGAAATTGGAAAATGCCATCACTAGCCACCTTCATGGAGTGTCTCACTCAGGAGCAGGATAAACTAGTTCAGATGGGCACCATAAAATCAAAGGACCAAGCATTGGCAATGGGTGTTTCAAATGCAAGCAAAGGGAAGCAGAAAGCCAAGAATTCGAAGCAGCAAGAGAAGAGAAAGTTTGACAAGACCAAGTCTGCAGATGGGGTTTCGAATCTGTCAAAGGAGAAGGACAAGAAGGGAAAGGAAAAGACCAAATGCACCTATTGTCATAGGGGATGGCATCCAGAGAGCTCATGTATGAAGAAAACCATTGACTCAATGGCACAGCTGCTGGAGAAGAACAACATCCCAGTCCCTGAGGGCGCAAGGAAGAAGGAGAGCACCTCAAACCCTGACAATAAGGAGAAGTGTCATGCTTTGGTAGTAGGTACTTCGAATCCCTCATCCTTTATCATTGATTCAGGAGCTTCCAGACATATGGTTTCATCCAGAGAGCTCTTCTCCTCTATGCATTCGAATGGTGGCCCAACAGTTCGAATGGGAGATGATTCAGAAATCCAGACCAAGGGGATTGGTAGGATTGACATGGAGCATGGCTATTTCAGTGATGTGCTCTATGTACCTTCATTGGCTGCAAATTTGCTATCAGTCTATCAAATGACCCATACAGGAGAAGCCAAGAGAGTGACTTTCACTCCAGATTTGGTAGAAATCTCATAAATCTCTTCAAATCAAGTTGTGGCTGTAGGGTATGCAGATCATGATGAGAGAATGTACAAATTCTCAAATTTCATTCCAAATTCTAGTGACCATGCTCTTGTCTCTCATGCCAACGAGACCTCCAAGTTGTGGCATGAAAGATTTGGCCACATGAACTACAAATATCTCCAGCAATTGCACAAGGACGAGATGGTGGAAGGGCTTCCAGAAATCAGATCATCAAATGGTGCATGCATTGGGTGTGTAGTTGGAAAGCATCATGAGCGCAGCTATGAGAAGGGAATGGCAAGGAGAGCCACTCAACCACTTGGATTGGTACATTTAGACCTCATTGGTCCTCTTCCCACTCCATCATATGGTGGATCAAGGTATGTACTTACATTCATAGATGACTACTCTCGATTCTGCTGGGTTTACTTCCTTAAATTGAAGTCAGGAGTGTTTGAGAAATTGAAGATTTGGAAAGCCCTAGTGGAGAACCATAGTGGTCATAAGATAAAGATCCTTAGGACTGATAATGGAAAGGAATATGTGAATAACAACATTCAGCACCTTTGTGAGGAATGTGGCATCCAAATGCAACATTCAATCCCCTACACACCTCAACAAAATGGTGTGGCAGATAGGAAAAATAGATCTCTCAAGGAGATGGCTACTTGCATGATTGAAGCTAGGGATCTAAGCCCTAAGCTATGGGATGAAGCCATCAATTGTGTTGCTCATATTCAGAACAGATCCTTTCACAAATCAGTAAAAGGAAAAACCCCCTATGAGGCATGGTTTGGCCAAAAACCAAATGTGTCAAATTTCAGGATTTTTGGGTCTAGAGCATGGGCTCGAATTCCATCAGAAAAGAGGAAGGCTTTGGAGCCACAGAGCAGGGAATGTATCATGGTTGGATATGGTGAGGACACAAAGGTCTATAAGCTCTTTGACACATCCACACTCAAAAATTTCATTGAGAGAAGTGTGCAATTCGAAGAAGAACCAATTCCAGATTTTGAGCTTGCACCGGGGGAAAGCTCCTCTCCTCCACACCTTAATGAGATTAGTGATGATTCTACCTCTGATTTTTCTGATATTGCTGAAGATGACATGGCTGAAGATGACATTGCTGTACATGAGTCACCATCAAGGCCCAAGTGGGCTGAAAAAATCATAGAAGCTGCAGGTGAATTGGCAGGCAATCCCCAAGAGCCTAGGAAGACTAGATCTCAAACAATCAATGCTTCCTTTGATAATGAGAGTGAACTTGCTGATCACTATTATATGATGATTGGATCTGATCCAACATCATATCAGGAAGCTCATAATGATCCAAGGTGGAGAGCAGCAATGCAAGAAGAATTCCAGTCTCTCCAAGAGAACAAAACATGGGATTTGGTGCCTCTTCCTCCCAAGAGGAAACTTGTGCAATGTAAGTGGATTTTTCGAACCAAACCTGTTGCTGATGGTTCTGATCTGAAGTATAAGGCTAGTTTAGTGGCTAAGGGCTACTCACAAATACATGGTGTGGATTATACAGAGACCTTTGCACCGGTTGCAAAGATGGATTCAATTAGACTAGCTCTAGCCATGGCAGCTAGTAAAGGTTGGGAAGTTCACCACATGGATGTCAAAAGTGCATTCTTGCATGGTGAGCTACAGGAAGAGATATATATGCAGCAGCCTGAAGGATTCCAAGAGGATCCCACACTTGTATGCAGGTTGAAGAAGTCACTCTATGGACTCAAGCAAGCCCCCAGGGCTTGGTATGCCAAAATGGATGCTTTTTTGCTCTCAATTGGTTTCTGTCGATGCAAGTCTGATCCAAATGTTTATTTGCAGCATTGTGATGATAATTTGCAGGTCATTGTACTGTATGTTGATGATCTCTTAATTACAGGGAGCTGCACCAAACAAATTGGCTCAATTAAAGCTTCTTTGCACAGTGAATTTGCCATGAGCGACCTAGGATTGCTAAGGCAATTTTTGGGTTTGGAAATTGAGCAATCTGAGAGAGGTATATTTCTAAGTCAATCTAAGTATGCTTCAGACCTGTTATTCAAGTTTAAAATGGCTGAATGTAAGGCAGCCAAGTGCCCATTCCTTTCAGGCATAAAACTAGGTGAATTTGAAGACTCTCCATTGGTGGATTGTACTCTCTACAGGCAGCTAGTCGGAAGTTTGTTGTATCTTACACATACAAGACCTGATTTGTCTTATGCTGTAAGTGCTGTACCAAGGTATATGCAGCAGCCACATGAGATCCATTGGAAGGCAGCCAAAAGGATCCTTCATTATGTCCAAGGAACAAAGAACTTTGGGGTACACTATGCAGCTGGTTCTTCACTTCAACTAGCTGGATTTTCTGATTCCGATTGGGCGGGAGATCCCATCGATAGAAAGTCCACTTCAGGTTTTGTGTTTATGTTTGCTGAAGGTCCCATTTGCTGGTCAAGTAAGAAACAGCATACAATTTCTCTTTCATCAGCAGAGGCCGAGTACAGGGCAGCAGTGAATGCAGCCACACAGTGTGTTTGGTTGCAAGGCATTCTTCGAAAGTTTGGTGTTGCTATTGATTCTCCAACCAATATTTGGGTGGATAATCAAAGTGCCATCAAGATATCTACTGATCCAGTACAGAGGCAAAGAACAAAGCACATTGAGATCCACATGCATTACATTCGGGGCTTGGTGCATGACAGGGTGATTTCATTGCAGTATTGCCCATCCACCGAGCAAACTGCAGACATTTTCACCAAGTGCTTTACTGAGAAGACCTTCACTCACTTGAGAGCTTTGCTTGGAGTGAGTGATGGATGGTGATTGCTGCAATTTAATTGCAGGTTCAGCCCCATGTCCATTTTTGAGGGAAGTTTTTATCCCATGAGGTTTTACTTCTTTTCCTCGGTTCATATGGACAAATAAAATTTCTGTTTGTATTGAGGTGACTTGAGCCTTTGTTGCCAAGGCCTCCCACTTATATTTCATGAGATGTACCAAGTTATGGTTAAGGGGGGGTGTTAGAACAGTAACCACACTTAGTACCATAATCCATAAATTTTTAATTGCCCATGTGCTTAATTAAACCATGTTTTGGATTAAGTGACTATAGTTGGTCAAAAACCCACTTTTGAGAGTGTTCACACCCACTTCCAAGCAAACCAGTTCACCCAGCCTCCAGTTTTGTCCACAAGTGCGCCCTCATTTATTGCTGGTGCGCCCTCTCTCCTTGTTTTGGGGAATTTTAGTTGACCAAGGGCGCTAGGGTGGATTTTTGCCCTTTTTTGGCTAGATTTGGAGCATTTAATGCTCCCTTGGGCCCCCAAACCTCCTCTACTTGCTCACCCACGCCTGCCTTGAGCTAATTAATGACCCAGCATGCTTCAGCCACCTCCACACCAGAATTCGTGGCTGTTTGGGGTGATTGGGATTGAGTTGGACCCACCTAGGGGGGATTGAGGCCAATTTGGCATTGATGACTTGTACACTCAGCTTGAGCCACCTAATGCTCTCGATTTTCTCATGGATGTAATAAAAACCTGTTACTAACATTTTCACATGTTAGACAGTCAGTTAATCAAAGGTTTCAGCATACATTGTGTGTAAAATTATCATCTTTTTCAAGTTTTTCCACTGTATTTGCAAATTAATTCGATTTTGTGAGGTTCTCCATAGCTCCTAGATCTTCTGTGATCAAAATACTCACATTTGTAATGTAAGAGCTACATCAAGTTGCTGCGGCATAAGCATCAAGGATGAATTGTGCATCTATATTTGCATTCCAAAGGATTGGGATTTGCTTGGAGAATTCATTGATCCAGACATTAGATGGGTGTCTTTTTAAGAGAAAAGTAGGGCATTGCAACAATGAACGAATAAGGACTAGGTATTCATCCCTTGTTATGTTGAATTCTGAAAGGAACATATCAAAGGTCATAGTACTTGGAAAAATCTTTTGTTCCAGAACTAGGAATAGCTCCTTTGCTTTGCTAATTGTTTTCTCATCGGCATTTTCTATAGGTTGAAAAATGGTAGTTTTTTGAATTGGAGGAAAAGGAAAGTTGAATCTACAGCTAGAATATCGATGTTTTTTGAAACTCTTTGTATGATGATGTGTTTGAATCTTGGCCAATTCTTCATAGAGAAGCAAAGAGTTAGAAGAAAGGTATCGATCGACAAATGCTGTGACATTTGTATTAGATTTCTGGCCATATACAAGGGCGTTTTTTGTCCATAGTAAAGCATGGTCATGCTCATTGCCTCTACTCTGGAATTCAGTGATGAAAAAGTAGTCTACCACATCTCCGAACAATTCATTGTTCACTAAAATCAAAGATCGCATTGTTGACATCCGATGCCTACAATAATGACTACAAATTACTGGATTTTCTTTTATCAATGTTTCTATTGTCCAAGTAGTGTCTTCTTTGCCAATGTTGGAAGAAAGCCTATCTTCAGTCTTTTTTAATGCATTACGAAGAGGAATCCAAATATGTTCAGCACTAGTGAAAGTGACAAAGAAGGTGGTTGGGCCAAGTTGTCGAATCATTACGAAGACATCTTTTCTTATATGTTCAAAGTAATCAGGAGATGTACATATGCTTTTTAAACATTGATAAGCAATTGGTGATTTTAATACTTTTTGAAGGATAGCTTTATATTTTACGTCCTTTGCAAGGAGAGGTTTTCCTTGTAGCTCTCCTTTCCTTATTGAAATCCATGCAGAACCTCTGATTTGCTGAATCAGAACACGCACTGCTTTGAAGAACATCTTTGTATTGTATCTTGCAAAGTCTCTTGACATATGCTACAATTCCCAGTGAGATGTTCGCTGATAGGTAAATTGATTTATGATATCTTTTGGACAACTGTATCCAAAGAACAATGAAGGGAAGTTCAATTCTTCAGAAAACTTGTCTTGGAAGATGCCCAATGGTTGAAATCCCTCAGAAGGTGCAATTTGTATGATCCGGTTTGCAAGGTCCTCTATTTGATGCGATTGCCCATAGTCGTGAACCATTGTTTCATTGGGAGGTTCTAGGTCTATTTCATCGTCACTAAATCCATCTGTGTCTATATGCATCGAGGACTGGTTGATCAGGCCAATGTTTCTTTGGACAATTTGCCCCCACTCATGGTCAATAGTAATGTTCTCAGATTTATACAATGGAGTATTGCAAAGGTCATATAATGTGGTCATAAGAATGCAGGGGCGGACATTTCCAAAAAAACATGCACTCTTGTATTCTAGTTTTCTTTTCAAAATCACTGCAACTGTTTCTGCATCTTCGAAGCTTATAGGAAAAGATTTTTGTATCTTGTTCAAGTTTGCAAGAACATTAATAACTTTTCCTGTGAGTGCAATTTGTGCTCTTTTGTATCCCAATGGTCTTATTTGAGCAAAGGCTAGCCTTGGTGACACTAGTATTTCTTCCAGCGGTGTTAGAACTATGACAGAATCTAGTTTTTTATTGCGACGAATTTGTGAAGGAACTACAAATACAGGTATCTTTTCATTATGAAGGCTATTCTTGCATTTTTTGCAAATGTCCTGACCTATTCCAATTGTCTTTGAGCTGTTATCCATGCAGATAGTTGCATAGCTTTGCATTGTGTTTTTGTCAACTTTGTCCATGTTCTTTTTTAATTGCAATGTCTCATAGACAATGCAGGCATGTGTCGTTGTATCTTGAATACTATTCAAATAAGCTTTTATTGTTGTGCGAGGTTTTGGATATTTTTTCGTCCTAGCTGAGAGAACATGATTCTATGTTCTTATTCTTTTTTTAAGATTGCGCAATGTTTCCTTTTTAGGTACGTTGTTTTTTTCAAAGGCTCTTGTTGTTTTCTGTGAAATTGCTTTTGAAACATGCTCTAATGCAAAGCCATGTTCTTTTGCAATGTTGGAGTTGTTTTGTTGCATTGGGCTAGTTGCACTGCAAATTTTCTTTGCTTGTGTACATCTATCTATGTCCATAAGGTGGTTGGATTGAATCAAATTTGTATGTTTTTCTTTAACCAGTGGCCAAAAGTGCACATGTGAATTTTCACTAGCAAAATGCATTAGAAACATTGTATCCAAAGAGCCATTGGATGGTTGGAATTTTTGTGAAAATGTCTTTGTTTGCATACTCCAGATGTCTATGTTGATATTGAAAAATTCACTTATCCATTGCAATGCAAATGCATTGCCTTCTATTCTTCCTTCTCTATATAGCATTGAAAGGTTTACGACAAAGCATTTTGGATTTCCAATACATTGCTCTTGCATGATGCTTGTATGATGTAGATGTTTTATGAAGCAACCAATCACTCTAATATCATTTGCATTATAACAATTGCAAAATGTTTGTGCAATTTCTTTTCGTAAAGAAAGGACATCAAAATTCGGCACCATGCTGTAGATCGACTCGAACAATGAGTCATGGAAATCAATGAAAATCATGTCCATTGGGAGAAGTTGTTGTTTGGCCAATTCTTGATGGATTGATGCCATGTTCACTTGCACATGTTGACCATGTGTTGTAAATGGGCATACGGGTCGTGCAATTTGCATATGCAAAGTGTTGTTGCTTGTTCTATATGACAACAATGGCTCAAAATGTCCAGCAGATGACACTTGGTCATGGAATAAAATATCAAGTCCATGCATAGCACAAGCACCTTTGAAATTCAAGTATATTTGTTGTTTTTCAAATGACCAAATTGAAAATAGAGAGATCCAACCATCTTGAAAACCACTTTATACAGAAAACATCACCCCATAGACCAATCTCTGAAGAAGTTTGCACACTTGCAGCGGAAAGAGCCATTCGATGAAGATATACATTTGAATCATGCACACCATGCAAGGTTTGCAGAAAGCCACTACTTAATTCTGTTCTCAATGAACTCAATGCTTCTGGATCTCTTTGACTTAAACATGCTCTAAAATGATGTACTATGCCTTCTCTTATTTCATTTGATGAATATCGAAAATGCAGCAGGACTGCAAGTGCATCGAACAGACAATCCCTTGGTCGGTAGCAAAAATCTTTTAACCGGAAAAGTCCATATCTAGCCAATGCACTATCAATTGTCTGCACACGATGACCATCGATTCCAAAAGCACATGCTCTATCGATAAAGCCTCCATTGTGACAGTTTCCAATATGCATGTCCATTTCAACAATCAAGAAATGTGTCTAAAGAACAACACACATGGAAGACAACATATATTGCATGTGTCTTCTACGATCGCAAACGATTGGTGCAATATGCGAAAGGATCTGCTTCGACTTGGAAACATGAATATGTCAAACCAAGAAGAAGCAATTGGAAAAATGTCTATGTTTCTAGCAAAAATATGCCACAATTTGCTCAATAGACGATGAACACGAAACATTGTTCATAGATAGGACTTTTTGAGTTTGCTCATTTGAAAATAACATTTTTTTTATTTAGAAGTTACATGAGTAGCAAAGTACTTCATTACTAGAAAACGATATCAATAGTTTGTCTATATAAAGAACATATGCACATTCCAATATTCACATTTCCATCTAGTCCCTATGCACTAGATGGGAAAATAGCAAAATGATGAAAAAGGAAACTTCGAGAATGCCACTTAGAGAAATTGCATTATTCAAGGGATTCTTTTACAAAAGAAACAATGGTGACCGAACTTAAAATGGATTCTTGTGCATTGCGAAATTCTTTACCTTTTCCAAAATAAGTATAATGGCAATACATTTAGTAGGCCATAGGGCTTCCTCTAGCTTCTTTGGGCACAGTGATAGAATATGCATAAGCCTTCCAAGACTTCTTTAAATCTGCAGATAATATTGTACAATCAAAAATAAGAATAAAGATGGACGGCCTATAGGAACTTTTGAAATCTCGGACACCCCTTGCCAAAAAGGGTCAGAAGCCACCTATCCCATCCCAGTGCACCCCAACACAATGACAATGGAGTGTTGTCATTGGACTGGTACATTGATCAAAGAAAGGCAGCGCTGAATATCTACTATACCTTCGATCTAACCACTCAGGGAATGTAATGTCTATTAAGGGCTCTTGCTACTTCGAAGAAGATAAAGGCCCACCTAGCGAAGGATAAATGAAAATTTTTTGCCGAGCCTATTTTCCACAGCCCTAAAGGCCCTTTGGAATTTTGAATTGTGGAGCTTTGTTTCTAAGAGATGCATACAGAATAGCAAGCAAACAATCCATTGCATATGCAAGAAGTATCCGGTGGAACATTTGCATATGCCCACCCAGTGTTTGTGGAAAATGATATTACAATGACGACAAGGCATTGAAGAAATCTAGGATTGTAAGCATATGCTCTCATGACGTAGCTAGACATAGGAACAGAACGAGAAGTACAACCACTAAGCATAAAATATTCAATTTTTTTCTTTTTCATCCAATTTTTAAATGCCAATACATATTGAAAACATCCAAGAATCCTCCCCCCCAAAGTTTTAAATGCCATAGATACCAAAAGCATTGAATAACCTATCATCACAATCCTCCAATATGCTCCATCCATCCACCAAGTAAAATCAGATCAGATACTAGGACAAGTACTAGAGCATCTTGACAATGTTGAAAATTTGTTTAGTATGTCAGCATATGAGAGGTAAAGAAATGATGGATATGATAGTCACTATGCAAAGGAGGCATAATAGATTCCTTTGCAAAATCAGGGTATGTGGTGACTTAAAAGTCAAGCTCTCTAGATTTGGTCAGGAGGCTAGAACACATGCTACTTTGAAAACATTTACTGAGTATAGGCAGAAAGAAATAAAAATTACAGTAAAAGAATTTATAAAAGGATAATAAAGATAAACATGCCTATTATGTTTCTATTTCTAAATTCAAATTCTTGCGAAAGATGTATTTGTTTTTCCAATAATTTGGATTTAAAAAAAATTATCAACCAAATATACTTATATCTTTATAGAAAAGGAAAAATTATGTATTTCAAGTGTTAAAAAAAACATAAAAAACATCTTAGAAAATAAAATAATTAAAAAATATATATAATTGTAAACATCAATGCAAAAAGATATCTTATTTATTTGCACATTAAAATTGAAACTAAGTTGTCTAGAAGTTGAAAGCAGTCCAACAAGCAGAAAGGCAATTAACAATTTTCTTTTCATTCAATTGTATTTTTCACTTTTTTTCATTCAATTGTATTTTGCACACTAAACAAATGTATACTTGTATTTTTTAGATTAAGATACCCAGGAAAAGTCATTCTTCATTCAATTGTATTTTTCAGGTTAAGTAAATGCACAATTGCATTTTTAGCATTAAGAAAATGAGTGCAAGCAACCACAACCTAAATTAGGCTTTTTGTTTCAAATGAAATTGAGTCTGCCCAAGAATCTAAACACAATAAAGCATATTGCTCTTATTGGGGCTCGATGTATCAGATCCACCAAGGAGAGGAGACCTTTCATGAATGAAGTTGTGGAGGGTAACAAATTTCGCAGAGCTCCTACTTTGCATTACAAGCAAATATCTGAGGCAACAAATTTTAGCATCATTGAGGATACCAACTAGAAGGAATTGAATGGCTTGAGCTTCCAAGGAATAGAAGAAGCATTAGTGCAAGGCTTAGATTTGGTAAAGTGTAATGAAAACTTATCAAGACTGCTGATTTTTTTTTCTTGTTCTTTATGTGCATTGTAATGCTTTCTGTAAATTCAGTTATTTCCACAGAAGCCAAACTATTCAAAATGAGATTCTCCGATTATCTCTGATTTGCTCTTTTTTCATTATGTGACTGATTTGTTGTTTCATTCGCCTATGGCCATTTTATGATTCAGCTGCTACATATGTATTTGATATTGTGACTTTGAGTGCTACAAGGCTTGTATATCTGTTAAATGAGTTGATTCAAGTAATTGCAAGTTTATCTTATTGATGCATTTTCCTATTTTGCTTATAATATTAAGAGTAAGAGCATTTTTATTCGCGTGATTTTGAACAAATCTCTTAATTTGGATTGCAATCTTTCAGCTTATAATATCATTATATCTAGAAAGATATAATAAATCCCAAAAGATTTATGATTTTCGAATCTGGTTCTTTCCTGCAATGCCATATTGCCGGAATTCCCTTATGAAGCATAGGGCGATGCTCTACAATAAAAATATTTAATTTTGTTGATCAACTTGGTTGATATTCTCTTTCCTTTTTTATGAGTACCTCTAAATTTCTAATATAACCAGAAAATTTGATGTCATTTTTTGTGTGATGTCTATATTTTGAAATAATGGTTGAATATATTGTTAAACTGTATACTGACAACATCTACCCTAAGAACTTGAAATTGTTGTTTTTGTTAGCCATACCATTATTATGTTGTCTATATAGTTGATGCCAGATTTGATTTTGTATAAACTAAATCAATGGTATCCACTAGCAGGGTCTTTTGTTGCACTATTACAGCAAATTCATATAAGCCTATTGGATATTATAAAACACATTATGGCAAAAGCAAGTTTTGCCTGTTGTCAACTGTCTTGGGTCTATCTTCCATCTAGTCATACACAGTCTAAAAATTGCTTTGATGTTACTTTATAAACACTGTAAACCTGTGGCCCATGTTTTCTTTAGAAATTTGTCTCTAGATTTAGCTTCAACATGAAAAATAATGGTGCTGTTATGCATGCCATCCTATTTGTTAACATTTCCTAATATTTCATTCAAAATCTTGGCATATGTTATTAGCTCGTAATTACGTTTAGAGGGGTAACCTGGACTGCTATAGTTAGGAGATATATATTAGCGATATCCCTTTGCCTCTACATTAAAAAATGCAAGGATGTTACTGAGTACAATATCCTATTGGAATTTTAGGGAGTTAGTTTGAGGCAGTGCTGTTGGGAGTGGGAGTGAAGTGAGGAGCGCTAATTTCCAAAAACTTGGAAGTGAAGCTTCAGTGGAGCATTTTTTATAGATAATGTGTATTTTAATCTATTTTGATGCATATACATTCATAATAATAAAATGCAAAATGTTGAATTAGTTACAGAAAATATGAAAACATAGACTTTTGTGCTACATGTAGATGAATACTACACTTTTGAGAAGCTAGAAATTTAATCCCTAGCTGATTAATCATTAGAGCATCAACCATTTAGTACACAAATAACATCAATTATCTAGTAGTTATAACATTTGTCATCAACATCTAACTGTAATGGCTAATATCAACCATGAAATGGAATAGGTTACAGGTACGATGACCAAACATTTGTAATATGCAGTCAGTTGTCATAAGATTTGTAATATGCAATCAACTGTCATATAATGTTTACATAATAGGCCATAATAAAGAGATAATTTGAAGTTCTAGAATCTAAACTGAAAATCTAAATAATTCTACTATATCCTAATATTTTCTCTTCCACCAGCAATTTTGAACCTTTTCCCCTGTGATCTACAATAGGAGTGGTAGGAAATGGCCGTGGAACACTAGAATGAGCTTCGCCATGAGCTACACAACTCCTACATAGTAGTGGAGGTAGTGAAGCTAAAGATACTATGTATAGAATATTGCTTGTGCCAAATGGTAGTCAATGGGGGTGGCATCTCAGCATGATCAATTTCTAGAGTCCCATCATGATCAACCAAAATTTCATCATCCAAGCACTATAAAGCTAAGGTTCCATTCTACATATTATCCTCCTTTAAATTCTTGCCCCAAGTCTTATATGTTTTATCATTCTTCACTGTCTCACAATATGGGACAACAGCCTCAAGTTATAGTGCATGTAAACCAAACTTTCTTATCGGTCTACATTTAGACTGTTTCTTTTCTGAATGTCAGAAAGCCACAAAGTGATTTAACAATCTGGGAATTGAGGATATCAAGCGTTTAAAATTGTCTAGGTAGTAATATGCTTAATATCCCCACCACAGACAGATTGCAAGCAGGAACAAGCACCAAGGACAATAGACTTGCACAACTACTGGAAGAGGTTGAGAGGCAAAGACGACCTATCAAAGTCAAAGCCATCATGACTAGGAATCTCTGTTGGGGTCTACACAGCATTGCTTAGTTTGGAAAATATTTATGCAGTGATGTACTATTGACCAAAAGTTGTTGAATTCCTCAGCAAAGCTACTAAACTGTCCACTCAATTATACCAAGAATTTCTTAATGTTAAAGTGGTAACTACAAATGTCTTATCGGTTCCAACATAGCAAGTACTACTTGCTATGTTGCAGATCTAATAAAGAAACATGGGAATAAAAAAAGAAAAACATTAATGGCAAAATTAAGCTTGGATATCTGGTGTACAAGAAGATATGAAGAAATATGTCCTCCATCTATTGGTACTTTCGCATGTGTTCTTAGTACCAACCTTGAAATTAGTGTGCACACAAAATTTGGAGCATGGATTGCTCACAACATATAATGTTATCGATGTATCACAACTGGGAAGATTATGTGATGCACCGCACTTGAATCTGTTATGCATGCGCCTTATTGTTAAGAGCTTCAAAACTGTTGCCAAGTCAGAGGGATGTAAAGTGATGAGACATTCAAATCCTAAGCTAGAGCAAGAGCTTCTGTTGAGGATGACTCTGTGAATAGATAAATCCACAAATAAAAGTGGATAGAAATGGATAATTAGAGAAGTCTGAAACTTATTTCTGATTAATAATTTGGGTTTCCATTTTTACATTAACATAGAAAGCAAGAGAGGATTCGCAAGATAGAGGAGAAGAAGATAAACCTACAACTATACGATGCCATGGAAGCACTTGTTCACATATGCAAAGATGGTTGTCGAACAATAGGGCCTCGTGACAAGCATTTAGATGAAAACCAAGGGCCTTGCAATTTTCCAACTTGCAAAGGGCTCGAATCTTATCTTTTCTTTTGGCATGTTCAATTTATTATTTTTCTACAGCAATTCTCCCGTTGGATTAAGTTGATTTGTTTCATCTGCTATATGAATTAATTCTTCCCCTAGTTTATTAGCATTTGTGATCTAATGCTGTGATTCAATCCCCAGAGTTCATAGTGTTAGGGTTAGGCTTATTTATTTTTGTGTTTGTTGAAGAGAACAAAGCTCTTTGGCCTTCAAGCAATTCCATTTTCTATTGAGATTTCAAGACTATTGTTTTAAGTAATTGGCAAGCAAATCAAACCCCATTTCACCTCAATCATGCCTTTATTTTTGCAAAAGAATACAACAGAGAAACTTTATTGCAAAATAACTATCAACACACATGAACAATGAAATATTATAGTCACATAATGGAATCACTAGTGGCCATGATGTCTTATATGCCTGAAAAATACCATGCAATTGGTTTGTGGATGGCTTCAAACTGTATGGAATCATCAAATAGGTTAACATGTTTTCAAATGCCAACACTAGTTTTGGATAAAAAGCATTATCAATCAAGCAATTGAGGACACAGTCACTTGCATACAATGCATGAAAATTCAAATCGCTTGAGCCTTGCCCTATAGACCCTGTCTGTCGACAGCAACCAGGTTGCTCACCTGCTATGGTACTATGCCAAAGCTCCAGAGATTGTGTACATTTTTGTTAAACAACACGGAAGGACACATTTCCATATGTCTGAAATTCCCAATAGGGCACCTATGTGATAGCTACATGTGTTTTTTATTAAATAAATTAAGAAACATGGCCATCCTTTGCAGATAAAAAGACCATACCTGAAAACTAGGGTACAAAACAAGTACACGGAATGGAAAAAATAACGTGGAATGGAAAGCCCAACATTTCTAGGAGACAAAAACATCAATTAACTTTGCAGTAATTCAAGCTCTGTAGCAATTCAAATCCATAAAATAAAATAAATTATCGACAGCCAGCCAAATACCATTGAAGACTTACCCGAGCAATGTAGTCGCAATTACTGCTACTCGAACACTGGTCACTAATCCCTTTTGCTTTCCACGAAACCTCACCCACAGATAATCGTCCCCCCAACACAACACTGGTCAAACTAGACAAAAGACACCACAACAAGTGAAAAAGAGCATCAAAAAATAGGCACCGCAACCACCGTAACCAGCAAAGCAGAGCAACGAAATAGCCTCGAAGCCACTTTAAATAAGAAACCCATGAACAGAACCAACACGAGCCAACATTAAAATCGATTCCCACAGCAATAACAACTCCAACCGCTTGAGAAACACAACTCGCCGAGAAACCCCCACTCCAGTTGTCGGCTGGCAGAGGAGAAACCCACGAACAGAACTAGAACGAGTCAACATTAAAATCCATTCCCACATCAATAACTCCTCCAACTGCCCGACAAACACAACTCGCCGAGAAACCCCTGTTGCAGTCACCGGTCGGCAGAGGAAAACTACCCTAGAGGCTCCCGGATTTGCCAGTGATCATCGCGGCAAGCACTGGCACATGAACCTACCCTCGCTCATTTCCCTCGGCTCTAGATCAAAACCCCAAATGACACGAGCAGACTTTAATTCAGAATCAATACATCATGAACCCGACCTCGTTTTCTATCGTAGCTCCAGCTTTGAAACCCAGGTGGTCGATAGTCGATGTGATAAAGGGTACGCCAAGAGACATGTGTGGGGGACATGCGGCGAGCAAAACCCCCGCACCAAATTTTGAGGCCAAAATTTTTGAAGTGAACCTTGGAAAACTTTGTAAAGTCCCTGGCAGTGGAAAAATTTGGCTTGTACGGGCAGGTTAATAAGCCCAAATCCGTCCCAAGATGTCACGGACATAATAATGCAAAGGCCAAAGCCATCACCTCCTGTCGATAATACATGGAAAAGCATAAAGTAAAAACATAGGAGCAACACACGAACATGAAAAGGAACCCTATTACATGGAAAAACATAAAGTAAAAACATAGGAGCAGCACACGAACAACAAAAGGAACCCTATTATTGGGACGAGGTTGATTTGAACACATATACCTAAGGATCAAATGTTAATTTTTTCTAGGCCCACATGATAGATACATCATAAAACCTGAAGCTTGCCACATTTATGTCATGCGCAAACTACATGCTGCAGCCCACCAGATGTAAGAGAGGAGCTTCAAGACACTCGGCAAGCACATGTCCGAGTGGCCACCATGTAGTAATATATCCATTACAGTGAAACTGTGAAGTTTTAGCATGACTTCCTCACTGCTAGAACTCCAACGGCTGGCTGTAAAGTCACCTCGAGATTTCTGGTTAGATTGTTGTTTGACCCTTATTTTTCTCGGGTTTGACCACGAATCTTGAATCCTACTGAATGTAGGAAGTGGCTTCCTCCCCCAAGGGCAAGAGCTAAGCCTCCACAACTACAGCAGCTAACCGGTAGAGGGGCATTGCTTACTACCCCGATAGGCCAGGAAATGGAGGGGTAAGGGGAGAGGGTCGTATACCGTAGATGGCCAGAAGTCTAACCACTGGGTGAACTCTAGTAGTGATCGAGTCCAGTATTAGAAGCAACAAGGAGGGAAGAAGCTGGGGAATCCTTAGTAGAGAAATGTAACTGACTGCCCACCCAGGAACGTTGGTGGTTGGGGTCAAGATGGAAAGGTAAAATGAGCAATGCAAAGTAGTTTGAAGCCTAAAAGCTTAGATTCTGCTGTTGGAAATATGGATAGGCGGGATCTTGTTGTTCCTCCCCCTCTTGTCAATGGTTGGAAATGGGGAAGACACAATGGCAGCGGTGCCAACTTGAATTCATAGATGGCGGATTTGTGTCCATAGGATTGTCATCAATCCTTCAATTTCTTTCCAGTCGCCTGTATTCAGCTTGTTCCTTCCATTTTTCTCAACAAACCGAACAAATAAGGTTGTCAGACACTTCCTTCCATTTTGCACTGCAAACAGGAGAAATAAGGTTGTAGTGTTTGAGGTTAGAAGCAATACACAGAAAATGGAATGCGTTAGTACATTCAGCGGTTAATATTGTATGGCCTTTTCCATGCTTCATCCTCTACAAGCACATTGAACATGTACTCATCATTTGCAAGTGTTGTTTGTATCCAACATAACCATCAAGCTCTTTTTAATGCCTTCCCAAGGTAGCATAAATAGTATAGAGTTTACTTTGTGAATCTTTTGATTTTGCTTACTTAGCATTGCAGAAAATTTTGTACATAGCATTAAACATTAAACGTGCCTCACCTGCTCAGTAATGACTCTATAGCAACTTGCCTTCCCCCCTCTTCTTTCTTTTCTTCCTTCCTACGTCTTTTGTTACTGATGGGAACGCGAGCATGGGGAAGGAAAAGATTGCCCATCATTGCAAGGAAGGCAGAAGCAATGCAAGCACGATCAGTGTTCCTTTAAGCGAATGAAGCAACCGGTGGGAATGAACCAAGCTCGGTGAGAGATTAGCAGAGGAACTGCCATGGATTTCTAGATATGAAATAGCCTTCCGGCTTTGGATGGCACACACAGATGGGGACCGTGACCACACACAGATGGCAGACAAGGGCGAGAACACAGATGGCAGACAAAGAGGTGTCAACAACGATGTCAGTCATAAATATCAGGGAATTAGCTATAATCAGAGAAATTATATGTTATGTGCTTAGTAGCCACGGATGAACATGCACCCGGACACACGTTTAGTTGAAATCAAGTTGGGCTCCCCTAGGCATGAAACATATAATTGCAACACGGTGGTTGTGTTTGTGGCTTGTCGCAAGGGCAAGGGCATGTGGTAGACTACAAGCACGTGCAACAAACGCAGGAGAATAATGTGCAGGACGCCAAGATTGAATAAGGGACTAATAAAAAATAGCCTTGTCTCGGGTTGAGGCCAAATAAGGCTCCAAATTACCTTATTGGGCAGAATAGAATTTATTTTAAAAAACCTTGGCTAAAACGTTTTGGTAACAGTGCCAAAGTAATGCAAAAGCAAGAAATCGATTACTATAGTCCCAGCACTGCCTGCGGGCAGGGACTAATAAGACCCTAACTTAAGTAATGGATATGATGCAAAAGTGCCTTATAAGTTATTTCAATTCTCTTGAAAATTTTGGATCCTATGATCTATATGGTTATTGCCCCCATGATAATTCCTCTAGGAAAATAGGAATTAACACTGTCCTGAAGTTATTTGCAAGGCATGTGAAAATGATTTTCTTCAAAAAAAACTAAGAATGACTTCCCATGGAATTCATTCCAATGGAAAACCAACAAAATCATGAAAGATCAGTTAAAATTACACAATGAAATTGTAATATCTTGAAGCACATTACTGACAGTATTGTCTTGACAAAATCAACAATTCCTAACAGATATACCAACGTAATTCTCCTATGCAATACATATTAATAATTACTATGAGTGCAATTATTTCTTTCGATGTATGTTTAATAAAATAGAATACATGAAGAAAACTACATATCTAAACCTAAACCTAAAACTAAAACTAAACTTAGTTAATGGTTTTAAGAGACAAATCAACCTCAACACATAAAAACAAAAATTCTCCTTAAGTTGGACATAAAGTGGCTTTAAGTGATTAAAGCCATGAATAAAAAGCAGCATGTCAAAATACATTAATATCTCTTTATGCATATTCATTTTAATACATTAATATTTCTTTATGCATATTCATTTTAATACATTAATATTTCTTTATGCATATTCATTTTAATTTTAGCATTTGAATAACCAAAGCTGTAACTTATTTTGACAATGGCTTTGACACTAGCTTGCCTCATGTATTATGAGCGTCATCACTTCATGCTTTACAAAATGTCTAATTTTGTTGACCATCCTCTTTGTAATTATCCTTGAATATAGGTAACTTGGTCTTTCTTTCCCTCTTTGGTTGCACATGTTTTCCTTCGATGTCTTCTTTGCTATGTGTTCTTCGAAATATTTACTTTGTTTTTTTCGAGTGTAATGCCTTAAAACTAGTGATAGAAATTTTAAAAATAGAGAATTTTACATCATCGACTAGTTTTGATAGAAATTTTAAAAACAAAGAATTTTACGACATGGACTTGAATGCTTTCCCATCTCATGGCACCTCCAACATAGTGAGATTTCTTTCTTCTAATCTCCAAAAACATGCATAATCACAAAAATCTCTTTGAATTTTACTACCATGATGCTTTAAACTTGATACAAATCTCACTCATTGAAAATGGAACGAAGATAATATAATTTTACAAGAAGATAGCAACATAGGATATTTGATAAAACGGAAAATGAAAGGAATAGTTTCTCTAAAGCTAATTGATGGAAAATTCAATGTTGAGACAATTAAACAATAAGGGAAATGCCACCAAACAAGTTAGGAAATTTTAAGTGGAAATAAGAATGCCGGTTAAAAATCCATAAAAAGGTTTTGTGTTGTGATCCCAAAAAGAAATGAAAATGACAATGCAAAATGAAGCCATCAAGAAATTTCAATTTTTTTCCTCTTGCCAAAATTTGCAATATGCACACAAAAGAACTCCATTAACATCCTATGTAAAAGCTTTATGATATGGAATATTGCACACATCCTCACTAAAGTATTGCACATAGAAATTTGCATACAAAAAGTTATAATTCATAAAGTTTTCTATAGACAAATCTGCAAACAAAAACTTAGAATTCATAAAGTTTTGCACACAAAAATCTATATACAAAATATTGGAATACTAAAATGTTGAAGAAAAACATATTTTAAGAACAAACAAGGGGTCTTCCATAATTTTCACATGACTTGGATCTCTTTTAAGCCAAGGACTTCATTTAGTGTTGCAAATGGTGACATCAAGTGAAACCATTTGCTTTGTCATTCAATTCGAGTAATAAACATTTAACACAGAAAGTTTTGAATATTTTCCTTCTTGTATGAATAAACGTTTTTATATGTATAACATAAAAATAATCATATTCATATAACATGCTTTATATCCCTACCAATATATATTAGATGTTAATATTTAAAATTATAATTATCAAAACTGTGAAAGTGTAAATTTTTTAAAAAGATAAATTGGAAATAAAATAAACTATGATTTTGTATTTAATAGTATCGACATTATTATATGTATAAAACTTTAGATCATCCATAGTACATTTTACCTGTTATCTTCCTTAATACATTTTACTATCACCCTTTGTATGATTGTGACATATATTTAGAATAGAAATGACGAGTATACTTGTTAAGTACCAATCACGTAGTAATGTGCTAATTATGTGTCAATGATTTCTTTGTTAAAGAATTTATGCTTAAAAAAATGAAGTGGTATAAAAAAATGAAGTGGTATTTAGTAATTTATTAAATGAATTGGTATTCAATAATTTGTTTTTTTTTACACAAAAGGTAGGAACTAAGCTACATGCTGGGACTAAAGACAGGTAACAAGCAGCATGCATATAATTTATCACTATTTTTTAAAAGTCTGCAATGTAATAGGTCCTAAGAATACCTTCAAACGCTTAGGTAGTTCTTTGCCAATTCGCCCTGCACCAATAGTACCGATAGTTTTCCCTTCTAGATCATATGACCTGTAAGAAATAACTGCTACTTTCCAATCACCCTCAACAATTTCCTTATATCTAGGAAGAAAGTTGCACATCAATATGAGAATGCGCATTAGCTCATCTTCTGCCGCGAACACCTTCCTGTAAAAATTGTTGAAGAAGCCCACGGTTAAATTATAAAAAAACATTTCAGAAACTTCTTGATACTAAAATTTCCATGCTTGGAACTTGGTCAATAGAGCCGTAAGAAGGAAATAAAAAAGGAAATAGTATCTGTGACCTTCTAAAACAGGGCATTTTATATCTTCATACTGAATATATAAAAAATGAAATAGTACATGTAACTTCTGCAACAGTCACACCAGCTGATGTTGCAGCATTTAGATCAATGTGATCAGAACTAATACCAGCTATCAAAAGAAGTTTTAAGTTCCTTTCCTTCTTGATCCTCTCTGATGTCACATAGGCAGGGTGGAAAGGTGTAGAAATCAAAACATGTGCATCAGGTATGTGCTTTTCAAGCTCTGGAAAGAAAATTAAGTGTGTAAGTTTTCTATGCAATGGGTTGCAATTCTCAAATTTATAAGCAATACACTTGGATGATCCATGCTATCAAGCAATAGGAAAGGGATTGCGTACTAGAAAACTAATGGAGTCAACTATGGAAACAAACACCCAACTTCAATTGTGAATAACCAGAACTCATTTATGATTTCGACAAAATTGCATAATTCTCACTTTTGAAGCAGCATAAATAATCTAGATTGCCTATTCAAGGTATGACGACCAAAAGGAAGGGGAAATAAAGTATCATCCATAGAGATAACAGATAACGTAATTTTATACCTCAAGGAAGTGAAACCAAAATAAACAAACAAAAACAAAAACAAGAAAAACACAAATAACTTGAGTTCAAAGGCCTTCTTAGGTTTCCATGGAAACTTTCTATAATTATTCAGGAAGATTCGTCAAGGCAAGAATTAGCAAGGGCATATATAGATGGCGCACTATTGAATAAAATAAACTTTACCAAGCAAAACCCTCCAGATACATAGTTTGCATTGGCTCTTGATGGCTAGTAGCTACATTCAGACAAATTAGACCGAAACTTATGCATTTATTAAATCTGATGTACATAGATTGATAAGTGTGTCTTGGCACTCTAGTCTTAGCACGTAAGAAATCACAAATCCAAATCAATTATCATGATTTCAAGTTCCACAGGGCCACTTCATCAACACAGTACATGTACCCTAGTAGTGAATTCAAATTTTTCCCTCTTCACTTTGCCAACACAGAGACCATATAGCCTGATGATACAACTGGATACACAAAGAAAGAGGGTGCTTGGGCTTCTAATAGTTTAGAGTGCTGGAGTTTAACACAGCTCCCTTCCAATTTTACCAGACTTGGAATCGGGAAGAGCCAAGAGTTTGGACGGATGCGGAAAAACTCACGAAAAAGTTGGTGAGTACAAAAATACAAAGATATGCACATATTTTGATGAAAAAATATAAGCATCACTGGTTTCCATAGGTGCGACAATGTGACCTCCATTTGGTCAATTTCACACAAGAAAATCACCCAGCAGCGGAGAAATGCATCCATCATAGGTAAAAATGACTAAATGAGGCTGGATAAGGGTTTTTATAGGCTTTGTTAGACAAGCTGACACAATGAACTGAGTCAGACTCATATTCACAAGTCAAACTCACATTGACCAAGTCATAATCGATCAATGAACAAGTTTTACTCGGACGAGTTGGAAAAAATTATTTGCCTGGCAACTCATTTCAAACTCCGGGTTTAAGTCGTGATCTACAGGTAATTTTAAATTATGCCCTTTTGCAACTTCTATGCATATGATCATGTTAAATTAAGAATTGCAAAAAGACACAATGATTTTATTTCACAGAAATGTTAACTAAATAACAAAAGAAATCATTTGCATGACACAACTTACCACAGTCAGGACCTTCCTTGTCATCTGTCACAATGTATTGATGGCCATTAGACTCAAGCCATTCTCGTATCCCCAAAGCATTCTCAACACACCCGAGGAAGTTCGAATTTAGTGAGGCATATTCATTGGCTTTATGAAAGACTCCAACAATTTTATTACTCCCCGCAGGTGCCTGAAACATAAGATCATATAAATTATTAAAATAAAAAACACTAAGGAAAATACAATCTTGTTAACCACAATGATAGTTGAAACTTGATACTGGTCCTGGTTTCCCAAATGTGCAAATCCACCAGTGGAGTTATTGAAGGGTCTTATGCAAAAGATTCGAACATTAGGGCACATAGATCAGAACAAATGAAGACAAAATCATCATCACATCATTCGTATGATGTAACCCTTGGATCACTAATTGGGTTCACCATGGATGGGGGTCAGAACTATGGTCCTTTACAAAAGCATACAAGCTAAAAGACGAAGAGCAGATTAAGGATCATGATACTGTCAAATTGTCAAAGACAAAGAGCAGATTAAGGATCATGATACTGTCAAATTGTCAATATATTTGATGTAAATGCAAGTCTAGACTCGAAATTGGGTATATCCTCACATGGAGTTTGGATTCTATGCAGAAGCATAAAGTAGATTATAACTTATAACCAACCCTACTAACTCAGTTAAGTACCTTACTTAACTAAGCCAACTCTTCCTCTCTTTTGATCTTCCTGTTCAACTTTACAAGGTATGGTGCCTTGAACCTGTAGCTATAATAGTAAGTAAAAGAGCTCAATACTCCTAAAAAGGACCAACCGATCACTCTGCTCGGGTAAGGTAGATGAAACCAATCCTTTTAAGGGCCAGCTTAACATAAGGCTGCAGAAATCAGATCTCATCAATCCATATGATATAAAGCTAAAGAGACCAAGGGATTAAATCAACCCGTTGTCACTGATGTTGATGGCCATTTGGCTAGTTCCATGTTGGCAGGTGCCCAATTTGAATACCCCTAGGTGAGGCACACTAAACTACACCAATAGATTTACTAGGAATGCCATCTATGAATGTGGGGAAACATTCCTTGGATTTCCCTGTGAGGTTTTTCTTGGAAAAAAAATAAAGCCAAAGAATTTTGCAATTGGGTATAATGTCAAATAGAATTGGAGGTGGTTTCTATGCAAAAACACATAATAGAATGTCAGATAAATCAAAACAGAAGAAAAGAAAATGCAATCATAGATTCCTACAATCTCCAATGCAATTGGGTAATCTGAGGTTATCCCTGTAGGAAAAATGTATGAATGACAGTTTGCATTATAGCAGGGGCATTCAACTTATATGGAATGAATGAATTTGGTGCAGAGGATGAATTTTTTAGAATTAGCAAAGTTTAAGGTTGAAATAAAAAGTTCCATGCTTATTAAACGCCAACATTATCATTGTTGTTTGGAAGATCAACACCAACCACTTTTGGTTTTTTAATCATCATGGTCTAGCTATTTACTATTCGTTGATCGCATTACAGTGACCCTTGGCCCTGTTGAAATCATAGTTGTAAAGGATCCAGCAAAGCCACTCGAAAGAAGGGGTATGAATGGAAAAAGGCTCTTCGATAGAAGGGGCATGAATGGAAAGGCTAATCGATATGCTTGTATGCCCAAGATAAAGCTTAGAAGAGGTATGAATGGAAAAAATCTCATCGATATGCCTGTGTGCCCAAGATAAAGCTTCTTTCCCTTCGCAGAAACATATCAAGATCGCAAAATAAAATCAAAATATTGAGAATTGAGATTAGGGTAATGTGTCCAATAAATATCACAACCAATTTGGTTTTCCCTTTGCAGAAACATATCAAGATCACAAAAATAAAAAACCGACTTCTAAAGTATATTTTACGTCATCAAAGAAGAAATGCTATCAAAAGCAAGTCCGATATTACTTTGAAGTTGAAGCATGTCAAAACAGGATGACTTGTTATGTATGAGGAATATATTCATAGACATAGACATGTACATTCACATATAGATACACAAAATATGATCTCAACTTTTTAGTAGTATGGCAGCAAGTTGGAAAAGTTTTGACAAAGTCAAATTTCTTACAACTTTGCTGTAAACACAAAATTTCAAGCAATGTTATTTATAGCCTCTTAATTAATCATCTATAAAACTCATTCATTGAATCTCTCGAGTCTCACCCTCTCTGGCTAGTGAATGCTCCATCACCATGAACAGAAAGGGAAACATAAACAAACTCTTAAAAATAGCCTATACATTTTCAAACTGACTGAAAACTTACCTCTTTCACCAGCAAACATCTTCCTTTGATTTAGAAGCCTCTGCCACAATCTGAAGTATAGCATCTTTAAAATTCAAATAGTCTTGCAAAGTATTGTGAATTTGATGAGAGATTCTTGCATAAGCTTTGAAACTTGGCCCTCTATCTGAATGCAACTCTGTCTTCTGTGCCCTGTAATAAATTGGAACCTCTACAACAAACTCCTTCCTAACACGATACCTTAGCTTTAAGGCATCCTGGTCTGATGAAACCTCCAAACAATTTGGTAAAGCATCCACCGCCATAGATGAGCATAATTTTGGAGATGTTCCCAACTCCATAGCAACTACCTTCTCATGATTTTTCTGCCTGATAGCATCAATGCCACCCTCGAAATTTTTAGTAAACTACAAAACAGAAGGCACACAAAGTTGCGCACTATAGTCTCTAGTACCAACCCAACTAGACTCTGCCGACAATCCGTTTCCAAACTCATGAGAAACAACTGGGTGATGCATAATATAATGGAATGTGCGACGGCAGTAAAGAAATGCAACATAGGGAGGGCAGAAAAACCATTTGTGGAGGTTTCTAGTGTAGAAATCAGCACCAATCTCTTGCATATCGATATATATATTCCCAATAGCATGAGCACCATCTACAAAAACCTGATCTACCCCTTCATCTCTGCATATTCCTATCAACTCTCTTACAGGGACAAGAACAGAGGGCATGGAACTTACATGTTTTATGAGTGCCAATCTGATTTTACCGCCATCTCACTTGCCTCAGTCCGTGCTGCCCTGAACTTCTCTATGATTTCTTCATTGGATCGCACCGGGAATGGAAATTCAACCTCAATGATGCACACTGTAGCACGGCATACATACGCCTAGATTGCCTTCTTCACAGCGCCATAGGCATAATGAAGAATCAATATGACATCACCCTTCTGAAAACTGTTCTCCATGAGTTCCCAAGCAACCTATTGGAGCACAACTGCCAATGCAGTGGTGGCATTGTCCACTACGGAAAATTCATCAACATGTGCAGCAATGATCAACTCAACTAGTATCTTGCAAGATTGCAATAGCCCCTCCTGTTAAGCCCCAAAATAAAAACTATCAGGCTGTTGCAAGAACAAACGTGCCTAGTTGGACTGTGAATCTAAACCGAAGTAGGGCAGGTCTCGAAACTTTAATTGTTTATCTGAGATATCCCATGTTCATGGTGCCCAAATTCTCTACTGATCAAGTCCAGCTCACCACCACAGTCATCCTCTACAATAATATGTCTTTCTCTCTTTATCCCTGTTTTTTATCATTCGAAGAATGATTTCTGATCTCTTCACTTAATACCATTCCATCTGCAGTACTTACAGAATAAGACAACCTGTGATTCTCTGAGAGATCCTTCTCACACATTTCACATGTACCCATTTTATTCTCTTCTTGACCCACAATCTCATTAGAGCAATAACGCCCACACAACAGTTCCTCTCTCTCCATTTTAAATGGCAGGATAAATGAAAACCAAAAACAATTAGTTCAAATCTTTGATTCTCCCCTTTTTCCCTTACAAAAATTTCAGAGCCCAGAGCCCAGAAGGGATTCTTGATTCTTGTGATATTTCTTACCTGTTTTTATTCAAAAATTTTAGAGCCCAGAGCCCAGAAGGGATTCTTGATTCTTGTGATATTTCTTACCTGTTTTTATTTTCTCTTTGCAGGTCCCATCAAAGTACAAAAAACAAGCACAACGCCTTGAAAATTACACACAGAAACCAAGCACAAAGCACAATGGGCATGAATGTAATCTCAGGAAAGAGTTGAATCACAGCAAGGTTAAAACCAAGCTCATATGAGAATAGAAACCATACTACCGCCCAATACCTCGATTCTGCCACACTTATCATTCTAGGAGGAACACAATTGTAAAAAGGTTTAAATTCAAAGTTGCAAACCTGTCAACCTGTAAACCTTGATGCATGTCAACCAGATTCGTATGTCATTATGCTAACTATGTCATTATGCTAACTATCAGGTTAACCACTATAAACAAAATATTTAGATTTTAACATTTGCAAGTTCAAAGTCATTCTATTTTCATTTTATTTTTATTTTTACTTAATTCTTGCCAATGATGAAAATTGTCTTTTCAAACACTTTCCACCAATTAGACCTACACACTTATTAAAATATTTTATTAAATAAATACAAATAAATACGTAAATTATTTCAACATTGGATAAACTATAGGAAAGTTTTATAAATATTTTTGTACAAAGTAAATTAATAGTAAAAAGTAGAACATATAGTCTATGCCTACGGCATAGACTAATTAATGGTAAACACATCTTAAAATTAATTAATTATTTTTTATGTGAATTGCTTTCACACATCAATGTTTTATTCTTCTCAAACATAAATTTATTTATTTATTTTTTATATTCTTATTTATTATTTTATTTATATATATTTTTAATTTTAATAATTTGTGTGAGACGTATTTTACAATTCAAAGTGGATGAGATGTGTCACGTCTATCACATTAACTTGGCACATGTAGGATCCGAGTTAATGAATGCAACTTTTGTGTATTTGATGATTAGATCCCTCTTAGTGCTTCATAGATCTGAGTTTAAGATAGATCAATGCTCGTAATTAATTAATTAATGCAATTTTTGCATATTTGTAGGATTTAGGTATGAGCATTTACAACATGATTCCAAATTGGAATAGTTGGTGCTTGGACAATTATACTAGAGGCAAACCTTTCCTCAAATTTAAGACCCTAAAATGGGTTTGCACATGAAGAGATTTGATCCCTCTAGATGCTTAATAAAGTTAGAGTTAAGATGGATCTATTCTGGTTATTTTTACATTCACATATATATCATTGATGTGTTTTAATAATATAAAATAAGAGAATATAATAATATAAAAGGTTTATATGTTTAATGTTTCCTAATTTTATTTTTTTATATATCATCTTAATTTTAATATAGAATTTTGCATTTAATTTAAAAACTTTTTCAAACACAGGTTTCATATTCAAAGTGTTAGAATTTCCAAGAAAAATCATGCCATAACATGTATTTAGTGATGAAACACTCTAAAGCAAAAGGTGTTTACCATATATATGTAATTAGTGAGCAAACAAACAAAAAAATTACCATATTAGTTTCTGTATTAGTTTCCCTCCTATCAGATAGGGCTAAGGTGTTTTAATTAATGCACAAGAAAACATGCATGGAAGAATCTAAACAAGTATCTAAGATATTAAGCCAGAAGCAGCTTGGCCTAAAAGTTAAAATTTATAAAGACCAGGAAGCTTGGCCTAAAAGTTAAAATGTATAAAGACTGGGTTACTTAATGCAT
The DNA here is from genome assembly GCA_027924585.1 of Larix kaempferi. NCBI lineage: Eukaryota > Viridiplantae > Streptophyta > Pinopsida > Pinales > Pinaceae > Larix > Larix kaempferi. The sequence goes on along the minus strand of BSBM01000047.1, from coordinate 17,928,023 downwards.
GAAAAAGGATCAAGTTATTGAAAATTTATAAAGACCGGGTTACTTAATACATGAAAAATGATCAAGTTATTTATTGCATAAGAACATATGCATGAAAGAATCTAAACAAGTCTCTAAGATATTAAGCGAGAAGCTTGGTTTTGTTTGAAGTTTTAAGAAAAGTTAAAACTTATTGAGTTGAGACCACTATGAAAGAGACAAGACAACTAAAAAGCTGTAGCTTTTAAGAGTTTGACAAAGATAACACCACTAACCATATAAAAATAAAATTTAGTTAACAATGGAATACTTGAAAGAATTTATGGAACTTTAGAATGCATGAAAGAAACATTTAAAAGATATAAAGAAATAATGTAATCAATACATAGTCACCACCAAACACATTATTAATGTTCACTTTTTTTTCCATGAAAAAAAGATCGGAGCTCGGATTTTATTAAAATCGAACAACTTTGTTCATAAGAAGAAAGCCATACATTTAAGTGTCTAGCTAGAGACATCTATTCAAAACCTTCAGTTCATCTTCAAAAATATACATAGTATAAATATCCCAAGATTGCATATAAAAAAGATGTCTACAGGATGATAGCAAGTGAACCTCCCTATTTCACTATGACCCATTTATATGGGCAATATTTAAAATCTAGCCTAGGTTTTGGGTCAAATTCCTTTATGCCATCTTTATCAATTTCCCAGACTTGAGTTACTCTAGTATTGAGTTGAAGTACTTGTTTAGACATGAGATCTACTTCAGTATTCATGTCCCTATAAATGTGTTTGAAGGAAATATCTTCGAAAAGTACAATTAATCTCTAGACATCATCATTGATTGGCCTAAGATATATATTCTTTGACATTCTTCGAAAAGTACAATTAATCTGCATACGTCATCATAGATTGGTGTTAGCACCCAAAATGACCCCCAAAGCTGTGGGAGAGAGCCATCAAGGGGTAACCACTAACCACTTCAGTTCATGCTACTGACCCATGTTGATGTATTTGTAACTACAGAACGTATTTCACATATGTATATTGTACTCCTATAGAGATGGTATTATTTCTCTATTCGGAAGTGTCGTCATTTATATTGTAAGTGTCGTAACTTATACTTGATGGGTTATTAGACCACCTTGATGGGGTCAGCCTTGTATAAGTCATGTGGGTTAAAGGGTTATTAGACCACCCTATTGGGGGTCGGCCTTGTCAGCATTATGTTATGTGGTTAAGTTGAGGCCGACCTAGTAAAGGTTATTAGGCAAGTTAAGTCAAGTATAAATAGAGTGCGGGAGACACTCTATTTGATCATTCACTTTCTCACCAATACACTCATTGGAGAGTTGCACACTAGTGGAGGAGGAGAAGCTGTTGCTAGGAGTCTATCTCTTATTCTTGGGTTTTATATCGTTGCTCTATCTATCTCTAAGGAAGTTATTGGGGTTTTTCACCTTTATGGTTTTCCCCAAGGAAACTCTGTGTGTCTATTGTCCCTTGTGATTTCTTGTTGTGATTGATATGTTGTACATGTTATTGTCTCAGTAAAGATCCTAGATTATATTCAATTGATACTAAAAAAAAAATTAACATGGTATGAGAGCTAACCTGAGAAGAAGACACTACGCAGTTGCGGAAGCTAGGGATTCTTGTCTTTTGGGTTTCTCTCCAAAGATCTTGAAAGTCAGGAGGCTAGATTGACTCTCCTTAGCAAGGCGCATCTTTCTGTCGAAACATAATTCAATTCTGAGCATTTTCAGTTTTGGCCCTAAAAATTAGGGTTTCCACAAAAGTTGGAATTTCTGAAATCTGAGACCATGGCTGGATGCTCCTTGAAAAAAGTGAAGTTTAGAGCTTTGGATCAAAATTTTTGGTCGGGTAAAGCTCCAGGAAAATCGAACCCTAGTTTGGGGTCCTCTCTAGTGAAGCCAGAAATTAGGGTTTCTGCAAAAGCTGGAATTTCTGAAATCTGAGACCATGGTTGGAAGCGCCTCTGAAAAATTGAAGTTTAGAGACCAAGATCAAACTTTTTGGATGGGTGAAGCTTCGAGAAAATCAATCCCTAATTCAGGGTCCTCCGAAGTGAATCTCGAAGTTTGAAAAGCAAATTTGAGGGGTGAAACTTTGGAGTTTTCAAATTCTACGTATACCAGCTTGATCAGCTCATCAAGGCGCATCTTTCTATCCTTTCAGAAGTATGAAATTCAAAGTTTGATTTTTTAGGGTTTCTTTGACAAACCGTAATCTAGCTCGAGATCTAGATTTGTGCAAATCAAGTGGTAAGACCTAAATCTTTTCTATTTCCATTTGAAGTACTCTTTAATATGTCCCACCACACCAAGCTTGAGAATAAGCTTGAAGGGGCTGATAACTTCCGAGCATGGAAGTATAGGATTAGGTTAATTCTAAAAGAGAGTGAGTTGAACATCTACATAAGTGAAGGGGTTCGTGTCCCAGAGGGAGAAGAGACTAAGGCCTTACACAAGAGGAACTTGGTCAAGGCTAAGAGGATCATTGCTGATTCTATCAAAGACCATCTCATACCACATGTGTCATCTCTGAAGACACCTAAGGAGATGTTTGATTCCTTGACCAAGCTATTTGAAGGGAAGAACATAAAGCAGAAAGATTACCTTGAGGAATCAATTGAAGAACATCAAGATCCAGAATGCGGAGACCATGCAGTATTATTTCTCAAGGGTCTCCAAGATAAAAGAACAACTTGAAGCTGTGGGAGAAGATATAGAAAATGGAGAAGTGGTAATGACCACTCTTAATGGCCTTCCTAGGTCATGGGATTCCTTCATCCAAGGAATTTGTGCTAGGAAGAAACTTATCTCTTTCAGTAAGCTGTGGGAAGAATGCTCACAGGAAGAAGCTTGGATTGTAGCTTGAGAAGAGAAGATGCGGAATGAAGATCAAGCTCTCACAACACATACCAAGAAGAGGACACTTTTCCTCAGATTGTCCTAAGAACAAAAGGAACAACAACAACAACTACTACAAGCAATCTGGCATGTATGACTTACATGTATGTTTTGAAATCTGTTCATGATTAAGTTTACAATATGATTGTCTTCATGTTATTGAGTTTAGTAACAATCTTGTTTAATTTTAGACTTGTCTTATCACCCTAGTAAAAGTATGAATGCATGATAGAAGACATTCATTGATTAGGGTTATGACACTTATGATTGTATTATGATTGTACTAATGCATTGTGGTGTTGTATGAGGATAATGTTATCCGCTAGCATGAAGGTACAAAATCAAGTTCTAGATCAAGACCATGGTGACATGAAGACAAAGACTCATCCATAGTCATGGATCACATAGAGGTATGTATATTTTGGTTCTACAATGGTTAACTTATGAGTCATGCAGGTCATTGAAGAGAACGAGAAAACATTGCTAGACATAACTAGCAAATATAATGACCAGGTATGTTTTTTCTTATATCAAGTTAGAAGCCTACCCTATGTTAGGATCTTATACTTGTGTATATGATTATTCATGAAGTTAGAAATTTAAGTAAACAAGGGTTTATGCATATTATGTCTCTTACCTTGATTGATGATATGACTAACCAGAAGAGTTCTATGGTAAAATATGAATATGCATGAGTAAGAGAAGTCTTCTCTTAAACCTTGAATACTAATGCTTATTATTTGTGTTTGAAATGATCATGCCTATACATGTTTAAGATTATTTTGTTCTATACTAATGAATGTATTATTATGTATGAAATATTGAGGATGGCAAAATCATGACACTAGTGTACACTTAAGCATGCATAATGGTCCAGGATAAATATAAGTTCAAGGACATGTAATCCAGGAAGCAAAGATCAAGAGGGAGCACACTCCAGTAGTTCTTGCAAGGAAGCAAAGATCGAGAGGGAGTCCACCCAACAAACAAACAAAGATAAGTATTTGAATTATCATTGTTTAAATAATATTGTTCAATGATGTATGTGCCTATGTTCCTAGGCTTAGGTTGTGTATTTTGCATATTAGAATAATTGCATTAATGAACAGTATACTACTAATATGCATGTGATGGGTAAGTGGCCTATGGCACTGTACAACATTCCATTGCTACTTATCTAGAATGAAACCTCTTTGCTAACATATTGGGAGTTGTGCACACTCTTAACAATGTTCTAGTAGAGATTGGAAGGCATCTAGAAAGTTACGGATATGGATAAATGTTGTATTGAAGCATTGGATAAGATAATTGCATGACTGTGTGACATATTTCATTATATGAAAGAATTTGTTCTGAAAACTATGAGATGTTTCTAATCATGCAATTTAACTTGTTTTGTAGGAAAGATCGCATACCATCACCTACAAAAGAAGGACTACAACATTTGTTCCAGCAACAAAGCTATCTATTGAAGATATTGAAGAATCTGAAGTTCCCAGGATTCGGGATGAAGTAATGGAAGAATGCCATGATCGAGGAGTACCAGTTGATCATGAAGAATGATGTTTGGGATGTGGTCCCAAGAGCTAAAGGGAATTCTATTGTGACTTCCAAGTGGATCTATAAGATCAAGCATGCTGTAGATGGTAGCATAGAGAAATATAAGGCGAGGTTTGTAGCTCATGACTTCTCCCAGAAAGAAGGAATAGATTATGAAGAGACTTTTGCACCTGTATCCAAGTACACTTCCATCAGATCAGTACTTCCTTTGGCTGCACTGATGAAATGGAAGATACACCAGATGGATGTCAAGACAGCTTTCTTGAATGGTGTAGTCGAAGAGGAAGTGTATGTAGAGCAGCCACTCGGTTTTGAGACACATGACAGAGGGACTAATGTGTTCAAACTGAAGAAAGCTTTGTATGGCTTGAAGCAAGCTACTAGGAGTTGGTATGGTAGGATAGACAACTTTCTATCCATTTTGGGCTTTACTGAGAGTAAAGTAGATTCCAACCTTTAATACAAGGTTGAGGAAAGAAATCCTGTGATACTACTCCTGTATGTGGATGACCTATTTGTTACAGGTGAGGATAGACTGATTGCCGATACCAAGAGGAAGCTTGCTCCTGAGTTCGAGATGAAGGACTTGGGGATGATGCACTATTTTATAGGCATGGAGGTGTGGCAGAGTACAGATGGGATCTTCCTTGGACAAGGGAAGTATGCAGTAGAGATCCTGAAGAGGTTCGGGATGATGGAGTGAAAGGCCATGGCCACACCTATGGCATCAAACTTGAAGCTTTTGTGTGATGCTACATCTGATCTGGTTGATGTCACTCTGTATCGTGAGATGATTGGGTCCTTGATGTACTTGATGAACACGAGACCATATATCTGCTTTCCGGTGAACACATTGAGCTAGTTCCTGACGAATCCCAGAGGTGTTCACCTAGTTGCTGTAAAGCATATTCTAAGGTACCTGAAGGGTACAATTGACTATGGGCTCAAGCATGATGCAAATCAAAAGTTTCACCTGCAGGGTTATGTTGATTCGGACTGGACGAGCAGTGCTGCAGATAGGAAGAACACTTATGGGTGCTGCTTTAGTATGGGATCATGTGTGATCTCTTGGTTTAGCAGGAAGCAGTCCTGCATAGCACTAAGCACAGCTGAAGCAGAGTATGTTGCAGCTTGTTCGGCTAGTTGTGAGGCAGTATGGCTCTGGAAGCTACTGTCTGAGTTATTTGATCTCCCACTGGAGGCTACTAGTATCTTTTGTGATGACCAGATCATGGATATGGTGCAGAGAGGAGCAATGAAGCTCCTGTATGTTGCAATGGATGAGCAGGTTGTGGATGTGTTGATGAAACCACTAGCCAGAACAAAGTTTGAGTACTTCAGAGAAAGGCTTGGTGTTCTTCAGATTGATGACACTTCGAGGAAGAAATGATGGACACATTTGCAGGATCCATTTCGATCATGGTGAGAGGAGGATCCTTTCCATGGCTGTGGATGTAAGCACTGGATGATGAGTATCAGGACGATGCTCTAGTTACTGCTTTATGTATGCATCATGTTGGATGCTGGATATGATCAGTTGGATCATGTATATGTGTATGCATCATGTTGGATGCCGGATATGATTAGTTGGATCATGTATATGTGTATGCATCATGTTGGATGCTTTGTATGATCAGTTGGATCATGTATTTGTATATGTATCAGGTGGATACATTGTATGATGAGGTAGATCATGTATGTTGATATGTATCAGGTGGATACATTATATGATCAAGTGGATCATGTATTTGTTTATGTATCAGGTGGATACACTGTATGATCAGGTAGATCATGTATGATGATATGTATCAGATAGATACTATGTATGCATCAGGTGGATGCATTGTATGATCAGGATGATCATGGATGATGAGGTTCAGGATGTTGCTCCAGATGATATGCATCAGGATGATGCTATGATGATGATCAGGATGATGTATGGTGAGTATCAAGTTGATACTCTGTGGCCGTGGACAGGTTGTGCTTGGGAGGACATATAAGACCTAGGAGATCCGATAGGTTGGGTTGTGTGCCCGTAATAAGTCCTGGGATGCTCTTTCGAGGGTTTGTCATGTGACCACATGTAAGACCTAGGAGATCCGATAGGTTGGGCTATGTGCCTGTAATAAGTTGTGGGATGCTCTTTGGAGGGTTTGTGGTAGAGATCACATGTAAGACCTAGGAGATCCGATAGGTTGGGCTGTGTGCCCGTAATAAGTCCTGGGATGCTCTTTTGAGGGTTTGTGGTAGAGATCACATGTAAGATCTGGGAGATCCGATAGGTTGGGCTGTGTGCCCGTAATAAGTCCTAGGATTCTCTTTCGAGGGTTTGTGGTGGTCATCACATGTAAGACCTGGGATATCCGATGGGTTGGGCTATGTGCCCGTAATAAGTCCTGGGATGCTCTTTCGAGGGTTTGTGATGAGGGTCACATATAAGACCTGGAAGATCTGATATGTTGGGTTGTGTGCCCGTAATTAGTCCTGGGATGCTCTTATGAGAGTTTGTGATGCAAGTAATAAGTCCTGAGGATTCCACAATATGGCTAGTGATGATGAAGACCTGTAGGTGGTGAGCCTACATCTAGTATGAGAAAGGACTAGCTCTATAGAACTTTCTATGATGAGTAGATCAGAGATTTATTGAGATAGTAATAGACATGACAATGGCGATGATTCGATGACGATGATCCAGTGACAATGATCTAGAGAAGAAGACTTGTGCTATCAGATCTGTGTTGAGAAATACCTTCCTAGTTAAGAGGGAGTGTTGATGTATTTGTAACTGCAGAATGTATTTCACATATGTATATTGTACTCCTATAGAGATGGTATTATTTCTCTATTCGGAAGTGTCGTCATTTATATTGAAGTGTCATAACTTATACTTGATGGGTTATTAGACCACCTTGATGGGGTCAGCCCTGTATAAGTCATGTGGGTTAAAGGGTTATTAGACCAACCTATTGGGGGTCGGCCCTATCAGCATTATGTTATGTGGTTAAGTTGAGGCCGACTTAGTAAAGGTTATTAGGCAAGTCAAGTCAAGTATAAATACAGTGTGGGAGGCACTCTATTTGATCATTCACTTTCTCACCAATACACTCATTGGAGAGTGGAACACTAGTGGAGGAGGAGAAGCTGTTGCTAGGAGTCTATCTCTTATGCTTGGGTTTTGTATCATTGCTCTATCTATCTTTGAGGAAGTTATTGGTGTTTTTCATCTTTATGGTTTTCCCCAAGGAAACTCTGTGTGTCTATTGTCTCTTGTGATTGCTTGTTGTGATTGATATGATTGATATGCAGTACATGTTATTCTCTCAGTAAAGAACCTAGAGTATATTGAATTGATACTAAAAAAAAAAATTAACAACCCAGCACAAACAGAGAGGGATCTCTCTACAAATCTATGAAAGATTGAAATATAATCAATAAACTTGCAGCCGTGAAGAATATGCATAGAAGACCAAAAACAATTGGAAATAAATCGACAGTCTTCTTATTGAAGATCTTCAATCAAAACACATTTAGAAGGTCAGATTTCTGTAAGGGGAGAAAAATCGTTTATAGTTTGGTAGGATAATCATAAGAGAGATGTGGGCAAATGGAGTCAAGATACGATATATAAATCAAATAACAACACTGTAGTTTGAGATACCAGAACAGAGGAAAGGTAGCCACCCGCTTCCCGTCGAAATGCTAATTTTAGGTGATAAAAGTAGAAGGCGAGAACAGACCATCGATATGAGAAACCAACATGGATGAATTCAATATCAACTTTACTAGAACTATTGAGTGAAAATATGAAACAGTAGCTAGAGCCTGTTGCCAAGAATTCTATACTACTATACACTGATTTCAGATATGAAAGGGAAAACATAATGGAAATGAATAACTGGAAAGTACAATCACATTAGAGAAGAGAATGAACAGACTGTAAGCAAAGCAACACATGAATCTCTGTCGGAACATCCATTGCAAACACTACAATTCTATTAAGGACGATACCTCGAAAATACAAAACCAGGCTCTCCCAGGCCTTGACCAAATGATTTTCCAACCCATTGATATTCTATTACATTGCCATTTATAGGCTCTCGACCCTAGACTGAGTATTAAATAATGTTACAAAAAACACCACCACATACAGGGCTCGGCTAGCTACTTCTGACAGCGAAGCATAAGGTGAAAACGACTACTAACTAACCATGACCACTTCCTTCAGGTGTTTTCTTGCAGATCCTTAAACTACGACCATTTTAAATGCTATGTGGATTTCTAGCAGAACTAAAAAATTAGAGCAAATAGATAACTAATAGAAATCAGCTAATGACAGACTTGCCGGGTGGGCATAAAAACGACACGAACAACTCGTTGCTTCATTTCGGATCCTTTAATTCTCCCTTTAGCCCGTAGAAATCCTCCACCTTCCAGACGTCTTCATCTGGTGTGTTCTCTGCCGAAATGTGAGGTGTTGGCACTTCTATGGGTAGGATGAGATCCCTAATGATTTCCATATCTGGGTGTGTGCCTTGCTCACCCTTGGAAGCTCCTTTCTTCTCTAATCGACGTCGAGTCCTTCTGCGCCCCTGATGGTCCTCTAGCTCCTCTGATTCAATGGATGAACTCTCCTCCACGCGGTCAAAAACAAGTGGGAAGGAAGGAATATCCTCTTCTTCCATCTCAGACCATACCTGTTTAGGCACAACCACCACCCCGACTCCCTGGTTGCTTTCCATAACAAGACTGCAACTACCAAATGCTTGAGCGCCCAAGTCCGCCACCTTCCCTATGCCACTACACCAACTTGGGACATGAGTGTCGTGCCTATAACGACCGTGACAATGACGGTAGCTTTGTACGATGACCCCTACCCTGCTAGCTTGACATATCTCCCAATCGAGCAGCAATGATGATTGCCAATCCAGTTGATGCTATGCAAACTTGACGTGGACTCTCAAATAGGTGGGGAGGCGTGTGATTACACTGAGTTGGCTCTAGCCTCATTGGTCATCATTTGGTGTCATCAAGGTGACCTTTCACCCTTCCGCTGTATCATCAAATGAGTGTCGTTGATTTACACCTTACCTAGATCTAGACCATTGGGTGGTGTTGCTGCTATCTCCTTTCGTAAATCCGATGTTGATCGGATCATCACATAAGTAAGATCTGTGAACTCAATCTGAGCCACAGATCTCCCCCCCTTTGAATTGTAGCCATCGGAATACGCCAGGGTTTAGTCGGACTTCTCAAATATGAAATGCGGTCGTTAATGCGCATGTGGGAAATACGAACTCGCTTCTAGCCGTTGGTCTAGGAAATCGATCGTTAATTTTCCTAGACATGCATGCCGATTAACATTTCCTACTTGCGACTAAAGAGCCCGTGATCTCTCCCGCGATGGGTGATCTGGACTTTCAATCCCATTCCATCTCACTCTCCACCAACCACAAGGTTCCCTTTCTGTCATCGGCATAGCTCTTTCAATCCCATTCCGATGACCATCCTTTAGACTTCATGTCCTGTTGGCTAAACCCTTCTTGGGCCTGAATGACTATGCTCGGCTCTTTACTTTCTGCTTCAGTGTCATGTAGACCGAGAAAGAAAACTCGTCCTTACTGATCTTAGGATCCCAGGTCCCATCTAATATTTAGCACAATTCTGGTGCTAACAACAGGATCCTATTGGGGATGCTATCCTCCCGAGGTATCAAAGAACACTGTAGACCGAGTGCCTGATCCATTGGGCCTATTTTGTCATAAAATATGCAACCTGTAACCCTCTATTATTAAAAAACTGAAAGCAAACTGAAAACTGGAAAATACTGTTGTGCTTGGAAAATTTTGGAAACATTTTTTCCATGTTGAGCTTATTTATGTACACGATTCCCTACCCTATGTAACCCTGGGGAGGTGCTATATCAAGTGATGTTAAAATGCCAGTGTAGCCAATCCAGCAGCCGACCTCTCGAGCAAATTATTCCACAATTCTCAGCATATTTTCTTTTGGAAAAACTATAAGTAGGACATTTATTCCCCCAGGTGCTCAAGTCAGGTCTAGGGATTGCATACCTCTGACCAACTCCAATCAAGGCCTGAAACTCATGCCTACTAAGAGCTCCACACGATGCAGCGAGGCTGAAACGAGCAGCTTCGAGCACCTCCCCACGACGTGGCTGTCCCTTTGTAATTTGGAAGGTTGCTCCCACACAGAAGCTGACTATAACACCTCCTCTTGGGCTTCTTATGATCCCCGGATTGAAAACTAGGTTTTGCTCTGGAACTTCAAAAGAAACTTCGCCCTGTCCCCCGAAAGGGTCGAGAAAGGGCCACTCTTCTTGGAATTCGGACTCCCGGTTCAAAAATCCTGCATGAAAATCATACTGCCCAGCCCAGTCCCACTCAAGCATCTCAACTATCTGGTCGGTCGGCTGGAGATACTGGCCAGGCTCGAGAACTTCTTCTAGGATTCTATAATCAGATTCAGCCCAAAAAGAGAATTCCATCTGCTGGGGGTCCCCAAGAACTTCTTGACCGCCATATTTCTCTCTGTCATGCGGATGAGGGCAAGGTTCTTCATATAAAGCCTCGAGAGTTTCTTCATTCATAGATTTAAGAATTTTCCTTATTTTGGCTAATGATTCAGCCTCGAGAGATGGGGCTCCGCCACCCTCGGGCTTGACGTTCTCATGGATTGCAATAGAGGAGCTAAGAACTAGCACTACGTCTTCCTCCCTGGTGAGATTTCCAGGGTACTTAGGCTAACCGCAGAAAACTTCGTCCTCCCCACCCATGTCTAGGAAGCCTACGACCTCATCATCTCCGTATTCATCATATATAGGCGGACCAAGCTTTTCTTCAAGATATTGTATCATGAGATCTTCCAAATGCTGAGCACGACCTTCCTTAAGCATAACAGCTTCTCCTCTTTCTCGTGCAGGGCCAGGTTGAACATCTTTCTACCTGTCATGATAAAACAACTCAGATACTCTATGCCTATTTTCTTTTTTGAACTCTAACCTACTCCATGTCCCTTCCCTATCGCCTTGTTCTGGGATTTTCCCAGACATTCTGAGATTGTCTTCAACCTCCACCGCATCCGTGAACATATGCTGCAAATCTGAGGACCTTCTTTCCAAAAGAAGGAGAGATAAACCAGGAGGAATGATAGATGCGTAGTGTAGCTTAGAAGCATTCTCTAGGGGTTGAATTTCCTTTGGCATATTATAATCGAAACTTGCAAATCTCTTGTTAAAACTGGGCATGGTCTCATCTTCTTGCCTTCTCATGGAGTAAAATTCTGCAAGGACTAGGTCCCATGACCTTCTTTCACCCCAAAATTCCAGAAAGGCTTCGAATAGCTCCTCCCATGTATGAATGGACTCAGGTTGTAAATGCTTGAACCATTTCTTCACATTTCCTTGGAGGGATTGGGAAAAAATTCTCATACAGACATCATCACGTTCTACTTCAAAAAGGTTTAAAAAATTCTCAAAACCTTGAAGATGTTTCTCGGCGGTAAGGACTTTGGAGTCTCCATCGAAAACAAGGAGGTATTTATGGTATTTGGGAGGAAATTCATGAAGCACAGGGGGTAGCTTTAAGGGGCTATATCTTAGCTGAAATCTGGAAGGCGAGGGATTATGCACATGGAGATCATTTCTAGTTTTTCCCTCATGGGATCTGTGAGGTTGGGTATGGATCTTACATAGTTCGGCAAGAAGGGCGGGTTTGGCTCTAGGGGAGAGAGGAGGATGTACATTTTCAAATTCTAGTGAAGGGTATACAAAGGAGGCCCTCTCATGACTTAGAGATCTTCGGTGAGACAAGAGTTTTTTGATGTATATACATAAAGGAAAAAGGAAACCAACACAGAAGAACAAGACCTCTTTGAGGAGGTTTATACCTTGATACCTAGACCTTAGTTCTTCCATGTCCAAAACGGCTGAGTTTGTTCTCCGGTGGAGTCTGCAAATTAAATCATGAGCGGAGTCACCAAGTGAAAAGTATACAGCCCTTTCTATGTCTGACCATTGTTCACCTTCAACAACCAGAACTAGAACCTAGTCATTCTCCCAGGGGTGATAGAAAAAATCGTTCCCCCGTAGCGGCGCCAATTTGTTAGCACTGAAAATGACCCCCAAGGCTATGGGAGAGAGCCATCAAGGGGTAACCACGAACCACTGTAGCTCGTGCTACTGACCTAACACAAACAGAGAGGGATCTCTCTACAAATCTATCAAAGACTAAAATATAATCAATAAACTTGCAGCCGTGAAGAATATGCATAGAAGACCCAAAAAAATTGGAAATAAATCGACAGTCTTCTTATTGAAGATATTCAATCAAAACACATTTAGAGGGTCATATTTCTGTAAGGGGAGCAAAATCATTTATAGTTTGGCAGGATAATCATAAGAGAGACGTGAGCAAATGGAGTCAAGATATGATACATAAATCAAATAACAGTGCTGTAGTTTGAGATACCAGAACAGAGGCAAGGTAGCCACCCACTTCCCATCGAAATGCTAATGTTAGGGAATAAAAGAAGAAGGCAAGAACAGACCATCGATATGAGCAACCATCATGGTTGAATTCAATATCAACTTTAGTAGAACTATTGAGTGAACATGTGAAATAGTAGCTAGATCCTATTGCCAAGAATTCTATACTATTATACACTGATTTCAGATATGAAAGGGAAAACATAATGGAAATGAATAACAGGAAAGTACAATCACATTAGAGAAGAGAATGAACAGACTGTAAGCAAAGCAACACATGAATCTCTGTTGGAACGTTCATTACAAACGCTGCAATTCTATTAAGGACGATACCTCAGAAATAAAAAACTAGGCTCTCCCAGGCCTTGACCAAATGATTTTCCAACCCATTGGTATTTTATTACATTGTTATTTATAGGCTCTCGGCCCTGGACCGAGTATCAAAAACTGTTACAAAAAATGCCACCACATACAGGGCTCGGTTAGCTACTTCTGACAGCGAAGCATAAGGTGAAAACAACTACTAACTAACCACGGCCACTTCCTTGAGGTGTTTTCTTGCAGAGCCTTAAACTACGACAATTTTAAATGCTATGTGGATTTCTGGAAGAACTGAAAAATTAGAGAAAATAGACAATTAATACAAATCTAGCCAATGTCAGACTTGCTCGGTGGGCAGAAAAATGACATGAACAACGCGTCGCTTCATTTCAGATCCTTTAATTTGCCCTACAGCCTGAAGAAATCCTCCACCTTCCAGACGTCTTCATCTCGCCTATTCTCTACTGAAATGTGAGGTGACGGCACTTCTGTGGGGAGGATGAGATCCCTGATGATTTCCATATCTGGGTGCATGCCTTGCTCACCCTTGGAAGCTCCTTTCTTCTCTGATTGACATCAATTCCTTCTGCGCCCCTGCTGGTCCTCTAGCTCCTCTGATTCGCTGGATGAAATCTCCTCCATGTAGTCGAAAACAAGTGGGAAGGAACGAATATCCTCTTCTTCCATCTTAGACCATAGCTGTTGAGGCACAACCACCCCCTCGGCTCCCTGGTTGCTTTCCATAACCATACTGCAACTGCCAAATGCTTGAGCGCCCAGGTTTTCCACCTTCCCTATGCCATTACACCGAATCGGGATGTGAGGGTCGTGCCTATAATGACCATGACAATGATGATAGCTTCGTGCGATGACCCCTTCCCTATTGGCCTGACATATCTCCCAATCGAGCAGCAATGATGACTACCAATCGATTTGACTGTATGCATGCTTGACATGGCCTATCAAATAGGTGGGGAGGCGTGTGATGGTGCTAAGGTGGCTCTGGCCTCACTGGTCATCATTTGGTGCCAGCGAGGTGACCTTTCACCCTTCCACCGTATCATCAAATGAGCGCCGTCGATTTACACCTTACCTAGATCTAGACCATTGGGTGGCATTGCTGCTATCCCCTTTTGCAAATCTAGAGCTGATCGACTCATCGCACAAGCAAGATTTGCGAATTCAATCTGAGCCGTAGATCTTCCCCCCTTTGAATCATAGCCGTCAGAATATCCCAGGGTTTAGTTGGACTTTGCAAATATGAAATGCGGTCATTAGTGCACATGTGGGAAATGCGAACTCACTTCTGGCTGTTGATCCAGGCGATCAACCATTGATTTTCCTAGACATGCACATCGATTAACCTTTCCTGCTTGCGACTAAAGAGCCCACAATCTTCCCCACAATGGGCGATCTGGACCATCGATCCCATTCCATTTCACTCCCCGCCAACCACAAGGTTCCCTTTCTACCACCGGCATAGCTCTTTGAATCCCATTCCAATGACCATCCTTTAGAGTTCGTGTCCTGTTGGATAAATCCTTCTTGGGCCTGACTGGCTGCGCTCGACTCTTTACTTTCTGCTTCAGTGTCATGCAGACCGAGAAATAAAACTTGTCCTTGTTGATCTTGGGAGCCTAGGTCCCATCTAATATTTAGCACAATTCTGGTGCTAACAATTGGTCTAAGATATATATTATTTGGTGTCTTCCTATATGATAACCAAGTTATGAATCCCTGTATGCCAACCAATTTGATGACTTTGTAAGAAACAAATAACTCCACTTTGTTATTTGTAGCTAATTTACAATGTTTATAGAGAGCTTATAAAAATGAGTGTTAGAAATATGCAAAACTAACTAAATTTAACTTAATCAGTATTATGTTTTATAACAATTATGAATTTCTATTTTTAATATGTGAAATTCTACATGAAGCTTCTTACACATAGATTAAAAAACTTAATTTTATGTAAAAGTAATATACTTTGCTTATTTGAGATAAATTAAAAAAATAGAAATGGTATAGGTGGACAAACACCCAAAGAAGACCATTCCACCCAACCATCTCCTAAAAGCAGCCAAAGTTACTTGCTTTAGGACCACCGAGCCTGTTTCCTTTCCTCAAGAGTTATCGCCAAGGAGCACAATTCAAGAGCAGGAAACAAGAACCGTGTCCCTGCCATCACATAAATCCTTGGTTAAAATATGAATGCCTACACATAGGAAAGAAACCTCACAAACAAGAATTAAAATGGTAAAACGTTATAAAAGAAATTTTTACCTTCGCAGGTTTTGAACTCACGCCAAGGGCTGAGCAGTGGTTTCCTAGGCACACCTGGGATACCATAAAGACACCATGACCAGTACATTCATTTTTGAAACTTCCTCTGCGAGTGGTGCTTTATTAGCACAACACCCATGGAGGCCGAGAGGGCTCATACCTCTACAATATCGCTGAAACAAACACCAAATTCGAAGACCAAACCCTCCAGCGTAGTGTTAGGGTTTTCTCGATATGTGGAAGGCCATAACTCAACATTCATGTGGTCGCATTCAATGCATGACCTGTCAACCACCATTACTTAGATTTTTAACACTATGTTATAGTCCATTATGCATTGCTTGTCATAGATTAATACCAACGCTAGTCGCTAGGTTAACCACCTTTTTTTCTATATAGTTTGGATCACATTTTAGAACACCATCTGGAAATGTATAAGGATCTCCAATCCTATCTTAAGAAATGGACCAAGCATATAATTACATAATAATTCAACCTTGCTAATAATTGATTTAAAACTTTGACCATAATACCAACATAACCCTTGTTGTAAACCAAACTTGTAACCTGTCAAGGTCATCATTAAACATTAACTTAGAAAGCTAAGTAAGCTTCGAGGCATCATCAAGGACCCTTTCAACAAGAGGGAAACATGTTCAGTATCAACATAGTAGTTATAACTATGAATTCATTTACTTTAAGAAATATGACAAATTAAGTGTTAAACATCATCATAAGTATTAAATTATCATATTGATGACAGTCAAAGAACGATGCATTCCGTGGTTATGACACATTAAATAAACAATGCATTTGTAGACAATAAGTGTCATCCATACAACCATAGATAAACAGTAAATTAATACCTTATATACATGCTATGAGTGAGAACGAATGTAACTATCGCAGGTTCACATTTATCTCAAAACTGTCACACATAGATATGCCTCGTCGTATTATTTCAAGGAAGACATATCATATTAAACAATAAAAGTTAATCGCTCATAACTATATCTTCCACATTGTAAATTGTAGCATTTCAACTACATAGAAAAATTTTAAATTTTTATGGATTTTTGGAGGTGTTACATGTGGTATCAGAGCCCAAGTTCAAACACTAGGCCTAAAAGTGGCTCAACTCGCGTATTTCGACAAAACAAAAAACACATAGTTACTAATTTTTGTTTTAAATTGTTTTTGTACAGAACATTTGATATTTAATTTGCAGGTAATGGATGGAGCAGAGGCATCCGCCGAGGATGGATCCCATCATAATGAACAAAATAGTCATGAACATGAAAATGTAAATGAAGAAAATATATATGTGGAATTAAATGATAATTCATCTGAACTTCTTCGAACTGTTAAAGATTTACAAGCTGAAATAAAAACTGTTAAAGAAGAAAATGAAAGAATTCTAAAGGCACGAGAAGGACTAAATCAAATTTTACTAGATAAATTTCATAATGAGGGAAAATGTAAAAGAAAAGAATCTAAATCAGAATTTGGAACTATGTCTTATCAACATAAGGGTAAGAAGTTAAAATTTTCCAAAAATGAGAGTAATTCTTCTTTTGAATATGATGTTAAAACACATAAAAAGAAACATAGGTATTCCAGTGACAACAGTGATAGCGACTGCGGTCCTAAAAAGAGAAAGTAGAAACCATATGAAGAAATCTCAGGAGAGTTCAAGAAGATAAAACCTCCGATGTTTAATGGGGAGATGGAGAAACGAGAAGAAGGCGAAGCTTGGCTGTCGGGAATGAAGAAGTACTTCCAAATTTATAACTATTTCGATAGGTTGAAAGCTAAGATGGCCATTTATAATCTAACTGGAAAAGCGGATATATGGTGGCAAGATATCAAAATATTAAAAAGTCTTAAGAAAAGTATCTAACTTGGAGTACGTTTAAGACATTATTTAAAAAGAAATTTATGTCTGAATAATACTATGAAGAAAAGGCTAAAGAATTTTAAGAGTTAAAGTTAGGTTCTATGAACATGAAAGAGTTAAGTAGTAAATTTTTAAGTTTATTAAGGTATGTACCATATATTATTGACGAAAAGCCTAAAATACAACGATTTCTAAGCTGTTTTCCTTTCCACATCAAGGTCAAAATTGAATAAGATAACCCTAAAACTCTTGAGGAGGCTATGAGGAAGGAAAATTTCTGTTATGAAAGAAAGTGTGCCTATCTGGAAAGTAAATAGACCAAGTAATTTTGAACAAAGAATGAAGAATTTTAAATATAACAGGAATGTTGGAAATAAAAATTCTTGAAATTTTCCTAACATAAATTTTCAAGGAACTAATTTTAAAATCAATGCACAACATAATTTTACAGCTGTAAGAAACAGAGACATGCCTAATAATTATGCTAAGAATAATGAAGGAAAAGAACCTATAAAATGTTTTGAATGTCAAGGACCACATTATGCAACCAACTGTCCTAACAGTAAAAGAACTGTAAGCAACATACATACAGTGCAGGAAGAGGCAACAGTTGGTGACTTTGCAAGGGAAATGGCCAGGATCAATGCAACCTTGGAGAATCGACAAGCTGATCATCAGACTTCAATGTTCGAAATAGAAGGTATGCTACAGAACAGATCCATCTCTATTTTAATTAACCCAGGTGCTAGTTTGAGTTATGTATCACCTGATATAGTAAAAGGATGGTTCAGTTAGCTACAAGAACCAAAAGGAAGGTAGTTGATTTTGTTAAAGATTGCGATTTGTTTATGAATCAGTATAAGACACAAGTAAAGCTGAATGTATTACCGTTAGGGTCTTATGATGCTCTAATCGGAATGGATTGGCTGGAAAAGAATAGGGTAATTTTGAATTGTTTTGAAAATACATTTACGTGCTTGAATGATAAAGGAGAAACAGTAACAGTAAAATGAATCCCTAGAAAAAATTCAGTTAGATAGATTTATGGATTACAAATGAAAAAGGTTGGACGTAAGGGATGTAGAGTATTTGCTGTGAATGTAATAAACGATGAACACACAACTAAAGAAGATAAGTTAAAACTTGAGGATATACCAATTCTGAAAGACTTTTCAAATGTATTCCAGGAAGAAATTCCAGGTCTACCTCCGAAAAGAGAATTGGATTTCACCATTGAGCTAGTACCGGGTGCAGTACCAAACTCAAAAGCTCCTTACCAGATGAACATCCTAGAGCTTAACGAATTAAAATCATAGTTAAAGGAATTAATTGATAAAAATTACATAAGACCAAGTGTGTCTCCTTGGGGAACACCTGTCATTTTTGTTAAAAAGAAGGACAGTACCTTGTGTTTATGCATAGATTACCGTCATTTAAATAAAATGACGATTAAAAACAGATATCCTTTGCCCCGCATAGATGATCTGTTTGATCAAGTACGAGGAGCAACGATATTTTTGAAAATAGACTTGAGATCTGGATATCATCAAGTAAGGATAAATGACGAAGATATCTTTAAAACTGCTTTTAGAACTCGATATGGGCACTATGAATTTGTAGATATGCCTTTTGGGCTGACTAACACTCCAGTAGTTTTCATGTGTTTAATGAATAATGTTTTACATCAGTATTTGGATAAATTTGTAATTGTTTTCATTGATGATATTTTGATTTATTCAAAGACTAAAGAAGAACATGATGAACACTTACGAATAATATTACAAGTTTTAAGAGAACATCAACTGTACGCTAAATTCAGTAAGTGTGAATTTTTCAAAGATAAAATACAGTATTTAGGTCACGTGATATCCAAGGATGCAATCTCAGTTGACCCAGATAAAATAAGAGCAATTAATGAATGGCTTGTCCCAAAAGATGTAACAGATGTATGGTCGTTCATGGGAATCACAGGTTACTTCCGAAAGTTTATTGAAGGATTCTCAAGAATCACAAACCCCATAACATCTTTAGAGAAAAAGGGAAAGAAATTTGCTTGGGATCAAAAGTGTGAATAAAGTTTTAAGAAGCTAAAGGAACTATTAACTACTACACCAGTCTTAAAAATAGCAGATCCAAACAAAGTTTTTGTTGTATGCACTGATGCATGCAATGAAGGATTAGGTGGAGTGTTGACACAAGAGCGTCATGCAGTAGCTTATGAATCCAGAAAGTTGAAAATTCATGAAAAGAATTACGCTACCTATGATTTAGAGTTTCCTGCTGTGATACACGCTTTGACGATGTGGCGCCATCATCTAATCGATAGAAAGTTTTTATTAATGACTGATAATAAAGGTTTAAAATATTTGTTGGATCAACCAAATATAAACGCAAGGCAAGCTAGGTGGTTAGCTTTCCTTAGTGAATATGATTTTGAGATTTAACATATAAATGGTAAAGAAAAAAAGGTGGTTGATGCATTAAGCAGAAATGAAAAATAAAATTTTATAGCAGCAATTAGCACTTACAAAACAGATTTAGAAAATCAGTTTGAAGTAGGGGTAAAATTGGATAAGAATTATCTGAAATTACAAGAAAAAGTTGCTGAAAATATATCTGAAAATTTAATAACAAATTACAGTATGAATGAAAAAGGTCTAATGTTGTATAAAAACAGGTTGTATGTACCAAATGTACCTGAAATTAAGTTTTTGATTTAAAATGAAGTACATAAAAGTCGTTATTCAGGACATCCTGGTTACCAAAAGATGATAACTATGTTGAGAAAGGATTATTTCTGGCCAAATATGAAGAATGAAGTGGTTGAATACATAGCTATGTGCATTGAATTTCAGCAAGTTAAAGCTGAGCATCAACACCCAGCTGGTTTATTACAGCCATTACCAATTCCAAAATGGAAGCGGGAAATTATCAGTATTGATTTGATAACTGGTTTTCCTAAAAATTAAAAGGAGAATGATTCAATAATGGTAGTAGTAGATAAGCTTAGCAAAGCAGGCAATTTCATACCTGTTAAAACTACTTTTAAAGCTGCTAATATTGCTGATGCGTTTATGAAGCAAGTTTTTCGTTTGCATGGAATTCCAAAGGTAATAATTTCTGATCGAGATTCTAAATTTACTGGAAATTTCTGGAAATCATTGTTTAAAGGTTTGGATACTAAGTTAAATTTCAGCACATCTTTTCATCCGCAAGCTGATGGACAAACTGAAAGAGTGAATATGATTTTAGAGGATATGTTAAGAATGTATGTTAAATATTATCCAACTAAATGGGAAGAATACCTGCACTTAGTTGAATTTGCTTATAATAATCACTACCAAGCTTCAGCTAAACTTGTCCCTTTTGAATTTGTGTATGGTAGAAAGTGTAATACTCCTATCTCATGGAGTAATCCAGTTGAAAAATTGATGTTAGGACCTGAGTTATTGAAAGCGATGGAACTAACAGTGAAACAGGTACAAGGCAATCTGAAAATTGCACAAGACAGACAAAAGAGTCATGTAGATTTAAAGAGAAATCAGAAAGAATTCCAAGTTGGTGAGCATGTGTTTGTGTAACATCTCTCCAATTTGACCCTTAATATTATTATTACTTTTGTAAATGTAATTGTAATTATGTAATTGGCTCCGGTGAGGAGCTCAAGGCCAAGGCCCCAATAGTGGACCTTGAAATTTGTGTGATGATAATAAGTTTTATTCTAAATCTTAGGGAATTAGAGTGGCAATGCCACTAAACAATAAGTAACTAAGTTCTCCCAAGGGGGGGGGGATGCTAAGATAACTAGGAAGTCATGAAAATTCTATATTAAGTTATAGACATTTGAAGGTGGGGAAACTAGTGATGTTTCCTTAAAAATATTCAAGAACCCACCTTAGTAAAGTCAAACTTAAAACTAAGACGACAAGGAAGAGAATTCACCTGATCACTAAGCAACTTGGTGAGTCTAATATTTCATAACTAAGTGCCGCAGTGGTGCCCTTGAGCACTGAGAGTAAAGTAAACTAATTTCACTATGTCATAAAACTTACAAATTAATTATAAGTCCTTTGAGATGAGAAGTTATGGCTAGAAGCCATGGAAATCTAAGTTACCACACTAATGTATATATATATATATGTGTGTGTGTGTCTGAAAAGAAATTTAATTATCAAAAGAATGTGTATTATAAGAATTATGTAAATGATTGATGAAAGTAAAATTTAAATCATATCTATTAAGTACGCTTAGTTATACTTAAACATGTATATATATGATTAGATGTATGTATATATACATATACGAAGGATCTATGAGTACTAACTTACTTTTATTAAGTTAGATTTTAATTGAATGATATGAAATCTAGCCTATTGAAAGTTACATGTTAAAGTTATATGCTAATGAGTATATTTATATATATATACATACACACATATATATATACATATATATATACATATATATGTATATATCTATATATATATATATCTATATATATATATAGATATATATAGATATATAGATAGATAGATATAGATATGTATACATATATATGTATATATATATATATGTATATATATACATACATATCTATATATATATATATATGTATATATATAGATATATATGTATATATATATACATGTATATATATATGCAATACATAAATATTTGCTCTTAGTGATATCTGTTTATATTTCTTTTTATTATCGTAATTTATACTACGATATATATATATATATATATATATATATATATATATATACATGTATATATATATATACATGTATATATATATATACATCTATCTCTCTATATATACATAGACAAACTCTTTTAGAAAAGCAAAACGAAAAGGTTGAGAATCCAATCAGAGTTTGGCACTAGCTCGTTCCATTAGTTGTTGTCTTATTCCATTAAGAGAGTGGGGAGTTAAAAACTAAGAGTGGAGATTTAAAGTTTTGGTAAGAATCCTCGAGGTGGAGCACCAGAAGCTAACCGAGCCATGGTGATGAAACCACTTAGAAAAATTTTGTGTTTACTCCTAAACCGTATCCATCTCCATGTGGAATAAGGAATGAGACTTACCGTATTCGATGGGCTATTCAAGGGAATTGAATCCATAAGTATAGCGGTGCTCGCAACCGAGTAAAAGGGGTTTTGGAGCTTTCGGTCACTTTAATTTATTTCGTAGTGGAACAGCGAATTGTGTGGGAGGGCGTGGTTTGATTTCATTAAAGGCGTTATGAGAGGGATAAAGGAAAATCCCATTCGAGCATTAAGGGATCGATTTGAGTTGGAAACTCAGCATGAGAGGAGGAGATATCTCTGATCAGGGATCGAATGGTATCCTGTGACTGGAGAATAGATCCTAATAGTAGTAATTATTACGGGAGCAGGGATCTTTTAATCGGGAATCGCTGTAACTCAGAGTAGAGATTTCGCAGGAGAAAGGAAAAACATAGTAGATCTATCAGTGGGCCAAATGCAGAATAAGATAAGTAACCTATACATCTATTAACTGGTGAAGTTGCATTGAAATATCTTTGTCGTGCATCTTGATTTAGTAAAACACCTTCCTGGTTTTGGCCTAAACTATTGTATGTTATAGGATGGTGTCCTTGCCCATACGAGGGTTTTCTTTTCCCCTTAGATTTCTAAAATGAGTTATACCGATAGTTAGAATGTAGTTTTAAGCCTGGTCTCTGCAAGTACCTTTGTAGCGCGATTATTTGTATTTTGAATTTGATCTCTATGCATTGTTGAGACCTGCTCGAGCATCATACATATGTGTTATCCATTATTAGGTTTTAGTTATATGTTTGGTCTCTACGTATTTTTGTTCTTCATCAACTTATAAAATACTATTCCTCTACATTTGAGTTCAAGTTAAGTCGTTAACCTGTACGCATTAGTTTTCTTCTGCTTAGCATTTTATGTGAGTGAATTTGTAACATAAACCACTACTTAATTCAATAATGTTGGGTTATTGGTTAATGCCAAAAACGTAAATCCTATTTTTCTCTTCGGTTGTTGCTATAGTCCTTTGAGTGCGAGTTAAGCTTAGTACCCTGGTTTGTTGGCCATTGCATTTGTATGATATCATGTCAAGCTCCAACTCGTTTTCCTGCTAGAAAGTCCTGTTACATTTTATCTTACCGATCAAAGTCTAGCGCTGTAAGAATGTGGAGTATTTCTGGCTTAAACCCCCGCTAGCAAGGCGATGTCCTTTGTTGCTCCTCATCGAGTGCAATCCCCATCAATTTTATTTGGGAGTTGAGTACATTATTTTACAGTTGCTCATTAGTGAACTCATGAAAGGATGGATCTGTAGAGGGAGCACACTCACAAATAAGCTACTTCCAACACCACCAGACTATGATTTTATTCCGATTTCATTCGTAAAGGAAGTAATGCTAGATTTAGGACTCGAGTCTATTTAATCATTGTCAAACTCTACTAAGTTATAATTTTCAATGTCTAGTTCTCTGTTGAGATCTCAAGTCTTTATATATTTTTCACCGCCAAGTTCTGTGGGTGAAAAGCCACAAAATTCCATTAGACCCAGGTTTAGGATTTCGACTTATTTAATACTGTAATAAATTTCTATTTTCCATATGATATTGATTTAACACACTGTTCTGAGACATAGTATGTTTTGAGATTTCAGTAACATATAGTTCTTAGCTAGATTTATCACAACAGTGATGAGGGAAAACTTGGTGGAAAATGGATGAAATCATAAAGGTTAGCCTTCACTTTTATGTTAAGGCTAGGTTGAAAAGGGCATATAGCTTATATATTTAATACTGGCTTGATTTATGTCTCATCGTATAGTTAGACACTAATTTTTTCTTCTCAGACTATGTTTATAGCTATACACTTCTTGATGTTGGTCCAAACACCTTCCCTTGCATAATTGCAATGCACACCTTCTTATAGGTTAGATGCTAGATCAAACATACTTTACTTTGTACATATGTATATATTTTCTTAATACTTAGTGTTGATAACATGAACCTTAGGTTTGAGACAAGAATGTCGAACACAAGTATGTTATTAAATTAGAGACATAATAAAGCGAAGGTATTCTTCACTAACTGTCATAATACTTATGACTTAGAAGTTTTGATAATAATAATTTATAATCATAAAAGTATTAGCACTTTATCAATTATATCGTAGGGTGTTTGAAATGTTTTCTAGGATAAGGTTTGTGGAAATATTTGAAGCCCTTATAGTTAAATGGACCTATTTATTATAGAGGAAGACTTCTACAAAGGGATTAATCTACACCAAATATACAGATAATAGTGGAATAAATTATGGATAATAAAGGTGTGACTTTAGTAATTTTAAAAGAAAAACTATGTGGGATTATGTTATAATATACTTGAGTTATATGTTGGTATTATTACAATATGATATGACATATGGTATGTATAAAATAATTATAATTGGACATATAAGTCATAGAATAGAAGGGTTTATTCATTGAGAATTTGTAGAAAGGTTTATCAACCCTTGTGGTGTTGCATGAAGAACCTTATTCTCTCAACAAAGGATATATTGTTTTTGGAAGATGTTTCATGTAAGGAAGGCTTGAAGAAAATAAGTCTTGCGACAATTGTGTTGTAGGAGAATGTAACCCTTCACTTTGTTTTTAATAAAAACACAACCTTTTGTGGACGTAGCCAAAGATATGGGTGAACCACGTCAAAATGTTCTCTTGGTATGTATGCATCATGTGTATATCTCTCTGGATAATTGTGGTCATATTTGTGCATCTCTTTTGTGTATTCCCTTGATATTGTGTCTCAGTTATTTCTTCAGTTTTGTTTACTTTAAATTTGTGTACCTTAGGCATATTACTAATATGATGGTTGTTATTTATATCTTTGTCTCTTGTTTACATGTAGTTAAGTTGGGAATAATCAATTATAAGTGTACTTTGTGGACCGCTTGATCAAATAAATATATATATATATTAGAGGCTTATATAAATAAATTCTTTCTCTGACAAATATGTCTTAGGTTTGATGAGTAAACTGCATTTCACAATTAGTAATCCTCAAGTATGAATAAAGATGAATATGTTAGATAGAGTGTCCTTTTGATGACTAAGGAAAGTTTGGGTACGATGTATTGTTCATTTTAAATGTTTAAGTTAGTAGAAGGAATTGGTTAAGGTGGGAAAAGTGATGGAACATTATTAAATTATGCTATTAGAATAAGATATGTCATAAAGAGTTGTATATTTTAGTTGGGGTTGCTTGTGAGAATATAAGAAGACCTTTCTGTAGACAAGCAAAGTTTTATTAATGTTTACAATTAAATGTTAATAGTTATGAGATGTTATAATGATGCTTATATTAAAATAGTAAATATAGATGTTGTACATACATTTTATCTTCCACAGTGATAATTAATGATGTTTGGACGCTTAGAAAGTTTTTAAAATTTTACGAATTTTTGGGTATGTGACAGTTTGTCAAGGTAAAACCCAAAAAGAGCTCATTTAAGCTGGGGAAATATGCTAAATTAGCACCCAGGTATTGTGGACCATTCAAAATATTATCTAGAGTTGGACAAGTGGCTTATTAGTTGGCCTTACGAGCTAGTCTGAAAATACATAATGTATTTCATATTTCTATTTTGAAAAAGTATGTACATGATGCTACTCATGTAATCGATTGGAATGACATACAGGTGGAACCAGAAGGAGATTTTAAGGTGGAACCGGATTGTATCCTCGACAAGAGAGAAATTTTACTCTAGAATGGCACCATTGGACACGTAAAGGTGCAATGGAAGCACCTTAGTCGAGATGAAGCAACTTGGGAATTGGAGAGTCATATGTGGGTAGCATATCCAATTCCGTTCCAGGAATGCTTTGATGATGATTAAGCAACATCGAGGATGATGTTGAACTTAAGAGCGGGTGTTTGTAACCTACCTAGAACATGAAACATTTTATGTTTGTGGAAAAACATTACTCTAAATTTTATTGTAAAGTTTTATGACCAAGGATGGTCAAGGATGAATGTAATTGAATATTATTATTATTTAATAAATTAAAATAGGAGATGCTCATCCAAAGAGGATTGTTGAAGAGTGTTCATTGACCCACTAGGTTGAATGAAACTGTTGTAGAAGGAAAATGACAAGTGGTTGCATCTTCCCTCACTTACTAGCTGTTGCAGGAGGCAAGCTACTTAAAATTGTGGTTATGTTCCCCAAGGAAGGTGGAACCGAGCAGGTGGCTCATTAAATGATTTTCAATTGACCCAAAGACCTAGGTAGACATATAACCATCGAATGGGGCAGGAAGCCCACACATACTTTGCCTTGTGATTGCTAGAAATTGTCATGTTGAGCACATAAGAGGAATTCAATGAGGGGATGCTAGAATGAGTTGCAGAGTGAGATTGTCAAGTTAATCTGTTGAGTTTGCAGATAGTGATTTGTGTGCAAGTCTTCATGATTAATGAAGTACAAAGAGATTGTCATAATCTTCTACACAGTATCTTCATGTTGGTGGTTCAGTGAATAGGCTCGGGGGTCCTAAAGCAAGTAACTTTGGCTGCTTTCAGGAGATGGTTGGGAGGAACGGTCTTCTTTGGGTGTTTTTCCACCTATAAAGTCTAAATAGGTTCTACATCATTTTTTCTAATTATCTTGCTCTATATATTCTGAAATAGCACTATTAAAAACTTTGTTATGTTTCAATACTGTCAATTATCAAAGTACCGAACTAATAAATTTATCTGCATATATGATAGAATGATTTATTTGGAAAATTTCATAATGATGAATATAATTCTTCTCTGTATTTTTCCTTTCACTTTCGTGATGTACTCTAGTACAGAGAAGTTTGTCTTAAGTAATAGATTAGAAAGATATTAATAATATGATCTGAATGTTGATTCTTTACCCTTATAATAAATGTAGTTTCAAATAAAGGAATGTATTCCAATATAATATACAGAAAACTTAAAAGGATACAGACTGTAATTCTTCTTACAAGTTCTTACAATTATAGAATAGCAGATAGTTTATCTGATAATCTAATAAATATGCTGATAGCAATACCATTGTTCTCACAGTCATTATTTCTTCTAAATATAAATTCTTAGCACTTAGAAATCACATCATATAAACAGTACAACAATTACATAAATATTTGATGTAGGTATACTACATATATAATCCCTAATAATTATTAGTATGCTTTTCGTAAATAGAATAACTTTGTATATATATATTAAAAAAAACAATATCTACACTCTACAGAACACATTATCAACTATTATACAAACATAATGCATTATGAATTATTATGATACAAACATAAGTAAAATATTATAATCATCATTCATAAGTATTAACAAAGGCTTAGAAATATCTTGAAATCAATTCTAAAATTATCTCCTATTCAATTCATAAGCAAACTCACTATAATCCTTTTAAACAACCTTATTACATTATACAAGATCAAATTCATGATTTCATAGAAATTCAATGTTTTATTTTATAACAAATTCCAAACAGTCGAAGGACTATAAGCTAAACATATTTACATAGTAATAGAATCTATTATTCAAACAAATATAATTAAAGATCAAGGGTTCGAGACTCACAAAGAGCTCACTTGTCAAAACTTATACACATATTCTTTATATATGAAACAATCGAGATTACATATTAAACAAGAATCCAAGTCTGGGCATGGTGCCACTAAAAAATTGGTAAAACCTGAAGTATTTTAATTATAAAACTAACCATTTGAATCCATAGTCGAGTTCACCATAGGGTTTAAGTAAAGCATGATTCCATTTGAAAGGATGCACATCTCATTTACATATTAATAATTATAATCAAATTCAAGTCAAGGGCTCGAGACTCACGAGAGTTCTCCCCACGAAATAGTTATAGTTTCTAAACAAACTCTAAGCAGGAGCTTTACAGATCTACTACAGAGTAGGGTTTAGGGTTTAAACCCTACTACAATATTTTCATATAAACTTTACAAATAAAATCTAAACGTAGACAAACAAATTCTTCATAAAGTCACAACCTTTCAGAAGAACGTTTTACTCATGCCAAACAGACAGTAGTCTCGGCATTTAAGTTGCAAGAAAACATAGGCTCGGGACAAGTTGAAATAACAAATAACTATAGTTTTGAATTTAGTTCACGAATCATTTGGAAACAAACCCTAAGGTTTAGGGTCGAACCCTGTTACTGAAGAACCAAACGTTAAAGCTAAATTCGATACACTATTGTTAACATAATTCATAATTCAGGGCTTGGCCCAAAACAAATTCTTCGCAGACTTTTAAACATTATAAACTGGCTAGAATCCGAAAGCAAGCATTGGCCATTTCAACATAAGATTAATAAACAAGTATTAAGACAGTGAGTCTGTATATTCCATTAAAAGGATTTCCAAACGCAGTGTTACTACTTAGGGATACTCGAGAGTTCCCAAATAGCTAACCCATACATCAAAACTTTTTAAAACAGTTGATTCAAACACCAACGATGGATTTTAAGCCATAAAAACATTTACGCTAGCATTGCTTCCTAAGCTGCTGAATGGATCACTTAATTAAACAAACAATGGAGAAAGGAAACATAAAAACAAGCAACCCAAACTTGTTGACAGAGGTGCCATTCGAGGGAAGACCCGAAGCTTACGGTGGTTCTCCCGAGCCACTGAAGTTTCATTTCCTTTCGTCAAGAGCTATCGCCGAGGAATACAATTCATGAGCAGGAAACAAGAACCGTGTCCCTGCCATCATATACATCCTTGGTTAAAAGATGAACGCCTACACACAAGAAAGAAACCTCAAAAACAAGAATTAAAATGGTAAAACGTTATAAAAGAAATTTTTATCTTCGCAGGTTTCAAACTCAAGCTGAGGGCCGAGTAGTGGCTCCCTATGCACGCCTGGGATACCATAAAGAAACCATGACTGGTACATTCATTGCTGAAACTGCCTGTGCGAGTGGTGCTCTATTAGCACAAAGCCCATGGTGGCCGAGAGAGCTCAAACCTCTACAATAGTCCTGAAACAAACACCAAATGCCAAGACCAAACCCTCCAGCGTAGTGTTAGGGTTTTCTCCATAGGTGGAAGGCCATAACTCAACATTCACGTGGTCGCATTCAATGGATGACCTTTCAACCACTATTACATAGATTTTTAACACTATGCTATAGTCCATTATGCATTGCTCGTCGTAGATTAATACCAACGCTAGGTTAACCACCTTTTTTCTATATAATTTGGATCACATTTTAGAACACCATCAAGAAATGTATAAGGATCTCCAGTCATATCATAAGAAATGAACCAAGCATATAATTACATAATAATTCAACCTTGCTAATAATTGATTTAAAACTTTGATCATAATACCAACATAACCCTTGTTGTAAACAAAAACATGTAACCTATCAAGGTCATCATTAAGCATTAGCTTAGAAAGCTAAGTAAGCTTCAGGGCGTCATCAAGGACCCCTTCAACAAGAGGGAAACATGTTTAGTATCAACATAATAGTTATAACTACAAATTCATTTACTTTAAGAAATATGACAAATTAAACATTAAACATCATCATAAGTATTAAATTATCATATTGATGATAGTCAAAGAATGATGCATTCCTTGGTTTTGACGCATTAAATAACAATGCATTTGTAGACAATAAGTGTAACATCCCTCCAATTTGACCCCTGTTGTTATTATTTTTGTAAATGTAATTATGAATTATGTAAATAACCCTCGTGAGAAGCTCAAGGCCAAGGCCCCACCAGTGGACCTCGAGCTAGTGTTATGTTTATAAGTCTTAGCTTAAGACTAGAAGATTAAAGAATGGTAATACGACTAAATGATAAGTAATGAAACCCACCCATAAGAAAAGATAAGATGGTTAGGAAGCCATAAGATTCATGTCTATGTCGTAAACATTGAGGGTGAAGAATTAGTAATGTTTTAATTTCTTAAAAATCTAGCTAAGTAGAGTCTAACATTTGGTAAATATATATATGTATATATAGGGTTAATTAATAGTTGTGATAACTATTAAGTAAATACTATATAAGCTATAGAGCTTATGTTATAGTTAGCATAAAGATAACTATTACTTAATAAAACCCTGGAAGACCTAAGACAGGTCATACAAAGGTAGCACCCTAACCTCCGTAATGTAACACCAAGGAAATGGGCTCGACATCTCTCACTATTACTTCTTAGCATCACTCCTAGGATGCTATACGGGGACATTTATTTCATTAAAAAAAATAAAGTAGGGATAAAGATATATATATATTTAAGTGGGTAAGGCTATAACCTTGGCTATGATTAAATTTATATCTTTATTTAGAGAAGGTTTACATTCTAAAACTTAAACAAGTCAAATGAGGTTATAACTTAGATATGTAAAACATTATATATATATATATATATATATATATATATATATATATAGTTATTAGAAGAGGGTTTACCTTCTTAGATTGTGTTGGGAAGCATGATAAAAAAACAACACAAATAGTATAAGGCCCAGCTCTTGGAGTAAAGCAAGGGCAAAATCCTCTTATATACTAAGATTTTATATTACACATTTAAGTTCTCAACTAATATATATAAATATTATTAGTGATAATATTTCTTCAAAAATAATAAATTTACATAGTACCTATTTTACAAGCTTATATATATAAGAAAAACCAAATAGTTAAGATAAATATGAGAGATGTATTTTTTTATAGGACATATAAATATTTATATATAGATATAGATATAGATAGATATACATATATATATGTTAGAGTTTGTTATCCAACCAATTAACATATATTAGGGTATGTTAAAAGAACCCGAATGAGCCTAGTCATGACTTAAAGAAGTCGATTCCCTAATGGGAAGAAGGTGATCCTTGTGATAAAGTAAATCTACGGAGGGGAAACTATAATGCTATTTTCGTTGTTATTTCGACCTTGAGATTTTGATGAAGGGTGTCTCGTTAGTGGAGAACCTTTCACCTTGTTGTTGCCTTTGAGTATTTAATGTTAAGAGGTATGCATCTTAGGCATACTCCTTAAAGAAGAGCGAACGAACTATCTACCTTGTCCATCAGTTAGGAGTGGAGTTTAATAGATGAGCTTTATAAGGAAGTGGTCTCCTTCATGTATGCATCACGGAGCTAGTCGAGTTGCCACTTGGCCAACGGATGCTGTCATCGACTTTATGATTAGATATTGTTGCTCGGGTGGAGTTCCTGAACGACTCTTCCTTGCCAGCTGTTTGTTTCTTTTCCTTCGTGGAACGCATGGACTAAATCCATCGCCATATGTCGAGAGAAAAGAACGAGAGGGAGAAAAAAAAGATATAATGGCTACCCTGCCAAGGAGAGGGGGAGTGTTACCTGTCGTGGGGATTTGAGAGGAGAGGAAAAAAGGGAAAATCATCTCGGAATTGGGGGAATTAACATCTCGGTGTTAGGGTAAAGGAGAGGAGCTCTGTTATGAAGGAGGGACACACAGTAGTAGAACGGGAAAGGAGGTCCCCTGTAGACGTGGATGATAGCGGTGGATCGATTCAGATACCCATTCATTATCTTGGTATCGGAGCTAAGTGCGCTTTTCTTGAACTGAATCTGCCTTGCCTGAAATGAGGAACGCCTGCATGTTGAGCAACGCTAAGGTGTGGTAAGCTTTTTATTCACGTGTTCGTATTATAATTATAAGATATATATTATACTGTTGACCTCAACTTATACATAGTAGAGATCGGCATTTTGCAATCCTTCGTTTGATTTAATACTTTTGGAACCCCATGGCTTAAATACTAGGAAGAAATCGTGATACCCCATCGGATTTTTACTTGGTTGTTTACGCTGTCTTAGTTGGAGACCTTCCTTAGTTACTTACACCGCCATTGTTTTACTTCTCACTCTGTCGTTGGATAATAAGTTTACACTTCTTGTTTTAAGGTTTGTCTAATATACATACTATGCATTACGGTAGTTTATTTTATATGATATACTTCTGGCTGAAATCATAAAGGACTGGTTTTTTATATGCATGATGGTTTTATCTTTATAAAACAACTTATAATTTCTGAGGGGTCGGTCAGTTCCGATCTCTGTAGTTATACATTAGATATTTGTTCACGTTAGTGATAGATTTTTTTTTTATATGCCGGATCATTTGTTAGTTTAATACTGATAACAGTGATCGGTTGTGTATCACCAGCATCTCGGTCTTTGGATTTCTGTCTGTTTCCTTGTTGGAAAATCGATCTTGTTTGGATCTCAGCCAAATCTTGGTCCAATTACCTTATCTTACACTCAGTAGCCTATTTCCATTTGATTGATATATTTATATATATATGTATCTGATCGACTACTGTTGTCGCAGATTAGTACATGATTTTGAAGTTTACTTTGTGAGTTTAGTGTTTTTAGGAAGGGTTTTAACTTTGACGGGTCCACTACTTGGTAGTTAATAACCGTTCTCAAAGAACGTCTTCAATATCTGGATGTGAATTATATTTATGATTAGTTGATCCCACATATAGAAGCCTTACATTCCTTACCCTTCTTGACTGATATGTTCCTGCATGGAAGGGAGTGAGTATGCCCCTTATTATTGTTTTATCATGAATAATTATTTCCTTTTTACCCTAGTGCCGAAAAGAAGGATAGCGAGGATCTCTGTACAGGATCTTGGTTCTGATATTTAAAAGTATTTTCAATTTTTGTTGATTATTTTATAGTATATGTTTCAGTACCGAGCGGGTGAAGGCTTGATTGATTGACCCGGTGAACTTTCCCGCCTTGTATTGTTTTATTTCCTGCAGTTCATTTTCATCTTGACCTAAAGACGTAAAGCTAAATGTTAGTTAGCTAATGCCAGTGAAAGAAACTCTGTCCTATGAAGGCTTTAGACGTGGGGAGATCTCTGTTAATTTAGCAGTATGAGTGAAATTCTAAATCAATCGGATTTAGCCGTAAAGGCACTTTCCTTGTTTTGCAATTTCCCCTTTTCTATTTTTACATATAAGTATAAAATATATCAATTAGTTCAAGGAAATATACTTAAGGTGCATAGATCTCCATTATAGTATTAAAATATATTAAAAGGTGTACTATTCAATGAATAGATATATTTAGGTATAGATATATATATTATTGCTATAAGTGGGAAAGTTTCAAAAGTCATATTAGACCAATCAGGTGTATGGTATGTTTTTCCTAGTTAAATCATTGAATAAATTATATATTTAAAAGTATGTAAGGTTCTCCCTTAGTCAAGATCAGGTTTCTATATACCTTTGTGTATATGATCGATGAAGAGGCATAGTATCCTAAGTCTTGTGTAATGTCCTTAAAGGCCATATTTTAAAGTGGTGTAATAAAACTCTTATTTGAGTTGTTTATATTAGGTGGATTAGCAACAATCTTGTTGCAGATTGTAACCTCTTTCTTTAAATAATAATACAACACAACCTTTTGTGGACATAGCCCAAGATGCCGGCGAACCACGGTAAAATGGCCTCTACTTGATGCATCTTTTATATGTGTACAACTTGTCTTCTCATGTGAATGACTTTTTGGTTCATGACCTAATTGTTTAAGCATTCTAAATGTTGTGTTGGTTTGTCGTTACATCAAAAAATGAGTATATGATTGGTATAGTATAACTTGTAGTTAATTCTTCATACTAATCTTGAATTGTATTTTTGTGTTTCTAGAATGAGGCTTACAACAAATTTAATAAATGGTTGGGATTATATAAACACACTTTTATTTTAGCAATTTTCTATATAGCATACTATTGTGTTAATATTCTCTTACTTAAGATTGTCCAAGGTATGATTGAGACATTGCTTAGTTAATATTTTTAAGAAGGAAACTGATGATGCATATGAGGGTTGGAATATATGGTTTAGGCAATTTAGGTTATAAAGTATTGATTGTAGGCAAATCGAAATTTTATAAATGACATTCCATTATAAAGAAGTTGTTTGTGTTATTGAAATTTATTTGGGAGTTTAGTAAATTTTACTAAACTCACAAATTTGGGTTAGGACATATGTTATCAAATTTGGGTTAGGACATATGTTATGAGACATAGGTTGCGTATCCCTATGAATGTCATTAACACACTTTAAATTTTATGATAGTTGTAAATAATAATAAACGCAATTAAGCGTATATTCAAATAGTGATAAAGAGGTAATTAGTTGCAATTGTACTCCCACATAGAAATTATAGCAAATAGGCTACTTAGAAAAAATTTAATTTTTTACTAAATTTGAGGGTGTAACAATAAGTGTCGTTCATACAAACATAGATAAACAATTAACTAATACCTTATATACATGTTATGAGTGAGAACGAATGTATCGCAGGTTCACATTTATCTCAAAACTGTCACACATAGATACACCTCGTCATATTATTTCAAAGAAGACATATCATATTAAACAATAAAAGTTAATCGCTCATAATTGCATCTTCCGCATAGTAAATTGTAGCATTTAAACTACATAGAATTTTTCTAAATTTTTATGGATTTTTGGAGGTATTACAGTAGTGAATAACTGGAGGTAAAATTCACATCTCACCATGGTAAGAAGCATTGTTACGTCTGAGTCTTTAACCAAACCACTACAGTCACTAACCTGCAAAATATCGCGTGCAATGAGAAATAAGAGTGCGCAACGTTACCTTCAGCCTCCTCTATGCAGAGAAGACGATGAGCTCATATAACAAGAGTTGGATCTTTGCATCTCTCAAAAATTCCTCATCAGTGATCACTGGCACCTAGAATTTGTCCAGCAGGCAAACTCACTTTTCACTGAATAATCTAATGTGTTTGCATATAGCTTCCAAAAGCTTTTCCATTTAGTATATATTTGCTTGAGTTATTGAGTGATTCGTGAATCATGTTATTTGCTTGAGTTATTTTCCATCCTCTAGACAACATCCAATTTCATTTTCTGAACTATATTTGTAGTCTGAATATTTTTGCACATGCGAGGGCCTCATATCCACATAGAATGCTAATAAGCATATTGGCCAAATTTAATGAACAAAAATTTAGTTATATGTGAATTCCTTACCATAATGTCAATATGCAGTCCATCCATGCAGCTGTTCAATTAATTAGTTGAATGATCATTTCAATTGCTAGATCATTATAATTTAGTACTACAACATGCCAAATTTAATATTTTAATTAAAGGAGAAATTTCTAGGAAATTTGTCATCTTTATTTAATTAAATTAGATTTTTTTGTAAAGTGAATGGCAGTAGCATTTTATTCACTAAATTTCAAACCATGTGATTTCGTTAAATTTAAAGTCATAAAATTTTCCCTAAATTTATAGTTGAATATCTATTCTTTTTAAAAAATTTCATTTATCAAACTCCACTTAGACCTTCATTCATAAACAAAGCAGGATCAAATAATACGAGATCTCATTGCTTCTATTGAGGCCGCAAGCTTCATCTCATCCATAGTCACCACTTAGCTTTGCAAAGGAACCACTTCAAATGCGAAACAACCACCACTTAGCTTTGAAGCAGGGATTCATCAAATGTGGTGATTTGAACAATAATGGGTGTAACCTATAATAAAAGGACATTGCATTTCCTCTGATCTTCATTTTATAAATTCAAAATATATTAGGCAGTTTTTAAATATTAAACTTGTTATTTACACAATTCTATAATTATGTAAATATAATCACACAATTTTATAATTATTATGTAAATATAATCACACTATTTTTCTGTATTTATATTTTTTTTCAATATGTTATTACCGAATATTAATATTTGCATACTACCATTTTATTCTTCTATTCATTTAATGGTAATGTTCTTCCAATTAAACATAGTTAAATATCTATAGATTATATATAAACAATGTTTTAAAATAACTCTCTATTGTTTTATATAAAAGATGATATTTGGCCATATATATCTTGCCATGGTACATACATTAGGTTAATTGTTACAATTTTAAATCCATTATTACACAATTTTAAATATTTAGAATGTTTTTAAATATTAAACTTGTTGTTTACACAGTTTTGTATTTATATACTTTTTCTTCATTTTGTTATTACAAAATATTAATATTTGCACACTATGTTTTATACTGATTCATTTAATGATAATGTTCTTAAAATAAACCATAGTTAAGTATCCCTAAATTATATATATATAATATTTTAAAATAATTCTTTATCATACATATGATTTATAATTGAATGATAAATATTTTCTATATATGATTTATTCTAATTTGAATTATCCTAATAAATAAATAAAAATATCATAATATTAATATTTGCATAGTATTAAAGCCCTTTTATAATTCTATTCATTTAATGATAATGTTCTTCGAATAAAATATAGTTAAGTATCCATAGAGTATAAAGTTTGAAATATATATATATATATAATTAAAAATAATAATTTGATTTTGATAATGTTAAATTTGATTTTTTTAATTATATAATATTTTTTTTAATTTAAAAATATTAATATTTTATATTTGCTTATGTATAATATAAATATTATACTTATTAATCAAAGTGATGATCTTCCATTGTTTTAATTTAAATTAAGTTGTTAAGTTAAAAATGATATACTTTTAATAATAAAAAATGTATTTAATATAATGTATAAGTAATTTTAATTATATTTTTTTCTTTCTAAATTTTGTTAGGTTATTAACTTTGAATTGAAAATTGAAAATTATTTTAATATTGTTTTCCAAAATGTTCCTTAAAATACATTAATAAATATATTTCCAAATGTAATATGGTGAATTTTGACTCATTATTTTTGATTTTATATATTGGGCTTAAGCTCCAACACATATCATTTATTTTGTTATATTGGGCATAAGCCCTACTGCACATGATTCATTTCTTTTATAGATTTACATATTGAGCATGGACCCTAACTAATGCAGACTATTGTTATATACTCGGAAAAAAGCCCCAATATATTGATTTATGTTTTATTATGAGATTGGGTACAAACCCTAATATACTCAGATGATCTTTTGTTACATATTGTGCAGAGTTATGGTTTACATGATTGATTTGTATGATGTGTTGAAGGTGGACTCGAGAACACACGGATGACCTATGTACTGGGCATAAGCCCCGATGTACCTACACGATTTTATTATGTACTGGGCATAAGCCCCACGATGTACCTAGAGGATTTTATTATGTACTGGGCGTAAGCCCCGATGTACGTAGAGTGTTGGGCATAATCCCTGGAGCACTCCAAGCTTGATAATGAATACTGGATCCGAGGCCATTTGTACATTATAGATGTGCTTCACAACCACATTCTAGTACTAGTGTTGAGCGGGATGCTCTGGAATTGCACTAGCGTAATGCCCATGTGAGAGTGTTGAGCTAAAGCTATGAAGAGAACTTGGGGTTACTTGATCTTAAAAGTGTTGAGTCGAGAAGACTCTGAATAGCACTTCTATTCATCAAATTGGTTAAATGAATCATTTTCTATCTATCATCAAGGACTGCGGGAACTACCATGTTAAACAAGGGAATCCAACATGCATGAAAGACCTAGAGGCACCTAACCTAGCCAACTATCCAAGCTTACCAAAAGACCCTGTCCAAAGAGTTGGACCTTGTATTTAATATTTATCAAAGAATTATTATGATATAATTAAATCAAAGAGTCATCATATTTAATTATTGAATAATCAGATTGATTATTTCTAAAAGAAAAGATTACTTATAGCATGCATAAAGGTTATGCATAAAATATTTCTCATATTATTATTATTATTGATATTAGTATTATTAATATTTGTGATCTAACTTTAAGATACATCTAAGTGTAACAAAATAAAGTTCGTAAATAAACTAGGAGTGAATACTTAGTAAAATATCTTTTATAAATAATATAATTCAAATTAAATTGAAAACTGAAATATTATTAGTTAAACTCAACAGCTATATGTAACATACCCAATACTTGAGACATTTTATGTTGAAGGAAAAACATTTTCTTAACTTTTATTGTAAAGTTTTATATTTGGCCAAGTGGCCAAGGATGACTGTAATTGCATAATATTATTATTTAATAAAATAAAATAGGAGACACTCACCCAAAGAGACTGTTGAAAGAGTGTTTACTGACCCACTAGGTGGAATGGAATCTGGGGTAGAAGGAAATGGACGAGTGGCAACATCATGAACTCAGTAACTAGCTATTGTTATGCGACAACTCCCTTGAATTGTGGTCAAGTTCACTGGAATGTGGAACTGGATCTTGAGGCTCATTTATTGAAAACTAACCACTAAAAGACCTAGGCATCTTTTATAAGCCATCGAATTTGAGGATAGGCTCACACTTTTTCTGACGAGAAAAGTTACCTTGTGGTTCTATTGTATGCACACAAGAGATTCGATGAGGGGAAGCTATGTTTTGAGTTGGAGTGTAAGTCTGTCTTATTTCTGCTGAGGGCAGAGGTTGAGGTGTATGCAAGTCTCCATTGATTGCTGAAGTACAACTTGGGTGCCTTGCATCCACACAGAGTCTTCTACCTAGTGGTTCAGTAAACAGGCTTAGGGGTCCAAAGGGAGCAAGTGATTTGGCTGCTTCTTCTTGAGAAGGTTGGGAGGAACAGGCCTCTTTGGGTGTTTGTCCACCCTAGCAAAATTATTAGGTTTTACTTGTTATTTCTTCTCATTTCTATAACTGTTTATCTATTTCTGAAAATTGTTTGAATGTCATTTATGAATGATTTGTACATTTATAGAGCAGGCAGGTTAGGACAAGAGTATGTCTATTCCCTAACAAAAATATACTATTTAAAATGTTTAAAGATTTTATTTTCTGGTTATCAGTTTAGCTAAAATAGTGCACGATGTTCTGATTTAGATACATTAGCTTCTATATATTTAATGAATGAATGAAATGATAAAAATGATTGAACAAATGTCTTCTTTATTTTTCCTTTCACCCTAAGGTGATGTACTCTAGTACAGGAAGTATTTAATTAACTTAGGAATAATATGATTTCAGAATGAATGATGATTTTAGATTTGATTTCCTTATCATCTTTGTTTCTCTGTTAAATGATAGTTTATTTTAGAAGTTAATTTTAGGACCTGATTATAAACAGAAATCGAAAAGGATTCATTTCTTTAGAGTTATCTATAATAATACAGAATAGCCATATAATTATATAACACATAGAACCAGGATAGAATCCTAGATTGCAATTTGTAAACTTCTAGTTTTACTTACTATTCTTTCCTTAAACAAAAATAAATATCAGAGTCTATATTATTTGTATCATTTGCAATCGGAATGCTAGGTACTAAGTATTTATCCTAAATACTTTAATTTCTATTAAATAACTCATCAAAACATACCTTGGATTTATCAATCCAAAAACCCTAAATATAGAATTATCATTTATTATATTTCCATAAAAATATTATAGTATTCTCCAGCATAGAAATTGCATGATACAAACCCTTCGAATAAACATAGCATACTATTTGAAAAAATACAATATTATTATCACGGAAGTATAACCATCCATATAAATATCCAGATACTATTATCATGGTTGAAAACATTGTACACGCATCAAATTATTTCCACAGTAATACAAACATTCATTTAAACGTTTCATACATCATAGTATTGACAAAGAACCATTCACATAAGTATCATAGCATTGCAAAAACATCACTGCATTTATATATAAAATGTACAATAGGGGAATAGCCGTGTAGCCATTAACACATACCAAGCTATATTCATCAAACACATGGATCAAGACCTATACGGCTCATCCCAGGGTTCAACCCTACTCTTGTTGACTTTTAAACAAACTTTAAAAACATAGTGCAGACTTTCAACTAAGAGTTAAAGGTCGAGTCTCTAGCTGGAGGAGCTAACCCTACACCAAAGCATAAGGCTTTTCTTTTACAAATAGGAAACGATTTCAATGCCAGATCCAAAACCCTAGACCTCGTAGAGTAACCGGGTTACTGATCTTTTAAAAAGACTAAAAACCAAATACAACTACTAAGGAAATCGACAAAGCATAGTTGTATGCATAAATCAACCAGCATGTGAAGAAATTACAGGGTCAAGACTCATTACGAGCTCACCTATGCTGGAAAAACCTTACGGCTTAAACATTACAACATCTAAATTGAAAACTCTTTGCACACTTTTAAAATCTTAAATGAATTCGTAAACAACACTGTACAGGTCACGGGCTCGAGTCTCAGCTCGCTTAGGTACCTACTTATATAAATGATATTCAAACTTAGAATTACACAAGGGTTCAAAACCCGCAGGTTCCATCATACATTTAGGGTTTATACCTTCCTTTAAAAAAAAACACAAACATCAAAAGATTTGTACATCGAGACTGTATTTCATTTCCCCAAAACACAAACGTGTGTATTTATATAATGCAAGTTACGTTGCAGTCTCACTTATAAAGTACAATTGATCACGTAGCTGCTACCTCAATTTCACATAAACCCATTTTCACACTTAGTATGACCTAGAAATATTTCAATTTCATCCATACTAATATGAAGGCATGTCAATACTTTACTTGCATCAAATAAACCCTTTGCTAATTAGGTACATGGAATCTATTGTTTTTATTATTATTTATAACTAATAATTTAAACACCTAAAAATAATGTGATACATTCATTCATATTTGGTTGACTTTCAACCATACATTTTATGGCCAAACCAAAACTTCAACCATTCAAATAAGAATGCTACCTTTAACTTATATGCACACCTATCACAAGATTTCAACACCCTTCATCAAGTAACTTACAAACTCTTACATAGAATTATCACACTTGCAATTACATGTAACTTACAAACTCTTAGATAGAATTATCACACTTGCAATTACATTTATTTATAGGAAAAAATGGAATTATAATTCACCTTATGTTTGCGTGCTTACATTATACCATTATTTCTAACCACCTTAAATTCTAACACTAAGAATACTATCAACACTTTAGCTCTTCAACCATAAGCAATGTAATTTATTACGTAAATTCCTTTTGTTACCTTCCACATTCTCATAATATTCGATCATAGTCTATTTTGTCACTAGTTAAATAGTATACATTTATTTGACCATCTTTATACATAATGAGGCAAAGTCAATTCTCTGATTAATCACTTAATAATAAAATTAATTGGATAACTTCATATATCAAGTTTGAATATTAACTATAATAATCCCTTTCATAATATTCTTTAAAAGTACAAGAGCATACCAAACATTATTTATGGACCTTAAACCAATATCTCATTTCTCACCATCTTAAATGACATGGTAACTTACACTTTTATAAGAATTCTATTTATTTCTAGCATCATGAGTAAATATTTACATAGCTTAATAAACAATAATACAACAAGTTAAGAATACTTATCTAAATTAAGTAGAATGGTAAGACTGAAGTGACTGAAGTCTTGACTTCAATTTTCCACCCAACCATTCCGATTCTTTGTCCAACCTGTGTTTTCTGGTAGAGAGGTCACTCCCAATCTGGGCAGTGAATCCACTAGATTAGGGGATAACCGCTCTCATAGAAAGACCTTCCTCTCTCATCAATACAAGACTCAATATTTAGTAACACACGAAGATTCAGAGCAATGGGTGAAGCCTACAAGTTAGCTCTGAAGGTAGAGGAGAAACTATTGAGGAAATCCGCAACGACCAGAGGTAGGATGACCGGTCGGGGTGCGAAGACTGTTTTCGCGAAAGCCCAAAGTAGCTGTTACAGGAAGGAAACTATCGAAGATAGTCAACATGCAGAAGGGAGATTGACAAGGCAGAAAGTGCAAGAAAACCGACGCGATGGTAGAGTACCACGCAGTCGAGGTGTGTATGGTTGAAGTGGTCCATCCAACAGAAAAAGGGATGACAGACCATACATAATCTATTATAAGTGTCGTGGAGTGGGATACAAGGCATATGAATGCCCAGAGAACCTACATGTTGCAGAGGAGTCGAAACCCAGACATCGAAGAGATGAGCGAGTTGATGAGAGGGAAGAATCGACATCCTACAACAATGAGGATGAAAGGAGGAAGAATCGGAACCTGACAGTTAGGAGAACATTAGTTCAAGAGGACCGATGCGATGAGAAAGAGCTAGTACAGCAAAAGTTGATCTTTCGAACGAAGGTGTGAATCGGAGAATGGCGTTGCAAGACCATAGTTGATGGTGGAAGCACTGAGAATCTTGTGTCGACAGAGGTCATCGACAGGATTGGGTTGAAGTGTCGAGAACATCCACACCCATACAAGATCTCATGGTTGCAGAAAGGACACCATGTGAAGGTGACTAAGCAGTTCATGGTTAACTTCACGGTCAGGAAGTTAGAGGACAACGTATTGTGCAACGTAATCCCAATGCACGCATGCCATCTGTTGTTAGGAAGACCATGGAAATATGATCAGAAAATGATCTATGATAGTTGAGCCAACACAGTCACAGTGTGGAAAAATGGCGTACAGAGGAATCTTAAGCCGAAACCAGAGGAGCAAGACGTTAGTAAGCAGGGCGAGA
Organism: Larix kaempferi; assembly: GCA_027924585.1. Taxonomy (NCBI): domain Eukaryota; kingdom Viridiplantae; phylum Streptophyta; class Pinopsida; order Pinales; family Pinaceae; genus Larix; species Larix kaempferi. The sequence goes on along the minus strand of BSBM01000047.1, from coordinate 17,884,881 downwards.
GCAAATTTTGGGAGAAGCGGGTGCTGATGTGTTCAGCAAAAGAATTCCTCGCTGAAGAGGAAAAGTAGTCGGGATGTTTTGCGATCATTCCAAAAGGGCCATGTGTCGAGAAGGAAATAATGGAGAAGATTTCGGTTGAAGTCTGAAAGATGCTTGAGGCGTTTTAGAGCATAATATTCGATGAGACACTGACGAGATTTCCACCGACGAGAAGCATATCCCATCAGATCGACTTGATTCCAGGGTCAAGTTTTCCAAACAAAGCACCACATAGGATGAGTCTGACATAAGGTTAGGAACTTAATCGACAGGTCCAGGAGTTGTTGGACAAAGGATTGATCAGAGAGAGTCTAAGTCTGTGCGCGGAACCAACAGTATTAGCGCTGAAGAAGGGTGGAGAATGGAGGATGTATACAGACTCCAGAGCTATCAAAAAAATCACGATCAAGTATCGGTTTCCATTGCCGAGGATGGACGACTTGATGGATTGTTTGTGTGGAGCGAAGTACTTCACGAAGATATACCTGAAGAGTAGTTATCACCAGATTCGGGTTAGAGAAGGAGATGAATGGAAAACAACATTCAAGAAAAAGGAAGGGTTGTATGAGTGGTTAGTCATGCCATTTGGATTGACTAATGCACCCAGTACATTCATGCGATTGATGAATAAAGTACTGAAACCATTCTTGGGAAAGTTTTCCATAGTCTATCCAGATGACATTCTAATTTTCAGTCAAACCAAGACATAACACTTGGGGCACATTCGACAGGTATTGCAGGAAGAGAAGCTGATGGTGAACCTGCAAGAGCGTTTCTTCATGAAGAAAGAACTGGTATACTTGGGATTCATAATATCGGGTAAAGTGTTGGTGATGGACCCAGAAAAGGTGAAGACGATATTGGATTGGCCTGAACCGACAAGCGCGACTGGAGTGAGGAGTTTCCATGGAATTTCCACTTTCTACAGGAAGTTCATCAGGGGATTCAGTCGGATTTGCACACCATTTACAGAGTGCATGCGAAAAGGGGAGTTCAAGTGGCAGGAAGCTGCCCAGTGAGCTCTAGACAAGTTGAAGGAAAAGGTCACTAAGAGCCTGGTGTTAGCGCTCCCAGATTTTGACAAAGTTTTCCAGGTCGATTGCGACGCAACTGGAATAGGAGTTGGAGTAGTGTTGAGCTAGGAAGGCCGACCAATTGCATTCTTCAGTGAGAAATTGGATGATGTGAAGCAGAAATATTCGTTCTATGACCAGGAATTCTATGCTATTTTCCAAGCGTTGAAGAAATGGAGGCATTAGTTTTTTTCCCAAGGAATTTGTGTTGTACACAGATCACGAAGCGCTGAGGTATCTAAATACTCAGTCGAAGTTAAATCAGCGGCACATGAAATGGGTCCAGTTCCTACAGGGATATACGTTCATTTTGAGACATAGGTTAGGAAAGTCGAACAAGGTTGCCGACGTGCTGAGTAGAAGAGTTGCGTTGCTGAACACGATGACAGTTCAGGAAACAGGAATAGAGTCGGTAAAGACAGAGTATGCGACCGACGAGGATTTTGAGAAAGCATGGGGAGCTTGTCATGAAACATGGAGTGTCAATAGGACTCCATACTTGGATTATTTTATCCAAGAGAGATACCTATTTAAGGGACGACAATTGTGTATTCCCTGAGGATCCATGCGAGAGAACCTAATCCGAGAGTTCCATAGCAGCGGATTAGCTGGTCATTTTGGCATCGACAAGACTAAGGCACTAGTTGAAGAGAAGTATTACTGGCCAAGAATGACAAGAGATGTCGGGAAGTGGGTTCAACATTGTAGAGTTTTCCAGTTGGCAAAAGGAAGAAGTCAAAACACGGGGTTGTATACACTGTTGGCCGTACCAACACCCCATGGGAGCACTTGAGCATGGATTTTGTGCTAGGATTGTCGAAGACGTAGCAAGGAAGCGACTCAAAATTTGTTGTAGTCGATATGTTTCCAAAAATGGCACACTTTATTCCATGTCGGAAGACAAGTGACGCCACAGGCATTGTTGTACTATTCTTCAAGGAAGTAGTTAGATTGCATGGGTTGCCGAAGAGTATCACATCGGACAGAGATACCAAATTTAAGCAGCATTTCTAGAGAACCCTATGGAAGAAACTGGACATGGGGTTGCAGTTTAGCTCAGCATATCATTCGCAGACAGATGGATAGACCGAGGTGGCGAACAGAAGTTTGGGAAACCTTCTAAGATGTTTGATGACCGACAGACCCAAACAGTGCGAGAACGTGTTGGTGCAAGCAGAGTTTGCATACAACAATTCTGTGAATCGGTCAACAAGTTTGAGCCCATTCCAGATTGTTCAAGGAAGAAGCCCACATGGAGTTGTGGATTTGGTCGAGTTGACGACAGAAACCAAGAAAAGAGCGGATGTAGAATCATTCACAGAGCACATGAAAGAAATTCATGAAGGTGTACGAAAGCATATAGAAAAGAGAAATGCAGCATACAAGTTGAGACCTGGCAGGAAGAAAAGACTACAGTAGTTCAGTGAAGGAGAGATTTCCGATGGGAACCTAAAACAAGCTGAAGCTGAAGAAGATTGGACCATGTAAGATTCTGAAGAAGATTTTGGACAACGCTTATGTGTTGGAGCTGCCGAATGACTTGAGCATTTCACCAAAGTTCAATGTCTCAGATCTATACAAGTTTGAAAAAGGTTCAAGAAGCAGAAGCACAGAAGTGTCGAACATTGAGTGGATAACACAGATTCCAAATCAACACAAGGAGGAAATCATAGAAGTAATAGAGGAACGCGAAGTCGGGCGTATGCATAGCTCGCGAAGGAAGGAATACTTGGTGCGATGGAAGGATGATGAGTTGCAGGAGGCGACATGGATTTACGAAGAAGAGTTCATGAGACTAACAGAGCAGTGGAATTCTTTTCCACCCGGGGAGTCTGATGCAAGGGCATTGGAGCCTAGGCAGATCAGTCGAAGTTGATTGACACGGGGAGACTGACCAGAGGGGGTGTCGATGACCACTGGTGCGAATAAGTAGGTTGGCTGTCGAAGTCAAAAATTTGAGCAGAATTTGTCGAGATGCGTCGACAGGAGGAAAGAGGTCGAGAGTCGACATGAAAATGGTCAACAATCAACATGCGAATGCCTACAGGAAACAAATCATCACAGAATCGTAGTAAGGTCAACCTGTTGTTAGATCGTGACATCGACAAGTTGGGCATGAGACAAGTGAGGAGGACGGGGCAGAATGGCGAAGCCTAAGTGCAGAGTGAAGTCGACACGTGAGTCGAAGCTGACAAAAGGACAGTATGGCTGACATGACGGATCACTGTAGCTTGTCAGAAAGATGCGTAAAAGTCAAGGAGAGTACTTGGCAACAGTTCGGGGTTGCTAAGGAAGTTAATGACAGTTATTGCAAGTGGGTGAAGACATGACAGATGTCGTCACAGAAAGAGGTTGTACAGCACGACAGGGGCGCTGACAATTGTAGGTCTGCAGGATCATGGAAGGATCAGCTGATAGAGGATGTGTGTCTCTGGGATCGCAGTGGTCTTCGGAACAACAACATAAGAGTAGAAGGCCAGAAAAGGGAGATCAGTTAGATCATCATTCCGTAGTTGAGGGAGTTCGGGGAGAAGTTCTGTAGATTGGAGAGAATCATCACACAGCTTCCGAATGCAGAGGAGATCGAGCCATAGCTTAGAGTTCCACAGTGAACCAGGAGAGGTTGAGGTCGACACACTGAGAGAACACACAATTACTTCTATGTTGTAATGGCCAAGGTCGACAGTTAGTTAGTTATTTCATTTATTTGTAGTTTGCATTGTAACCGATTCAGAGAAGTAATATAAGCCAGCTTCTGGCATGTTGTTTGCATCTTTTCTATGTGAATGTGTGTGGAGTGTGTAATTGTTAAGCAAGAACATTTGTTGATAAGGCACCTTGCATCAAGCATCATGAGTAAATATTTACATATCATAATAAACAATAATACAAGTTAAGAATACGTATTATTAATTAAGTAGACTGGTAAGATTGAAGCGACTGAAGGATTGACATCAACATTCCACCCAACCATTCTGACTCTCTAGCGTGTGTTTTCGTGCTTACCGAGAGGTCACTCCTGAGAGAAAATCCACTAGAGTAGGGTGGATAACTGCTCTCACATAAAGACCTTCTGCTCTCATCAACAAAAGACTCAGTCTTTAGTAACACACAAAGCATATTGTTTTAATATAATGGCACTGGATCTATGCCTCTTCTCCCTCTAGTATATTCATTATGTGTACACTCTGTTTACTTAGTAATGTGAAAAGGGTTTTAGCTATTCCCTTTTTGTACCATGCACACCTATTTACTTTTTAAAAATTATATACAAGGATTTCAAATCAAAGATAGCACCCTTTCGAGTTTGTTCCATGCTTGATATATAAAATATAGCATACTATAAACATGAAAATTGACCAACTGTCGCACTCTTATTGGCCCGTCTAGTCTATACTTAAATATTTACCAATGTATATGAGAATGCCTTTAAGTACAGGGACATGCCCTTACTGGCTCTCATTTAGTTACTCATTATAATATTGAAGCATAAACTAAATGAGTCTCGAGTGGTGCCCTCATGAACTCTTCCATGAATATAATTGATTATAGAACTATAACATAAGAGGTGTGAACCATGGCTGCACTCAGTTGGGATTCCCTATACATAAACATGATATAATAACTAAAGTATTCAAATAACAAAGTGACGTTGCTCTTCCCTAAAGTAGTTTATTCTACAGCTATCATTATTCAAACAAGAAGGAGATGGGGTCGTGCTCTTCCTGCTCCATATCAAATACAAGGTAAGATTAAGGCTATGCCTTCATCACATAATCACAGCTCCACTCAAGAGGGTTGTGCCCATCTTAAAGTTTATGGTTAATAAAAGGGAAGAGTTTCTCCCTCATACAGAGAGGCGTTGTCAACAACAGTCGTTAGTAGGTAGTAGACCACTATCATTGAATGCAATGGTATTTAAGGGTTGTTCTCACTCAACCATATCAAGGCATGGCTTCTCCAGATGAGAGGCCAGCCAACCGAATGTTATGTCTGCAAACAGAAAATGCATAGCTTCTCCAAGTAGGTTACCAATCAATAGAGAACAAGATCACTGGCAATATAAAAGGAAAGCATGGCTCTTTGATTGAGAAACCATCCAATGCAAAACTATATCTATGCAAACAAAAGGAAAGTGACCGCTCTTCCATGAAGAGACCAACTAGTCAACAATATATCCAGAGCACAAGATTGTCGTGGATCTTCCCTATGAGCTCCCAACATCAAGACAATTAATAAAAAAAGAACATAAACAAAAAGAAAAGTCGAGACTCTAGCAGACTCGAGGAATACACGCTCTCTCCTGAAAGATGTGTAACCATCTCCCCGAGGATTCTAGGCTATGTGCCCTTTCGTGTTTCCTCCAAGATAATCATGAGAACCAGGAAATCATTTTTTATAAATGGTGGCTCTCAACAATGTATAGTTATGGCTTACCCTCTTGAAGAGAGGAGCAAGGTAATTTCATGGTATCACTAAGGACCATTTTCTTCACTCGACAAAGAACAAGGAGTCATTGCTCCTCTTTTATCCACAATGAACAAACTATAAAAGATATTGTGGTTTTGGATTGCAATAATAAACAATATAGGTTTCCAAACTGTTCAAACTCAAACACACATATTCCACGTCAAATAACTACAACGTGAACCCCCTCTATCCAATTTACAAAACATATTCAATAGACAGTGTTTAAAATATGGAAATACGTTTTTATTGAAGATCATCCTTTCTATTCATCAATATAGACTTGCATTGTGCAAAAGTATCAACTTATGAATCTAAAAATATTTATGGAGTTGGTCCTCTCTTGAGAAGCCACTCCTATTCTTCTCTACAGTTAACAAATAAGACTCACAAGCCATATTAATAATATGGCTTGTATACACAGATCAACTTTTTATCAACCATGGCCACACATTTAAATGTGGTTAATATATGTCAATCGGCGTATATAAGCCATATTATTAATTATTAATATGGCTTGCTAGTTGATGGTACGCGTGCATAAAAGGATTGTTGAGTGTTAATTATGATTTATTATAATAGTTATAATAATAATAGTTATTATCTATTATTATAATAATTATTAATATTTATAAAAGAAAATATTAATGATAATTAAATAATAATTAATAAAATGGTTAATAATAATAATAATAATAATAATACTTAATATAATGGTTGACCATGGCTGATATTGTTTGGTTGACCACGATTAACAACTATTAAGCATGGTTGTTAACTATGGTTGGTTGACCATTGTTAAGTATGTTTGACTTTATTTGACCATGGTCAACCAGTAGTCAACTTTGGTTGACCATGGCTAACTCTTGTTAACTGTGGTTGTCTTTGGTTGTCCATGGCTGAACATTGTTGACCATGCTTGAACATGCTTGCCTTTGGTTGACCATGGTTGACTATGATTAACCCTAGTTCACCTTGGTACTCGATGATGTTGGTCGACCATGGTTGATGATGGTTGACCATGGTTTACTGTAGTTGACTTTAGTTGACCATTGTTTAACATGGTTGACCATGGTTGCCTTTGGTTGAACATGGCTGAAGATGGTTGACCATGGGTGACTATGGTTGACTATACCTTACTTTTGTTGACCATGGTTGACTTTCGATAACTAAGGTTAACCATGGTTAACTTTGGTTAACCATGGTTGAATATGGTTGACTTTGGTTGACATGGTTCACCATGGTTGACTCTCATTGACCATCATTGACTTTGGTTGACCTTGGTTAACCATGGTTGACTATGCTTAACCATGCTTGACCATGGTTGACATTAGTTTCCATTGGTTGACTATGGTTGAATTCGGTTGTCCATGGTTTAACATAGTTGACCATGGTTGAATTTGGTCGACCATGATTCCCTATGGTTTACCATGGTCGAATTTGGTTCTCCATGATTGACTTTGGTTGACCATGGTTGACTTCAATTTGACTTTTTGTTGACCATAGTTGACTTTTGGTTTACTACCATTGACTTTAGTTTGCAATGGTTATGTTGTGGTTGGCCTTGGTTGATTATGGTTGACATGGTTCACCATGGTTGACTCTCATTGACCATCATTGACTTTGGTTGACCTTGGTTAACCATGGTTGACTATGCTTAACCATGCTTGACCATGGTTGACATTAGTTTCCATTGGTTGACTATGGTTGACTTCGGTAGTCCATGGTTTAACATAGTTGACCATGGTTGAATTTGGTCGACCATGATTCCCTATGGTTTACCATGGTTGAATTTGGTTCTCCATGGTTGACTTTGGTTTACCATGGTTGACTTCAATTTGAATTTTTGTTGACCATAGTTGACTTTTGGTTTACTACAATTGACTTTAGTTTGCAATGGTTATGTTGTGGTTGGCCTTGGTTGATTATGGTTGACCATTGTTTAGTTTTAATTATCTTTAGTTAACTATGGTTGAACATGGTAGGCTTTTTGTTGGCTTTGGTTGACTTTGGTTAACTATGGTTGACCATGGATGACTATGGTTGAATTTGGTTGACCATGCTTGGCTTTGGTTAAATTTTGGTTGACTATGGTTAGCCATGGTTGGTTGTGGTTGACTATGGTTGACTTTGGTTGACTTTGATAATTACTGTTAACCATGGTTGACTATGGTTAACCATTGTTGACTATGGTTGACTTTGGTTTACCATGGTTGACCATTATTGTTTATGGTTGTTCATGGTTGACCATGGTTAATGATGATTAACCATGGTTGACTATGTTTATTCATGATTGACTATTATTGATGGTGGTTGTTCATTGTTGCCTATTGTTGATTATGTTAATTGTTTGACTTTGGTTGACCATGGTTGACCATTGTTGACTATGGTTAACCATGGTTGACTTTGGTTGTACATGGTTGACTATGGTTCACTTTGTTTGACCATGGATGACTTATGGTTGACCATTGTTAACTATGGTTATTCAAGGTTGAGCATGGTCAATGATGATTAACCATTGTCTACTATCTTTATTCATAATTAACTATTGTTGATGGTGGTTGTTCATGGTTGGCTATAGTGGATTATGGTAATTGTTTAAAGTCAACCATGGTTGATTATGGCTTACCATGGTTGACTTTTGGTTGAATATAGTTAACCATGGTTAACATTTGGTTGTCTTTGCCTGGCTATGGTTGACGATGGTTGACCATTGTTGACTATGGTTTATCATGGTTGACTGTGGTTGACCATGGTTGACTATGCTTTACCATGGTTGACTTTTGTTGACCATGGTTAACCAATGTTGACTATGATTGTTCATAGTTAACCATGGTCAATGATGATTGACCATGGTTTACTATGTTTATTCATGATTGACTATTGTTGATTGTGGTTGTACATTGTTGACTATAGTTGATTATGGTAATTGTTTGAAGTCAACCATGGTCGACTATGGTTGACTTTGGTTGGCTTTCGTTTAATATGGTTGACCATGGTTGACTTTTGGTTGGATTTGGTTAATCATGTTTGAGTATGGTTGACCATGGTTAGCTTTGGTTGACTTTTGGTTTACCATGGTTGATTATGATTGACTTTGCTTGACCATGGTTGACCTCGGTTGACTATAGTTAACCATGGTTGAGTATGGTTGACCATGGTTCACTATGCCCGTGGTTTAATTATTATGTTCCTAAATGGTTATATCTCATTTTGATGTTTAGGGTTCTATATTAATGCGACATTTTTCATGTGTTTTATTAAATTACAATAATTATCAATGCATACGTACAATGTCTACAATTAATACTTAGTGAAAGTATACAATGTCACATTGGAACATTCTCAAGGGTCATGTTAGAATGCAATGATCATTATATGTTATGTCAGATTGCAATGTACATTGATGTTTATGAAATATAAATGTTAATATTAACATTAACAATAGTTTGATAAAGTTATGTTATGTTTGATGTTGATGTTAATTCTTGTATAAGGTTTAATATGTAATATTATGGTGTAATTATAGTTTCATTAATGAATCCTCAATTATATGATATGTCACACTATGAAATTGATGTTAATGTTAACTTTAGGATTCATTTGATGAGGTTATGTTATATATGAGGTCTATTTTAATTATTGTATATGGTTATGTAATTAATATTGTTATGCCTAATTAATGTTATGGCTATTGATTATTAACCATTAATAGTGTTAATAAAATGGTTAATATTACATGAAAATATTAATAATAAGTAATAATAATTTTTAACTTTAATAATATTTAACATTAATGATAATAATAATAATTTAAATGTAATTATGGTTTAATTATGATTCAAGAATGCAATTATAATTTAATTATGATTGAAATATGTGATACTCGAATCTTCCTAATTTTAAAATTTTAAAAATTATATTTACAATATTTTTTAAATGTATATAATTTAAAATTATTATTCAATACAATTTGAAATTATTATTTTTACAATGTTATTTGAAAATTTGCAATGGTTTAAAAATTATTTTAATTTAAAAGGAATTATATTATAATATTTGGTATACCGTTACATATTTCTATTACATATGGTTCTCAAAACTTTAACATAAGTATACCTTTACATAAGTAAAAAAAATATAAAACATAAAAAACCTTAATATTAATATTTTGTACATATATTTATTATATATATATGAGACTATTAATATTTTGTAGATATGTTTATTATTATCATATAGATTTCAATATCAAAACTTTTACATTTATCAAAAGTTAAAAGTACACAAATCCATAAAGGATTATTAATATTTTGTATATATGTTTATTATTATTATTATTATTATTATGATTATTATAATAGAGTAATGAAAAATTTAGATTGATTGTAGAAACTTTTATATTAATCAAAAGTATACAAAACCATAACCATTAAAGGATTATTAATGTTTTATTTTATAGTGTTTTAAAAAATTTAATATATTTATTAAAAAAATTAAAGGTTAATTTATACATATTTATATTTAATTGGAAAATAATAAATAATTTTTTAATATGTTTAGAAAACAAGTTTATAATTTTAAAATAAGTTAGAGGTTAAATTTTGCATATTTATATTTTAAACTTAAAAATAAGAAATATTTTTTTTTCCAAAAGTTTAAATAAAAAATTAATATTTAATATTGTTTTCACATGAACATATAAATAAATTTTAAAAATTAAATAGAAAATGATAGAATATGATTTAAAGATATATTTTTGAAAAACAAGAAGTGTGCAAATGTAAATATAATCAAACCACCAAAAATAGAAATTCAGACTTTTTGTTATAATCTGTTTTATGTTTTTTGTTATTGTAGTGCATTTTTCATTCCTCTATTATTGATTAAATTTAAACATTTTCTTTTTCTTTCATAGTTGATCTAGATTGTACATATTCTAGTAAATTGTTCTTTATTTTGTTTTCCAGATCATATCAATTTTAATAATATAGAATGTTTTCCCATATTTATATGTTCTCAAGCTTGTAAACATAATTACTTTTGAATATATACAATTTTAATAATCTAAAATGTATTCTCACAAATATACATTTTCAGGCTTGTAAACAAAATTAAGTTTATATATATATATATATATATATATATAAAATTAATTGTTAGAATTCTATTCTCAATTATTTAAAACAATAATAAAAATTATATATATAAAATTTAAATGAGTAATGGCTTCTATAAAATGAAGATTGATTTCATTAATTATGAAGAAACCTTTGTTCAATTCCAATTAATTTAAAATATATCTCAAATGAAGATTGATTTCAAAAGCTATATATAAAAGTAAGTGAAGATTGATTTCAAAATCTATATATAAAAGTAAATGTGTAATAGCTCTTGTTTTGTCACCGTTACAACAGATGAACATTCATAATAATATGATATCTGAATGCCATTCTCTCCTCATGGAGGCCATGGGATAAACCCAATATGAAATTGTATAGTCTAGTTATGTTAGAAATATAAATTTTAAAATAGTTGCAGCTATGGAGCGAATATTTTAAAATTTTAAAATATTTATTTCAAATTAAACCAATTCCATAATTTTAGACATGTACAAGTTTGTAATGAATGTTTATTGATCATTAAGATTAAAATACAACCATTTGAACTTCAAATTGTTATCTGAGCTTAATTACACAAAACGTATTTAAGAATTTACCAATTATTAAGATTAAAATACAACTCTTTAAACTTCAAATTGTTATATGGACATAATTAATGGAAACTGTTGAAAAATAATACCTAGCAGCACCTAAAAGAATAAAGTTTTTTGATATAAACTTCGAGGTACGAACTTTTTTTTTATATAAACTTCGAGGTACGAACTTTTTTTTTTATATAAACTTCGAGGTACGAACTTCGAGTGAATGTTTTGGGACATGTTGATTTTTACATTTGTACTACTCTCAATCCGTTTGCATTTTTTAATAGATTTTCCTTTTAAGCAAATCATCATTTATTATGTAATGCATGTGACTGTCTCTCTTGCCATTGGCGATGGCAGCCGAAAGTTGTATGGCAAGAAATGTCAATTCCATTAACATTATTATTCAACTATTAAATTTACATTGAAACACCATTCCTTGGCCTAGTTAGTAGACGAATAATAGACTCCCCAAGGTGAATCAGTAAGCCATGGGCTTACGGGAGCCTCATTCTAAAACCAGGCCAAATGCATACATACAACACCAGAGGTGCGGGAGATAGGGCAAGAGTGGGTAAGCCAAACTTACAATTACCCTAGCCACGCCTACAACACCATGAATCTTCGCAGCTCCCATACTAAAGCATTTATCACCTGTCATAAGTGACATACAATACAAGTTAGTTCAAACATTTGTTTTCAAATCGAAGAAGATAAAAATGTCAATTGCAGATAGAGATTATTTCCTCACCTGTAAGAAGTATGGCCGCCTTACGCCATAGCCGAAAACAACAGTTACCAAGTGTGCAGACCATGAGCAGAGCTCGGGTCAGTACACCACACCATCACCATACAACGAAGTGTAGAGCCAGAAACGAATAACAAGCCGAATACAGGGATAACATAAAACCCCATATCAATATCCAAACCCTCTTACCAGGTTGTTCCCATACTCATTAAAAGCGCATTAAAGGGTACACGAGCCTCACTCTAGTGGAGGTTCAATTCTTTTTGCAAGTATATAGTGAAGTCATGGAGTCAACCACCCTTGTTTTAAATTACAAAGGGCTCGATTTTTGTACAAAGTATATAGCAAAATTATGACCCAACCCACATTTGTTTATATTACAATAAGGTTTTAGTCGTGAACCTCACATTGGGAAAACATTCATGTTGTGAACTACCATGGTAATTGGATACCCACCTTTTAATAACTTATCATTCACCCTGGTGAAATAGGACCAATAGTAACATAGGAACCAACCCTTTAGAGATAGTACTCTTAGATTGAATATACCTGCAAACATAGAAGTATGGAATGGCGTTAGCATTATGCTAAGTAAGTTTGGAAACCACTATAGTCACCCATACCTCCTAGCACCTTGCCAAGGTATGTAATTACCTATCTTGGAGTAGTATAGTACCACCACGTGAACAACATACCGACATCAAAGGAGCTCATCACCTGAAGGTGACATTAGACATTCAAGATTTAATCACATGATTTCTTAAGACACTAAGGAGTGTATTTCTATCTTGCACTAGTATTTGCAATTAAAATTAAAACATGCCATCATATTATATTCCACATCGCTTCCGCAAATCTTACACTCACGCATAGAAGAGACCATGTAAAACGAAATTCTTAGGATTACATTTGTTTCATGCAAGTAGGGATGTATTTAATGATATTAGATTTAATTTGTAAAGCTATCTACGGTAAATTAATGACTATTGTAGGTACAATTTTTTTTTTTAATTTTCGCTAGTTTTGGTACATTACAAGTGGTATCAGAGCAAGTTACAAACACTAAGTGACCTATTGGGATCACTACCAAACATCGCTGCAAATCAAAAAAGCTTTGCTTAAAATATCGTATTATATTTTATGTGAAAGAATTAACTAACAAATTATTTTCTATGAACATATACTTATATCAATTTCAGGTACAGGCAGTATAAGAAAAATGAATGCAGAACAAGGCATCAGTGTACAAGGAAATCTAAATTCCCCACCACGAGAACAAGAAATTGTGGTGGAACTCAACTCAGATTTAGAGAAATCTATAAAGCAACTACAGGCTGAATTCCAAAGTTTCAAGGATGAGAATATGCAAGAAAGAAGAGAACAACGGGCTATCAATGAAGCCTTACTCCAAAACTTAATAGGGGCAAAACCCCATGAACAGCCTACTCTCTCCGTAAACACTCTTAACACAAGGAAAGCAGCCAGTTGCAGGATAGGAGAGCAAGAAGAACATAAATCAGAACCATTGGAAGAGGACTGTAAAAGCTCTTCCAATGACAATGGCTCCCCACCTCCTTGCAAGAGAAGGAGGAAGAGTGATGACAGCTTACAAGGAGAGTTCCGAAATATAAGAGCCCAAACTTATGACGGGGAAGTTAACTTAGGAGAAAAGGATGAAGAATGGTTGTTAAGAATGAATAAATACTTTAAAGTTCATAATTATTCGAGTGAGATGCAAGCCCGACTAGCCATATACAACCTAAATGGTAAAGCTGCCAGATGGTGGTGGGACTTGAAACACACTAAGGGACAAGAGCTGTGAGACATAAGCTGGGATACCTTCAGCAAAATATTCCAGGACAAGTATATGTCTCAAAGATTCTTTGACAAGAAAATAAAAGAATTTCATGAGTTGAAAATGGGCTCCCTGACTATGGAAGCTTTCATAAATCGGTTCTTAGACTTGCTGAACTATGTGCCTTATATTAAGGACGAGAAGGTGAAAATTCAGTAGTTCTTGGGTGGGATGCCACCAAACGTTAGAGAGAAGATAGAATTCGACATGCCCAAAACCCTTGACATAACCCTACATAAATCCAGGTTGTGCTATGAGCACGAGAAACCAAGGAATGACAACATCAACAGAAATAGGGACAGATTCAGGACCTTCTAAGACAACCATAGACTGGGTTTTAGACCCCCACCTTTTTGGAAACATAACAACAGTTTCCCACCCAACAGAGGTTTCAGCCGACCCCAAGCTTGACCAAATGCACCCCCACCACCAGCCAACAGGCTAGCCTTCAACAAAGCGGCAAAGGCAGTCCCACCAACTGTTTCTTGCTGGAAATGCCAGGGGCCACATTGCTACAGAGACTGTCCCAACAAAACAAATGGGACTTTACACAACATCCAAACGGAACCTACCATGGAGGACATGGAAAAAACACCGAGGATTTATGCCGCCCTTGATGGACGACAGGCAGATCATCAAGCTACCATGGTAGAAATTGAGGGTAAGATATCTAACACTATCATTTTAGTTCTAATATACCCCGGTGCTTGCCGAAGCTACATCTCTCCTAGGATAGAAGAAACTTGCAAACTAAACCGAGAAACTCACAAGGTACCATGGCTGGTACAACTAGCTACGAGTACCAAACGGAAGGTTTCCTAACTAGTTAAGGGCTGTGAGATTGATTTAAACGGATTCCCAACTAGAGTAGATTTAAACCTCTTACCGTTAGGGTCTTATGACATAATAATAGGCATGGATTGGTTAGAAGGACATCATGCCTTGGTATATTGTTTAAACAAATCCATCTAATGCACAGATAGTCAAGGGAACCAAAGAACGATTCAAGGTATACCTAAGGAAGTATCAGTATGACAGAAATCTGCATTACAAGCAAAGAAATGTTTACAAAAGGGTTGTAAACTATTCGCGATCCACCTCCAAACTGTAGAAGCCGATAGAGCACAAAATATCGAGGATTTTCCAATACTAGTAGAATTCATCGACATATTTCCCGAGGAGATACCAGGGTTACCACCCAAACGGGACTTAGACTTTTCCATCGAACAAACCCCCGAATCCGTACCCGTCTCTAGGACTCCGTACCGTATGAGTACACCAGAGTTGGTAGAGCTCAAGATACAGT
The DNA here is from genome assembly GCA_027924585.1 of Larix kaempferi. NCBI lineage: Eukaryota > Viridiplantae > Streptophyta > Pinopsida > Pinales > Pinaceae > Larix > Larix kaempferi. The sequence goes on along the minus strand of BSBM01000047.1, from coordinate 17,869,689 downwards.
TACAAGAACTAATAGATAAGGGATACATTCGACCGAGTGTGTCTCCCTACGGAGCACCAATTCTCTTTGTTAAAAAGAAGGACAACACAATGCGTATGTGCATCGATTACCGCCAACTCAACAAGTTAACCATGAAGAACCGTTATCCACTCCCTAGGATCAATGAATTGTTTGACCAAGTCGGAGGAGCAAATATCTCCTCGAAGATCAACCTACGATCCGGATATCACCAGGTGAGAATCTGTGACGAGGACATCAGTAAGACTGCGTTTCGCACTCGATATGGCCACTACGAGTTTGTAGTAATGCCTTTCGGTCTGACGAATGCACCCGCTAACTTCATGTGCATGATGAACAATGTTATCAGTAAGTACCTCGACAAGTTTGTTCTAGTCTTCATAAACGATATCCTGATCTATTCCAAGAATGAAGAAGAACATGAGGAACACCTCCGAATAGTTCTATGGATATTGTGAGAACATCATCTATATGCAAAATTTAGCAAGTGTGATTTCTATAGACCTCAGATACAGTACTTAGGACATATCATTTCCCAGAAGGGAATAGCAGTTGTTCTTGAAAAGATCAAGGCTATCGAAGAATGGCCCACACCTACTTGTGTTTTTGATATACGATCATTCCTAGGATTAGCCGGATATTATCGAAAGTTCATTGAGAACTTCTCGTGGATCGCTTGTCCCATAACCGCGTTACAGAAGAAGACCACTAAGTTCATCTGGACAGACAAGTGTGAGGAAAGTTTTCAGAAGTTAAAACAACTTTTGATTAGTGCACCAATACTACGAATTGCCGACCCCAATGGGGACTTCGTAGTTTGCACCGATGCAAGCAAGGAAGGACTCAGTGGAGTCCTTATGTAGGATGATTTCACCATCTGTTACGAGTCAAGGAATCTAAAAGAACATGAGAAAAACTATCCTACTCATGCCCTCGAACTGGTCACCATTATGCACGCTCTAAAGATGTGGAGGCATTACCTCATGGGTAAGAAATTTCTATTAAAGATGGACAATATGAGTCTAAAATACCTGTTCGATCAACCAGACCTGAACGCTACATAGGCTAGATGGTTATCCTTCCCTAGTGAGTATCACTTTGAACTGAAACACATCAATGGGAAAGAAAACAAGATCGCCAACACCTTAAGTCGACGAGCTCATATGTTATATGAGGTAACTGAAAGTCGAACAGACTCCGACTTACACGACAAAATTAGAATGGCATGCCAAAACGACTGATTCTATGTTGAGATCCTTAAAAAGATCCAGGAAGATAGGATTTTTCAACAACAAAAAGAATACAAGATAGATGAATCAGGATTGTTGTGGTCAAAAGAGAGACTTTACGTTCCTGAGGGAGGAGACATTAGACCTAACATACTCACCAAATTCCATCGGAGTCTCTATTTAGGACACCCCGGATATCAAAAGATGATTTCAGCCATAAAGAAACACTACTTTTGGCCTAAACTGAAAGTTGACATCGCATTGTTCATCATGAAATGTCAGGAATGCTAGTTGGTCAAAGGAGAACACCAACAGCCCTCCGGTCTACTTCAATCGTTACCCATTCCAGAATGGAAGTGGGATGTAATAAGTATGGATTTCATTACAGGCCTACCTAAGAGTAAGAAACAAAACAACTCCATCTTCATAGTAGTAGACAAGCTGTCAAAAGCCACACATTTTATACCAGTAAGATCTACCTACCAGGTAGTTCACATTGCGGAAATCTTCCTAAAGGATATTTTCCTGTTACACAGAATACCCAAAAGCAATTATCTCTAACCAAGACACGAAGTTCACTAGCAACTTCTTGAGAGCACTGTTCTCCAGGTTAGAGACACGACTGTAGTTTAGTGCTGCATACCACCCCCAAACCGACGGATAGACGGAACGAATAAACCAAATTCTAGAGGATATGCTGAGAATGTGTGTCATGAACAATCCCACTAAGTGGGAAAACTATTTACACCTCGCAGAGTTTGCATACAACAATGGTTACCAAACCTCAGCCAAATTGAGTCCTTTCGAAGTACTCTAGGGTCAAAAGTGTCGGACCCCCGTTGCCTGGGATAGCCCGGTGGATAGACTTATGCTGGGGCCAGATTTACTAAAAGACTTGGAACAACTAGTCTCCAAGGTGCAACTGAATTTAAAAGAGGCAGAAGACCGCCAAAAGAGTTACGCATACAAGAAGAGAAATGACAAAGACTACCAAATCGGGGAACATGTTTTCCTAAGGATAAAAGCAAAATAAAGCTCGTTGAGTCTTGGGCGTTGCAGTAAACTAGCCCCAAGTTTTTGTGGACCTTTTGAAACACTGGGAAAGAAGGGTCTAGTAGCATATGAGTTAGCCCTACCAGCACATATAAAAGATCATAATGTTTTTCATGCTTCTTTATTAAAGAAATATGTATAGGATACTAAACATGTTATTGATTGGTCCTTATTACAGGTGGAGCCCAAAGGGGAGTTAACGCCAGAACCACTCCACATTTTGGACAAGAGAGAGGTCCAGCTTAGGAGGAGGACCATTACTCAGCTAAAAGTGCAATGGAGGCACTATGGACGAGATGAGGCCACTTGGGAGAATGAGGCTACCATGAGGGAGGCATACCCCACCTTGTTTCGTGAGCTCATTCCTAGTCCCTAGGAACACCGAGACAGTGTTGTTCTAAGCGGGGAGGGATGTAATATCCCAACTTTTTGACTAACTATGTTATGAGTTTATATCAGGCCATGGCCCCAGCATATGTGATTTATTATTTTAGCATAACATTAGTATGTTTTGATTTATGCTTTCATGAGTTGATATATTGGGCATGGACCCTGATTGTTTCATTGTTGGATATATATACTGGGCAGGAAAGCCCAAACGAATAAACTATGTTGTATTATGAGATTTTGTTACAAATTATGATATACTGAGCTTTCCTCTTTTGTTGCATTATACTATGTAGAACATGATTCATATGGCTGATTTTGTAGTGTGTTGAGCGTGGACTCAGAAACACACGAATGACCTATATATTGGGTGTAAGCCCCGATGTATCTAGAGGACTCTTATTACGTACTGGGCTTAAGCCCCGAGGTACATTGAGTGTTGGGCATAAGCCCTGTAGCACTTCAATCTTGAAAGGAATGATTACCGGATCCAAGGCCACTTAAATATCCTAGATGTGCCTCACAACCACATTCTAGCTCTAGTGTTGAGTGGAGACTCTGGAATTGCACTAGCATAATGCCCATGTGAGAGTGTTGAGTTAAAAGGCTCTGAAGAGCACTCGGGGTTACTATATCTCAAGTGTTGAGTCAGGAAGACTTTGAATAGCACCTATGTGTTTTATCACAACTATTTGACTTGATTAAATAAATCTTATTATCATCAAATATTCCGGGAACTACCATGTTAAAACGAGGGAATCTGACATGCAAAGGGAAAGACTAGAGGTTCCTTTACCAGCTTACTAAAACCGTCCAAAGAAGTTGACCCTTTCCTTAAAAACAATTAAAAGAAGCATCATGTGAAACAAAATGCTAAGGACCACAAAGCTAATTATTATTATTTAGGAGTTTCAATACATAATATTGTTATTTATTACATGTATACTTATACATAAGTGGGCTCCCACTTATTAATTATTAGTTATTAATATTTAGAAAGGATTGTAATTTTTATATTATTATTATTATACAAAGATTAAATATCAAAACACTTTAATCAAACAAAGCGAGAAGTCCTAGTTCCAAAAAATAACTAGCAGTTAAGTAAACAAATATTATTTTTATAATTTAAATAATTTTAAAGAAACCAATAAATTTCAATAGTCCTAATTCAAGATTTGTCCTACTTAAGGAGGACAGACCCCAAAGTTTGGGGGATCTTTTTCTTTTGGTATTATTATTCCAAGAAGAACTCTCTGTTCCACGAAGTGAACTCTTCCCATAAATTTCTGAACCAGCTACACATCTAGGGCCTCTACTTCTCAGTTTGCATGTCAGAACCAACTCGAGGGGATTCTTACTGAACCAGGAACGGTTGTAGAATCATGGTTGGGAGAAACGTGTTAGTCCCAAAGTCATCCAATCCAAGATCAATTATCAGGTCAGCTAAGAGTCAGTAGTTTCCCTAACTAGTTGGTTGAGTGTGTAGGCCAGTATCAACAAGAACAAGCTACCAGGAGCAGCAGGTCATCATCAACAGGACAAGCTACAGGGATCAACAGGTATGAATTGTTTATAAAACCCTCCTATGATTTATATCTCTTTTATAAATGCAATGTTAAAATAGCAATGTCCTCAATATCAGTTTTTAAATCAAGTTTTCTCAGAATCGAATGGCATTCCCAGCAGGACTAGCCAACTAGTCTTTGCTAGTCATTTGTATTGCTTAAACTATTAGAATAGGCGAATCGTTGATTTTAACTTAGCAAAATATATAGTATTTAATTTCTCTTAACTAAACCCTTGTTTTAAATTAGAAACAAAATCACTTAGCTACCGAAATCAAACCTTTAATAGAAACCATTAAACATCATGTAAAACCATTCGAAAGCCCAGTTATACAAACTATAGCAAAAATGCAGACATTATTTTGTAAGTATTTCCCATATACTCCAATTCTAAACTCAAGAGTGATATGCTGTCCATTTTTTCTGGTCTATCTTAGCTTTCTTTTTCAAGACCATACATACCATAATTGAAACGAAGACAATAGGTAGAACAGAGATCGCATACACTGTGCTTTTACAATTACATATTCATACCCACTTCCCAATAAAAATAACACCCATCACTTAGCTATCATTACCATTCACAGGCCCCTAGTATTCTACAAGTCAAGAATTTAATACCATTGAGTGTGCAGTACAACTACAACGATTTTAAATGTAGGGAAGTTACAAACACAAACGCCATTGAAGGCAGAGGCAGAGGATCGAACCCCATGGACTCCCTTAAATCAAAACTCATAGTGGTCTCCTACAGGACTCACGTATGGCCAACATTTCGAAAGAAATATCCCATCAAAACAATCCCCATTCATTCAACACAGACAACACATAAAATTGAGATTTGTCCATTCAAACCAGAGCAGCGTTACCATAATAGAAGTACATAAAACCCCATATTAATCTCCTACATTTTCAGAAGCATTTATTTAAGTATCCAGAAGCCTCATGGTACTAGCAAACGCAAGAAGTAAACAAAGACGATACCAATACCCAAGTTCTAACTACGTTACAAGACAAGGATACAGAGAAGAACGTTTAAGTCTGTTCTTTCAACCAAATCACACATCACATTACATAGAAGCTAAAAGAAATAAGTTACCCAGGATGGCCGTAGCCCACAGTATTGTCTCATACATTGTTATAGGCACAACTGTACAGGAGTCATATCCAAAATGAAATAGCATTACATTTTTATAAGAATTCGCAGAGCCAAGTAACAACTAAGATCCAGCTGCTACATAGTTCTTTACATCATAGTCCTAGTACTTATTCAACTATTAAATTTACATTGAAACACCATTCCTTGGCCTAGCTAGTAGACGACTAATAGACTCCCAAAGGTGAATCAGTAAGCCATGGGATTATGGTAGCCTCATTCTAAAACCAGGCCAAACACATACATAGAACACCAGAGGTGTGGGAGATAGGGAAAGAGTGGGTAAGCCAGACTTACCATTACCCTAGCCATGCCTACAACACCATGAATCTTCGCAGCTCCCATACCAAAGCATTTATCATCTGTCATAAGTGACATACAATACCAGTTAGTTCAAACATGTGTTTTCAAATCAAAGAAGATAAAAATGTCAATTGCAGATAGAGATTATTTCCTCAACTGTAAGAAGCATGGACGCCTTACGCCATAGCCGAAAGCAACAGTTACCAAGTGTGCTGACCACGAGCAGAGCTCGGGTCAGTACACCACACCATCACCATACAACGAAGTGCAGAGCCAGAAACGAAGAAAAAGTTGAATACAGGGATAACTCACAGAAAACCCCAAATCAATATCCAAACCCTCTTGCCAAGCTGTTCCCCATACTCATTAAAAGTGCATTAAACGATACACAAGCCTCACTCTAGTGGAGGTTCAATTCTTTTTGCAAGTCTATAGTGAAGTCATGGAGTCAACCACGCTTGTTTTAAATTACAAAGGGCTCGATTTTTGTACAAAGTATATAGCAAAATTATGACCCAACCCACATTTGTTTATATTACAATAAGCTTTTAGTCATGAACCTCACATTGGGAAAACATTCATGTTGTGAACTCCCATGGTAATGGGATACCCATCTTTTAATAACTTATCATTCACCCTGGTGAAATAGGACCAATAGTAACATAGGAACCAACCCTTTAGAGATAGTACTCTCAGATTTAATATACTTGCAAACACAGAAGTATGGAATGGCATTAGCATTATGCTAAGTAAGTCTGACAACCACCATATTCACCCATACCTCCCGACACCCTACCGAAGTATGTAATTACCTGCCTTGGAGTAGTATAGTACCACCACGTGAACAACATACCGACATCAAAGGAGCTCATCACCTGAAGGTGACATTAGACATTCAAGATTTAATCACATGATTTCTTAAGACAGTAAGGAGTGTATTTCTATCTTGCACTAGTATTTGCAATTAAAATTAAAACATGCCATCATATTATATTCCACATTGCTTCTGCAAATCCTAAAGTCACACATAGAAGCGACCATGTAAAACGAAAGTCTTAGGATTACATTTGTTTCATGCAAGTAGGGATGTATTTAATGATATTAGATTTAATTTGTAAAGTTGTCTACGGTAAATTAATGACTATTGCAGGTATGAAAAAAATTTTAAATTTTCGCTAGTTTTGGGACATTACAATCCAGCTCTGTTGCATCCTATAAAAGATTGAAGGGGCGTCCAGCGTTCCTGTTACAATACATGAAAGGGCAGAGCATTCATTATATTTTGAAGAGCCAATTTGTGAAAGGTCAAGCTAATTAAATGGCCAACTGATCTCATGGTGTATAAATATCGATGTAATCTGTGTTTTGTGAGATAGAGAGAAATGGAAGAAATAGAGTGGAATACAATGTTCAGTTGATGCTAAACCCAGAATTGTTTCTGTGTGTTTTTTTTTTGTTACACTCTGTTATTTGAGTTTGTAAACTCATAATTATTCTGTAGTTGTTTTTGCTGTAGCAAGGGTGAAGAATTGTGTTTATGATGTGTTTGATTGTTGAAACAGGGTATTAGTCAAGTGTTATGAACACAGGGGTTATCAAAATATAGCTGATACACTCAGCTGTAACAGTCATGTAGTTTACTGTTAGCTGAAACAGTCGTGTAGTTTACTATGTGTTGAAACAGTCCTGTAGGTTACTATTGTGTGAAATAGTCAGCTGTTACAGTTAGCTGCGACTGTGATGTAGATTGTTGTTAGCTGTAACAGTAAGTTGCAATTCACCTGGAACTTAGCTTTAACAGTCCTGTAGATGACTGTTAGTTAAAATAGTGAGCTCTGACTGTGGTAAAGATTACAGTGAGCTGTGACTGTCCTATAGGTAAAATTTCTGAGTTTGAAAATCTAAGTGTGTTGCTCTGAGTTAATGCAACACCCCCTTGCCTTCAGTCAAGGGGAACAAATATTGGCGGGGAATTTAGGAGCACATTTATCACAGTAAACCTTTTCTGTAACATAAAATTTATGACCAACATCGGCATTATCAAACCACATAAGTGCTATCAGTGCGATTAAACCACAGAATGTTTAGAGCTCATCCATTGTTTAGATACGCGCCATGCCGAGAGATCAAAAAATTGGTTTATGAATCAAAGAATAATATTAGGCATTGGAATGTGAAGAGAGCAAACCCAATTGAGTATTATATCCATTTTGGCCCCAAATCACCATAACACAACCTTTGAAAATCGAAACGGTGATATGGAGAAACGACCATGAATAAACACAACCTGAATAGACAATAAACAAACAATCCATAAACACAATAAATAAATAAACACTTCGAATAGCCAATAAACACACCAAACAATTGGGCATGGGAAGAACAATAGTTAACAATAAATAACAAGAGGACGAAAACAATGAACAACAACAGGACGAACACTGCTATTTAAAAATCACATCGCTCATAGACCTATCCATCCAGCAAACCATGCACCATTCCAATCACCGTCACCTAGCCTTCATCTGTGATAAATCCACCGTGTCCTCTTGTGAGTTTCCTTACACGTTCCCCTAAACAGGTTTCTGGTTTAACCTCTGGTGAGTTTGTGATAACTCCATAGCGTTCTGTGACTCTATTGTATGCAATTTGAAAATGAACAGCACTGATTTAAAGAAGACCTAATCGGTGTAGTTGCTCCATGTATTCATTTAAAATGAAACGATTGGGAACAGATAAAGCGAAGCATTTAAGAAGCATGGAGAGTGGAACAGCTACGAATGTAGATGCAACAGAGTATGGAAACGTGGAAGTCATATTGAATCAATTGTATTTCCAAGTGTACATGCACTTCCTCGTAGTGGAGGATCCATAGGAGGCACCTTACAAAATGGACAAAATGGGGCAATTGAAATGCGCAATGTAACAGTGGAGCATTAGAAGAGGAGAGTGGAGCGCTTGAAAAAGAGAATGAAGTTTAATTTTTTGAATTCTTGATAATAAACATTACATGTAATTAAAAAAAAGTTGCATATGCGTTAATTTGTTAAATTTAAACTCTTGATTTCTATGTACGACAATATTCCATGATCAATCAAATATAGCAGCCAAATTTTTTAAAGACAAAAATTCATTAACATCACCTCCAGCCCAAAGTTGAAATAATAAGCCTATCCTCGTAATAACAAGTGAAAAAGTTGTATTTGCGAGAAATTCCCTGCCATAGAGATAGCTGAGAGTAAGCAAAGAGTCGACAATATAATTTTTAAATTGGAAAAAAGCGTTTATGCCTTAATATTTAGACCTCTGAAATGGGACCGGAGCTTCAGTGCTCAAACCAGCGAATTATTGTGTTAAGTGTTATGGCGTGATGAGATATCGTTTGTTGTGAAAAGCCATCCAAATGGAGTTTTGAAATTTCCCCGCCTGCTATATCCCTTAGGGCTCTAAAAACTCACGCCAAAACGTGTCGTGGAGCACCATCAGCCTAGTGTATCACATGCTTCCTTCATGAATACAGTGCAGTTTGGTGGGCGGCCTTCAATATATAGTCACTGCTCCACCTTCGATTTATTTTGACAATCTTGTGTTTGATGTGGCCCAAATGTGCCATCATTGCACTGATGAGAGCGCCAGTGTGGCAAAGACATGGCTGCCACTTATATCTGTGTGGCTTTCCATTACATATTTCCCATTAGGCATGTGATCTTCATGGAAAATACACTTAATCACAGATCCTCTGTGAATCATTTATAAACTATTATGGAATCACCTGATCTCTGTGATATGTGATCTACTATTGTATAAACTATTTTAGCATTCGTCCATTGCCCTCATGATTAATTCAAAAGTGGATTGGAAGAAAACCTACGTTGTGTACATTGGATTGAAGTCGCAATTTTGAAAATAATTCACTCAAATTAATGGCACAATTACAATCCATATGCTTTAAAAAAAATGCCAAATATCCTTCCCATGCCATCAATCTGAGCATCCAGAATCAACTAACACATAATAATGCAATTCTTTCATATGTAATCTCCGCCCAAATAAATTCATAAATTCATAAATTCATATGTAAAATCGATACCAAGATCATCTCTGGGAGTTTTTTCGGGGGGGTAAAATGCGTTGGTACAAAAATAACCCGGTAGTCTTTACCAACTAGTGATATAAAACATATTAAAAATGAAATGAAATACCCAGGCAACAAATATCAACCAGAAATGCATATTCGAAAGTAACTGAGGTAACGGTTTGCTGATACTTATCGTTAATACGTTTGAGTGCAACAATGAACTCCTTTATCGATATCACACCTTCCATCAACGCCGAGATCTTTATACATGGATGAACCTATTTATGCAGAGGTGCCATCATCATGAGGAATCACATTCCTTTTTCTTCCCTCCGTGGAAGAACACACGGTGATGAACTCCGTCTTCCAAAGAGCAGGAAGTAGTAGCGGACAAAAATCATTTTTCAGGAACGATTCACCATTTTTGTTTGATCCCCCCCACTGAGATCTAACTCCTCCCTAGGTAAGAGTATTCCCACCTTAATATAACACACCAGCTCGACGCACTGAGGTTTTCCCTCGACTTGGTACCGAGAGGAAACATCACGGTCCTCTTTTTCCTCACGCCGGGATATCCCGAATAGCTCTCCATCATGCAAAAGAGGATATCGGGAAACAGGCCATTCCTCTAACTAAAGTCTCCCACCAACACAGAATGCTTTCTTCATTGGTCGTAGATAATCGAGGTGGTAGTAACTCCCTCATGCTGCAACGAAAAATTTTATAAAAAGAAGAAGCCATCTGGCCTGGGTCAATCTCCCCTTAGGAATCGCCCTCTCCCTTTTTAACAAACATACAACCATAACCTCAGGAACCACTACCGCGATTTGCTATATCCCCCACTACTTTCAGTTTGGAATTTCCCTCTTACCTTTCTACAACCTACCATAACACTTTCCGTTTCTCCCTTTCCACGTTTACCATCCTCCCACTCATCCCAACTACTTCCAGCTCGACGTGGAAGACGGTCGCCCTCAAAATAAATGGAACAAATTCGATAAGGATATGGCATGATTAATGTAGTGTAGGGAACTCCATAATTCAAGTAAGGTTGTCCACCTTCTATGGGAGCACTACCGTCGTTAATGAAAGTAATCTATGATAAGGGAAGAGTGATGCTTGACCTTTTAACCCTTAAGAAATGGATTTTAATCCCCTTTTCTACTACACTCAAAAGCTTTCGTTAGAGAGGCCATGTTTCCCCCTTTTTGAAATACATGTTATATTTATTTATAAACATGCATGAATTTACTAATTTAAAATCTAGTAATATCATTTCATTTATATAATCGACTATACTAACATTACATAATATAGCTCATAATTAATTATACTAAATGACTAATTAATAAACAAAACTTATTAATACCCATCAATTAACAAGCTCCATTTATTATATATTTGTTTAAGAAGTTTAGAATTCATATATATATATATATATAAAGTAAAACTAGATCCTTTATTATGTACCTCTTCAAAGCATATACATCAATAGCTTTCATATATGAAAATATATATATAAAGTAACATCCCCTTTCCAATGGTATCCTCCCCTTTTTATCTTATTTTTAATAAGGATAATAAAAGTAATAGTATATAGTATTCTATAATAATTTTTATTTCAACTTGTGTAATTAAAGAAAATAATCTCCTATTATGAAGATGGGGCTAAGAAAGATATATTCATATGTTTTACAAGGTATTTACAAAATTATAACTAATTATACCTTATATATATAAATCTCTTCTATCTTCTTAGGTACTTAATTATAATTATCATAATAGTTAAGATTCTTCTTTGTATATTTGGGATATTGAAATGAGCATACCATGCCATTATACATATAGAATTTAGTTTATGTATATATATACTCTTTCATAATAATATGCTTAGCATCTAATATAGGTAAAAAAGTCGATCATGACCATTTATCTACCTTTTATAATATTCATATGAGTCATACATATATATATAGATGGTATCCAAATAGTTATCACAACTATTTATTTATCTTTCATAACTTTATACGGTACACACATTTAAATATATATATCATATCCATTAATAATGACCTCAACTATTTATATATATATATATATATATATGATATCCACCATTATATATATATATATATATAATCCATCTTTATGGCTTAATCATAATAGGATTAGAATACTTAGGCAATAGTAGATCTTAGCTAGATATTTAAGGTGAATAATAATCCTACTAGAACAAACTTATATCCCCACCCTTCATAATTCAATATGATGAGTCATGATATGGTCAACCAACACATGGCTCCCTAGTCATTATCTTTTCTTATAGGTGGGTTTTGTTACTTATCGTTTAGTCGCATTACCATTCTTTAATCTTCTAGGCTTAAACTAAGACTTATAAACATAACACTAGCTCGAGGTCCACTAGTGGGGCCTTGGCCTTGAGCTCCTCACCAAGGCCGTTTACACAATTTATAATTACATTTACAAAAATAATAACACTAGGGGTGAAATTGTAGAGATGTTACACCACAGTAGCAAATAACATCGAGCACTCAACGAGCCAACTAGATGTAGATCAATTCCCATGTTTGAATTAAAAACTTGATACTCACTCGGAATATACTTTTTCTATCAAAACATTTTTTATTCAATGGGAATATATGAATATTATCCCCAAAAAAACTATGTGCAAAATATATTTGATATTTAAATTTCTTCCACAATCATTTTTCTTAATCTTTTAGGAGAAGAGGAGAGAATCTTGGTTAGATGCAAGTGATTACCTTCACTCGAGCCGAGTTTGCATCCTTATATAAGTAATCGCCACCACACTCGTGTTATTGTTGTAACCTAAAGCTAGAATGTTTTGTGTCATTAACTTTGTTATCTTTATGTTTTTTTACAAATATCTGACATTTTTATAAATTTTGCATTTAAAAATTAATTTTGCAAAACTTTTAGAAAAAAATTATGTAAAAACCTTATAAAAAATATTATAAAAAAGAAAGTAATAAAAATCAATAAAATTTTACTAACCATTGATTATATATTCCTGCAAGAAATAATTATAAAAAATAAAAATGAATTCACATTAGAATTTGTGAATTAATTTCAGGTTACATTAATTTCATAAGTTTACGATTCCAAGAGCTACATTTAGTAAAAAGTCATAGGACATTTGAAGGATGCAAGAGCCACGAGGAGTAAAAAGTCTTATTAAGACATTAACGTGGATACTTTCTTGGACATCTTGAGTTGTTACTTGGGATCTTACATGTTACTTGGATGTTATTATTAGTGGTTATTTGGGATGTTATTGTGGGCATTTTTTACAACATATCAAAAATCAAAATTGAAACATTATATAGTATAAGGTATATTTCATAGTAGTAATGTAGATTACTCAAACTACTAAGTTAAATAAAATGCATATCTATGAATTTTCACATATTAAAAATTTATACTTACAAATTGAAAATGACATTTACAAACTATTAAAGATCATTTGCATATAATTTGATATCTTTTGAACATATATTGAAAATATACTAATAGTTTTTGTCTTTTTTAAAAGACCATTTAACTCCACTTTTTTTTTTTAAATGGCATTTAAATATTGGTATATGTACTAATAGTTGCTATTCATACATTTTTTTTACACAGAAAAGCTCTATAATGTTATAGTATTAAAAAACTGTCAAAGTATTACAATCTCTTCATATACCGAAGATCCTCAAGAGAAATCCAAATCCAACCATATACAAGATGGACATAGCCATCCATAACCCAATCCCCACTCGTAATCCATAAATCCAAGGTCTATGATCCAATCCCAAGCACAAGGATACTATAGTAGATGGTAAACAAAAAGCTAAAAATAAATAAAAATAAACTTAAAGCCGCATACCTCCAGTTAAGTGGAGATACAAAAAGGGATCAGCTGTTAAATCCCTGAAGCAGCTAACCCGGGAACAAAAGAAGAGAGACAGAATCCCACAAATATAGATCTTCATGAAGTTCAAAAGTAATACAACCCTCGCTAGCTATTCTTCCTACATATAACCGTCACAAGCAAACATTTTAGTTTTGAGACTAATACATATTTCGTCCTAATTTGCAAGATTATCGGTCCTCTGGAATATTTCTATGAAAGCTACAGAAAATAGGTCACCCGATATGGTTAGTCAAAGTTCACAATTGATCTGTAGGTAGCACCGGGTTGCCAATTCCGGGGAATGACATTAACTGTTGTGAGAGTTTTTCGAGTTGAGAGAGTAGTCAACCGAATAGAGAACGGAGCCAGTGAAGGTTGGCTGCCACTCAAATACCAATCTGCACCCGAATTTTTCTGCATTGCTTGCCATAAATTAGAGTTTGCCTGCACACAACAAGAACAACAACAGAAACTATAATCCACTGCATGCTTTTGATACATTAAGACATTTCACAATTTAAGAACACGGGATCTACGTACTTGCTTCAGGGACACTGCTCCAAGATCGCCATCTCCATCCTCGTATTCAACAAGGAATGCAAACCAATAAGGATTGGAGCCTTCGTTGATTTGGAAATGAATCTTCTGCCCTGGATATTCGCAAGGTGTCCTGTGTAACATAACAAATAACAAGCTGTTGCTGTTGAGTAGTTGATGTTGTTCCAAAATCACCCAAAATACATTAACACGATTGGATTTTTTTTTTTTTTTTTTGTGTCTTCTCCCACTACCCAGAATTTTGATTAGATTTTTTTTTGTCTTCTCCCATTCCCCCCACTACCCAGAGTTTTGAACCGACCCCACTACCCCGAATTTTGAACCGCCAAACAAAAAGATCCCTCAATACCAACGATGCCACACTGGACTCCCCCCACTACCCCGAGTTTTGGACCGACCCCACTACCCCGAATTTTAAACCGCCAAACAAAATGATCCCTCAATACCAACCATGCCACATGCCAGTGGGACCAACCGTGCTACTGAGAGTTAACTAAGAGAAGTTGTTATTATCTCGAATCAAAATGATATCCTTCACATTAATTAATTTTTCCATTCATTTTGATTCAAATCAATCAAATTATAAGATTAAAAAATTAAAATAAAAATACCGTTTAAAAAATAAAAATAAAAATACCGTGTGAACAAATTTTTCCATTCATTTTGATTCAAATCAATCAAATTATAAGATTAAAAAATAAAAATAAAAATACCGTGTGAACAAAAGTGAGACAACTCCAGCATTACGCATCTGCGAAGCTCTATTAGGATCAGAAGCCAGATGGCCAAAGGCAGTACCACTGAGATCAAAGTGTGTGTTGCCATTAGACAACATTGGTGGGCCACCAAGGCATTCGTCAGTAATCACCACAGTCACTGGCTTTGCTGAACACAAAAGATTATCTATGCATTTTATCTGCGTACACAGACATACAAAATTTAGGATCTAATTATTATTATTTTCATCAATGTCAAGATGGAGATCTATTATCCAATTTAGTATATATACCTGATAGCAAGCTCCGCAGCCTCCTCCTTCTTTGAACAGATCTGCACTACCTGCTGATACTTTTGATTGGAAAGGTTTCTGTTTTACGTCGCTGCCATATCCGCATGCACCGCCTGTAATTACAAAGCCAAACATAAATACTACATACAAGAATTTCCAAAGGAGAGCAATCATGCTACATACAAAAATAATGTATATTACATGTCAAAGAAATACTATGTTTGCCCTTACCATCGTTTCCATCTCCATTTGGATCGCCAAACCATGTACCAGTGGCTGGATTCCAATGTGTTTCCTGTATTGCTAATTTGTGTTTTCCAAGGACATCTGGAGCAGCAGCGGCAGCTTTAGAGCATAGCATTACACATGAAGATCCAAGCACTACGAAATAAGCTAATGAAATTTGTCTCAACTTCCTCATTTTTTTTAATGGGAGTAGATGGCATAGGCTTAAGCTAAGACTAGTTGAAAGAAATCACTTCGCCAGAAATTGAAGAATAGCCCCATTTTATAGCAGAATCGAACTGTAAAGCACCTTTGGTGCATGGAGATAAGTGTAACGCACTGGTTGCCGCATGGTTTTCAAACTGCGTGATGTGCAGAAGTGGACCAGAATATTTTGGCCAGCTGCCATACGACGACGACCCAATAGTACTAAGAATCGAAGGCATCGCTAAGCCAGAGATCCGCTATTGCAGGAATATGAAGACACCGCTGCTGCGGTAGAGCGGTCCAACAAGTGGATTGGACGACAGGTGGACGTGAAAAAAGCAACGGCTGCGCATCCAATTGATTTTAATTCCAGTGAGTTCATCTGCATTTCATGTGGATGCTGTACGAGTAACGCCACAATAGGGTTGATGTCAGTTCATCTGCACGCTGCCATACGACGACGACCTAATAGTACTAAGAATCAAAGGCATCGCCAAGCCAGAGAAATGCTATTGCAGAAATATGAAGACACATGGACACCGCTGCTGCGGGAGAGCGGTCCAACAAGTGGATTGGACGACAGGTTGACGTGAAAAAAGCAACTGCATTTCATGCGAGTTCATCTGCATTTCATCTGTATCCACAATAGGGTTGATGTCAATTCATGTGCATGCTGCACCCCACCCGCCACCCCAGGTTGTTCGTCAGGATCCTTGCGTGCTCTGCAAGCCAAATGGATTTAGGTTGTTCGTCAAGAATATCCTTGATTGAGTGGAACTATACCTCAAATTCTAAAATAGATTGAGTGGAACTATATCTCAAATTCTAAAATATAAACTCTTAACGATATAATTACACCATATCATGCCATAACATATATTTAATGATAAAATACTCTAAAAAAAGGTGTTACTTATATATAAATGTAATTAGTAAACAAACAAAAAAAACTTCATATCATGCATATATATATATATTCTTTTAATATTTACTTGAAAATCACTCAAACACATATATATATATATATATTCTTTTAATACTGAAAGGTATCCAACTAATTTTTTCTATATTTATTTATTTTTTATTCAATTCTAACTTTTAAATGGCATATCCAAATATGTACTTCGCTACTATTCAATGTGATATATATATATATATATTCTTTTAATACTGAAAGGTATCCAACCAATTTTTTCTATATTTATTTATTTTTTATTCAATTCTAACTTTTAAATGGCATATCCAAATATGTACTTCGCTACTATTCAATGTGATAAGGAAAGCCTAATGCGACACCAAATTGATGATAATGTATTAGACTCTCCGTGTCAATCATACTCTCAAAGCAAAAGGAGATGGGACTGTGACTGTACTAGATTTCATATAACTACGATATTTGGATTCCTTAAAGATGCACCCCAACAAAAGGAAAAAACTAATACTATTATGGTAATTATTTTTTATTTTATATAATTAATAGAATTCTCAAAAAAAATATACTCCTTTGACATTAGTGTCAAAGGAGGAAAGGGATATTTGAGAAAGATGCACCCCAACAAAAGGAAAAAACTAATACTATTATGGAAATTATTTTTTATTTTATATAATTAATAGAATTCTCAAAAAAGTATACTCCTTTGACATTAGTGTCAAAGGAGGAAAGGAATATTTGAGAAATGATAGATCGATGAGTTGTAAAGGTGGAATAAATTAAAGACTATTTGACCTTGGCTTTTTTAGTTTCTTGATGGTTCATAGGAAATTTAAATCAACATTATTTGCGCTTACTATTTATGTGTCTTTTATTTTTTACATCGTAGATGAAATTTGAGTTGCAGAAGTAAGTACCTCTAGTTGTGGAGATTCCTCTTTTCACCCACCCATACTTGTAAAGCACACTTGGAATGACCTGTCTTCGTGAAAAAAAATAAAGTGGTAATCTATTAGGTAGGATATCTAAGATGGATTCCTACTCAATGTTCTATTATATTCAGTGTTATTCTAGAGATCCCTTATTATATTCAGTGTTATTCTAGAGATCCCTAAAGAATCCATAAACTATTATATTAGGCTCGATTAACTGATAGGGTTCAAGAATAACTTTGCAAGTGTCTCCAAAGATAAAGTTAATAGTCCTTGAAAAATAATATTTATGGTTGATATACCTGCAGAAAACACATGTCATGAAAACTATTAGTTCATCCAATACAAGTTCAAGTATCCATGTCACTGGAACCTAATGAAGAAAATGCAATCTGAACTTTTGCAATCAAGATTCATATAAAGTGATCACTGATCTAAAAATTATGTTCAGTCTAATTCTAAACTTAGTGTAAATAATACTTCCCATGATGAGTTCTTGTCACAATAAAACTAAATATATTTATCTTTTAAACGATTCATAAACGAATGAATCTGAGTAAGCTTTACAGTTAACAACACATGAGAATTCCAAAATATGAGGGAATTACAAAATTATAAATTAAGGGAACGAGGAAGAAACAACGATTGATATTGTAGTATTAAATGGATGGATGAATTGGAGAGCAAAACTTACAGCGGTTGTGGCCCTCAACAAGAAGAGCTTCTCCAAATACAACCCATTACTATTGTAATCAAATTAGTACTTTGATTGAACTTATGAGCTCTTTGATATAAAAGAACAAGCTACATCAATCTTAGAAGGCGACCCTCACTTAAACACTTGAGTCTATATTGCCTCATTAAATAAGCCAATAGCTCTTAAGAATTCATGATTCATTTTCTAATTGCACGTGCAAATATAATATCTTGTATGTGTGACACACTGCAGGAAGGTGGCATGGATTCTATGCCAATCAAATGTATGCATACAAAACGAACACAATGTAGGTAATCAATATTTAATATTATTATTTCAAAAATGTGTATCACGGGCATAAGAAAGAAGAGATGACCAATATAATCGAGCATTTACGTATAGCTATTGAGTTATTCATAGGGTCACTAACCATGAGCAATATCATGCTATATATTGTTTGCAGATGTAACACTTGCACAACAAAGCAACGAGGATCAAAGATTCAAAGAATGAAACAACCATCCTCATCAAGAAAATGTATTATTCCCGCAAGTATTGTATTTTCTTTAATAATTTGAAAATAACAATCCCTGCAATATTGTAGCTAATCATGGACGCACATTACAGCTAATTGATATATAATATTTATTACTTAAAGAATGTAGAGCACATACACAAGAAAGAAGAGACGACCAATCAAATTTAGCATTACCTATAGTGTTGAGTTAAACATAGGGCCATTGACTATGAGCACTATCACGGTATATATCATTTGCAAAAGTAACACTTGCACAACTAAGCAAACATAATCAAATATTCAAGGAACAAGATAGCTATCTTCTGCATGGATTGGCATTATTCTTGCAATAACTGTATTTTGCCTTAATTTTTTGAAAATAACAAGGGTTTCACTTTTCATAATAAACAAGAGCCGCATGCCATGTCCGTGACAGAGTATGAAAATAGATTTTGCAAATGTACGAGCTGCAAGAAACAATGTTGATAACGTTGCTATTTGAAAGGACACAACATGCTACAGAAAACAACAACGCCCATGTGATTTGCAAATGGCTAAGAGGGGCAATGCCCATGACAAGCTCTAGATTGTAGTGAAAAGAGTGGATAGTAGCAATAGAGCAATAGGGAACCAGACTTAACTAAAAATTACGAAAATACTAGTTCACCTTCCATGAAGAAATTAACTAAAATAGACAAGCGTTTGTTCAACTAATATGTACCCTACTCCTATACCATCAACTTCATTGCATGCACTAGTCATGTGCCTACTATCCACCAATCAAAAGATAAGAAGTATTGTTTGAAACTTGTTGAATGTAAACCTCACTACCCATGCCCTCACTTGCTGAGCATAGACTTCACTACTTGTGCCCTCTCTAGCCTTGTAACCTTAGGACCCAATGCACTAGACTACAACTTCATACAATAAAAATATATGAGGTAGCTATGTATTGTAGTAGACTATCCTAAAGTAGCATCCTTAGTTGCATGCACCCTAACTGAAATTAGATATAAAAAGAATTCTTATAAAGTATTGTGCTCCATTCATAGCATAGTTATCGCACCACAACCACTAACAGCAAGTGTGCCTTACTACTATTGTAACATGGATATATATGGTGTTTATGGTTGTCATGGAAGAAGGAATGTCATCTGGATGAATACACTATCATCCTCATCAGCATTTCCAACAATAGTGTGTTCCTCCTCTATAACTTTAGCTTCAGAGCCCTAATAAGATTCTAACTCATTCTCTATTGGATGATTATGTTCTCCATCACCAACAATATTGACATTATGTTCTCCATCATGTCTTGAGAATCCTAAAAATAGACCTTTGATAGTGCAAACTCAAACTTTTGATTTTGTGTCCAGCCCTTTTACTTCCTATTTCTCCTCCTCGATAGAAATCTCTATGTCCTCTATCAAATGCATCAATCCCATATTTGACATGTTTTAATTGTTCTTCAAATATATCTCTTAAACTAATATACTGAGATCTAATATTTTTTTTATGGTTAGTGTCAATATTATCTCTCAAGTACCTAAAATTGAACCATGGGAATGCTCAAGTCAATGATGTAAGTATTTATTTTTTTTCCTCTAATATGAATGAAGAATTGAAAACATGTTTAGGCCAAGTATTTAATTTTTTTTCTCTAATATGAATGAAGAATTGAAAACATGTTTAGGCCAATAATTAACCTATACCCATTATGCTTCTACTATTTTCCATAGTGTTCACAAGTTACATACTCAAATATTTTCAAATATTTGCCTATAGTAATGGGTCTTGAAGGCGTAGAGATACTAATAAGAAACTTCTAAGCTAATAAAGTCTATCACCAAAGAAATTTTTCTAGGTTTATCGCAAGTGTACATGACAAGGATACCCCATGTTAAGCTCCTCCAATATAGAAAAAATATCAAAACATCAGCCATATATATGTTGCTCTCACTAGAAAGTTGCTGGAATGGTCAAGAAAAGGATACCAAACCAAATAATCTAGGGTGTAATATCAAATAGAAATAACTTTCAAACTCCAATGCACAAAATGACTCGACAGAGGGCGTATGAGAGGATAAGATAAGATCATTAATAAAATTAATGTTCAATGTATGGCCATAAGAATTCCAAACATACTACTAAGTACACCATAATAAAAACACAAGTGGAAGTGCTAATGCAATCCTATAGAAGAATGTCTAATCTATGAGATAAATACTTAAATCCAAAGTATCACACAACAGTGAAACACAATATTTGGAGCGACAAAAGAAGAAAAATAAATCTCTCCCAGAAGCTGGATAGCTTGGAAGAATGTCTTGGTTGAAGATAACAGATGAGAGTGCACAAGGTCTCCATAAATAATGGACTCATAGCCAACATGTCTCATTAAGACAGATTCGTCTGCAAAAATAAACATGATATTCTCCAATCAAAACAATCAAATGGCAATGATATAGATAACACAAATATGAATTCAGTCTTCTCTATTGTTAATATCCAACATGAATACAAGAATGGTTTTGTTTCAGATTTGTTTTTCAGACTTGGCCTTCTTGTTGGCATTTCGCCCAATACTGATGCTCAAGAAAAGAAACAAGTGCACTCTAGTCAAAAATAAATATTTAAGCACAAAATTCCATTTCTTATGCACTTAGGTCTACAAATGTGGATGGCTGGTAGTGCACAATCTTCAATCCTACACTCTAAGTCTCCCAACCAAACATAACACCAAAATATTGCAATATGAATTAAATAACATACTATGTGTTCTTCCAAAGTGCAGCCACAATGCTTTTAACCAACTATACATTCACCCATCACAATTTAATCAATTACTGAACATATGCAAATTTGTTTAAGCATGCATTTATGCACTGCCTGAAAATTTCTTGCCAACTATTGGTTATACCCACTTTAAAAAAACAATACACAAGTTTGACAAATATATGGCATGGCTCCATCGCATATTGAAGTTATTTTAACCTGGAATTATAAGCCATGATAAAGTTGCTATGATATCACTAGAAAGTTATTGGAATGGTCAATAAAAGGATACCAAACCAGATAACCAAGGGCGTAATATCAAATAGAAAGAACTATGGAACTGCAATGCACAAAATGGTTTGACAGAGGGACATACGAGAGGATAAGATGAGGTTAAATAATTTTATTTTAAAATTGTTCAATGTATGACCATAAAAAGGCCAAACATATTACTAAGTGCATTAGAATCAAAATACAGGTGGAAGTGCTAATGGTATCCTATAAACGCATATATAATCTATGAAATATATACTTAAATCCAAATTCTATCACCCAACAATGAGATACAATGATGGAACCACAAAAGAAGAAAAATAATTTTCTCTCAAGAGCTCGATAGCTTGGAAGAATTTCTCAGTTGAAGATACCAAATGAGATTGCACAAGGTCTCCATAAATAACGGACTTATATCTTATCAACACAGATTCCACTGCAGGAGTACAAATAGTATTCTACAATTAAAAGAATCAAATGGAAATGCAATAGCAATCACAAATACAAATTCAGGATTCTATGTTGTTAATATCCAACATCAATACAAGAATGTTCTTATTTTAGAATAGTTTTCAAGCTTAGGATTCTTGTTGGCATTACCAAGTCTAATGTTCAAGCTAAGAAACAAGTGCACTCTGCTGGGAAGAAATATTTAAACACAAAAATAAATATACTATGCAGTCATGTTTGCAAATGTGGATGGCTGGTAGTGCACAATCTTCAACGCTGCACTCTAAGTCTCCCAACCAAATAGAACTCTGTAAGCTTGCAATATTAATTAAATAACATACTTTGTGTTCTTCGAGAGTGCAATTACAGCGCTTTAATAAACTATACATCCACCCATCACAATTTAATCAATTACTATACACCAGAAGCCACAAAGTCAATTTCCAAAATATGTAGATACTGGTTAAAAAGAGGAAGCATATTGACAAAAATAGGACAGTCAGTAACATGACACAATTGACTGAACAAATGTACATTGACAATGCAAATGGGAGACCGTAAAACAAGGTGTGGAAACCTAGAAGAATAGACACTGGAAAGTGTGGAAACCTGCAACACAAGTGCATTTGCTTAGAATGATGGATTTTAAAGCAAAAAGAAGGCTTAGAAGGAATCTATTGTTGAGGGTTGGCACAATGCTAGCTGCGTAAGCATCTGTCCTCTACACCATCGAGTTACAATGAGAAACAAGAAATACCTGATTTCTTTACGAAAAATATAACTCTAAGCCATGGAATTCAAGAAAATTCAACAAGAAAAATTTAATGAAAATTGAACAAGCAAATTCAACGAACCAATACAAGATTTCAGCAACTTTAATATGAATTCCATCTATCTTCTAGCCTAGCAGTTAATGCATGAGATAACAGATAGCAGTATGGCATGAAAGACTTTGAAATATCTATCACCATGTGTAGTAGCAATATATATATATATATATATATATATATATATATATATTTATATGTGAGATGAAATGTATAGGAAAAAGGTTTGAGCACGCTAGAGGAATTGTACAAGTATTGTTACTATAAAACCCATATAAAGTTGATTCTATACATTTTATCAAATTTGGAATTCGAAGTTTTCAAAATCTAGAGAAGCATAGTGTATAAAGAGTTAACTAGTTATAGCCAAAATAACAAAACAAACTGTTTTGCATGCTATCACTGTGCGATAGTAATTTCTTTTATGGTGTTATATGCATCGAGCATGAAAACACCTTGCATAGAGAGTCTTCGAAGATGAAAAACTGTTGATGAGATGTTGTTTCTGTATTGCTCTTATGTAGTCAATGCAACTACTGGGAAACATTGTTGCATTTGTGGAAATTTCATTGTGCAGTTGAACAGTCCATCTTTTGTTTCAATTGTGCATTCTAGACAATGCTCATGACTGAACGGTGTGCTTTGTTTACAGATTATGCAATCTGCCAAGTCGTCAGGAATATTTTTGTTGCAATTGGTACAGATTGTGTGAAATGGCGGTGTGGAAGCATTTTTAACTTTCAATGTTCCATGTACCTGCATGTTGCAGGTAGTCAATACTAATATATTTACAAATCTGGAAAACTATAGCATTTCTATGACAACATTCTAGCAATTTTCAACAAGAACATGAGCAGAGACACCAACACATGAATGCATTCATCTATAACAATTCAATATAATAATATTATGATCTAGTGGAGCATAATACTATAAGAATCTTATAACCTTACAATCAAATGGACCTATAAAAAACTGATATCCAAGCACTTGAAAAATTAAAGTCAAAAGCACTATAATTGTAACTGTGAGCATAAGCAGTTTACCTGATACAGATGCAAAAATCAATATTTTTTTTATTCAGAAGCTGTAGTTTGAACACATAAATCATTGGACTGTGAAATTCTCTATAGCTAGCAGCATATTTGACCATGAATATTTATTGTCTATAGCTACCAGCGAAATCAATCCATGCCTTTGATGCAGCATAACACCTTCACACACAACAACTAGGGAAAATCAAGGCTATGCAACATTGAGAACAATAGTGTTGGTTCAAGTTCGACAAACTGTATTTTACAGAAAGGAGACTAGAAACAACGAAGGCTATAGGAGACAAGAGTTACAATGTACGCCTCTATCAATTTTCATTTGGGAATGTAGTTGATTTTTTTTCCAAATAAAACAAAGGAAATCGAGATGATATTTTTAGAACTGATATCCAAGCACCAAGTCATTGAACAATATATCTATACTCTTGGCAAAAATCTGCAAAAATTTGCAAATTGTGAAATTAGAGCTGTAACAACCAAGCAACACATGCAGAATGAAGCTACGATGCCATTGGCATCACAAATTCAATGTTGCAAATAGAACAACTTCCAATAGACCCAAAAATAGTTACATAGAAACATCTAGAAACATTTATATTATGAATTATGTATTTTAATTTGTAGACAAAAGCTACCTCTTTAAGTCAATTGCAAACAAAACTTAAACAATAAGGGCATTTGAAGCAAAATTATCTTTTACTAAGAACATGAGGCATGAATGAAATGAAACCTTTTCTATCTGCCTCTCTTAAATCACAACTAGCAAAGCAATAAAATAATTCTAATAGAAAAGTACAAAACGACAGTTTATGTGATCATAAAAAAGGAAGCTTCATAATGGCTATATAGATTTGTTGATGCTCTTGGGATATGGAAGGAGAAAATCAAGATATACATAGGAAACTTGGATGAGATCAAATCACACCAATAGACCAAAACTAAAAATCCTTAGGCCCTATTTGTCATGAAATCTACGCATCTATTTGGATTGTTGCAAAAGAAATAAAAAAAATACAAGTGAAAAAAATCTGCAGCATTGAGATCTTTAGGAAACTATGGATTGCAGCATGTGCCAAAGAACAAGAAAATGTGATCCTAATGGAACAAATTCTTGATTTGTCTTAAACTAGGCACCAACGAAATAGATTCTTGAGTTTGATACAGAATTGGATGCTGGTCTGCAATGACTTATTCTGTTGTCACTGTTTTCCTTTAGTTACGGAAACCACCAATCGATGGAAAGTGCTATGAAATGGATCGTGGATTGTGCATGGAAGGCATAATGTGCATTATTTGGAATAGATGCAGTTCTAGATTGAACTGGATGAATGCCTAGGCATGATTTTGAAAAATAGACTAAGCCTATGCAGCCAAAGAAGAAGACACAGAGACTTGATGTTTCCCATTTCCTATAGACAAAGCTACTGGACTCAATTTTGTTGGGTCAATAATAAGTTATTTGTTTAATGTACAAGTTACTATTGAGTTGTTTTTTTTTTACAATTTCAAACCATATGATTTTGACATATAGAACCGATAAAATTTTTGCAAAATTTCTTTTCAATTGCAAATTCAAGCTTGATATGATGTAAATGCAAGGAGTTCAATGTAAAATTTCCTATGTAGAAGGAGGAATTTGAATTGTGAACCTATCCAATATAAGAGAGGCCAATATTCATTTTTTTTTTATATAAAATTCCAAAATCCATTTATGTTCAAGGTTGCTAGATCATACATATCAAAATGCATTTCCAGAACAATTAACTATTCAAGAGCAATTGCAATGAGGGGATTCTGCACTTTCCTTTGTCCTTGATTGCACTAGAGCTAGCAAGTGTGCCTTTGCATAATCGTCATTCAGCACATCAACAAATGTTGCTTGCGAAACACGCCGAAGATGCGAACGTGTTGCACCATTTCTAATGATGCTCTTAAATAGGTACATGGGTGGTATTTCTGATATCAATTCTTGTTGTATCTTAAAGAGAAGCTCTTTGTAGCTGTCAGGAAGCTGCAACTGCAACAGAATAAAAATTTTTGTTGTTTGTTAATAAAACCATTGAAACTTGGAAATGCATATTCCAATTGTTGGCTGCAATAGAAGTTGACAGTGACTAGTAGATCAAATGAAATCAAACCTTTGTAGTGTCCTGTATCTTTTCTCCATCTTTGACACATAGCTCATAGTTCTTGTTGTCTTGTTCACATGCAATAACGAATGCCACAACAGAACCAATAGAGAAAGCATTTGTTGACATTGACAAAGCATGTATTGTTGTATCTGGTGCCAGTTTACGTTGCTAACAAACCTGGGGAATTGTTTCCATAGCAGTCTGTTGATGCAGAAGAATGCAATGTTTTGCATCTGCTCTCTCATATATTCCCTTTTTTCTAGTAATGAAATTTGAAATTCGCACGCTGCTCCTGGGTGAGAAATACTTCATGAAACGTGAGACAAGGGCATTGTTCATGTTGACTGTGACTATCAATTGACCATCTCTGTCGACAAGATCAGCATGTGCTAACTCAGCTTTGTTTGGGGAGTTTGAATTCTTGTTGCATGCTGGTCCATACAACGCAACCACATTGCCTTCAAATACATTTGGATGTGTTGGCAAAGATAGTTCCATTATAGTGCATACTGTGGTTGGCATTTGTTTCGCTCTGGAACAAGTGGAAATATTGGAAATTATCTTCAGATACTTGTTTTTTAGAAATAGAGACAAAAAGAATTGATTCATGTGAGAAAGGTGGAAAACTGCTTCTGCATAGTGAGTTCAAAGTGGTCTCACCTTTTTGACCTATCATCGGGAGGCAACCCAGGCATTCTGACTTTACGACTGCTTGAAGTACTAGTTTTTGCAACCATCTTGCAGTTGCCAATGTTTTGCAGTGGCTGCAGATGCAATTTTTTTTTTAGTCTAGTTTTTTGTGCATGGAACGATCGAAATTGCTTGAGGCATCAAATGCATTTTTTTCAGCATAAACATTTGCAACATTAGATTGTAAATATTTTGAGGCGGATAGAAAGACAAATAGCATAATGATCTATCCAATAAGCTTCAAAAATCTGTAGTTTGACTTGGCCAGATGGCAAGGTTGTCCAGAAATGGTCAAGCAAGGAGCCATAAGTTGTTGTTGCTTGTGTTGTATGCAAAGAAAAATTATTGCTATGCATAAAATAGAAAAACGCATCTTGCTTGTTGCATAATTGTAGCATGTCAATGTTAAAGTCACCAGCAAGGATGATATATTCATTTTAATAATTGTTTTCTATGATATAAAGAACAAGTGAATACAGTTGTTCAATTGGCATGTGTGGTGTCATATAGACATTTGCTAGAGTGACAGTAGTGTTGTTAACTAGAAACCATGATATTATTGCTTCAACAAAGTCTGTTGCATATGTGAGTTGTTTCTGAATAACTATTTGTTTTCTATAGCATGTGATTAGACCATGGACATTGTATATAGACTGACAGGAATACTTTTCTTCAAGGAGAGAATTGGTTGGAAGTGATTTTGTATGTGTTCCTTGCAAACACAGTATATCAGCTTTCATTATGTCATAGTCATTGACAATATTGTCAATATGCAGTGAAAGACTTCTTGTGTTCAATGAGCATAGACGAAGGTGGTCTTTGTTTTCAAATGACAGAGAGCCATATTCAAATTGCAGAGCTGCCTCTTTCTGGAGTCTGTCTACTTCCATGGAAACTTTATTCGAGAGACAGAAATTATTTTGTTGTAATTTGTTTACGAGGTATAAATGGTCCATTTTTTTAACACGTGACAATGCAGTATATACCAGTCCATGTTGGGCGATACCTTTCGAATCAAATGCCAATTTGTCCATTGTAAGTCCTTGCGATCTATGAATGGTTCGTGTGCACTCCAATCGGATCAGGAATTGTTGTCGAAGTATATGTTTTTTACCTGTAGATGCCATTTGCCTAGTTATTCATGTGATAGGGATCCATGTACAAGGATCACTTGATGCAAAGTGATGTTTCATTTTTTCTCGTTGCATTGCACCAGTTGACGGCAACCTAAATTCAATCCAGACTATGTCAATTCCATTTGACGTAAAGCCATTGAAAATGCCTTCTGCACCATTTACAAGCCCATCTTCTATTGCAAAGTTCCCCCCAACCAGCTCAACAAGCATATTTTGTTTCAAGACAATTGCAAATGGCAAGTCCATTTGGCCATTTTGATACAAGTTGAATTCTATCGTGTCTATTTCCTTATCGATCGATTGCAATGTGCATGCTTTTGTTTGAGCAATTGCCAACATCTTTTTGTTGTGTTCATCAACATCCTTGTTTCTATAAAAAAGGAAGGGGAATGTCGGATCATTTGGCGGTTCTCTATAGCAATGGCTATTTAAGAATTCGATGTCAGCATCTGTCTGCAAGTTCATTATGATTCTATTCAAGATTGAAATGAAGGTTGGGTCTTCTTGTCTCATAACTTGCGTGAGATGAAAGCATTTGATGTTATGTTTCCAGAAGCTATAAGGAAATGGATGTGAGTCAACATTCACTTGTTCAAATACCCAAGAATCTTTGACAGGTTGTATTTGACACAAGTCTCCACAGAAAATAATGTCCAAATTTCCAAATGGAGAATTGGGAGTATGCATAATTTCATGTAACCTTTTGTCAATGCTCCAGAGCATTCGAGCACTAATTAAAGACGCTTCGTCAATTAGAACTAGTCGCAGCTGTTCAAAGTCCTAGGACAATAGGTCCAATGAGTTGCAGCTTAGTGGAAGCATGTTTGTCAATGTCAAAGGCAAGCGAAGTGCTGAATGCACTGTCACACCATCGACATTCTGTGCAGCTCTTCCAGTAAATGCATGTGTAATGCCTTTTTTTTAAGAGGATCGCTACAAAGGTCCATGTTGTGGAACTGTAGAAGCCCATGCTAAATTTCTTTTGCAACAAATGTTTTGCCTGTGCCAGCGGGGCCAGTCACGAACAAATGAATTGGTGTGGTTGGGCTGGCTTTCTTTCTCATTATGATTTCTTTTACTATTGCTTGTTGTTCTTTGTTAAGTTTTTTCCTAATGGAAAAGTAGGCTTCTTTGCTAATGCTATGGGGAAGTTTCATAGTTTCAAATGCATTTCCAGAACCAGCTGCAGTTCTCCTGGAGAATGTTATGTGCAGAAAATCATTTTTATTGTCGTATCTATCAGATAAAGAAAGGGCAATTTGTTTTTCGCAAACTGTTTCTCTAATAAAAATTTGTTCGTTTTTTGAGTCAATTGTCTTGGAAACTATGTCAATGTCACCCCAAGAATCCTTTGCTTTAGCTATGAAATTTTGTTCAATTTGTTCTATGGATAGCCTATGTCGAGGGTATGCTTCTGTCCATGTTTCTATAGTTTTCTTTAGAACATTTTCATTTTGTCGAAAGGGTACAAACAACATCATTTTTTCTCTATATAAGTTCTCTGGGTCTTTGTTCTCATTGTATCGAACATAGCATATGATTGCATTTTTCTTTCTTTTTCTAAGTCATGAGTTAACGCATGTGTAACAAGAGGCAAACTCGGACAAAGTAATATGTTCAAGTTCTAAAGGTCTTGCAGTATATTTTTCAATAAGCGATGGGCATAGAATGTTTTCAAAGTCATCTGGCTCCTGGGCCAAAAGCTTAGGTTTTTTCAAGACATAGGTTATTTTGTCAGATGGCCCTGTATTAATAAATATAGTTTTCCTAGAACTTGTGTATAAAGGCCACGAAAGCACAATATAAATAGCTTGTCGAATGGACATTTGTTGCATATTCAAGAGCGCATTTCCAAGTTTGCGGATTGTTTCAATGTTGCCATCATTATCAAGAAGGAATTGCTCTTCTATTTTTTTCAAAGCAGTTGTCATTGTGCGATCCATTTTTGTAATGTAAGAGCTACAGCAAGTTGCTGCAGCATAAGCATCAAGGATGAATTGTGCATCTATATTTGCATTCCAAAGGATTGGGATTTTTTTGGAGAATGCATTGATCCAGACATTAGATGGGTGTCTTTTTAAGAGCAAAGTAGGGCATTGCAACAATGAACGAATAAGGACTAGGTATTCATCCCTTGTTATGTTGAATTCTGAAAGGAACATATCAAAGGTCATAGTACTTGGAAAAATCTTTTGTTCCAGAACTAGGAATAGCTCCTTTGCTTTGCTAATTGTTTTCTCATCGGCATTTTCTATAGGTTGAAAAATGGTAGTTTTTTCAATTGGAGGAAAAGGAAAGTTGAATCTACAGCTAGAATATCGATGTTTTTTGAAACTCTTTGTATGATGATGTGTTTGAATCTTGGCCAATTCTTCATAGAGAAGCAAAGAGTTAGAAGAAAGGTATCGATCGACAAATGCTGTGACATTTGTATTAGATGTCTGGCCATATACAGGGGCGTTTTTGGTCCATAGTAAAGCATGGTCATGCTCATTGCCTCTACTCTGGAATTCAGTGATGAAAAAGTAGTCTACCACATCTCCGAACAATTCATTGTTCACTAAAATCAAAGATCGCATTGTTGACATCCGATTCCTATAATAATGACTACAAATTACGGGATTTTCTTTTATCAATGTTTCTATTGTCCAAGTAGTGTCTTCTTTGCCAATGTTGGAAGAAAGCCTATCTTCAGTCTTTTTTAATGCATTACAAAGAGAAATCCAAATATGTTCAGCACTAGTGAAAGTGACAAAGAAGGTGGGTGGGCCAAGTTGTCGAATCATTACGAAGACATCTTTTCTTATATGTTCAAAGTAATCAGGAGATGTACGTATGCTTTTTAAACATTGATAAGCAATTGGTGATTTTAATACTTTTTGAAGGATTGCTTTATATTTTACGTCCTTTGCAAGGAGAGGTTTTCCTTGTAGCTCTCCTTTCCTTATTGAAATCCATGCAGAACCTCTGATTTGCTGAATCAGAACACGCACTACTTTGAAGAACATGTTTGTATTGTGTCTTGCAAAGTCTCTTGACATATGCTGCAATTCCCAGTGAGATGTTCGCTGATAGGTAAATCGATTTATGATATCTTCTGGACAACTGTATCCAAAGAACAATGAAGGGAAGTTCAATTCTTCAGAAAACTTGTCTTGGAAGATGCCCAATGGTTGAAATCCCTCAGAAGGTGCAATTTGTATGATCCGGTTTGCAAGGTCCTCTATTTGATGCGATTGCCCATAGTCGTGAACCATTGTTTCATTGGGAGGTTCTAGGTCTATTTCATCGTCACTAAATCCATCTGTGTCTATATGCATCGAGGACTGGTTGATCAGGCCAATGTTTCTTTGGACAATTTGCCCCCACTCATGGTCAATAGTAATGTTCTCAGATTTGTACAGTGGAGTATTGCAAAGGTCATATAATGCGGTCATAAGAATGCAGGGGCGGACATTTCCAAAAAAACATGCACTCTTGTATTCTAGTTTTCTTTTCAAAATCACTGCAACTGTTTCTGCATCTTCGAAGCTTATAGGCAAAGATTTTTGTATCTTGTTCAAGTTTGCAAGAACATTAATAACTTTTCCTGTGAGTGCAATTTGTGCTCTTTTGTATCCCAATGGTCTTATTTGAGCAAAGGCTAGCCTTGGTGACACCAGTATTTCTTCCAGCGGTGTTAGAACTGTGACAGAATCTAGTTTTTTATTGCGACGAATTTGTGAAGGAACTACAAATATAGGTATCTTTTCATTATGAAGGCTATTCTTGCATTTTTTGCAAATGTCCTGACCTATTCCAATTGTCTTTGAGCTGTTATCCATGCAGATAGTTGCATAGCTTTGCATTGTGTTTTTGTCAACTTTGTCCATGTTCTTTTTTAATTGCAATGTCTCATAGACAATGCAGGCATGTGTCGCTGTATCTTGAATACTAGTCAAATAAGCTTTTATTGTTGTGCGAGGTTTTGGATATTTTTTCGTCCTAGCTGAGAGAACATGATTCTATGTTCTTATTCTTTTTTTAAGATTGCGCAATGTTTCCTTTTTAGGTACGTTGTTTTTTTCAAAGGCTCTTGTTGTTTTCTGTGAAATTGCTTTTGAAACATGCTCTAATGCAAAGCCATGTTCTTTTGCAATGTTGGAGTTGTTTTGTTGCATTGGGCTAGTTGCACTGCAAATTTTCTTTGCTTGTGTACATCTATCTATGTCCATAAGGTGGTTGGATTGAATCCAATTTGTATGTTTTTCTTTAACCAGTGGCCAAAAGTGCACATGTGAATTTTCACTAGCAAAATGCATTAGAAACATTGTATCCAAAGAGCCATTGGATGGTTGGAATTTTTGTGAAAATGTCTTTGTTTGCATGCTCCAGACGTCTATGTTGATATTGAAAAATTCACTTATCCATTGCAATGCAAATGCATTGCCTTCTATTCTTCCTTCTCTATATAGCATTGAAAGGTTTACGACAAAGGATTTTGGATTTCCAATACATTGCTCTTGCATGATGCTTGTATGATGTAGATGTTTTATGAAGCAACCAATCACTCTAATATCATTTGCATTATAACAATTGCAAAATGTTTGTGCAATTTCTTTTCGTAAAGAAAGGACATCAAAATTCGGCACCATGCTGCAGATCGACTCGAACAATGAGTCATGGAAATCAACGAAAATCATGTCCATTGGGAGAAGTTGTTGTTTGGCCAATTCTTGATGGATTGATGCCATGTTC
This sequence comes from Larix kaempferi, assembly GCA_027924585.1. Classification (NCBI taxonomy): domain Eukaryota; kingdom Viridiplantae; phylum Streptophyta; class Pinopsida; order Pinales; family Pinaceae; genus Larix; species Larix kaempferi. Next base: position 17,836,815 of record BSBM01000047.1, on the reverse strand, counting down.
ACTTGCACATGTTGACCATGTGTTGTAAATGGGCATACGGGTCGTGCAATTTGCATATGCAAAGTGTTGTTGCTTGTTCTATATGACAACAATGGCTCAAAATGTCCAGCAGATGCCACTTGGTCATGGAATAAAATATCAAGTCCATGCATAGCACAAGCACCTTTGAAATTCAAGTATATTTGTTGTTTTTCAAATGACCAAACTGAAAATAGAGAGATCCAACCATCTTGAAAACCACTTTATACAGAAAACATCACCCCATAGACCAATCTCTGAAGAAGTTTGCACACTTGCAGCGGAAAGAGCCATTCGATGAAGATATACATTTGAATCATGCACACCATGCAAGGTTTGCAGAAAGCCACTACTTAATTCTGTTCTCAATGAACTCAATGCTTCTGGATCTCTTTGACTTAAACATGCTCTAAAATGATGTACTATGCCTTCTCTTATTTCATTTGATGAATATCAAAAATGCAGCAGGACTGCAAGTGCATCGAACAAACAATCACTTGGTCGGTAGCAAAAATATTTTAACCGAAAAAGTCCATATCTAGCCAATGCACTATCAATTGTCTGCAAACGATGACCATCGATTCCAAAAGCACATGCTCTGTCGATAAAGTCTCCATTGTGATAGTTTCCAATATGCATGTCCATTTCAACAATCAAGAAATGTGTCTAAAGAACAACACACATGGAAGACAACATATATTGCATGTGTCTTCTACGATCGCAAATGATTGGTGCAATATGCGAAAGGATCTGCTTCGACCTGGAAACATGAATATGTCAAACCAAGAAGAAGCAATTGGAAAAATGTCTATGTTTCTAGGAAAAATATGCCACAATTTGCTCAATAGATGATGAACACGAAACATTGTTCATAGATAGGACTTTTTGAGTTTGCTCATTTGAAAATAACATTTTTTTTATTTAGAAGTTACATGAGTAGCAAAGTACTTCATTACTAGAAAACGATATCAATAGTTTGTCTATATAAAGAACATATGCACATTCCAATATTCACATTTCCATCTAGTCCCTATGCACTAGATGGGAAAATAGCAAAATGATGAAAAAGGAAACTTCGAGAATGCCACTTAGAGAAATTGCATTATTCAAGGGATTCTTTTACAAAAGAAACAATGGTGACCGAACTTAAAATGGATTCTTGTGCATTGCGAAATCCTTTACCTTTTCCAAAATAAGTATAATGGCAATACATTTAGTAGGCCATAGGGCTTCCTCTAGCTTCTTTGGGCACAGTGATAGAATATGCATAAGCCTTCCAAGACTTCTTTAAATATGCAGATAATATTGTACAATCGAAAATAAGAATAAAGATGGATGGCCTATAGGAACTTTTGAAATCTTGGACACCCCTTGCCAAAAAGGGTTAGAAGCCACCTATCCCATCCCAATGCACCCGAACACAATGACAATGGAGTGTTGTCATTGGACTCGTACATTGATCAAAGAAAGGCAGCGCTGAATATCTACTATACCTTCAATCCAACCACTCAGGGAAAGTAATGTCTATTAAGGGCTCTTGATACTTCGAAGAAGCTAAAGGACCACCTAGCGAAGGATAAATGAAAATTTTTTGCCGAGCCTATTTTCCACATCCCTAAAGGCCCTTTGGAAATTTGAATTGTGGAGCTTTGTTTCTAAGAGATGCATATAGAATAGCAAGCAAACAACCCATTGCATATGCAAGAAGTATCCGGTGGAACATTTGCATATTCCCACCCAGTGTTTGTGGAAAATGATATTACAATGACGACAAGGCATTGAAGAAATCTAGGATTGTAAGCATATGCTCTCATGAAGTAGCTAGACATAGGAACGGAACGAGAAGTACAACCACTAAGCATAAAATATTCAATTTTTTTCTTTATCATCCAATTTTTAAATGCCAATACATATTGAAAACATCCAAGAATCCCCCCCCCCCAAAGTTTTAAATGCCATAGATACCAAAAGCGTTGAATACCCTATCATCACAATCCTCCAATATGCTCCATCCATCCACCAAGTAAAATCAGATCAGATACTAGGACAAGTACTAGAGCATCTTGACAATGTTGAAAATTTGTTTAGTATGTCAGCATATGAGAGGTAAAGAAATGATGGATATGATAGTCACTATGCAAAGGAGGCATAATAGATTCCTTTGCAAAATCAGGGTATGTGGTGACTTAAAAGTCAAGCTCTCTAGATTTGGTCAGGAGGCTAGAACACATGCTACTTTGAAAACATTTACTGAGTATAGGCAGAAAGAAATAAAAATTACAGTAAAAGAATTTATAAAAGGATAATAAAGATAAACATGCCTATTATGTTTCTATTTCTAAATTCAAATTCTTGCGAAAGATGTATTTGTTTTTCCAATAATTTGGATTTAAAAAAAATTATCAACCAAATATACTTATATCTTTATAGAAAAGGAAAAATTATGTATTTCAAGTGTTAAAAAAAACATAAAAAACATCTTAGAAAATAAAATAATTAAAAAATATATATAATTGTAAACATCAATGCAAAACGATATCTTATTTATTTGCACATTAAAATTGAAACTAAGTTGTGTAGAAGTTGAAAGCAGTCCAACAAGCAGAAAGGCAATTAACAATTTTCTTTTCATTCAATTGTATTTTTCACTTTTTTTCATTCAATTGTATTTTGCACACTAAACAAATGTATACTTGTATTTTTCAGATTAAGATAACCAAGAAAAGTCATTTTTCATTCAATTGTATTTTTCAGGTTAAGTAAATGCACAATTGCATTTTTAGCATTAAGAAAATGAGTGCAAGCAACCACAACCTAAATTAGGATTTTTGTTTCAAATGGAATTGAGTCTGCCCAAGAATCTAAACACAATAAAGCATATAGCTCTTATTGGGGCTCGATGTATCAGATCCAGCAAGGAGAGGAGACCTTTCATGAATGAAGTTGTGGAGGGTAACAAATTTCGCAGAGATCCTACTTTGCATTACAAGCAAATATCTGAGGCAACAAATTTTAGCATCATTGAGGATACCAACTAGAAGGACTTGAATGGCTTGAGCTTCCAAGGAATAGAAGAAGCATTAGTGCAAGGCTTAGAATTGGTAAAGTGTAATGAAAACTTATCAAGACTGCTGATTTTTTTTTCTTGTTCTTTATGCGCATTGTAATGCTTTCTGTAAATTCAGTTATTTCCACAGAAGCCAAACTATTCAAAATGAGTTTCTCCGATTATCTCTTATTTGCTCTTTTTTCATTATGTGACTGATTTGTTGTTTCATTCGCCTATGGCCATTTTATGATTCAGCTTCTCAATATGTATTTGATATTGTGACTTTGAGTGCTACAAGGCTTGTATATCTGTTAAATGAGTTGATTCAAGTAATTGCAAGTTTATCTTATTGATGCATTTTCCTATTTTGCTTATAATATTAAGAGTAAGAGCATTTTTATTCGCGTTATTTTGAACAAATCTCTTAATTTGGATTGCAATCTTTCAGCTTATAATATCATTATATCTAGAAAGATATAATAAATCCCAAAAGATTTATGATTTTCGATTCTGGTTCTTTCCTGCAATGCCATATTGTGGGAATTCCCTTATGAAGCATAGGGCGATGCTCTACAATAAAAATATTTAATTTTGTTGATCAACTTGGTTGATATTCTCTTTCCTTTTTTATGAGTACCTCTAAATTTCTAATATAACAATAAAATTTGATGTGATTTTTTGTGTGATGTCTATATTTTGAAATAATGGTTGAATATATTGTTAAACTGTATACTGACAACATCTACCCTAAGAACTTGAAATTGTTTTTTTTGTTAGCCATACCATTATTATGTTGTCTATATAGTTGATGCCAGATTTGATTTTGTATAAACTAAATCAATGGTATCCACCAGCAGGGTCTTTTGTTGCACTATTACAGCAAATTCATATAAGCCTATTGGATATTATAAAACACATTATGGCAGAAGCAAGTTTTGCCTGTTGTCAACTGTCTTGGGTCTATCTTCCATCTAGTCATACACAGTCTAATAATTGCTTTGATGTTACTTTATAAACACTGTAAACCTGTGGCCCATGTTTTCTTTAGAAAATTGTCTCTAGATTTAGCTTCAACATGAAAAATAATGGTGATGTTATGCATGCCATCCTATTTGTTAACATTTCCTAATATTTCATTCAAAATCTTGGCATATGTTATTAGCTCGTAATTACGTTTCGAGGGGTAACCTGGACTGTTATAGTTAGGAGATATATATTAGCGATATCCCTTTGCCTCTACATTAAAAAATGCAAGGATGTTACTGAGTACAATATCCTATTGGAATTTTAGGGAGTTAGTTTGAGGCAGTGCTGTTGGGAGTGGGAGTGAAGTGAGGAGCGCTAATTTCCAAAAACTTGGAAGTGAAGCTTCAGTAGAGCATTTTTTATAGATAATGTGTATTTTAATCTATTTTGATGCATATACATTCATAATAATAAAATGCAAAATGTTGAATTAGTTACAGAAAATATGAAAACATAGACTTTTGTGCTACATGTAGATGAATACTACACTTTTGAGAAGCTAGAAATTTAATCCCTAGCTGATTAATCATTAGAGCATCAACCATTTAGTACACAAATAACATCAATTATCTAGTAGTTATAACATTTGTCATCAACATCTAACTGTAATGGCTAATATCAACCATGAAATGGAATAGGTTACAGGTACGATGACCAAACATTTGTAATATGCAGTCAGTTGTCATAAGATTTGTAATATGCAGTCAACTGTCATATAATGTTTACATAATAGGCCATAATAAAGAGATAATTTGAAGTTCTAGAATCTAAACTGAAAATCCAAATAATTCTACTATATCCTAATATTTTCTCTTCCACCAGCAATTTTGAACCTTTTCCCCTGTGATCTACAATAGGAGTGGTAGGAAATGGCCGTGGAACACTAGAATGAGCTTCGCCATGAGCTACACAACTCCTACATAGCAGTGGAGGTAGTGAAGCTAAAGATACTATGTATAGAATATTGCTTGTGCTAAATGGTAGTCAAGGGGGGTGGCATCTCAGCATGATCAATTTCTAGAGTCCCATCATGATCAACCAAAATTTCATCGTCCAAGCACTATAAAGCTAAGGTTCCATTCTACATATTATCCTCCTTTGGATTCTTGCCCCAAGTCTTATATGTTTTATCATTCTTCACTGTCTCACAATATGGGACAACAGCCTCAAGTTATAGTGCATGTAAACCAAACTTTCTTATCGATCTACATTTAGACTGTTTCTTTTCTGAATGTCAAAAAGCCACAGAGTGATTTAACAATCTAGGAATTGAGGCTATCAAGCGTTTAAAATTGTCTAGGTAGTAATATGCTTAATATCCCCACCACAGACAGATTGCAGGCAGAAACAAGCACCAAGGAAAATAGACTTGCACAACTACTGGAAGAGGTTGAGAGGCAAAGACGACCTATCAAAGTCAAAGCCATCATGACTAGGAATCTCTGTTGGGGTCTACACAGCATTGCTTAGTTTGGAAAATATTTATGCAGTGATGTACTATTGACCAAAAGTTGTTGAACTCCTCAGCAAAGCTACTAAACTGTCCACTCAATTATACCAAGAATTTCTTAATGTTAAAGTGGTAACTACAAATGTCTTATCGGTTCCAACATAGCAAGTACTACTTGTTATGTTGCAGATCTAATAAAGAAACATGGGAATAAAAAAAGAAAAACATTAATGGCAAAATTAAGCTTGGATATCTGGTGTACAAGAAGATATGAAGAAATATGTCCTCCATCTATTGGTACTTTCGCATGTGTTCTTAGTACCAACCTTGAAATTAGTGTGCACACAAAATTTGGAGCATGGATTGCTCACAACAGATAATGTTATCGATGTATCACAACTGGGAAGATAATGTTATGCATGCGCCTTATTGTTAAGAGCTTCAAAACTGTTGCCAAGTCAGAGGGATGTAAAGTGATGAGACATTCAAATCCTAAGCTAGAGGAAGAGCTTCTGTTGAGGCTGACTCTGTGAGTAGATAAACCCACAAATAAAAGCGGATAGAAATGGATAATTAGAGAAGTCTGAAACTTATTTCTGATTAATAATTTGGGTTTCCATTTTTACATTAACATAGAAAGCAAGAGAGGATTCGGAAGATAGAGGAGAAGAAGATAAACCTACAACTATACGATGCCATGGAAGCACTTGTTCACATATGCAAAGATGGTTGTCGAACAATAGGGCCTCATGACAAGCATTTAGATGAAAACTAAGGGCCTTGCAATTTTCCAACTTGCAAAGGGCTCGAATCTTATCTTTTCTTTTGGCATGTTCAATTTATTATTTTGCTACAGCAATTCTCCCATTGGATTAAGTTGATTTGTTTCATCTGCTATATGAATTAATTCTTCCCCTAGTTTATTAGCATTTGTGATCTAATGCTGTGATTCAATCCCCAGAGTTCATAGTGTTAGGGTTAGGCTTATTTATTTTTGTGTTTGTTGAAGAGAACAAAGCTCTTTGGCCTTCAAGCAATTCTATTTTCTATTGAGATTTCAAGACTATTGTTTTAAGTAATTGGCAAGCAAATCAAACCCCATTTCACCTCAATCGTGCCTTTATTTTTGCAAAAGAATACAACAGAGAAACTTTATTGCAAAATAACTATCAACACACATGAACAATGAAATATTATAGTCACATAATGGAATCACTAGTGGCCATGATGTCTTATATTCCTGAAAAATATCATGCAATTGGTTTGTGGATGGCTTCAAACTGTATGGAATCATCAAATAGGTTAACATGTTTTCAAATGCCAACACTAGTTTTGGATAAAAAGCATTATCAATCAAGCAATTGAGGACACAGTCACTTGCATACAATGCATGAAAATTCAAATCGCTTGAGCCTTGCCCTATAGACCCTGTCTGTCGACAGCAACCAGGTTGCTCACCTGCTATGGTACTATGCCAAAGCTCCAGAGATTGTGTACATTTTTGTTAAACAACATGGAAGGACACATTTCCATATGTCTGAAATTCCCAATAGGGCACCTATGTGATAGCTACATGTGTTTTTTATTAAATAAATTAAGAAACATGGCCATCCTTTGCAGATAAAAAGACCATACCTGAAAACTAGGGTACAAAACAAGTACAGGGAATGGGAAAAATAACATGGAATGGAAAGCCCAACATTTCCAGGAGACAAAAACATCAGTTAAATTTGCAGTAATTCAAGCTCTGTAGCAATTCAAATCCATAAAATAAAATAAATTATCGACAGCCAGCCAAATACCATTGAAGACTTACCCGAGCAATGTAGTCGCAATTACTGCTACTCGAACACTGGTCACTAATCCCTTTTGCTTTCCATGAAACCTCACCCACAGATAATCGTCCCACCCACACAACACTGGTCAAACTAGACAACAGACACCACAACAAGTGAAAAAGAGCATCAACAAATAGGCACCACAACCACCGTAACCAGCAAACCAGAGCAGCGAAATAACCTCGAAGCCACTTTAAATAAGAAACCCATGAACAGAACCAACACGAGCCAACATTAAAATCGATTCCCATAGCAATAACAACTCCAACCGCTTGAGAAACACAACTCGCCGAGAAACCCCCGCTCTAGTTGTCGGCTGGCAGAGGAGAAACCCACGAACAAAAGTAGAACGATCCAACATTAAAATCCATTCCCACATCAATAACTCCTCCAACCGACCGACAAACACAACTCGCTGAGAAACCCCCGCTGCAGTCGCCGGTCGGCAGAGGAAAACTACCCTCGAGGCTCCCAGATTTGCCAGTGATCATCGCGGCAAGCACTGGCACATGAACCTACCCTCACTCATTTCTCTCCGCTCTAGATCAAAACCCTGAACGACACGAGCAGACTTTAATTCAGAATCAGTACAGCATGAACCCGGCCTCGTTTTCTATCGTAGCTCCAGCTTTGAAACCCAGGTGGTCGATAGTCGATGTGATAAAGAGTACGCCAAGAGACATGTGTGGGGGACACGTGGCGAGCAAAACCCCCGCACCAAATTTTGAGGCCAAAATTTTTGAAGTGAACCTTGGAAAACTTTGTAAAGTTCCTAGCAGTGGAAAAATTTGGCTTGTACGGACAGGCTAATAAGCCCAAATCCGTCCCAAGATGTCACGGACATAATAATGCAAAGGCCAAAGCCATCACCTCATGTCGATAATACATGGAAAAACATAAAGTAAAAACATAGGAGCAACACACGAACATGAAAATGAACCCTATTACATGGAAAAACATAAAGTAAAAACATAGGAGTAGCACACGAACAACAAAAGGAACCCTATTATTAGGACTAGGTTGATTTGAACACCTATACCTAAGGATCAATCGTTAATTTTTTCTAGGCCCGCATGATAGATACATCATAAAACCTGAAGCTTGCCACATTTATGTCATGCGCAAACTACATGTTGCAGCCCACCAGATGTAAGAGAGGAGCTTCAAGACACTCGGCAAGCACATGTCCCAGTGGCCACCATGTAGTAATATATCCATTACAGTGAAACTGTGAAGTTTTAGCATGACTTCCCCACTGCTAGAACTCCAATGGCTGGCTGTAAAGTCACCTCGAGATTTCTGGTTAGATTATTGTTTGACCCTTAGTTTTCTCGGGTTCGACCACGAATCTTGAATCCTACTGAATGTAGGAAGTGGCTTCCTCCCCCAAGGGCAAGAGCTAGGCCTCCACAACTACAGCAGCTAACCGGTAGAGGGGCATTGCTTACTACCCTGATAGGCCAGGAAATGGAGCGGTAAGGGGAGAGGGTCATATACCATAGATGGCCAGAAGTCTAACCACTGGGTGAACTCTAGTAGTGATCGAGTCCAATATTAGAAGCAACAAGGAGGGAAGGAGCTGGGGAATCCTCAGTAGAGAAATGTAACTGACTGCACACCCAGGAACGTTGGTCGTTGGGGTCAAGATGGAAAGGTAAAATGAGCAATGCAAAGTAGTTTGAAGCCTAAAAGCTTAGATTCTGCTGTTGGAAATATGGATAGGCGGGATCTTGTTGTTCCTCCCCCTCTTGTCAATGGTTGGAAATGGGGAAGACACAATGGCAGTGGTGCCAACTTGAATTCATAGATGGCGGATTTGTGTCCATAGGATCGTCATCAATCCTTCAGTTTCTTTCCGGTCGCCTGTATTCAGCTTGTTCCTTCCATTTTGCTCAACAAACCGGACAAATAAGGTTGTCAAACACTTCCTTCCATTTTGCACTGCAAACAGGAGAAATAAGGTTGTAGTGTTTGAGGTTAGAAGCAATACACAGAAAATGGAATGCGTTAGTACATTCAACGGTTAATATTGTATGGCCTTCTCCATGCTTCATCCTCTACAAGCACATTGAACATGTACTCATCGTCTACAAGTGTTGTTTGTATCCAACATAACCATCAAGCTCTGTTTAATTCCTTCCCAAGGTAGCATAAATAGTATAGAGTTTACTTTGTGAATCTTTTGATTTTGCTTACTTAGCATTGCAGAAAATTTTGTACATAGCATTAAACATTAAACGTGCCTCACCTGCTCAGTAATGACTCTATAACAACTTGCCTTCCCCCCTCTTCTTTCTTTTCTTCCTTCCTACATCTTTTGTTACTGATGGGAACGAGAGCATGGGGAAGGAAAAGATTGCCCATCACTGCAAGGAAGGCAGAAGGAATGCAAACATGATCAGTGCTCCTCTATGCGAATGAAGCAACCGGTGGGAATGAACCAAGCTCGGTGAGAGATTAGCAGAGGAACTGCCCTGGATTTCTAGATATGAAATGGCCTTCCGGCTTTGGATGGCACACACAGATGGGGACCGTGACCACACACAGATGGCAGACAAGGGCGAGAACACAAATGGCAGACAAAGAGGTGTCAACAACGATGTCAGTCATAAATATCAGGGAATTAGCTATAATCCAAGAAATTATGTGTTATGTGCTTAGTAACCACGGATGAACATGCACCCAGACACACGTTTAGTTGAAATCGAGTTGGGCTCCCCTAGGCATGAAACATGTAATTGCAACACGGTGGTTGTGTTTGTGGCTTGTCGCAAGGGCAAGGGCATGTGGTAGACTGCAAGCGCATGCAACAAACGTAGGAGAATAATGTGCAGGACGCCAAGATTGAATAAGGGACTAATAAAAAATAGCCTTGTCTCGGGTTGAGGCCAAATAAGGCTCCAAATTACCTTATTGGGCAGAATAGAATTTATTTTAAAAAACCTTGGCTAAAATGTTTTGGTAACAGTGCCAAAGTAATGCAAAAGCAAGAAATCGATTCCTATAGTCCCTGCACTGCTTGCAGGCAGGGACTAATAAGACCCTAACTTAAGTAATGGATATGATGCAAAAGTGCCTTATAAGTTATTTCAATTCTCTTGAAAATTTTGGATCCTATGATCTATATGGTTATTGCCCCCATGATAATTCCTCTAGGAAAATAGGAATTAACACTGTCCTGAAGTTATTTGCAAGGCATGTGAAAATGATTTTCTTCAAAAAAAACTAAGAATGACTTCCCATGGAATTCATTCCAATGGAAAACCAACAAAATCATGAAAGAGCAGTTAAAATTACACAATGAAATTGCAATATCTTGAAGCACATTACTGATAGTATTGTCTTGACAAACTCAACAATTCCTAACACCAACGTAATTCTCCTATGCAATACATATTAATAATTACTATGAGTGCAATTATTTCTTTCGATGTATGTTTAATAAAATAGAATACATGAAGAAAACTACATATCTAAACCTAAACCTAAAACTAAAACTAAACTTAGTTAATGGTTTTGAGAGACAAATCAACCTCAACACATAAAAACAAAAATTCTCCTTAAGTTGGACATAAAGTGGCTTTAAGTGATTAAAGCCATGAATAAAAAGCAGCATGTCAAAATACATTAATATCTCTTTATGCATATTCATTTTAATACATTAATATTTCTTTATGCATATTCATTTTAATACATTAATATTTCTTTATGCATATTCATTTTAATTTTAGCATTTGAATAACCAAATCTGTAACTTATTTTGGCAATGGCTTTGACACTAGCTTGCCTCATGTATTATGAGCGTCCTCACTTCATGCTTTACAAAATGTCTAATTTTGTTGACCATCCTCTTTGTAATTATCCTTGAATATAGGTAACTTGGTCTTTCTTTCCCTCTTTGGTTGCACATGTTTGCCTTCGATGTCTTCTTTGCTATGTGTTCTTCGAAATATTTACTTTGTTTCTTTTCGAGTGCAATTCCTTAAAACTAGTGATATAAATTTTAAAAACAGAGAATTTTACATCATCGACTAGTTTTGATAGAAATTTTAAAAACAAAGAATTTTACAACATGGACTTGAATGCTTTCCCATCTCATGGCACCTCCAACATAGTGAGATTTCTTTCTTCTAATCTCCAAAAACATGCATAATCACAAAAATCTCTTTGAATTTTACTACCATGATGCTTTAAACTTGATACAAATCTCACTCATTGAAAATGGAACGAAGATAAGATAATTTTACAAGAAGATAGCAACATAGGATATTTGATAAAACGGAAAATGAAAGGAATAGTTTCTCTAAAGCTAATTGATGGAAAATTCAATGTTGAGACAATGAAACAATAAGGGAAATGCCACCAAACAAGTTAGGAAATTTTAAGTGGAAATAAGAATGCGGGTTAAAAATCCATAAAAAGGTTTTGTGTTGTGATCCCAAAAAGAAATGAAAATGACAATGCAAAATGAAGCCATCAAGAAATTTCAATTTTTTTCCTCTTGCCAAAATTTGCAATATGCACACAAAAGAACTCCATTAACATCCTATGTAAAAGCTTTATGATATGGAATATTGCACACATCCTCACTAAAGTATTGCACATAGAAATTTGCATACAAAAATTTATAATTCATAAAGTTTTCTACAGACAAATCTGCAAACAAAAACTTAGAATTCATAAAGTTTTGCACACAAAAATCTACATACAAAATATTGGAATACTAAAATGTTGAAGAAAAACATATTTTAAGAACAAACAAGGGGTCTTCCATAATTTTCACATGACTTGGATCTCTTTTAAGCTAAGGACTTCATTTAGTGTTGCAAATGGTGACATCAAGTGAAACCATTTGCTTTGTCATTCAATTCAAGGAGTAATGAACATTTAACACAGAAAGTTTTGAATATTTTCCTTCTTGTATGAATAAACGTTTTTATATGTATAACATAAAAATAATCATATTCATATAAAATGCTTTATATCCCTACCAATATATATTAGATGTTAATATTTAAAATTATAATTATCAAAACTGTGAAAGTGTAAATTTTTTAAAAAGATAAATTGGAAATAAAATAAACTATGATTTTGTATTTCATTTTGTATTTAATAGTATCGATATTATTATATGTATAAAACTTTAGATCATCCATAATACATTTTACCTGTTATCATCCTTAATACATTTTACTATCACCCTTTGTATGATTGTGACATATATTTAGAATAGAAATGACAAGTATACTTGTTAAGTACCAATCACGTAGTAATGTGCTAATTATGTGTCAATGATTTCTTTGTTAAAGAATTTATGCTTAAAAAAATGTAGTATAAAAAAATGAAGTGGTATTTAGTAATTTATTAAATGAATTGGTATTCAATAATTTGTTTTTTTTTACACAAAAGGTAGGAACTAAGCTACATGCTGGGACTAAAGACAGGTAACAAGCAGCATGCATATAATTTATCACTATTTTTTAAAAGTCTGCAATGTAATAGGTCCTAAGAATACCTTCAAACGCTTAGGTAGTTCTTTGCCAATTCGCCCTGCACCAATAGTACCGATAGTGTTCCCTTCTAGATCATATGACCTGTAAGAAATAGCTGCTACTTTCCAATCACCCTCAACAATTTGCTTATATCTAGGAAGAAAGTTGCACATCAATATGAGAATGCGCATTGGCTCATCTTCTGCCGCGAACACCTTCCTGTAAAAATTGTTGAAGAAGCCCATAGTTAAATTATAAAAAAACATTTCAGAAACTTCTTCATACTAAAATTTCCATGATTGGAACTTGGTCAATAGAGCCGTAAGAAGGAAATAAAAAAGGAAATATTATCTGTGACCTTCTAAAACAGGGCATTTTATATCTTCATACTGAATATATAAAAAATGAAATAGTACATGTAACTTCTGCAACAGTCACACCAGCTGCTGTTGCAGCATTTAGATCAATGTGATCAGAACTAATACCAGCTATCAAAAGAAGTTTTAAGTTCCTTTCCTTCTTGATCCTCTATGATGTCACATAGGCAGGGTGGAAAGGTGTAGAAATCAAAACATGTGCATCAGGTATGTGCTTTTCAAGCTCTGGAAAGAAAATTAAGTGTGTAAGTTTTCTATGCAATGGGTTGCAATTCTCAAATTTATAAGCAATACACTTGGATGATCCATGCTATCAAGCAATAGGAAAGGGATTGCGTACTAGAAAACTAATGGAGTCAACTATGGAAACAAACACCCAACTTCAATTGTGAATAACCAGAACTCATTTATGATTTCGACAAAATTGCATAATTCTCACTTTTGAAGCAGCATAAATAATCTAGATTGCCTATTCAGGGTATGCCGACCAAAAGGAAGGGGAAATAAAGTATCATCCATAGAGATAACAGATAACGTAATTTTATACCTCAAGGAAGTGAAACCAAAATAAACAAACAAAAACAAAAACATGAAAAACACAAATAACTTGAGTTCAAAGGCCTTCTTAGGTTTCCATGGAAACTTTCTATAATTATTCAGGAAGATTCTTCAAGGCAAGAATCAGCAAGGGCATATATAGATGGTGCACTATTGAATAAAATAAACTTTACCAAGCAAAACCCTCCAGATACATAGTTTGCATTGGCTCTTGATGGCTAGTAGCTACATTCAGACAAATTAGACCAAAACTTATGCATTTATTAAATCTGATGTACATAGATTGATAAGTGTGTCTTGGCACTCTAGTCTTCGCACGTAAGAAATCACAAATCCAAATCAGTTATCATGATTTGAAGTTCCACAGGGCCACTTCATCAACACAGTACATGTACCCTAGTAGTGAATTCAAATTTTTCCTTGTTCACTTTGCCAACACAGAGACCATATAGCCTAGTGATACAACTGGATACACAAAGAAAGAGGGCGCTTGGGCTTCTAACAGTTTAGAGTGCTGGAGTTTAACACAGCTCCCTTCCAATTTTACCAGACTTGGAATCGGGAAGAGCCAAGAGTTTGGACGGATGCGGAAAAACTCACGAAAAAATTGGTGAGTACAAAAATACAAAGATATGCACATATTTTGATGAAAAAATATAAGCATCACTGGTTTCCATAGGTGTGACAATGTGACCTCCATTTGGTCAATTTCACACAAGAAAATCACCCAGCAGCGGAGAAATGCATCCATCATAGGTAAAAATGACTAAATGAGACTGGATAAGGGTTTTTATAGGCTTTGTTAGACAAGCTGACACAATGAACTGAGTCAGACTCATATTCACAAGTCAAACTCACATTGACCAAGTCAAAATCGATCAATGAACAAGTTTTACTCGGACGAGTTGGAAAAAATTATTTGCCTGGCAACTCATTTCAAACTCCGGGTTTAAGTCGTGATCTACACGTAATTTTAAATTATGCCCTTTTCCAACTTCTATGCATATGATCATGTTAAATTAAGAATTGCAAAAAGACACAATGATTTTATTTCGCAGAAGTTTTAACTAAATAACAAAAGAAATCATTTGCATGACACAACTTACCACAGTCAGGACCTTCCTTGTCATCTGTCACAATGTATTGATGGCCATTAGACTCAAGCCATTCTCGTATCCCCAAAGCATTCTCAACACACCCGAGGAAGTTCGAATTTAGTGAGGCATATTCATTGGCTTTATAAAAGACTCCAACAATTTTATTACTCCCCGCAGGTGCCTGAAACATAAGATAATATAAATTATTAAAATAAAAAACACAAAGGAAAATACAATCTTGTTAACCACAATGATAGTTGAAACTTGATACTGGCCCTGGTTTCCCAAATGTGCAAATCCACCATTGGAGTTATTGAAGGGTCTTATGCAAAAGATTCGAACATTAGGGCACATAGATCAGAACAAATGAAGACAAAACCATCATCACATCATTCGTATCATGTAACCCTTGGATCACTAATTGGGTTCACCATGGATGGGGGTCAGAACTATGGTCCTTTACAAAAGTGTACAAGCTAAAAGACAAAGAGCAGATTAAGGATCATGATACTGTCAAATTGTCAAAGACAAAGAGCAGATTAAGGATCATGATACTGTCAAATTGTCAATATATTTGATGTAAATGCAAGTCTAGACTCCAAATTGGGTATATCCTCACATGGAGTTTGGATTCTATGCAGAAGCATAAAGTAGATTATAACTTATAACCAACCCTACTAACTCAGTTAAGTACCTTACTTAACTAAGCCAACTCTTCCTCTCTTTTGATCTTCCTGTTCAACTTTACAAGGTATGGTGCCTTGAACCTGTAGCTATAATAGTAAGTAAAAGAGCTCAATACTCCTAAAAAGGACCAACCGTTCACTCTGCTCGGGTAAGGTAGAGGAAACCAATCCTTTTAAGGGCCAGCTTAACATAAGGCTGCAGAAATCAGATCTCATCAATCCATATGATATAAAGCTAAAGAGACCAAGGGATTAACTCAACCCGTTGTCACTGATGTTGATGGCCATTTGGCTAGTTCCATGTTGGCAGGTGCCCAATTTGAATACCCCTAGGTGAGGCACACTAAACTACACCAATAGATTTACTAGGAATGCCATCTATGAATGTGGGGAAACATTCCTTGGATTTCCCTGTGAGGTTTTTCTTGGAAAAAAAATAAAGCCAAAGAATTTTGCAATTGGGTATAATGTCAAATAGAATTGGAGGTGGTTTCTATGCAAAAACACATAATAGAATGTCAGATAAATCAAAACAGAAGAAAAGAAAATGCAATCATAGATTCCTACAATCTCCAATGCAATTGGGTAATCTGAGGTTATCCCTGTAGGAAAAATAAATGAATGACAGTCTGCATTACAGCAGGGGCATTTAACTTATATGGAATGAATGAATTTGGTGCAGAGGATGAATTTTTTAGAATTAGCAAAGTTTAAGGTTGAAATAAAAAGTTCCATGCTTATTAAACGCCAACATTATCATTGTTGTTTGGAAGATCAACACCAACCACTTTTGGTTTTTTAATCATCATGGTCTAGCTATTTACTATTCGTTGATCGCATTACAGTGACCCTTGGCCCTGTTGAAATCATACTTGTAAAGGATCCAGCAAAGCCACTCGAAAGAAGGGGTATGAATGGAAAAAGGCTCTTCGATAGAAGGGGCATGAATGGAAAGGCTAATCGATATGCTTGTATGCCCAAGATAAAGCTTAGAAGGGGTATGAATGGAAAAAAGCTCATCGATATGCCTGTGTGCCCAAGATAAAGCTTCTTTCCCTTCGCAGAAACATATCAAGATCGCAAAATAAAATCAAAATATTGAGAATTGAGATTAGGGTAATGTGTCCAATAAATATCACAACCAATTTGGTTTTCCCTTTGCAGAAACATATAAGATCACAAAAATAAAAAACCGACTTCTAAAGTATATTTTACGTCATCAAAGAAGAAATGCTATCAAAAGCAAGTCCGATATTACTTTGAAGTTGAAGCATGTCAAAACAGGATGACTTGTTATGTATGAGGAATATATTCATAGACATAGACATGTACATTCACAAATAGATACACAAAATATGATCTCAACTTTTTAGTAGTATGGCAGCAAGTTGGAAAAGTTTTGAGAAAGTCAAATTTCTACTGTTTCAGACAACTTTGCTGTAAACGCAAAATTTCAAGCAATGTTATTTATAGCCTCTTAATTAATCATCTATAAAACTCATTCATTGAATCTCTCGAGTCTCACCCTCTTTGGCTAGTGAATGCTCCATCACCATGAACAGAAAGGGAAACATAAACAAACTCTTAAAAATAGCCTATACATTTTCAAACTGACTGAAAACTTACCTCTTTCACCAGCAAACATCTTCCTTTGATTTAGAAGCCTCTGCCACAATCTGAAGTATAACATCTTTAAAATTCAAATAGTCTTCCAAAGTATTGTGAATTTGATGAGAGATTCTTGCATAAGCTTTGAAACTTGGCCCTCTATCTGAATGCAACTCTGTCTTCTGTGCCCTGTAATAAATTGGAACCTCTACAACAAACTCCTTCCTAACACGATACCTTAGCTTTAAGGCATCCTAGTGTGATGAAACCTCCAAACAATTTGGTAAAGCATCCACCGCCATAGATGAGCATAATTTTGGAGATGTTCCCAACTCAGTTCCCCAGGCCAGCATTTTCCCCATAGCAACTACCTTCTCATGATTTTTCTGCCTGATAGCATCAATGCCACACTCGAAATTTTTAGTAAACTACAAAACAGAAGGCACACAAAGTTGCGCACTATAGTCTCTAGTACCAACCCAACTAGACTCTGCCGACAATCCGTTTCCAAACTCATGAGAAACAACTGGGTGATGCATAATATAATGGAATGTGCGACGGCAGTAAAGAAATGCAACATAGGGAGGGCATAAAAACCATTTGTGGAGGTTTCTAGTGTAGAAATCAGCACCAATCTCTTGCATATCGATATTTATATTCCCAATAGCATGAGCACCATCTACAAAAACCTGATCTACCCCTTCATCTCTGCATATTCCTATCAACTCTCTTACAGGGACAAGAACAGAGGGCATGGAACTTACATGTTTTATGAGTGCCAATCTGATTTTACCGCCATCTCACTTGCCTCAGTCTGTGCTGCCCTGAACTTCTGTATGATTTCTTCATTGGATCGCACCGGGAATGGAAATTCAACCTCAATGATGCATGCTGTAGCACGGCATACATACGCCTTGATTGCCTTCTTCACAGCGCCATAGGCATAATGAAGCATCAATATGACATCACCCTTCTGAAAACTGTTCTCCATGAGTTCCCAAGCAACCTATTGGAGCACAACTGCCAATGCAGTGGTGGCATTGTCCACTACGGAAAATTCATCAACATGTGCAGCAATGATCAACTCAACTACTATCTTGCAAGATTGCAATAGCCCCTCCTGTTAAGGCCCAAAATAAAAACTATCAGGCTGTTGCAAGAACAAACGTGCCTAGTTGGACTGTGAATCTAAACCGAAGTAGGGCAGGCCTCGAAACTTTAATTGTTTATCTGAGATATCCCATGTTCATGGTGCCCAAATTCTCTGTTGATCAAGTCTAGCTCACCACCACAGTCATCCTCTGCAATAATATGTCTTTCTCTCTTTATCCCTGTTTTTTATCATTCAAAGAATGATTTCTGGTCTCTTCACTTAATACCATTCCATCTGCAGTACTTACAGAATAAGACGACCTGTGATTCTCTGAGAGATCCTTCTCACACATTTCACATGTACCCATTTTATTCTCTTCTTGACCCACAATCCCATTAGAGCAATAACGCCCACACAACAGTTCCTCTCTCTCCATTTTCAATGGCAGGATAAATGAAAACCAAAAACAATTAGTTCAAATCTTTGATTCTCCCCCTTTTCCATTACAAAAATTTCAGAGCCCAGAGCCCAGAAGGGATTCTTGATTCTTGTGATATTTCTTACCTTTTTTTATTCAAAAATTTCAGAGCCCAGAGCCGAGAAGGGATTCTTGATTCTTGTGATATTTCTTACCTGTTTTTATTTTCGCTTTGCCAGGTCCCATCAAAGTACAAAAAACAAGCACAACGCCTTGAAAATTACACACAGAAACCAAGCACAAAGCACAACGGGCATGAATGTAATCTCAGGAAAGAGTTGAATCACGGTAAGGTTAAAACCAAGCTCATATGAGAATAGAAACCATACTACCGCCCAATACCTCGATTCTGCCACACTTAGAATTCTAGGAGGAACACAATTGTAAAAAGGTTTAAATTCAAAGTTGCAAACCTGTCAACCTGTAAACCTTGATGCCTGTCAACCAGATCCGTATGTCATTATGCTAACTATAAGGTTATCCACTATAAACAAAATATTTATATTTTAACATTTGCAAGTTCAAAGTCATTCTATTTTCATTTTATTTTTATTTTTACTTAATTCTTGCCAATGATGAAAATTGTCTTTTCAAACACTTTCCACCAATTAGACCTACACACTTATTAAAATATTTTATTAAATAAATACAAATAAATACATAAATTATTTCAACATTGGATAAATTATAGGAAAGTTTTATAAATATTTTTGTACAAAGCAAATTAATAGTAAAAAGTAGAACATATAGTCTATGCCTACGGCATGGACTAATTAATGGTAAACACATCTTAAAATTAATTAATTATTTTTTATGTGAATTGCTTTCACACATCAATGTTTTATTCTTCTCAAACATAAATTTATTTATTTATTTTTTATATTCTTATTTATTATTTTATTTATATATATTTTTAATTTTAATAATTTGCGTGAGATGTATTTTACAATTCAAAGTGGATGAGATGTGTCACATCTATCACATTAACTTGGCACATGTAGGATCCGAGTTAATGAATGCAACTTTTGTGTATTTGATGAATAGATCCCTCTCAGTGCTTCATAGATCTGAGTTTAAGATAGATCAATGCTCGTAATTAATTAATTAATCCAATTTTTGCATATTTGTAGGATTTAGGTATGAGCATTTACAACATGATTCCAAATTGGAATAGTTGGTGCTTGGACAATTATAGTAGAGGCAAACCTTTCCTCAAATTTAAGACCCTAAAATGGGTTTGCACATGAAGAGATTTGATCCCTCTAAATGCTTAATAAAGTTAGAGTTAAGATGGATCTATAATGGTTATTTTTACATTCACATATATATCATTGATGTGTTTTAATAATATAAAATAAGATAATATAATAATATAAAAGGTTTATATGTTTAATGTTTCCTAATTTTATTTTTTTATATATCATCTTAATTTTAATATAGAATTTTGCATTTAATTTAAAAACTTTTTCAAACACAGGTTTCATATTCAAAGTGTTAGAATTTCCAAGAAAAATCATGCCATAACATGTATTTAGTGATGAAACACTCTAAAGCAAAAGGTGTTTACCATATATATGTAATTAGTGAGCAAACAAACAAAAAAATTACCATATTAGTTTCTGTATTAGTTTCCCTCCTATCAGATAGGGGTAAGGTGTTTTACTTAATGCACAAGAAAACATGCATGGAAGAATCTAAACAAGTATCTAAGATATTAAGCCAGAAGCAGCTTGGCCTAAAAGTTAAAATTTATAAAGACCAGGAAGGTTGGCCTAAAAGTTAAAATGTATAAAGACCGGGTTACTTAATGCATGAAAAAGGATCAAGTTATTGAAAATTTATAAAGACCGGGTTACTTAATGCATGAAAAATGATCAAGTTATTTATTGCGTAAGAACGTATGCATGAAAGAATCTAAACAAGTCTCTAAGATATTAAGCTAGAAGATTGGTTTTGTTTGAAGTTTTAAGAAAAGTTAAAACTTATTGAGTTGAGACCACTATGAAAGAGACAAGACAACTAAAAAGCTGCAGCTTTTAAGAGTTTGACAAAGATAACACCACTAACCATATAAAAATAAAATTTAGTTAACGATGGAATACTTGAAAGAATTTATGGAACTTTAGAATGCATAAAAGAAACATTGAAAAGATATAAAGAAATAATGTAATCAATACATAGTCACCACCAAACACATTATTAATGTTCACTTTTTTTTCCATGAAAAAAAGATCGGAGCTCGGATTTTATTAAAATCGAACAACTTTGTTCATAAGAAGAAAGCCATACATTTAAGTGTCTAGCTAGAGACATCTATTCAAAACCTTCAGTTCATCTTCAAAAATATAAATAGTATAAATATCCCAAGATTGCATATAAAAAAGATGTCTACATGATGATAGCAAGTGAACCTCCCTATTTCACTATGACCCATTTATATGGGCAATATTTAAAATCTAGCCTAGGTTTTGGGTCAAATTCCTTTATGCCATCTTTATCGATTTCCAAGACTTGAGTTACTCTAGTATTGAGTTGAAGTACTTGTTTAGACATGAGATCTACTTCAGTATTCATGTCCCTATAAACGTGTTTGAAGGAAATATCTTCAAAAAGTACAATTAATCTCTAGACATCATCATTGATTGGCCTAAGATATATATTCTTTGACATTCTTCGAAAAGTACAATTAATCTGCATATGTCATCATAGATTGGTGTTAGCACCCAAAATGACCCCCAAAGCTGTGGGAGAGAGTCATCAAGGGGTAACCACTAACCACTTCAGTTCCTGCTACTGACCCATGTTGATGTATTTGTAACTACACAACGTATTTCACATATGTATATTGTACTCCTATAGAGATGGTATTATTTCTCTATTCGGAAGTGTCGTCATTTATATTGTAAGTGTCATAACTTATACTTGATGGGTTATTAGACCACCTTGATGGGGTCAGCCTTGTATAAGTCATGTGGGTTAAAGGGTTATTAGACCACCCTATTGGGGGTCGGCCTTGTCAGCATTATGTTATGTGGTTAAGTTGAGGCCGACCTAGTAAACGTTATTAGGCAAGTTAAGTCAAGTATAAATACAGTGCGGGAGACACTCTATTTGATCATTCACTTTCTCACCAATACACTCATTGGAGAGTTGCGCACTAGTGGAGGAGGAGAAGCTGTTGCTAGGAGTCTATCTCTTATTCTTCGGTTTTATATCATTGCTCTATCTATCTCTAAGGAAGTTATTGGGGTTTTTCACCTTTATGGTTTTCCCCAAGGAAACTCTGTGTGTCTATTGTCCCTTGTGATTTCTTGTTGTGATTGATATGTTGTACATGTTATTGTCTCAGTAAAGATCCTAGATTATATTGAATTGATACTAAAAAAAAAATTAACATGGTATCAGAGCTAACCTGAGAAGAAGACACTCTGCAGTTGCGGAAGCTAGGGATTCTTGTCTTTTGGGTTTCTCTCCATAGATCTTGAAAGTCAGGAGGCTAGATTGACTCTCCTTAGCAAGTCGCATCTTTCTGTCGAAACATAATTCAATTCTGAGCATTTTCAGTTTCGGCCCTAAAAATTAGGGTTTCCACAAAAGTTGGAATTTCTGAAATCTGAGACCATGGCTGGATGCTCCTTGAAAAAAGTGAAGTTTAGAGCTTTGGATCGAAATTTTTGGTTGGGTAAAGCTCCAGGAAAATCGAACCCTAGTTTGGGGTCCTCTCTAGTGAAGCCATAAATTAGGGTTTCTGCAAAAGCTGGAATTTCTGAAATCTGAGACCATGGTTGGAAGCACTTCTGAAAAATTGAAGTTTAGAGACCAAGATCAAACTTTTTGGATGGGTGAAGCTCCGAGAAAATCAAACCCTAATTCAGGGTCCTCCGAAGTGAATCTCGAAGTTTGAAAAGCAAATTTGAGGGGTGAAACTTTGGAGTTTTCAAATTCTACGTATACCAGCTTGATCAGCTCATCAAGGCGCATCTTTTTATCCTTTCAGAAGTATGAAATTCAAAGTTTGATTTTTTAGGGTTTCTTTGACAAACCCTAATCTAGCTCGAGATCTAGATTTCTGCAAATCAAGTGGTAAGACCTAAATCTTTTCTATTTCCATTTGAAATACTCTTTCATATGTCCCACCACACCAAGCTTGAGGATAAGCTTGAAGGGGCTAATAACTTCCGAGCATGGAAGTATAGGATTAGGTTAATTCTAGAAGAGAGTGAGTTGAACATCTACATAAGTGAAGGGGTTCCTGTCCCAGAGGGAGAAGAGACTAAGGCCTTACACAAGAGGAACTTGGTCAAGGCTAAGAGGATCATTGTTGATTCTATCAAAGACCATCTCATACCACATGTGTCATCTCTGAAGACACCTAAGGAGATGTTTGATTCCTTGACCAAGCTATTTGAAGGGAAGAACATAAAGCAGAAAGATGACCTTGAGGAATCAATTGAAGAACATCAAGATCCAGAATGCGGAGACCATGCAGTATTATTTCTCAACGGTCTCCAAGATAAAAGAACAACTTGAAGCTATGGGAGAAGATATAGAAAATGGAAAAGTGGTAATGACCACTCTTAATGGCCTTCCTAGGTCATGGTATTCCTTCATCCAAGGAATCTGTGCTAGGAAGAAGCTTATCTCTTTCAGTAAGCTGTGGGAAGAATGCTCGCAGGAAGAAGCTTGGATTGTAGCTTGAGAAGAGAAGATGCGGAATGAAGATCAAGCTCTCACAACACATACCAAGAAGAGGACACTTTTCCTCAGATTGTCCTAAGAACAAAAGGAACAACAACAACAACTACTACAAGTAATCTGACATGTATGACTTACATGTATGTTTTGAAATCTGTTCATGATTAAGTTTACAATATGATTGTCTTCATGTTATTGAGTTTAGTAACAATCTTGTTTAATTTTAGACTTGTCTTATCACCCTAGTAAAAGTATGAATGCATGATAGAAGACATTCATTGATTAGGGTTATGACACTTATGATTGTATTATGATTATACTAATGCATTGTTGTGTTGTATGAGGATAATGTTATCCGCTAGCATGAAGGTACAAAATCAAGTTCTAGATCAAGACCATGGTGACATGAAGACAAAGACTCATCCATAGTCATGGATCACATAGAGGTATGTATATTTTGGTTCTACAATGGTTAACTTATGAGTTATGCAGGTCATTGAAGAGAACGAGAAAACATTGCTAGACATAACTAGCAAATATAATGACCAGGTATGTTTTTTCTTATATCAAGTTAGAAGCCTACCCTATGTTAGGATCTTATACTTGTGTATATGATTATTCATGAAGTTAGAAATTTAAGTAATCGAGGGTTTATGCATATTATGTCTCTTACCTTGATTGATGATATGACTAACCAGAAGAGTTCTATGGTAAAATATGAATATGCATGAGTAAGAGAAGTCTTCTCTTAAACCTTGAATACTAATGCTTATTATTTGTGTTTGAAATGATCATGCCTATACATGTTTAAGATTATTTTGTTTTATACTAATGAATGTATTATTATGTATGAAATATTGAGGATGGCAAAATCATGACACTAGTGTACACTTAAGCATGCATAATGGTCCAAGATAAATATAAGTTCAAGGACATGTAATCCAGGAAGCAAAGATCAAGAGGGAGCACACTCGAGTAGTTCTTGCAAGGAAGCAAAGATTGAGAGGGAGTCCACCCAACAAACAAACAAAGATAAGTATTTGAATTATCATTGTTTAAATAATATTGTTCAATGATGTATGTGCCTATGTTCCTAGACTTAGGTTGTGTATTTTGCATATTAGAATAATTGCATTAATGAACAGTATACTACTAATATGCATGTGATGGGTAAGTGGCCTATGGCACTGTACAACATTCCATTGCTACTTATCTAGAATGAAACCTCTTTGCTAACATATTGGGAGTTGTGCACACTCTTAACAATGTTCTAGTAGAGATTGGAAGGCATCTAGAAAGTTACGGATATGGATAAATGTTGTATTGAAGCATTGGATAAGATAATTGCATGACTGTGTGACATATTTCATTATATGAAAGAATTTGTTCTGAAAACTATGAGATGTTTCTAATCATGCAATTTAACTTGTTTTGTAGGAAAGATCGCATACCATCACCTACAAAAGAAGGACTACAACATTTGTTCCAGCAACAAAGCTATCTATTAAAGATATTGAAGAATCTAAAGTTCCTAGGATTCGGGATGAAGTAATGGAAGAATGCCATGATCGAGGAGTACCAGTTGATCATGAAGAATGATGTTTGGGATGTGGTCCCAAGAGCTAAAGGGAATTCTATTGTGACTTCCAAGTGGATCTAGAAGATCAAGTATGCTATAGATTGTAGCATAGAGAAATATAAGGCGAGGTTTCTAGCTCATGGCTTCTCCTAGAAAGAAGGAATAGATTATGAAGAGACTTTTGCACCTGTATCCAGGTACACTTCCATCAGATCAGTACTTCCTTTGGATGCACTGATGAAATGGAAGATACACCAGATGGATGTCAAGACAGCTTTCTTGAATGGTGTAGTCGAAGAGGAAGTGTATGTGGAGCAGCCACTCGGTTTTGAGACACATGACAAAGGGACTCATGTGTTCAAACTGAAGAAAGATTTGTATGGATTGAAGCAAGCTACTAGGAGTTGGTATGGTAGGATAGACAACTTTCCATCCAGTTTGGGCTTTACTAAGAGTAAAGTAGATTCCAACCTTTAATACAAGGTTGAGGAAAGAAATCCTGTGATACCACTCCTATATGTGGATGACCTATTTGTTATAGGTGAGGATAGACTGAATGCCGATAACAAGAGGAAGCTTGCTCCCGAGTTCCAGATGAAGGACTTGGGGATGATGCACTATTTTATAGGCATGGAGGTGTGGCAGAGTACAGATGGGATCTTCCTTGGACAAGGGAAGTATGCAGTAGAGATCTTGAAGAGGTTCGGGATGATGGAGTGAAAGGCCATGGCCAAACCTATGGCATCAAACTTGAAGCTTCTGTGTGATGCTACATCTGATCTGGTTGATGTCACTGTGTATCGTGAGATGATTGGGGATGTACCTGATGAACACGAGACCAAATATCTGCTTTCCGGTGAACACATTGAGCTAGTTCCTGACGAATCCTAGAGGTGTTCACCTAGTTGCTGTAAAGCATATTCTAAGGTACCTGAAGGGTACAATTGACTATGGGCTCAAGTATGATGCAAATCAAAAGTTTAACCTGCAGGGTTATGTTGATTCGGACTGGGCGGGCAGTGCTGCAGATAGGAAGAACACTTATGTGTGCTGCTTTAGTATGGGATCATGTGTGATCTCTTGGTTTAGCAGGAAGCAGTCCTGCATAGCACTAAGCACAGCTGAAGCAGAGTATGTTGCATCTTGTTCGGGTAGTTGTGAGGTAGTATGGCTCTGGAAGCTACTGTCTGAGTTATTTGATCTCCCACTGGAGGCTACTAGTATCTTTTGTGATGACCAGATCAGGGATATGGTGTAGAGAGGAGCAGTGAAGCTCTTGTATGTTGCGATGGATGAGCAGGTTGTGGATGTGTTGACGAAACCACTAGCCAAAACAAAGTTTGAGTACTTCAGAGAGAGGCTTGGTGTTCTTCAGATTGATGACACTTCGAGGAAGAAATGATGGACACATTTGCAGGATCCATTTCGATCATGGTGAAAGGAGGATCCTTTCCATGGCTGTGGATGTAAGCACTGGATGATGAGTATCAGGACGATGCTCTAGTTACTGCTTTATGTATGCATCATGTTGGATGCTGGATATCATCAGTTGGATCATGTATATGTGTATGCATCATGTTGGTGTTAAGTTTAAACCAAATAGACTAGCAAGATCACTGAAAGAAACATAATCACAAGATAGACACAGAATATACCCTGGGAAACCCTCATGGGGTAGAAAACCCAGCAAAGCTTTCCTCAATAAGATGATCAACCAAAATACAAGATGTGCTCCTTCCTTCTTTGTCTCCTTAGCATATCTATCAGACAAGTGCGCCTCTCTCAAGTGAGTGAGTGTATCAAATGAGGAACATACCTCCTCTATTTATACACTACACT
The DNA here is from genome assembly GCA_027924585.1 of Larix kaempferi. NCBI lineage: Eukaryota > Viridiplantae > Streptophyta > Pinopsida > Pinales > Pinaceae > Larix > Larix kaempferi. The sequence goes on along the minus strand of BSBM01000047.1, from coordinate 17,809,932 downwards.
GACATGTATTTTACACAAGTACATGTAGGCTCGTATTTAACCATTAGGTTAAATACCCTATTATAACTGACTGGGCCGACCCCCACATGGTGGGTCTAATAACCCTAGTTACCACAACCAATTCGGAGGAATAAACATCTTCGGATTCATAGTATAATCACATCGGAGGTATGGAACATCTCCGGAATAAATAATATACAAATATAATATTCTTAGAAGCTACAATATTCAACACTCCCCCTTAACGAGAAGGATATTATAACAAAATCTGCAGGAGCAACGAGTCATACATCATACATGATACATCTATATATCATCGGAAGCTTTCTTCAATTTGTCTTCATCAATAACTCAAACAGTTACTGGTATATCAATGTCAACATCAATATCGACATCACGATCATTGGCATCGTCATCACACGATTAGCAGCATCGTCATCACACGATCAGCAGCATCGTCATCACACGATCAGCAGCATCGTCATCACACGATCAGCAGCATCGTCATCACACGATCAACAGCATCGTCATCACACGATCAGCAGCATCATCATCACACAATCATCAGCATCGTCATCACGCGATCAATAGCATCGTCATCACACGATCAACAACATCGTCATCACATGATCAACAGCATTGTCATCACACGATCATCAGCATCGTCATCACACGATCATCAGCATCGTCATCACACGATCAACAACATCGTCATCACACGATCAGCAGCATCGTCATCACACGATCATCACACATGATCCTTCCTTTCAGATTTACTGGATCAATTTCATCACAATCATATTTAAGACTATCCTTCCTTTCGGAATTACTGGATTTACTGTCTAAGGATGATTAGTCCAACCATGATCATATTTAAGACTATCCTTCCTTTCGAAATTACTGGATTTACTATCTAAGGATGATTAATCCTACCACAATCACATTTAAGACTATCCTTCCTGGATTTACTGTCTAAGGATGATTAGTCCAACCACAATCACATTTAAGACTATCCTTCCTGGATTTACTGTCTAAGGATGATTAATCCAATCACAATCACATTTACGACTATCCTTCTTGGATTTACTGTCTAAGGATGATTAATCCAATCACAATCACATTTAAGACTATCCTTCCTAGATTTACTGTCTAAGGATGATTAATCCAATCACAATCACATTTAAGACTATCCTTCCTGGATTTACTGTCTAAGGATGATTAATCCAATAACGTGCATTTTGAACCAAGGTCTAGGGATGATGCAGTCCTATCCTCTATTCTCGGAGACACCTGTCTACGGCTCACTTTAGAACTGAAAGTCCAGGGATGATCCAATCCCCTCAAGTCCACCAAGGACTTCATTCTCGAAGACCTCACGTCTACGGCTCTCTTTAGTACTGAAAGTCCAGGGATGATCCAATCCCCTCAATTGTCCACTAAGGACTTCATTCTCGGAGACCTCACGTCTACGGCTCTCTTTAGGACTGAAAGTCCAGGGATGATCCAATCCCCTCAAGTCCACCAAGGACTTCATTCTCGAAGACCTCATGTCTACGGCTCTCTTTAGGACTGAAAGTCCAGGGATGATCCAATCCCCTCAACTGTCCACTAAGGACTTCATTCTCGGAGACCTCACGTCTACGGCTCTCTTTAGGACTGAAAGTCCAGGGATGATCCAATCCCCTCAACTGTCCACTAAGGACTTCATTCTCGGAGACCTCACATCTACGGCTCACTTTAGAACTTAAGTTCAAGGATGATCCAATCCTCATCTGTATTCTCATCTATACAGGTACAAATATCCAAGAGCATGTATCACATCAAAACATGTATACATCACTAATCAAAACATGTATACATCACTAATCAAAAACATGTATACATCTATCATGTATTCTCACTAATACATCTAACATCAAAACATGTATACATCACTAATCAAAACATGTATACATCACATCAAAAACATGTATACATCTAGCATGTATTCTCACTAATACATCTAACATCAAAACATGTATACATCACATCAAAAACATGTATACATCTAGCATTTATTCTCACTAATACATCTAACATCAAAACATGTATACATCACATCAAAAACATGTATAAATCTAAAATAAAAGATATATAAGAGTTCTAAATCTAAATAATTCTAAGTAGCTAAGTGCAACAAAACAAAATTTAAGGGACAGAATTGTTATCAAATACTATACTATTCCCCCTTTCGAGGAGGGTCCTTCTGGACTATACCAAGCTTGTCTCGGAAGTTTTGAAACTTTACTCGAGACAAAGGTTTAGTTAGGATATCAGCAATCTGATCCTCGGTGCTTATATACTCGAGCTTGATAGCTCCTCTCTGCACCATGTCTCGTATATAGAAGTAACGGATCTCAATGTGTTTTGACTTATCATGGAACACAGTATTTTCAGTCATCTTAATGCAACTTTGATTATCACACATAATCACAGTGGGATCCATTTCTAAGTCAAAAATTCCAGATAAAAGTTTCCGAAGCCACACTGCTTCACAGCTGGCAGAGCAAGCGGCTATATATTCTGCTTCAGCAGTACTGAGGGCCACACTAGATTGTTTCTTGCTGAACCAGGAGATCATGGCAGATCCAAGACCATAACATCCACCTAAAGTACTTTTTCTATCTGAGACACTACCTGCCCAATCAGAATCTGAGTAACCATGTAACTTGAGCTCATTACCTCCAAGATAGTATAGGCCAAAGTCCACTGTACCTTTTAGGTACCTCATTATATGCTTTACAGCTATAAGGTGAACCTTTCTAGGTTCTAATAGATACTGACTTAGGGTATTTACAGCAAAGCATATATCCAGCCTAGTATTTGTCAAATACATCAATGATCCAATGATTTGTCTATAAAGGGTTATGTCCACTAGTTCTGATGAATCATTAACTAATAGTTTCAGGTTGAAGTCCATGGGAGTGACCATGGCTTTACACTCCAACATATCAAATATTTTGAGAATCTCCACAGTATACTTACCTTGATTTAGAAAGATTCCTTTTGGCTCTTGCCACACTTCTAGGCCTAAGAAGTAGTGCATTAATCCGAGATCTTTCATTTCGAATTCTGAAGAAAGCTTCTTCTTGCTTTCAATAATTTGTTTCTCATTTCCGGTTAGAAATAGATCATCTACATATAATAGCAATATAACAGGTTCATCATCCATCACTTTAAGATAAAGATTGGGGTCAGCTTTACTTTTGGTAAAGCCCAGGCTTGTTAAGAAACTGTCAATCCTTCCGTACCAAGCCCTGGGAGCTTGCTTCAATCCATATAATGCCTTTTTCAGTTTGCATACATGGGTCCTTCTGTCTTTGACCTCAAAACCTTGAGGTTGTTCTATGTATACTTCTTCAATTACACCATTCAGAAAAGCTGTCTTAACATCCATTTGATGCAATTTCCATTTCATCATGGATGCAAGTGCCATGATAGTTCTAATTGAAGTATACCTAGCAACAGGTGCGAATGTTTCTTCATAGTCAATTCCCTCCTTTTGAGAGAATCCTCTGGCTACAAACCTTGCCTTGTATTTTTCAATGCTACCATCTGCAGCATGTTTTATCTTCAAAATCCATTTGGAAGAAACCACACTTTTATCTCTTGGTTTGGGAACTATATCCCAAACATCATTTTTCATTATCGACTGATATTCTTCTGTCATTGCTTCTACCCATTCTTTCTTTTGAGCTGCCTCTTCATAGCTAGTAGGTAGTTGATCCACAAGATCACACATCAAGGCCATATAGTTGGACACTAGCTTTGGTTTCTTTCTTTCTCTAATGGAGCCTTTAGGAGCACCATATTTTTCAGCCCCTTGGATAATATTTCTAGCCCATGCTGGCCTTCTTTTCTTTGATAAATCTGAGATAGGAGGTTCTTGTGGTTCCAACATGTCATGATCCTCTGGTGGATTATCTTCAGGGATGTGAACAACCTCTGAGTTTCTAGAAGAAGGATCTTCTTCATAGATTTCTTCAAGTTGGCATTTTCTTGATTTCTTGAGAGCTGCTTCTTCATCAAAAGTTACATCTCTACTGATTTCTATATGATGAAAGCCTGGTATGTAAATCCTGAAGGCTTTGGATGATTCACAATAACCAACAAATATTCCTTTCTTACCAGAAGCATCCAACTTTGTTCTCTTTTCTTTTGGAATGTGGATGTACACAGGACACCCAAATATTTTAAGATGGCTTACCTCGGGCTTCTTTCCAGTAAACACTTCTTCTGGTGTTTTGAAATCAAGAGCACTATGAGATAATCTGTTTTGAACATATACTGCTGTCTTGGCTGCTTCATCCCATAGATACATGGGAAGATCCTGGTCATGTATCATAGTCTTCACAGCTTCCATGATGGTTCTATTTTTCCTTTCTGCAACCCCATTTTGTTGGGGATTGTAGTGAGTGGTTAGTTCTCTCTTGATTCCGACTTCTTTACAAAATTCTTCAAACTCTTTTGAAGTATATTCTCCACCATTGTCTGTTCTGAGAATCTTGATTTTCTTTTCTGAGAGATTTTCTATTAGAGCCTTGAACTCTTTGAACTTTCCAAAAACTTCATTCTTACCTTTTAGAAAGTATATCCAAGTTTTCCTTGAATGATCATCAATGAATGAAAGATAGTATTCAAATCCACTTAGAGAGGTGGTGGGCATTGGACCACATACATCTGAGTGTATTAGCTCCAAGATACTCTTAGTCTTTGTTTCACTCTTTGGAAAGGGGTTCTTGACATTCTTCCCTTTCTTACATCATTTACATGAGCCATCATGATCAACCTTCAAATCTGGTAGTCCTATGACCACCTTGCTTAAATAGGGTAAGGCTTTGTAGTTAATGTGAGCTAGTCTTCTATGCCATAGCTCACTGGGACTAGAGGTTTCATGAACAAGGGCAGCTTCTGGATTACCCTTGATTTTATACAAACCTCCTTCCTCTTCACCAATGACAATTGCATCCTTAATAGATTTACCTTTGGACCACATTAACACTTGTCCATCAATGAATGCAACTCTATAACCTTTCTTGTCCAATGCTGAGATTGAAAGCAAATTCTTCTTCAATCCTGGAACATACAAAACTTCCTTCATCTTCATGGGGGTTCCAGAATCAAGTTTGTAGTTTGCTTCGCCAATTCCCTTAATGGGATATTGATAGTTATCTCCAAGAGATGCCTTTAGTGGAGAGGTCTTTTCTTCAAGATTTGATAGAGTCTTCTTTTGTCCTATCATGTGCTTTGAGGCACCACTATCAATGACCCATGTACCTTCTCCAGGTGTTATAGATCCAGACAGTGCGGAGAAAAGAACATACTCTTCTGCATCTTCCTCTTCATTTCTTCTAGGTCTTCTTTTGGAGAAGGTCCTTTCTTCATCTCTTCTTCTCTTCTAGATCTTTTCTTGAGAGGCCTTTCTTCTTCTTCAACTTCTTCTTCACTCTCATCTTCTGCAAGATGTGCATGATGTCTTCTATGGTAAGTACCCTTTTTCTTTTTGTTAGGACAGTCTTTGGCAATGTGTCCTAATTTGTGACAAATGAAACATTGGAATGAGGAGTAATCTCTTCCTTGGAAGGATCCCCTTTCCTTTTGAAATCTTTGTGGAGGATGGGACTCCTTTTGACTATCCTTCTTAAGGTAGGATCGATTCTTTCTTCTCTTGGTATGGGTGGCCAAGGCTTGGTCATCTTCCTTGAGCAATGCTTCTCTATTGGCAACCCTAGCTTCTTCTTGAACACAATCCTCCCATACTATATCAAACTTCATGCTTTCTTTTCTAGCACACATGGCTTGTATGAAAGATTCCCATGATCTAGTGAGACCATTTAGAGCTGTCATCACAAGTTCATCTTCATCAAGAGTATCACCAATGGCATCTAGTTGCTCCTTGATTAGAGAGACTCTTGAGAAGTAGTCTTGAATGGATTCTCCTTTGTGCATCTTGGTACTCTTCAACTGAGTCCTTAGATTCATCTTCCTATTGATGTTCTTTCCTTCATACATTCTTCCTAGGGCATCATACATTTCCTTTGGAGTCTTCTTGGAAGCCACTTGGGGAATCAAGTGGTCTTTAATAGAATCAGCTATGATTCTCTTTGCCCTAATCAAATCCTTCCTGTGTTTTTCTTTGGCTTCATCTCCTTCTGGTTCTGCAACTTCCTCCTTGATATAATGAGCAAGATCATTCTCCTCAAGAATGAGACCAATTCTGTATTTCCATGCCCGGAAATTTTCTATACCTTCTAGCTTGTCTTCAAGCTTAGTGTTTGGAGCCATATTCTCTTGGGGGAGTCCAAGAGACAGAGTAGACTTACCTAGAAAGTTACTTTTCACTTTTCCAGAATCTGGAACAAAATTTTATCGCACTTTTGGTAGAATTAGGGTTTGACTTTTCCGAAGTTCTACTCAACCAACAAGTTCGATCTATAGCTCAAACGAATGCTCTTGAGAAGGGCTATCCAGCCATGTAATCAGAATTCAAAAATTCCAACTTTTTTCTGAAACCAAATTTCGACGTATCGCACTTTTGGTAGCATTAGGGTTTGGATTTCCCAGAGTTCTACCCAACCAAAAAGTTCGATCTAGGGCTTAAAAGAAAGGTATTGAAAAGGGCTATCCAGCCATGCAACCAAAAATCAATAATACCAACTTTGGGCTGAAACACTAACTTCACCGGAGAGAGAGAGAGAGGTATTCTTACCTTGTGAAAGATGTCCTATTCAGTCTAGCTCTGATACCATGTTAAGTTTAAACCAAATAGACTAGCAAGATCACTGAAAGAAAAATAATCACAAGATAGACACAGAATATACCCTGGGAAATCCTCATGGGGTAGAAAACCCAGCAAAGCTTTCCTCAATAAGATGATCAACCAAAATACAAGATGTGCTCCTTCCTTCTTTGTCTCCTTAGCAGATCTATCAAACAAGTGCGCCTCTCTCAAGTGAGTGAGTGTATCAAATGAGGAACATAACTCCTCTATTTATACACTTCACTGACATGTATTTTACACAAGTACATGTAGGCTCGTATTTAACTATTAGGTTAAATACCCTATTATAACTGACTGGGCCAACCCCCACATGGTGGGTCTAATAACCCTAGTTACCACAACCAATTCGGAGGAATAAACATCTCCGGATTCATAGTATAATCACATCGGAGGTATGGAACATCTCCGGAATAAATAATATACAAATATAATATTCTTAGAAGTTACAATATTCAACAGTTGGATGCTGGATATGATTAGTTGGATCATGTATATGTGTATGCATCATGTTGGATGCTTTGTATGATCAGTTGGATCATTTATTTGTATATGTATCAGGTGGATACATTGTATGATCAGGTAGATCATGTATGTTGATATGTATCAGGTGGATACATTATATGATCAAGTGGATCATGTATTTGTTTATGTATCAGGTGGATACATTGTATGATTAGGTAGATCATGGATGATATGTATCAGATAGATACTATGTATGCATCAGGTGGATACATTGTATGATCAGGATGATCATGGATGATGAGCTTCAGGATGTTGCTCCAGATGATATGCATCAGGATGATGCTATGATGATGATCAGGATGATGTATGGTGAGTATCAGGTTGATACTCTATGGCCGTGGACAGGTTGTGCTTGGGAGGACATATAAGACCTAGGAGATCCGATAGGTTGGGCTGTGTGCCCGTAATAAGTCCTGGGATGCTCTTTCGAGGGTTTGTCGTGTGACCACATGTAAGACCTAGGAGATCCGATAGGTTGGGCTATGTGCCTATAATAAGTTGTGGGATGCTCTTTGGAGGGTTTGTGGTAGAGATCACATGTAAGACCTAGGATATCCGATAGGTTGGGCTGTGTGCCCGTAATAAGTCCTGGGATGCTCTTTCAAGGGTTTGTGGTAGAGATCACATGTAAGACCTGGGAGATCTGACAGGTCAGGCTGTGTGCCCGTAATAAGTCCTAGGATTCTCTTTCGAAAGTTTGTGGTGGTCATCACATGTAAGACCTGGGAGATCCGATGGGTTGGGCTATGTTCCCGTAATAAGTCCTCGGATCCTCTTTCGAGGGTTTGTGATGAGGGTCACATATAAGACCTGGAAGATCTGATATGTTGGGTTGTGTGCCCGTAATTAGTCCTTGGATGCTCTTATGATAGTTTGTGATGCAAGTAATAAGTCCTGAGGATACCAAAGTATGGCTAGTGATGATGAAGAGCAGTAGGTGGTGAGCCTACATCTAGTATGAAAAAGGACTAGCTCTATAGAACTTTCTATGATGAGTAGATCAAAGATTTATTGAGATAGCAACAGCCATCACAATGGCGATGATTCGATGATGATGATCCAGTGACAATGATCTAGAGAAGAAGACTTGTGCTAGCAGATCTGTGTTGAGAAATACCTTCCTAGTTAAGAGGGAGTGTTGATGTATTTGTAACTGCAGAATGTATTTCACATATGTATATTGTACTCCTATAGAGATGGTATTATTTCTCTATTCGGAAGTGTCATCATTTATATTGAAGTGTCATAACTTATACTTGATGGGTTATTAGACCACCTTGATGGGGTCAGCCCTATATAAGTCATGCGGCTTAAAGGGTTATTAGACCAACCTATTGGGGGTCGGCCCTATCAGCATTATGTTATGTGGTTAAGTTGAGGCCGACTTAGTAAAGGTTATTAGGCAAGTCAAGTCAAGTATAAATACTGTGCAGGAGGCACTCTATTTGATCATTCATTTTCTCAGCAATACACTCATTGGAGAGTGGCGCACTAGTGGACGAGGAGAAGCTGTTGCTAGGAGTCTATCTCTTATGCTTGGGTTTTGTATCATTGCTCTATCTATCTTTGAGGAAGTTATTGGTGTTTTTCATCTTTATGGTTTTCCCCAAGGAAACTCTGTGTGTCTATTGTCTCTTGTGATTGCTTGTTGTGATTGATATGATTGATATGCAGTACATGTTATTCTCTCAGTAAAGAACCTAGAGTATATTGAATTGATACTCAAAAACAAAATTAACAACCCAGCACAAACAGAGAGGGATCTCTCTACAAATCTATGAAAGATTGAAATATAATAAATAAACTTATAGCCGTGAAGAATATGCATAGAAGACCAAAAACAATTGGAAATAAATCGACAGTCTTCTTATTGAAGATCTTCAATCAAAACACATTTAGAAGGTCAGATTTCTGTAAGGGGAGAAAAATCGTTTATAGTTTGGTAGGATAATCATAAGAGAGATGTGGGTGAATTGAGTCAAGATACGATATATAAATCAAATAACAACACTGTAGTTTGAGATACCAGAACAGAGGAAAGGTAGCCACCCGCTTCCTGTCGAAATGCTAATTTCAGGTGATAAAAGCAGAAGGCAAGAATAGACCATCGATATGAGCAACCAACATGGATGAATTCAATATCGACTTTACTAGAACTATTGAGTGAAAATCTGAAACAGTAGCTAGAGCCTGTTGCCAAGAATTCTATACTACTATACACTGATTTCAGATATGAAAGGGAAAACATAATGGAAATGAATAACTGGAAAGTACAATCACATTAGAGAAGAGAATGAACAGACTGTAAGCAAAGCGACACATGAATCTCTGTCGGAACATCCATTGCAAACACTACAATTCTATTAAGGATGATACCTCGAAAATACAAAACCAGGCTCTCCCAGGCCTTGACCAAATGATTTTCCAACCCATTGATATTCTATTACATTGCCATTTATAGGCTCTCGGCCCTGGACCGAGTATCAAATAATGTTACAAAAAACACCACCACATACAGGGCTCGGCTAGCTACTTCTGACAGCGAAGCATAAGGTGAAAATGACTACTAACTAACCATGACCACTTCCTTCAGGTGTTTTCTTGCAAATCCTTAAACTACGACCATTTTAAATGCTATGTGGATTTCTAGCAGAACTAAAAAATTAGAGCAAATAGATAACTAATAGAAATCACCTAATGACAGACTTGCCGGGTGGGCATAAAAATGACACGAACAACTCGTTGCTTCATTTCGGATCCTTTAATTCTCCCTTCAGCCCGTAGAAATCCTCCACCTTCCAGATGTCTTCATCTGGTGTGTTCTCTGCCGAAATGTGAGGTGTTGGCACTTCTATGGGTAGGATGAGATCCCTAATGATTTCCATATCTGGGTGCATGCCTTGTTCACCCTTGGAAGCTCCTTTCTTCTCTAATTGACGTCGAGTCCTTCTGCGCCCCTGATGGTCCTCTGGCTCCTCTAATTCAATGGATGAACTCTCCTCCCAGCGGTCAAAAACAAGTGGGAAGGAAGGAATATCCTCTTCTTCCATCTTAGACCATACCTGTTCAGGCACAACCACCACACCGACTCCCTGGTTGCTTTCCATAACAAGACTGCAACTACCAAATGCTTGAGCGCCCAGGTTCGCCACCTTCCCTATGCCACTACACCAACTTGGGACATGAGTGTCGTGCCTATAACGACCGTGACAATGACGGTAGCTTTGTACGATGACCCCTACCCTGCTGGCTTGACATATCTCCCAATCGAGCAGCAATGATGATTGCCAATCCAGTTGATGCTATGCATACTTGACGTGGAATCTCAAATAGGTGGGGAGGCGTGTGATGACACTGAGTTGGCTCTAGCCTCATTGGTCATCATTTGGTGTCATCAAGGTGACCTTTCACCCTTCCGCTGTATCATCAAACGAGTGTCGTTGATTTACACCTTACCTAGATCTGGACCATTGGGTGGCGTTGCTGCTATCTCCTTTCATAAATCCGACGCTGATCGGATCATCGCACAAGTAAGATCTGTGAACTCAATCTGAGCCACAGATCTCCCCCCTTTTGAATTGTAGCCATCGGAATACGCCAGGGTTTTGTCGGACTTCTCAAATATGAAATGCGGTCGTTAATGCGCATGTGGGAAATGGGAACTCGCTTCTAGCCGTTGGTCTAGGAAATCGACCGTTAATTTTCCTAGACATGCATGCCGATTAACATTTCCTACTTGCGACTAAAGAGCCCATGATCTTTCCCGCGACGGGTGATCTGGACTCTCAATCCCATTCCATCTCACTCTCCACCAACCACAAGGTTCCCTTTTTGTCATCGGCATATCTCTTTCAATCCCATTCCGATGACCATCCTTTAGACTTCGTGTCCTGTTAGCTAAACCCTTCTTGGGCCTGAATGACTACGCTCGGCTCTTTACTTTCTGCTTCAGTGTCATGCATACCGAGAAAGAAAACTGGTCCTTACTGATCTTAGGAGCCCAGGTCCCATCTAATATTTAGCACAATTTTGGTGCTAACAACAGGATCCTATTGGGGATGCTATCCTCCCTACGAGGTAGCAAAGAAAACTATAGACCGAGTGCCTGATCCATTGGGCCTATTTTGTCATAAAATATGCAACCTGTAACCCTCTATTATTAAAAAACTGAAAGCAAACTGAAAACTGGAAAATACTGTTGTGCTTGGAAAATTCTGGAAACATTTTTTCCATGTTGAGCTTATTTATGTACACGATTCCCTACCCTACGTCACCCTGGGGAGGTGCTATATCAAGTGATGTTAAAATGCCAGTGTAGCCAATCTAGCAGCCGACCTCTCAAGCAAATTATTCCACAATTCTCAGCAGATTTTCTTTTGGAAAAACTATAAGTAGGCCATTTATTCCCCCAGGTGCTCAAGTCAGGTCTAGGGATTGCATACCTCTGACCAACTCCAATCAAGGCCTGAAACTCATGCCTACTAAGAGCTCCACACGATGCAGCGAGGCTGAAACGAGCAGCTTCGAGCACCTCCCCACGACGTGGCTGTCCCTTTGTAATTTGGAAGGTTGCTCCCACACAGAAGCTGACTATAACACCTCCTCTTGGGATTCTTATGATCCCCGGATTGAAAACCAGGTTTTGCTCTAGAACTTCAAAAGAAACTTCGCCCTGTCCCCCAAAAGGGTCGAGAAAGGGCCACTCTTCTTGGAATTCGGACTCCCGGTTCAAAAATCCTGCATGAAAATCATACTGCCCAGCCTGGTCCCACTCAAGCATCTCAACTATCTCGTCAGTCGGCTGGAGATACTGTCCAGGCTCGAGAACTTCTTCTAGGATTCTATAATCAGATTCAGCCCAAAAAGAGAATTCCATCTGCTAGGGGTCCCTAGGAACTTCTTGACCGCCATCTCTCTCTCTGTCATGCGGATGAGGGCAAGGTTCTTCATATAAAGCCTCGAGGGTTTCTTCGTTCATAGATTTAAGAATTTTCCTTATTTTGGCTAATGATTCAGCCTCGAGAGATGGGACTCCGCCACCCTCGGGCTTGACGTTCTCATGGATTGCAATAGAGGAGCTAAGACCTGGCACTGCGTCTTCCTCCTTGGTGAGATTTCCAGGGTACTTAGGCTAACCGCAGAAAAATTCATTCTCCCCACCCATGTCTAGGAAGCCTACGACCTCATCATCTCCGTATTCATCATATATGGGTGGACCAAGCTTTTCTTCAAGACATTGTATCATGACATCTTCCAAATGCTGAGCACGACCTTCCTTAAGCATAACAACTTCTCCTCTTTCTCGTGCAGGGCCAGGTTGAACATCTTTCTACCTGTCATGAGAAAACAACTCAGATACTCTATGCCTATTTTCTTTTTTGAACTCTAACCTACTCCATGTCCCTTCCCTATCGCCTTGTTCTGGGATTTTCCTAGACATTCTGAGATTGTCTTCAACCTCCACCGCATCCGTGAACATATGCTACAAATCTGAGGACCTTCTTTCCAAAAGAAGGAGAGATAAACCAGGAGGAATGATAGATGCGTAGTGTAGCTTAGAAGCATTCTCTAGGGGCTGAATTCCCTTTGGCATATTATAATCGAAACTTGCAAATCTCTTGTTAAAACTGGGCATGGTCTCATCTTCTTGCCTTCTCATGGAGTAAAATTCTGCAAGGACTAGGTCCCATGACCTTCTTTCACCCCAAAATTCCAGAAAGGCTTTGGATAACTCCTCCCATGTATGAATGGACTCAGGTTGTAAATGCTTGAACCATTTCTTCACATTTCCTTGGAGGGATTGGGAAAAAATTCTCATACAGACATCATCATGTTCTACTTCAAAAAGGTTTAAAAAATTCTCAAAACCTTGAAGATGTTTCTCGGCGGTAAGGACTTTGGAGTCCATCGAAAACAGGGAGGTATTTATGGTATTTGGGAGGAAATTCATGAAGCACAGGGGGTAGCTTTAAGGGGCTATATCTTAGCTGAAATCTGGAAGGCGAGGGATTATGCACATGGAGATCATTTCCAGTTTTGCCCTCATGGGATCTGTGAGGTTGGGTATGGATCTTACATAGTTCGGCAAGAAGGGTGGGTTTGGCTCTAGGGGAGAGAGGAGGATGTACATTTTCAAATTCTAGTGAAGGGTATACAAAGGAGGCCCTCTCATGACTTAGAGATCTTCGGTGAGACAAGAGTTTTTTGATGTATATACATAAAGGCAAAAGGAAACCAACACAGAAGAACAAGACCTCTTTGAGGAGGTTTATACCTTGATACCTAGACCTTAGTTCTTCCATGTCCAAAACGGCTGAGTTTGTTCTCCGGTGGAGCCTGCAAATTAAATCACGAGTGGAGTCACCAAGTGAAAAGTATACAACCCTTTCTATGTCTGACCGTTGTTCACCTTCAACAACCAGAACTAGAACTTAGTCATTCTCCCAGGGGTGATAGAAAAAATCGTTCCCCCGTAGCGGCGTCAATTTGTTAGCACTGAAAATGACCCCCAAGGCTATGGGAGAGAGCCATCAAGGGGTAACCACAAACCACTGTAGCTCGTGCTACTGACCTAACACAAACAGAGAGGGATCTCTCTACAAATCTATGAAAGACTAAAATATAATCAATAAACTTGCAGCCGTGAAGAATATGCATAGAAGACCCAAAACAATTGGAAATTAATCGACAGTCTTCTTATTGAAGATATTCAATCAAAACACATTTAGAGGGTCATATTTCTGTAAGGGGAGCAAAATTGTTTATAGTTTGGTAGGATAATCATAAGAGAGACGTGAGCAAATGGAGTCAAGATACGATACATAAATCAAATAACAGTGTTGTAGTTTGAGATACCAGAACAGAGGCAAGGTAGCCACCCACTTCCCATCGAAATGCTAATGTTAAGGAATAAAAGAAGAAGGCAAGAACAGACCATCGATATGAGCAACCATCATGGTTGAATTCAATATCAACTTTAGTAGAACTATTGAGTGAACATGTGAAATAGTAGCTAGATCCTATTGCCAAGAATTCTATACTATTATACACTGATTTCAGATATGAAAGGGAAAACATAATGGAAATGAATAACAGGAAAGTACAATCACATTAGAGAAGAGAATGAACAGACTGTAAGCAAAGCGACACATGAATCTCTGTCAGAACGTTCATTACAAATGCTGCAATTCTATTAAGGACGATACCTCAGAAATAAAAAACCAGTCTCTCCCAGGCCTTGACCAAATGATTTTCCAACCCATTGGTATTCTATTACATTGCTATTTATAGGCTCTCGGCCCTGGACCGAGTATCAAAAACTGTTACAAAAAATGCCACCACATACAGGGCTCGGCTAGCTACTTCTGACAGCGAAGCATAAGGTGAAAACAACTACTAACTAACCATGACCACTTCCTTGAGGTGTTTTCTTGCAGAGCCTTAAACTACGACCATTTTAAATGCTATGTGGATTTCTGGAAGAACTGAAAAATTAGAGAAAATAGATAATTAATACAAATCTATCCAATGACAGACTTGCCCGGTGGGCAGAAAAATGACACGAACAACGCGTCGCTTCATTTAAGATCCTTTAATTTGCCCTGCGGCCTGAAGAAATCCTCCACCTTCCAGACGTCTTCATCTAGCCTGTTCTCTACTGAAATGTGAGGTGATGGCACTTCTGTGGGGAGGATGAGATCGTTGATGATTTCCATATTTGGGTGCATGCCTTGCTCACCCTTGGAAGCTCCTTTCTTCTCTGATTGACATCAATTCCTTCTGCGCCCCTGCTGGTCCTCTAGCTCCTCTGATTCGCTGGATGAAATCTCCTCCATGTAGTCGAAAACAAGTGGGAAGGAACGAATATCCTCTTCTTCCATCTTAGACCATAGCTGTTGAGGCACAACCACCCCCTCAGCTCCCTGGTTGCTTTCCATAACCATACTGCAACTGCCAAATGCTTGAGCGCCCAGGTTTGCCACCTTCCCTATGCCACTACACCGAATCGGGATGTGAGGGTCGTGCCTATAATGACCATGACAATGACGATAGCTTCGTGCGATGACCCCTGCCCTGTTGGCCTGACATATCTCCCAATCGAGCAGCAATGATGACTACCAATCGATTTGACTGTATGCATGCTTGACATGGCCTCTCAAATAGGTGGGGAGGCGTGTGATGGCGCTAAGGTGGCTCTGGCCTCACTGGTCATCATTTGGTGCCAGCGAGTTGACCTTTCACCCTTCCACCGTATCATCAAATGAGCACCGTCGATTTACACCTTACCTAGATCTAGACCATTGGGTGGCACTGCTGCTATCCCCTTTCGCAAATCTAGAGCTGATCGGCTCATCGCACAAGCAAGATTTGCGAATTCAATCTGAGCCGTAGATCTTCCCCCCTTTGAATCATAGCCGTCAGAATATGCCAGGGTTTAGTTGGACTTTGCAAATATGAAATGCGGTCATTAGTGCACATGTGGGAAATGCGAACTCACTTCTGGCTGTTGATCCAGGCGATCAACCATTGATTTTCCCAGACATGCACATTGATTAACCTTTCCTGCTTGCAACTAAAGAGCCCGCAATCTTCCCCACAATGGGTGATCTGGACCATCGATCCCATTCCATCTCACTCCCCGCCAACCACAAGGTTCCCTTTCTACCACCGGCATAGCTCTTTGAATCCCATTCCAATGACCATCCTTTAGAGTTCGTGTCCTGTTGGATAAACCCTTCTTGGGCCTGACTGACTGCGCTCGACTCTTTACTTTCTACTTCAATGTCATGCAGACCAAGAAATAAAACTTGTCCTTGCTGATCTTGGGAGCCTAGGTCCCATCTAATATTTAGCACAATTCTGGTGCTAACAATTGGTCTAAGATATATATTCTTTGGTGTCCTCCTATATGATAACCAAGTTATGGCTCCCTGTATGACAACCAATTTGATGACTTTGTAAGCAACAAATAACTCCACTTTGTTATTTGTAGCTAATTTACAATGTTTATAGAGAACTTATAAAAATGAGTGTTAGAAATATGCAAAACTAACTAAATTTAACTTAATCAGTATTATGTTTTATAACAATTATGAATTTCTATTTTTAATATGTGAAATTCTACATGAAGCTTCTTACACATAGATTAAAAAACTTAATTTTATGTAAAAGTAATATACTTTGCTTATTTGAGATAAATTAAAAAAATAGAAATGGTATAGGTGGACAAACACCCAAAGAAGACCATTCCACCCAACCTTCTCCTAAAAGCACCCAAAGTTACTTGCTTTAGGACCACCGAGCCTGTTTCCTTTCCTCAAGAGCTATCGCCAAGGAGCACAATTCAAGAGCAGGAAACAAGAACCGTGTCCCTGCCATCACATACATCCTTGGTTAAAATATGAATGCCTACACATAGGAAAGAAACCTCACAAACAAGAATTATAATGGTAAAACGTTATAAAAGAAATTTTTACCTTCGCAGGTTTTGAACTCAGGCCGAGGGCTAAGCAGTGGTTTCCTAGGCACACCTGGGATACCATAAAGACACCATGACCAGTACATTCATTGTTGAAACTTCCTCTGCGAGTGGTGCTTTATTAGCACAACACCCATGGAGGCCGAGAGGGCTCATACCTCTACAATAGCGCTGAAACAAACACCAAATTCGAAGACCAAACCCTCCAGCATAGTGTTAGGGTTTTCTCCATATGTGGAAGGCCATAACTCAACATTCATGTGGTCGCATTCAATGCATGACCTGTCAACCACCATTACTTAGATTTTTAACACTATGTTATAGTCCATTATGCATTGCTTGTCATAGATTAATACCAACGCTGGTCGCTAGGTTAACCACCTTTTTTTCTATATAGTTTGGATCACATTTTAGAACACCATCTAGAAATGCATAAGGATCTCCAATCCTATCTTAAGAAATGGACCAAGCATATAATTACATAATAATTCAACCTTGCTAATAATTGATTTAAAACTTTGACCATAATACCAACATAACCCTTGTTGTAAACCAAACTTGTAACATGTCAAGGTCATCATTAAACATTAGCTTAGAAAGCTAAGTAAGCTTCAAGGCATCATCAAGGACCCTTTCAACAAGAGGGAAACATGTTCAGTATCAACATAGTAGTTATAACTATGAATTCATTTACTTTAAGAAATATGACAAATTAAGTGTTAAACATCATCATAAGTATTAAATTATCATATTGATGACAGTCAAAGAACGATGCATTCCGTGGTTATGACACATTAAATAAACAATGCATTTGTAGACAATAAGTGTCATCCATACAACCATAGATAAACAGTAAATTAATACCTTATATACATGTTATGAGTGAGAACGAATGTAACTATCGCAGGTTCACATTTATCTCAAAACTGTCACACATAGATATGCCTCGTCGTATTATTTCAAGGAAGACATTTCATATTAATCAATAAAAGTTAATCGCTCATAACTATATCTTCCACATTGTAAATTGTAGCATTTCAACTACATAGAAAAATTTTAAATTTTTATGGATTTTTGGAGGTGTTACATGTGGTATCAGAGCCCAAGTTCAAACACTAGGCCTGAAAGTGGCTCAAATCGCGTATTTCGACATAACAAAAAACACATAGCTACTGATTTTTGTTTTAAATTGTTTTTGTACAGAACATTCGATATTTAATTTGCAGGTAATGGATGGAGCAGAGGCATCCGCCGAGGATGGATCCCATCATAATGAACAAAATAGTCATGAACATGAAAATGTAAATGAAGAAAATATATATGTGGAATTAAATGATAATTCATCTGAACTTCTTCGAACTGTTAAAGATTTACAAGCTGAAATAAAAATTGTTAAAGAAGAAAATGAAAGAATTCTAAAGGCACGAGAAGGACTAAATCAAATTTTACTAGATAAATTTCATAATGAGGGAAAATTTAAAAGAAAAGAATCTAAATCAGAATTTTGAACTATGTCTTATCAACATAAGGGTAAGAAGTTAAAATTTTCCAAAAATGAGAGTAATTCTTCTTTTGAATATGATGTTAAAACACATAAAAAGAAACATAGGTATTCCAGTGACAACAGTGATAGCGACTGCGGTCCTAAAAAGAGAAAGTACAAACCATATGAAGAAATCTCAGGAGAGTTCAAGAAGATAAAACCTCCGATGTTTAATGGGGAGATGGAGAAAGGAGAAGAAGGCGAAGCTTGGCTGTCGGGAATGAAGAAGTACTTCCAAATTTATAACTATTTCGATAGGTTGAAAGCTAAGATGGCCATTTATAATCTAACTGGAAAAGCGGATATATGGTGGCAAGATATCAAAATATTAAAAATTCTTAAGAAAAGTATCTAACTTGGAGTACGTTTAAGACATTATTTAAAAAGAAATTTATGTCTGAACAATACTATGAAGAAAAGGCTAAAGAATTTTAAGAGTTGAAGTTAGGTTCTATGAACATGAAAGAGTTAAGTAGTAAATTTTTAAGTTTATTAAGGTATGTACCATATATTATTGATGAAAAGCCTAAAATACAACGATTTCTAAGCTGTTTTCCTTTCCACAT
Source organism: Larix kaempferi (assembly GCA_027924585.1). Classification (NCBI taxonomy): domain Eukaryota; kingdom Viridiplantae; phylum Streptophyta; class Pinopsida; order Pinales; family Pinaceae; genus Larix; species Larix kaempferi. The sequence continues at coordinate 17,791,003 of BSBM01000047.1, read as the reverse complement.
CAAGGTCAAAATTGAATAAGATAACCCTAAAACTCTTGAGGAGGCTATGAGGAAGGAAAATTTCTGTTATGAAAGAAAGTGTGCCTAGCTGGAAAGTAAATAGACCAAGTAATCTTGAACAAAGAAAGAAGAATTTTAAATATAACAGGAATGCTGGAAATAAAAATTCTCAAAATTTTCCTAACATAAATTTTCAAGGAACTAATTTTAAAATCAATGCACAACAGAATTTTACAGCTGTAAGAAATAGAGACATGCCTAATAATTATGCTAAGAATAATGAACGAAAAGAACCTATAAAATGTTTGAATGTCAAGGACCACATTATGCAACCAACTGTCCTAACAGGAAAAGAACTGTAAGCAACATACATACAGTGCAGGAAGAGGCAACAGTTGGTGACTTAGCAAGGGAAATGGCCAGGATCAAGGCAACCTTGGAGAATCGACAAGCTGATCATCAGACTTCAATGTTCGAAATAGAAGGTATGCTACAGAATAGATCCATCTCTATTTTAATTAACCCAGGTGGTAGTTTGAGTTATGTATCACTTGATATGGTAAAAGGATGGTTCAGTTAGCTACAGGAACCAAAAGGAAGGTAGTTGATTTTGTTAAAGATTGCAATTTGTTTATGAATCAGTATAAGACACAAGTAAAGCTGAATGTATTACCATTAGGGTCTTATGATGCTCTAATCGGAATGGATTGGCTGGAAAAACATAGGGTAATTTTGAATTGTTTTGAAAATACATTTGCGTGCTTGAATGATAAAGGAGAAACAGTAACAGTAAAATGAATCCCTAGAAAAACTTCAATTAGATAGATTTATGGATTACAAATGAAAAAGGTTGGATGTAAGGGATGTAGAGTATTTGCTGTGAATGTAATAAACGATGAACACACAACTAAAGAAGATAAGTTAAAACTTGAGGATATACCAATTCTGAAAGACTTTTCAAATGTATTCCAGGAAGAAATTCCAGGTCTACCTCTGAAAAGAG